>CAMGYJ010000008.1:30193989-31571489 GCA_946122785.1 Linum tenue
TTCTTATATTTTTGGAGAATCTATACCTAGAGTTAGGTGAAGAACTTGTGAATGTGACATAATTGAGAACGATTTGGTAGGCCGATGGCTTTCTTTGCATGCTATATTTTATCTTGTGAATTTCAGTTCCCCGGCTTACCATTTGCATGTTGGCATTATTACGGGCTTGTTTAGTTTTGTGTGTGGTTGGTTGATTGGTGCTTAATTGGTTTGGATTTGGTGTTTGTTTCCCGGGGGCCTAGTCCACTGTCCAAATCGCTCGATTTGAGGGCCCCCGGTGAATTTGGTTGTGTGATTCTCGTGTGATGGGTATGCTTTTTCTCCGGGAGTCTATTCTACTGTCCATATCTTTCGATATGAGGGCTCCCGGTGATTTTGACTAACATTGACCCTGTTCGCTCGTGTACCATTTTGTCCATTCTTGTGCTTTGCAGGGTCATGGAAGCCTACCTCGACCATTTGAGCATCACCCAGCGCAATCTGCTGCGGACTATCCGTACCCGCCACCATCCCCGAGCACCTGCACCTCGATTTTGGGGGTTCGAGGCGCTTCATGCCAGGCCGCAGATGGAGGCCGCTGTGCGGGCCTATGGTTGGCGGCGCCTTCTCTGCCTCGCCTCGCCGACCTACCAGGAGCTCGTCTGGGAGTTCTATGCCTCCTTCCGCCACAACCAGAGGGGGAATGCCGACCACAGTAATGTCGTTCAGTTCACACTCGGCGGGGTGGAGCATTCCATCAGTTACTGGGAGTTGGCCAGTGCACTTGGGCTCAACTCCCCGCACTCCAGCAACGGGGTCCTGCGCTTGGACCTCACTGATCCCACCGACTTTCCATGCCAGACGTACTTTCGGCGGATCTGCCTGCCCACAATGTGGACGAGGCATACATCGCCAGCCAGACGCGGGCCTCTCTCCTCAGGCCGGAGTGGCGCATCCTCAACCCCCTGATCACCAGTTCCTACACCACAGCCGGGCTCGGCCAACCGGGTCACCCTCCGGACCCTGTTCTTCATGGAGGCGATGGGTCGCCCTGAGGACACCATCCAGCTGGGCTCGGTGGTCGCCCGAACATTCGGAAGCCGCTGCTAACCAGGATCGCCACCTTGTCTGTGGCCCGGTGATCACGGCCCTGGCCCGCTACTACGGATGGCCCAGGTCCACGGGCCCACTCCACTCAGCGAGGCCAACCTCCGCGCTCAGCAACCTGGTGGGCTCGCCTCGGGCGTGTGCACTGGATTGCGGGTTTTCCCCAACCACCTGCGCCCCGCCGGAGTCCAGCGCCGCTGGAACACGCCGGGTTCCTCGTCGTGCCACTCCCCTGCACCAGATCTCCTGCTCCGGGGTCTCCTCCTCCCGTGGTGGTGCCCATCTCTGATCAGTTGGCGGCCATCGCTCAGCAGAACGAGCGCATTCCTGGCCGGCCAGGAGCGCATTCACACCCGCCTCGATCGTGAGAGGGGACCGCGGCCGTCGTCTGATGTCCGGCCAGCACTACATCATGTCATACCTAGGCCTGGACCCGAGCGCCGTTCACTACCCCTTTCGTCCAGTCTCCGGGGTATGAGGACCAGTACCCCCCACCTTCCGGCGATGGTGGCGATGTATTCTAGTGGAGAGAGTACCTGGTTATGGCCATGATTTATGTTCCAGACTGAGACTCCATGTTTTTGTTGTTTCGTTAGGTTTTGTTTTATTTTTTTTTGGATTGTAGACTTGGGATTCCGGTTCTATCACCTAGTGTGTGTCTTTTGTTGACTTTAGCTCTGTGCCTCCGACTGGGTCTCCTTCCAGTCCCCTGCTATTGTACTAGTCTGCCTCTCCATCTCCGTTCTTGATCTCATTTCACGGTAACATCTTTCCCCTTCCCTCTGCTACCATTGAGGACATTGTCGCATTTAGGTGTGGGGGGGGGGGGGGGTTCTTTGTATTAATTGGAACGTGTGTATGGGTGCTTGGAGCCTAGTCCACTGTCCAAATCTCGAGATTTGAGGGCTCCAAGCACTGCTGTTTGCTTGATGATTGATCGTATTGGCACTGTGGATGTGATTAGAGAATTGAATGGCTTTGACTCGATGCATGACAAACTTGAGTGAGACTAAGACAGCCTATTACGATGACTGAGATGTGTAGGAGAGTTCTGTAGGGGTTCAGTTTTCAACGGTTTGCTTACCAACTGCGACTTGCATTTGATCACTTGATTTTGACAGTCATTTATGCATCTAGTTCAGGGAATCAGAATGTGAGATAGAGCATATAGGTAGCCATGTGAGAATTTGAGCCTGCTCGTTTCTTTCTTGTGCGATAGATCCCTCTTCCATGAAATGTAGCATTCACGTTGTCACTAGCTAAGATGATGGAGGCATAGGATTAGCCCACGACCAAACTGACTGTCTTGATGTGTCCATATCCCCTAGTCCAGCCCCTTTGAGCCGTGTGTTGTCCTTTCTTTCGGTCCTACAATGAAAAATCACCCTTTGCATCTTTTAGAAGGTTCCACAGAGTGGTTTTTACGTGTTTTCTGCTATTCTGCTAAATGTAATGTGAGGGTTGGAGGTAGTGCTTAAAGTTGGGCGTGTATTTGAAAAATGTGCAGAGGTGGTGGTTCTCTTCAGGAATGAATAAAGAAAAAAATAAAGAAAAGAAAGAAAAAAATGAAAGCAAAAGAGAGCCACCACCAAAATTCTGAATAGTGCCCATTAGGTAGTGTTTCTTAGCAGTCTTGCTTGGAAATGCTAACATTTTTATAACCTCCTTCGCTCTTGTGCCCTAAAGAATTTGATTGATGCAGAATAGCAGGACGAAAGTTACTGGTTTGCTTGACTGTGGTTTTGTCGGGTTGGTAAATGTGGAACTTTGTGCTATAACTATCACCACCTAAAAGGCCTTTTCCCCATGTCCAAGACCCTAGCCAGTCATTTGAACCTGTGTTTAAGACCTCTGGATTAGTTAGTGGTGACACCCCCTATGTGAACTCTAGCATTTAGAGGCTGCATTCATGGTGAAGAGACGTTAGGGATTGAGAGAATAAGCATGCACATTTTTTGCATCAAATTGTCTTGACCCCACTGGTCGAGAGTGCGCGATTCATTTTCTCATATTCTCTATACTCTTTACCCTGGTGGAGGACCTAGATTGCTCGATTCTTAATTCTGATATCTTGAGCTTTGTGCATGAAGTGACTGTTTGAACAAGTGGTTGAGTCAAGTCTATGTTGGTTGGTGAACAGAAGAGAACTCTTCCTTTGCTCGACTTTATTGCATTCGAATGTCATCTGTGGTGGTTGTCTAGGTTGTCGTTCGAGTTGCCATGTGTTGATGATCGAAAGCCAGTATGATCCACGTGTTTTGTGCCGATATGATTTGCACTAAAGCCTGCTTGATTAAATGTTTTGAGCTTACCTGGTGTTTGACTTGGTTTGCTTAGGGACAAGCAAACGGTTAAGTGTGGGGGAGTTTGATAACGATGTAATTGCATGATTTTATACCCCTATTTCTTATCCATTTGCGGAGCATAGTTGTGTGTTTTGGCCTATTTTACGGCCGGGTTGTGCTACTTTGTCCTATTTCAGGTCCCGGGCGTCGAAGGGAAGGCCAAGCGCGAGTTACGGAGCATTTGGAAGTCGTTTGGTCTAGCTATGACCAAAAACACGGGCAGGAGGCTTTCAAAACACGCCCGTGTTCCTGGCCCGTGTTTTTACTGCCGAGGCTTCCCTGCAATGCCCTGCACAACCATTAAAACACGGGCAGGAGGCTTTCAAAACACGGCCGTGTCCGCATCAAAACACGCCCGTTGTTTCTCTAGCCCGTGCCCGTGTATTTACCACATGGCAGAGGGCACGGGCGGGCTGGACCAGAACACGGCCGTGTCCTCGACCGTGTTCTGGCCAGTGATGCCTTTTAGGCAGATTTCAGCCAAAAGAGAGGGGATTCGAGTTTTTAGAGAGACAGAGCGATTCCTAGAGAGAGAAAGCGACGAACAAGAGTCTCCAAGTGCCATAGCTTGATCTTCATCACCATTGGAGCTTGGCTTGAGCTTGGAGGAGTGCCGATCAACGTCCAGGAGCAGAAATCTATCCTTCACAGTATGATTTCCGTGTCTGAATCTGCTTTTGCTTTTTTCTCCATGGAGTAGTTCTCCCATTCATCTGGGTATGGAGAACCCTAGATCTGTATGTTAGGGTTGCTTGTATGAACCCAAGTATTGATTCTATGATTTGATTATATTCGATTGAGGTTTGAATGATTGAATGGCATGAATCCTGATCAAATTCCTGTTGTTTCTGCTTTAACCTAGAATGAGAATATCTGCCTAGGTTGATAGAGTATCCTTAATTGAAGGTAGTGAATTGGTGACTTTAGTCGAGGAGCCAATTCGCTATTCTGTACCGAATTCAATTCGGTAGTGGGAGGTTTGGGTTCGTTTGGGCCTCAATCTGTTACTCCGGTGGAGGTTAGTCGCCCGCTAGAGACTCAGATTGAGAGGTTCTGGAGACCTTTAGTCGAGACTTCAGACTGTTTGAGAACCTTCCGCAGTATAACTATCATAGAAATGAACTTGGTAATTGCAATCTGGCTTAACTGCAGTCTAGGGGGAACCATATCCGGGTGACCTCTCGTAACCTGAAAACAACCGTTTAGTTGCTTTGTTTGCTTGTTAGTTTAGACCTTCACTAAAATTTCATTGCTAGATAATACGAATTCACTGAGTAGTCATCATATCTAGGACCCGGGTTGACATTAAAACCCAAACCCGCTATACTACGCTTTAGGAAGTGGTTTCACTTGGCCATTCTCTAGAGTGACAGTAGGAGTGAGTCAGTGACCATCCAATTTGGTCAATTCAAGACCTAGAATCAATTGGGGGTTAACCAAAGACAGATTCAAGGTCTTGACTTAACCTAATTTGATGATCACCTTCTTAGCACATGGGGTTAATTGCTCCTATTTATGTTTGTTGGGCTTGTCACTAATTTAAAGGTTGTGCTTACACCCTAGCTAGGTGGTCAATTACATGACCTATGATTCAACGTACCTAGCCAAGAGGGAAACTAGGTGCATGATCAGTGACCTAATTGCCTCATTTGTAATTCTTGCACAATATAATTCTAGGAAGAATTAAGTTGAGCTCTCTGTCATCAAATTTTCATTGTTTAGTTAGAGGGAAATTTACCCCAAGGGCTCTCTTTTTCTTTCATTGTTTGAAGTAATTGCAATTGTAGTTTGTTTAGTTTGAACATTCTCACTTGTTTACCAATTTACAAGTTTGCTAATCTATGGTATTCTTCTCCTATATTGGAGTAGATAGTATGCAAGAAACCAAGCTTTCATCATTAGAACTTGCTAATCATATTTCTCCAAGATATACCATTAAATATACTTGATGAAAGACTTTCACACCGTAGATTGGACTTTTCTAATAATTTTCATGAAAGAGATGGGTTTATCTTAGTAATTTTTTTGTTCGGATTGAAGCCTGCATTACTACTGCAATGATGAGTGTGGCTATACACGATTGATGTGTGTGGCTTTTTCCTGAAATAAAGGATTAAGACAAGGAAATGTCCTCTACTTTCCTATTCTCCAGTTTTGTACTGTGTGTTATAAGGGTCACATATATTAGTACTTTCCTCTATCATGCTCAGTGCAAGTAGCTGGGTATTTCTAATATTGTGTATGGACTAATGGTTAAGGGTTGCAGCTATTAGTACTTTCCTCTATCATCCTCAGTGCAAGTAGCTAGGTATTTCTCATCTTGTGTTTTAATGTGATTTACTAGTATTTTGTAATGGAGTAATGGTTAGTGCAAGTTCTGGGAAGTGATTGTAACATGTTGCATTGTTTTTACCTTATGTCTAGACTTAGATTTATTCCAAAGAAGAGTCAATTGCTCTGTGTAGGTGTTTTTGATAAAATGCATGACTCTCTAACTTCCATAATATGGTTTCAAAATGCTAAAATTCATGTGACATATATGGGGTCCCTTTAAAAGAAGGGAAGCTCACCTGTCATGTTTTTCAACGGCTAGTGGATGATGACACTTTATTTATAGTGATTATCACTCTCATTCTTGATACATTTCTCCTTCTATCAAAATATTTTTAGTCATTTCTCTTGTATTTCTTATCTAATTCATAACTATTTGATCAATGATCCTTTAATATAGGGGTGCGCATTCAGTCGATTCGATTTCAACTAAACCAAACAGATGACTATTAGGGTTCCAATTTCAGGCACAAGGCAAACCAATTCGAACCGAATTATATTTCGGTTCGGTTTTTCTGAACTGAAATAAAAATCAGTTCAGTTTGAGTTTCTGCCAAAAACCAAAATTGGTCATTGTGCGTTTGGTGCTGCTGGGCAATAGACCCCCAAGCCCATAATCTCTCCTCTTTTACCCTTTCTCTCCCTCGTCTTTCCTTCTCCCCATCTCTCTCCTATCTTTTCCCTTCTCCACTTTTCTCCCTCTAGCTCTTTGCTTTCATTTTCTAGTTCCTATCCCTGTAGCCCATCCCATCCGCCTCCATGATAACCAACAACCCCACTAGGCCATTTCCATTGCCAACAAGCAGAGAAAAATAAAGCAGAATAGAAGGAAATGAAGGAAGATGAAACACAATCCACTACCATCAATCTTCCTCTACCCGTGTCCTGATGTTGCAAACAACGACATCGATTATGAGGAAATTTAAAGGTAATTTTCGATAAGGGTTGCATATTTGTTTGGAGATATGATTTCGCCTGAGGAGAGAGAATCGTGATATATGATTTCTGACTTTCACTTCAATTTCCTATTTTTTGTGAGGTTGAAGCCTTGAAGGGAAGGGCGGGACCTAGGGCGAAGAGGAAAGATGAGACCTGGGGCGACGACGAGAGATGAAAGTGGTGAGACCGCCGGAAAGACGAGAATCGGCTGTATTCCGAAGTGGTTGTTAGGGTTTAGCAAGTGATAGACCGTCATTTACACATGTTTTTACCCCCATTCTTACACCGTTTGAGGTGTTGATTCTCGTGTTTTAGGCCGATTTCACGCTAGGTTGTGCTTGTTTGTGATATTTCAGGTCCTAATACGTGAATGAAGGCTTAGGAGCGAGTCTGGGGTCGATTGGACGAAGAACGGACGAATGGCGAGCTTTTTGGGGAGCTGCACGGGCAGACCAGGGAGGCTGCACGGCCGTGCACGGTTGCAAGTTGGCCGTGCGCCTTATGCCGAGGACATGCACGTGCACCCCTGAAGATCTGCACGGCCGTGCACCTGGCCGTGCAAGATGGTTGAAGGCCGACTTAATGATACGGCTGCGTTTTGGAGTGCACGGCCAGAATGGTGATGTGCACGGCCGTGCACCCTGGCCGTGCGAGTCGGGAAAGCCTAGTTTTAGAGCCTATTCCGAGCCAGAAGGGGGAGAATCGTGTTTTCAGAGCAAAAACAGAGCCCTAGAGAGAGAAAGTGCGAAGAACACACCCTAGAAGCTGTCTTAGAGCTGGATTTCATCGAATCGAGCTTGGAGGTCGTCATAGGAGTGGAAATCATCGTCCCGGAGCAGATTATCCTCATCGTTATGAGTATGACTAATCCGATTCTTGTTTTCTCTTCTCTATCTATGGAGTAGAACCCTTCTCTCACTTGGGTATGAAGAACCCTAGTTCCTTGTGTTAGGGATTTGATTGTAATGACTTGGGATGATATTACTGTTTGATTTTAATCGAATGACGCATGTTTAATGAATTGATTTGAGTCTGATCAGCTTTTCTCAATTTCTGCTGCAACCTGAGATAGATAGAATCTGATTAGGTTGTTAGAGCCTCTTCATTCGATAGTAGGAGATTGACTATACGAGAGTTAGCCAGTTTGCTGCTTTGTACTGGTGTTCTTGACGCCAGTAGTGGAGTTCTGTGTTCATAGCCTCAGCTTTCTATCCCGGTGAAGACTAGTCGTCTGCCGGGTAGTTAGACTGAGAGGGCTTGGTCAGCTTAAGAGATTCCAAGCTACTGTCGGATCTTCCGCAGTCTAATCAACAGTAAAACAACCCAGGGAATTGCAATTGAACCTAACTAAGGGGCTAGGGGGACTCAATCCCGAGTGACTCTTGCCTGCTTTAGAAACCCGAACAATTTACTGCTTTCTTGTTGCTTTTACTTTTCACAACAATCACTCGAACTAGTTTGCTAGATAATAGAGAATCACGGAGTAAGCAGTAGATCTAGACCCCGGGTTGATAATTAAACTTGCCTGTTACTGCATTCCCGGACTGCGATTACACTTGGTCGCAGTTTGGTGTTGTGTTTTGGCGTGTCAAGTTTTTGGCGCCGTTGCCGGGGAACCCTCTAGATTATTGGGGAAACGTGAGAATTTGTTACTCTAGCTTTTATTTACTGCATTTTATCTCTTCCACCTGTGTGCCTTCACGGGTTGCTTCTGCTGATTGTGTGCAGGTAGTGCATGACCCGTAGCCAGTCGAGAGATCTACTACCATTAGACCAGGAGCTTGAACGAACTTGCAGGAACTTCAAGCGGGCTCTAAAGGCGCGACTGGCTGCGGAGGAGGCGCTAACACAGCTGCAGTTAGGAGAAGAAGAAGAAGGAGAGATGGGTGATCCGCAGAACCGTGCTGTGATCCCCGAGGAGCAAACCATGGGATCCTACTGGACCGCTAGGGCTGCGGACATGAGGTCACCCATTCAACACCATCAGGTCCCAGCCAACAACTTTGAGGTGAGCACCTCCGTGATCACCATGCTGCGCGGTTCAGTAGTGTTCCGTGGTAAGGAGGGAGAGTGCCCTCGATCACATCTCAGGCGATTCCACGAGCTCATCGATGGAATCAAGATCAACGGGGTCCCAGCAGATGCCATCCAGCTGAGGTACCTCCCTTTCACTCCGGAGGGGCAGGCCAAGGAGTGGCTAGACACTCGACCTCCGGGCTCCATCACCACGTTCGCCAACCTGGCGGACAAGTTCCTCACCCGCTACCATCCTCCATCCAAGACAGCTGATCTCCAGAAGCAGATTACACATTTTTCTCAGGATGAGGATGAGACCATTAGGGATGCTTGGGAGAGATACACCAGCCTCTTTCTCAGGTGTCCCAATCATGGTTTCAATGATGCATTCAAGGTGGGCACCTTCTATCACGCCCTCTTCCCGGAGGACAAGCAGCTGATCAATTCGGTTTGTGGCGGGAACATGCTGACCAAAACCCCGCCACAGCTGAATCAACTCTTTGAGGAGATGGCGGAGAACGGTTATGACTGGGGCACTGCCAGGAGATCGAGACGAGCACCTGGACGGGGTGTGCATGTTGTGGGCACCTAGTCATCTGATTTGGTGCAGGTGGTATCGAAGCTGGTCTCAGCTATCGATCGTTCCGGGATGATTCCAGGGACCGGGCATCAACAGGCGATGCTTTGCCAATGGTGCGAGAGCACCCATCATATGGTGGAGGACTGCCAGGCGATGAAGGAATCAACCACACCCCAGGAGCAGGTGAACTTCATCAACAATGTCAGGCGCAATGACCCCTACAGCAACACGTACAATGAGGGGTGGCGCCAGCATCCTAACTTCTCCTAGGTTGGGCCAAATTCCAAACCACCAGCTCCCCAGGGACCACCAGGCTTCCAGAGGCCACCATATCAGCCCAGACAGGGGCAATTCCAGCAGCAACAACAGCCTCTTTATCAGCCCATGCAGGGGCACGCTGCTCAATCACAGCCGCGGCCTTTCCAGCAGCCAGGTGCAGCCCCTGCTGCCCCAGTGCAGAATGATCAGATGGCTGAACTGCGGGACTTGGTGGGTTCTCTCGCCAGTACTAGTGCTCAGAAATTCAACACCTTTGAGCAGTTCATGGAGAAGTCCTCGGGTAAACTCCTGGCTCTTGAAGCTGGTCAGAGGAACACACAGGCTGTTTTGCATGATATCCAGACCCAGCTGGGGAGCGTGGCCCAGGCAGTGGCTCAAAGGGCTCCTGGTACTCTACCCGGGCAGACCATTCCTCACCCACCGACCCCAGATGAGCGCTGCAATGCCATCATGACCAGGAGCGGCAAGATGACTGTTGATCCCCCTGCTCGGGAACCGGAGAGAGAAAGCCCTGTCGCAGCATCTCCAGCGGTTGAACAAGAAGTAGAGAAGGAGGTTGAGGTGCCTGCACCTAAACCGCAACCAGTAGTGAAGGAGTATGTCCCTAAACTCCCCTTCCCTACTCGGTTGCACAAAGACAGGATGGAGGGAGAGTTCGAGAACTTCATGGCCATGCTTAAGAAGCTGAATGTCCAAGTGCCCTTCCTGGAGGCACTATCGCAAATGCCGAAGTATGCGAAGTTTTTGAAGGAGCTTCTCTCAAAGAAGCAGAAGCTGAGTGAGCTGGCCACTGTGGAGCTCAGCGAGGAGTGCTCGGCTATTCTGCAGAACAAGCTTCCGCAGAAGAAAAAGGACCCAGGTAGTTTTACTATCCCGTGCTCTATTGATAAATTGCATGTAGAGAAGTCCTAGGCGGATTTAGGTTCTAGTATCAATGTGATTCCATATAAATTGTTCATGAAACTAGGCCTAGGTGAACCCCGTGCTACTAGGATGACCCTTCAATTAGCTGACAGATCTGTAGTGCATCCTAAAGGCATAGTGGAAGACCTTCTGGTCAAGGTTGGCAAATTCACATATCCTGTGGATTTTGTTATCCTGGACACCAGTGAGGACACAGAAGTGCCTCTTATACTGGGAAGGCCTTTCCTGGCCACCGCCAAGGCTCTCATCGATGTGCATGATGGGACCTTAGTTTTGAGGGATGGCGAGGAGCGAATAACGTTTTCTGTTGCTAACACTATACCTGCTTCGTTACCTCTGCATGCTGTATCTCACCAGGAGCACGAGTCTGTCGTGTATCCTTCTGTGCTGCCTATTTTGCAGGCCCCGCCTCCCACACCTTCGCCGCCACTCCAGACCACTCCGTCATCCAAAGAACAGATCAAGGAGGAGTGGCGGCCGAAACTGCAGGCAGCTGAGCCCGCTCGAAAGAAAGCCGGAGACCACTATGAGCTGGTCTCGCCCCCACCTTGGCCATCCGAGTATTCACTCGCTTGCATCCTACCGGATGGCCAAGTCGAGCTGGCGAATGCAGGTGGCCACATTCGTCGCGTGCATGGCCACCATTTGGAGCTGTACCTCAAGAGCGATGTGGATCCGCTCTTGAAGGCACCTGATCCTACACTTCCCTGAGCATCCATACTGGCGTCCAGCTAAAAGACGGTAAAGAAGCGCTTGTGGGGAGGCAACCCCACCGAGGTTTGCATTTTCTTACTCTTTTTCCTTTGATTTTGTGTGTTTTTGAGTCTTGAGACGTTGATCCAGAGTCAAGTGTCGTTTTTTAGTGAAAACAGGTTGATTTCGGGGCTCCAGCAAGTCGCACGGCCAGACCCTCACCTTGCACGGCCGTGCGGATGCCCCCCCTTGGCCGTGCGAGCTCTCGGCAATAAGCGCACGGCCAAAAGCGCTTATTGCATGGCCGTGCGCTCGTCATGGCCTGGCCGTGCGTCCTGCACGGGCATTACATCGCCTCGCACGGCCGTGCGAGCTCTCGGCCAAAAGTGCACGGCCAAATGCGCCAGGTGCACGGCCGTGCGCCTCGCCTCGGCCAGGCCGTCTCGGCCTGCACGGGCAAAATCCAACCGTGCACGGCCGTGCGTCCCTGCCCGTGCAGCTGAGGCACGGCCTATTTATATGGCCTGCATGGCCATTGTGGTCAGAAAACCAAAATCCCTCGCCGGAAAACTCTCCCCTCGCCGGAAAACCGCGCAAAACCCACCCTTTTTCGATTTTTTCGGCCACTTTGGGTACTTTTTTCACCAAACCAACACCAAACCCAATCCTTCTACACCCAAAGCGGCCTATCCCTCGAGTTTGAGCGAGTTTGGGCGACGTTTTTGTCGCCGGAGGCGATTTCCGGCGAGGCTCCGACGAGCATTTCCGGCCAGTTTTTCGGCGTTTCGTCGATTCCTTTGTCTTCCCCTCGTCATCCCCTACACCTCTACTTGAGTCTCCAGGTTTGATTTTGTCCCTAACTATGTTAATTGTGGAGAATTGAGTGTGTAGGGTGTACGTTAGAGAACCTTATTGAATCATGCGATTTGTGTGAAATTGATTGAGGGGAATGCATGGGATGTGATTGAATTATGTTGGGCAAAGTCCCCTTTGCTTGTTTGAGCCCTTGTGTGCAAGAATTTGGCCAATTTCATGCTTAACTTAATAGTGCACACAAGGTGTTCGATGAAATGCCTGTTTTCCATGCCATGTTGTGGCCACCGGTTGGGGCCCTTAATGATGTAGTTTGTGGGTGTATTGGCTATGGATGTGAACCTTGAGTTGCCTATTATCTTGTGAATGTGCACCCCCACCCTGATTATACTTGATTTATCGAGATTTTGAGCCCCGAACTATGGATGAAACCATGGTTAGGCTGTTTTCTGTTCTTAAGTGTGGGGGTGTGCTTGACCTTTTCTTTGGCTCTCTTGGTTCCACGTTGGGTTGTTGTTTTGCAGGGCAACGGCGAAACCTAATTTCCAGCACCCGTTCATCCGGGATCTCAGGAGGGGCCCCACCGCAGAGCGCTTCAAGGCGGTCGTGGAAACCCCGTTTGGCGCCCACCATTGCTGGTCCAAACGGGAGTTTCGGCGACTGCACTGCTACGAGCAGCTTTCCGCCGCGGTCGCCAACACCGCATGGCGCCGTCTGCTCCAGATCTGCGAGACGGTCTACTACGAGCCGGTGTGGGAGTTCTACACGACTTTCAAGCAAAACTCCACGACCAGTTGCCAGGACAGTACAGCCGTCCAATTCAGGCTGGGCGGTGTCCCCCGGTCCTTGAGTTACCACGAGCTGGCCGAGGCTCTCGACCTCGACCTCGACGACCGTGTGGACTACGTCACCGAGGTTACTGAGCCACCGGAGGTGGACTTCCGGAGGCTGTACACCAGCCTGGCTCAGCCTGGCCAGACGCGTCCTTTCAAGTCTGGGAGGACGAAGGCATCTACCCTGCAGATCGAGTACCGACTTCTCCACCACCTGCTGGCGAAGTCTTACACTCCTGCATCTGACAGCGCCGGCGCCATCACGAAGAGGCCCCTGTACTTCCTCCATTCGATCCGCCAGCGCCGCCATCCTCTCCACCTGGGTTCGGTGGTGGCCAAGACATTCGAGAAGACGGCCACAGAGCTGAAGAGCCTCCACTGCGCCCCCCTCATCACCCGCCTGGTCACCTTCTTTGGCCTTTCACTGCAGGGGTGCACCGAGGAGGGGGACACCCTCATCTTTGGCAGCCCGACGATCGGGAAGATGCTGCTGTTGCGAGAGAGGAACGGTGTTCAGTGGGTCGATGGGTTTCCGGAGCCTCCTATCCCCGCGGAGCCCGTACCAGAGGAGGAGGCTGCCAATGAGGTGGATCCTGAGGAGGTGGATGCTGCTGCTGCCGCTGCTGATGCTCCACCCCAGACTGACTTCCATTACGGGGGTAGCAGCTCCACTTTCCAGGGCCAGGACTACTTCGCCCAGCAGTTCGAGCAGCTGAGGATCCAGAACCAGCTGATCCTCGATCAGCAGATGCAGTTCCATCAGCAGTATGCGGCCGACCAGGCCGAGTACCGGACCAGGATGGATGCTTATGACACGCGGCTGACCACGATCCAGACTCAGCAGGACGTGACTCTCGCCCACATCGAGCGGGAGAAGCGCCGTTCACGGCGCATGCAGGAGGTTCAGCAGCACCTGCTTCAGCTGATTCCGGGCGATCCACCTGTCTGGAGGACTCCCTGGGATGACTCCCCTCCACATGACGGTGCGGCTGGCGCTGCTGATGATGATGCGTTCATGAACGACATCGACCTCGACGATCTTGGCGACGAGTAGGCTGTACTCGTTGCCCGTCTCAGTGTGTTTGTTTTTCTTTTTAGACTTTTGTGTGTTGCTCCATGTGTGCGGAGCTTGAACTTAGTGTCGGTTGTTTTTGTTTTTGGTTTTTCCTTTGTGGTTTGATGTAGCCGTCTGGGCTAACACTTATCCCTAACGCACAGTGTGCTAGTGTGTTTCTAGTGTTCGATTTGTGCAGCATTGTCCACTCCCCCGTTCGTTTCTCGCTGACTGGTCCACTTCCAGTCCCCCAGCAGTGTTCTTACCCGGTAACCTCGTTCCCCTTATCTTTCCCTCTACTCCATTGAGGGCAATGTCGTGTTTAAGTGTGGGGGGATGCTTTGTATCGGTTGGAATATTTATGATGGTGCTTGGAGCCTAGTCCGCTGTCCGAATCTTACGATTTGAGGGCTCCAAGTACTGCTGTTTGATCATATTGGCACTGTGTTTTGATGGATGAATTGATTGGTTTTCGGATTAATGCATGACAACTTGTTTGCGACTAGGACAACCTATGATGAGGACTGAGATGTGCAGTAGAACGATGTAGGGGTTCAGCTTTTCGACTGTTTGCTTGCCAACTTTGACTTGATCTGACTTGATCTGATTACTTGTTCTTGACAGTCGTTTATGCATTTAGTTCAGGGTATCAGAATGTGAGATAGAGTATATAGGTAGCCATGTGAGATTTGAGCCTGCTCGTTTCTTTCTTGTGCGATAGATCCCTCTTCCATGATGTGTAGCATTCACGTTGTCACTAGCTAAGATGATGGGGGCATAGGATTAGCCCACGCCCAAAACTGACTGTCCTGATGTGTCATATCCCCTAGTCAGCCCCTTTGAGCCGTGTGTTATCCTTTCTTTTGGTGTACAATGGAAAAAAATCACCCTTGTTGCATCTTTTAGAAGGTTCCACAGAGTGGTTTTTACATATTCTCTGCTGTTTCTGCTAAAGTCTATGTGAGTGTTGGAGGTAGTGCTTAAAAGTTGGGCAGATGTTTGAAATTTGTGCAGAAGTGGTGGCTCTTTTAAGAAATGAAAAGAAAAATGAAAGTAAAACAAAGAAAAATTGAAAGCAAAAAAGAGCCACTACTAAAAATCTGAATAATGCCCAGTAAGTAGTGTTTCTTAGCAGTCTGGCTTGGAAATGCTGATGTTTATGCCTCCTTCGCTCTTGTGCTCTTGAGATATTGAGTAATGCAGAATAGCAGAAAGAAAATACCGGGTTGTTTGACTGTGATTGTGTGTTTGGAAAATGTGGAACCTTTTGCTATGAATACTTCCACCACCTAAAAGGCCTTTTCCCCATGTCCAAGACCCTAGCCAGTCATTTGAACCTGTGTCTAAGACCTCCTGATTAGTTAGTGGTGACACCCCATATGTGAACTCTGACATTTAGAGGCTGCCATCATGGTGAAGAGATGATAGGTATTGAGAGTAATAGCATGCGCATCTTTCGCATCAAATTGTCCTGACCCCACTGGTCGAGAGTGAGTGATTCATTTTCATTTTCTATATGCTCTTGTACCCCGGTGAGGACCTAGATTGCTCGGTCTCTATTCTGATGTCTTGAGTTGGATGCATGAGTTGACTGTTTTGAGTAAGTGGTTGAATCAAGTCTAGGTTGGCCAGTGAACAGAAGGGAGACTCTTCCTTTACTCGATTTGCTGCACTCGAATGTCCTTTGTGGTGGTTGTCCAGGTTGTTATTGAGGTTGTGCATGTATTGATGTTTGAAAACCAGTGCGATTCACGTGTTCTGTGCCTTTATGACTTGTCCCCAATGTTGGTTGATTGAAATATGTAAGCTTACCTAGTGTCTGACTTGGTTTGCTTGGGGACAAGCAAACGGTTAAGTGTGTGGGAGTTTGATAGACCGTCATTTACACATGTTTTTACCCCCATTCTTACACCGTTTGAGGTGTTGATTCTCGTGTTTTAGGCTGATTTCACGCTAGGTTGTGCTTGTTTGTGATATTTCAGGTCCTAATACGTGAATGAAGGCTTAGGAGCGAGTCTGGGGTCGATTGGACGAAGAACGGACGAATGGCGAGCTTTTTGGGGAGCTGCACGGGCAAACCAGGGAGGCTGCACGGCCGTGCACGGTTGCAAGTTGGCCGTGCGACTTATGCCGAGGACGTGCACGGGCACCCCTGAAGATCTGCACGGCCGTGCACCTGGCCGTGCAAGATGGTTGAAGGCCGACTTAATGATACGGCTGCGTTTTGGAGTGCACGGCCAGAATGGTGATGTGCACGGCCGTGCACCCTGGCCGTGCGAGTCGGGAAAGCCTGGTTTTAGAGCCTATTCCGAGCCAGAAGGGGGAGAATCGTGTTTTCAGAGCAAAAACAGAGCCCTAGAGAGAGAAAGTGCGAAGAACACACCCTAGAAGCTGTCTTAGAGCTGGATTTCATCGAATCGAGCTTGGAGGTCGTCATAGGAGTGGAAATCATCGTCCCAGAGCAGATTATCCTCATCGTTATGAGTATGACTAATCCGATTCTTGTTTTCTCTTCTCTCTCTATGGAGTAGAACCCTTCTCTCACTTGGGTATGAAGAACCCTAGTTCCTTGTGTTAGGGATTTGATTGTAATGACTTGGGATGATATTACTGTTTGATTTTAATCGAATGACGCATGTTTAATGAATTGATTTGAGTCTGATCAGCTTTTCTCAATTTCTGCTGCAACCTGAGATAGATAGAATCTGATTAGGTTGTTAGAGCCTCTTCATTCGATAGTAGGAGATTGACTATACGAGAGTTAGCCAGTTTGCTGCTTTGTACTGGTGTTCTTGACGCCAGTAGTGGAGTTCTGTGTTCATAGCCTCAGCTTTCTATCCCGGTGAAGACTAGTCGTCTGCCGGGTAGTTAGACTGAGAGGGCTTGGTCAGCTTAAGAGATTCCAAGCTACTGTCGGATCTTCCGCAGTCTAATCAACAGTAAATCAACCCAGGGAATTGCAATTGAACCTAACTAAGGGGCTAGGGGGACTCAATCCCGAGTGACTCTTGCCTGCTTTAGAAACCCGAACAATTTACTGCTTTCTTGTTGCTTTTACTTTTCACAACAATCACTCGAACTAGTTTGCTAGATAATAGAGAATCACGGAGTAAGCAGTAGATCTAGACCCAGGGTTGATAATTAAACTTGCCTGTTACTGCATTCCCGGACTGCGATTACACTTGGTCGCAGTTTGGTGTTGTGTTTTGGCGTGTCAGAAAGGTTGGGTTGGGTTGGGTGGGCAGTAAGTTGGGCTATGCAAGTGAATAGGCTTATTTAGTTTCTGCGCTCTTTTGTTTATTTCTGTTTTTCGGTTGGTTAATTGAAATTCAGTTTCGGTCGTGCATACCCTAGTTTTCGAATTGTGGACTTTTGCCTTCCGAATTCTGAACCGAATTTATTTTATTCGGTTTCGATTCAGTTCGGTTTGGGTTTACCGAACTGGATGTCCAGCTCTACTTTAATAGATTGAGGATGTTTTTGTACTCTTTGATGCCTTCTTGGTATGTTTTTTTCATGGTTTTGAAGGTACAAAGCTGCCTAAAGAAACTTGGATCAAACATTGGACAACTCTGGAGGACAAAAAGATCTAACAGGAGAAGAATGTAAAGCCTTTATGATAAAAATGAGGTTTAATGACGGAGAAGCCTACTAGTAAGTAGTAACCACTATGTGAGCCCAAAGAAGGCTATTGAAGGAAGACTCGATCTATGCGAAAGGAGAAACCAGTGGTGATCCAACAATTAGTCCAACTGTCGTCATGGAGACCTTATCAAAATGCACCTAAATCTTCAGAAGAGGTTTTCAATGGGCCAGGGAGGCCAGTCCACAAAAAAAAAAATGGGCGGCGGTCCGAATCGACGCTTTGCCGCCGCTAAGAGGCCCAAGCCTAAAACAAGATCTTTAGGCCATGACTTCGACCCTAAGTCAAAGAAACCTTGTCTTTGTCAGTTTAGGAGGGTTTTGGCCGAGTTTTACTCCTATAAAATAGGAAGATAGGCTCATTAGTTTAGTAGACTGCACAACTACATTCAATCATTTGTATACTCTACTCGAGTAAGAGTTTAACTTTCATAGGAGAGGGTGCTTCTAGGGAGATGTTTTCATCATCGAGGTGGTTCCCTCATTTTCTTCTATGTAGTTAGTCCAAAATTGATTGTATGAGGATTTGAACTCATTTATCATTATATGTATTGATGCTATGATTTCCTACTATGCTTGTGTTAATGCTTATTGTGTATGTATGGCTGCTTGGTTTTCAATGCCTATATGATGGTCGTTGTTGTTTATCTAGTATGAATGCTTCTTTATCATTGATGCTTATGGTTATATAGTGTGCTAATATATGCATTGTGCCTAGTATCATCTAGGCTGTTAAGAAGTTACCCTCTAGTGATACCCCATTGATGTTACACGAGTATAAAGGGAATGCTCAACCATCTATACCTCGAGTAGTAGCAAAGCTTGATTGTTAAATCATTGATGATATAGACCAAAGATTATGGATCGTAGAGGCCCACACTTAATCATGTGCTTTCCTAATTCCTTGTTATTCATTGATTAGGTGGTGTCATGAAACAAAAACACGCTCTATCACAAAGGCGCATGAACGGGTAGAGAATGGCCTTAGTGGAAGGGATAAAGTGATGCTATATATGATTCATTGATGCATGATGTGATTGAGCTTTAGAATACATGATAAAACTCAAGTTTTCCTTCTTATACAATGTATCTTTATTTTTATGCAACCTTAGTGGAAGGGATAAAGTGATGCTATAGATGATTCATTGGCGCATAATGTAATTGAGCTTTAGAATACATGATAAAACTCAAGTTTTCCTTCTTATACAATGTATCTTTATTTTTATGCATTAATAAGTAAAAAACCCCTAAACAACTTTACTATTCTTGTTTGTTAGTTTAGAGAAAAGTCGTAAATGTTTCTCTTCTTTTCGTGTGAGCCATAAATGGTATGATGTGAGTGGTTATTATTCATTAGCAGACCTAGTGGAATACAACCCTAGGACATCCTAGGATTTATAAATTCAATAATGCTACATCAAGTTTTTGGCACTGTTGATGGGAATCATATATAAAACCATCTAACCATCTTAGGTTTAGTTTTGAGTTTCTTTTGTGTTTTAGATTTTCATAGGAATCTAGTAAGTACTATAAGAAAAACAAAAAACCTAAAGATCGTGAAAGAGATATCATCCAAGAAGGAGGAGACACAAGTTCACCCATCTTACGGACGAAGGAAAGAGCATCTAGCTCAGGTAAAGAAGAGCGCTCAAGGCCCACCAATGTCGAGCCTAGCTTGGGAGAGGAAGAGAACATTGACAAAGACTACAACTTTGATTCGGAGGAAGCAGGAGAATCTTCAAATTGTTCAACACCATCAATGGTTGGAGAAGAAGGAAAAAGACAAATGGCCATCCCACCTACTCTTTATGAGTAGCCGTGGCCAAGAACATCCAACATCACCTCAAGCATTGCTGCACCACCAACCAATATAGAGATTCAAACTCAACTTATCCAGTTGGTGCAACAAGCTGGGAGATTTGGAGGAAGGAATGATGATGATCCGGTGCTACACTTGAAGAAATTCTTAGAGATCGTCAATTCCATACTAGGAGATGATGCTACCAAAGATGGAATATGACTATGAATTTTCCTGTTCTCTCTTAAAATAGGAGCAAAGCAATGGCTCGACTACCACCCACCAGGCACCTTCACCACATGGGAGACCCTTGCTCAAGCATTCATCGAAATATTACATTCTTATACAATAACATACATTTCCTTTCATGCATCTATAAACTAAAAAAAACCTAACCAACTTTACTATTCTTGCTTGTTAGTTATATAACCCCTAAATTCTTTTTCCATTTTCGTGTGAGTCAATAATGGTTTGGTGTGAGTAGTTATTCATTAGAAGACCCTATAAAATACGACCTTAGCCACATCTAGGATTGTTAATTGTGTTTTCTACATCATGTTTTTGGAGCTGTTGCCGGGGAATTCTAATCATATATAAAAGCATCTAACCATCTTATATTTAGTTTTGATTTTCTTTCCTTTTGCAGATTGTTAAAAGAGTCCAGTAAGTACTAGAAGAAAAAAACCTAAAGATTGTACAAGAAGGAGGAGACACAAGTTCATCAATCTTGAAGACGAAGGAAGAAGCATCTAGCTCAGAAGAAGAAACCTCAAGCCCCACCAATTTTGGGCCCAGTTTTGTAGAGGAAGACAAGATTGATGAAGAAGACAACTTTGATTCGGAGAAGAAGCAGAATCTTCAACGCCATCAATGGTAGAAGAAGAAGGATAAAGACAAGTGGTGGTCCCACCTACTCTTTATGAATAATTAAGTCCAAGAGCATCCAACATCACCTCAAGGCATTGCTGCGCCACCAACGACCATAAAGATCCGAACTAAACTCATCCAAATGGTGCAACAAGCTGGAAGAATTGGAGGAATGAATGATGATGATCCGATGAAACACTTGAAAGGCATTCTTGGAGATCGTAAATTCCATACTAGGAGATGATGCTATCAAAGATAAAATTTGACTATAAATTTTTCCGTTCTCTCTAGAAGGAGGAGCAAAGCAGTGGCTCGACTACCATCTGCCAAGAAGCTTCACCACATGGGAGACCCTTGCTCAAGCATTCATCAAGGTGTACTTTACACCTTGGAAGATTTAAGAGCTTAAAGATGAGATTACTCAATTTCAACAGAAGGAAGGAGAGACTTTCTATGATGCTTGGAGGAAATTCTAGTAGTACCTCTAGGCATGCCCACATCATGGATTTACAGCTGAGCAAATAAGAAAGTACTTCGCTAAAGGCCTCGATCGAGACACCACGATGATGGTAAACCAATCGGCCAATGGAGATTTCACAATAATGATGGGAGTGCAATGCCAAGAGCATTTCGCCACACTAGCAAAGAATTCAAAGAACTGGGCCAAGCATCCATCAATGATCAAACCATTGAAAGCTTCCCAATGAAGGAAAGATGAAGTCGCCACCCTCTATGCACTCATGAAGAAGTTGACCCAGCTCAAGAGAGCTTCAACGGAGCCAAGTAATGGACCGATATCATCCTTGTTTGTTTGTTTGTGAATCATGTGGAAAAGAAGGCAATGAAGGTTTCGACTGCAATAGCCAAGGAGGGCAAGGACATGCTGATGTCAACTATATAAATCAAGGCTATCAATCGAGACCTCAAAAGGGAGCTATCCTCCTTATAAGAGATTCAAAAGCTTTGCATATCGTACGATTAATGGCCTGCCCAAGGAGGAAAGAAGAAAGAGGATTACCCCAACATCACCCCTACCAATGCACCTTATGAAGCACAATGGAAGAAGGTACCAAGTCCACGTGGATCTGGCAATCAACCTCAATACAACATGCAAGGAGAAGGTGTCTCCAATCAGTACCCACCAGATTCGAGAAGCTGGAGGCAACAGTAATACGACTGCAAATGAGCTGCAAGAACATCGAAAGAAAACTTTCACTCCTTATCGATGCCCAACCTCAAAAGTCTTAAAGCAACCTCCCAAACAAGACATAAAATAATCCAAAGAAGGAGGAAGTCAAAGTCATCTCGACAAGGATGTGAGCAGCCAAAATTTTCCCAAGCATGAAAAAGGTAGAAGAGAAGAAAGGAGCTGAGTGTCCATCCCTCTTCAGAAATTTAACAGAAGCTTTTGGAGGAGTAGAAGTGGCAGTGCCAATATTGGAGAAGATGATTTCCATGGAAGATATTAAACTAAAGCTCTAGATTTTCATGGAGGAAGATGACATGATCGAAGATAAGGAGACCATGATCAAGAAAACCCCTTAGGGTTACAAAGAATTCGTCCTAGTCAATGAAGCAAATGAGGATCCTCCGGATAGTATCATCAAATGTCTCTTGGATGACAATCAACGTGCTACCACTGCATAAATATGAAGAGATGGTACTAGCTAACATGGAGTACGTCAACATAGAGATCATGCTTGCCAACAACACCCCGTGCAGTGCTCTTGGAGTTGTTCCAGGTTTAAGCACCCAAGTTGGCCCATTCGTTTTCTTCCTCGAATACCTCGTAATTGAAATGGAGACCAACAAGGAGTATCTAGTCTCTTTGGAAGACCATTCTTTGTCGCTTTTGGAGCAAGAATTGATGTGGTCAATGAAGAAGTAACCTTACATGTGAGAAATCTTCTATACAAAGTGTAGAAGCTAATCAAAAGAAGTGATGAACTCGAGGAGTATTCGGAGGAGGATCCAAATGATGAGATCAAATTTTGATTTGGTTCTCTATTTTAGGATTCAGAAAACATAATAGTTCATCATCCTGATCAAGACCCAAAATGTGGAGGCGAGTTGAAGAAGGCTCTACCAATTCCTGGTCTAAAGCTAGCTCAAATGGCAATAAGGATACCCAGTATAAGGCAAATGATGATGCTATAAAAGATTGAGGATCTGCAGTATGAGACATCAGTAGAGTATCAAGAGTTCATCAATCATTATCAACATAATAACGACCAAATCCTTGAAAAGGGATGGTGAGATGAAGATGTAGAATGGTTGATCGCCAAATCAACTAAAATGGAGCCTTGCTGAGCCTAGATCAAAGGCATAAAGTGAGAGCTCTTAATGGAAGGTAGCTCATGTATGGCGTCAAACAGAGACAACCCAGATTTCTCTTTCCTAGACTAATTTTTAAATTTCAAAAAGTTTGTTATTGGCTTGAAATTTTGAGTTACTCATTGGATAAGTGTTACATTTGGAACAAATTTGGAACATATGATGAGAAAGAAGGATTTGATGATGTGAAAATATACAAAATCAACTTTTGTACTATCGGTAAAGTGTTCTAACGCAAAAATGTTGGAACCGATGCAGAACGCAACGGGAAGCTGTAGCGGGCACACCCGCCGTACTATCGCTGCTGACCTAGGTCCTACAAAAATGACCATTTCGGGCACAATCACCTCACAACTCCTCATTTTTCACTTCCCTTCCTCTCTCTTAGAAAAAGAATCCTCTCCCTTCTCTCTATGTTTCAAATTTTCTCCCAAAATCTTCAACTTTCAATCACCAATTCCACCTCCAAAACTAAAAATTCACCCTCAAATTCGAGATACCACCTACCCATCATAAAAAAACAAATCCCAACCAACAACCTTCTGAAAACCTCACCGGAAAAGCCTCGACGGTTTGAGCCGCTGCGACACTGCCGCTCTTTTTCTCTCTTTGTTCCTCGACTTTTCTTTAATTTTTATGCAGTTCTCATCAATCTAAGTACCCATGATCATTAGATTAATTTAGGAGGTTGAATCATGAATTTCAAACTTCGATTGAGGAAAGTTTAAAATTGCATGATAAAAGTAGGGACTTCTCTTGTAAATTTTTGGCCTACGCTAGGCACTATCGCTGTTTATAAATGAATGATGATAGCATGTGTGCTTAGAAATGAGGCCTCATGGTGCTTATGATGATTTTATTCAATTGAATGCTTGGATGGATTGATGAATTTAGCAAAGTTCATGCCAAAATTTTCAAAATTCTCGGATAACATCTTTTGAATTGAGCTTTAAGCGTCAAGCTATGCCAAGTTTCAAATTTATTTGATAAGATCCCGAGCTCTTGAAATCTTAGTTTCTTTTGTCAATGTCACGTAGATTCGATCTTTTTAGCGTTTGCTGAATTTTCTCTCAATAACTCGAAAAATAAAGGATAGGGCAGAATTGCTGTGTAATCTCAACACGAAATTGGGAGAAGGCTCGAACAATATAAGGGTAGCAACTCGACCACACTCAATGGTTTTTATTATAATCAACTTATTCTCCCTCAAAATAGAGTTCACAAGTCTTTAAATAGGTCTGAAAAATAAAACTAATGAAAGTGCAGAAAAGGAAAAAGACTGCTAAACAAAAAAGTAACTTAAACTCGTCAGCCTAAAATACAGGTATTTTAACGCTCCTGACCGGGGGTCCTTATGATCCAACTGCCCTATCTCGAACCACATATCCCCTATAGGGGATTTTAACCCACCTGACAGGGTATTTTTCCTGATCACCATACGATCTCTAGGCTGCTTGTTTGGTGTCTAGGAAGCTTCTATCTTCTCATCCAATGCCTTCACGATCTTTAGCAAGACATGTACTCTCATTCCCAACACCTAGCTTCCCTCGAATGTCTCCCAAAGTAGGTACCACAGACTGTTTCCCAAAGATAGCCAAATTTCAATCTTCTTCTTCCCTTTACCATGTTTCTTCTTTAAACATCAATGGGAATGGTTTTGGGCGACGATCCAGGATCACATCACCCTTTTGAAATAGCTTTGCCCTCAAAGCATGACGACTCATACATCTCAAGTCTTGATCAGAATCAAAACAAAAGGATCATGATATCTTGATTCAATCCGTTCCAACTCAACCACTTCATCTTCACCACTTTCCTCTACCATAACTTCTTCGATTTCCTTATGATGTGGAGGTGTTCTTGCCTTTCTGCTCCTCCTCACAAACTTGTAGTAGTTGCCGCCTATCTTTAGCAACCTCTTCAAAAGATAATGGCTTCAAGGCAAAAAAAATTTCTTGATGCCTCCATATGATGTTGTTGGTGCGGCTTCTTCGTCGTGCTTGGCGATCATTGTGCCATGGTTGACCATGTACCACATGAGTAAGCTTCATAGGCACAACATCACAAAGAATTTGATCTTCATAAGACCCGATTTAGATCTCCAAGATCACTTGTTTAATCACATACACAAAGGCATTATGCATCGACAATCGCAATAAGAAAGGGCTAGGATGTTGTTGTGTAGTTAGCCCTAACTTAGCTACTGCCCTTGAACTAATTAAATTGGATTTGATCTCCCCATTAACAACCACATAACACACCTTCACTTGAACCAAACAACGAGTATAGAACATATTACCTTGCTCTAACTCTTCTGCCATTGCCTGAGTTTGTAGAAAAGCTTGTAATCTTCTACTCTTGCCGCTGATTTGAACCAGAGACTCTTCAAAATTGTCGCTAAGTTTGAATCGGAAATCTTCTAATCAATGATAAGTTTGAACCAGGATCTGATACCACCTGATAAGAATCCCAAGCTCGTGAAAGCTTAGGTTCTTTTGTCAAAGTCGCACAACTTTGATCTTTTTAGGGTTTACCATGCAATCTCAACACGAAAACGGGAGAATATCGAACAATATAAGGGTAGCAACTCGACCAAAATCAAGGGAAATAACAGATTGATATAGAGCTTGCTCGAATGCTGGAGATCCACCAATAAACAAGGACAAAATTCATGAGTAAAATAAACTCATTGAACCGAAAAGGTTTTTTTTCTATTCAACATATTCTCCCTCAAAATAGAGTTTACAACCCTTTAAATAGACTTGGAAAATAAAACTAATGAAAGTATAGAAAAGGAAAAAGACTCCTTAACAATAGTAACTAAAACTCGTCAGTCCAAAATACCATATCGGGTATTTTAACCCTGGGGTCCTTCTGATCCAAATCCCCTATCTCGAACCTCAGATCCCCTATAGGGGATTTTAACCCACCTGATAGGGTATTTTTCCTGATCACCATACGATCTTTAGGCTGCTTGTTTGGTGTTCAGGAAGCTTCAATCTTCTCATCCAACGCCTTCACGATCTTGAGCAAACTTGTACTCTCATTCCCAACACCTAGCTTCTCAAATGTCTCCCAAACAAAATGAGTAAGCTACCAAAATAGGCACCACAGACTGTTTCCCAGACTTTGGCCAAATTTCCAGCTTCTTCTTCCCTTGACTTCGTTTCTTCTTTGAACATCAATGGGAATGGCTTTGGGCCACGATCCAGGATCACATCATCATTGGTATGAGTTTTGAAAATTTGAGATTTCAATGGGAGTAAGGCATTGTTAATTTTAGATTTCATTACTAAATTGGATCCATTGTCATGCCATTTTACTTGTGCAAACATATCAATCGACCTTTGCCTAATCGTATAACTTGGAGGTTTTAAAGTTTTCACTTTTCAAGATAGTTAGTTCATGCTACTGCTACATTTTGAGCTTGAATACATTTGCATGTTCTTAAACGACATATGTAGTTGCATGAGTTACAATCTTTCTAATACGTGCTTTGAGAAGTTATATGAATAGCTTATAGAATAAGCCACACTCTTAAAGTGTAGGGTTATTCTCCCCTATTATGTATGTTATTTTTGTTTCTTTTGAGCACGAATTGAAGGCACGAATGGTTAAAGAGGCATAAGAAGAAGGGGGATGATGGCGCTTCTTCTTCACCAGGACCACGACATCCTAGTTAACTTTGATTACTTGATGGATCAGGCTGAATCGTATCTCCAGGTGATAGGGATAATGTCCACCTCAAGCGGAGCCACAATATGCAGTACCTCGAAGGCCTACAAGACTCAATTGGAGGGATCCAGTGATCGAGCAAGAAGAGGTGGAGACTTCGAGGGACTTGTGTTCTTAGTTTTGATTCATTCGAAGATCCTCCAACAACAATTGCGGAAGGCTATCACTTGATAGCGGGAGATCGATGAGTTAGAGTGGATAGAGGCCACATGAAGTCGAGGTGTGGGAGACTGACAGTGAGCTATAGATTAGAAAAGACACACTGGAGGCACCCCTGCATCCTTTCATCTACTTTCGCCATGACAGTTCTAGCTACAAGAAGGTAGAGAGATGGATAGAGATACTAGTGGACGAGCAAGGAGAGCTTAACTGGCCAGACTTTGACCAGTACCAATTATGCAGCACCTAGAAGGTCTGCAAGACTCAACATGAGGGAGCCAGTGATCTAGCAAGAAGAGGAGGAGACTTTAAGGGATTTGAGTTCTCAGTTTCGATTCATTCGAAGATCCTCCAACAACAGTAGTGGAAGGCTATCACTTGATAGCGAGAGATAGAGGAGCAAGAGTGGATAACTGCAACATGAAGCCGAGGTGTGGGAGACTGACAGCGAGCTGGAGATTAGAGAAGAACACTAGAGGCACCACTGCATCCTTTCCTCCAGTTTCGCCACGACAGTTATAGCTCCGAGAAGGTAGTTTGATTGAGAGAGATACTAGTGGACAAGGAAGGAGAGCTTAACTAGCCAGACAACTACCGTTGCGGTAGATTCCGAGACCAACGTGTGGGTCTTCTCCAAATGAATTCTCCTCGTCCATGAACTCGAACCAGAAGCCTCTCCCTTTTCTCTGTCGTCGCCGCCGCCGCTGCTGCCGGTGACAGACTCTAACCTTCTTCTGTTTCATTTAATCAACGAGTAAGAGGAATTGGACTAGAGAGGAAAAAAATGGTGGTGTAGGAGGGGAGAAGAAGAAGAGGGTGCAAGTGGGGAAGTTATTATTTGATTTTTTGAGTTTTTTAGCATAAATAAATGAAATGGAAGCCACATCACTGCCACTTCACCACTAAATGCTTAGTCACTGACGGAATAAATGTTTTGTCCGTTAATATGAATAGTCAACATAAATCTCGGGTGAAATCTGTCCATTAAGATGAAATGTTGACCATATCTGTCTTATTGTAAATTTCAGACCAAAACGGTCACTTACACTAAACTTCAGGCCAAACTAAGATATTAACCCTATTTTATTTTTAATTTTAGATTGTTTTAAATTTTATTTGATAGATAAAAATTGAATTAAGAATTAGTATCCCGCCGCCGGATTAGTATGTTTGGTAAAAGAAGAACGAACAAAACCCGGACCCTCATAGTCCTGCTTTCCATCAGAACACTGAAAACTACATTGTTATGATTAAAATTTGGAAGGTAAACTACAACGAAGAGAGAAAGAGAGAACTAGGGAGTTTCCATCTTAGATTTACTTAAAATATAAATCAAGCTTCTCTAGAAACAACAAATCAAATCTTCTTCCTTGGAAGTCAATTCCCGAACCTCTAACCCTGTTATAAACTAGCGCTCATGAGAAATTTTGCCAATTCTGGTGGCTCAATTTGGCAAAATTTCCCATGAACACAATTATAGAGGATCATGTAAAAAGGTGCGCTCTTGACTTCTCCTTTCCCATCCAATTCTCTCCCTTTGTGAAAATTTTGCCATCGAAAGCCACAATTACCTTGAAAATATCAGCTCAGGCCGCAGCATTGTCGCAAGACAAAGCAGCCTTGATCCTCTCGACGGTGCAAGCAATGAGATTGTTCACGGTAGCAACCGAACCAAGAGAAAGCTTCGCCGTCGGAACGGAATCCACCAATATCTGAAACGCCACAGTCAGCAGAGAACCTCCACCAGCAGCCACGCCGTCGGATTCTCCAGCCCCCGCGCCACCGTCAGGCAGAATGGCAAACCCTGACGGGAGCAGAGCCACGTAGTCCGGATCCCCGCCGTTGAGTACCACGTTCATCGCCACTATGTCCACCGGCGCGTAGATCACAAACGACGCCGTCGGGTCCGTGCAGCTCTCTTGCAGTATCAACATGTTCCCCTGGCTCGAATTCGCATTCTGATACCATTCGCAACAAAACCCAAATCAAAGATTATTAAACCCTAATTAAGAGTGAAAAAAGAGAAGAAGATCGAAGAAAGGTTTCTTCATGTGTAGACTTTACGTTGACACGAAGAAGAGAGACGCAATTGCCGGTGTCACGGCCGTTGGCAATGTGAGCCATTTCTTGTACAATCCCACCGTTCGACAGAATGTCCCACTGCATGTGAATTAACAATTTTGAAACGTTATGGTGAATATATATAGTCATCCACTAGTGAACTAAACTAAACAAGTGACCAATTTGTCAAACGATATATATACCTCGCTACGAGAGTTTTCGTCGCGAAGAAAGTCAAACACCCTTTTGGGAGGGACAGGGAGCCAGAAGGAAGTGGCGGCGCTGAGGACGATCCCCGGCGGCCTCCCGGGATCGTCGACGCTCTTCCGGGTCATGACTCGGACGTCGTCGGCTCCGGTCCCGGATAGTGTCGTCCACGTGTGAGCAGTGGAGGCGCTAACGCCCGCGCAGAAGCTCACCACCATCCTCTCCGCCAGCTTCATCATGCTCTTCCTCCCTTCTTGATTCGTTATCACTGCCGGCCGTAACTTACTTAAATAAGTAACTTTTTTTTTCAAGATAAAACTAAATGACTAGGCAGATAGCTAGGGCAGTAAGAGGTCATCTTTTTACATACCGCCGACGTCATTGGTTGGGATGTTGGTAGCCATGGCGCTGGCGAGCCGCTCGCACTGCCGGTCTAGGGTTACCACCCACCGTTTTGCCCCGAAGGCGTGGCCGGAGTCCACTACCTGTTGGTATAGATCGTGAACTCCCCGGTTGTCCACTTCCACGTGCTCAACCCACGTCACCTGTTGGATAAAATGTATATAGCGAAAATGACTCCTACAAGGTTCTCTAAGGCACGAGAAAGTGAAAGAATTAAGTCGTTCGAATATTGATTACCTTGGAGTAACCGTTGGGCATTTCTTGGATCAAACAACCCGAGGGCCTTCTCCGGCACCGGTCGGCCACCGGGCTCGGTCGTAGGTCGTCCAAGGAAACGTCGACCACCGCCCACGTCCCGTCGGCGTGCTGCTTACAGTATCTGGCGAAGTAGCTCTCACGGGTTGGGACCAGTGGAGTTGGGAGTTGAAATTCAGCCGTCATCTGCGGGAGTTTTTTTTTTAATTAGCATCACAAATTATAATTAACTAATAACTTGATTATTTCTATTTTAAATAATTGGAATTAAAACTAACGCATTACCACTTGCAGTGCGCCGTCGTAGTTCCCTGCAACGCCAGTGGACAACACTTCCAATGTCATCGCCCTTGAGATTATTCCAGAGAACAAACCAGACCATTGATTCTGTAAACGAATTAATTAAAAATCATAAATCAATTAATGGAAAAAACTTAATAATGGATAATAATATACGTTTTAATCAGAGCTTGCTTAGTGCTTACCACGTCCATGAGATACTCAACGAGGCTGACGTGGTTCATGATGACAACCGCAGTCTCCCTGGAGGCCTCGCACTTGAACCCACTGGGCTTGGGCCCAATCCCGCGAGGGAAACTCCTGTGGTACTCCTCCTCGTTCAGCACCAGATTCGGGCCGTCCACGATCCACAAGGGCTCGCCGATCTGAGCCATCCTCACCATCTCCTCCATGGCCGCAACCGCCAGCTCGACGATCATCGGCTTATCGGCTTCCGACGTTGGCGGCGCGCCTATCGCTCTCAGCAAGTCCCCAGCCGCTCCTCCTCCTCCTCCTCCGCCGCCCGTGTACATGTCTACTGGTGGTGAACCTCCAAAGTTGCCGACGCCGAGCTCGAGCTGACGTGTCGCCATGGGCGAGGACATGAGCGGGTAGTTCATCACTGGCTTCCCCACGTACTTTGCGGCTATGCCCGATATGCGATCAATCTAGTGAAAAAAAAAAAACAAAAAGGACAACAATTTTAAACCGGATGACTAAAGCAATTAATCATCCTTAGAATTCCAAAAGTTAATCGTTTCAGGTGTAGTATATATATATATTATATACCTCCTCTCTGAGTCTGGCATTCTCGAGCCTCAAATGGTGTTCGTCGAAGGACATTTCTCCGATGGCGGTAGGCCCGCCGCAGTTGGGGCATGACGTGTTGCTAAGTGCTTCTCTGTACCTCATGTTGTCCGCTCGCAGCTTGTCGTTCTCCGCTCTCAGTTGGGAGTTCTCTACTCGCTCGTGTTGTGTCTATACAATCAAAACAAAAGTTCGAATTCGACGGTCAATATTCGAAAAAAGAAGAATAAAAAGAAAAAAAACATGGATTACCAATTGGAAAGTCATAATGTAGATTCAAAAGGTTCACACCCTAAACAAATTGGAGGAGGTAACTAACTATCCTTGAATCGAAATTCAGTTAGAACGTTGTAACGGTCAATATTCGAAAAAAGAAGAAGAAAAAGAAAAAAATATGGATTATCAATTGGAAAGTCATAATGTAAATATCAAAAGGTTCACACCCTAAACAAATTGGAGGGGTAACTATTCTCGAATCGAAATTCAGTTAGAATGTTGTAACGAAACTATACGTACGGACGATATATATGTGTTCACATGCAAGTATGGACAAAGGAGTTGGCAATTGATTCACTCAAGGTCAAGAAAGGGGAGATTCTTTTTTTTTTTATTATTAGGCATGGAAAGAGATGTTGTAACGGCCCATGGGAGTTGAGTAGGGGGAAAAGATCATACGTTATTAAATTGCTGATTGTTTCCCAATTCAAACGTTAGAAAAAAGCGAAGTGTGTTTATATTACCTTAATGGAATTATTATTTGTCAACCAGACCAGTACTTTGTATTTGTAATGCCGAGAACAACGGAAGACGACAAAAAAAAGAAGAAGATAGAATAGAATTACCTTCATTTGGGTACGCTTGTTTTGGAACCAGAACTTGACTTGCAGTGGCTCCAACCCTAACTCCCTGCTCAGCTCCTTCCTCTGCTTGTCGTCTGGGTGTGGACATTCCTTGAAAAAACTAGCAATTTGCCACCCCACCCCAAAAATTAATTAATCGAAAGATGTCAAATTGAAATAAGTTTAGCGCTAAATCGAACCCTAATTAAGAATTGAACTTACGCTTCCAATTCCTGGATCTGGTGCTGGGTGTGGCGGTGGTACCGCTTCTTCTTATTGGGCCGCTGCTGGTCCTGCTGCTCTTGATCATCGCCGGACCCCACGCCTTCCAGCTGGTTGTCGCTGCCGCCGCTGACGTCGAACTCTCCGCCGGCGCCGGCGGGGATGTCACTCTCCGGCGTGGGCTGCTGAGTCATCATGTCGAGGTGGTGATACTGAAGCCCTCCCATTCCGTCCATCATGCCCGGCTGGAAACATTAATGATTAATTAATAAAATCAAAAGAAGAAGTAGAAAACATTGGTCATCACATCATCCACCCACCAACAGATCTTCACAAAGAAATTAAAATTAGAAGGAAGGAAAGTTAAAATATTTATTTCCGAATGTGAGTTTGGAATTTGAAAAAAAAAAAAAGAATTCGAAATCTGTTGAATGCAACTCTCCCCTTACTATGAACAGATCTTGCAGCGGAACTGTGTTCCGATGATGGCCATGGATATCCTCCGCCATTGGGAGTGAAGAAGCGGGCGAGGGACGCGGTTTGAGTGAATCGAGAGAAAAAAAGGATATTATTATTATATTTAATTTCCCGAAAATGGAAAAAAAATGGGTAACCCGGACGGAAATCAGGAAATTGCCCCTCTTCCCGTTTATGCAATTTTATAAGGAAGGGAAGAGTTCTCTATTGGATGAGGAAGTATGTGTATACATTTCGATTTCGTGGTGCTGTAAAGAAAGGGGAAAGGGGAAGAATTACCGGAGAAGATAGAGAGAGAGAGAGAGAGAGAGAGGGAGGGGAGGGTATGCATTGGTGATGATAATAAATGCAGAGAGAGAGAGAGAGAGGGAGAGGGGAAATCAAACCTGGCCTAGTATTGGAAGAGTAGATGAACCAAATCCGCCACCAACACCAATACCAAGGCTGCCACTGCTACTTGTACCGCCGTTTCTCAGTATGGCCGCCGCCGATGGCATGTTTCTCGCCGGAATCATTACTCCGGCGGGCATATTGCGGACGCCCCCCAACACCAGGAACCCTAGGGCTTAGTAACCCTTTTTTTTTTCTTGAGTTTGGGTTTCTGTCCTTACCTTTTATATACTGAAACGGGTCGGGTATTTCCAAGATTCTATTGGGGGCAGGAAAAATAGGTAAAAAGGGTAGACCACACCACAGAGAGCTGACTTTTGCCCTCTCTCTCTCTCTCTCACTCTAAGATACCCTTCACCATTTCTTCACAACGACAAGTGTAATAACAAGAATAAACTATATTATGGCATTGATAATCTTTGCCTGCTTTCTTCGTAGAGTCTACCCTTTTACCTAGCTCTCTCGCTTACAGTAATGCCCACTACTTGTTGTTCTTGGAGACCCCAAGTTTTCACCTACGGATCTGCCATTGCTTGGATGGATGGATGGATACATGGTTTCCTTTCCAGCCCTCTTGCTCACCTGTAGTTTGGGTTGTTTTCTTTTCTTTTTGGTTTTAAGGTTTCAGGAGTACTTTAATGGTTGTATAAAAAAAAGGAAGCAACACAGAAATGGAAGCTTTTCTGATGAGAGGAGAGGAAAAGAAGAGAAGGAAGAAGACGGAGAAGAGAGAAGGAAGAAGGGAAAGGGGAGGAGGAGTAAATGCGGAGAGGGACGGGGAAAGGGTGAAAGCTGCAAATGGCATTTAATGGCGTGGACGAGGGACGGTGTTTAATTGCTACGCTCGATCTCTTGCTGTATGGATGAATCGTGAGAAACCGAAATATGACGGAATAATAATAAACATAATGACAGTAATAGGTAGACAGCAAAAACAAAAGAAACAAACACCAATTTTTTTCCCCCACCTCTTTGTTTTCCTTATGTTCCTTTCTTTCAAAACGAAAAATGTTCTTTTGTTATCTTTGATGTCTTAATACTACGTCCTTATGCATTGAATTGATATTTTTTTTTCTTCTTCTTCTTCAAATTAATTAAGGCACCTTCCATGTGTTCTTGGATCCAGAGGTTCCTAATGTATTTGAATAAAGGTAAATTACAATGGGGAAAATCAATAATGTGTGAATCTCAACCAATCTTCATACTCAAAAAAGCTAAAAAGAATTACTCTTTCGAAAAATCTGAGCAATATCGACATCTCGTGGAAGGAGAGGATCTATCGAAACATACATCAATAATGTGTAATGTTCAAGGAATTATATTTGACTTCTGAATTGAACCACCGTATGTGAGCGAGCAGATATTGAATGTTGATGAACAAGTCACATAGGGTAAATGCCCATTATAAGTAGAGAGAAGAGAATACAGTAGATCTAATTTACACACAATAATTTAAGGTAATTGTTTCTCCAAGAGTAGGTCGTGGACTGTGACATTGGATCCCCAAGGCTAGCAATCGTGGAGAGGGGGGGCTGGTTTGTCATTTTGATGGAATGCCACAAGCAAGTATGATGATATTGCGGGCAGGCTTGGTCTTGTTGGATGCAATTAATTGGCGGAGTTTGTCTATCCACTGCTCGAGTTTACTCAACATATGATCTGTTTGTGGCAAGTTCCATAATGTACTCTATGGGATTTCCTAAGGTAGCTTGAACTTAGGTAACTTGAATTTTTTTACCTGCTATAGCAGGTTTTACAGGTCGCATTACGTAAAATACAATAGGCATTACGTAATGGTTACGTAACGTATTGTTACCTAACGTAACAGTTGTAAAAGGTCATTACGGAAGCCTTACGTAATGGACAGTTATTTTACGTAATGAACACCAACATCGTATTACGTAAAGTGTAAAGTCATTACGGAAGCCTTACGTAACGCTTCTGATTTAACTATTATGTAAGAGATAACTATGTTCCGTAAACTTTACGTAATGGAGGGCTTTTTTACGTAATGAGTATAAACATCGCGTTACGTAAAGTGCTAAGTCATTGCGGAAGCATTACGTAATGCTTGTGATTTAACTGTTACGAAACAACTAACTATCGTTTCGTAAACTTTACGTAATGGATGTGTATTTTACGTAACAGTTGTAAAATGTCATTACGGAAGCCTTCCGTAATGGAAAGTTCTTTTACGTAATGAATATTAATCTCGTGTTACGTAATGTGCTAAGTCATTACGAAAGTCTTACGTAACGCTTCTAATTTAACTGTTACGTAAAATATAATTATCGTTACGTAAGCTTTACGTAATGAATGTGCATTTTACGTAATGAGTATTAAGTACAATAACTAAATAATCAAAATAAAAAATTAACACGAAAAAAAAAGAAAAAGAGAACAAGACACATAAAATAGAAAAAGGAAAGTTACCATAAATAAAAGTTAGAAAAGGAAAAATTTTTTCCCACAAACTAAAAGCAACCGGCACCTCCAGTTGCCGTTATTTCTTTTTTTTTTTATTTTATGTTTTTTCATTTTTAATCAATGGCTTAAAGTGATTAGGGTTTATTTTAATGGTTACGATCTAATCAAGTTACCTAACTTAAAATTATACCCAAGCTATTGTAGGGAATCCCTATATTCTTAAATGAAAACAATATTTATAAAGGCAACCTTGTTTTAATCCATAAATTTAGTTATTTTATGTATTAATCAAATAACTTAGGGAGAAGTAGGTTAAGGGAACATTCAAGTGATTATATTTCAAAGCTAATATATTTCTAACAACCAAAGATCAGACAACTGCTGCAACCTTCGAAAAACTACTTCACAAGGTCTTTCCTGGGAATCTAAACATTGATCATTTTGAGAAGCTTGTGCCACAAATGACGATTAGTGTAAAATGTAGATCTTCAAATGACATTATATATATTAAATAAGGATAGATTGCAAGTTTGGTCACTTGAATTACTAATAAATTTCACGTTAGCCACTAGAATTACTTTATTTCATCCGTAGTCACTTAAATTAGTTCAACTGTTCAAGTTTGGTCACTCTCCGTTAGTCTCTGTTAGATTTTGCTGATGTGGCAGTCAACTCTCATAGTAGACCGTTAAATGAGTGACGTGACAATTAAAAAATTAAAGCTTTTCTAATTTTGATCTCATCTTTACACCCATTTAAAAAATAAAAATTAATTTCTATGATTTTACTAAACCATCATGGTCGGTCAGCGTCGGCTACTCGCTCAACTTCGACGAAGCCTGCTCGACGATGACAAGTACTTCCAGTTTTGCGCCTTCTCCTCCCGATTCGTCGCCAATCCCGACAGAAGCTCCGTCGCCGCTACTATTTAACAGAGAGTTTTTTTTATTAGTAGGGAGAGAGGTAACTGAAGATTGTAAGCTCTATGTATAAAATGTCAATATATGACTGGCTGTTGCTTCCGCCGGATCTTGCTGGTTCAAGGAACGATCGACACTCTCGGTTCCGCCGGATCTTGCTGGTTCGGGAAACACCAGAGAAAGAGAGAGGGGAAGAGGAAAGGACAAAACGAGGAGACGTAATGTAAAGAAACCGTGTTAAAACCTTAGAGACATTCTCCCTAGTCGTTTGGTTTTCTTCGCTTATTCAATGGAGTCTCAGTAGGCGTCTCTCGCTGCTTACGCGAAGAAGCTGGTCGACGGCGGGGGTACAGCAGCGGGAACCAAGAGTATGACGGTTTGGTCACCGTCGTCTATTCCGATGCTCGATGTTCCCGAGCTGAACGAGCAGAAGGCTTCCGTCGAGCCGCGGGGCTCCAGGCCGGATTACGCCAAGATTTTCGGTGGATTCGGTGAAGCGGACTTTGCTATGCCTTGCGATGAGTTGATTTCCAGAGGGGAGAAGGAGATGAAGGCTTCTCCTGCAGCTCGGTATGTTCATTTTTTCTTCTCTCAAGGCTCTTAGATGCTCGTTCTTTCTCTTTCGTAGATGAACTTCATCGGAGAATCGGACTGGTAGTTCTCTAGATCTAAGGAGCAGAGATGATAGAGACGTTTGATTGTATATGTTTAGTGCTGCTGATCCGAGAGTGTCGATCGTTCCTTGAATGCTTTAGTTAGAAGAAATCTGGAATTCCGGTCATAGATTATCACCAACTTCGGTAGCGTCCCGCTGCCGGCGAGGCTCCGGAGGCAGTCGGGGGAATGAATTTTGTTTTTCAATTTTGCATTATTTTATTTTATTTTTTTGTGATAATGAGGTGGAATTTTTAAAAGATTAATTTTTTTTTATTTCCACGTCATTAATTTAACGGTCAATTATGAGAGTTGACTGCCACATCAGCAAAATCTAACGGAGACTAATGGAGATTGACCAAACTTGAACTATTGAACTAATTTTAGTGACTACAGATGGAATAAAGTAATTCTAGTGGCTAACGTGAAATTTATTAGTAATTCAAGTGACCAAACTTGCAATTTAGCCTATTAAATAATAACCCTTTCCTAGCATAAGTTCTATTTTAATAACTTTGTGAAACTTTTAATGATTTGTAAGAATAGTAAAAGTACAGAGCTATCTGCCACTTATAGTGGCCAAACATCTTCTACTATTTCACAGTAGAATGTAAGAAAAAAAAAATCATACTTTATTGTTAACGAAATTGATTTACTTAAACTATTATGAAGCACCAACATTAATGAAGTAAATTATATCGCAATCTAATCGAAATATACAAGAAAAGCATAATGTAATGAATAACTTAGTCGAGTATATAGTGCAAACTCATGTAGTGCTATATAAATTTCTCAAAGAAAAAATCAATATAACAATGAATCAAATAGAGAAAGTTTTTGGGGCTGGAGCATATGATTATGGACATTTACTTTTTTTTATATAGGAAACCTGATTAATCAATTACTCAGATCAAGTTTTGGGCTTTTTCCGTCTCGAGCAAACCCACAATGGTGTTGGGAGGGGAAGCAGTCCATACAACATAATTGTTCCACTGGGGAGCTGAGTTGGACAAACAGTGGGCCACAGAATTACTCTTCCTAGGGACAAAAGTCCAAGTAACCTTATAGCCAGACAAAGCTGAGTTGGCATCCGCCATCGATCGAATCTCTCTGCACCAAATCCCCAGCTCTGTATGATCTTCTTCTTCGTTCATCATTCTAACCAGCTTCAGACAGTCCATTTCCACAATCAACGGACTCCACCCCCTCCGATTAGCCTCCCGCAAACCAAGGACGATAGCTCTAGCCTCCGCCTCAACTGGTCTACAGAGTCCCCTATCCTTACCCGCAATGGCTCCCAAAAATTCACCATTCCAGTTCTTGAAAATGCATCCCAATCCAATTCCAGAGGGTTTCAAGATCCCGGCGTCACAATTCATCTTAATGACCCCGGCGGTGGGCACTTCCAACCTTGATCGTTGGGATTCCTCGATCGATTATTAATGTGGTGTTCGTGTAATATCCCACCCTTACGAATCGCTTAATACGTAAATCTTGTAGGTGATCTTGAGAGGCATAAAATTTTTAAAATGGGCTAGGGGTTTCATAAAAGCCTAGAAAATGGAAAAAGATGGTATTTTTGACTCCCCACTAGAGAAGTCAGTTCACCCCAACCGTGACTACTGAGTGGGTTGTAATGAAAGAAGCATTGTGGTCTCTGGATCTTTCCATTCTTAATTATCTTGCAGAACCCATTTCCCATGTTAGGATTGTATCCAAACACGTGTAGCTAGGAATAAATGAGAAGAGGGATGGTCGGTTGGGGGATGGCTCTATCTGAAGGGAGGAGTGGATAAACACCACCACTTCCTCTCTTCCATGATAAGGGGCTGAAGGGGAGACTGTCAAGCCTAGCTGATTCCCTTAGCTAACTCCTTCTCAAACACTTATCACAACCTTAGTTAGGGAGGGAGTTTCCAGGTGGAGGGTCGGTGGAAGGTTACACCCAAACCAGGTAATTGCCTTCCTTCTTTGTGGTAGCTTCTGGGTATCTATGAAAAGAAACCCCTAATGTTACATGCATAGAGATGAATGAAGTACTCCTGCCTAAATCGTCCGGAAGTTTTCATCTTAGTGGTGGTGTAGCCGAGTGAAGCTTAGGAAGTTCAGCGAAACATGATTGAAGTGGTCCTGGTTGCGTGGGGAAAAAGAAGTGTGTTTGGGGAGGGGATGATTATTCTGGAAATGGAAGGATGTATATATATACACGAGTTGGGTATGGGTGGTTAAGTGGAATTATATTGCAGGGATAGTGAATTACATCCTTGGGATGTATAATTATATATATACATAATGGTAATTAAAGTGGGGATGATGATGTTATGCACGTTAGCTTCTTGATAATGGTAAGATTGAGTTGTTAATTGTTATTGGGAGTTGTTATTGCTTACATTGTGCTGTTGAGTTAAGAAAGTGGATAATTAAGTATGATAGGAGTGGGGCTGGAGTAATAGATGTGCGTTTGGGAATCCTGATGGGTAATATATTTTTGGAGCGGTGGTGTAGCTATTTAAATTATATTGCAGCCCCAATGTACGTTAGTCCTCTTGTTTTAACAATATGATCTTTTAAACTACTGGAATAAATCAAGTGGTATTGGTTAATTGCTAGCCTATTAAACGTGATTAATTGATTTGTGTAAAGGAATGCAACAAGCAGGAGAATCATCGAAGCAAAAGGGAATAGCCGAATAAAAGTCGTACTGTGAGTAATTCTTAACCTAATATATATTTTAGTATGGGCATGGTATTCGGGTCATGAAGCGGCCCGGATATGTGGACTTGTGATAGATCGATAAATGTGCTATGAATTAGTAAAAGCTTATATGACGAGAATTGATAATGTGGATATGTATGAGTTTGCTATTTTCACCGTGCATTGATGAGTGAGCTATGTGAAGAATGTATGGATGTGCAATTGAGATGATTGTGTATAGCATCAATGAGTACATGATAAGATATGTGTGCCTACGGGCTTATGACGAGATGCTTTACATGAGTATTGTCTAACCCATGAACTACGTGGTCACCTAATAAAAACATAATGGCGCCTTGTTATGCACTCATAAAAAGAAAAAGAGAAGAAAAGAGTTATACGAGAACTCCTTATAAGGAGTATCGCCAGGCCTGGCTACGAGTTAACGAGATATGGCACTTCGTGCCCACGAGTTTACGAGTTCACGAGATATGGCACTTCGTGCCCACGAGATTATGAGTTCATGAGATATGGCACTTTGTGCCCACGAGTTTATGAGATATGGCACTTTGTGCCTACGAGATTACGAGATCACGAGATTACGAGTTCACGAGATCCCGGGGAGTGCATAACTTGGCATTAAAAGTAAAATGTACATAACCTAGCTAACTATGCTTGTGTTTGAGCCTTGGTACAAGGATTTTCTGTGATGTGGCTATGTGATTGTTCCCTACGATGAGTTCAATAGATTGTTCATGAGATTGACGTATTGATGTGAAGGCTTTACTGTGATGTGCTCATGCAATGATTCATTATGAGATTGTGTAGTTGTTACATGCCTCCATATGTTGCTGATTATATGGTGATGCCCAAATGTTGTGTTAGTGAATGCTTTTATCTGGAATAGGGCTTGATATGAGTAACTCAAGGGTAAGTGTGTATAATATGAGAATTGTTTAGATCGGTTAATGAACCTTGCATACATAGTTGGGTAAAGTGCCATTTAAGCTACTAGATTCGTTAAGTGAACTTAAGCCCTTGGTGCACCTGATCACCGTGCGCAACTGAAGTATATGTTGGGTTATTAATTACTCATTGAGTGGCGTCTCACCCCCGCCAATATTTTTCCCTTTCAGAGCCAAAGCAACAACAGAAGCCTCGGTCGAACCAGTGAAGTCAGCCGGATGGCTGAAAGGTGTGCGGCGGAACTGAACTCTCCACATGTTTTCACTTTTGAAGTCGAACTAAATGTTTTAACGCTTTTAAGTTTGTGTACCCACTGAAGGTTAAACTACTATGTTGGGTTTGTACTTTGTTTTAAACTCAAACTTTGCACCGTTCGGTGTTATGCTTTTGGATGCTTTGGGAAAACTATCTTAAATTTCCTAAGCATGTGATGTAACCCGTATGCTAGTGTTATGTCCAGGTCTTAATGTGAAGTTAAAACCTAAGGTTTAATGAGTATATAATGTGATGATGGTTCCAATAGTACGAGAAGAAGTAGTAGGATGTTACAAGAAGTAGTAGGGTGTTACAATTTGTGGTATCAGAGCTGGGATATGATCCCACGGGATTAAGTGATTTTAATGAAGTTTTGAATGGTTTTAAAATGGATTTCAAGTCCGAAGTGTATTTAAGAATTTTGTCCTGATTTCTCTCTTTGTTATTTTCATGTGGAGTTCAGTCAAGGAGGAAGAGAGCGTTCCCCGCCACCTCAAGTAGCAGGTTCAAATCAGCCTCCTCCCGAAAATCAAGCTGAGCCTCAGGCTAATAACCTACCTCAGGTAGTTCCCTACAAAAGGGATTATACTGAGGTGTGGAAGATGGGTGCTGAGGCCTTTAGGGGTTCCATAGATCCCAAAGTGGCTGTAGATTGGCTGAAAAAGACCGAGCGCATTCTCAATCAAATTGGGTGTCCTGATGACGTCAAGTTTGATTATGCTGTAGCCCTCCTCGAAAAAGATGCTTATGATTGGTGGTTAACCGTACCCGGAGTTGTGGATAACACTGTCCAACTCACGTGGAACGATTTTCTCCGATTGTTCAAGGAGCGATATGTGCCAATCGTCTACCAAGATCAGAAGAAGGTTGAGTTCTTAATGCTGAAGCAAAAAGAAGGTCAGACGGTGGATGAATATGAGGTGACCTTTCATCGTTTGATGACTTTTGCGATGGATATGGTCCCAACTGAAAAAGATAAGTGTCTTCGATTTGAGAGGGGGCTCCGCAAAGAGTTAAGGGAAATTGTATCCATGTCTGATGTGGATGGTTATGGAAAACTGAAGGCAGCCGCCATAAGGGCTGAAATGATTTTAAATGAGAACAAGCCCCGTACTCAAAGTTACGGGATCGAAGATAGGAAACGAAAGTGGAAGGGGTCATCCTCAGCAGGTCAAAGTCGAGCTTCTAGTTGGGGTCCTAGTAAGGGGAACTGTACTCAGCGCCCTCGAGTAAGTTTCCCTAGGGGACATGCTAACCAGACCCATATGAGTGCACCTCCACCACCTGAGTGCCCTCATTGTGGAAGGATGCACCAGGGAGAATGTCGCATCATGACGGGTGCTTGTTTCAGATGTGGTGGTTTTGGGCATCTCATTAAAGATTGTCCAACTTGGGAAGATACAGTGCCGGTTAGGTCCCAAACTACTATGCAGGGATCCCGAGTGGCCAGTAACTTTTCAAGGGGAAATTTTAGAGGTGGATTTAGCAGGGGACGAGGACGTGGTTCTGAGGTTAGAGGGCATACAGTTGGTCCAACGGGCAGAGCTGACATACAGCCACGAGCATTTGCTATGACAAGAACAGAGGCGAATGCATCTCCAGAAGTGGTTACCGGTATGGTTCTCATCCATGATAAACCCGTTTATGCCTTAATTGATCCTGGGTCTACTCATTCATTCGTGTCTCATAAATTTTCACAACATATGCATGCTCTACCTGAACTATTGCCTAGCAACATATTTGTGAAAACCCCCGTTGGTGATACTATTGTGGTCAATCATGTCTATGTTGATTGTCCTATGATTGTATCTGGAGTAACGTTGCTTGCTGACTTGATGCTACTTCCAATTGATGAATTTGATGTGATACTGGGAATGGATTGGTTGAGTCGGCATAGGGCTGTAGTAAATTGTCACACAAAAGAAGTGATATTTGAGGTACCCGAGCAAGAAAGTGTTGTCTTTAGTGGAATTAGGCAAGCAGTACCTAGTTGCCTAATATCTGCTTCCAAGGTGCTGAGCTTGATTAAGGAGGGGTGTGTGGCTTTTCTTGCCCATGTAGTAGAGATTACAGAAGAGAAAAATCCAAAAGATGTAGAAGTAGTGAATGAATTCCTGGATGTGTTTCCATCTGACCTCCCAGGACTACCTCCTGATCGGGAGGTAGAATTCACTATCGAATTGCTACCGGGCACCGCACCTATTTCTATACCACCGTATAGGATGGCGCCTGTGGAATTGAAGGAGTTGAAAGAGCAACTTCAAGAGTTGCTAGATAAGGGATTCATAAGACCAAGTGTGTCACCGTGGGGTGCTCCCGTACTCTTTGTGAAGAAGAAGGATGGAACCCTACGGTTATGCATCGATTACCGAAGGATTAACAAGGTGACGGTGAAGAATAAATATCCCTTGCCCCGTATTGATGATTTATTCGACCAACTGCAAGGGTCAAAAGTCTTCTCCAAAATTGACCTAAGGTCGGGATATCATCAATTAAAGGTGGCAGAGGAAGCCATACCTAAAACGGCTTTCCGTACGAGGTATGGACATTACGAATTCCTTGTTATGCCATTTGGACTAACAAATGCTCCGGCTGCTTTTATGGCGTTGATGAACAAGGTCTTCCAAGAATACCTAGATAAGTTTGTGATAGTTTTCATTGACGATATCTTGGTGTACTCTCGAAGTGAAGAAGAGCATAGGGAGCATTTGAGGATAATCCTTCAAATCTTGAGGGAAAAGCAGTTGTATGCTAAATTTAGCAAGTGTGACTTCTGGATGGATCAAGTTATATTTCTGGGACATGTTATTTCCGGAAGGGGAATTGAAGTTGATCCGAAGAAGGTGGAAGCCGTGGTGAAGTGGGAACCACCGAGGAGTGTACCCGAGTTGTGAAGTTTCTTGGGAATGGCAGGTTATTACAGAAGGTTCATCGAGGGATTTTCTATCATTGCCTCGCCATTGACAAAATTGTTGAGGAAAGATCATCCCTATGTGTGGAATTCTGAATGCCAAGCCAGTTTTGAGGAACTAAAGACGAAACTCACAACTGCACCTGTCTTGGCACTACCAGCAGGGACAGGTGGTTTTGTGGTTTACAGTGACGCCTCGCATCAAGGCTTGGGGTGTGTTCTAATGCAGAATGGGAAGGTGATTTCTTATGCCTCAAGACAACTGCGGCCATATGAAAAGTCCTATCCTACCCATGACTTGGAATTGGCCGCAGTGGTTTTTGCTCTGAAAATTTGGAGACACTACTTGTATGGTGAAACTTTTCAAATCTTCACTGACCACAAGAGTCTGAAGTACCTGATGGAGCAAAAAGAGTTGAATTTGAGGCAAAGAAGATGGGTGGAATTGTTGAAAGACTATGATTGTACTATTGAGTACCATCCGGGCAAAGCCAATGTGGTAGCTGATGCTTTAAGCCGAAAATCGAAACACTCGGATTCACAACCCGCATCAAATCCCACTCGAGAAATGCTAGCCTTACGGGCATTGAATGCAAATCTTAGTGTGGATAATGATGGGATGTTATTAGCTACTCTACAAGTACGGTCAATCTTAAGAGAAAGGATTCAACAATCTCAAAATCGTGATCCTTTTCTTAACAAGATAATAGAGGAGATTAAAAATGGGAAGGATGGAAAGTTTGAATTCCAGAATGAAGTCCTTTCACTGAATGGCAGATTATGTGTTCCTAATGTGGATGAATTGCGTAGGGAGATCTTGGAGGAAGCTCACTCCTCTCCTTATGCGATGCATCCCGGTGCAACAAAAATGTACCGCTCATTGAGATCACATTATTGGTGGCCCGGAATGAAAAAGGAAGTGGCGGAGTATGTGTTGACATGTCTAGTATGTCAACGAGTGAAAGCAGAACACCAAGCACCTGCAGGGAAGTTACAACCATTACCCATTCCAGAATGGAAGTGGGAAAAAGTTACTATGAATTTTGTCTACGGTTTGCCTAGAACTCAAAAGAAGAATGATGCCATTTGGGTGATTGTGGATCGACTAACCAAGTCGGCTCACTTTATTCCAATAAGATGGGGGTGTTCTTTGGAGCATCTGGCAAAAAGGTATGTGGAAGAGATCGTACGATTGCATGGGGTACCTACATCTATAGTATCTGACCGAGATCCGAGGTTTACTTCACGGTTCTGGCGAAGCCTACAAGATGCTTTGGGTACTCAATTGAACTTTTCTACTGCCTTTCATCCTCAAACCGATGGTCAATCTGAGCGTACCATACTCACCCTGGAGGAAATGTTAAGGGCTTGTGTCATGGATTTCCATGGCTCATGGGATGAACATCTACCATTGATAGAATTTGCATACAACAACCAATATCATAGTAGCCTTGGGATGGCACCATATGAAGCGTTGTATGGGCGAAAATGTAGATCTCCGGTTTGTTGGGATGAAGAGGGCTTGAGACAACTTGAAGGGCCGGAAATAGTGCAAGCTACGGTGGATAAAATTAAAGTGATTCGAAATCGGTTGAAATCTATCCAAGATCGACAGAAAAGCTATGCTGATGCTCATCGACGAGAAATGGAGTTTAATGTGGGTGATAAAGTGTTTCTGAAAGTGTCACCGTGGAGGGGAGTCTTTCGATTTCGAGAGAAGGGCAAGCTAAGTCCTAGGTACATTGGGCCTTACGAAATTTTGGAGAAGATAGGTCCAGTAGCCTATAAATTAGCCTTACCCCCAGAATTGGTTCAAGTACACAATGTCTTTCACGTAAGTGTACTTCGGAGATACCGATCAAACCCCTCACATGTGCTAGAACCTGAACATGTTGAGATACGAGAAGATTTAAGCTATATAGAGGAACCGGTGGAAATTGTCGATCAAAAACTCAAGCTCCTCCGAAACCGCAGTATACCGATGGTTAAAGTAATTTGGAGAAACCACTCGAGAGAAGAAGCTACATGGGAAACAGAGGAGAACATGAAGAATCAATACCCCTACTTGTTTCAAGGTAAATTTCGGGGACGAAATTTATTTACGGGGGAGGAATTGTAATATCCCACCCTTACAAATAGCTTAATACGTAAATCTTGTAGGTGATCTTGAGAGGCATAAAATTTTTAAAATGGGCTAGGGGTTTCATAAAAGCCTAGAAAATGGAAAAAGATGGTATTTTTGACTCCCCACTAGAGAAGTCAGTTCACCCCAACCGTGACTACTGAGTGGGTTGTAATGAAAGAAGCATTGTGGTCTCTGGATCTTTCCATTCTTAATTATCTTGCAGAACCCATTTCCCATGTTAGGATTGTATCCAAACACGTGTAGCTAGGAATAAATGAGAAGAGGGATGGTCGGTTGGGGGATGGCTCTATCTGAAGGGAGGAGTGGATAAACACCACCACTTCCTCTCTTCCATGATAAGGGGCTGAAGGGGAGACTGTCAAGCCTAGCTGATTCCCTTAGCTAACTCCTTCTCAAACACTTATCACAACCTTAGTTAGGGAGGGAGTTTCCAGGTGGAGGGTCGGTGGAAGGTTACACCCAAACCAGGTAATTGCCTTCCTTCTTTGTGGTAGCTTCTGGGTATCTATGAAAAGAAACCCCTAATGTTACATGCATAGAGATGAATGAAGTACTCCTGCCTAAATCGTCCGGAAGTTTTCATCTTAGTGGTGGTGTAGCCGAGTGAAGCTTAGGAAGTTCAGCGAAACATGATTGAAGTGGTCCTGGTTGCGTGGGGAAAAAGAAGTGTGTTTGGGGAGGGGATGATTATTCTGGAAATGGAAGGATGTATATATATACACGAGTTGGGTATGGGTGGTTAAGTGGAATTATATTGCAGGGATAGTGAATTACATCCTTGGGATGTATAATTATATATATACATAATGGTAATTAAAGTGGGGATGATGATGTTATGCACGTTAGCTTCTTGATAATGGTAAGATTGAGTTGTTAATTGTTATTGGGAGTTGTTATTGCTTACATTGTGCTGTTGAGTTAAGAAAGTGGATAATTAAGTATGATAGGAGTGGGGCTGGAGTAATAGATGTGCGTTTGGGAATCCTGATGGGTAATATATTTTTGGAGCGGTGGTGTAGCTATTTAAATTATATTGCAGCCCCAATGTACGTTAGTCCTCTTGTTTTAACAATATGATCTTTTAAACTACTGGAATAAATCAAGTGGTATTGGTTAATTGCTAGCCTATTAAACGTGATTAATTGATTTGTGTAAAGGAATGCAACAAGCAGGAGAATCATCGAAGCAAAAGGGAATAGCCGAATAAAAGTCGTACTGTGAGTAATTCTTAACCTAATATATATTTTAGTATGGGCATGGTATTCGGGTCATGAAGCGGCCCGGATATGTGGACTTGTGATAGATCGATAAATGTGCTATGAATTAGTAAAAGCTTATATGACGAGAATTGATAATGTGGATATGTATGAGTTTGCTATTTTCACCGTGCATTGATGAGTGAGCTATGTGAAGAATGTATGGATGTGCAATTGAGATGATTGTGTATAGCATCAATGAGTACATGATAAGATATGTGTGCCTACGGGCTTATGACGAGATGCTTTACATGAGTATTGTCTAACCCATGAACTACGTGGTCACCTAATAAAAACATAATGGCGCCTTGTTATGCACTCATAAAAAGAAAAAGAGAAGAAAAGAGTTATACGAGAACTCCTTATAAGGAGTATCGCCAGGCCTGGCTACGAGTTAACGAGATATGGCACTTCGTGCCCACGAGTTTACGAGTTCACGAGATATGGCACTTCGTGCCCACGAGATTATGAGTTCATGAGATATGGCACTTTGTGCCCACGAGTTTATGAGATATGGCACTTTGTGCCTACGAGATTACGAGATCACGAGATTACGAGTTCACGAGATCCCGGGGAGTGCATAACTTGGCATTAAAAGTAAAATGTACATAACCTAGCTAACTATGCTTGTGTTTGAGCCTTGGTACAAGGATTTTCTGTGATGTGGCTATGTGATTGTTCCCTACGATGAGTTCAATAGATTGTTCATGAGATTGACGTATTGATGTGAAGGCTTTACTGTGATGTGCTCATGCAATGATTCATTATGAGATTGTGTAGTTGTTACATGCCTCCATATGTTGCTGATTATATGGTGATGCCCAAATGTTGTGTTAGTGAATGCTTTTATCTGGAATAGGGCTTGATATGAGTAACTCAAGGGTAAGTGTGTATAATATGAGAATTGTTTAGATCGGTTAATGAACCTTGCATACATAGTTGGGTAAAGTGCCATTTAAGCTACTAGATTCGTTAAGTGAACTTAAGCCCTTGGTGCACCTGATCACCGTGCGCAACTGAAGTATATGTTGGGTTATTAATTACTCATTGAGTGGCGTCTCACCCCCGCCAATATTTTTCCCTTTCAGAGCCAAAGCAACAACAGAAGCCTCGGTCGAACCAGTGAAGTCAGCCGGATGGCTGAAAGGTGTGCGGCGGAACTGAACTCTCCACATGTTTTCACTTTTGAAGTCGAACTAAATGTTTTAACGCTTTTAAGTTTGTGTACCCACTGAAGGTTAAACTACTATGTTGGGTTTGTACTTTGTTTTAAACTCAAACTTTGCACCGTTCGGTGTTATGCTTTTGGATGCTTTGGGAAAACTATCTTAAATTTCCTAAGCATGTGATGTAACCCGTATGCTAGTGTTATGTCCAGGTCTTAATGTGAAGTTAAAACCTAAGGTTTAATGAGTATATAATGTGATGATGGTTCCAATAGTACGAGAAGAAGTAGTAGGATGTTACAAGAAGTAGTAGGGTGTTACAGTTCGCCCCTCGTCTCCGAACTGGTTTGAGCCTCAAGGTAATCCGAGATCCAAGCGATGGCTTTTAGGATAATTTCTTCTTCCTCCATCTTCTGATTGTTGAACATATGGTTGCATCTTTCCTTCCAGATAAACCACAGGATAGCGCAGAACTTCTGGATTTCTTCCGTCGACTAGGAATTAAACACTCGGGCAAACCAATCACCCCCAGACAACCCTTCACCTGAATGAAAGAGATCACAATCCTCTCTCGGCTGCCAAAGGCGACGAGTCCAAGCGCAGTTTCTTAGGCAATGAAGCTGGGTTTCAGGGAGCCCGCAAAAAGGGCAGTCAGGGGAGGCATCCTCGATTTTATTATCAATATTGCATCCAACAGGTAAGGTGTCCCTGCTGATCCTCCATAGGAAAACCTTAATTTTAGGTTGAATGGGAAGGTTCCAGATTTTCTTCCAATAACCCTTAGCTTTTTGAATTTCATCTTGATTGTCATTTGAGCTTGGGTTTTGTCTCTGTCTTAGTATCCTATAGGCCGATTTAACTGTGTAGACTCCATTCTCCATCTCTGACCATAGGACATTATTCTCATTAGAGGGGATTCCTAGCGGGATCTGTTTTATTTCCTCTTGAACACTGTCTGTGAACATGGACTGAAGTTTTGATAAGTCCCAACATCGATTCTCTTTATCTATCAGGGATCCAACTTTCATGTTTAAATCCACCTCCCCGTTCAGATTTAAGGGCTGGATTCTCCTAATGTTAGGGATCCACCAGTCTTCCCAGACATTTATCTTCTCCCCATCTCCCACTCTCCAGCGAAAACCCTCCACGATATCCTCCTTGGCTTTGAACAAACTCCTCCAAATGTAGCTTGTTTTGTACCCCAGTTTGGCATCCAGAATGTTGCTTTTAGGAAAGTACTTTGCTTTGAGAACCTTGGCCATCAGAGAGTTAGGGCGATTGAGTAAATTCCATATCTGCTTTCCCAGCATAGCCTTGTTAACAGTTTCAAGATCCTTAAAACCCAAACCTCCCTCCTCTTTAGGCTTACATAGTTCCTCCCACTTAATCCAATGGATTCTCTTCTCTTCGTGCTTCTGCCCCCACCAAAACGGGCTATCATACTTTGAATTTCATTGAGAATTCCTGAAGGGATTTTAAACACCATCATAGGGTAGATCAATTACGCCTGTGCCACCGCCTTTATTAGAACTTCTTTACCAGCTGCAGATAATGTAAGAATTTTCCAATCCTTCAGCTTTTTCCTCACCCGTTCCTTTAGTTCATAAAAAATCTATCTTTTTGATCTTCCAATGATGCTAGGAAGTAAATATTTGTGGTGTTTGTCCACAACCCTTATCCCGAGAGTTCCACTAATTTCCAGTTTCCTACTCCACCTCATGTTCATGCTAAAGGAAATTTCAGATTTCGTAAGGTTGATGCTTTGCCCAGATTTTCTTTCGTAAATCTTCAGGATTCTCTTCAATTCTTCACATTACTCGATAGATGCTCTTCCAAACACAAGACTATCATCCGCAAAAAGTAGGTGGGATATTGTTGGTGCCCTCTGGCAGATTTTGATCCCATGGATTCTATGCTCCCTTTCAACTTTTTCCAGATTAGCTGAGAAACCTTCTGCACAGATCAGAAATAAATATGGTGAGAGGGGATCACCTTGTCTGAGGCCCCTAGTAGGTTTGAATTCTGGGGAGCGGTGACCATTCACCAGAATAGAGTAAGACTCACCTCTCACGCACATCATCATTAGTCCAACCCAAGTCTCGTTGAAACCCATCTTCTTGAGAACTTTTTCCAAAAAATCCCACTTCACGCAGTCGTAAGCTTTTGTCATATCCAACTTGCATTAAAGAAAACCCTTCTTTCCTTTTGTTTTCCTCTTCAAGTACTGAAAGCATTCAAAGGCAGTGATAATATTATCAATAATAAATAATGTTGTCAGAACCGAGCCGGAGTATGACCCGATATCCTGAACGACTCGCACTTTAGTGGTTCAACCGGTATCGAACCGTTAAAAAACCGTTAGAGAACCGATACCTTATATAATCAATACTATCATAAATAGAAGACACATAAGGTAATAATTTAATAATTTAAAGACTAAAATATAATTTATTAGGTATTACATAGTAATATTACATTAAATAATATATATCAACTAACAAAGAAAAACAAAATTAACGGAAAACAAAGCTACACGCCAAAACCCTACACCCACCAGCAGCACTCAATAGTCAATACCCCTCTCTCTCAAACTCCCAATTTTCTTCCACCCACCCCGCCCCGCTCATCGCCTCATTTCGTTTCTCTATCTCAAATTCTAGATCTGATTTTATTTTCTTTCTTTCTTTCTTCTGCAATTCTTTTCTTTCCTCATCTTTTGCAAGAACGTGGAGGCGGTGGAGTGCAACGGATCTTGAACGTGGAGGGCCGGAAGGGGCTCTCCGACAGCCACCGGAGATCCGACGTAGCCTTTGGAAGATCAGAAGGGGCTCAACAACTCTTCGTTGTTTCTATTTTAGGTTTCAGAATGAAACCAAATCGAGGAGAAAGTGTTTTTTTTGTTTTTTTTTTTCGAAATCCTAGACATAGGGGTAAAAACCGGTCATCCGGTTCGAGCGGCTCCAACGATTAACCGTTCCGGCCACTTGAAAACCACCCTTTCTAGTCGCTGCGGCTATTTGAGTGTACCGAGCCGAATTGATGACCGGGTCGCGGTTTTATCGGTCCGACCGGACGGTTCGGCTCGCTCTTAACAACACTGGTATTAAACCTGCCTTTGATGAAGTCACTTTGCTCATCAGAGATGATTGCATTTAAGATTCTCTTCAGTGTATTTGCCAGGATTTTGGACACGATTTTGTAAATAACTCGACACAGACTGATAGGCGGAAATTCTTTGGCAGTCTTTGGTTTCTTTACCTTAGGGATTAGCTTAATGAGAGTATGATTGATTTCTTGGGGAGGTAGCCTGTGTTTAGATATTCCAAAACTGCTGTCGTAACATGGCGCCCAATTGACTCCCAATTTTGTTGATAAAACCCAGCAGGGAAACCATCATATCCGGGAGCTTTTGTTGGTCCCATCTGTCTGAGAGCTAGAACCACTTCCTCTTATGTGAATGGGGCCGAGAGATCTTTGTTCATTCTCTCAGTAACCCTTTCTTCTATAGCATCAATAACAAAAGCAGAAGGGGGGTTAGGCATACCAGTAAAAGATTTATTGTAATACTCAACCAAATGACTGGTAACCTTCTTTTGACCTTTGTAGATTTTGCCATTATCAACTCTACTTCTTTAATCGTATTCCTCTATCTTCGCAAGGTCACTTTGGTGTGAAAAAATTGGTGTTTTTATCACCACCTTTAAGCCAGTCAGCTCTAGATCTTTGCTTCCACTTTAATTCTTTCTTGTAGATAAGGTCAGTCCTCTCTGTTTCCAAGCTTCTCCTCTTCTGAATCTGCTGTTCGGTCTTCGGATAAAATTTAATCTTCTTTAGCTCCTGATCAATCTTTTCAATTCTTTTCTCGATATTTCCAAAATTTTCCTTGCTCGAGCTTTGAATTTTTCTTCTGCAATCCCCTAGTACACATAGAATATCAGCCTCTTCGTCGGATTTGCAAACATTTGAGATTACTTCTTTACTTTCAGAGTCCATAAGCCAATAGGATTCGACTCTAAATTGCCATCCCCACTTTATATCTTCTTCCTCCTTGTCTCTAGTATTCATCAGAATAGAGCAGTGGTCTGATCCACACCTCTCCAGGTGGCTAACTTTGTGATTCGGGTATAGAATTTGCCAATCCCAGTTTGCCAAGCATCTGTCCAATCTTTCTTCAATAAAACGGGACCCCCTGACCATTGTCCCAAGTGAAGGGATATCCTTCAAAACCACAATCCATGAGTCTACAAAACACAAGAGCTTCACAGAAGTCTGTAACCTGAGTTTCATTAATGTGACGTCCTCCTTCCTTCTCCCCTCTAGCCATAACTTGGTTGAAATCCCCCATACAAAGCCATGGGAGGTCACTGATTCCTTTTAGTCTTCGATACCTTCCTTCCAGAACAAGCAGAGTCCCCCAGCCTTGGTTCCATTATCTTCTCTGGCTGGAATTCCCCTTCCGAACATGAATCCCAAAATCCTCTTCACCTTCCTCCAATCCTTGCTCGATAATCTTGTTTCCATTAAAAAGAGAATATCCGGTTTCTGTTTTCGATGAGCCTCTTTAATTCATCAACTACCGAGGTTTGGCCCAGACCTCGACAGTTTAAACTTATGAGCTTCATTGGGCTCGGCAGCCTTGCTGTTCGGCAAGGTCCGCCACTTCGCCAACCATGATCGAATTTGAAGTTTGATTAGATTTCTTGATTCCACCAGGCAATGGGTCAATCTCCATGTCCTCTACTCCATCTTCATGTGATCTCTTCCCCCTTACCTGCTCCTTATCCCCCTCTGTTTCCTGTCTACTCGAATCCATTTCCTGTTTCCTGAATCTTTGCTCCGCACCACTTATTTATCCGACTTGGATATTTTATGCGTCACCTCGTGTTTGCATTTCCCATTATGATTTCGTTGATCCTCATTGCTTTCCTTGTCCTGTATAGTTAACATCCTTTGCTTGTCTCTTTTCTGAAATTCTCCTTCCTCTCTTACATTTTTTATGGGTTTTTTACTCTGGTTGCTTCTAGATTCCTTGGGTTCCTCCTGATGGCTTTCATTTGGATTTGATTATGGAAGAATTATAACATGAAGATCATTTGCCAACTTCCTTGTGATGGATTCACTTGGATAATCCTTATGGCACACAACACCTTGTGCATTGCTTCCTGTTTCCCTCTTCTCAATTTCTGAGAGAGCATTAGTGCCTTCTTTCCCTATCATCTCAGTCTTTTGGTTTCTGATACCTTTAGCTATTAAGCCCGTCTTTATCCATAGGTTGTCCATTATTCTTTTCTCTTCTCTAGCTTTCCCATAAGCTCTTCTTAGCGGTGATTCAGGTCGAAGCCAAGCACCGTATTCTTCTTGTAGTTCCACTCCTAGTTTGTCCAACTTTCTCGGACATCCATTCTTCAGGTGCCCCAAAACTCCACATTTGTAATAAAATAGGGGTATTTTCTCATAGGCCACTTTATACGATACAGACCCTTGGGATCCATCCAGCTTAACAAATCTGCACAAAGGTTTCCTGATGTTGACCGCTGCCCTGATTCTCAGGAATTCACTGTTCCTTCCTGAATGTATTTCATCCCATTTAAGAAACGAGCCAAACATCCCTCCTATTTTTGAGGCCATATTTTGATTCCTTAGTTTCAAAGGAACCTTTCGGATCCGAATCCAAAATTCTGTTGTGGAGAAGTCAATCTCTCTTGTATCTAAATTTGGTGGTATCTCTTTGAAAACTATCAACTGTTTCTCGTAGTGCCATGGTCCACCTAGAAGGACCTTTTCTCTGTCTTCATAGAAATAAAACTGTAGTATCATTAAACCTTCTTGGTTTATCCGGACATCAAAGTCTTTTTTCAGCCTCCATACTTCTTTAAGAATGTTCTTCATGTCTCTGGCCGAGCCAAGCCTGCCTGCCATGATCTTGCCCGCCATTCCCAGTTCAACTATCACCTCTTCAATACCCTTCTCCTCATCAGATTCTTCTATTTTGATGCTTGTTTCTTCTTCTTCCTTTACTCTTACACTTGCTATTTTGTTGATGATGTCCGATTCAGTTTCCATCAGGGAGAAGTCCAAACGACACTTGTAGGGGACGGAGTACACTTCCACGAGAGAAAATAAACCCACAGAAAGGCCTTGAGACAAGAAGAAAACAGAAGGGAAAGGAAAGAAAGGAGGGAGACAATCCGATCTCACAGGGTGCGAGAAGGATGGACCAGCCACGGATCCGTAGGAGGCGGAAGATGAAAGGTCACCCTAAGAGCAGAGGAAAGGAGAGCTCTCTCCAGGGAGAGTGTTTTTTTAACAATGTGGAACTTTTTTTTCTTATGGACATTTACGTACTCCCACATGTGAGAGCATAGCTTATCTGTAAACTATTTGCTTTGGGTTTCTGGACAAATATGCACTCTTTCAGAAATAATCAAGGTTATTTTGCCACCTCTTCTTGTGTGAAAGCAGGACCTATCAAATTACAATTTGCTTTGGTCATGCTTTTCCCAAACCATCGCTGTAAATCTTATTGGGCAAAATACTGATTACCAAAGTCTTTTCTCTTGCTTGAAATTCTCATGGATGATAGTAGAAATACGCAAATAATGGATCTTGAGCAAGGCTATTTTTCATGATAAAATTCCATGATGTCTCATATTAAAAAAATTCAATAACAGGAGGTTCTTAGAAAACTTTTAGACTCTACCTTGTGGCAATGAGATGGACATCCACCTTTCAGATAACAAAGAAGCATCCTCTATTTTTATTTATTTATTTGGGTATGCTTTTTCTGGCTATGCTAGTGAGTTTCTTGAGCGATATTGTTCACTTAAAATGTTTGGATATAGTGTAGGATCTACTCTATTGTTAGTTTCCAAATGTGCCAACTCATCCTGATATTCTCTAAATTCCCGCTTTTTTTTTCTCCTCAGATTCATCACTCCTTTTGATGGGTTTCTCCACTTGATACAAGAGTTTCCCTATGTGTAAAGTGATTTGTCCGTTGACAACACCGATTCTAGCTCCAACAGTGGCTAAAAATGGTCTCCCAATGAAGATCAAAAGCTCCTTCCTTTTATTCATGTCAATTACAAGGTAGATGGGAAGAATATGAAGGTATCAACTTGGGTCATTAGGCCTTTAACAACTCCAAATGCTCTGCAACTGGTGTTGTTGGCTAGCGTGATTTATACGTTGATGTTCTCCATGTCAGCTAATCTCATATCTTCATATAGATGTAGTGGTAATATGTTGACGCTTGAGCCAAGGTCAACTAGATCTTTTCCATGTAATGGTCACTACAACCAAAAAAAAAAAATTTTTTAACGGCAAGAATCGTCACCGAAAGTAGAAACTTTTGTCACCAAAAGTTTATGTGACATAATTTTTTCGTCACAGTGGCCCTCACCTATAGACCTCTGCAAAATGAATTGGTGACGAAAATTTTCACTTCGTCACATAAGAATGGACTTTATGTGACGATAATATCCGTTACATAAAGATGGGTATTTTGCAACGGGAAAATCTCATCACATTAAAGGTACTTTGTGTGACGAAATAATTCGTTACATAAAAAGTGGACTTTTGGTGACGAATAGAGCCGTCACCTTTAAAAATTTTATGTGACCAGTTAAGCCGTTACTAAAAGATGAAACAGAATATCACGTGGTGTCTCGTCATAGAAGATACTAGTTATTTAGCTAAATATTTTACCAAAATTTCTGCACCACTGACATTACTGTTATTTCTAGTAACAATATGCATTTTGACAAGCACCTAGTTGAAGCACAAGAAAATTCGAACTTGTATTTGATATTTTTCACCATTAATATAGACACAGAAGTGTGTATACAAGATGAACACGAAGCAGATTAAAAAGAAACAATACGCTCCATGGTTGTGACATAATGTCAATGACAAGTAAATTCATGAGCACTTCTACTATGCTATATAGTATTGGTGCTTTCATGTACAACTTGAAGTTGTACCATAACATTAAATGTATAAGTTTAGGTTGTACCATAAAGGAATTTGTATATTTATGTTATGATACAACTTTACAACTTGAAGTTGTACCATCACATAAGGTACAAGTTTAAGTTGTACCATAAAAGAATTTGTACAAAAAGTATAGTTACAATCTGAAGTTGTACCATAACATTAAAAGTACAATTTCAAGTTGTACCATAAAGGTAAAATATTATAGCACCAATGCTATATAGCATTGTAAAATTCCTCGTAAATTCATAAATTCATGTGTTCAAACAGTTCTATAACTAGTAAACAAAACTAAGACCACAAGACAGTTTACATTACGGAAGATCGCATCATCATTACTTCTACCCTGAGGCACTCCCTTGACTGCATTCCACTGCCCAGAATAAGTAGGCTATCGATAACCCTGAATGCACAATGAAATATATATATTGAGCTTAAGTATTAAGAGTAAATCATATCTTGCGGTACGTTGAGACTCGAAATAAATAAATGCCTATGTTATACAATAATTGGCTAGCAAATAGTAAAAGTATCTATCACATTTAATAGTACTCAAATCATTCATTAAAATGAAGTGAAGAGAATAATCACTTTCACTACAAGATTGATGGCCAAAAGAGATCCAGGGAAGCTTACTTTTATTCACAAACAGCGACAAACTATACGTAAAGAAGGGCACAGGTTTCAAACCTCTAACATTCTGTGATGAAGCCTCTGCAACAATTTGCAGCCCCAAACCGATGGAAGATTCGTGGGAATTTCATCCAACGAAATGCATGTACACAAGGAAGAGAGAAAAGCAAGATAAGATAACATTATATTAAGCCCCAAAATCTGCAGTTGCTTCAATGTGAAAGAATTGAGGCCAAGAACAACCTGTAAGAAAGCAAGATTAGATGATGCTGCTAAATGATCTGAAGTTCACATGGCTACTTGCTAGAGAGCAAGTCCCGATAAATTAAATGCAAAATTAGAACGAAGTACTGTGATTTTCAATTGAAACCATGTATCTTGACTAGCAATTAGACTTAATCATTCTAGAAACTTAGCTCCATTCTTCCCATCCACTGTTTTGTCTTTGATCAGGTAATCAACCAAATGAGCTATAATTCACGCTCTCTCCTCATATTTGCTAATGACTCTTTTGTAGAAAGCTCTTATAGAGTTAGCAGCTCGTCTCTTAGTAAAAAGTGCATATGAAGAAGAAAACCTTAAATGCAGTAGCCTCCACCTCATCATAAACAATAGTGAAATTCTAACATGCTCAATCAAGAAAGCTAATTATACAAAACAAGAGACAGCTAAAGGTAATATGGGAGAAGTTAGAACCACTACGACAAAGTAGACCAATCTAAATCACTCATCCAATCTAGCACAAATAAGCAAGCTACACAAAAAAACAAAGTCAAGCGAGCTCAAATTAGAAAGCCAACAACATCTAAGGTGAGCTAAACTGTTAGAAACCAAATTCTGTAGGATTTCTCTATTTATTAATATAATTATTATTAGGGTAATTATCAATAAGGTTAATAGTCATTTAATAAAATTAGATTTATTGTTAGGGTTTTTCACTATTTACTATATATATGCGCTTTGGGTTTCTATTCAGAATCAATAAGAAGCATATCAAGAAAATCCCTAAACCTTATTCTCTCCCAAATCCTCTCAATTTCTCTTCTTTCTCTAATCCGGCCGCCGGCCATTCTCTTCTATTCTTCCCCAAATTCTACCCAAATCGCTAAATTCCCAATTACAAACCCGTTAGAAAATTTGTTTCTAACATTTGGTATCAGAGCCATGGTCGAAAATCTGAGTTCGTCACAACTTTCTACCGGGGACGAACGAGTATATGAAGACTTCAAACCTGACAGCATGAGGATGGAGCTACGACGTACCGTTGTCTTGTTCTTCACCTTTCCTGGGTTCGAAGAGGAGCATGTAGAGGTGCAGGTGGTTGGATCTGATGTGCTAGCAATAACGGGACAACGACCATTGGCTGATGGTCACAGGTGGTTACGATTCAAAAAGCAAATCAAATTCAGAGCAATCCACGACATCAAACGGTATCACACTAAGTTTGGGGAAACTGATTTCATCCATCAAATCCCAAAAATCATTGCACCTCCTGTTCACGACGAAGAGGCAGTAACCGAAGTTCCACCACAGGTTAAGGAGACGCCGGCAAACCTCGAAGCACCACCACAGCCGCACGTCATTATTGAACCACCAGCCAAGGAGATGAACGAGGAAGGAGAATCAACGAAGGTGGCCAAATCTCAGGCTTTGCTGCCCGATGCAAAGAAGATTGTTGAGGTTCATCCGCTATCATCACCAACAGGCACAGCCAACTCTGTCGCAAGCATGGGGGACCGCAACCGCGCCGACCATTGATGTTGCAGCTTTAAAGACCACAATCTCCTCAGTAGAGGTGGGGAGGTCGAGCGCTGAGGATCTCAAAGAGCCCGAATCTCCATTCAGCAATTTAATGAAGAATAATGGCAGGTCTAATTGGAAAGACAGGAAGAAGAAGCCGAATTCGTCAATCGACGAGGATGCAGCGCCGCACTCGTTGAAAGATTCGTTCGTGGCGATGACGGACGAGGTGACGAACCAGGAGTCTAGGGCGGAGGTGAATTGGCCTTCCGACCGCCTGATGAGATGTTGGTTGCCGCGGGGAAAGGAGGATGACGGCGGCGGGACCTGTACATGCCGAGGAAGAAGAAGACGAAAGAGGAGGTGGCTGCCAGCGGTGCTTCGCTCTCCTTGACCGGTTAGGTGACCAGAACGAACGAGATGGGCGTGTAATTGATAGTAGAGCCGACCAAAAAGGAGAAAGGGCTAAAGACGGCAGCGAGATTGGGTTGGTCGCTGGACCATCGGTGGAATTGGTGGCCGCCGAAGGAAGAAACGACGATGGAAAGGAAGAAGAAGCTGGCGGCGGGTAGTGGATCAATTCCAAGACGCCGAGAAAACTGGCGATTCAGGAAGAAAGAGGAAGGACCACCTTTTCCACTGGCCGCGAGGAGCGAGGATCACGAAATCAGGGTGCCGGAATCTTGTGCCGCGGATCCTGCCGAGCGATTGAAGTTCGCTCCAGTGGCCGCTTCGACCGCAGAGGAGGTGCGACGGGTGATGGGATCGTCGGCGGGTTGGGAGAAGACGGTGGCAGGCGGTGCAGCTCTCATCGATCTGGAAACGAAGGAGATAGAGGAAAAGAAAATTGGATGCGGCGACAATGGCGACTTTTGCCCTTTCCGCAAACCGTCAAAGGAACGGCCGATGGTGGGGTCAATGAAGGAGGAGCGCGGTGACATTCTTCTCATGATCCCTAGGTCAACCTCCACCCACGCACAGCAAGAGGCCGAGTCATTGGGCCAACTTGGCCGGGCCAAGTGGTCCAGGAGAATGGGGAGAATGGGCCGAAAAATTATGGGGCAGGAGCTAGCACAAGAAAAGAAGGGTGTTGGGCTCTTGTTTGGCTCACCAGATCAGATGAGCGGGTCACTAATTGAGGTGGCTTGGGCTTCGAGTGGACCAGCTCCTCGGCCGCGCATGTTGGGGCTAACAAGGTGTCTTCTTTATGGTTCTGGGCCAAAGGTTGAGCACATTGAGCCGTGTCTGCAAGGAGTGATTGAGCCCAATATACATTGTGTTCTGCTGAAAGTGGGGTTAGAGGAAAAGGAAGATGAGATTAAAGGCTTATCTAGTGGGCTAGTAAGAGAGAGTGGCCCAACATTATTTGGTGAAGCAACCATTCAAAGTTATGGGCTTGTTCTAAGAAAAATGTATGAAGGCCTTGATGAAATGGTGCTCAAGGGTGGGTTGTTGAACAAGAATGAATCATTGGGTTCCTTGAGTTGGGGGATTGTGAGGCCGACAAAAGTGGAGTTTTTGAAGTACGAATTTGTCAAGGAAGCGTATAGTGGGCCCATGGAAGTGAGGGTCAAAGAAAAAGACTAGCACAAGAAGGTTGGTGGAAAAAGTCCAATATCGGAGTTGGAGCACGATTGGAAGAAACGGAAGCGCAAGAAATGGAGTCAACGTGCAGAGTGCGCGAGAAGGAAGGAAGAGTGGGTCAAGTGGTTCAACCTTGAGGGCAAGGTTGGTTTGAAGGGGGAGGAGATGTTAGAAACTGATTTCTGTAGGGTTTCTCTATTTATTAGTAGAATTATTATTAGGGTAATTATCAATAATGTTAATAGTCATTTAATAGAATTAGGTTTATTGTTAGGGGTTTCCACTATTTCCTATATATATGCGCTTTGGGTTTCTATTCAGAATCAATAAGAAGCATATCAAGAAAATCCCTAAACCTTATTCTCTCCCAAATCCTCTCAATTTCTCTTCTTTCTCTAATCCGGCCGTCGGCCATTCTCTTCTATTCTTCCCCAAATTCTACCCCAAATCCTTAAATTCCCAATTATCAAACCCGTTAGAAACTTTGTTTCTAACATAAACAAACAAGAAGCTAAAAACAGTAATGTTAGAATATGACTTGAATTTGATTTGGGTTTGTTTTGTGTTTTGGGCCTATTCTGTTTGGGTTTGGCCTTTTCCTTGTATGTTTGGAAAAAGTGTTTGGTTTTCTGTTTGGGATTAGGAGAAGAGTTCTATAAATACTCTTCATCACCCTAGTCTGTAGTAAGGTCAGTCAGGTTAGTTTGTTTTGTTTGTCCATTTGGAATTTGGTTTATAACCTGTACTCTCCTCGAAATCAGTGAAATTTGTTCTCCCCTGCCCGTGCATTAGCTAGCACACATTGTGTTAGTGAACCACATTAAATTTGTGTTTGTTCGTGTTAGTTTGGATTATCGATTGCACGCTTCTGTTCTGACGAGTGGTATCAGAGCATTTGGTTGCGGTTTTGGGAATTTGGCGCTGGACTGAAGTTTTGCTTTGTGGAGTTTGTTTGATAGTAAGAATGGCTGCTATCAGTATGAAGATCGAGAAGTTTACCGAAAGAAACAGTTTCAGTTTGTGGCAGATTAAGATGCAAGCACTGTTGAAACAACAAGGTTTGTGGGCTCCGTTGTCTGGAAAATCGAAGAAGGAAAGTATAGATGAAGAAGAGTGGATTACTTTAGAGGAGAGAGCTCATTCTACAATCTTGCTTTGTTTGGCTGATGACATCATCACTGAGGTTGGTACTGAGAAGACTATTGCGGGCTTATGGTTGAAGCTTGAAAGTCTATACATGACAAAGTCTTTAACTAACAAGTTGCATATGAAGCAACGTTTGTTCAGTTTGCGTATGGAGGAAGGTACGTCTCTTAAGAATCATCTAAATCAACTCAATACTATCTTGTTAGATCTGCGGAATATTGATGTTAAAGTAGATGATGAGGATGCTGTCTTAATTCTGTTAGTATCTTTGCCACAATCATATGAGAATTTTGTGGATTCTTTTATTGCTGGAAAAGATAGTTTGTCTTTGGAAGATGTCAGATCTGCTCTACACACTAGGGAGGTTCGACATAAGGCGTCTGGTTCAGGTTCGGAAAATCAGGCATTTGGATTGGCTACTACGAGTAGTAGGAGACAACAATCTGGTAATAGAAAGGCGAATACAAATTCGAATTCTGCTGGTTTGAAGGATGATATCTGTCATTACTGCAAGGAGAAAGGACATTGGAAATTTGATTGTCCTAAACTGAAGAAATATCAGAAGAAGAAGGAATCATCTGCTGCTTTGGCGGAAGAAACTAACTCTAATTCTGAAGATGGTTTAGCCTTAGTAGTGAATGAACATGTACATCATCAGGATGTGTGGTATTTAGATACTGCAGCTGATTATCATATGTGTCCAAGCAGTGAGTGTTTTTCAACTTATGAGCAGATAGATGGAGGACATGTTTCTATGGCCAATGGTGCTATCTGTAAGATTGTTGAAAGAGGCTCCGTCCGGATGAGGACACATGATGGTTTTGTTCGCACCTTGAACAATGTTACACATATTCCAGAGATGACTAAGAATCTGATATCTTTGAGTCTACTCGACAGCAAGGGTTTCAGTTTCAAAGGTGAAAGTGGAGTGTTGTCTGTCTACAAAGGTTCTAAGGTGATTTTGAAAGGTGTCAAGCGTGGTGCCTGTGTAGTCTACAAGGTTCTGTTTTGACATGTTCTGTTCGTGATAAGTGCACCAAGTTGGTTCTGAATGGCAAGTCTCAATATGGATTGGACTTGCCGAATGGTTTGAGATGTTGACCGCCCTTAGGGCATTTGGAGGCAGGGGAGATTCTGGTACAACTGATTTGGAGGAGTTTGGTATGTCTGGCAATCTTGATTGCATCTGAGTTTGGCGCTTTGCATCGCGTATGGGTTTGGTGATTTCGATCACATCTGGATATCTGGCGATTTCAATCGCATCTGGGTAAATTTGGCGATATGGATTGTGTCTGGGTAGATCTGGAAACTTTGGTTACGTCTGGTACATCTGGTATTTGAGAGAGAATTCAAGTCAAGGTGGAGATTGTTAGAATATGACTTGAATTTGATTTGGGTTTGTTTTTTGTTTTGGGCCTATTCGGTTTGGGTTTGGCCTTTTCCTTGTATGTTTGGAAAAGGTGTTTGGTTTTCTGTTTGGGATTAGGAGAAGAGTTCTATAAATACTCTTCATCACCCTAGTCTGTAGTAAGGTCAGTCAGGTTAGTTTGTTTTGTTTGTCCGTTTGGAATTTGGTTTGTAACCTGTACTCTCCTCGAAATCAGTGAAATTTGTTCTCCCCTGCCCGAGGATTAGCTAGCACACATTTTGTTAGTGAACCACGTTAAATTTGTGTTCGTTCGTGTTAGTTTGGATTATCGATTGCACGCTTCTGTTCTGTAGTTTACTGTTGAAATTTTCAGAATAGGAACAACATAAGCTGGAAATCCAAGGTTAACAGTACCCTGTTTCCAGCTAAACAACCATACTCATACGCAAACTAATCCATCCTAGACTGAACGAGATATCATTATAGAACTCGGCCAGCTAGTTAAGTATTAGAATTCCGGGGGGGGGGTAATTAGAATGTGAATCGAGCTGGAAGTTAGATCTGACCCTTTTCAAATTGCTTTCGAGATCTCCCAGGCTTGAAGAAGCGTCCCGATTATGATGCAAAAAACAAGATCCCACACAAGCCTGCAAAATTCGATCAGATTTGAAGTCTTCTAGTCTCAACAACCTGTACTAACCTTCTCGTCCAATTTGAAGCCTCTATAGCCTAGCACCGAAGGCGCAATCCTCACCGCCGCATAGCATTCAAGTTCTCCAAGTGCCTCCACAAGTCCAAGCTTCGAATAGGCTTCAGGATCTATAAATGGAGTGAAAAGTTTGAGTTCTAGAAATTAGGGTTTGTGAAGATTGGAATTTGAATTTCATGGAAGTACGAAGAGTGAAAGAGGAAGGAGTAGGGATGGCAATTTGAACCCGCTCCGCCGGGTAATACCCGACCTGATCCGCGATGGGGCGGGTATTACCCGACCCGCATTAGCATGGGGCGGGGCATGGGTATCAACTTCCAACCCGTCCTGCACCGCCCCGCCCCATTCTTAGCCCGTTCTAGGTCAATTTTTACTCCATCATATCTCATATTTTGACTTTTATTCAACTAGTTAGACTTGATCTTTCAACTAAATAGACTCAATTACTTATTATATTATCATTATTATTCATTCATCAAGTATTTTCCCCTTCGTTTTATCATAAAAAGTAAAATTGTGTGTGTATTTTTCTCAAATAGCATGTAATAGTTGGTCGACCCGCTCCGCCCTGTACCCGCACGGGTATTACACGCCCCGACCCGTACTAGCGTGGGGCGGGCATGGGTATTGACTATTGAGGTACCCGCCCCGCCCCGACCCTTTGCCATCACTAGGAAGCGGTAGATAGGCGGAAATGAAGAAGAAGATCGAAAATAGGAATTTTAGACACATTTACAGGCTTTTCCTTCCTTTGACGTAAGTCCGTAACCGGGCTCAAGCCATCTTCATGTGAGTTGAGATGGCTTCTTTGGAAAGTAATTGTGGATTGTGAATTGATCCAATTTAGATCATATCAAATGCTCCCCAAGATTTCATGGATATCGCTCTACCTCCCACTTTCCAACTCATGTTACCTCTTTACTACAAAAGGTTGAGAATAGGGTCCATCGCCAAAAATAGCGCAAAGTGAAAAAATATAGATATTACAACTCAGACCAAAAATTTGTTTGTTTGTGTCTCCACTCAGCTACAATGTCAAATATGCTTGTTATGGTCTTAAACCGTCATCGTCAATTTTATTGGGCAAAATACAATTACCAAAGTCTTTTCTTGTGTGATAGATCCCTCTTACCATGATGTGCAGCATTTTCGCTGTCACTAGCAAGAAAGATGGAGGTATAGTATTAGCCCACGACTCAAAAATTGACTTGTCCCGATTGCATTAACCCCTAGTCAACCCTTTTAAGTCGTGTGTCTAAGGGTCGCTCTTATGTTGTGTAGCTCTCACTATTTGAGCTTGATTGTGATCAGGTAGAGTGGAACTTACTTTCTTCGTGTCTACACCATTTTTGAGTCACCCTTGTGTTTGGAAACCCCCATCATTTGAGCTTCATTGAGGTTCCACATTGTGATTTGTGCATGGTTTTTGCTAAATGTGAAAGTGAGTGATAAGGGTCGCTCTTATGTTGTGTAGCTCTCGCTATTTGAGCTTGATTGTGATCAGGTTGAGTGGAATTTACTTTCTTCGGGTCTACACCATTTTTGAGTTACCTTTGTGTTTGGAAACACCCATCATTTGAGCTTCATTGAGGTTCCACATTGTGATTTGTGCATGGTTTCTGCTAAATGTGAAAGTGAGTGTTGGAGGTAGTTCTTAAAAGTGAGCATATGTTCATAAAAGTTCAAGAATGTGGTATGCTTTGCCAACTCTCTTATATCCCCCCAAGAAAAAAAAGAAATGAAAAAGAAAGTAATAAAAGGGGCAAATAAGAAAAGAGAGTTGCCACAAAATGTTGTTTGTGCTCTTAAAATGTGTTTCTTGGCAGTCAAGCTACTAAGGCACTTACATGTTTGGTTACCTCTTTCACTCCTGTGCTTGAAAACTTTGATAACAGATGTAGCAAAGAAAGTGTGTGTTGAATGTTGTTCGTGATTTGTTGTATTTCGGAATGGCGGATTGTGTGGCCATTGCTTGTTGTGAGTGGTTTTGTGTTGTATGCTTGGTTCTTCTATGAACTATGGAACCTCATGCTATATGTGACACCACCCAAAATTCCTTTTCCCCATGTACTAGACCCTAGCCAGTCTGAGTATGCACATCTTTTGCATCAAAATGATCCCGACCCCACTAATCGAGAGTGAGTGATTTATTCATCTTTACTTGTTCAAATCATAGATCCCGATGAGGACCTAGTTGGCTCAATTGTTTGTTCTAGTGACGATATTTATGAATGGATAACTGTGATTGGTGAGTCATCATTAAAGGTTATGTGTTCGGTGGTGAAAAAGGTGAGACCTATTCATTTGCACGCTCTTAATGCATTCAAATGTCATTTGTGGTGGTTTCCATGATTAGTGCTGTTGTTGTCCATATTTAAGTGCCAACTAAACATTAAAATCCATCCACTTTGTGCCCTTTGACATGTCCCCAAGTTATCGTGTTTTAGGTTGAAAGATTACCTTGTGTATGATTGGTTTGCTTGGGGACAAGCAAACGTCAAAGTGTCCGGGAGTTTGATTCGGGTCTAAGTGCACATGTTTGTACCCCCTTTATCTTGTGCGTGATTTAGCATTTTCAGATCTTAGCAGGTAGAATTAGCTACGGGATCGAAAGTGGAACAAAAAAGAGGGAAAAAATGGACAAAAGATGGACAAAAGGCAGAGGATCACACCCAGATGGAGGTTGTCAAGGGAAGCCAATCGTGAAGATGGAGCTCCGTCCGTGACATTGGACAACGCGCAAGAGGTTTCGGATGGCTCGCGGGCAAGTCAGACATCACAGTCACAAGACCATGACAATTCCATCAACCCATAAAGTCGATTAGTAAAATGACGCGTTTTGCACCAAAATCACGGGCAAGCCTTCGCCATCACGGGCAAGACAATGGACCGTGAAACAAGCCTGACTAGAGTATTTAAAGGAGAGAGAGCTGAAACTTGATAAGAGAGTTCTATAGAGAGATTTCGGGTCTTCTTCTTAAAGTAGAGAGAGAAAGTGCTGAGCTAAGAGGAGCAAGAACGAGGATTGGATATACCCAAGGCTAAAGGGTTGAAGGTTTCTTCTCCACAAGGTTAATCAAGCAACTAGAAGAAAGGATAATTATCTTATAATGGGGTTTTCTTCCATATCCCTTACTAGCTATGGAGTAGTTCTCCCATTTTACTATGATATTGGAAACCCTAGTCTAGGATGTGTTAGTTTGTAGGAATTGAATTCCTTGTGTTGGGTTAGTGATTAATATCATATTTTTGGTATTATTCATGAATTTTGAGTGTTGTTTGTCATATCTCAATGTTGGGTCAATCTGACCTAGAAGGAGGAAAAGGACTTTGCTAACTAATTGCATCCTCCTCACGGTATATAATCACACTCACCACACTAGAGTTCCATGCGTTGTAACTTGACACGAGACTAGGGGGAACAATATCTAAGCGAAACTTTCTCAAATCGAATTCTCACCAATTACTTTGCTTGCTTGCAAATTTGTAGTTTCCTTAGCTTTAACTCCAAACCGTTCGCGAGATAAAATTTTAAATGATTGAAGTAGGGGTACATAAATTGCCTCGAGTTGAAATTTAAAATACTTTCCCTATCTTACACCCGATTATATTGCCCTATCCTACACCCGATTATAGGTTGCACTTGGCCTATAGTTGGGCGTTGTGTAGTGTAGCGTGAGTTAGGGGGCATCTTATAATCATGATGATTGTTTCCTTCTATTTGGTTGTTTTTCTCACTCTAGCTATGGAGTAGTCCTCCAAGGAGGTAGAAACCTAGTCCATCATGTTGTAGTTGATTGATTGTGAGCCCTATGCCCGGATTTGCAAGTTGATTATATATTTATTTATGCATTATTCATGGAAATTGAAGGTTCTTAATCACTTCCCTCAAGTTGGGGCTAATTAACCTAGGTGAGAGAATATCTCCTTAATTATGATTTAGAACATAGCCAAATCAACACTTGGGATCTATCAGGGAGTGGGATTAGTTTCCTTGTGTTGGATCGGGTCATCACCCAATTATGGGAGTAGCTATGGTTGCCTCAACTACCTCGGTCGGTAATTTGGTAGACCTCTCCGAGTAGTGAAACTGAGCGAGATAGGATGACTCGAATAGGGAGTATTTAGATTAGTGTTCCCTATAATATATTCTAAGTGTGAATTGTGCTAGGGTGTCACAACGTCAATTAGATATAGACTAAGGGGAAACACATCCGAGTGCAGTTCCATCAAATTGAATTCAATCTCAATTTACTTACATGCTTGTTTGGTTTAGTAGTTGAAACAACAATAAGATCGCTAGATAATGCATAGTTTATTGAAGTAAGGTGAAAAAGCAAGTTCCAACTCAAAATTGCAAGAAAATAAAAGCTAGATTAACACTAGTTCACTTTGTCCAAAAATAAATCGTTGCCCCCGGGAACGGTGCTAGAAAAACATGACTCGTATTCATAAAAATGTTTAGTCGTGCCTAACTACACCTATACCCGGGTTGATATTTCGAGATACTTGGTCTATACTACACCCAGTTGCAAGGTGCACTTAGCATCTGATCGGGATAGGTGTACTTAGGAACGACTAAACTTTTTTATGAATACGAGTCATGTTTTTCTAGCACAGTTGCCGGGAGCAACGACTTATTATTTGAAAAAAAAAGTGAACTAGTGTTTATCTAGCTTTTATTTTCTTGCAATTTTGAGTTGGAACTTGCTTTTTCTCTCCACATTTGTGTTTTTTGAAGTGATTTTAGGTGGTATATGATCCAGAGCAACCCGGATCACTTGGAGATAATAGAAGAAAACATCAACCGGACTCTCTATTATCTTGCATGTGAGAGTGAGTTAAGGGAAGCGTGGCAGAGACTTCTTAGTCGGGTTTAACCCGAAGGAGATGAGTACGAGGAATAAGTGGATGAGTTTTTTGTTGGAACCATTGTCAATGAAGCTGAGTAATAAGGCATTAATGCGAGGACCATGGGGTATTACATGACCCCACTAGTAGCGGATATTCAATTGAGCATTCGATATCCAACCATGGCAGCATACAACTTTTAGAGCATGGTCAATCTCTTCTCAATGATCCAAAGTAACATTCTATTCCATGGCTTCGAAGAAGAATCACCAAGAGAGCACATCAATCGTTTCTATGAGTTGACCGATGGCATCAAGATGAACAGTGTGTAGATTGAGATTATTTTCCTACTCTCTAAGTGGCAAGGCTCGGAGTTGGTTCAACAACGGACACTCTCTTTCCACGGTCTCTTGGGATGGTTTGATCAAGAAGTTCATGGGAAGATAATTCCCGTCATCCAAAATGGCAGATATATTTCAAGAAAAATCACCCGTTTTGCTCATGAGGAGGATAAGATCTTAAGGGATGACTGTGAGCACTACACTGAGCTCTTCCTACAATGCCCTCACCATGGGTTCAATAAAGATTTCAAGATTGGTAGATTCTATAATGATTTCTTCCAAGTGCACTGTGTGCTTATGGATTCCTTTTATCAAGGAAACATGATCAACAAGACACCCCTCACAAATGACCGAGTTGTTTGAATAAATGGCGATTAAGGGGTACGATTGGGGCATGACAAGAAATGGAAGACGTTATCGTGAAGCAGGCGTACATGTAACCGAGTCAAGCCCTTTGTTTGATGCAAAAATTAATGGATTGATTTAAGATATTAGTGAATGATAGTAGTCGACGGAAAAGTCAAGTGATGGCTTGGAATTGATGTTCAAGCCCCAACCACGTGTCAGAAGAGTGCCAAATCATGATTGAAGCTACTACCCTGGAAGAGCAAGTCAATTTCATATCGAATGCTAGGGGCAATAAAAACAACTACCCTTATACCTATACTTACAACCCGGGGTGGCACAACCACTGAATTTTTCATGGGCATCATCGCCAATTCCAAGGCCACTAGGTTTCCAAGGGCCTACCCTTGGTTATCAACCAATGCCTCCATTTCCTCAACCAATGCCACAGTTACAAGCCACGAACTTTCAATCCCAGCAATATCAAACGCAAGGTGGGCAAGGGTATTAACATCAACAACAACAACAACCCAACAAGATCTCAAAGCTCGAAGATCTTGCCGCCACCTTTGTGAGTTTGAGTTCTCAGGAGTTTGAAAAGATTGAAAAGTTCATGGAGGTGGCTACAATCTATTTTTTTCGACGGAAGCGCAGCTAAGAAGACACCAAGACAGTATCCCATACTTGGAGACTTAATCAGCAATCTTGTCGTAGCCCTTACTCAATAATCTCAAGGAGCCCTTCTATCTCAAACCATACCGAACCCCAAAGATCTAAGGGTTGGATTACATGTTATTGTGCTTAAAAGTGGGAAGGTGAGTCATGGGGAAGAACTGAAGAAGGTGGTTGACACGCTAAAACACAACACCAAACTGCGACCAAGTTCAATCGCATAATGGAAATGCATAATAGTGGCAAGTTCAATTTATCAACCCGCGGTCTAGATCTACTGCCTACTCCGTGATTATCTATTATCTAGTGGGACTAAGTGTAGTGAGAGTGATTGTAAACAAAAGCAGTAAGAAAGCAGGAAATGGTTCCCAGTTCTTAAGCAAGGGAAGAGTCACTCGGGAATGAGTCCCCCTAGCTCATTAGTTAGGTCAAACTTGTAATTTCGTTTGGTTGATTTACTGTTGATTAAACTGCGGAAGATCCGACAGTAGCTTGGAATCTCTTAAGCTTACCAAGCCCTCTAAGACAGACTACCCGGCAAATGCCTAGTCTTCACCGGGATAGAACGCTGAGGCAATTAACACAGAACTCCACTACTGGAATTGGATTCCAGGACAAAGCAGTGAATCGACTAACTCTCGTGTAATTGATTCACTACTACCGATTGAAGAAGCTCTAACAACCTAATCAGATTCTACCTATCTCAGATTGCAACAGAAATTAAGAAAAGTTGATCAAGCTTCAATTGACTCAATGAATCATGCATCAATCGATTATAACAAAACAGTATATCAATCCAAAAGTCATTACAATCATTATCCCTAACACATGGAACTAGGGTTTTTCATACCCAAGTGAGAGAGAGTTCTACTCCATAGAGAGAGAGAGGAAAATAGAAAACAAAGCAGTCATACTCATAACAATGGGAAGAATTTGCTCTGGGATGAAAATCTTCACTCCGATGATGAAATCCAAGATTGATTGATGAAACCCAGCTCCAAAATCACCTCTAGGGTTTGTTCTTCGCACAACGTGAAGAGAAGGAGTTTTTTTTATAGAACAAGGCAGCTTAGGGAACAAGCTATCTACAGTGTTGGTTATGGGTTGGATCGGTCTGGATTGGGTCGGACCGATATGGTTTGGTCAGACCTGGTCTCTGACCGGTTTGACTTTGTTGACTGGTTGAGGGTTGACTTTGACTTTGGGTTTGACCTTGTCCATTCTTATTTATTGTACAATTACAATCACCACTATTGTAATGAATTGTAATTCTTTTATTTATTAAAGTGTGCAATTCGGTTGTAAATCTAATGTAATTATGACTGTTACAATTATACTTTTAAGTTATATTGTTTGGTAATCCAAATAGCCAATTGGCATGCTATGTTTATTGTAATAAGTGATCAATCTCTAATTTGATTCTTTCTTTTACCAAACTCACAAAACCTATGTCTTAGAACCCATTTAAAGTCACGACTCTAATAAACTCAGTTGATAACCAAATTGTGCGAGTTCCCAGATCATCAAACCAAGATCAAAACACAACCACTCGTCACTATATATTAAATTGTATCCGTTGAGACTTGAGATACGCTATTGGTAATCCCATTGAGTTATGGCAAACATGACTCATCTCAAACACTATCAATATGCTTTAGCTAGAAGGTTATTTAATATTTGCTATTGCAAACTTTTATAAAACTTAATCTTATTAGATTAAATATATTTTAACCCGGACAAAAAGTGGTGTCTACATGTAATAGTTGAATGATTTAGGAATTTAGTTTTTGGACAAGGTGACCTTACCCTTGCTTATTAGATGTCCAACTAGGTGATGCTTGTGGGGAACATGCATGACCATCACCTTGCGCGACTTATGTGCGGAAGGATAGGATTCGTTTAGAGGAGGTAGCACATACCCCTAGTTAGGTAACTCGGTTGTGGTGACATTGGGACGCTAGCCTAGTTAGGAGGGGGATCGATATCGTGACCATTGATTCGTTTCCCATCTTAGTGAACTTCGCACCTCAAGAAACTATTATATTATCTCCCGAATCAACCTATAACCAGAGGAATTCGATCCTAGGCAAACACTTCTTTTCTTGTGGTCTCCCAACCATTTGGTTGGTTGTTTAGGTATGTTAGGTTAGATTAGATACTTCACCAAACCTTTCAATTTTATTAGATAGTAGTTTGGAGCGAAGTAATAGTAAGCTAAGATTCCCTTGGAATACGACCGAGCCACTTTAATACATCCCTAGCTTAGTTATACTTGGCTTTGTTAGGAGTGACTAGAGTGTGCTTCGACTTAGAAATTTAAAGCTCGATCCAACGAATCAAAAAGATTCATGGCCTCCACCTCGCTCTTCACCACAAAATTGCGATCGACGACACCAACAATGGTGTAAAAAGTTCTACCATTTCGTGATCATCTAAGTTGAAAAGTCTTGCAACAAGAATTTAAAGACGCACTAGTTGAGAGGTACCCTAACATGTCGGTTTATTTTCTACTTTCTTTTCTCTTTAGCTACTTACCTTGAGAAATCGATAAGAATGTACAAAATAGTTCTAGCCTTTTTCTCTTAGACATCAAGACTTAGAGTTGGTATTCTTTCATTATTATGACTCTTTGCATGAAAAATCTTAGATGTTGAGGATTAGGCAGTCAAAGTTCACAGCCGAGATTGCTAAGATCACACTTGTGATCTTGTGAGCCTAGTCGATCTTGCCCGTGCTCGGGTTTAAAATTACTAGCCTAGGGAAGCCGCACCTCATTTCTTTATCCCTCCACTCTTTGCTTTCCTTGTCGTTGTGAAATTCTTCATTATAGTTCCATCTCCCAACATTAGCATATCTCATTTTCACATTTAGAGGCCGATTCAAGTATTTCTGATCTTCCACTCACCATATTTAAGGTTACTAGGTTTTTCCCAATTCTTAAAGAGAAGTTCAGAACACTTCATCTCTAGAACCTTCCTTGCTTTGGGTTAAATGCGCTCTTGTTTTTGTACGAATCTTCATCTTCTCATCTACAATATTCGTCTATGATTGCAAATTATGACTAGGGGGTGTTTAAATTATATGCCATTAAATTGTATCTAGCCTTCCTCATAGGGATAGGAAAATCAAAGAAGGTTGCGGAGTCCTCTACCTCCATTAAGGGCGGCCAAAGGGCACCTCATCCGTACCTAGATTTCAGAGTAAAGCAAAAGGCGGAGTATGCCCATTTTTCTAATCGACCATATGATGAACATTTTCGTTTTGAATGGGACCTCGTTCAAGAACTAGGACCCTCTGCCCCAATCCAATCCTTCATTCGGGATCCGGCATGGCTCGCTCTTTTGACTATGGATGAAAAGATCTATGTCGATCCTCTTCTAGAGTTCCTGACAAAAACTTAGTATTTTGTGCCCAACATCAACTAGGATTTCACCAAAACGATTACCATTTCAGACGAATGGGAGCCAAGTGCTTCAATGAATTCACCGAGGCAATGGGTATCAAACCCTAGGATTCTTACATACTGCGGAGGGGCAAGGCTTACAAGGAGAGAACCTGGCCGTTTGCAAGCACCCTGAGAAGTTTTTCATCAATCAACTAAGGAATGAGGATCATCTATCCCATTTTGAACCTTCAACCACCAAGAGCACTTTCCTCAAGTCAGGGTGGAAGATCATTCACAATGTCCTCTCCTACACGGTTACTTCAAAAGAGATGAGTACTAGCAACTTGACAAAGCGGGATCTAAAATTTCTTTGATCAATGTTTGTTGAATGTCAAGAACATCACAAATTCAAATATCAAGACCATACATGGAGGAATCTTTATCACTATACTAGCAATGCACTTCGGGATTGACTTGGAAGCAAGTGAATGCACCATCATGAGATTTACTCAACTACTTTCAGAAGATCTTCTTTCTCATAACCAGCTAATCGAAGTAGTTAAAGGTTGAAAGAGAGTCAAAGGAATAATTCCCCCACACACTTGATGCCAAGTCCAGGAAGGCAATGTTTCTTTCGCGCTTGGTTACGAGGGAGAGATGCCAATTTGTAAGAAAAATTGAAAATGTTTGATGCCAGTGCGAAAAAGTTTAAAAAAGGAGAATCAAGGTAGAAGTAACTCCTATCTTGAAAAATGAATAAAGAGCATCCATAGAGTCCACTGTTGTCACCATTTTTGAAAGTCCCTGGTGCACTCCGTGAATGTCTAAACCTATTTAGCTAACATAGTCTTATCCGGGAATTTGTGTTTTCACAGTGAGATGAGAGTAACGTTCACTCCACCCGACTATTCTAACTAGTGCAATGAAGAAGAATAGCTCATACCATGTTGGTTGTTTATCAAGTTGTACTACTTTGAGTAGGATTGCTTGGAGACAAGCAAACACCTAAGTGTGGGGGAGTTGATAACACTCAAATTTGGATTATTTGAAACCCATATTTAGGTTTGTTTGGAGTCATTTTGTGTTCTTCATTGCCAATATATCGTCAAATATTCCCTTTATTGTTCTTTGGTTGAAATATCAATGTTCTAGGGTGTATTAGATGATATGTATGTTTTAGGTACAAAAAATGTGCACAAGTGTAGAGTTATGGACAAAATCTGAGAGATCACGAGTGAAGGCATAAAGATCACGACTACGAAGTGAGGGCTTGAACAAAGGCTAGAAGATCGCAACCGGCACACCGAGATCGGGGCCTTGAGGAATAGAGCCGAGGGCTCGAACTTCATGAGAAGCAAACGAGGGAGGTCTAGAAAGTCTAAAAAATTGACTCGCCGCCTCAGCTAGACCTTCTCGTAATGTCAGCCACGAACCAAGCTATCACCAAGGAGTAAATGGCAACCTCTGAATTGATTCTAACATCCAAAATCACGCCCGAGAACTTTGCCTATCTGATCGTGAAATTGCCTAAATCCTGGAAATCTATAAATAGTGGGTTCCTCCCCCTACAATAGAGAACTGAAATTGATTTAGAATTTTTTTGGTTTTAAGAAAGAGAAAACTAGAGAGAGAAGTTGAAGAAAGGAGAAGAGGAGAATAAGAACGGAGTTCCCACATCATGACTTCTTCTATTTGCTTCCATGTATTTTCTTACCCTCTTCATGGGGTAGTTCTCTAAGGTATTAGAGGTTAAATCCCCATAACCCTAGATTTAGGTTTGGAATGTAAATGTAATAGTGTTAGGGTTTATGAATGGATAGTTTGGTTTTAGTGATTATATGCTTCATTGATTCTTGATTATGCTTGGGTATGTCTCCCAATTCTTCTCTACCAGCCTACAACTAGATTTGTTTATGCTTTCATCTATGTTAATTATGCTTTGAAATTTTCTCTCGAATTATTTTCATGATAGCCTACCACTTATGATTGCATGAGTTAGAGTGGATTTGAGCGGTTTTGCATGTTAGGGTAGATGAATGATCTAGGTGTCTAGTATTGTGGACGAGGAGACCGTACCCTTCGTATTAGACATCCACCTAGGCAAAGCTAGGACGTCCAGTGCTAACTATTGACTCCACGGCCTTTTGTAATGATGGGTAGAACCCATTAAGAGGAGATAGGTTATATCCCTGCATCGTGAAGCTAGTTGAAGTGACATTGACTAAGTGGATCGGTGTATGAGAAGGATTGGTGGCATGGACATTGAACCAATCCCTAGATTATCGATCTCCAAACCACAATCACTATAAGTCGTCTTTCTATCCCTGCTTATCATCTCCATTGGTTAGGGAGAGAGAGGTACCCACTACAAGAAAACTAGGCTTCGGAGACAAACTATTTGCGTCTAAATGTCACTTATTTGCTTCTATATGTCTTTCGATACAAATATGTTATTTGAATCGTTTGCCTTTGTCTCGAATTCCTTTTAGAGAAAAATATAGATGCAAATAATATTTACCTTTAATAATGAATTTAGAGACAAATGTATCCGAATCTAATGATTTATTATTAAAGCAAATAATTTTGCTTCAAATGAGACATTAGGGAACACATAATATACTTTTAAGTAGAGATATAATAAGCTAGCTTTGCAGTCACATATATTTGCGTCTATACAAGGAAATCAAGCCATTTATTTTAACAAAAATAATATTAGTAATATTAACGGTAATTAAATAAGATTGGAATACAATAATCTGATTAAATTAAGAATACACTAGAATTGCATTATGAATATACCCAAACAATATATATATATATATATATATATATTTATAAGTGTGATATAGGTTCATTTTGTTGCTATTAAGGTACTACTTAAGGGATTCGAACCTGGCACCTCCAGGTTCTAGGCGGCTAGTAGTGTTACCACTAGGCTAAGCCCTTGTTCGTATACCCAAACAATATATTAAAAACACTGGCTACATTAAATATGATTTGTGCATCCGCATCGTGACTAAACGCCTACTACTCTACATGTCTAAAACATATGTGCATTACAAGTTTACAACTGAATATGAGAAGTTGACACAATCTATTTTTGAACAGAATGCAGAGATTTCCTTTTCTTCGAATAGTGAAGCAGTGATGACATTTACTTCACTCTGGTAACGATTCCCTTTTCTTCTCTATGCCCAAATAATCATCATTACCAGTGAAACATGAGAGACATGCTCTCCGCGAGATTGAAAAAGTTGTATTTGTTCCCACCCGTCTCGAAATGTAGATGCATGACTAGGAGTTGAGGGTCGGCCTCACTTAGGCTTAGGTGCCATTTTCCTGCAAATATAAGAAACAGTAGTAGAGTGATCAGTTTAAGGCGCAATGAGCTCTACCACGGGACGGGATGGCTTACTAACCATCTACCCCGTTAGCACCTTCCTAACCCAGCTAAGCGATTGCGTTTTAAAATTAATAAAAAAGGGATGTATACTAGGGGCAATTTGGTAAGTTGTGTTTTATTAGACGATGCAGGCCGTGATATCAGCCGGTTGAAACGGGGTAGATTTTTGTGGTAGGAGATATCCCAACAGTCAAGCCAAGTAAAAATTTTATTCTTCTCTCTACCCATCGGAGAGTAGAAGCCCAACCGATTTCCGCAGCCCTTTGTCAGTGGCGTGGGAACTGGGTTCACCTGCTTTGCCCGTGACGGCGCCGCCCTCAACGTCCAAGTCCAGCCGATTCCAACAGTCCTTCCCGTCGGTGAACTTTCCCACCTGTTTTGCCAGCGACGCCGCCGCCCTTAACGCCCCAACCCAGCCGATTCCCGCAACCCTTCCCTTCGGTGAACTTTCCCTCAACAGTGGCCTTCGCCGGGACTGGGTTCGCCTGCTCTTCCCTCGATGCCGCTGCCCTCAACACCCCTGACCTCGTCGCCGTCGACAAGCTCGCATCAGCTAGTTTTAAATTTGATCAATCGTCGATCCATTTTGTAACCAGCGACATTGCATGCCCCCAGCTCTTGAACTTTTTGTTGGTGTTTGCATAGTTGGTTCAAGATCTGCATATAAGGGCGGTTGAGTGTAGGATTTCTAGATTTGGAATTTGTTTTTGTTTATTGGAGTCGAATGCAATTGTTTTTGGTCTCTGACAATGCTTAATTTGCAGACTTCACTTCTTTTGTTGATGCGGTAACCATTTCACTAAGACTAGTTCTGGTTTACAGTAGTAGTGTTTTGCAGTAAATTAGGAGTTTGTGGTCTTATTTTTTGCTTTGTTAGTTTAATGTCGTAGCAATTTTGTTTACACTTTTATTGTTTTAAAAGGTGGAAGTGGAAGTGGAAGTTATTGTTTTTGTTTGCAGTTGTGGACTCATGAAATCATAAGGAGTGCAAGAGAAGAGATTACATTTGATGAAAGATGTAGACTGTGGAGGATTCTCCGTAGTAGTGGTTTTGTAATAATAGTATAGTGATTTTATAATAGTAATTTTATAGATATGATGGTAGTAGCAGTGAATTTATGGATCCCGTATTTACGGATATGATGTAGCAGTGTTTCTGTTTTTGTATTAGTAGTGATTTATTATTATTTTTACTAGAATTAGTAGTGATTTATTATTATTGACCGCCAGAACCTATATAGTAATATTGATTCTACTAAAAAAATTATCAAAACCACTACTAATATATCATAAAATCAATACTACACATCAAATTGCCACTACATAGCTGAAGAAAAGAGTAGTAGTGTTTTCCAAAGAATGTAGTGTTTTACTCTGCGAAGACAAATTAGTAGTGTTTTACTCTGGAAAATAGAGAGACGTGATGGAGAGAAGGAAGAGAGAGAAGTTGTTGAGTGAAACTTGTAACTACACCCATTAGAATCCAAAAAACCACCCCACCAAATCCACCCACTATCACAAAATGACAAAATAAAAATAAGAAATTAATAACTAATGTTGCATCTCCCTAATTTTCCCTTATTATTTTCGTAGCCATTAGATATAAATTTGAAATGGACAATTAAGATTATAATTAGGACGGTGCTAACCCCCTGGCTTCTCCCAGCCTCATAAGAAGCACATATTCAACCCGAAATACCAACTAGCATGGTTGACTAATTAAAATCAAAATAGTCGATATCAATATAATTCAGGCATGGCTAAGGGGGAAAAGCATAAGCCCAGCTTTAATGCATTATCAATTACATGCTGGAAGGTTTTTTTTTTTTTACCAATAGATCACTTGTATTACCAAGGCAAACAGCTAGCACAGTTTACAACTCAAGAACAAACCAACGAAAAAAATCAAAAGTATGTACAACTGCAGGCAACAAAGAAAGGGTCTTCCTAGCCACTTCATGGGCCACCCGATTGTTACTCCTGCCAATAAAAGCCATCTCCAAATGCAAGAACTGCAGCCGCAACTTCCGAATTTCTTCAAGAATCCGGCCTCCTTTCACATCCCTAGCATCCATCCTCTGGATTTTCTCAATGACAACCTTCGCATCCCCACAGAATTGCACTTCGGTTAGTCCCTTCATAGAGCACCATTGAATTGCATCACGAAACGCCACCAATTCCACCAGAAACGGATCCTCCAGACCTGCATAAGAAAACCCTTGCACAAAACACACCCTCCCCAACCCATCATAAACCACCAAACCACCAGCACCATGGGAGCCAGCACGTACACCACCATCCACATAGCATCGATAAGGCATAGCAGTCTGTGATCTACCAGCCACACTATTCGCACCCCCTCCCTGTTGACCCCGATTCACTCTATCCCGCCCATCCTCAGCCAGACTTAACCACTCACGGACCTGCTCCTCAAATTGCCTCACCAGAGCACTCACCCCATATTGTACTTGATCAAACACTACCCAATTTCTACTCTTCCAAATTCTTCAAAGAGTTGCCACAAACCGGACTGTTCTCTCTACACTAGTCTCCTGCTCAAAAAAACGGCGAAGGAACATAGCAAAATTCAACGGAGGCTGCCTCACAAGCTCTTTCTCCAGACCCGACCTCTCCTAGAGCATCCTTGCCATCCTGCATGAAAGAAACATATGCTCCAAAGTCTCCAATGGCGCCCAACAAACCGGACACCTGGGATCGACAGCCTCTTCTCCCGCATTAGGCTCCACTTCCCCAGGTATTCTACCAGTCCGCTCAATTATCGTCTCCATAGTAGGGAGGATCCGCTTCATGCTCTGCCAAAGGAAGCATTTCAACTTTGGCTGAATGGGAAGTCCCCAGAGCTTTTTCCAACATTTCGTATCAAAAAATGACACCTCAGCCTTCCACTCCTGATTCTGCCTAGTATATTTAAAGGCTAAATGATATCCCGACTTCACCGAATACTCCCCATCCCCCTCACCTGTCCAGACCTGGCTATCTTCCACCCCACCCCTCGGTAGTGGTATTATGGTATAGCCTGGATAGCCTGCACTATCGGTCGAGGGAAGCATTGGTCCAAACATTCCAAACACCATTCACCCTTGCCAGGTACCATCAGCGAGTTAACCGTTATTCCTGTCAGATCCGGAGCCGAGGCCTTCACTTTCAGCTCCTCCGGACTAATACCCGGGATCCAGTTATCCTCCCTAATTCTGACCTGCGAACCTACCCCAATCTGCCACCTAAGACCCTTGACAAGCAAGTCCCTTCCATGCAAAATACTGATCCAACCCCATGAAGGTCTCGACCTACGTGTTGCTGTAAGAATAGATGCCCGTGGGAAGTATTTCCCTTTCAGCACCCTTGCCAGCAACGAATCCGGCTCCTTCCAAATTCTCCATGCTACCTTCGCCAATAACGCCTGGTTAAAGTTCTCGAACCGTCGAAACCCCAGACCACCATCAAATTTGCTCCTGCATAGCTTATGCCATGACACCCAATGAGCCTTGTCCCTCTCTCCTGAAAATCCCCACCAGAACCGCGCCATGTACTTATCCAGCTTACGACAAAGAGTCACTGGTAGCAGGAAACACGACAAGACATAAATCGGGAGGGCCGCAGCCACCGCCTTCAGCAATACTTCCTTTGCTGCCCACGACAGTTTCTTCTGCTTCTAATCCTTGGAGCTTAGCCAATAATCTCTCTTCAAGATATCGAAACGTTTCCAATTTCGATCTCTGCACCAGAGATGGAAGACCCAAGTACCTGTCCTGAACACCAATCGCTCCCACTCCTTAAATGGCTGCCATCTCTTCTGCCTCCGGGGGATCCACATTCCCACTAAAACATACCGCGGACTTGCTCAAATTCACTTTCTGATCACTCAACTCCTGGTACTCCCTCAACAGACCAAGTAACGTTTCACACTCATTCTTGGAAGCCCGGAGAAATAAATATGAGTCATCCGCGAAGAAAAGATGAGACACACTGGGGCTCTGGGGATTAACCTTGACTCCAACTAAACTTCTAGTCTGTATCGCCTTTCTAATCAGTGCCGCAAATCCTTCAGAGCAAATGGCAAATAATAATGGAGATAGTGGATCTCCTTGACGTAGCCCCCTCATCGATCTAAAATACCCAGACGGGGTACCATTCATCATTACCGAGAATGACGCTGTAGAAACACATTCCTGTATCCACCCAATCCATTGAGTACATGCTGGAAGGTTCAATTGGCTAATCCTACCAAAGTCTGCAATTCTCATTCTCAAGAACCTTAATTTTCTCCAAATCCCAATTCAAAAAGGAAACAGACAATTGACCATCAATTGGATGTTGGAATAGACATGTAATCATTCATAAAGCATCACAACACGTTCAATACAACACTTTCGATTCGATGAAAAGTTGGCCAATTTGTGTAATTAGTGAAAATCCCCAATTAGCCGGTTGTCAAACCCTAGAATTCGCAATTTTTCAATTCAACCACCCAATCTCAAAATTGAAGGTCCATACCAAATTCTCATCATCATAGGATGCTAAGGTAAGGGTGAAGTCACTCAGTTTAACCCAAAGAGATCGAAGGAAAACGGAGAAGGAGATATGTTCGAAGAAAATTTAAGAGAGGAGGGTAGGTGGTGATAAGACGGAACCGGCGGCGGCACAATAGCGCGGTGGAAGGCGGTGCTGGCCGGTAGTCGGGGGAAGCATCGTCGGAGGTTTTGGTCAGAGGTGGAGAGGTTTGAGGGTTGCTGGTCATTTGTTGGAGAGGGAAGAGGAAGAAGAAAGGTAAACCCCAAAAAAGAGATGGGAATAGTCGGGTTTGACATTTGGCTGTGAGGTTCACTGTGAGCCTCTTGGAAATGAACTATCACAATTCTTTTGAGGAAAAACTAGGTTGCGATTTCGCGCCTCGTCGCGTGGCGGAGATGGTCTATGTGCATGTATTATGTGGCCCGTTATGGTATTTTGTTAGTATTATTAATCTAAAATTAATTTTTTATTAGTAACATTGACTTGAGAATACGATATTGACTGAGAAGATATATATGTAAGTCAATATCCAATTTAAAATTTTGGCTAATAAATGATATTAACCTAAACCCAAGTAGACCCATTGACTATGAGTAGGGTATGGGTGACGTATATATGGGTTTGAAAGTTTGTAGATGGGTTTGGGTATGGTATGGATATTTACTTTACAAATCTAAATGTGTATGAGTTGGGTGTGGATACCCATTTATTCGAGGGTGTCTTAATTACACGTACAAAAATCAGACCTATTCGTAGAATTTCAAAAGTTTAGGTACTAAAATGTAATACAAAAATTTTAGATACTAAAATGTGATGTTTCATCAATATTTTGAGGACTTATGTGCCAAAAAAAAATTAATTTAGGTTATAAATCTAAACATCTATTAAGTTTAGGTACCGAACTGTAATGTGCATAGTTGAGGCTTAATAAGTAATAACCATATATATTTATTTTTAATTAGACTTGACATTGAGCTGAAAAAGTCAGTGGTTCATTGTTCAATTATTATTTCTCTAGACTGTTGGTCAGTTGTGTATGAACCCGTTCATACTTGTGATTAGAATACATAGATTTAGTATACTAATTAGAGTTACACGAAGAAGGCAAATAAAGAAAGGGTTATGGAAGGCGAGTGAAAAATAAAACAAAGAGAAAGTAGATGATAGAAAGGTTTTGACCAATTATTTTAGTTGATTAGTTGACCGTCAATATAACAGTCAACCCTTTTCAATGTAGCAATTTAATGAATTTATTGACACTTTCTTAAGTAGATGTCGTATATTTTGTTACATGTAGTTAATATAAGTTTGTTTAGTACCCCCGTAAATGTACTAAATAAGTTTATAAATACGCTATTACAATATTTTATAGTCGTCTCTCTTTTATCATTTAGTTAATGTTTCACGTAATGAGCAAATATAAAATGGTCGATTCTTCTCCCATAGTTGAGTGATACAACATCTTGTATGGTACAAACTAAATTTCGGGTATCAATATATAAAATGTACATTATAGTGACGAAAAATATAAAATATACATTATAGTGACTAAGTTGTAATTTACTTAAATTTAGAGTATCAAAAATATAATAATTTAGGCAACAGTAAACCTACTTCACTTTTATGTATATTAATGTCTAGACTTTAGTTATTCAACAATTTCTAATGATGACAAGCTTGAAAGGTACCCTGTTTATGATCCAAAATGACACACAGACACGTGATGCAAGTGTAATTACACATATTATACCCTTTTATCTTCCGATGTTTGTGGCATTTGCATCGTCCGAGAAGTAATTTTACACTGAGTTTTTGCATGTTTTTGCATGTTTCAGATCTCAGCAAGTGTAATTAGTTTCGGGATTAAAGTCGAACGAAAATGAAAAAAAAATGGAGCAAAGATGGACAAAAGGCAAAGATCATGCTCTAGGAAGATTAGCACAGTCTGTCGACCATAAAGTAGCTGTGACCGTGACTTTGGACAAATACCATGAGGCTTCATATGGCTCGCATGCAAGTCAGTTATCACGGTCACTCGACCGTGACACTTTCGAGCAACCCGTGATGTCGATTAGCAAAACGGTGCATTTTGCGCCGAGATCACGATGAAGCGTTCGACATCACGAGCGTAATATCTGACTGTGAAAAGAGCCTGGCTGGACTATATAAAGGAGAGAGATTTGAAACTTGAAAAAGAGTTCTAGAGTGAGATTGGAGTCTTCTTCATCAAATAGAGGGAGAAAGTGATGAGCTAAGAGAAGAAAGAAGAAGGTTTGGACCTACCCAAAGTTAGAGGGATGAAGATTTCTTCTCCAAAGGGTGAATCAAGCAACTAAAAGGAAGAATAATCATCTTCTCATGGGTTTTTCTTCCATCTTTGTTGTATTTAGCTATGGAGTAGTTTCCCATTTCACTTGGATATTGGAAACCCTATTCTAGGATGTGTTAGTTTTTAAGAATTGAACTTTTTGTGTGTTGGATTAGTGATTAATATAATGTTTTTGGTATTATTCATGAATTTTAAGTGTTGTTTATCATATCTCAATGTTGGGTCAATTAGACTTAGAAGGAGGAAATCCCCTCCTAGCCCACACCTTGGCAATTTGGATAACCCCTTCTAGGCAATCAAGGTCAAAACTCTAACATCGGATAAGTGACATTATTTCATCATGATCGGTTGCTTTTTGCCGTTCCGGGTTAACATTCGAGGGATTTTTTTTTTTAATCCTTAGTCAATTGATTTGGAGAGCTAGGTTTCCTAGCTTATCGTGACAATCCTTAGTTGATGAATTAAGAGAGTTAGAGTTTCTACCTAATTGCACCCTCATCATGGTATATAATCACACATTTCACACTAGAGTTTTGTTCGTTGCATCTGACACGAGACTAGGGTGAACAATATAAGGGTGAAGCTTTCTCAAATGGAATTCATCACAATTTACTTTGCTTGCTCGCCGACTTTGTAGTTTCCATAGCTTTAACACCAAACTGTTTGTTAGATAATATATAAACGATTGAAGTAGGGGTATATAGACAGCCTCGGGACATTTAAAATACTTTCCCTATGCTGCACTTGATTATAGGTTGCACTTGTCCTATAGTTGGAAGTTGTGTAGTAGCTAGCGAGTCAACACGAAAGGAAAAAGAAATTGGAAAAAATGCAAACTATAGGTTGGATTGCATCCCAACAAGAGGTTCTTTATCTTCATGTTAGCTGGACGATGTTTTGGGTACAATGAAGTTGTGAGGTATAGGAACTCCTTGCGCGGATTGAAGTTCTGAAGTAGAGCTTCACACGTTGTACGTTGTCCATTGACCTTGAAAGGTTTATTATCTGGTAAAGCTATCTCGACCACTTAATATGGAAAGACTTGAGACCGTATAAGACCCGTCTAGTGTGATTTTAGATTTCCTTAAAAGAAGCGAAGGAGTGAATTATAATACATGATCTATGTGTTTCAATTTCTTAACACGCTTAATGCGGGAATCGTGTAACCTCTTTGTTCGTTCCTTGTAAAGCTTAGTACTCTCGTAAGCTTGGAGGCGCCACTCATCCAATTGGTTCAACTGCAACTTACGCTCAGAACCGGTGATTGCTGGGTCAAGATTAAGTTCTTTTCATGCCCTGTATGCTTTATGTTTAAGCTTGACCGACAATTGACTTGCCTTTCTATATAACAACATATATGATGACATGTCGATAGGTATTTTGTAAGCTATGCGATAAGCCCGTAATGCATCGTTGACCGCTCATTTACTGGTGATAAGGGGTAGCCACATGTTGGGTGACTCCGAATCAGTTAAGCACTTTGTCATACTATCCTTGAACATGTGTACCTTGGTCGCTAATAATTGCTTGCGGGGTGCCAAATCCGGAGAAAAATTACTGTAAGAACTTGGCTACACTGCGTGACTCACGGGAGATGACTAATCCCCTATATTTTTTAATTAGAAAGAACGGGCTTCACTTATTCTGTAGTGGTTCCTAATTGTAATCATTCACTAAATTAGGGATTACTTTGTTATTTACCTAGCTTATGTTGCACGAGGAAAATAGCTAGGGTAGAGCTAGGGTTTTTAACCCTTCTGATATAACTCGGTTCTTCCTGTTGCCGAGAGTTACAATTGTAAGACAGTCATATTAGTTTTTCTCCGAGAGCACCAAGCTCTCCGTGGACTAGTCTCGTTCACGTTGAACGGGGATACCACGTAAATCCCGGTGTCTCATCTCTTTTCGCTTTATTCGTTAGCGTATTTTACATATTCAATTCAAGTTAATAGGCAAAGTTTTTGCCTCGACCCATTTACATACGTAATTAACAGCGATAAGAATGTAGAGATTTCCAAAAAACAAGTGAAAGGGACCCATAAACTGAAATCCCATATGTCAAAGATATCGCATGCTATATATAGGTTTTGGGGCCTCTCATCGCGTTGAGATGTGTTCCTCGATCACTGTTCTGCACCACAGTAACGCATGTATCTTACAGATCTTATACGATGATCTCCTTCAAGAAGATCAGATACTTATTGATTCATTGTGTCAAGTTAACATGCTCAACAAGACTCCACCCCAAATGACGCCACCATTTGAAGATATGGCCGCAAAGGGCTATGAGTGGGGGTTCACAAGGCGTGGAAGAAGGATGCAAGACAAAGGAATACACTCCAACAAAGCTAACCCTAGGCTTAAGGCAAAGATTTATGAGTGATCAAGGTGATCTTACATGATAGGAAGCAAGGGAGGAGCCTAGTTATGGTTTGTGAATGGTGCTCAAGTCCAAACTATGAAGTTGAGTAATGTCAACTTATGAGGGAAGCTAGCACTTCGGGAGAGAAAGTGCACTTCAATGTTAATGCTAGGTGGTTAACCCTAACAACAACTCATATATCAATCCATACAATTCGGGGTGGTGCAATCACCCCAACTTTGCATGGTCTTCACCAACTAATCCGAGGCCACCCGGTTTTCATGACCAAAGGGAAGTTACCTACCAAGACCTCCCTTTATTCGTAAAAGGCCAAAATTTCAAGCCTCAAACTTTCACCAACAATAATCTTAACCACAAGTTGTGCAAGGGTTCCAACAACAACAACAACTCGACACTATCTCCAAACTCAGAGACATAGTCAACACCTTTGTGAGTACAAGCTCCCAAACCTTTGAGAAGATTCAGAAGTTCATGGAGTCGCATCAAACAAGTCACTTTGGTTCATGCGGGTCTAAGAAGCCATGAAGCAAGTCTACAAAACATGGAGAATCAAATTTGAAATCTTGCTCATCAGGATCCTCACCGAGAGACCTTAAGGAGCTTTGCCTTCCCAAACCATTGATAACCCTAAGGATCCAAGAGCTGGGGTGAATGCTATTCTACTAAGAAGCAGGAAGGTAACTTAAGAGATTGTAATTAAATGTTTTTACTAACACTTTCCTAAAATGACATAGATTGTACTAACTTGGTTTTGTGTTTGAGTGATGTTTTAGGTATTTTATCCAAAAGAATGAAAGATTAAGGAACTTGGAGGAAGAAATCAAAAAGATGGTTAGGGTTCAAAATCTGGCGTCGGTGGAACTCGAGCTCGCGACGCCCAATGCAAGGGCAAGAGTCGTACCACTTCGGTTGTGCCCCTTTTGGTGTTAACATACAAAACCCACTTCGTATTATAGTGACGAATCACCAATGGAGGTGATTGAAAATGTGTAGTCAAAGTGCCTCCTGTTGAACTAAAGATAAAGCTGTCAACGGGTCAACATGTGCAACAACATGTCCATGTTCGAGATCACGTCCACATCAGCACACCCAGCAGCATGGCCATGTGAAAGACTATATCATCATGAACACAACCTCCTACATGACCATGTTGAACACCACGTCAAGAGCATTCAATGAGCTATCAAAGGGTCAACGTAGGTAGCAAAACGACCATGTTGAAGACCACATCAAGTGCAGTCAAGGAGCTTTCAAAGGGTCAACATGGGAAACAACATGGCCCATGTTAAAGACCATGTCAACACGAACATACCTTTCCACACGAACATCTTGAAGATCACATGAAGTTAAGGAGCTGTCAAAGGTTCAACGTGGACATCAACATAACCGTGTTCCAGGCCATGTTGACTATCAGAATCACGTTTGACATTCGTTTCGATGCAGAGATCACATTTATGACGTTACTGACTCGCATGTACCGTCACACAAGAAAATGGCCAAGTGTAACCACAACCTAATGCGTAGTATAGCGGGTTTAGCTTTAATTGTCAACCCGGGTCCTAGATGTGATGACTACTCCGAGAAATTCTTGTTATCTAGCTGTTTAACTATAGTGAAGTTATAAATAATCTAAACAAACGCAAAGCAACAAATTTGTGATTCAAGTTCGAGAGAGGTCACCCATATATGGTTCCCCCTAGATTGCAGTTAAGACGAGTTGTAATTCACCAAGTCCAGATATGATGCCAGTTATACTGCGGAAGGTTCTTAATCAGTCTGAAGTCTCGACTACAGGTCTCCAAACCATTTTAGTGTGAATACACGAAGGGCGACTAACCTCCACCGGAGTAAACGAACGGATGCCCTAATGTGCAAAACCTCCTCTACTTGAATAAATTCAGTACAGAGCAGTGAATTGACTCATCAACTAAAGTAGTCAATTCACCAAATTCAATTAAGGGTGCTCTATCAAGCTAGGCAAATATTCTCTTTCTAGGTCAAAGCAGAAACTACAAGAATGTGATCAGGATTCATGCAATTCAGAAATCATGCCTCAATTGAAAATAATCAATGTAAAAAATCATGTACTTGGGTTCATACAATCAACCTAACATAAAAATCTAGGGTTCTTCATACCCAAGTGAAAGAGGGAGTTTACTCCATAGAGAGATAAGAGAAATCAGCTTCACATGTAGAAATCATCTTGAGGAGGATAAAATTCAGCTTCTGGTTTTCAATAGGCACTTCTCCAGGCTTCAATCAAGCTCCAATGGCGTCAAAACTCGATCTAGGTCACCTTGGAGGTTGGGTTCGTCGCTTTCTCTCTCTAGGTTTCACTTTCTTGCTCTAAAACTTGGATAATAGTGAAAGAAGCCGAAATTTGCTTGTAACAGCCCTAGTAGCCGAAACCCGGTCCATTACCCGGTCGGGTTTTAAGAGAGTCGGCCGGGTTTTTGCAAAACGGTGCGCAGCCTCAAAGGAAAAAAAAAACTTGGCCTCAGACTGAATTCCCTGGCCAAGGAATAGGGATGGCAACAAAACCCGAACCCACGGGTACCCACCCGACCCAACCCGGTCAACGCGGGTAAAATCCGCGTTGACGGGTTTTGGGCCGGGTTTGGGTTTAAACCCGTTCACTATTCACCGGGTTGGGTTGGGTTTGGGTTTAGGTAAACCCGACCCGTGGGTACCCGCCCACCCATATAATTAATTTTTCCGGTAAATTTAATATTCTAAACAACTAATCTTATTTATGTTTGTGGAGACATGTCTAATTTTTTCTTTTTAATTGTGTAGAATGAAGTTGATGTTATGGAGTGGAGAGTAAAGAAACTTAATTGAAATGAAGAAGCTTTCAATTAAACATGTTATTTATGGATAATTTGTGATTTGCTTTAATTTTCTTGAGTTTTCTAGATTGGTGTTGAACAATTTGTATAGTTAATTTGTGATTTGCTTGAATTTTCTAGAATGGTGTTTTATATATGGATAATTTGTATTGCGAGATTGATATTTGACTTTAATTTTGATAAAAACTTGTAATTGTAAATTTTTTACGACAAAACCCGTGGGTACCCATGAACCCGCGGATACCCAACGGGTTGGGTTTGAGTTTTTCAAACCCAGTGGGTTTTACCCCGGGTTTTTTTCAAAGATAAACCCATGGGTTTGGGTTTGGTTTTGGCAAAACCCGACCCAACCCGACCCATTGCCATCCCTACCAAGGAATAAGAGGTCTTGACCGATGAATTTACCTGGATGATTTCCTTGTTCGCTGGTGGCTTTCCCCAGTCAGGTTTATAATGGCCAGACAGGGGAATTTGGTCCTTGCAACCTCCTTCCGTATCCTTAGTGTTTTTGGCCCGAAACTCACTTCCAAGCCTCCCTTTCCACTCCAGAACCTGAAACATTACATAAGAGCACAACCTAGTGTGAAATTGAATTAAAATGAGAGAATCGACTCTCAAACAGTTCAAGAATAGTGGGCAAAACACATGCACAAATAGCGATTTATCAGTTACCAGTCGTTGGATCGAACACGGCATGCAACACGGCTTTAAGAGGGAAACCGATAGTTTCATCCACCTACTAGTCAACACGCCCTGGAACACGGCAGTGTTCACCGACCACGTTTAGTAAAAAAAATTACTCAATCAATCTCTACAATGCTGACACATGGATCTGGCGACCAAATGTGAACATGGCAGTGTTGACCGACCACGTTGAGTAAAAAAATTAGCCAATCAATCTCTGCAATGCTGACACATGGATCTGGCGACCAACTGTGAACATGGCTGTATTTTTTTTATAATGGCGATTAACTATTATTAATAAATAAAAATGTATAGAAGAATGAGATCACAAGGATTGATCTCAAAGAACAACAAAAAGAAAATAAAAAACGACTCAAAACTAAAAACAAAGATGTAGTTAAGCGGGCCAGACCGCTCCTACTCGTCAAGAAGAAGAGTAAAAGAAAACTCCAATAAACATATCCATACCCAGATAGTCGAAGCTGCACCAGAGAAACCCAAACCAAAAGTAGCTTCTCCCAAGCAGCCAAGAACATGGTAGTGAGCGACCATCCCCGCAAACTAAAGTAACCCACCCTAACAGCACCCCTAACAGAAAAAGCAGAGCGAACCAGAATCTGTAAAAACAGGGGATCGAAGAAACATAATTTTCAAAAATCCATGGAACACGGCCGTGTTGCTAGACCACACGTCAGAGCTTTTGCTTCCTATAAATAGAAGCTTGAAAGAGAATAAAAAGTTACACACTACACCCTGCACTTAGATTTTGTTCTTTCTTTCTTGTGTTCAAAGTTAGCCAAAATTTTGTCCATTTCAATTTCAAACTCTTGTTACTGCCTTTTTCATTTGGGAACACGGTGGCATATCGCTTTATTCATATTACTAAAGTGAACATCTATATGGTGGGGTTTTGATAATCATTTGAGGTGGTAGATTATTTGGTTTCCACCGTCTTTGCCCAACGATTATTCCATTGTCGGAAGTTTGCTAGGTGTCATCTATTAACCCAAAATATATATAAAACATATTCTCAACCCCGTCGTTCCTCATCGTCATCATCATGGTAATGTTCTCAATCTCCATCTTTCTAAATCTCATCATGTCCGGCTAATCTTCTTGTTGTTTCAGATTTAATGAAACCTAATTTGTTTTGTATGGATTGAGTTAGGGATGATAATCGGTTTGGTTTGGTTATAACCGGAACTGTTTAATCGGTTAACCGTTAAGCACTTTCTACTTACCTTTAACCGCACCGTATAGTCGGTTCTCGGTTATTTTGTTGGTTAACCGGATAACCGTTAACCAAGTGACACGCTAAAACACAACACCTAACAATGGCCAAGTGTAACCAATGAAAGGGACTGCAGTATAGTGGCACAAGTAATAAATATCAAATCCACGGGTCTCTAGACTTACTATTACTCAGCTTCAGTTCATTATCTAGCAAACTAGATTAAGGATTGATTTACTAAACTACTCTACTGACTACTCTACTAATTACAAGTTGGGAACTCACTTAGGTATGATTCCCCCTAGCTCCTCAATTAGGTCCAAGTTGCAATTACCTTTGGTTGATCTACTGTTGATTAAACTACGGAAGATCCTAAATTAGCTTGGAATCTCTTAAGCTGACCAAGCCCTCTTAGACAGAATACCCGGCAGGAGACTAGCCTTCACCGGGATAGACTGCTAAGGCGATTCACACATATCTCCACTACTGAAATGAATTCTAGTACAAACCATTGAATTGATTGACTCTCGCACAACCAATTCACCACTATCAATCAAGGAAGCCCTCTTAACCTAATCAGATTCTATCTATCATAGGTTAAAGCAGAAATCAAGAGAATTTGATCAAGATTCAATTGACTCAATAAATCATGCCTCAATCGATTATAATCAAACAATATAGCATCCAAAACTTCATACAAGAAAGATCCTAACACATGGAACTAGGGTTCCTCAAAACCTAAGTGAAGGGAAGTTACTCCATAGAGAAGAGAGAGACTGCAGAAATCTGATCTAGATCTTCAATCTCCATCTCCAAGCTTGATTCCCGAGCTCCAATGGCGAAGAAATCCTCCAAAATAGCTCCAAGAATGTTCCCAAGTCGCTCTCTCTCTCTAGGGTTCGTCCCTTGAGTGTTTGGAAACCAAAACCCAGCTCTCCATTTCCTTTGGCTCGAATCTGCCTCAAAAACCCGATTCTGGGCGAATTACGGGCTGAATTACGGTCGTAATTCTCCTGCCCGTAATTCTTCCTCTGCTCCTGTTCAAAGCTTCGTTTCTCCCTCGTCCGGACTCCAAATCAGTCGCCGTTTGAACCCAGACGCTCGTAGTCTCGTCCTCTTTCTTTTCATAACAAACATCCATGATAATTTGTCCATAATATGAGGTAGAAATCCATTATTCATCATGTCATGCTCTTGTTTCTTCTCCCGAATTGCCAAATGATCTCCGATTGACTTGAAACTTGCGCCTACGCTTCACTTTATGTGCTAGGGCCTAAAATGTGACAAAGGAACACAACCTAGCATAAAGTAGGCCAAAGAAGCGATAACTCAAGCTCAAACAATCAAGAAACAAAGGGGAAAACATGTGCAAATACCGAGTCATCAAATTCCCCCACACTTAAGTGTTTGCTTGTCCCCAAACAAACCTAACTCAAACGAATGCAACTCTCCAGGACTCTATAGCAAAAAACAACCCCGATCGTCGGTAGAGGACTTTCTATATCATAAAGCAGATTACGAGGTCAACTGGTCTTCTAAGATGTCCCCTATCTTTCTCAATACGAGTACTAGACTCAAGCCAGGATCGTGGGAAGAAATGGAAGTAAGACAGCCAGTTCATGGATAAAGGGACTCACACCATTCACAACCTAGGACTCATTGTACCGAGGTGCTCTTTCACTTCATTTCATCGTTGGAACCCCTTTTTCACTTTCATTTTACTTTTTTTTTTGTTTCTTTTCATTCACTTGGCGGGGGTTCCAACTGCAGTCTTTTGCACGGTCGACCCTTATTAGTCGAGCAAGAGCAATTTCTGTACATCTGGCGCTCGCTAGAGTACTTCTTTTAACTCCTTTCCCTCAACTCGTGTGGAGGGTCAATGAAATTAAGGGGGGTCGGAAGCTCTATCCGTGCCCTTAAAAACACATCCTCGAGTAGGCAAACCGTTCAACGGGTGAAAATTTTACTTGTACTAGAGACAGCTTAGCTTCACCTTGTAGGAGTACCCCACTAAGGATCACTAAAATCTCTTCCAAAACCCTATTTTGTGCAATGAACGGTGCCACACACGTTGGGTTTACCCCATGTTTAAGATTTCAATGATTTCGACATGGAGGACCAACTGCTTTTCATTTCTCACATGAGCACCCTGTTCAATACACGAGTCATAACACAATCCAAACAGAGTCCACATTACCACATGAATTCAACGGTCTTAGCTCCACTAATTCACAAAATCAACTGACACAGCAGAGAGCTAGATAGGAAAAATCTTATACTTCAACATCCTCCATAGTGCTACACTACCTCCCCAGGTTGCACATTACTATAGAGTCTGTCAATTCAAAGCATACTGAGCAGGCAATTTGCATGGAAACACGTACTTGGAGGCCTCAAATTTAAAAATTTGGACAGTGAACCTAGGCTCCAAGCACACAAACAGCCAAACATTCACCCGCATACATAATCGAACACCCCCCACACTTAAGCACGACATTGTCCTCAATGGAGGAAAGATAAGGAGGGTAGAACGAAGTTACCAGATCAAGGGTGAATGATGATTGACGGGTCAGGCGGTGCATTCCAGGAAGAGAGAGTAATCAGAACACAAACACCACACAAAATCTCACAAAGGTTGAGTTATTGACTCTAAAATCAAATAACAAAACTGACTCAACCGAGGATAAATAGAGAAAGAAATGCAAACCGACTGGTTGGGTTGCCTCCCAACAAGCGCTTCTTTCACGTCGTGAGCCGGACGATGGCTCCTAAGTTTTGGTCCATGCTAGAACCTCCTTGAAGTTGAGGTTCTCGTCAATGAGGTGGAGTCGCAAGTCAAAAGCATGTGGTATGACAGGTGATGGAAGCTCGTGCACTTGATGCAGATGAAGTCTCCATCCTCGAGACCTCTTCTTCTCTTCTCTCGTCTCATTGCCCCAAACCAGATATGACAGCATCGATTGGCCACCATCGCGTCCACCAAGAGGGACCGATGTCGATGTGGCCTTGGTCTGGCAAAGAGACACTGCAAATGGGTCATTGCCAAGCAGCTCCTCGAAGTTTGGTGGAGATATCACATGTAACTCATGGCCGGTGCAGGCCTCTTCCACCTTAACTCCGTCCTCAGCCTGGACGCCAATTTCTTCTTCAACCTCCCTTTCTTCTTCATGTGGTATCACCCCTGGGAAATGATCAAGAACTCCTCCTGCTTCACTTTCGTCATCCTCCACAACTTCTTTCTGCACCCTTTCTTGCTCTTCTTCTTCTAGCACGGATTGGAGAGCAAGTTGCCAAGCAATTTCTTTCATGAGATCTTCTTGCATCTCCTCACTCATGCCCGCCTCTTCAAAGCTCGGTGTGGGATGTGGGAAGGTGTGGTCGGCTATGATAGGACATTCCTGATCATGATCATCACGAGAGCTCTCCGTGACAACTTTAGTGTGCTCCACAATGTCCTTGTAGCCTTCTTCTTCCTCCTCCTGTTCTAGTATGGTAACATAAGGGTGATCTGGAGCAGGTTGTGCACAAGATCGCTCAAGATCATCGACGCTCTTCTTAAGGCTCAGGAGGATCTCCTCTGTTTCACGATATGACTGGACACAATGATCCATCCTGGAGCATGATCTCTCACAGTCTCGAGCAAACTGCTCCATGAGAAGCCTCAATTCATAGTTTGGATCTGGCTGTGGAGTGTAGCGTGGCTCTGCAGAATGGCCCGTGAAGGCCGCCATGGGTAACTCCAGCTCCAATGGCCCCTCTGGTTGTGGGAGAAATTCTTCTCGATAAGGAGGTTTTTCTTGATATGCCCAGGGGTCTGATTGTTCTCCGTAGAAAGGGGGTTGGTACTGGAACCCGACTCCATAGTCTTCTCCTCCTTGGTTACTCCAGGGAGTCTCGGGGTAATACCACTCGGATGGTGGTGGATACCCCCAATGATTGGAGAAGCCATGAGGGTCCATGATTCAGATCTGCACCAACAAAAACAAAAAACACCCAAGTGAAAAGCAAGGGCGGAAAACAAAAGAAAAACGCTAAAGTAACAAACTTGTGCCTTTCCTAATAATCTAGAAAGTCCCCGGCAACGGCGCCAAAAACTTGACACGCTAAAACACAACACCTAACAATGGCCAAGTGTAACCAATGAAAGGGACTGCAGTATAGTGGCACAAGTAATAAATATCGAATCCACGGGTCTCTAGACTTACTATTACTCAGCTTCAGTTCATTATCTAGCAAACTAGATTAAGGATTGATTTACTAAACTACTCTACTGACTACTCTACTAATTACAAGTTGGGAACTCACTTAGGTATGATTCCCCCTAGCTCCTCAATTAGGTCCAAGTTGCAATTACCTTTGGTTGATCTACTGTTGATTAAACTGCGGAAGATCCTAAATTAGCTTGGAATCTCTTAAGCTGACCAAGCCCTCTTAGACAGAATACCCGGCAGGCGACTAGCCTTCACCGGGATAGACTGCTAAGGCGATTCACACAGATCTCCACTACTGAAATGAATTCTAGTACAAAGCATTGAATTGATTGACTCTCGCACAACCAATTCACCACTATCAATCAAGGAAGCCCTCTTAACCTAATCAGATTCTATCTATCATAGGTTAAAGCAGAAATCAAGAGAATTTGATCAAGATTCAATTGACTCAATAAATCATGCCTCAATCGATTATAATCAAACAATATAGCATCCAAAACTTCATACAAGAAAGATCCTAACACATGGAACTAGGGTTCCTCAAAACCTAAGTGAAGGGAAGTTACTCCATAGAGAAGAGAGAGACTGCAGAAATCTGATCTAGATCTTCAATCTCCATCTCCAAGCTTGATTCCCGAGCTCCAATGGCGAAGAAATCCTCCAAAATAGCTCCAAGAATGTTCCCAAGTCGCTCTCTCTCTCTAGGGTTCGTCCCTTGAGTGTTTGGAAACCAAAATCCAGCTCTCCCTTTCCTTTGGCTCGAATCTGCCTCAAAAACCCGATTCTGGGCGAATTACGGGCTGAATTACGGTCGTAATTCTCCTGCCCGTAATTCTTCCTCTGCTCATGTTCAAAGCTTCGTTTCTCCCTCGTCCGGACTCCAAATCAGTCGCCGTTTGAACCCAGACGCTCGTAGTCTCGTCCTCTTTCTTTTCAAAACAAACTTCCATGATAATTTGTCCATAATATGAGGTAGAAATCCATTATTCATCATGTCATGCTCTTGTTTCTTCTCCCGAATTGCCAAATGATCTCCGATTGACTTGAAACTTGCGCCTACGTTTCACTTTATGTGCTAGGGCCTAAAATGTGACAAAGGAACACAACCTAGCGTAAAATAGGTCAAAGAAGCGATACCCCAAGCTCAAACAATCAAGAAACAAAGGGGAAAACATGTGCAAATACCGAGTCATCACCAAGTGATTCGACAAGTTTATACCAAAATAACCGATCGATAACCTAACCAACAAAAGACCTCCTTTTTCAATTGTGAAATTTTCTTTAATTTTTCATAGCTCAATGTACTTGTGGATTGTTTGAGCTTGATTGGTGTTAAACCGTGCATGTGAAAATCCTATGAAGGCATGTTGCATTTGGGGAATCTTAAGTGCGGGGGAGTAAATTTCCTCCCCAATGTACATTATTTGATGATTGCTTCCATGGATGGTGTGCTTTAATTGGTTTTTTGCAGGATGGTTGATCTGATACATCCATTCATGTGCCATTTGGTGAATCATTCGAAGTATGGAGATGGGTACGAGACATGGAAGGATGGGGACATTGGACCCCATTGGTGCCTTGATTTGGACAAGTTGAACATGTTTCACTGCGGTGTTTCGATCTTTATAATCATCGCCCATCCTCAGTGGTGCATCCTGCACAGTATCAACGAGTCCATATACCATGAACTCTGCCTAGATTTCTACTCCACCTTTGTGCAGGATCTACCCAAGGGGCAGCATAATCAGCCCTTAGTGGATTTAATACTCGGAGGGGTCTGACACGCATCGTCCATGACATTCTGGCCCAGACTTTAGGCCTCAAGACTTAGATCATGACATTGTCAGAGAGGTCCTATACACAGAACTTCTAGCCCCAGCAGCTGTAAGAGGCGATTTGCCTCCCGGAGGAGCAGCACCGTCAGTACCATGCCTCTCACACGGGAACCTCATTTGCGACCTAAGTGGCAAATCCTCCTCATGCTCCTCACACACTCTGTTATCCCAAGTCTACTGTTGCCGGGCATGTCACTCTATGAAGGATGGTGGCAATTCATACCATGGGTTGACCCCAAGAGCGACTCCACCTCAGTTCAGTTGTGGCGACAACTTTCTCCAGGATACTTGGTTGACCTCGAGTGTACACGATGCACATGGGGGCCATTATGACTTGTTTGGTTAGATATTTTGGGATAGATGTCACTAACTGCACCGTTGTGTTCCGATCAGAGATTTCCTGATTCAGACGTTCCACCATATGCATTTGGTGAAGGAGGAGCGAGGTATTTATTTTAATGACGGTTTGCACCCCTCTGCTTTCTTTAGACCATTTGTTGAGGAGGCACAGGATGAGCCAAAGGAACCCCCTCCAGGACCTCACCAGCCACCTTCGTCTTCATGCCAGGGCACCTTCTTCTTGAGGAGCTGGACCATCTTCCTCGGCCAATCTAGAGGGCCGTGTGACCGCCCTTGAGGGACAGTTCGCAGGTGTTTCTCACTACAAATAGACAGTCAGTTATGACCAGACAATTGGCGTTGGAAAAGACCTTTTACAATGAAATACAGTTGTTGGTCGTCATGGGAAAAAGTCCCATCGCAAAATGTCTAAAAAAGTAAGGGCGCCAGAAAAAAACTTTTCGGTGTCGAAAATTTGTTCGTCGCTAACCATAATGCTGTTCTTAGAAATAACTTATACTTGACGTTAAAAATTGACAAATTTTATTTGTGAGGGAGAATTTTTTTAGCTATGAAGAAATGTCGTTGGAAATAAATAATTTTTTGCCCAAAATACCCTTTCACTAATTTTATACGACAGTTCCTCCTAGAAAAAACTTGCAAATGGGATCAAAATTTCAATTTCTAAAACACCCTTTGATTATTTCCAACGAGGATGTGACGTCGGCACAAAAAATTCCTCGGCAAAAAAAATTTATTTGTGATAGAACTCATTTCGTTAAGAATAGGAAATTTCTCTTCCCAAAATACCCTTCATATTTTTTGTTACGACAGTATCGCACAGAAAACCTTCATTGAAATGGGGACAAATTTGCGTTTCCAAAAATACCTTTTTAGTCTTTTCCAACGATGGTAGAACGTAAGTAACAAAATATTTGTTGGTAATAACATTAATAATTCTGTTTTGGTAGGTTAATACTAGATCTAAAGAATATCGATTAAGTTGTATAAGAACAAGGGTATTAATACAAAATTTTATTACATTAAACTTTTAATACATTATTGACATAGTTGTACTCATAAAAATAAACCCCAAACAAAGCCCAACTATGCAAACACTAGCAAACAGAGCCCAACTTAACTCACCCTAACAAAGCCAACTCTAGGAGAGCCCAACTCTACTAAACCCTACAACATGTTCTTCGTCTCTTCACCCTCTCCCTCGTTGTCTCCCACCACCATGGTCAACCAACGCACGGAGGTCTCAAAAATAGTAGAGGTACCGTAGTATGTTGCCTTGCATATAGAACTGTGGGTTAGGGAAACGCATGTTAATAAAATTGGGCCGGACAGGCAGGTCAGACCGGTAAAAAACCGGACCCAGCCAGTAATTCGGTCTCGAAAGGCTTGAAACGGTAAGAAACCTGCTCGATTGAGTTCCCCGATTCAACCGACTAACTGGCAAAACCGAACAAGACGGTTTGTACCTTCATCCAATTTTACTTTTTAGTTTTTAAGAATTTGCCTTTTCAGATTTAAATTAAAAAATAATAAAAACATGCTCAACCATTATGTGTGATTTTATGAGACCCTGTTGGTTTTCTTAGAAGCTCCATTTCAAAATAAAATAATAACAAACCCATATCTTGGCGTTCCAACTCACAATTAATGCTCCCTAAAAATAAAACTTTCAATTAATGTTTTTGGGGAGTCTATCACTACTTTTTTTCTTCTTGGGAAGAGAAAGCACCCAACTAAGCACTCCATCGAGCACAGCAGTCAGTCTGCAAGATATCATTAGGCTAGACAAATTGTATATCACCGATTTTATGACCAGTTTATGATACCAGTTAATCACTGTTAGCCGCTAAATCTTGACACACCCATATCTTGGCAAGCTTTCGTTGGTTTATTTCAAGTCTTTTTGACAGATCAGTGACAGTCAGTATGAATAAAGTGTCAAGTTTTCCAAAAAAAATTTCATTTTTAATTTTATTTTTCATGTTTGTAGCGGGTATAATGGACCCGCGGGCACCCGAGTACCCATTGGGGATGGGGATGGTTATCCAGCCAAGCCCGCAAGTCCGTTTGGGCCAGGGACGGGGAAACCCGAGGCCCATGGTGGGTGGGCAACGGATCCAGGGTACCCGGCCTCGATCCGCCCCGTTGCCAAGCCTAATTGTTAGCATAAAATTAGTGTAGCCTAGGGATGGCAGGCCGGGGCCCAAAAGCGGGTATCCGCCCGAAGCCCGCCCGATAAGGGCCCATATTGGTGGTGTTTTCGGGCCCGTCAACGGGTGACGGGTAACCCGGGACCCGTCAACCATGATTTTCGGGCGGTTGTGGTTCGTCCAGTATCCGTCCCGCGACCCGCCCGACGGGTTACCCGTGTAAAAAACGATGGCGTTTGGAGGGCCATATATATTCTTCGTTTTCCCTTGAGAAACCGTAGCTGCCGCCTCAGATTTCATTCTTCACCAAACGAACCCAAATACAGAAACCCTAGTTTCCTTGTTTCTCTCAATCTCTCTGCCTCCTCTGTAGCGATTAGCGATCAGATCGGTAGATAATCGCGATCTGGCCGATTTTTCGCCATTTCCCCTCATCAATTCCTCCATTCGACCAATTGCATGGCTGGAAGAGCAACCATCCGACGAAGATTTCGTCGGCCGCAGTCCAAAAACGAGTCGTTCGAAGTTCAAATCGCTGATTCTTCGAGAAAAGATAAGTTAATTCTGGGTTTCTTATATTTTCTTTCAAGTATCTTCCCTGATTCCCCGTTCCCCCAACTCTATACTAACTCTTCTTGTACTGGTATATATAGGGGGGATTCAGAGCGGAGAGGTCGTTTCTCACCATGACATCTTCTGAAATCGAGAACAAGAACACCCCAGTCGAGTCCACAGAGAGCTTAGATCGAGGGATTTAGGCGAGCCTCCAGACAGAGTCCAGTCATCGAGGGTAAGTTGCTTCATCTCGCCTATACTTTTTATGAATTATGGGTTAGTGGTGTCAATACAGACATGCATGCATTAAATTGCCGTTCTAACTTGCTTTGTGTTCATTGTTCACTCTTGTTTGGGCTAGGTTGGTCTCAGTCGTTTGGAACTTTGGATCTGGTTTCGAGAACTGAAGTGGAACAGAGTCAGTGAGCAGTGAGGATCAGTCTACTTTCATTGGGTACTCGACAGTCCACATAAAACTCCAATCCGAGAAGGTAATCCCGTCCTCCTCTCCTAAGCTTCAACTCACTGTGTTTGACTGTTTGTTCATAATATTGCGACTTGTTGTGACAATAAGTGGATTCATAATGCTAATAAGTAAAAATAATTAAACTGTAATCGTGATTTTGCTGCTAAAGATGTTTGTTTGCAAGTTTAGTCTTGTCATTGTGAATGTAACTAAGTTAATAACTAAGGCTTAACTGCGTAAGTAGTAATACATAAATTTTTTATGTTCAGATGGAAGTTGCTCCTACTGCTATAAATGTTGACCTTGCTCCCAATGTCTATGTCCCTGAAAAACCTGTCCAACCTCAACCTGAACAACCTGGTAATGTTGAGGAGTTTGAAGCTCAACGTAAGTTAACCTCTTATGTGTGGCCTCACTTCAACCGAGTTAGGGTTAATGGGGTTATGAAGGCTAGGTGTAAGTACTGTCGTAAATCCCTTTCAGCCTGTTTGGATAGACAAAAAACTCAGGAATTGGAATTCCATTTTCAATTCCAATTCCATATTTTATGTTTGGAAGGATAAGAAGGTTGAGAAATGAATTCCATTTGGGCTAAGTTTTGGGAATTACAATTCCTATCAAAAGTGATAGGAATTGTGTTTATGAAGATGGAATTAGTGGGTCCCATCACTATTTATTATTATTTTATTAACCAACTATCACACTACTCTCTTTCTCTATCATTCATATTTCATTTCCCAAGATAAAATAAATATATTATATTATTAATTATTGTTAAAAGTGCAATTCATTTCTTTAGTTGGAGGAATTATACCAAACACTAAAATTGGAAGTGGAATTCTATAAAAATAGGAATTGGAAATAGAATTCCATTTCCATTTCTTTTTGAATTGTATCCAAACAGGCTGTTTGTGGGGAAACAAGTAATGGAACTTCACACCTAAGAAGCCATATCAAAACATGTATCCAAAAGAGGATACATGATGGTTCTCAAAAAATACTTGGCCCTAACTATCAACCTGCTGGAAATCCTCAACTCTCTGCTTCTCAATACAATTATGAGGTTTCTAGGAAGGAACTTTGTTCAATGATTCTGGTCCATGAGTACCCCCTTAGCCTTGTTGATCATGTGGGTTTCAAACGTTTTTGTTGTTCTCTTCAACCTCAATTCGTTGTTCCTAGTAGAAACACTGTCAAAAAGGACATTTTGAGTTTGTTTGGTGTTGAAAGAGCTAAATATCAGACCATTATTGATGGTAACCTGGGGATGGTTTCAAATACAACTGATTTGTGAACTGCCAGAAATCAGAAAAGGGGTTATATGGCAGTAATTGGTCACTTCATTGATAACTCTTGGAAGCTCCGTAACATAATGATGAGATTTATGTATGTTCCAGCCCCTCACACTAGTGAAAGGCTAGCTGATAGGTTGTTTGATTGTCTTTTGGATTGGAACATTGATGGTAAGTTGTCCTCAATCACATTGGACAACTGTACCACCAATGATTCCATGATTTTCCACATGAGAAATAAGCTTCTGAGCAGTGACTTGTTGCTTGATGGTAAATTGGTTCATATGAGGTGTTTTGCTCATATTCTGAATTTGATTGTAAGGGATGGTTTGGATGCAATCAAGGATGCTATAAATCTGATTGGGGAGAGTGTAGTTTACTGGAATTCTACACCTAAGAGGGTTCAAACCTTCTTCGAAGTTGCTAAGCAACTTAAGCTGTCTGTTGAGAGAAAATTAGTCCTTGATTGTCCAACTAGGTGGAATTCCACCTATCATATGCTCTCTGTTGCTATTCCCTACAAGGATGTGTTCTTTCGTTTGAGAGACAATCATTACACATCAGTTCCTTCTAGTGAACAATGGGAATTTGCTTCTAATGTGATTGGGAAGCTGGAAATCTTTTCTGAGATTACTGAGTTGTTCTCTGGTTCCAAATATCCGACTGCCAATCTATTTTTCCCCAAGATTTGTGACCTCAGACTTAAACTGAATGAGTGGGGTGTTGATCCCAATCCTGTGATTTTTGGAATGGCTAGTCAAATGTCACTGAAGTTTGATAAGTACTGGGATGATATCCATCTTGTGCTTGCTGTATCGGTTGTTTTGGATCCTAGATATAAACTCCATGTGATTGAATACTATGCTGGAAAGTTTGGGAATACAGAAACTGATTTGGTTGCTGAGAATATCAAGCAAATGATATGTGGTTTGATTCATGATTATCAAACCCAAGCTGAGAACAAATCTGGTTCTCAAACTGGAACTTCTTCTTCTGGTTCTGGATCTGCTTCTGCCACTGAACTTGACTTTGAACTCTTTATAAGTCAAAGGAAAAATAGTAAGACTTCCTTGATTACAACTGAGTTGGATATGTATCTTGCTGAGGATATCATTCCTCGCACAGCAGAGTTTGATATGCTCTTGTGGTGGAAATTGAATGGTTTGAAGTATCCGACCTTGCAAGGGACTTTCTGGCAATCCCTATTACTTCTGTGCCTTCTGAGAGTGCATTTAGTTTTGGTGGGAGGTTGTTAGACCCTTACCGGAGCAGGCTGCATTATTCGATTGTGGAGGCAATGATGTGTACTAGGAGTTGGATAATGGAGGACATGCAACGAGGTAACATGCAACTAAAACTCTCAAGTTTATTGGTTTAAGTTTTAAAAATAGTATCCACTCATTCAACTGGTTTTGTGCAGATTCAGAGGCTGCTGCAGAGGCATTGGAGGGACTCTTCTCGGCAATGACAGTGGAAGATACAAGTGTGGAAGAGGCAGAACCTGGTGGTAAGCTCAATAGATCATTTTTCCAAAGTGTGTTCTATTAGTTCTTTGTATTATTTCATTGAGGAATACTTACATTTGCATTGTTTCGCTATTTCAGGTCCAGAACTCACCTTAATGAGATCACCATTTGCCCATGAAGACTGATTGGTAATCTACTGTGGGACCAAGGTAAATGTCTTCTTTATTTGTTGTCGTTGATGAATGAGTTTTATGCATTTAGTCTTTACTAACTGATTCATTCCTCTTGTGTGTTCTTTACACAGTTTCAATTGGTGTCTGCTGGTTTGCTGGTTTACATCGATCGGAATGAGGTTCAGGGGTGGTCGTGTGGATGATTTCTCAATGATTCCATGCTGCTGGAACCTGGTATCCTGGATGGAATGTTGCTGCGCTGCTGTTGCTTGCAGCTTTTCATTCTACTGTTTTTGGAAAATAATTAGACATTTAGAATTTAGAGTCGGCCGATACTTTTTGGTTGTTGGTTCACTTGATCATTTCTATCACAAACATGGAACAAATGTTGTTTTTGGTGTTGTTGCTTGCAGAGCTGCTGGCATAGTGGTGTTAATTGCAGCTTGGCATGCTTTCGTTGGTTTATTTCAAGTCTTTTTGACTGATCAGTGACAGTCAGTATGAATAAAGTGTCCAGATTTCCAGATTTTTTGTCATTTTTAATTTTATTTTTCATGTTTGTAGAGGGTATAATGGACCCGCGAGCACCCGATTACCCATTGGGGATGGGGATGGTTATCCAGCCAAGCCTGCAAGTCCGTTTGGGGCAGGGACGGGGAAACCCGAGGCCCATGGTGGGTGGGCAACGGATCCAGGGTACCCGGCCCCGATCCGCCCCGTTTCCAAGCCTAATTGTTAGCATAAAATTAGTGTAGCCTAGGGATGGCAGGCCGGGGCCCAAAAGCGGGTATCCGCCCGAAGCCCGCCCGATAAGGGCCCATATTGGTGGTGTTTTCGGGCCCGTCAACGGGTGGAGGGTAACCCGGGTCCCGTCAACCATGGTTTTCGGGCGGTTGTGGTTCGTCCAGTATCCGCCCCGCGACCCGCCCGACGGGTCACCCGTGTGAAAAACAACGGCGTTTGGAGGGCCATATATATTCTTCGTTTTCCCTTGAGAAACCCTAGCTGCCGCCTCAGATTTCATTCTTCACAAAACGAACCCAAAAACAGAAACCCTAGTTTCCTTCTTTCTCTCAATCTCTATGCCTCCTCTGTAGCGATTAGCGATCAGATCGCTAGATAATCGCGATCTGGCCGATTTTTTGCCATTTCCCCTCATCAATTCCTCCATTCGACCAATTGCATGGCTGGAAGAGCAACCATCCGACGAAGATTTCGTCGGCCGCAGTCCAAAAATGAGTCGTTCGAAGTTCAAATCGCTGATTCTTCGAGAAAAGATAAGTTAATTCTGGGTTTCTTATATTTTCTTTCAAGTACCTTCCTTGATTCCCCGTTCCCCCAACTCTATACTAACTCTTCTTGTACTGGTATATATAGGGGGGATTCAGAGCGGAGAGGTCGTTTCTCACCACGCCATCTTCTCAAATAGAGAATAAGAATACCCCAGTCGAGTCCACAGAGAGCTTAGATCGAGGGATTTAGGCGAGCCTCCAGATAGAGTCCAGTCATCGAGGGTAAGTTGCTTCATCTCGCCTATACTTTTTATGAATTATGGGTTAGTGGTGTCAATACAGACATGCATGCATTAAATTGCAGTTCTAACTTGCATTGTGTTCGTTGTTCACTCTTGTTTGGGCTAGGTTGGTCTCGATCGTTTGGAACTTTGGATCTGGTTTCGAGAACTGAAGTGGAACAGAGTCAGTGAGCAGTGAGGATCAGTCTACTGTGGGACCATTTGCTATTTCAGGTCCAGAACTCACCTTAATGAGATCACCATTTGCCCATGAAGACTGATTGGTAATCTACTGTGGGACCAAGGTAAATGTCTTCTTTATTTGTTGTCGATGATGAATGAGTTTTATGCATTTAGTCTTTACTAACTGATTCATTCCTCTTGTGTGTTCTTTACACAGTTTCAATTGCTGTCTGCTGGTCTGCTGGTTTACATCGATTGGAATGAGGATCAGGGGTGGTCATGTGGATGATTGCTCAATGATTCGATGCTGCTGGAACCTGGAATCATGTATGGAATGTTGTTGCGCTGCTGTTGCTTGCAGCTTTTCATTCTACTGTTTTTGGAAAAGAATTAGACATTTAGAATTTAGAGTCGGCTGATACTTTTGGTTGTTGGTTCATTTGATTATTTCTATCACAAACATGGAACAAATGTTGTTTTTGGTGTTGTTGCTTGCTGCGCTGCTGGCATAGTGGCGTTAATTGCAGCTTGGCAAGCTTTCGTTGGTTTATTTCAAGTCTTTTTGACAGATCAGTGACAGTCAGTATGAATAAAGTGTCCAGTTTTCCAGATTTTTTGTCATTTTTAATTTTATTTTTCATGTTTGTAGAGGGTATAATGGACCCGCGGGCACCCGATTACCCATTGGGGATGGGGATGGTTATCCAGCCAAGCCCGCAAGTCCGTTTGGGCCGGGGACGGTTCCCCCACAAATGTAGAGTTTTTCTGATGGAGCAAGCTATCCCCCACAAATATTTTCATTTTTCGACAAAACATTTCCGACAAAGGTGGCGGTTCATCAAAAAACTCAATTATTCCTACGATCTTTTCTGCGGCATCGAAAAAGTATATATTACTGATGCCATTTTAAATCGTGTTAGTTATAATAATTACTTTCAACGACATAGCAGGTTCATCACAAATAGTGACCCACGATTCTTCAAATTTTGCTAAATTATAATTTCCGACGAGTTTTCAAAGCATTTCTGACGCGTACATATTTTGGTCATAAATAATAAAAACATTTCCAACAAAATGTCCATTTCATTGAAATGATGCTTATTTATGACTAAAAAAGTGTTGTCGATAGATTTTCGTCACAACTATCTGTCCTTTTTGTGTGTCTTCTCAACTCTCCCAGGAGTAAGACACCCCACATCATTCTCATCACCTGCTTGTGGAGCTTGCCTGCATTCAAGGTATCAAGGCCAAAGATAATTTTCAGTGATCTTTGCCTCGCCAGAGGTACTTGACACTTGTGAGCCATGTTGGCCGAGTAGTACTTTCACACCACTTCTCCGTTTTCACTATGCACTTTGTTTCTCTTTTCTTATTATATATGTATTGAACTCGTACTAGTTTGTTTGTTTTGATTTTATTTGTGATGTTAAATACTATTATTGTGTAATACCCTCGACTTGTGAAAGTATGTGGGTGTTTGTTTTTGTTTTTGTTTCCATGTGAAGCTCTCTCCTCTTGAATACTAGTCTAATGTTCGACTTTCACTTGCCAAATGTTCGATAACTTCTTCACCTTCCCTTACTCCATTGAGGACAAAGTCCTGCTTAAGTGTAGGTGGTGTTTTATTTGTGATTCGCGAGTGAAATGAGCGTGAATGCATGATCATAGTGGCTGATTATGGAGGATCTCAGGGTTATTAGCATTGTATATGTATGGCTTTGAAACATCCCTTCTCTTTGAATTTGGAAAAAGACATTTCTACCCCGGGGTATAGTTAAAAATCTCGAATAACACAAGTTTAAATAAAAATACCAAACTCAAATATCTCAATATCTCAAACCGTAGCCCTAAACATGTGGGCAAAACTCAAATTGTCCAAAGGAAATGAATCTCCAGTCTTTAACTCTTAACCATAATGTCTTAATAACTTGAAGAGTTCTTCGAAGCTTACTCTGATCCCTGGCTCGACATCTCTCAACGACGATAGTGTTGACCTCCTCTAGCTTGCTGATCGCGGACTGGCTGGTTTGGATTTTCCCCTCTACGATCTGGTGAGTGAGTTGGGGCCAGTCTACGCCCTTACGATAAGATCTATAGTACTTTATTATTCTTCTCTAACCACTTAACTTCTATTAGTGGAAGTTGTTTAGTACTTCAACTCTTAAAACTTATAACTCATAAAATTCTTCGGGAGTTAAAGTTAGTCTCCCTTCTTAAAGCTCAAAACTTACTTAAATCTTTTGACTGACATGGGGATCCCTCACTAGCTAGTCCGGTTGCCAACTCATATGTATGAGAAGCCATTCAGGCTTTCCTTAAACTTAAACTTAGTTAGGGAAGTCGTAACGATTCATCCCCCTAACATCTTAAACTTATCGTGGTGGCTCTTCACCACGATTCTCAAGGGCATAACTGCTGCCCATCTTAAAAATCTCAAGAGCATAACTGCTGCTCTATCTCAACTGTCTCAAACGGCAACGGACTGGCGCTAGTGACTAAAAACACTTAAAACGACTTCACCTTCTTGAAGGTGAGTTACTTCTTAAAAAGGACTGGCTTCTTAACTTTAACGATAACTTATAAACTTAAAGCTTAAATTTAAATAAGAACTCATGCAAATTCACATCAAGCATAGCTCAACACAATCACATATCATCAATCATAAGCACAATCAAACAACGACATTCACTTCATCAAAATACCCAAAACTTGAAATTCTTGAAAGAACACGTAAGGCGTAGAATTTACCCCCTTTACACTCACCTTAAAAAGCTGACTCCTCGATTCTTTACTCGAAGAATCCCTCCTAGCCGAATTATCTCGGTGAACCTATTAATAAGAAAGTCATCTCCTTAGTCGACCTTTCTCGCTTTAGAAAACCCCTTTTGGGTCACTCGAACATCCTCTCCTCAACATCCAGCCCTAGAGACTCGCTCCCAAGGTCTCTTAATCCCCGTTAAAAATTTTCTAAAAACAGTCCCTTCAAAACCAACCATTTTTCCTAATTATTTTAGTCTTGAACGAATTTTCCACCTAACTTGAACCTTCTTAAAAATTCGGATCGTAATTTTCCTACATCTATCGTGAGTACTTATACCATGGAAAATTATCAAACCCTTATAAACTCATCGGAATTATTTTTATTTAATTAAAACGAATGTTTGAACAATTTCAAAAATTATGAATACATCTTCAAAAATTCCTAAATTAATTTACAGCCATCTACTAGACCTGCCTCAATTTATAAAAATTTTAAATGCAAGGACAAACCCTCACAGCGACTCGAAAAAATTTAAACCATCCAAAACCAATTTTCTGAAAATTCCCAGCAGTTTTAGTGACCACCCAAACCCTGTCACTAAAGGCCTGATCGCCTGTTGCTAAAACCACAGAATTGCACACTCAAGAAAAACACCGAACCGATCGATCTAACTCAAAGGGATCGAGTTCCCTTACCCCTAGAACGCGCCTAGGCCTAGGTTTGACGTCCCGGAACGTTGATCTCCTTGCTGCTCGAACCTTCAACGTCACCGCTAATAAAATCGAGCTTCGAATTAGCCTAATGATAAATCGAGTTTAGAAATCGCACAAAGGGGGTTTGTGGTCCTTACCTAGAACGCGAAAGGGATGTGATCGGGATCGGAATTGCTCGGCGACGAAGTGGGGACTTCTCGCAACTGCTTGGGATTTTCTCGCGCTGGGGTTGGTTTTTGCTGGGGGGAAAAATACTGGAGAGGCGGTTACTGCTTTGGGGAAATGGGGAGAAGGAAATTGAGGGGTCGGGTTGGGGAATGGATCAGGTGAGTAACCTTATGGTGAGTAACCATGAGTAACCCGTCCACATCAGCATGACATCAGCATCCTCTCTCTCATTGAAAGCCTTTAATTTTTCTCTCTTTAATCTTTTACGGACGATTTCTCGCTCATTTTAAGTCAAAATTTAATTTTTTTTTGCACAGTTAGATCAGATTAATTGTGCTCTTCAAAATGATATCCACTTTAATATATTTTTCGAGCAAAAAAAAATTGAGCCATTTTTTACCAGCCTATACCATATGGTATTGACTGGTATTGAAATAAAAGCATACCTATGTTTTGAAAAACGTACCATGGTGGTATGAACAAACCAATACTGTAGGATGGTTGAATACATGATAGTAGAAGTATATTAATTGTAATTTACGACTTTTAACATTGTATACCACACAATACCACCCCGTACCAGGGTGGTATTGTATGGTATTGTGTGCTATTTTTTGGTCCTGTAATTTGTTCACCCAGAAATTTGTAGATCCAATAGATCATGATGAACTCGTTCCTTCTGTGCAAACGTTTTCAAAAACGAATTAAAAACGAAGAAGATACCATACAATACCACCCCGTACCAGGGTGGTATTGTATGGTATTGTGTGGTATTTTTTGGTCCTGTAATTTGTTCACCAAGAAATTTGTAGATCCAGTAGATCATGATGAACTCATCCCTGCTGTGCAAACGTTTTCAAAAACGAATTAAAAACGAAGAAGAGGCCAGAATTTTTTTTCCTAAAAAAATATTGAAAATTGATCTCATTTTGTATAGCACGGTGAACTCGTTCCATCTGTGCAAAAAAAATTAAAATCCGAGTTAAAACGAAAAAGATATGAGTCAATTAAGAAAGCTAGTGAAAATAAAAATAGTCTTTAATTCTCCATCCTTAGATCTGGATTTTCTAAATGAAGGGTCCAGATTTGGTTATTGATGAGTGCATAACCCATGGTTATGCACCCTATCTTGAGCCGTCGGGTTGCTGTGGGGGAAAGTCGAGAGAGGGTCGGGGGGTTTAATTCTTGCTGGTGGTTATAACTTTTTTTTTTTTTTTTTTTTTTGTTCGGCTGTGGGGAAAAGTGAGGCTAGGGAACGGAATAGGCGGCTGGGGAAAGTGGCCGCCCATTATGCTCTTTTTCCTTTTTTTTTAAATAGTAATAATAATAATAATGATTTTATTATTATTATTACTACTACTAATCCGCGATTGCAACTTTTAGTATCCAACCGATCACGTATCATGGTCGAACCATAATCCAAAATTCGGGGTGTTACGGGCTTGTTTGTGATTGATTGCAACCTATGATGATAATTGAGATATGCATTCGGTTTGTGCAAATGTTCAGTTCTCATGTTTTTTAGAACAAATGGATGTTTTGGATTGATTACTCATTGATCACTATTGCTTATGCATGAGAATTTGGGAGTTAGAATGCGTGTGAGCATCTAGGTAGCCATGTGAGACTTGTGCCGCTCATTTTGTTCTTGTGTGATAAATTCCTCTTACCATGATGTGTATCATTCACGTTGTCACTAGAAAGAAAGATGGAGGCATATGATTAGCCCACGACCCAAAGATTGACTTGTTCTGATTGCATTATCCTCTAGTCAACCCTTTTGAGCCGTGTGTCTAACGGTCGCTCTTGTGTTGTGCAGCTTTTGCTATTTGAGCTTGATAGTGATAAGGTAGAGTGAACCTTACTTTTTTCATGTCTACATCATTGTCGAGTCACCCTTGTGTTTGGAAGCTTCCACTATTTGAGCTTCATTGAGGTTTCACATAGTGTGTCTTGTATGGTTTCCACTAAATGTGAAAGTTGGTGTTGGAGGTAGTTCTTAAAAGTGAGCATGTGTTCCTAAAGTGATGCGCGATAACGGATCTCACGTATCGTGGAACTCGAACTCTTCTACAAAAAATAATAAATGTGATAAAGATAGCTAAATTACTACTAATCTACTTGACTCTTATTCATCGACGTATGAAAACAAAGAACAACATACATATTCATAGGACTACCCTCATAACCCTTTCCCTCTCGAACAAGGTAAACTAATCCTAACCCAACAAGTAAATAATAACTTCCTGAACAAGACACAATAAATAATTATAATCATATACAAGAACTAATACGAATAACACAAAATAACCCAATATCTCACAATTAATTAATAAGAGATCTCTAATAACTAATTATTAGACCCAAAAAGTCGGCCACAAGGCTCAATGATACTATCACGCATCAATCCTCCCCCCTTTGAAGAACTTCGCCTCAAAAGTTCAAGCAACTTCTTAGCTCAGATCAATGAAGAAGAAACTCCCACGTAGCTTGTGATGAACGATGGTACGGTTTGGACAACCACAACCACGCTTGCGGTATTTCCAATTCAGCTTTAACACATAAAATTTGACCGCCCTTCTTCCTCGACACACATGGCGCCCGCAACTCTGGACCTTACCTCCACACCAGCCGAATTAATAACATGAAGACCATAAGGAGCGACCGAACTTTTCATAATCAAAAGAAACTTAGTGCTGCCAAAATCACCAAGAACGCGCAATCCTTTAATTCCTTCTACGTGAAAACTGCCACCGATTTCAATTATCATGCTTCCCTTACTTCACCTCAATCTCTCGACCCTCTTTATTTTCCTCTACGTAGTTGCACAACGAGGACTCAATACCCCAATGTGCATTCAACCTGGAGGCAAATATTGCATTAACAGCGGCGGATCCAGGACTAGGTAGAGCACTGGGCCACATTTTGAAAAGAAACAGAGTGGGCTGGGGTGTAGCTTGAGGAACACTTAAATCACCTTGCCTTGTTGTGCCTGTGACTAGCAAGTCATTTGTAACCTGACTAGAAATCGCCGGATCGCTGTCGTATAACAACCCGCCAACTAATCATCCAATATCAGGCCCGATACAACCTTGAATCAAGCTGCTCGCCACCAAATTTGATCCTCCTTTAGTCATCTCATGAGAACGGACATTCGTGGAACAAATCCCAGTCGAGGCGGTTGCTTTGGAGAGTCCAGCGGCTCCACCATTCAGCTCAACTTCTTGGAGCATACCCATCAGGGTTTGCGGCAGCCTCAACTGTCTAGCTGTAACGCCACGTGAATTAGTGGCTCCAGTTTGATTAGAACCGAATCTCGTCGTCATACTTCGTGGTAGTCCTTGATTCGTTACAACTGCAGTCTCCGGGCCATCAGCTCTAGCTTCTAGATCCTTCTCGCCAATACAGCGATCCTCTTATCCGGCCTGAAGACTCCAACCCTCCTTGAATCCCCTTTCCTTTTCTTCAGTGCCCTCATTATTAAATTTCTCCAACCGATGCCGTCGATAGGTACGACAAGCTCTTACGAATCGTCGAGTTACAACTTCTCGCTCGTCGTGTGGTCCGCGAGCTCACGCAAAGGGAACTAGATAGTGTGACAACACTCCTTGTGTTGTTATGGTAACAACACTAGTCTCCAACCAATAGGAAGCTAGGGTTGTGATAACTTTTTATTAGATGAGTTGACCTAGTGTAAAATCAAAGCAGGGGTATAATTGTCATTATGAAAAATATGTTTAAATAATTATAAAAAATAAATAAAAAATTATTTTTTTCTGTCCAAAAATTTTGGTCGCTGGAATTCGGCCGACGGTCGCCGGAATCTGATCGCCGGTCACCAGAATATGCTTTTCGTCACCGAAATATGCTTTTTGTAGCCGGAATACGCTCACCGTCATCGGAATATGCTCACCGTGGTCGGAATATGCTTACCGGCGTCAGAATCTAGTCATCGGGACTGGAATATGCCTATCGGCGCAGGAATTCGGTCACTGACGGTCATCGGAGTTTGGTCAACGGTCTTCGTTGACCGGTTAACGGTCAACGACCACCTGATGCTATGGTTAGCATTGTGAGATTTATGGTTTGGTTTCTCATATTTTTTTATGCCTTTTGTGGTTTGCTTTATCGTGTTTGTGGTTTGCATTGAGAAGTTTCTGGTTTGCTTTCAAAAACTTTGTGGTTTGCATTGAGGGGTTTGTGATTTGTTTTAATATATTTGTGGTTTGCATTAGGAGGTTTATGGTTTGCTTTTTTGTGGTTTGATTTACCGTGGTTGTGGTTTGCATTAGGAGGTTTCTGGTGTGCTTTCGCAAATGTTGTGGTTTGCTTTGTGAGGTTTGTGGTTTGTTTTAGGAGATTTGTGGTATGCATTAGGAGGTTTCTGTTTTGCATTAAGAAGTTTCTGGTGTGCTTTCGAAACTTTTGTGGTTTGCTTTGCGAGATTTCTGGTGTGTTTTAATATATTTGTGTTTTGCTTAGCTAGGTTTCTGGTTTGTTTTAGTGGATTTGTGCTATGCATTAGGAGGTTTTTGGTTTGCTTTTTGTGGTTTTTTTTATAACGTTTGTGGTCTGCATTAGGAGGTTTTTGGTGTGCTTATGAAAGACTTGTGGTTTGCTTTGTGGTGTTTCTAGTATGTTTTAGGCGATTTGTAGTCTGCATTATGAGGTTTCTGGTGTGTTTTAGAAACATTTGTGGTGTGTTTTATGGTGTTTCTTATATGTTTCAGGAGATTTATGGTTTAAATTATAAGATTTTTGGTGTGTTTTTAGGTTTTTGGTGTGCTTGAAATAAAATAAAAATAACAAATAAATTTACGACTCCTTCTACTTGACATTTTTAGATATTATTATTATTATTTCTCCGTGTGCTGGCTGGATGATGACAAATTGCCAATAAACCATTAGTAAATCTAGCTATCAACCTCTCTTTCTCTAAAGACAACAAACCCAACAACATTGTAGAAAAGAGATCTGCAAAATTCGCACCCACCGGAAACCACACAAATTGATCGAACGACCGACCGGCGACAACAGTAGTTCCGAATGAACCTCTCCCAGCCGCCTTCTCCTCCTCCTCCCCAATTTCAATGGGCCGACGAAGAAAGGAAGCTCTTCCCACCCAACAGCTCACCTTCTTCATCCTCCTCCTCTGCAGATCTCATGAGTAGTAAAAAAACAGGTGGTCGCGGTGGTGGTGTTTGTAACAAGGCGGGGGCGTACAAAGGGGTGAGGAGGCGGCCGTGGAAAAAGTACGAATGCTTCCAATAGAGGGTAGTTGTCCTGCTTTTATTCTCGCATCGGAAGTCGGACTCGGAGATTTCGTTCTTCATATCAATTCGACGGCGGCAGCGACAACCTCTTCCCACCATTTCACCCCGTTTAGGAAGCGTCGGCGTCTTCTTTCGCTGTGGGCTGTGGCGGAAGCCAAATGTCTTGACAGCTTTAGCTTCGATTTCAACGATCGAAACATTCCCACGCCGATTCTGGCAAAACCCGAGCCTTCACTTGTCGGATCTTCCTCACAGAGAAGCTCTAGCGATATTTAGCTTCATATGCGCTCGATTAATGTTTCAGTAGAGAAAAAGCCCTAGCCATCTCCTTCAGTCCGGCAGTCAGGGTCGTCGGATCTTGAATTCGAGATCCTCTTCAATATCCCGACCACCATATATGAAATACAGATCCGGATTTCTGGATCCGCTTTACTGGTGGTTGTGCATCAGTATGACCGCCACCAGGAGGAGAGCTCCTCAACGGTCGTACGATGAGATCCGACGAGTTGCGATGGAGGACGAAAAGGAGGCGCCAGTGGCTGCCAATCTGCATCTGACGAGCATGTGCGGAAGAAGGCGAGATCTGAATAAATAGTATAACGACTCTGATGGCGGCATCCTGATAGTAGTATGCCATTTGGCGTCACCGGCGGCGGGTCTAGCAGCGCGGAGGAGTCAGCGTAGTGGAAGTCTCTGTGCTCGTCGTCGGCCGAAAATCTGGGAGATGGCGCCGGAGGGGAGAAGAATCGAGTGGGGAGAGAGAAGGGTACGGGTGGGGTAATGAATCATTTAATTTAATTTTTAATTTATTACTTTTTGTGAGTTTTCGTTTTTACCCCTGTTGTTACTCTAACAACACTATGAGTGTTGTTATAGTATCCGGACCCCACGCAAAGGGATCGCTAACTCATCAAGCCACTTACTTGATGTCTAGCTTCCCAACTGGTAGACGGTTCACCTTACCTACTCCTCTAACCGTTACTACGATAGTTATCAGATCGATAAGTCTAAGGCAATGGGAATTTTCTTAGGAGTGAGTGACTAAGTAGCTACAGTCGGTTAAGTTGAAATAGAGGTAACCACATGGATGAACTAATCGCTGCCGTGTCGAGCTTTTCACTAGTTAGAACGTTCGCCGCGGTTCGACCTATTGTGATTGGCCAACCAGAATCGACAGTCATGGGATTGTCTAAATCGTAGCAAGAAAAGAAATAACACCAAGGTTTTTTAACGTGGTTTAGTCAATATGACACTTCTCCACGGTGAAGATGTCCCTCACAAGTTTTTTGATTGTTATTGCTTCATTACCATTATACAAGTTACACAGGTAATATATAGGTTTAGAAACCTAAACCGTGGCCGACACCCATTTTGGCTATTTACACATTGATACTTTATAATATATAATTAATACCCTCCCTCAAATTGATGTCTGTTGGTCTACCAACATCAATTTGCAAGACAAGTACCAATGTCTACAGGAAGCAACAACCTTGGTCAACAAATTAGTAGTATGGTCTTCCATTGACAGATAGCTCAACTGTATCTTGCCCTCTGCAACTAATTGTCGTATGTAGTGAACATGAACTTCAATATGCTTCGTTCGATCATGAAGAACTGGATTATTTGCTATCTGAATAGCACTGGTATTGTCTCCATATATCTGCATCGGCATTTTACACTCAACTCCAACCTCCTCCAACAAACGCTGCAACCATACCATTTATGAACTCAATTCAGACTTCAAGCGATACTTGGCCTCAGTTGAGGACTTCGAAACTTTTTCTTGCTTTTGAAATCTCCACGAAATGAATAACCGACCAAGCCTCACATATCAACCTGATATAGAGCGTCTAGTATCCAAACATCCTGCATAATCGGCATCAGCAAATCCTACTAATTCTGGTTGGCTATCAGCAGGAAAGAACATGCCCAAATCATATGTATGCTTAAGATACCATAGCAAACGATGCACAACATCCAAATGAGTGGTGCAAGAAACTCCCAAGAACTGACTGACGTTCTGAACTACATATGCTATATCTGGCCTGGTGTGAGTTAAGTAAATCAAACTCCCAAATATGCTTATGTAGAATGTCTGATCTTTGAGTAGTTCACCACTTTCCCTACTCAATTTTAAGTTATGCTCCATCGGTGTAGAACAAGGACGACAATCACTGTACTGGGCACTCTCCAATAAGTCGATGGTGTACTTTCATTGACTGACAAATAACCCCTTATCAGATCGATTTACTTCCAATCCCAAAAAGTAAGAAACCTCGCCTAGCTCCTTGAGATTAAAGGCAGAATGTAACGACCGAGTAAGATCATGTATCCCATCCACATCACTTCCCGTCACAATCATGTCATCAACATAGAGCAATAACATACTGATACCTTGAACAGTATGCTACAGAAACATGGAAGGGTCACTTGAAATGTTCACAAACCCAACCTATAGAATAGTACTGTGAAACTTTTCTAACCACGCCCGCGGTGCTTCCTTCAACTCATACAAAGACTTGCGAAGCTTACAGACCACATCTTGCCTTTTCTTGTCATAACCAGCAGGATACTCCATATAAATTGTCTCCTTCAAATCCCCATGCAAAAATGCATTCTTCACATCCAACTGAATGAGCGGCCAACTACAAATATACTTCGGATAGTCTGCATCCGGACTATAGGGGAAAAAGTCTAATTATAATATATCCCACACTCCTGGTGAAAGCCCCGTGCAACAAGGCAAGCTTTGTGTCTCTCTATAGTACCATCAAGAAACATCTTAATGTTGTATACCTAGCGATTACCAAGAACATGAATACCGGGAACTCGAGGAACAATATCTTAGGTATGATTAGCTTCCAAAGCTCGCGTCTCTTCCTCAATGGCAGCATCCCATTCAGGATGTCCTACTGCAAACCGATAGTGAGTGGGCACAGCAACCGGCTCAGTAGAAAAACTAACATAGTCCTGCATACGAAGAGGGGGCTGACCAAGAGTGCTTCGTAAGGAACGACGAAGAGGAGGAGGTGATGGTGGAGCACCCGGGGACAAATCGAAGGCGCTCGAACTAGAGGACCCAGATGATGCAGACGAGCTAGTAGAGGAGGCAGAAGGGCCAGCATACCCCGACGATCTAGAAGAAGAAGTTGAATTGTCAGAAGAGGAAGAACCGCCTAATAACAATGGCGTGTGGGTCGAAGATGGAGGGTCACCCTCATTCAGCAGAGCAGGAGTACCAGGAACGCCATCTGCAACAACAAATATGGGAAGGGGCTGAAGAAAATCCAAGGTAGTTATATGCACTTCAGAAGCAATAGAGTAGTGCATTACCCCGTTCAAGAAAAACAACGTGGCAAGAGATGTGCATACAACGTTCTTTGGGATCATAACACAAATATCCCTTATGACGATCACTATCACCCATGAAAACACACCTGGCAGTCTTCGATTCCAGCTTATGACAATCTTTCTTCTGCAAAAAAACAAAGCAAACACAACCAAACACCCGCAACCAGGAGTAGTTAGGCTGTTTAGAGAACATGCAGAAGAATGGAGACCGATCATTCAATGTGGGTGTAATCTGTTGATTGATGATATAGACCACCGCATTGATAGCTTGAACCCAAAAACTGCATGGCACATGGGATTGAAGAAGAAGCGCACGATTCAAGTCCAAAACGTGACGGTGCTTTCGCCCCTACCCTGCGGTTTTCGTGTAAACCTCTGGTTCGGGTGGCGGTTTTTTGGAAAGGGTGTTATTTTTAGAATAATAACTTCCCCAACAAGACACAATAAATAATTATAATCCTATTCAAGAACTAATACGAATAACACAAAATAACCCAATATCCCACAATTAATTAATAAGAGATCTCTAATTATTAGACCCCACGGCCACAAGGCCCAAAGATGCTATCACGCATCATAAAGTTCCACAAGAAATAAAGCAAAAAAAAAAAAAGAGACAAGGATGAAAAAGAAGTGAAAAAGAAAGTAATAAAAGGGGAAAATAAGAAAATATTGTTGCCACAGAAAGTTGTTTATGCTCGTAAAAAGTGTTTCTTGGCAGTCAAGCTATTGGGACACATGTTTGCTTACTTCCTTCACTCTTGTGATTGAAAAGTTTGATAGCAGATGTAGCAAAGAAAGTTGGGGGTGAATAGTGTTCGTGATTGGTTTTGTTTTGGAATGGCGGATTGGGTGGCCATTGGTTGTTGTGAGTGGCTTAGTGTTTCTATGCTTGGTTCTTATATGAATTGTGGAACCTCATGCTATATGTGCCACCATCCAAAATCTATGTCCTAGACCCTAGCCAGTCATCTGAACCCGTGTCTAAGACTTCGAACAAGCTAGTGACGACATCCATCTTATGAACTCTAGCAGTAAGATACTACCGTCATGGTGACGAGACGATAGGCTGATCGTTTGAGTAAGCACATAATTTGCATAAAAATGGTCCTGACCAATGTTATAAAAACCGAACCGGAGTATGAACCGATATAGCAAGCAGTTCGCACTTTAATGGTTTAACCGCTATTAGGCCGCTAAAAACCCGTTAATGAACCCATGTCTCATAAACAAAATATTATAAGTACTACACATAGTAACACACTAAATCATAAATATAAAATAGAAAATATCATTGATTACTCTTAAACAAATTAATGTAAAAATAAAGCATGAGTATTATGGGTTTTTTATGAAAACTAAATCATTATGATTGGTTGCCTTTGTTTTGTTATCCTTTTTTTATAGAAAACGTCTCTTTTATGGCTCGTTTGGTACCAAATGAATCGATAATTCATTTCATTTTAAAATGAATTACTTTGTAGAATTCATTGTCAAATAAATTCTTGTGTTTAGTATGTCTTATTCGATTCTTTAGAAATAAAATGAATTGTATTCTCAAACCATGTTTGGCATACATTCAGAATTGAATTAAACTAAAAGTTTCCAATTATACCCTTATTAATTTCCCGTAGAAATAATATTTATTGAAAATCCATCTTCTAAAACACGCAGACGGTTATTATCCCAACATTTGGAAATAGTAGGAGAGTTGGTTCCATTGCCAAGTATCAGGTTGCCGCTTAGCCCGCATAATGGATTTGGAGTCACCCAAAATGCAGAGCTTATGAGAAACTATATATATTAGGTCATATCGGCGAAAAGAGTAGGGTTAGGCGTGCATAATCTGTGTATTGCCACTTGTAAAAGTAATTTAGTTAATAAATAAGGATAATTATGTCATTTTATTATAATCAGTGAAATACTTGTGGAATTCATTTGGAAATTCCATCTCAATTCCGCGGAATTGCTATAACTGGCTCCAATTTCGTAGAATTTAAAATTTGGAATTGAAAATGAATTCTTTTAAATACCAAACACCAAAAGTTTCATTTCAAAATGAATTTCTCAAAATTTAGGAAATTTATTTATAACAATCAATATGTTATGGGTACGTAGAGACCAGAGTGCATAGAGGGCGAGAATATAAAGCCACAATTATTATTTACTAAACAACCAAAAATAATTATTTATGTTTTTAGTTATTAATTACTTACATTCCCCATTTTTATTATTAAAAAGTAAGTTACATTTTCCCACTACTCCACATGCATCGGAAATGAATAGAGGTGGCAATTGGATCGGATTCGTGGATTCGTGGATTGGATCAAATGGATTGGTGAATTCATGGATTGGATCAAATGAATTGGTGGATTGATCCATGAATCCAAATGACATCCAAGGCTTGGACCAAAATGTAAATTTTGAAAAGTTTAGGTACTAAAATGTCATAATGAAAAATTTTAGGTACCAAAATGTAATTTTCCAATGATTTTTTCTGTATAAAAATATAAATTTTAGGTACCAAAATGTAAAACATAAAAAATATAGGTACCAAATCGTAATTTGCCATTTGGATCCATGGATTGATCCATGAATACACCAATCCAATTGGATTTGGATCAAATGGATTGGATTTAAATGGATTGGATTAAGTGGATAATTTGGTGGATGAATTGGATTGGAATCATGGATTTGGATCCTAATTGCCACATCTAGAAATGAATAACAATTCCTTCAAAACTACTAAATGCATATCCCGAAGAATATAAAGAGAAGGGTTTTATAAAAAGGTTGTTTGGAGGAAAGAGAGAAAGAGAGAGGGAAGAAAGTTCTCCCCTGAAGCTAGTCCGAGGACCACCGACCATGCAATGAATCCTCTGTTTCTTTGCCCGGATCTGATCACCACAATCCACTAACGGCTACACCGTGTCTGTCTTGGCGCTTTCTCTCTCCGTTTGGCTTCTCGGTTTTTGGTGATATTCTCACATATTTCAATTTGGAATTTGGTTGCTCGTTCGAACTTAGTCTCCTAGATTATTATTCTAATAGGATGATTATCCTGTTTATTCAAATTGGCTTCTTGTTGTTTTAGATTGAAGTTGGTAGTGTTTATTACTCAGTTTTTCTTCGTTTGATTTTCATGGCCCTGAGGTTTACTTTTGTATTTACTTTAGCTTGCATGCGCCCTATTTGGTTTCGCTCTTGTTTAGTTTTTTCGTTGTTGTTGTTGCTGTGCAGGTTTTGTTGCTCCACCTGCATCTGCTCCTCTCGGCTGGTTCGCCGTCGGAGGCGCCACCGCCGGCCACTTGTTTTGTCTTCACTTTCTGCTTCCAGGTTTGCAGATTTCTCAAGGCAAAGGTGGAGGCGGTGGGCAGGTTACGTGGCTGCTAGAGCTAAGAGCAGCTTGGTGAGCTGGGCTCTACTGTACGCTCTCCCGGTCAAACAGCCAATTTCAAAGACCTATCCTTAATTTGGTGATTAGCATGGGCTTTTTGGGCCTGCTTGGTTTTTATTTTCTATCAAGCGGAATGGCTGTTTTGATTTTACAGATAGACAACGCAACAACATTATCTTCACCACGTGGCATGCCCCAAGAATTCCCCTCCTTTTAAGGGTTTGGTTGTTTTATTTTTAGTATAATAATTATTTCCTCCTCATAGTGAGACTTAGCAACTTCTCTTAGTATAATAATTATTTGGACTTGATCTTATCAAGTAAGAGGTGGTGGGTAAGACACTCGGGCTTAGGGCTGGCATTTCGGTTTGCGGTTAGCGGATAACCGCCGGTTTTAACCGAAAATCGCCGGTTATCAGCTAACCGAAAACCGATCGGTTATGTTGACGGTCGGTGGTCGGATGGGAAAAGGAAGGAGTCGGTTGACCGAGTAACCGACGCTAATTAACCGCGGTTATCCGACTAACCGGGCCAACCGAGACCCACTTCACCTTCCCCAAAACATGTCCAGATTCATCCCCAATTCCCCATTCCCACATCTTAAATAAAAAAAAAATTTCTCAAATACAGAAAGAAGAAGAAGCAGATCTATAGCCAGAAGAAGAAGCAGATCTATAGCAAAGGGGAAAATCTTGTAGAAGCGGCTGTAGCTCCCGGCGGCGTACCCGAGGACGTTGCCGACGGCGAGGAAGAAGGAGAAGAAGGAACTGGCGGAGATTCACACCGCTCTTGGTATCGCTCCGACTTCTCCACCATCTTCAGACGGCGCTTCGATTGCTCTCGCTCCCAGTCCAGTGACCTTGACCGAAACTCTACCGCCGGCTATTTGTCCTCCAGTTAATCTGACCGAAGTGGCGGTTGCGGTCCCGGCGAGTCAATCTCCGCCAGAATCGGCTGCAAGAACATCGCCATCTCCAGGTGTCGAAGACGATGGTTGGCCGGGACGCAACATTGGCGAAGCCACCACCTCCGGCGACGACTATCCGGCTGCGAAGCGAGATGACGAGGATTGGGAAGTGTCGGCCAGGGAATTGGCGGCGGCCGAAGCGGGAGGTGAGGACTGGGGAGGCGGCGGTGGTTGCTAGGTTTTGCTGGGGGCGGAGGATATTAGGGAGAGAGATGAGAATTGAGAGAGGTAGGGAGACAGAAGAAGAAGGAAGAAGAGAATTGAGAGAGGTTAGGTTAGGTTTCTCTGGAAAAGGAAGAAGAAGAATCGAGAAGTGAGAGGGGAGTGAATAATAAGTGGTGCAGAATTTTCGATTTTTTTTTTTTTTTTTTTAGAAAAGGTAATTTCCGGTTGGCCGGCTAACCGAGCCTAAAACCGAAACCGACCGGTCGGTTGGCCGGCTAACCGTGACCACTTTCATGGTCGGTGGTCGGCAGGTATGCAGGGTGGCTCGGTTTAACCGATAACCGGATTTTCGGTTTTCGGTTAAACCGAAACCGACCGACTGCCACCCCTACTCGGGCTACTCTCATGTACCTGTTGGGCTTGGTCTATCCTTTTATTTATTTGTTTTGCAAGTGAAGCTGCTGATCAGAACAACAAATAAGAGAAGCTGCTACAACTTTTGGCGAGCTTTTGCCTGTTTGTTTATATTTTGCAAGACTAGTGGTATATTTTGTGGAGGCTTTACCGGCTTTTGTGCTTAACTGAGGCCAGATTTACAAGGGTTTGCTGCTCTGCTTCAATTTTCAGCATGGTTAGTTTATGATTTTGATCCTTTTAAGGGAAAGAAATCATGAAATTGTGTCCATGTCGTTCAGGTACCATAGGGTTGCCAATATCGTGGAAGTAAAGCTCTATTTTGTCAGACCTGCAAAGGTCTTTTCATTTTTCATTTGTGATTTGACCTGTAAAGTCATGTATATTGTTATATAGTTTATATCTGTTGTTCCCCTATGGGGATATCTATGGCAAAAGAGAAGGGTTTAAATCTGGAAAGGTGAAAAGTCGTGAACCTGTTGATCGGCTCAGATGGGTCTAGCGGTTAACCGCTGGAACCGCTGACCAACTAGTCATTTCGACCACGCCATTTATTAGGTTGTTTCGAGCCGATTTCAATGTCGGGTCCCGATTTACAGGTTTGGCTTTAATAACATTGGTCCTGACCTCACTGATCGAGAGTGAGTGATTCATTCGTCTTATCTTGTTCATATCATTTATCCAAGGGGAGAGTGAGATAGGTAAAATCTATGTTATTTTTGGGTCCTAGGAAATATGTGTTCATTTTTTGGTAAATTAGTCCAAAGAAAGTGAGAGGGGGGAAATTTGTGTTCGTTTTTTGGTTCGGAGAATCAAATAGGACGCGGTTCATTTTTTGGATACTGAGTGGATTATTTTTTTTAAATAATAGATACTAGAGATTTATTTATTTTTTATTAACATTAAATTTTTTATTATTTCTCAAGCTGACATGCCATGTTGATTGTTAGTCAACAGTATTGATCGCTCGACATAACCGTCAATCCCTGGTTGGGCCAAATTAATTTTTATAGATATTATTTATGCCATTATGGATATTTCTGAAAAAAATTGGCCAAATTAGTCATTTAGGGTAAAGTTCGGGCCATTATAAGGTATTAAATCTTGATAAAAACATGACATGGTATGCATAAGAACAAGAAATATTTCACAAATCAACAACTCGCTTACTCAACGTTTGGCTATAATTTTCTTCTCAACACAAATTGGCCACTTTAGCACAGTCAAACAATTGACTTTTTATTGCCACGTCAACATGAATTTTTATCGGCTATTACATTTTTTAAACTCTTTTCGGGAAAATTTTATTTTGGAAGGGTTGAATATTTAAAAAAAATCAAAGGTTTAATGGGAAAATCATTTTCCTAACTAGAGAAATATAACTAAAGCTGCAAGCACAAAGTTTCATCATTAAATAATTTTTGTGACTAAAGTGTATCAAGTAGCGACCATTTTATTGATGAAAAAATCCATTTTATCGTTGCAGGAATTATTTATTACGTTATTCGCTGAAACTAAAATGTACTAAAATTATTCCCCCAACGATACTACAACTTATTTCCAAAAATACAAGATAAAATCAACACAATGTGGTCTACTTATCTATTGTCTTCTCCTTCTTCCCTTCACCTGAACTGTTTGATTAGAAACAAAACACACTCTACTTTTTCCAATAATCACATATGTCATAAAGCGAAGTATATTTATCCCACATGCATGTTCCAAGGGGTTTAATGAGCCATCTCAGAGTTGAAGGGTCATTATGATTAATCATGTCATCGTATATATCATACCAATGGAGTCCGTTGCTACCTGGCCATTCAAAGGAACAATAGAATAGCGTTCTGAAAAACAATGTCGTCCTAAATGTAAAATGAAAGCTTTCATCATGTCCCAACATCCTAACTCCAAGATCGTCGTCTTTTGACTTATAGTGTACCTTCAATTGCACCTTGAGTGTGTTGGTTATTACCACCGTTTTCTTGACAAACACTGGAAAGATATGGTCGACTTTGTGGTTAGCTTCAACAATGTCATTCATGGTTCCAATAGTCACCATGAATATGACATTAAGTATCAATATTGTACTCCTTATCCTCATGCTCGAATTCAACATATGTTGCATATGGTGTAAAGCCAATGTATGTGTAGTAGGCATATTTAGATGAAGTCGATTAGCATATGTAGGTGTGTATGCGCACATTAATTTCGGCCATTCAGTTTTATTACCTAGTAGTGGATAGCTCAACTCTATTTTCTGTTTCTATTTTCATCTCGAAGTTGTTTTGTCTTCCGAAGTGAAAGGTTATTCCAATTGTAGGTTTTGTCCTAAAGACACGGCTGAATAAATCCTTAATTGTTCTAAATTAAGAGTGTTTTTACCTTGTAAAGAGCCCATAACAACTAACTATTTATTAAATAAGTTAATACTATAGTTATGCTTGAATTTTACATAACGGATGTCTTTGGTCCAAAATTTTAAACATTCATATCATATCCAAAATTTCAAAATAACTGGACGAATTTGACTCAACTTGTGAGTTGACGTCCTTTTTTTTTGTCTTAGATATCCCAAGGGTAAACAATTCGATACAACCCGGAAACCTATTCAGGCACTCGTTACAATACATAAAATGAAAGCGGGCAAAGTCAACCGGAGGCTAAGCCATCAAGAAGAGATTCTTTTTTGCCACAAATTGGAAACTCTACCTTTACTGAATGGCTATAATCCTTATTGTTACCCGTCGAAAGGGCAAAAGCCATAAACCGAGCCTATGTTGAAAGACGAGCGTAGAGCAGCGAATGTTATGCCCCATCATTTTTTCCGGTAATTAGAAGTTACCATTAAGCAGACTCTTTGTCAAATAAGCAAAAGAATCTCTAAATACAAAAGCAAAGTTTTTTCAGACGGACAGTGTCCCAAATTAAAGAAACTGAGATTGTAACATGCTTTTTCCTTAGCCATGTCACACAACATCCTCATCACATCCATTTTGTACTGAAGCCAAGACTGCATCTTCAAAAGCTGTCTCCAAATCCACGAGCCAGATGAGGTAAGTCGGACATCCCAAATAGAGACGCCTGTCAACCTATATCGAGTACACCAGGCAACCCAAAAGCTACCTCCTTGAACTAGAATTAGCCAGATCAGTCTAGCAAGGCAGACAACATTCCAGGATCTCAAATCATTCTAACCATGTCCCCCTTCCTTTTTAGTCAAGGTAATAGATTCCCAAGCAACCTTGGCCTTGCTCGTTCCATCCCCATGCCAAAGAAAATTAGAACAAATGCGCTGAATGGATTTGAGCACCTTTTCAGCATGTCAGCTTCTAATTCGACTTGTAAGCTTATCCACCAAAATAACACACTCAGCACTAGATAGTTTACCAGAAATCAATGGTAAACCTAAGTATCTTACTGGGAGATGACCTTCCTTAAACCCTGACATTCGAAGAGCATTGAGCTTATAATGATGAGCCATACCTCCAAAAAATACAACGCATTTGTCAGAAAGTCTATAAAACCTGTCAGATTTCTTCTAGTACCACTCAAAGCAAAAGCAGAACATTCCGAGAAGATTAGCAGATCATCAGCAAAACATAAATACGTGTGGCCAATCTGCTTGCACTATGATGATATGGAATTTCCTTATGCATAGCTACTTTATTCAACAAGCCAGTAAGGGGTTCCATTGCAATCGTAAAGAGGTAAGGAGAGAGAGGATCTCCTTGCCTCACTCGCTCTGGTTACTGTAATATTAAAGCATGCTGTGCTAAGAAAGAGCCTAATCCACTTGATAATTGTTTGAAGGAACCCCATCACCTTCATCAAACGGAACAAATACTCCCAATGAACAGAATCAAAGGCTTTTTTAAATCAACATTGATAACACTTGTAGAGGAAATAGTTTTCCTTTTATAATTCTGAACAATTTCCTGAGCCATAGTATATTCTCAAGAATACTTCGTCCTTGAAGAAAAGCATATTGGTTTCAACTAATGACAGAGGGAAGTGCTTTCTTCAGCCTATTTGCTAAAATCTTAGAGATAATTTTGTAGATGACGTTTATGTCGGCAATAGGCCTAAAGTTAGCAAGTCTATTTGCATTTTGATTCTTTGGAACCAAAGTCGGAGATGCAGAATTCATACCTCGCGGTAACCGACACTCCTTGAAGAAGAGCTGGAGACCCTCACTAATATCATTTCCAATCATCCCCAAGATTTCTTGAAGAATCCTGATGTCCAATCGCCTAGACTAGGGGCTTTAGCTGGATCCATGTAGAATCATGCTTGCTTGAATTCATCCCCAGAAACCCTTTCACACAGAGCAGTTCTTTCAGTTTGAGTCAGTCTCCCTATTAAAATGTTGTCAATAAGAGCATTGTCTACAGTCACATCCTTATTTACATATCCAAAAAGGTTTTTATATAAGCAAACTGCTTCATTAGAAATAGCCTGAATTTCAGTCAACTCCTCTTGAGTGTGAGATATAAGCTTTCTTACTTTCTTTCTGGTAGTGCAGATACGAGCAGAGTTATGGAAGAAGCCAGAATTAGTATCTCCCAGAGCAAACCATCTAATGCAAGACTTCTGACAAAAGAAAGCCTCTTTAGCTTTTTGTAGTTGAAATAATCCCGGGATAGGACTCTAACTTCAGCAAAAATACTTGCAGAAGGATCATGCAGTGCTTGTAAATGTTTAGCCTGAAGATCTTCTCTTTTATCCTTGACCCTTGCAGAAATATCAGAGAATTCTGCCTTATTTAGCTTTCGGAGCTCAGATTTTAATAGATATAACTTCTACTTCACTCCAAAAAAATCAGTCCCCTGTACCTTCCGCCCCCAACTCATTTCTAATAATGAGGAAAAGGATTCATGCTCATACCACATATAAAAAAGTCGAAAAGGTTTTGGCAAAGTTTTTTTCAGACACATATGGGACAACCACAATGCCACAATGATCCGAAAAATAAGGAGCTAAGTACTGGACAACACAATCTGGGAACTGCTCCAACCAATCCACATTGACCATAATTCTATCTAATTTCGAGCAATGGGATTACCCTGCTGCCTATTAGTCCATGTAAATAGAGGACACATGGCTTGGTGATCTACCAATTTCATCTTCTCAACCCATTCCCTAAAGAAACTGACACGCCAAAACACAACACCAAACTGCGACCAAGTGCAATCGCAGTCCGGGAATGCAGTAACAGGCAAGTTATACTATCAACCCGGGGTCTAGATCTACTGCTTACTCCGTGATTCTCTATTATCTAGCAAACTAAGTCGAGTGTTGTTGTTTAAAAGCAAAAGCAGTAAGAAAGCAGGAATTGGTTCGGTTTTCAAAAGCAGTTAAGAGTCACTCGGGATTGAATCCCCCTAGCCCCTTAGTTAGGTTCAATTGCAATTCCCTGGGTTGATTTACTGTTGATTAGACTGCGGAAGATCCGACAGTAGCTTGGAATCTCTTAAGCTGACCAAGCCCTCTCAGTCTAACTACCCGGCAGACGACTAGTCTTCACCGGGATAGAAAGCTGAGGCTATAAACACAGAACTCCACTACTGGCGTTAAGAACACCAGTACAAAGCAGTAAACTGGCTAACTCTCGTATAGCCAATCTCCTACTATCGAATGAAGAAGCTCTAACAACCTAATCAGATTCTATCTATCTCAGGTTGAAGCAGAAATTGAAACAAGCTGATCAGACTCAAATCAATTCATGAAACATGCGATCATTCGATTAAAATCAAACAATAATATCATTCCCAAGTCATTACAATCAAAACCCTAACATCAGGAACTAGGGTTCTTCATACCCAAGTGAGAGAGAGGTTCTACTCCATAGAGAGAGAAAGGAAAACAGAAATCAGAGTAGCCATACTCATAAAGATGAGGAAAATCTGCTCTGGGATGTCAATCTTCACTCCTAGGGACGCAATCCGGGCTTCAATGATGATAAATCCACTCCAAGATAGCTCCTAGGGTTTGTTCTTCGCTCTTTCTCTCTCTAAAACTCTGTTTTTGCCCAGAAAATCGAATTCCCTCTCCTTGGCTCGAATCTGCCTTCAAAAACCCGACTCTGGGCGAATTACGGGCAGGATTACGGCCGTAATCCTTCCTGCCCGTAATTCACACCGAAACGCGCGTTTCACTTAAGCTGGCAGAGGAGAAGTTACGGCCGTAATTTCCCAATTACCGCCAGTAATCTGGGAATTACGGCCGTAATTCCTGGGGGTCTTGCCCGTAATTTCTACGCCGAGAAGAATTGCTGGGGGGGAAAGCTCGTCCAATTAATTACGGGCATGCCCTGGCTAATTACGGCCGTAATTTAGCAGGGGCTGCCCGTAATTCACTCTGTGACCCGCCAATTGACCTCCAAACGACCCGAAACTTGCGCCTTTGCTCCTCTTTACTTGCTAAGACCTGGAATATGACAAAACAACACAACCTAGCGTAAAATAGGCCAAGGAACAATCAATTCGAGCCAAAATGGACAGGAAACCAGAGTGAAAACACGTGCAAATACGATGCTATCAAATTCCCCCACACTTAACTGTTTGCTTGTCCCCAAGCAAACCAAGTCAGACACTAGGTAAGCTTACATATTTCAATCAACCAACATTGGGGACAAGTCATAAAGGCACAGAACACGTGAATCAAACTGGTTTTCAAACATCAACACATGAACAACTTTAATAACAACCTGGACAACCACCACAGAGGACATCGAGTGCAGTAAATCGAGTAAAGGAAGAGTCTCCCTTCTGTTCACTGGCCAACCTAGACTTGATTCAACCACTTACTCAAAACAGTCAACTCATGCATCCAACTCAAGATATCAGAATAGAGACCGAGCAATCTAGGTCCTCACCGGGGTACAAGAGCATATAGAAAATGGAAATGAAACACTCACTCTCGACCAGTGGGGTCAGGACAATTTGATGCGAAAGATGCGCATGCTATTTCTCTCAATCCCTATCATCTCTTCACCATGATGGCAGCCTCTAAATGCTAGAGTTCACATATGGGATGTCACCACTAACTAATCAGGAGGTCTTAGACACAGGTTCAAATGACTGGCTAGGGTCTTGGACATGGGGAAAAGGCCTTTTAGGTGGTGGAAATATTCATAGCAAAAGGTTCCACATTTCCCAAACACACAAACACAGTCAAACAAACCGGTATTTTCTTTCTGCTAATCTGCATTACTCAATATCTCAAGAGCACAAGAGCGAAGGAGGCATAAACATCAGCATTTCCAAGCCAGACTGCTAAGAAACACTACTTACTGGGCATTATTCAGATTTTTGGTAGTGGCTCTCTTTTGCTTTCAATTGTTTTCTTTGTTTTCTTTTATTTTTCTTTTCATTTCTTAAGAGAGCCACCACTTCTGCATAAATTTCAAACACATGCCCACTTTTAAGTACTGCCTCCAACACTCACATAGACTTTAGCAGAAACAGCAGAGAATAAGTAAAAACCACTATGTGGAACCTTCTAAAAGATGCAACAAGGGTGATTTTTTCCATTATAGACCAAAAGAAAGGATAACACACGGCTCAAAGGGGCTGACTAGGGGATAAGACACATCAGGACAGTCAGTTTTGGGCGTGGGCTAATCCTATGCCCCCATCATCTTAGCTAGTGACAACGTGAATGCTACACATCATGGAAGAGGGATCTATCGCACAAGAAAGAAACGAGCGGCTCAAATCTCACATGGCTACCTATCATGCTCTATCTCACATTCTGATACCCTGAACTAGATGCATAAACGACTGTCAAGAACAAGTAATCAGATCAAGTCAAATCAAGTCACAGTTGGCAAGCAAACAGTTGAAAAACTGAACCCCTACATCGTTCTACTGCACATTTCAGTCCTCAACAAAGGTTGTCCTAGTCGCAAACAAGTTGTCATGCATTAATCCGAAAACCAATCAATTCATCCATCAAAACACAGTGCCAATATGATCAAACAGCAGTACTTGGAGCCCTCAAATCATAAGATTCGGACAGCGGACTAGGCTCCAAGCACCCATATATACGTTCCAATAAAGACAAAGAACCCCCCCACACTTAAATGCGACAGTGTCCTCAATGGAGCGAAGGGAAGGGGAACGATGTTACCGTGAAACAGTGGTCAGGAACGTTGACTGGATGGCGGACCAGTCAAAAGCAGAGGACTGGACAAGGACCAGTCCGATGGGCACAGAGCTAGAACCAACAGAACACACACAATGGGTGAAATACCATAGTTCCAAGTCAACAATCCACACAACGTGAACAAGAAATAAAAACAAAACACGATCCGGAGTCTAAACTGAAAAGATGGACAAAAGCCAAGCCCCACTCGACGGGCTGGTAAAATCAGATCACAGCTCGTCGCCTCCATCGCCAGTGGGAGGCGGGTAGTAGTCTTCATGCCCCGGGGACGCCTCCCAAGGATAGCTCACAGCAGCAGGATCCATGTTCCAGTAGCTCATCATATAGTGCTGAGCTGAAATGATGCGGCGGCGACCATCGCGCTCACGGTCGAGGCGGGCGTTGATGTGCTCCTGGCCAGCAAGGATCTGCTCGTTCTGGCGGACAAGGGCTGCCATCTGCTCTGCAAGATAGATAGTGGGCTGCGCAGCAGATGGTCCGGCACCGGAAGTGGAGTCGCCCGGTGCAGAGGGAGTGGCCCGAGACCTCGTCCGACGGGTGGTCCGACGGGCTGCAGCATCACTGGTCTCTGGTGGCTCCTCACCCTCTGGTGCACGAGGAACAGGGCGAGGCAGGCCCCGGATCCAGGTCACGTTCCCTTCGTGCTCCAGTATCAGCTGCCGCCGGAGGGTGTCCCTGGAGAATGGCATCGCCTCCTGGACGAGAGTAAACCGGGAGAGATCGACGTTGTAGTACCGCGCCAGGGCAGTGACCACCGGCCCACATGCCAGAGGTCGATTACACCGCTTATGCTTCGCAACGGTCCGGGCAATGAAAGAGGACAGATGGAGGTTGTCCTCCTCGTGGCTCATGGAGTGCAGGCAGTGCAGGGTGCGGAGCTGAAGGTGACTGGTGGAGCCCTCGCTGGGGGTGTAAGATTTCCCCAGCAGCTGGTTGATGATACGCCACTCTGGTCGCAGCTGAGTGGCCGTGGTGTGGCCCGGGGTGAAAACAGATCCAGCATACCCCGGGAGGCAAATCCGCTCAAAGAACTGCTGGTCCCGAAAGATGGGACAGTCGGCCTCCTCGATGGCCAGGTGACAGGGGAACGGTGGAAGGAGCCCCAGTGCCCGACCAAAATCGTCATAGCTCAGAGAGTAGAACACCCCTCCGAGGCGGAACTGGATGGCGTTGCCGTGCGCTCCAGCATGGGTCTGGAAATGCTCGAAGGTGGAGTAGAACTCCCAGAGCAGCTCCTTGTAAATCGGCTCAGCAAGGCACAGGAGGCGGCGCCAAGAGAAGGCGCGAATGGCAGCCTCCATTGCCTCGCGAGCACCCAGCAGCTCGAAAACCCTCCAGTCGAGGTAGTGGTGCTGAACGACTTTGCGGCGTCTGATGTCCCGCAAAGTCACCCTCTCGTCGGCGTCGAGCATATTCAAGAACGTGTTCATTTTCCTGCAGCCACCAAACAGAAGAAATCCAGCAACATACATGGAAAATCGTCAATGGTGAGGTCACAATCACCCTCACCCGGGGCCCTCGAATCATAAATTCGGACAGTGGACTAGGCCCCGAGAAAGGAAAAACATTCATAACTCATCAGATCATTCACCATTCACAACCAATCAGAATCAGGCATTATTCACAGAAGCTCAAACGCACTTGGAGCCCTCGGATTAGAAACCCGGACAGCAAATTAGGCTCCAAGTAGAACAATCACCACTCACATTACTCGGTAGGCCAGCCGAAAGATAAGCAACCAAAGCAAGCAACAAAGGGGCCTACCGAATTAATTCAATCATAAACCCATACCCGGAATTCCCCACTAACCCCACAATATCAATCCTCCACAATTGACAAGTAAAAGTATAGAAGCATACCTGGAGGCACAAGAGGATATCGTGGGGAAGGTGAAGGAAGACCGAGAGACCACAAAAAATCGCCGGGAAACTCGCCGGGAGGCTCGCCGGAGTTTCGTCGCCGGCGACTTCACCGGAGCAAAATCAACCCAAAACTTTGGGGAATGAAGCCCCAAGCCCCAGGAACTCGGTGGTGGTCGCGGTTTCTCGATCGGAGGTCCGAGGAGGGAGATCGGGCCGGTGGAACACCGAAGGGTCGCGATTTTCCGGCGACCCAAACCACCACGAAACTCGACCCCACTGGTACAGCCTTGTGGGCGCCGACGAGAGGAGCACGGGGGTGGTCTCGGATTTTGATTTGGACCTCCGACGAGCGAGATATGGCCGAAAAACCACCGGAGAAGATGGTGGTTCGACTTTCAGGTGAGAGGGGAGAGAAAGTGTTTTGAAAAAAAATGGAGGAGAGAGAGGGGGATTCTCGGCCGACAGCTTTTTAAAGTGGGCGCGGGGGGAATTACGGGCACGATTACGGCCGTAATTCCCCAGGCCTTGCCCGTAATTCTTACGCCGAGAGCAAATTGCCCTCTCTGGAAAAATTACGGGCAAGGCAACAAGAATTACGGCCGTAATTCTTGCTCCTTTGCCCGTAATTTTTAGGCCGAGGCCTTTTCTCATTTAATTCTGCGCTGAAGAAATTACGGGCAGGGGGTGGACAAATTACGGCCGTAATTAGTCCCCCCATGCCCGTAATTTTACTGCCGAGGGCCCTTTTTCTCCACTTTGAAGCTGCAAATTCGAACATCCAAAACCCAAACGTGCCCCGGTTCAAAAATTACACCATCAAACACCAAAATAGACCATCCGGGGCACGAGGAAAATGCCAGATAGACTCCAGACAGACTCGATGACTCGAAAACGACAAAAATGAAAAGGAAAAAGAAGAAAAATACAAACCGTGGTGGGGTTGCCTCCCCACAAGCGCTTCTTTACCGTCTTTTAGCTGGACGCCAGTAGAGGAACTAAGGGTCCTCGAGCTTGATCAGCAGCTCTGCGCGCTCGACAGCACCTCCCAAGTATAACTTTAGGAGGTGGCCATTCACCTTGAATGGCTCGGTTTGAGCATTGCTGATCTCCACCGCACCGTGCGGGAAAACTTGGGTCACCGTGAAGGGACCCGACCACCTCGAACGGAGCTTGCCCGGAAAGAGCTTCAGGCGTGCATTGAATAACAGAACACGATCACCGACCTGAAACTCCTTCGGGCCCCTCAACCTAGCGTCGTGGAGACGCTTGGTGCGCTCTTTGTAGAGCAGGGTATTCTCATAGGCGTGGTAACGCCACTCCTCCAACTCCAGCAGCTGCAACTTACGTTCTGTACCTGCAACACTCAAATCCATGTTTAGCAGCTTAATGGCCCAGAAGGCCTTGTGCTCTAGCTCTACCGGCAAATGGCACGCCTTCCCATAGACAAGCCTATAGGGAGAAGTGCCAATCGGGTTCTTATAGGCAGTCCTATACGCCCAGAGAGCATCATCGAGCTTGGTGGACCAATCCTTGCGGGACTGATCCACCGTCTTTTCAATTATACGTTTTAGCTCCCGGTTCGTCAGCTCGGCCTGCCCATTTGACTGGGGGTGATAGGCCACCGACACCTGATGCTTAACGCCATAGCGAGAGAGGAGTTTAGTGAATTGCCCCTGAAAATGGGTTCCTCTATCACTAATAATGGCGCGAGGTGTCCCGAACCGGGAGAACAGCTGCTTCAGAAATGAGCAGACCCGTCTTGCATCATTGGTGGGCATGGCTTGAGCTTCTGCCCACCTCGAGACGTAGTCCACTGCAACCAAAATGTACAGATTGCCAAAAGATGGAGGGAATGGGCCCATGAAATCGATACCCCAAACATCAAAAATTTCACAAATAACAGATATATGTTGGGGCATCTCATCCCGGGCAGAAATGTTACCTGACCTTTGGCAGCGGTCGCACTGGCGTGCGAAGGTGTCTGCATCCTTGAAGAGCGAGGGCCAGTAGAAGCCCGACTGTAGCACCTTCCTCGCCGTGCGGGTTCCTCCATGATGACCGCCAGTGGGTCCTTCGTGACATTGAGACAGGATGTCTCCCATCTCATGCTCCATGACACAGCGCCGGATCACGCCATCTGCTCCGATTCTGAAGAGGTAAGGATCCTCCCAGAAGTAGTGCTTCAGATCGGAGAAGAACTTGCGCTTCGCATGAGTAGCCATCCCCTTGGGTAACTGCTTGCCCACCAGATAATTGGCAAAGTCAGAATACCAAGGGGTAACGCTGTCCACCAGGGTCATTGCCAGCAATCGCTCACCCGGGAAGGAGTCGTCGATCTCTTCCTCGAAGTTGTCCACCGCAGGGGCTTCCAACCGCGAAAGATGATCTGCAGCAACATTCTCGGCTCCCTTCTTGTCCCGGATCTCGATATCGAACTCCTGCAGCAGCAAGATCCAGCGGATGAGCCTAGGCTTTGCATCAGCCTTGCTCATCAGATAACGAATCGCCGAGTGGTCAGTGTAGACCACCACATGAGAGAGCACCAGATAGGGTCGGAACTTGTCAAATGCATACACCACAGCGAGGAGCTCCTTCTCTGTGGTGGTGTAGTTCTCCTGTGCATCGTTCAAGGTCTTCGACGCGTAGTAGATGGGCTGGAAGTGTTTCTCGCGTCTCTGACCCAGAACTGCTCCGACTGCATAATCACTCGCATCGCACATCAGCTCAAAAGGAAGAGACCAGTCAGGAGTCACCATGATAGGGGCATGGGTAAGCTTCTCCTTCAGAGTCTCAAATGCAGCTGTGCACTCTGGAGTGAACTGGAATGGCGCATCCTTCTCCAACAGCTTGGTCAACGGCAGGGCAATCTTCGAGAAGTCTTTGATGAAACGCCTGTAAAAGCCTGCATGACCCAGAAAGCTGCGAATCCCCTTCACAGAAACGGGAGGAGGTAGCTGACTGATCGTCTCAATCTTTGCGCGATCTACCTCAATCCCCTTCTTGGAGATCTTGTGCCCAAGCACGATACCCTCACGAACCATGAAATGGCACTTCTCCCAGCTGAGTGCCAGATTCGTCTCCTCGCACCTCTTCAGAACGAGTTCCAGGTTATGGAGACAGTGAGTGAAGGAGTCTCCATATACCGAGAAATCATCCATGAAGACTTCCATGATCTCTCCAACCAGTCGGTCAAAGATGGCTAGCATGCATCTCTGGAAGGTCGCCGGTGCGTTACACAGCCCAAATGGAATCCTCCGGTACGCAAAAGTGCCGAAGGGGCAAGTGAATGTGGTCTTCTCCTGATCCTCCGGTGCAATCGGAATCTGGAAGTACCCAGACATGCCATCCAGGAAGCAATAGAACTCATGGCCCGCCAACCTCTCCAGCATCTGGTCAATGAAAGGTAGGGGGAAATGATCTTTCCTGGTGGCGTCGTTCAGGCGCCGGTAATCGATGCAGACTCTCCAGCCGGTCACGGTCCGCATCGGGATCAACTCCTTCTTCTCGTTCGGGACCACAGTCATCCCGCCTTTCTTCGGGACCACCTGAGTGGGGCTGACCCACTTGCTATCAGATATAGCAAAAATGATCCCTGCATCCATGAGCTTCACGATCTCTGCCCGGACCACTGCCTCCAAGTTAGGAGACAATCTCCTCTGCGGCTGCCTGACTGGCTTAACCTCATCCTCCATCAAGATTCTGTGAGAGCAGAAGGATGGGCTAATGCCTCTGATGTCAGTGATCTTCCATGCCATGGCCCGGGCATACTTCTGCAACAGAGCCACCAGCCTGCTCTTCTGCTCGGGGGTCAGATCCGAGCTAATAATAACCGGGAGCTTATTCCCCTCCCGGAGAAATGCATACTCCAGATGAGATGGGAGGGGTTTAAGCTCCAACTCTGGTGGCTCCTCCAATGATGTAGCGAGCCGGGGCGAGACGGGAATCGGCTTGAATGGCAGCTCTCGCCCCTCGCTCGCAGCCTCGTCCAGCTCCGCCAGCTGCTCCGCCAGCTGCACATCCTGTGATGCCTGTTCCCCTAGCAAAAGACAACGCTCAAGGAAATCATCAGTACCCGCACTCGTGATGGCGAGTGCGGTCTCAAAATCAGCAACCACATCACAGTAATCAAGATCATCATGGAGCTGGGGGTGTTTCATATTATCAGAAACAGAGAAGGTGATTTGTTCACCCCCAGCTCTCAAAATCAGCTTCCCATCATTTACATCAATCAGTGCCTTGGCGGTGGCGAGAAAAGGTCTACCCAGTATCAATGGCACATCAACATCCTCATTTATATCCAAAATCACAAAATCAACAGGATATGAAAATGGCCCTACTGCGACTATCAAGTCCTCTGCTATACCCCTAGGATGCACAATAGATCTATCAGCAAGCTGGATGCTCATCCTAGTATTACTGGGTTCACCTAGGCCTAGCTTCTTGAACAATGAATATGGCATGACATTAATGCTAGCGCCTAAATCCGCCAAGGACTTCCCTACATGCAAACTACCAATCATGCAAGGGATAGTGAAACTCCCTGGGTCTTTTCGCTTCTCTGGTAGTTTGTTCTGCAGGATGGCAGAACACTCCTCGTTTAGCATCACCGTAGACAGCTCCCCAAGCTTCCTCTTGTTGGTGAGGAGATCCTTCATGAACTTGGCATACTTGGGCATCTTCGATAATGCCTCCACGAAGGGCATGCTAATATTCACCTGCTTCAGCATTGCCATGAATTTGGCAAACTCAGTCTCCAGTCGGTCTTTGTGCAACCGAGTAGGAAAGGGAAGCTGGGGTACATACTCCTTCACCACTGGTTGCGGTTTAGGAGCAGGCACCTCAACCTCCTTCTCCATTTCTTCCTGATTAGCTGGAAGTGCTGAAGCAGGGGTCTCTTTCTCCTCTGCTCGAACAGGTGGATCTGCAGTCACCTTGCCACTCCTGGTCGTGATGGCACTCAAGTTCTCATCCTGGTTCGGCGGGTGAGGAATAGTCTGACCAGGCAAGGTACCTGGAGTCCTCCGAGCAACAGCCTGGGCAACACCACCAAGCTGGGTCTGTATATCTCGCAGCACAGCCTGTGTGTTTCTCTGACCAGCTTCTAGCTCCAAGAACTTGCCAGAAGCTTTCTCCATGAACTGCTCAATGTTAGTGAACTTACTCGCACTGGAGGAGGCCAGAGAACCCACCAGATCTCTCAGTTCCGCCATCGGGTCAACCTGGGCTGGGGCTGCCCCTGCCGGTGGAAATGGTCGTGCCTGCGACTGAGGTGGAACTGGCCCCTGTCTGGGCTGGTAGAGTGGCTGCTGCTGCTGCTGAAGTTGCCCCTGTCTGGGCTGGTATGGAGGCCTCTGGAACCCGGGAGGTCCCTGGGGAGCTGGTGGTCTGGGATTTGGCCCAGCCCAAGAAAAGTTAGGATGCTGGCGCCACCCCTCATTATAGGTGTTGCTGTAGGGGTCAAAGCGCCTGGCATTCCCGATGAAATCCACCTGCTCCTGGGGAGTGGACGACTCCCTCATCGCCTGACAGTCCTCCACGGTGTGATGAGAGCTCTCACACCACTGGCAGTGCATCGCCTGCGGCTGTCCGGTACCTGCAATCAAACCAGAACGATCGATAGCTGAAACCAGCTTCGATACTACCTGCACCAAATCAGACGACTGGGTGCCCACAGCATGCACACCCCTTCCAGGTGCTCGTCTCGATCTCCTGGCAGTGCCCCAGTCATAACCATTCTCCGCCATCTCCTCAAAGAGTTGATTCAGCTGTGGCGGGGTTTTGGTCAGCATGTTCCCGCCACAGACCGAATCGATCAGCTGCTTGTCCTCCGGGAAGAGGGCGTGATAGAAAGTGCCCACCTTAAACGCATCAGTGAAACCATGGTTGGGACACCTGAGAAAGAGGCTGGTGTACCTCTCCCAAGCATCCCTAATGGTCTCATCCTCATCCTGCGAAAAGTGTGTAATCTGCTTCTGGAGATCAGCTGTCTTGGATGGAGGATGGTAGCGGGTGAGGAACTTGTCCGCCAGGTTGGCGAACGTGGTGATGGAGCCCGGAGGTCGAGTGTCTAGCCACTCCTTGGCCTTCCCCTTCCAGAGTGAATGGGAAGTACCTCAGCTGGATGGCATCTGCTGGTACCCCATTGATCTTGATTCCATCGATGAGCTCGTGGAATCGCCTGATATGTGATCGAGGGCACTCTCCCTCCTTACCACGGAACACTACTGAACCGCGCAGCATGGTGATCACGGAGGTGCTCACCTCAAAGTTGTTGGCTGGGACCTGAGGGTGTTGAATAGGTGACCTCATGTCCGCAGCCCTAGCGGTCCAGTAGGATCCCATGGTCTGCTCCTCGGGGATCAGATCGTTGTTCTGGTGATCCCCCATCTCGCCTTCTTCTTCTTCTTCTTCTAACTGCAGCTGTGACAGCGCCTCCTCCGCAGCCAGTCGCGCCTTTAGAGCCCGCTTGAAGTTCCTACAAGTTCGTTCAAGCTCCTGGTCTAAAGGTAGTAGATCTCCCGACTGGCTACGGGTCATGCACTACCTGCACACAATCAGTAGAAGCAACCCGTGAAGGCACACAGGTGGAAGAGATAAAATGCAGTAAATAAAAGCTAGAGTAACAAATTATCACGTTTCTCCAATAACCTAGAGGGTTCCCCGGCAACGGCGCCAAAAACTTGACACGCCAAAACACAACACCAAACTGCGACCAAGTGCAATCGCAGTCCGGGAATGCAGTAACAGGCAAGTTATACTATCAACCCGGGGTCTAGATCTACTGCTTACTCCGTGATTCTCTATTATCTAGCAAACTAAGTCGAGTGTTGTTGTTTAAAAGCAAAAGCAGTAAGAAAGCAGGAATTGGTTCGGTTTTCAAAAGCAGTTAAGAGTCACTCGGGATTGAATCCCCCTAGCCCCTTAGTTAGGTTCAATTGCAATTCCCTGGGTTGATTTACTGTTGATTAGACTGCGGAAGATCCGACAGTAGCTTGGAATCTCTTAAGCTGACCAAGCCCTCTCAGTCTAACTACCCGGCAGACGACTAGTCTTCACCGGGATAGAAAGCTGAGGCTATAAACACAGAACTCCACTACTGGCGTTAAGAACACCAGTACAAAGCAGTAAACTGGCTAACTCTCGTATAGCCAATCTCCTACTATCGAATGAAGAAGCTCTAACAACCTAATCAGATTCTATCTATCTCAGGTTGAAGCAGAAATTGAAACAAGCTGATCAGACTCAAATCAATTCATGAAACATGCGATCATTCGATTAAAATCAAACAATAATATCATTCCCAAGTCATTACAATCAAAACCCTAACATCAGGAACTAGGGTTCTTCATACCCAAGTGAGAGAGAGGTTCTACTCCATAGAGAGAGAAAGGAAAACAGAAATCAGAGTAGCCATACTCATAAAGATGAGGAAAATCTGCTCTGGGATGTCAATCTTCACTCCTAGGGACGCAATCCGGGCTTCAATGATGATAAATCCACTCCAAGATAGCTCCTAGGGTTTGTTCTTCGCTCTTTCTCTCTCTAAAACTCTGTTTTTGCCCAGAAAATCGAATTCCCTCTCCTTGGCTCGAATCTGCCTTCAAAAACCCGACTCTGGGCGAATTACGGGCAGGATTACGGCCGTAATCCTTCCTGCCCGTAATTCACACCGAAACGCGCGTTTCACTTAAGCTGGCAGAGGAGAAGTTACGGCCGTAATTTCCCAATTACCGCCAGTAATCTGGGAATTACGGCCGTAATTCCTGGGGGTCTTGCCCGTAATTTCTACGCCGAGAAGAATTGCTGGGGGGGAAAGCTCGTCCAATTAATTACGGGCATGCCCTGGCTAATTACGGCCGTAATTTAGCAGGGGCTGCCCGTAATTCACTCTGTGACCCGCCAATTGACCTCCAAACGACCCGAAACTTGCGCCTTTGCTCCTCTTTACTTGCTAAGACCTGGAATATGACAAAACAACACAACCTAGCGTAAAATAGGCCAAGGAACAATCAATTCGAGCCAAAATGGACAGGAAACCAGAGTGAAAACACGTGCAAATACGATGCTATCAGAAACCATACTACTTGAGATAGGAACAGCATTTGAGGCCTCCGCTGGATTAAGGATGCATTAAAATCACCTCCAATAATCCAAGGAGCCCCCTGAACCCGCCAATGACTCATCTTCCTTTATGTAATTTGTCTTTCCTTCTCTTCATTTGAGCCATACAAGTTGTAAAGAAGAGTTGCCCCCTTGCTGAAAAGAAACAACAGAATGTATAAAATTATCCTCATCCACCAAAACCTTTAGCTTAACATCATCATTCCATGCAAGCCAAATACGACCAAGCTTATGTTTAGAATAGATATCCGCAAACTGGAAACCAGCAACCTTCCCCCTTATTTCCTCACTTTTTTGTTTATCTTGGACCCTAGTTTCAAGTAAAGAAGAAACATAAACCTTATGTATTCTGAGATATTGAAGCCCTGCATTGTGCTTCAAGGGGCCATAAAGCCCCTTGTGTTCCAAATTAGGATAGTCATTTACGAGAAGCAACCACTTTAGTGGTTCCCTCTTACTTCGTTCTCTACACCCTTTCTTAGGAGAGGGAGCTTGTAATTTAAATTCTCTTTGGCCACACAGAACATCAAAAGCATTTGGCTACACCCCATCATTTTCTTAAGCCTGAATTGCCATTATTCCATTGGTAAAATTTATCGAATTACACCATAATATCGATGAGGACTCAAAATATGAACTCTCGGTACGAACGATATCGAGGTTAGATATAAAATGGGGAAGTTACAGACGTTAACTAAGTTTTAGATCAAACTCATCTTATCCAATTAATCGTGAAAATCGCAAAATACCCCTAAAATAATTGAACCCTAAGCTAACCCTCATCCCCATTACTCCACTCGGATGCACCCTTGGACTAATTAAAAAAAAAGGTTTAATTGCATTTGGTACCCCTATACTATTACAAATTTAAAATTTACCGCTTTACTAAATTTTTGCACAAACATATGCTTCTAATATTAAAACGTAAAGAATATAACATTTCGTCTAATTATTTGTTAACTGATCGTTTAATGGGTTAAGAAATAACCTAATTACCCTAATTAACTCCAATAAACTCCTAATTTTGGTTTATTATTTTATGTCCTAGAAACCAAGTTAATTAAAAAGTAAACCTAGAATCCCTCCCAACCTTTCTCACCTAGCAGAACCTTTCGTCCTCCTCTCTACTCCCCAGAACAGAGAATTCCAGCCATCAACTCTGACATCTTGCCATTGACACCAGCTGGAGCAGGCTTCGATGGTGGCGACTGGTGAATCGACTCCTTGGGAACTTGGAATACGACATCTTGTCATCGACGCTTGCTTGAGCAGGCTTTGATGGCGATGACTGGTGAATCGACTCCTCTAGAACTTGGAATTTGAAGAAACTGCTTTTTCTCAGCAAGGGGTTGTTCGCCGCCCCTAGGATTTTCTATCATTTTTTACAACATCCCGCCGCCAAGAGAGCATTGAAACCCACCATTGCTCTCCTGACACGTGTGACGCGTATGTGGTTGTCCCGAAGACAGTGCCCGTCGAATGGACCACGAAGGAGTGACAGGGTTCCACGGCCCAATCCCAAAATATGCCACCGAGTAGACGATGGGTCTCGTTACTTTTTTATTTTGTTTCGTTGGTTATATCGGACTAGGCTAAGTTACTTTCTTTCCAAGTTATTGTATGAACCCTATATAAGTTTGTTTGTGTAATAAGATCGGTAGAAGAAGAAAACCCTTAAACCTCGCGTTATTTACTTATATCGTTCGTGTGCTGCGATGCTTGCTTCGCCAATGCATCAATTAGTATCAGAGCCCGGTTCGAAAGAACCGAGCTCGCATCTGCGGCTCCTAAGGCCGACAAAAGAAGGCGATCTCCAGGAGCTGCCGGAGAATGCGTCCATCACCACCGCTTCAGGAATCGTCATCGATGATCACATAGGCGACGGTGACCCGATGCAATCGACGAGCAAAGAGCCGCCCGATGCCGAGATCACAGTCTTTGCGCTAACCGGGGTCTCTCACCTAACGATGCTGCGGTTTGAGGGCAAGATTGCGTCAGCAAACATCGTGGCTCTGGTAGATAGCGGGTCTACTCATAACTTCATAAGTCGGGAGGTTGTGAAAACCCTAGCTCTCACAGGGACGTGGAGGTTTTGTACGGACTTTCACGCTCTCAACAAAGAAACGATCAAGGATCGATTTCCCATCCCTACTGTTGACGATATGCTGGATGAACTGCACGGTGCCCAGTATTTCTTGAAGCTTGATCTACGAGCGGGATATCACCAGATTCGTATGCATGAGGAGGATATCGCCAAAACTGCTTTCCGTACTCACAGCGGGCAGTACGAGTATGTCTTCATGCCATTCGGCTTGTGTAACCCGCCCTCGACTTTTCAAGCTGCAATGAATGACGTTTTTCGGCCCCTGTTGCGAAAATCGGTGTTGGTATTCTTCGATGACATACTAATATGTAGTAAGGATTGGACCACTCACCTACAACATCTACGAACTCTGCTAGAATTGCTCCAACATCATCAGTATTATTTGAAGAAGATTAAGTGTGTTTTTGGGAACCAACGGCTGGAATACCTCAGCCACATGATATCCCCAGGAGGAGTTCAGATGACATCAAGATCAAGGCGATGGTGGACTGGCCGCGGCCGCGCATCGTCACTTAGCTACGCGTATTCCTAGGGCTGACTGGGTACTATCGCAAATTTGTTCAGGGATACAACTTGATAGCGAAACCCTTGCCATGTTGCTCAAGAAGGGGCAATTCCGTTGGAATCCCGAGGTTGAGGTAGCGTTTGATAATTTGAATCGAGCCATGACCACAATTCCGACATTGGCCATGCCTGAATTTGATGAGTTATTCGTCATAGAGGCGGACACATCTGGGAAAGGAGTAGGGGTCGTTCTCTCCCAAAAGGGGCACCCTGTCACCTATATGAGCCAAATGATGGGACCGGCTAAGGAAGCACGGTCGACATACCAGAAAGAAATGTTGGCCATTACTCTGGCAGTTCAGTTTTGGCAGCCATATCTTCTGGGCCGAACCTTTTACATCTATACGGATCAGCAGAGTCTTCGCCACATGTTGGATCATGGATCACTACCCCGGATCAACATAAATGGGTGGTCAAGCTAATGGGTTATGATTACAAGATTTTTTACAAGTCGGGACTAACTAATAAGGCTGCGGATGGGTTGTCGCGCAATGTAGGAGGCGTTGTACTTCACTCCTTGATGACACCGACCTCGACATTCTGGGATGAGGTCCGCGTGGCAGTCGTGGGTAACCCCTATTTGCAAGAGCTTCAAACCAAGGCCAAGTTAAGCGACCTGGGAGAAGATAGTACAAATCCGGGCGGATTTTCTTTAAGCACCGGGTCGTGCTTCCTCCGCAGTCGTCCTTAATCACCACTGTCATCAAGGAGTTTAATAACTCGGCAGGTGGAGGGCACTCGGGTATGGAGCGTACGCTACGGCGATTTCAGGGTCATTACTATTGGCCCCAGATGACGCAAACGATGAGGGATTTTGTGGGTTATTGTGATATTTTCGAGCATGTTAAGGTGGCAGGGCTGTGCCAGCATGGCTCTTGCAACATTTACCCATTCCGAAGCAAGTATGGGAGGAGATTTTGATGGATTTCATCGAGGGATTACCATGCGTGGGAGGTTGCTCGGTTATTTACGTGGTGGTGGATCACCTCACCAAATATGCGCACTTCATGAGCCTGGGTCATCCATATACCGCTAAATCAGCTGCTGAGGCATTCATTGATGGCGTCGTGCGACATCATGGGGTTCTTTCCACTATTGTAAGTGATCGTGATCGAGTTTTCATGAGTTCATTCTGGAAGGAGATTTTTGCTCGATTACAGACGTGGTTGCTCATGATTACAGCCTACCACCCACAGACAGATGGTCAGAGGGAGGTTGTCAATCGATGTCTTAAGCAATTTTTGCGTTGCTTCACACAATAGTAGCCACAGGCGTGGGTACGACTGTTGCCGTAGGCGGAACTATGGTATAATTCCACTTACCATTGAACGATCCTAATTACTCCCTTACGGGCTCTCTATGGGTGCGAGCCGCCCGCTATCATTCCATATCAATTGGCGTCTAGCCCGGTGGTGGGTGTCGACTTGGCTGCTCCCAATCAACGCACGAAGCAATTGGCGGATACGGCTCAACGGGACGTTAGTATTCACGGGGCGATTGGGTTCTACTCCACCTTCATCCCTATCGGCAGTCCTCTGTCTTCAGTAGAGCCTTGATAGACCGATAATCATACATATTTTCACCCCTATTCTGGAGCCGTTTGTGCTGAGGAATCTCGTGTTTTAAGCCGATTTTACGCCAGGTTGTGTGTTTGTGTCATATTTCAGGTCCCGGCGTTGGAATCGAGGCGGAGAAACGAGTTCTGGGTCGAAAGGAGCCGAGTTGGGACTAAGGGGGCTGCAGGAGGAAAATACCCGGTCGGATGGCAAAATACCCGACCGGGTATTTATCGTTTTCGGGCACCCGTGAGAAGCAGAAGGGGGCCCGGGCGAAGGCCTTAAATCCCCGGTCGGGGATTTTGGTGGTAGACCGGGGATTTTCGCCTTTAGTGGAACGGTGCGTTTCACAATACCCGGTCGAACCATAAAATACCCGACCGGGTATTTTGACCGGGTATCGCGACCAGGCAGCTGATAAAAGAGGAAGAAGGCCAATTTTCAAAGGGTTCCGAGTTTTTGAGAGAGAAACCGATACCTAGAGAGAGAAAGCGTCGAACCAGAGTTCTCAAGCGCCATAGATCGATCTTCAACACCATTGGAGCCCGTCTTGAGCTTGGAGAAGTGCGATTAAACGTCCAGAAGCAGGAATCCAACTTCACAGTATGATTTCCGTGTCTGAATCTGCTTTTGCTTCTTTCTCTATGGAGTAGTTTCCCCATTCATCTGGGTATGGAGAACCCTAGATTTGTATGCTAGGTCTGATTGTATGAACCCAAGTACAGTGTTTGTGAATTGATTATATTCGATTGAGGTTTGATTGATTGAATGACTTGAATCCTGATCAAATTCCTGTTGTTTCTGCTTTAACCTGGAATGAGAATATCTGCCTAGGTTGATAGAGTACCCTTAATCGAAGGTAGCGAATTGGCGACTTTAGTCGAGGAGCCAATTCGCTATTCTGTACCGAAGTCGATTCGGTAGTGGAGGTTTGGTTCATTAGGGCCTCAATCTGTTTACTCCGGTGGAGGTTAGTCGCCCGCTAGAGACTCAGATTGAGAGGGTCTGGAGACCTTTAGTCGAGACTTCAGGCTAATTGAGAACCTTCCGCAGTATAACTTTCATGAAAACTGAACTTGGTAAAATGCCATCCGACTTAACTGCAGTCTAGGGGGAAACCATATCCGGGTGACCTCTCTTGACTTGACAACAAACCGTTTACTTGCTTTGTGTTTTGTTTGCTTGAGTTTCACTAAAAGTTCACCGCTAAATAACAAGAATTCACCGAGTAGTCATCACATCTAGGACCTGGGTTGACATTAAAACCCGACCCGCTATACTACGCTTTAGGAAGTGGTTATACTTGGCCATTTTCTAGGGTGACAGTAGGAGTGAGTCAAGTTTTTGGCGCCGTTGCCGGGGACGGCTAGGTTGTTGAAGAAAAGTGATTTCTGTTACTTTAGCATTTTCATTTTTTGCATTGAGTTTTTGTTCTTCCCACTTGTGCCTTCACGGGTTTGCTTGCTTGAGTGTGTGCAGGTAGTGCATGACCCGTAGCCAGTCAGGAGGTTTACTGCCGTTGGATCCAGAGCTTGAACGCACTTGCCGCCAACTTAGGAGACAGCAGCGAGCTAGACTGGTTACGGGAGAGCGCATAGACGGCCACTTGACCAGCGATTCTGAGGAAGAGTACGAGATGGAGGGCGAAGACATCCCACAACCGGGGAATGCTCGACAGGTTCCCCCGGTGAATCAGCATCCACCACCACCGCCGGGTCCCACCTTGGAGTACTACTACACTCCACGGATTGCTGACATCCGCCCGGTCATCCTCTATCCGCCCATCCCAGCAAATAACTTCGAGATCAAGCCAGGCTGGATTCAGCTCATCACATCCTCTATCCAGTTCCATGGCTTGAAGGATGAGGAAGCCCGGGCACACCTTTCCCGTTTTCTGCAGCTGACAAACGGTTTCAAGCTGAATGGTGTTCCGGATGATGCAATCCGCCTTCACCTCTTCCCCCATTCTCTGGCGGGGAATGCTAAGAGGTGGTTGGAGACCCAGCCCCCACTGTCCATCACTTCTTGGGACGATCTGGCGGATAAGTTCGTGCACAGATATTATCCGGCATCGAAGACTACTGAGATTCAGCGGGAGATCACTCACTTCCGCCAAGAGCCAGATGAGTCCCTTCGTGATGCATGGGAGCGGTACATGGGATACTTCTGGCAGTGTCCCCATCATGGCTTCAGCGATGCTTTCACAGTGGGGAACTTCTACAGTGCCATCACCCCAGACAGCCAGAGGGTGATCGAGTCTCTATGCCCAGGAGGGGATATCCTTACTAAGACTCCACCCGAGCTGAACCAGATGATCAGTACTTTGGCTGCCCGCGATCATTCCTGGGGGCAGAGCAGCAGAGGCAGGCACTCCCGGGACCGTGGTGTGCATGCTATGGAGGCCAGATCCGGGTTAGAGCAGCAGGTGGCTGAGTTGGTGCAGACCCTGAAGCAGCCTAACAGTCTCCTTCCGGGCCGAGGTGTAGCTGCGCCTTCGGTAGCTCAGTGCCAGTGGTGTGAGAGTCCAAACCATTTGGTGGAGGACTGTCAGGCTATGCGGGAGTCCTCTACTCCCCAAGAGCAGGTGGCCTTCATCGCCAATGCTCGGCGCTTCGACCCATACAGCAATACATATAATGAGGGATGGCGCCAGCATCCCAACTTCGCCTGGATCAACAACACCAACAAACCACCTGGTTTCCCAGCCCCAGCAAGTGGTTTTCAGCAGAGGCAGCCCTACCAGGATAGGCAAGGGCCACCACCACAGCAGCAGCCCTACCAGCCTAGGCAAGGGCAGCCATTCCAGCAGCCCCAGGGCCAGTTTGCTCAGCCTCCAGCAGCCGCAGCTCCCGATAATCAGATGGCTGATCTGAAGAACATTTTGGCGACATTCATGACCACCAGCCAGGCGAATTTCGCAAGGGTGGACCAGAGCATAGCTTCTTTGGAGGCAGGGCAGAGGAACCAGGGTGCTATTTTGCAAGATCTACAGCACCAAGTCGGTGTCCTAGCGCGCCAGCTTACTGCTCGGGCCCCGGGGACTCTACCTGCCACCACCATCCCCAATCCACGGGACCCGCACGAGACCGCGCATGCCATTTTCACCCTGAGCGGCAGGCCTACATCAGCTGATCCTGCCCCGACCAGGCAGGAGGAACCATTACCTGCTTCAGCACTTCCAGCCGGTGATGCAGAAGTGCGGGTGGAGAAGGAAGCCCCTGCTCCCAAGCCACAACCAGTGGTGAAGGAGCACATACCCCAGCTTCCCTTCCCCACTCGCCTTCACAAGGACAAGCTGGAGACTGAGTTTGCCAATTTTATGGCAATGTTGAAGCAGCTCAACATCAGCATACCATTTGTGGAGGCACTGTCGAAGATGCCCAAGTACGCTAAGTTCATGAAAGATCTCTGCACCAACAAGAAGAAACTTGGGGATCTCTCGACAGTGCTGCTGAGCGAGGAGTGTTCTGCTATCCTGCAGAACAAGCTGCCCGAGAAGCGTAAGGATCCAGGGAGTTTTACTATCCCTCTTACTATTGGCAGCATGCATGTAGGCAAGTCCTTGGCGGACCTAGGTGCTAGCATAAATGTCATGCCATATAAGTTGTTCAAAAAGCTAGACCTAGGTGAACTTAGCCCTACTAGGATGAGCATACAGCTAGCTGATCGTTCCGTGGTGCATCCTAGGGGTATCATAGAAGATTTGCTTGTTAATGTGGGTGCATTCACATATCCTGTTGATTTTGTGATTCTGGATATAAATGATGATGTGGATGTGCCTTTGATTTTGGGTAGACCATTTCTTGCCACCGCCAAGGCATTGATTGATGTGCATGATGGTAAGCTAATTCTGCGTGCTGGGAATGAACAGGCTACTTTTTCTGTGACTGAGTTTGATCACTGTGCTATGATTTCTGTATCGCCTGTGCATGCTATTTCTGATCAGGTACACGAGCCTGTCGTGTATCCTTCTGCACCTCTCATTTTGCAGGACCCCCCTATCATTCCTTCGCCGCCACTCCATCCAGCCTCGCCTTCGAACAAAAAGCTCAAGGAGGAGTGGCGGCCGAAGCCGCAGGTGGCTAAGCCTGCACGGAAGAAGGGTGGAGACCACTACGAGCTGGTCCCACCCCCCGCACCACGACCACCCTGGCCATCCGAGTACTCACTCGCCTGCATCTTGCCGGATGGCCAGGTCGAGCTGACTTCTGCTGGTGGTTGCAACCGTCGGGTGCACGGTCACCACCTGAAGCTGTACCTCAAGAGCGATGTGGATCCGCTCTTGGAGGCACCTGTTCCTGCACTTCCCTGAGTATCCACCATGGGCGTCCAGCTAAAAGACGGTAAAGAAGCGCTTGTGGGGAGGCAACCCCACCACGGTTTGACTTTCTTTCTTATGTTTCGAGTCGGATTGCGATTTGGTTTTGTTTTGGTTTGTTTCATTTGTTCTGGATAATGTCTTATTGGGCTGACATCGGACCTAACATATTCTGGTTGAGCTTTTCTGTTCCCCTTGAGCTGTGTTGTGCTCCCGACTGGTCCATTTCCAGTCCTCTGCAGTCCGTGCATACCGGTAACATCGTTCCCCTTTCCTTCCCTCTTCTCCATTGAGGGCAATGTCGATCTTAAGTGTGGGGGGGATGTTTATCTTTTGACTGCATTAGCTCTGTTTGTGTGCTTGGAGCCTAGTCCGCTGTCCAAATCTTACGATTTGAGGGCTCCGAGTACTGCTGTTTGATCATATTGGCACTGTGTTTTGATGGATGAATTGATTGGTTTTCGGATTAATGCATGACAACTTGTTTGCGACTAGGACAACCTATGATGAGGACTGAGATGTGCAGTAGAACGATGTAGGGGTTCAGTTTTTCAACTGTTTGCTTGCCAACTGTGACTTGATCTGACTTGATCTGATTACTTATCCTTGACAGTCGTTTATGCATCTAGTTCAGGGTATCAGAATGTGAGATAGAGCATATAGGTAGCCATGTGAGATTTGAGCCTGCTCGTTTCTTTCTTGTGCGATAGATCCCTCTTCCATGATGTGTAGCATTCACGTTGTCACTAGCTAAGATGATGGGGGCATAGGCTTAGCCCACGCCCAAAACTGACTGTCCTGATGTGTCATATCCCCTAGTCAGCCCCTTTGAGCCGTGTGTTATCCTTTCTTTTGGTCTATAATGAAAAAATCACCCTTGTTGCATCTTTTAGAAGGTTCCACAGAGTGGTTTTATATATTCTCTGCTGTTTCTGCTAAAGTCTATGTGAGTGTTGGAGGTAGTGCTTAAAAATTGGGCAGGTGTTTGAAATTTATGCAGAAGTGGGGGCTCTCTTAAGAAATGAAAAGAAAAATGAAAGAAAAACAAAGAAAAACTGAAAGCAAAAGAGAGCCACTACCAACAGTCTGAGTAATGCCTAGTAAGCAGTGTTTCTTAGCAGTCTGGCTTGGAAATGCTGATGATTATGCCTCCTTCGCTCTTGTGCTCTTAAGATATTGAGTAATGCAGAATAGCAGAAAGAAAATACCGGGTTGTTTGACTGTGATTGTGTGTTTGGAAAATGTGGAACCTTTTTGCTATGAATACTTCCACCACCTAAAAGGCCTTTTCCCCATGTCCAAGACCCTAGCCAGTCATTTGAACCTGTGTCTAAGACCTCCTGATTAGTTAGTGGTGACACCCCATATGTGAACTCTAGCATTTAGAGGCTGCCATCATGGTGAAGAGATGATAGGGATTGAGAGAAATAGCATGCGCATCTTTCGCATCAAAAAATTGTCCTGACCCCACTGGTCGAGAGTGAGTGATTCATTTCCATTTTCTATATGCTCTTGTACCCCGGTGAGGACCTAGATTGCTCGGTCTCTATTCTGATGTTTTGAGTTGGATGCATGAGTTGACTGTTTTGAGTAGGTGGTTGAATCAAGTCTAGGTTGGCTAGTGAACAGACGGGAGACTCTTCCTTTACTCGATTTGCTGCACTCGAATGTCCTTTGTGGTGGTTGTCCAGGTTGTTATTGAGGTTGTGCATGTATTGATGTTTTAAAACCAGTGCGATTCACGTGTTTTGTGCCTTTATGACTTGTCCCCAGTGTTGGTTGATTGATTTGTAAGCTTACCTAGTGTCTGACTTGGTTTGCTTGGGGACAAGCAAACGGTTAAGTGTGGGGGAGTTTGATAGACCGATAATCATACATATTTTCACCCCTATTCTGGAGCCGTTTGTGCTGAGGAATCTCGTGTTTTAAGCCGATTTTACGCCAGGTTGTGTGTTTGTGTCATATTTCAGGTCCCGGCGTTGGAATCGAGGCGGAGAAACGAGTTCTGGGTCGAAAGGAGCCGAGTTGGGACTAAGGGGGCTGCAGGAGGAAAATACCCGGTCGGATGGCAAAATACCCGACCGGGTATTTATCGTTTTCGGGCACCCGTGAGAAGCAGAAGGGGGCCCGGGCGAAGGCCTTAAATCCCCGGTTGGGGATTTTGGTGGTAGACCGGGGATTTTCGCCTTTAGTGGAACGGTGCGTTTCACAATACCCGGTCGAACCATAAAATACCCGACCGGGTATTTTGACCGGGTATCGCGACCAGGCAGCTGATAAAAGAGGAAGAAGGCCAATTTTCAAAGGGTTCCGAGTTTTTGAGAGAGAAACCGATACCTAGAGAGAGAAAGCGTCGAACCAGAGTTCTCAAGCGCCATAGATCGATCTTCAACACCATTGGAGCCCGTCTTGAGCTTGGAGAAGTGCGATTAAACGTCCAGAAGCAGGAATCCAACTTCACAGTATGATTTCCGTGTCTGAATCTGCTTTTGCTTCTTTCTCTATGGAGTAGTTTCCCCATTCATCTGGGTATGGAGAACCCTAGATTTGTATGCTAGGTCTGATTGTATGAACCCAAGTACAGTGTTTGTGAATTGATTATATTCGATTGAGGTTTGATTGATTGAATGACTTGAATCCTGATCAAATTCCTGTTGTTTCTGCTTTAACCTGGAATGAGAATATCTGCCTAGGTTGATAGAGTACCCTTAATCGAAGGTAGCGAATTGGTGACTTTAGTCGAGGAGCCAATTCGCTATTCTGTACCGAAGTCGATTCGGTAGTGGAGGTTTGGTTCATTAGGGCCTCAATCTGTTTACTCCGGTGGAGGTTAGTCGCCCGCTAGAGACTCAGATTGAGAGGGTCTGGAGACCTTTAGTCGAGACTTCAGGCTAATTGAGAACCTTCCGCAGTATAACTTTCATGAAAACTGAACTTGGTAAAATGCCATCCGACTTAACTGCAGTCTAGGGGGAAACCATATCCGGGTGACCTCTCTTGACTTGACAACAAACCGTTTACTTGCTTTGTGTTTTGTTTGCTTGAGTTTCACTAAAAGTTCACCGCTAAATAACAAGAATTCACCGAGTAGTCATCACATCTAGGACCTGGGTTGACATTAAAACCCGACCCGCTATACTACGCTTTAGGAAGTGGTTATACTTGGCCATTTTCTAGGGTGACAGTAGGAGTGAGTCAAGCCTCTCAGAAATTGGCAGCTCGCTACTTTGGGCCCTATCGCATTATTAAGCGCATTAGGGGGGGGGGCTTATAAGCTTGCTCTTCCGGCTACCTCTCGCATCCATCCAGTGTTTCATGTCTCTCCTCAAGCGTTATGTGGGCGATGTGGTGGATGGAGTAATCCCGTCACCACCAGTTAGCGAGGATGGCGAGCTCGAAGTACAGCCTTGGGCGGTTCTGGACCATCGTTGGTCGGGCGTTGTTGGGTGCATGGTGGAAGAATGTTTGGTGCGGTGGCAGCATTTACCAGAGGAGGAAGCTACATAGGAAGAGGTCGAAGAGCTACATCACATGTTTCCGAATTTCGACCTTAAGGGCAAGGTCGCACTTCGAGGGGGGGGGGCAATGACGCGTTTGACGCGTATGTGGCTGTCCCGAAGACAGTGAGCATGTCGAATGGACCACGAAGGAGTGACAGGGTTCCACGACCCAATCCCAAATATGCCACCGAGTAGACAATGGGCCTCGTTACTTTGTTTATTTTGTTTCCTTGGTTATATCGGACTAGGCTAAGTTACTTTCTTTCCAAGTTATTGTATGAACCCTATATAAGTTTGTTTGTGTAATAAGATCGGTAGAAGAAGAAAACCCCTAAACCTTGCGTTATTTACTTTTATTGTTCGTGTGCTGCGATGCTTGGTTTGCCAATGCATCATCTCGCTCCGTCTTCACTAATCACCAATCTCCCTCTCATCGGAGACATCAACAGTTTCTTCACCGAGCTCAGCTCTATTTTGCTGGCGTTGCGCTCATCAAAATCCAACAAAATTGGTTTCAAAGCCATCGGAGAACTAAACTGATTTTGATGATCATCTTCTCCTCCTCAAATTCTCCAGGAGCATCTGCGGTTACCACAAGCATTAAAATGGAAATTGAGTTGATTACCGCTTCTTTCTTCTCCCCTTCCCTCTCAAATCCATCAAAAGTTCCGGCTTCCCCAGAAATGGGTGCCGTTTAGGAAGCAGCTACGCGTCACTCTCGATGGGAATTGGTGACCCAGGCTCCAACCTATTGATTGGCCCAGCTGCATTTTGTTGCAAAGCACGAAATCGTCCTGTTTGGGAGGTTTAATCATTAATTAATTGACCTTTAAGGACATATAATAATAATAATAATAATAATAATAATAATAATTAGGATTTTGCTACGGTGACATGCACTTTTCGGTCGACCTCATGTATGATCAGGTCGACCTAATCTGTTGTTTCAGTGTAAAAACAGTTTCATGGTGCCTACTTTGGAGATTCATATCTACAATTGGCTAGATGGAAATTGGATATTAAAGGCTTATTTTGAAGCTGAAGTGTCCCTCTACACATTAAAGTACTTGGGAGCTCAATAGAAAGTCCAGAAGACCATTTTTGAACCTGACCAAAAGGCTATGCCAAAACTGGGAAACTGCCTGAAAATGGCTAAGTCTGGCAACGTGTTTGTCAAGCCTACTTTGGAGCTCAATTTGAGAAGCATGGATGCGAGTCAAGTCTAGGGGCCTCTACCACGTTAAATTACGTATTTTTTTATACAAAGGCAATGTATTGGATGAAAGATTGAATATCTGTAAGGCTTCAAACAAAAGGCTCGAAGTTTCTACGAAGGCTGTTTTTCTGGCAGCTTGGTTGTGCTCGAAGTCTGCCAGAAAAAAGCCTTCGTAGCAACTTCGACCCTTTTGTTTGAAGCCTTACAGATATCCAATCTTTCATTCAATGCCTTGAATTTGTATAAAAACATACCTAATTTAACGTGGTATAGGCTCCTGGACTCGCATTCTTGCTTCTCGAATTGAGCTCCAAAATAGGCTTCACAAACACTTTTCCAGACTTAGCCATTTCCAGGCAGTTTCCCAGTTTTGGCATAGCCTTTTGATGAGGTTCAAAAATGGTCTTCTGGACTTTCTATTGAGCTCCCAAGTACTTTAATGTGTAGAGGGACACTTCATCTTCAAAATAAGCCTTTAATATCCAATTTCCATCTAGCCAATTGTAAGATATGAATATTCAAAGTATGCACCATGAACTGTTTTTACACTGAAACAACAGATTAGGTCGACTTGATCCTATATGAGGTCGAACGAATCCTAAATGAGGTCGACCGAATTCTAAATGAGTTCGACTTAATCCTAACTGAGGTCGACCGGAAAGTGCAAGTCACCGTGACATGCATGTTACCGTAGGCACACCCTAACAATTATTATTTTTATTACTTTAAAAATAAATATGTACAGATTAGTGGGGAGCCAAGAGGCCGACCTCCACTTTAGTTTACCCCAAAAAAAAAACCCTTTAACCCCAGCCCTCTCCAATTCTTTTTCCCCAGCAGCCAAAACACCTGTCCGGCCCTCTCTGTGATTATTCCCCAGAATAAACCCGCCCAGAAAGAAAGGAGAAAGAGGCAGTGCCGCTCGCAGCCGAATATCGACCCCGATCCCGATCTCATCCCTTTCTTGGTACTAGGTAAGGATCGCGAACCCTTCCCGATTTCTAAACTCGATTCATTGATAGTCTAATCTGAAGCTCGTATTTTATTAGCGGTGCCGTTTGAGGGTTCGCTCAACGAGGAGATGAACGTATCGGGTCATCTAACCTAGGCCTAGGCACGTTCTAGAGGTAAGAGAACTCAATCCCTTTGAGTTAGATCGATAAATTTGGTGATTTTTTGTGAGGGTACAATTCTGGATGTTTAGCAACAAGCGTTACAGGTTTTTAGTTACATATTTTGGATTGTCACTAAAGCTGCTGAGAATTTCCAAAAATGTATTTTTGGATTTTTTTATTTTTCCGAGTCTCTGTGGGTGTTTGTTTCTAGATTTAATAATTTTATAAATTGAGGGAAGTCTAGGAGATGGTTGTAATTTAATTTTGGGATTTTTGAAGATGTATTTCTATTTTTAGAAATTGATCGAATAATTGTTTTAATTAAATAAAAATCTTTCCAATGAGTATTTAAGGGTTTGATAATTTTCCAGGGTATAGGTGCGCATGATTGACATGGGAAAATTATTATTCGAAATTTTAAAGAGGTTCAAGTTAGTTGAAAAATTCGTCCAAGATAAAATTAATTAAGAAAAATGGTCGGTTTTGAAGGGATTATTTCTAGAAAAATTTTAATGGGGGTTAAGGGACCTTTGGGATGAGGCTCGAGGACTGGAGATTGAGGAGAGGGTGTTCTAGTGATTCAAAAGGGGTTTTAAATCGAGAAAGGTCGTCTAAGAAAATGGATTCTTATCAATAGGTTTCCCCCAAGATAATCCGGCTAAGGAGGGGTTTCTTCGAGGAAGGAATCGAGGATTCATCTTTTCGAGGTTAGTGTAAAGGGGGTAAAATCTCTGTCGTAGGTCTTTTAGCTTATGCTTTTCGTTCAAGTTATTATGAGTTAATTTTGAGTAATGCGCGATATGTGTGTGAGGCATCCCACCGCCTGTAAGCGTGGAGGCACGCGTTGTGCTATGTATGAATGTATGGATGTATGATTGTAATAGTTGGTTGATGATACGATGAACCCTGGGGCGGTTGGGTCACTACTGGACGGCGAGACGTAACGCAGTAGTTGACGGGCATGGACTGGACGGCGAGACGTAACGCAGTGCCATTGCCGAGTTTGGATATGCAACCGGACGGCGAGATTTAACGCGGTGGTCCCTAGTGTTGGTGTCTATGGATTCAGAATATAAGTAAGAAAATTCTAAAGATAAGATAGGAGTAGAGATCTCTTATAGACTGTTTGATAACAAAGTATAAGGGATGAAAGCGAGAACGGCTTTTTTCTAAATCAAGAACCCTAATAACGGGTTTAGTGAGGTGTTTCTTAGGGCCAAGACCTTAGGAAGTAACGACGAGACTGACCCCTTCTCATTCACCAGGTGCAGAGAGGGGAAGAGGACGCATCCATCAAGAGGAGGTTACTCGAGGAGAGCAGCAGCGGCAAACCTGAAGATGTCAACTGGATCTGGGTAATGAGATGGGACCTCCCATATATGTCTGCCTTTAGTTTCATGTCTTAATGAGTATACTGGGAAACTCAAGGATTGTGTTTTGTGTTTTGTTGCTCTGAGTTGAGGTCGCCCAAGTGTTTACAGCATTTCACTTGAAAATCTTAAACATTGTGGTTGTTGATTTTTGGTTTTGACTTGTAAACCTGTTTTGGGTTGCTCTGAAGTAACCGGTTTGTGGTTTGAGTTATGGTTTGGTTTTCAAAAAAAAGAATCGGGTCGTTACACTGATATGATCCCAAATTTTCCCTCAATCAAGCTGGAATTGATTAATCAAGATGGTAATAGTGATGGCAATTTCAACCCGCCCCGCGGGTATTACCCCACCCGCAGTAGCGTGGGGCGGGGCATGGGTATCTACTTCCGACCCGCCCTGCCCCGCCCCGCCCCGTTCTAGACTCATTTTATCTCAATTTCTTACAATATCTATACATATTTCTCCTATTTTGACTTTTCTTCAACTAGTTACAGTCGATCTTTCAACTTGTTAGGCTCAATTATCCATTCTATTATCAATTTTTTTCATTCTTAAAGTTTTTTTCCCTACGTTTTATTGTAAAAAGTAAAATTTACGTGTATTTTTTTTAACAACATGTAAGAGTGGGTCGACCCGTCCCGTCCCGTAACCGCGCGGGTTTTACCCGCCCCGACCCGTAGTAGCGTGGGGCGGGGCATGGGAATTGAGGTACCCGCCCCGCTCCGCCTCATTGCCATCACTAGATGGTAAGCTAAGTACATTAAAGAACACTGAATTTTGGCCAAGTCCTTTTACAGTTTCAGGTAGCCAACTTTGGACGTGTGAAACTCTTTATTGGCTCGATGGAAATGGATGTTTCAGAGTTTGTTTAGAATCTGGTCTCACCCTCGACACATTGACATGCTTTGGAGATCAATTGGAAACCCAGAAGGTTGTTTTACAGCCTGTGCAAAAGGGGAAGTTGAAACCGGAAAACTGGTAGAAAAAAAGACTAAGGCATGGAGACAGTTCGAGGAGGGTACTTTGGAGCTCGATTCCTGGAGATTGAGGAAGAGTCGATTTTCCATATTCATACCTCATGAAAGTAGGTTTCTTCTACTACAACGACATGACATTGGATGACTGCAATGAATACTAGAAGGCCTCGAACGAAAGCTCCAAAGATTGTATCGAAGGTGAGTTTCTGTCTTTGGAAACCAGGCAATCTGAATCTTTATTGGATTAGGATTCCTTTGCTGTTCTGTGTTTAATTACTTTTCGTTGTTGGTTTTGAATTCCTTTCTCAATTGTTCTGTGTTGAATTCCTTTACTGTTCTTCTAAGAGTGGTAGGATTGGCTAGGTCTATTTAAATTGCTTTGATTCGTTGTAATTTTTCAGATTTCGTAGAATTGAATAACAAACCGAGAGTTAGATTTCATAAGGTTTTGTCTTGTGAATTGAGAGATCAACCTAGCCAAATCTAGGTCTGGTCTTGAGCTTGTATCGTTCAAGTACTCACCTTGTTCGTGGCCAAGCATCGACGACACCAATCGAGCCTCTTTCCCTTCATGAAAGTTGCACGAAAGGTTCAATCTCGAACACAAGACTCTGTTTTTGTGTTCTTTCTCACCAGAATTTAATTCAATCTTGAATTGAATCCGAGTTGCGCTTCTCTGGTCAAAACCACCTGCTTAGGGGGTTATCAGAATATGACCCCTTAGACCATCCACATCCATGAAATACAATTTCTATTTCATATGAGGAGGACGGAGGCGACGAGGTTGGAGTGGCGCTGGGTGAGTAGTTTGGTGAGCTCCACCATTGAGCCGAGCTATCAACAACGATGGTGAATACTGAATTCACCACCACTGTCGCGGGTCTTCACTGCCGGCAAAATGGAGCTCTCTGAAGACTACTCCTGCATCATCTCCCGCGGTCATGTTCCCATAATCACTCGCATCTTTGATGATGCAATCGTCGACACCTGCTACGGCATCTTCAACTACTGCGAGCTTCTCAAGCTATAGGTTAGTTAGTCAGTTTCTTCCTTCTTCCTTCGTACCAAGAGAATATACATGTACAACAACATTGGATTATGTAAATTCTGAAGCCCAAAGTAGAAGCATAAAATGTCATAAGTGATAACCTGGTTGAGAGATATAACTATGCTTTGAATTTTTTGCACTTAAAAGTACAACTTCTGGAGGTCGCAGTAGATAATGGTTGACTCGCCTTTGGAGGTGAAGTTAAATGGGTCCTCATTGGATTACAATGGTTTTGCAGGGGAAAGAAGGCGTTCTGCAGCAGGGAATGCACGAGCCTCCTCCTCACCATTACCACTGGGGGAATTAAGTGAAATGGTCCTATTTATATGTTAGCAAAAAAAATATTTTAGCAACAAAAAGTTATTCTAGAGGGCGATCGTTCTGACTCAATAGGCATATCCTCTGAGACTGTCTTAATATGTTAAGATTTGTTATCTCAAAGCCAGTTTGTTCTAAACCAGTTCGCTCTCTGAAAGACTCGAGATGCTAAGATTTGTTATCTAACAGTTCTCTTCACTCCTTGATGATGCTAAGGGTTGTTGCTTCAAATCAAAAGCTGAGACCCTTTGCAATTGCTTAACATTAAACTACTCATTTGAACATGTTTTCACCCAGCTTTGCTGTGTTTGCATCTTGCTTAGATATTTTTTCTTCCGTTTTGGCCTATTTTTCTCCTTCGTTGTGACATCAGCAGGCGGGATAACGGGAGGAAGCAAGGCTTCTTCTTCTCCATTCTTTTCTTCATCTTCATTGGTTTCTTTTTCTGTAGCTATTTGGTCTTCAGCATTTGCTGAACTGATTTACTTTCGAACCGTTTTCAAGGAGTCATCATATGCATTAAGTGCTTCAAGACAGATATCACGGTTTTTCATTAGCTGCTCGATCTCCAGATTGATGGCCTGCAAAACAGGTTACTATTTATTGCTCCAAGTAACTTGTCAAAAACCAACAAGAATGGGCGGGGTGGGGGGAAGATGACCCCTTATCAGAGAAGAATTCAGAACATTTGAACTCTTCTCAATCCCGCCTTCCAGACGACGACGTTCAGCCCCAACATCACTATGATGCCGCTTTGCCAACTGACGGAAGCCAACATCCCGACAACGGCGTTTCACTAAGTCAACCAAGACCACGCAGGACCTGGAGCGACATCGTTTCAGGGAAAAACAAGACGGGATAGACATTTACACCTTTAGTCCCTGATCATCTATTTTTTGCCATTTTACCCGTTTTGGGTTGTACTTGCAGTTGAAGCAACCTTGTCTTCTTCTACATTTGTGCTAGCTCACTTGTACTACTGTAAACAGCTATATAAGCTGAAAACTACAATGAGACAATCCAAGTTTTAGGGTTTCCAACACAAAAGCGATGTTATGGTATCAGAGCCTGGTTCTCTTGAACCCTAGGCGCCGCCACAATAATGGATGATGTGAATATGAGCACTGATGGAGGAAATGCAGCAGCCAACGCCAATGTTGCACACACCACCACACTTCAGGATCCAATGGCAGATCCATACTACCTTCATGGCTCTGAACAACCAGGGCAAATATTGGTGGCGGAGAAACTCACCACCGCCAACTACAATGATTGGAACAAAGCGATGTACAATGCACTAGGAGCCAAGAACAAGATTGGGTTCATCAATGGCACTCTGGCTGAACCAGCAGCAGACAGCCCACAAGCCTGGTCTTGGAACAGGAACAACATCATGGTCCTGTCTTGGATCCAACAAGCAGTTGAGCATGGGATTAGGAAGACAATCATGTCTTTCAAGACAGCTACAGAAGCCTGGAGAAGCTTAAGGGCTCGATATGGACAAGGGGATATGGTGAGGATAGCATAGCTGATAGAGGCCCTGGCCACCATGAAACAAGGTAACCAAACCCTAACTGAGTACTATGGTGATATGATTGCTGTGAGGGATGAACTAGACAACTATCAGCCTTTAGATCCTTGTGACTGCACTCCCACCAGCCACTCCACATGTAGGGCTATGAGACAGGTCATGGGTTACAGGGACACTGGCTATGTCATTCAGTTCCTCAGGGGACTCAATGAGAACTATAGCACAGTTAGGTCACAGGTTCTGTTTCAGGACACCCTCCCCTCCATTGATACGGTGTTCTAGAGGATGCTTCAACATGAGAGACAGCAGTATGGGAGCCATCAAGCCAAGGCCCTAGCTGCTGAGAGCACTGCCTTTGCTTTCCACAGCAATATACAAGCAAACAAAAGGACCAGACCCTATTGCACCTACTGCAAAGCACTAGGGCATATTGAAGTTGTTTGTTATCACAAACATGGCTGGCCACCAGGCATGACTCCTAGGGGTGTGAATGCTACTGGAAGACCAGTTGAGTGCACTCACTGCAAAAAAACTTGGCCACACAGAAGACAAGTGCTATCAGAAGAATGGCTACCCTCCTGGAACTGGAAGAGGAAGAGGGAGACCTCAAGTCAATGCAGCCACCACAATGAATGGAGACAAGGGTCGGCAAGAAGTCAAGCTTACTAAAGCTGAGTATGAGAAGTTTATGCAGATGATGAGTCAGAATGCTCAAGCCTCCCCTGGACCAAGCTTCTCAGCTGCAGTTTTCACTACTATCAAACCAGAATCCTCAAGTAAATATGTTTTCAATGCACAAAACAAGGGTCCATACAACCAGGTATGGATCCTAGACACTGGGGCATCCGATCACATTGTTTGTTCCCTTGATCTTCTTCAACACCACAAACAAATCAGTGGTGTTTACATCACACTTCCCACTGGACAAAGAGTTGAAGCTAGTCACTCAGGAACTGTGAGATGTCTCCCAGACCTGGTGCTTGAGGAAGCTTTATATGTTCCTCAGTTTAACTTCAACTTAGTGTCTGTCAGTAAGTTGAGCAAGAACAAATCACTTTGCTTAACTTTCTTTTCTGATGTGTGCTTGATTCAGGACATGCAGCTGAGGAGGATGACTGGTTCTGCTAAGCTGTCCCATGGCCTCTACCTATTAGACAACATAGATAGCTCTACTATACCTAAACACACTACTGCAACTAGTAGTGCACCTTTTGACCTTTGGCACCATAGATTAGGGCATGTCTCCCATTCCAAAATACCACTTTTGAAGGAACTGTGTACATCTATAGAAACATACAGCTCTGTACCCTGTGATGTATGCCATTTTGCTAGACAGAAGAGGCTGTCATTTCCTTCCAGTTCAACTGTAACTGAGAATCCTTTTCAATTGATACATACTGATATTTGGGGGCCAAACCCTGTTCCTAGCTATGATGGATATCGATATTTTTTTACCATTGTAGATGATTTCTCTAGGATGACATGGGTTATTCTGTTACAAGCCAAATCTGAGGTCAGACCTAAACTACAAGAGTTCTGTCATTACATTGAGAGACAGTTTGACACTCCTGTTAAAAGAATCAGAAGTGATCAAGGCAAAGAGTTCAGGATGCATGATTTTTTTCAAAACACTGGCATTTTCCATGAACAATCATGTGTTGAAACCCCTGAACAGAACAGCAAAGTAGAGAGGAAACACTAGCACATACTTGCTGTTGCCAGAGCTCTAAAATTTCAAGCCAATCTCCCACCTGGTTTCTGGGCAGATTGTGTGAAACATGCTGTGCATCTAATCAACAGTGTTCCAACTCCTGTCCTAAACAATCTCACACCATTTGAAAAACTACACAAAAAACCACCAGACCTCTCTCACCTCAGAGTCTTTGGTTCCCAGTGTTTTGCAAGCACGCTCACCAACCATAGAGCCAAGTTTGATCCCAGAGCCAGAAAAGGCATTTTTATTGGCTTTACATCTGGAATAAAGGGGTTCAGGATCTATGACCTCACTTCCCATGAAATCTTCACTTCAAGGGATGTTCAATTTCGTGAAAACCACTTTCCATTCCACCATGAAACTAATTCCTCCCTTCACACTGACCTCTACAATCCCAACCTTACCCCTTCCTCTTTTGATGATCCCAGCCCCACTTACCAGCCCCCCACCATCCCCTCTCACACTCTCACTAACTTAAACACCATCCATTTTGATACTGATAGTGACACAGACACTGATCCACACAATCCTACTCCTCCCCACCCTCCCTCTCCCACCCCACCTTCCCCACCACCACCACCCCCTCCACCTGTCATTCCTACTAGGAAATCCACCAGAATTCCTAAACCACCATCTCACCTCCAACTATTCCATAGCAACCTGCTTCAGCAGCTTCCTTCCACCAGTCATCTTACTCAACAGCACTGTCCAGGTATCACCTACCCACTCAGTAAAGTTATTCAATATGATCACTTGTCTCCTACTGACAGACACTTTGCATTGAGCATATCTTCCTATAAAGAACCAGAATCCTTCAAGGAAGCAATCTTGTCTCCATTTTGGAATGCTGCAATGCAGGATGAATTTCAAGCTCTTGACAAGAACCAGACTTGGGACATTGTGGAGGCTCCTCCCAATGTCAAAATCATTGGCAACAAGTGGATATACAAGTTCAAATTCCTCTCTGATGGTAGCCTAGAAAGAAGGAAGGCAAGACTAGTTGCTAAGGGCTACACACAACAAGCAGGCATTGACTACCAAGATACATTTGCCCCTGTTGTGAAAATGACTACAATCAAACTCTTCCTAGCTCTGGCATCTATCCACAATTGGCATATGAATCAGTTAGACATCAACAATGCATTCCTCCATGGAGATTTGGAGGAATGTGTTTACATGAAACTTCCAGATGGTTACATTCCACCCCCAGGTATTAAGAACCCTGTTTGTCGACTAAAGAAATCACTCTATGGTCTCAAACAAGCATCGAGACAATGGTTCTCCAAGCTTGCTGAGATACTTCATTCTCAAGGCTACACATCTAGCAAGGTGGACCATTCACTGTTCTACAAAGCAACATCATCCTCCTACACCTGCACTCTGGTCTATGTTGATGACCTCGTCATTGGAGGCAATGAGATGACTGAAATAATCAACATCAAGGACTATTTGCATCAAGAATTCAGTATCAAAGACTTAGGTGACTTGAAATTCTTTTTGGGGATTGAAGTATCAAGATCCACTTCTGGGATTCACATTTCTCAACAAAAATATACATTGGAGATTCTGGATGATGCATCAATGATCAACACCAAACCAGTCACTACACCCATTGATTACAAGACACACTTGACAGCTCAACATGATGATCCCTACCCTGATCCAGAACACTACAGAAGACTTGTTGGCAAGCTCATTTACCTCACCACGACGAGGCCTGACATCAGTTTCGCGACCCAACAAGTAAGCCAATACATGTCTAACCCTAGCTATTCACATTTCAGAGTTGTGACCAGAATATTGAGGTTCCTCAAGTCAGCTCCCTCCACTGGTCTCTTCTTCCCTTCTTCATCATCTCTCCACTTGAAGGCTTTCAGTGACTCCGATTGGACCGCCTGCGTCGACACACGCCGCTCTGTCACCGGCTTCTGTGTCTACTTGGGCGACTCCCTGGTGTCCTGGAAATGCAAGAAGCAGACCACCACATCCCACTCCTCCTGTGAAGCAGAGTACCGCGCCCTTGCATACACCACATGTGAAGTGCAATGGCTGCTCTACCTACTTCACGACTTCAAAATTGCACATCCTCAAGTTGCATCGCTGTACTGCGACAATCAATCGGCCATCTACATCGCCGAGAACCCAACGTTCCATGAACGGATGAAACACATAGAGCTGGACTGTCACTTCGTCCGCGAGAAGCTTCAACATGGCACCATCAAGGTCCTCCACGTCTCCACTGTTCACCAATTGGCCGATCTCTTCACCAAAGCTCTCTCCCCTGCCATCTTTCATCACCTTCTCTCCAAGCTTGGTGTCCATGAACTCTGCCCACCAGCTTGCCGGGGGCTATCAGAGAAGAATTCAGAACATTTGAACTCTTCTCAATCCCGCCTTCCAGACGACGACGTTCAGCCCCAACATCACTACGACACCACTTTTCCAACTGACGGAAGCCAACATCCCGACGACGGCGTTTCACTAAGTCAACCAAGACCAGGCAAGACCTGGAGCGACATCGTTTCAGGGAAAAACAAGACGGGATAGACGTTTACACCTTTAGTCCATGATCTTCTATTTTTCGCCATTTTACCCGTTTCGGGTTGTACTTGCAGTTGAAGCAACCTTGTCTTCTTCTACATTTGTGCTAGCTCACTTGTACTACTGTAAACAGCTATATAAGCTGAAAACTACAATGAGACAATCCAAGTTTTAGGGTTTCCAACACAAAAGCGTTGTTATTCACGTCCCTTAATTTCAGAAATCAAGATTACCCCTTCATGGTATTGGAATTGTGATATGCTTCTTCCCCGGACTAGCAGAATCAACTTCTATATCAGCACTAACATTGTCACATGTTGTAGATAGTCCTTAATGTCAAGACCCTTACGGTTTGTGGACTTTGAGCTGCTGGCTTTCGTGGTACGTCAGAAGGGATTGGATCAGTTTCTTCTCAGCTGCAGCAGTGTTACTCGGAGAACCGAAAACTGTGACATTGAAGTTACGCTTGTCGAAGAGGACGTACGTAGGTTTGTGTGCTGCTGTTGTATGGATCGCATCAAGTTGATACTAGGTGGGGAGAATAGATGCCTTAAGACAGACTAGACTGAGTGAGGCTTTCATGATTTATAGTCCTTCCTCTCATCAGCTTTTCCAGTGGTCTTCTCAGCTCCACAACTGTCTTGGTAGCATTAGCAAATAGTTCTACTCTCCAGGAAGCATTGGCAACTTCCTCCAGCTTGTATTCCACACCTGACCTGAGAGTAATAAACAAATTCAAAGCATAAGTAAAAATTCTCTGCATATCCATCATTAACACAGATGAAATGTACATAAAGCATACCATTATCATTATCTATGAAGCTTTCAAGCACCGAATCCACTTGCTTCCTGATTACAGAATAAACTGGTGCAGTACAGGTCAATGAGCTATGAAACAACTGTTGGCACCTTATTTTCTGCCACGGGAGACATACCGACAGTACTTTCCCTTGCAGATACTCCAAAGCTTTAGCTGCCTCCAAGTGCAATCTCCCGTCAAAGATAATTGAAGCTTTCATACAACGAGGCATCGGAAATATCTTGACTCTGCACAACTGATATTTGGATTCTTCGTAGGGAGAGATCAATCGCATAAAGTGCGTCTTCGCAAGAACTAGTCCAAGGCTCTACCACAACATTCTCCCTCCAGCTATTCATACGAGACCAATAAATAAATGTTTGCTTTCACGGCTCGGAAAGGAAATAGTTTATGATCAGAACCCAAACATGTTTGTAAGGGAACCACGTACTTTCAGCATGGAGCCACTGAATGGAACTCCATCCAGCTGACATGCCTTCTCAGCACAGCAGCATCAGGAGAAAGGAAGGTTATCCTTCCTGCCCCACTTCTTCTCGTCACCGACTTGTTGGCCATTCGAAAACTTGTGGACAGAACAAATAGTACCTACCGCACGTGAATTCCTCGATAAACGTCAAGAGTTCCTTCCTTACCATCAACAACCTGACCCTTTGGAGAAAATACATCCACAATCAGAGATCTTTTTTCAAGTTCACCGTGCTTAATCTCAGAACCAGCTCCAAGAAGTGCTATGCAAGATGAAGCGCCAACTCCATGGTAGAGACGTCTCTCCATGCATTCATTACGTTACGTAGTGCTCTCCGCTCATACTCCACAGCTTCCTCTACAAGACTAGAGAGCTTATCCATGTTTTCTAAAATAGCAAATAACTTGTAAAAGACGATTTGCGGAAGCAATAAAATGACAACACACTCGATTTACGTGGTTTCCCTACTCGATGTGCGTAGGACTATTCCACGAAGAGCTTAGGGCTCTTAGTCCGTTCTTATTGATTGATGATCTGATGATAATAGCTTAGGTTTACAATGAGCTTCTCTAAGCTATTTATATGAAACAAACTAGGTAGACTCTTAGTTGTACAGGAGGAAGAGACGAAGGCAACTATTCCAAAACAAAGGAATTATCCAACTTGAGAAGGGAATTATCCCAACTTGAGACTTCTGCCGAGTAAGGATGAGATGACTTCTTACTCAAGGCAACTTAAGGACACGTGTCCTTCATGACACGTCGTTTGCTTGTTGGATTTGGGTCATGGATTTGGGTACCAAATTCCAAGGTTGATGGATTTAACATAAGTCCATTGTTTGTTGAAGGGTGCTAAATCCGTGGGGTCCACGGATTTGGTCTTTATTTTGGAACCAAATCCGTGGACCCCACGGACTTGTAAATCCCACATATTGATTTGGGATTTGCAAATCCTTGATGGTTAGTTATTTATTTAACAAATCCATCATCAAATCTATCATGCAAACATTAGACTCTTCATATCCATAATCCAATAAATCCAACATAAATCCCAAGGTTTTTGTTGGTCAAAACCCTCATTTTTCAAATCCAACAAGCAAACGACCCCGTAATACTCCCCCTCAAGCGAAGGCGTGGATGTCAAGCATGCCAAGCTTGGAAAGAAGGTGACGAAACTGGGTGTGACCAAGGCCTTTTGTGAAGAGATCAGCGGGCTGCTCAGCTGTGGCGATCTTGCAGGGAGCAATATCAGAAGACTGAACGCGTTCTCAAACGAAATGGCAATCCATTTCAACGTGTTTCGTACGCTCATGAAACACTGGATTGGCAGAAATGTGCAGAGCGGCTTGACTGTCACAATAGAGAGGTATGGCCGCAGGCTGTGGGCAGCCAAGATCCGAAAGGAGCCAGCGCAACCAGATGAGTTCACTAACGGTAATGGCCATGGCTCGATACTCGGCCTCTGCGGAAGAGCGTGCAACAATAGTTTGTTTCTTTGTTTTCCAGGATACAGGTGCATGTTCGAGGCGTATGAAATAACCTGTGGTAGAGCAACGAGTGGTATGGCATCCACCCCAATCTGCATCACAATATGTAGTTAAGAGGAGAGAAGACTGTACCGGAAGGAACAGACCATTACCAGGAGACTGCTTGAGATAACGGAGAACACGATTGGCCAGATCAACATGGGCCTGGGTTGGACTATGAACCCCTTGACTGAGGAGGTTGACTGCATACTGGATATCAGGACGAGTGACTGTGAGATAGAGAAGGCGACCGACAAGCCGCCGATAACCAGATGGATCCCGTGCAGGGGAGGATGGCAGGCGACCGAGCTAGTGATTTTGTTCAATAGGAGTAGAAATGGGACGACCAGCTTCGATGCCACAATTAGACAGGATGTCAAGGATGTATTTTCGCTCATTTAGAACCATGCCACGTTTAGACCGAGCAACTTCAATGCCAAGAAAGTATTTCAAGGGGCCAAGGTCCTTGATAGTGAACTGTTGGTGAAGGAAATCCTTAACGCGTTGGATGAAGGTAGAATCATCACCGATGAGTATGACATCATCTACGTAGATCAAAGCTTCCACAATGCTAGTAGGTGTCTTGCGGATGAATAGAGAGTGATCAGCATGGCTTTGAACAAACCAAGAGAGAGCAAGGCAGCCGAGAACTGATGATACGAGTTCTGTGATGCTTGTTTGAGGCCATAGAGGGACTTGTGAAGGCGACATACACGAGTATCACCAGCCTGGGCGAAGCCCTGAGGAATCTCCATGTAGACTTCTTCAGAAAGATCACCATGGAGAAATGCATTCTTGACGTCTAACTGATGAGTAATCCAACCCTTGCTGACTGCAACAGACAAGAGACAGTGAACGGTGACCAGCTTAGCAACTGGAGCAAAAGTGTCATGATAGTCAATTCCTTCAACCTGAGTAAATCCTTTTGCGACTAACCGAGCCTTGAACCTTTCAATGGTGCCATCGGGAAGATATTTAACTTTATAGACCCACTTACATGCAATTGCACGTTTCCCGGGTGGCAGAGTCGTGAGGGTCCAAGTGCCATTCGCCACAAGAGCCTCGACTTCAGCACGGATGGCAGCGCGCCATTCCTTGATGCGGACAGCCTGATGAAAATGTCGAGGCTCAAACACGTGAGAGACAGCGGCCACAAAGGCCTTGTGAGCAGGGGACAAGCGATCATAACTAACGTGCTCCTCCAAAGGGTATCGAACACGTGAGGAATTTGCCTTCCCAGGAATCTGTACTTCATAGCCCTCAAGACGAACGGAGGGACGCAAAATGCGATCACTGCAGCGAGGAAGGACGGCAGCGGGTGAGGGTGGAGCTGCCATCGGTGATGTCGTCGCATCGGGAGGCAATGGCGAGCTAGGTGGAGTTGGCGTAGGATCTCCCGAGAGATGATCCGAGGACGGAGTGGGAGATGCCATAGGAAGAACCTGCTCGGCTGGTTGGAGGGAATCAGCCTGGGGTGCCGAATTTGACGTGGGCATGACGTCCTCGTGCATGGGAGGATGTGGCATTGGCTGAGCATGGGAGGACGGCCCCTCGGCTGTAATGCCAAGTGGGTGATCATCGATAGTTTCATCTTGAATGAGTAAGGGAGCTGGGCAACTCAGGTGCACAATGTCCTTTTGAAAAGGGAACACGTGCTCCAAAAAGAAAACATCTCTGGATGTGTATATTTGATGGGTCTCCGAGTCATAAACTCTGTAACCACGTTGTGAGGAAGGATAACCCACGAAGATGCATGCTCGACCACGTGGGGCGAACTTAGAGAGATGAGGGTGAGTATCCTTTGCATACAGAAGGCACCCGAAACTGCGGATGTGCTCGAACTGTGGGGGCCTGCTAAAGAGAACTTCGTATGGAGTACGATTTTGAATGGAGGTTAATGGCAAACGATTGATCAAGTAAGCCGCAGTGAGGACACACTCGCCCCAGAAACGAGTGGGCAAGCCAGAGTGAAAACGGAGTGCTCGAGCAGTATCCAACAGGTGGCGGTGCTTCCTTTCTACGACCCCGTTTTGTTGAGGGGTGTCTGTACAGGATGTCTGTAGTATGATTCCTTCCTGCTCATAGTAATCCTGTAAAACAGGCAACCCAAACTCCCTGCCATTATCGGTTTGCACACGTTTTACACGTCAAGCATATTGAGTGCGGACTTGATTAAAGAACATGAGTAGATAACGAGCAACTTCCGACTTATATTTCAGCAAATAAACCCAAACGGTACGACTGTAATCATCCACAATGGTGAGGAAATAATGTGCCCCACTGAATGAAGCTTGTTTATACCCTCCCCAAATATCGACATGGATGAGTTCGAAACAAGATTGAGTTTTGATAGAACTAGACATAAAGGGAAGCCGAGTTTGCTTGGCTTGAAGACAAGAAGGACATGGATCCTTATTCGAAACCAAAGTACTGGAAATATGAGGTTGTAATGCCATGAGTTTGGCCTGAGAGGGGTGACCAAGCCGCATATGCCACAACGAAGTATCCCGGACTACCTTTCGCGCGTTGAAAGCCATTGGATGCTCACCATCAACCACACGAAGATAATACAGCCCGTCGACATGTCTACCCGTCCCAATCATCCTCTTCGAGTGTAAGTCATGGATAACACAGAAATTACTCATGAAAACCACTGCGACTGAATGATCTGTTGTGAGACGACTGACCGACAAGAGGTTGCACTGAAAATATGGGACATAACGCGACGTAGAACAAATCCATTGGCTAATTTAGCTGTGCCAATGCCACGAACTGGGACCCCTTTGCCATTAGGGATCGTGACGTGTAGGGATGGATGAGGCTCCAACTCACCATCGAACAAGAATTTATCTTTAGCTATATGTTCAGTACAACCGGAATCAATAATCCATGTATCTTGAAAAGAAAGATTCTTACCAGCAAGGTTACTTGTAGGTGTCGAAGAGGACGAGAGGAAAGCTCGAAGTTGCTCCACTTAGGATGGCGTGAGTCCAGGAATGGGTGCCGACAAAGCTTTCTCGACTGCTGTAGCTTGGGGATCTGGCCGAGGATTTTTGTTCGGCTTTCTTCGACGTGGGCGCTCTCCCTTCTCAGCCTTATCTCCACTGCGAGTTGGCCACCCGATTAGCTCATAACAAGTGGCCTTGAAGTGTCCCGGTTTCTCGCAGTGTGTGAAAAAAGGGCGCCCTTCCGGGATGCGCTCACCATTAAGCTGCTGCTGCTCCCCCTTTCCCTGAAATGCAGCCGCTTCGGTACGGCGACGAAGCTCACTAGAAAGACTCCTCTGCTGCTCATCATTAGCAACAGCATGGTATGCTTCGCCCAAGGATGGGATGGGTTTCATGGAGAGAAGATGAGTACGAACTGTGGAGAATCCATCGTCGAGCCCAACCAGGAAATCGAGCAGTCGCATGGCTTCATGAGAGCTACGCGTTCGCTCCTCGACATGGCACTCACACTTGCCGCATGTACAAGCTGCGGGAGGGTCTAAGGTCAGCCATTCATCCTAGAGGCGCTTGAGCTTGGCGTAGAAACTGGAAACTGAGGAGCGATCTTGACGCAGACCCATTATCTCTCGGCGAATTTTGTAGCGACGTGGAAGGCTGCCAGTGCTTAACCGTTCCTTGAGTTCGTCCCAGATTTGTTTGGACGTGAAGCCAGTGCTCAAGCTGCTCCGGAGCTCCCTCGTCATGGCGCTGCGCAACCAGCCCACTACCATTGCATTGCAACGGGTCCAGGCATCCAGTAGCTCACCAGATTTCGGGCGAGGGATGGTGCCGAGTACAAAGTCGAGCTTATTCTTCGCAACCAGCGTGTTGGAAATCTCGGCTGACCATTCACCGTAGTTCATATCGGTGAGCAAATCACCGACGAAGACTTGACTAGGTGCATCTGAGGGGTGAAGATAGAGAGGAGATGTCGGACCAATGACATCTTCGAGAAGAGGCATCTCATCCTCCGATTTGACGTCGTCGTCCTTCGCCATGGCGGCGGATGAGCGCTACCTTGGCACGACGAGAGAAGAGCGAGATCCCTAGTTGATCGAGGTACGCTCTGATACCATGTAAAAGACGATTTGTGGAAGCAATAAAACGACAACACACTCGATTTACGTGGTTTCCCTACTCGATGTGAGTAGACTATTCCACGAAGAGCTTAGGGCTCTTAGTCCGTTCTTATTGATTGATGATCTGATGATAATAGCTTAGGTTTACAATGAGCTTCTCTAAGCTATTTATATGAAACAAACTAGGTAGACTCCTAGTTGTACAGGAGGAAGAGACGAAGGCAACTATTCCAAAACAAAGGAATTATCCAACTTGAGAAGGGAATTATCCCAACTTGAGACTTCTGCCGAGTAAGGATGAGATGACTTCTTACTCAAGGCAACTTAAGGACACGTGTCCTTCATGACACGTAATATAACTGGATCTCATTCTGATCAACATTCACCTCAATACCAATCCGTTCCATCTGAACAGGCAAGCTGAGCACATTTGATAATAGACTTCAAATTACCATTGTACTTGCCACAAAATCTTTTGAGAAGGAGACTTCCCAAGCCAGTCATTCTCTTCAATTTCAGTTTCTGACACTCCATATTATGAAAATCATAACAGTGGAGGAGGGTCCAAAGTAGACAAGGATTCAAAATCAAAGGCAGTAACACAGACCAAATAATCGTTAACGGTTGACAAGAGTTCACCAAAAACAACCCAGCTTGGCTTTTCAGCAAACAAACATCTGTAACGAAGACCAAGGGTGTAGCCGAACACTTCTCCTGGTCGTTGCCACTTGATCATATCCAGAGTACATTGCCACATTTCCCACAAGAGCAGAAAGTATTTCCCTTTTCAAATGATTATCGTGCCTTGTAGACTTATGAGGATTCCAAAGCCAAAGCCTTGGAACAATAATATCGAGTTCCCTCTGAAGGGATGCTTCCAGTTCCTTAACTGCTTCATGACATCTTCTCATGGATTAGGCATTTATGCTGTTGCCCCAGCACCATTTATATCTCTGGTCTGGAGGCAAAGCCTCCCATTCCTTGAAAACAGATAGCAGAGTGAAGAGGTCAGCACTGTGATGGCAGAACTGCACTTTAAAACAATCAGCTTTATTCTTATCATCTCTACTACCAACTCTACAGAATATGCTTCTAGCATTGGCCAGAACAAGGCCCTCCTTACCTAAGCCATCATGAAAGCAATTGAGGATGAGCTTGCCAAGCCGGGGCTCGATTCCAAGTTTAACAAAGCACCAACCTTCATATGTTAGCTCATAATAGTTCACATCATTCCGTCTGTCTGATCGCACCTAGCAGGACAAGGTTCCTCCTAATGCCCATTTCAATTGCTTCAGAACTGGGTGCATCGATAAAGTCAAATTCACTAATGTTCTTGATTCCTAGAGCAAGGATCCTCAGAACTGCAATACCAAGATGCACTCGATGAATCTCAGGCTCCTGATTAAGAGGCATCGATTTATAATCATATTCAGTGTACAGTCTATAGCATACCCCAGGTGCACTTCTTCCACTTTGGCTGATCCTGCAAAAATAACCTTTCTTTTCCCTGGAAGGGAAGTCCTCGAAAACACGAAACTGATCCTCGAAAGCGCATTCTACTTCCTCTTGAGAAGTCAACAAGGCTAGAATGGTACCTTCTTTCTCAGATCTATGAATCTCCTCACAGGTCTTGACAACCTCCTGCAGATAAGGGGCAATAGATGTGCTGGCCTCACTGTCACCACAAGGGACATACTTCACATCAACTGGGAAGCTTCTCCCTGACAAATGAAACACATCACAGCCAAACAAGTAATCTGATAGCTGGTTTGCATCAGCCGTAGCAGACATGATCACAACCCTCAAATCTCGTGTGATGATCAAGCAGTAAACTTTTGATTAAAGCCAAGAGTAAATCAGTGCTCAAGCTTCTTTCGTGAGCAAGAAATCCCAGGCAAGTTCCTGTCTTTCGTTAAGTGCTGCAGCAAGCAATGGTCTGTTGCATAACCAAACTGCTGGTTGGAGGAAAAAGCTGGATAAGCAATAACAGAATTGTTACTGTCTTTATAGCAGCCACGGCATTCTCCTTTCACCCTGTCAGCAATTGAGATGGCTGCAATCTTTCTCGGCTGTGTACATATAACAGTCTCACTCGATCCTATACCAAAATCAGCAAGGAACTGAACCAACTGAGTGCTCTTTCCAGAACCAGTCTCGCCAATCAAAACCATTATCTGCAACTAAAACTAAATATCCAAACAGTAGAATTTACTTCTTTGGTAATTGAAATCATGTATTTGAAATACACATCTATCCAAACAATGAACTTTAAATCCTAGGCATTTCAAATGCGTGCATTTCAAATTCAGCTATTTTTCACCAAAAAAAAGAAAATTCAGCAATTCAAACGCACACTTAGTGTAAGTGAATTGGTTATGGTGAATGGGGTGGTTAAGTATCATACTAGCTAGTGAAGTTTGGAACCATCTTTACGAGGAGAAATTCTTTGGAGTTAATACTGGCATTAATCGGAATAGAATGGCGCAAAATAGCAAGCAAAGCCGATCACATCCACGACGTTCAATGACTTAGTCATTTTTTTTTACTGTAAAAAAAATGACTAAGTATAAGATGAGTGGTTTAAGGGATAAATTCTATACTTTACATGTTTTAAGTATTTGTTTAATGTGACATGTGTGTTAGTGTTTGATTTATTTTGTGTTTGATAAAGCGTGTTTTTTGAGTTACGGTTTTGAGTGATGAGCTTTCAATATTTACTTTAAGCTGTTATGTTTATGTCTTTCTATTGGTAGTATATCACCACTAACTAATTTAAAGTGAAAATGTCAAGAGTTAGGCCACTAACACCAGTCCCCACTCCAGTGAAAGTTTAAATGAGGAGCATAACATTCTCTTTAAGTTTATGGGGATGAATCAATAAGATTCCCATAAAATGATGAGGAATTATAGGCCTACGTAGTTCCTTGGAGCGTGACTTTGATTCGGGAGAGCGCGATTTCTTGGAGCACTCCCATATAAGAGGTAACTAGGGCCAACGACCGCCGACGATGGGTGTGTTAGACAGATGACGCATGCTATGAAAAAACGTTGCTACATGTTCTGAATTCCTCGAGTTTTCTTGCCGCTGCACTGTTTTGGTGAACTTCAAAACATAGATCGAACTTGTGATGGATTCCTCGAGTGCCCCAGGCTTCAAAACTGTAACTTTGTTGCGATTATGATTTATGTCGTTCATGGCGACAACTGTGATGCGAAAGCTGGTGTTAGAGAGATGCAGCGATGGCGGGGGATCCAAGAGATAGGTAAAGTGCAAGCGGTCTCTGTTTTCTGGGTTCTAGACGACGAACAGAGGTTACTTCTCTTTCGGTGTTGCAACTTGCAACTTTAATTGTGGGCTTTAATTTTTTTAGCCCATATGAGAAGTTGACCCGCATACAATGAGGAAGGATATTTCCTTCGAGCCCATAGGCTATTCCTTTTCTATTCTGCCATATCAAAAAAAAAAACTCTCTCTTTTCAATTTTTACACTTTCCCAATTGCTATCATTCATAACTTAATTTTCTAAGTTTTCAATCGAATTTTAATAAATGAAAAAGAGATAAAAACATATTTCAGTTGTGAAAGAAACAAATTATAAATTTATTTATTAATATAATATTAATGATTTGTTTATGGTTTCAATATTGAGTTCTTTCAAACTTGACGCTCTCGCTCTCGCTCCACAATCTGGTTACCTAAAGTTGAACTAGCTAGTGAGGGGATCCTAAAGTCGGTCAAATATTTCAGTTTTTTAGGGTGGCGAGTAACAACAACTCCCACATTTCTAAGTGTTAAAGGGTGCAAGCAATACAACTTCCACAAGTTTTAAGGCACTTAATGAAATACCCTTAAGTACTTTAAGAGTTTTTAGTAACGTCATAGATGCCTAGATTCAACCAAGTAATTAGTTAAGATCGACGAGGGAGGAATGATGGTATATAAGTCTTGTTTCGTTTTGCTTTCTCATTGGTGGCTTCATTGACACTTCACTAGATCGTTTGACCTTTAATTAGCACCATGATGAAATGTTTCGGTTGAAAATGGTAAAAAAAACAAACACGTAAAGGGGCTAAGGTGGTAGAGTTTTGATGGATCTATAAGACTCTTTGAGTGGAGAAAGAAAGTGGTAATCTACAACACCAACTGAATTGATTATGGGGTTGGAAAGAATTTTAGAATGGTTTGGATGATTGATTCTTGTTTGGTGGTAAAAATATGGATCAGGTATAGTTGTGTATGAATTATGTCGCTCAATGACAAAGATATTGATTTTGGATAGAAAATTCATAGTGCAAGTCATATGTACATCAATGGAGAAATTCATTTATAAAAAATAGTGATCAGATCGTGTGTTTTTGAATCCCCTGTGATTATTCTTGAATAACGAATCATGATTTATCTTCATTTGCAAAAAAATATAATTGAAAAAATGCACTGAAATACATCTCCCAAAGTTTGTACATTCATGATCTGGGTATCATTTCCATATACTTTTCTAGAGTCTTAATAGTTCGTTGCTTTGTTTCATGAAATCATGATTTTAAATGTTCAGTGCTTAATCACAATACCATCGTCAATTTTGGCCAAATGCCTTTTTATCTCTTTGTCCTAAATAGATCTTCTATAAGCTTCTCTTTAAATCTGTACTCCACTTGAAATTGCCATATTCCCCGCAACTACTATCCTCCTATCTTTCCCTCATCTTTAAGCAAATGATTAGGACATAAGTAATTAATTATTGTTTCTTACATAGGCAATGGAATCTCGGGCATTTAAATTATTATAACTCTTTTGTATTATTTTACTTTAAATGTGATAATCCAATGTTTGTACTTCTTCCATTAATTCAAATTATTTAACGAACTAGTTCTTGACACGTAAGTAAGAGGAAAATTGATGTCATTTCCTTTCAATCTCGAGGCAGGATAAGTATCTAAAGTTTAGTTGTTTATTGTTCTTCCCCCTTTGAATGAACTCTGTCGGCAAACATGTAGTAAAGAAGGGCAAATGACTGCTGCCAAAAGTCATAGCACTAGCTGCACGATCTGTCAATTTTGGCTGCATTGTATGAAAAAGAAAATCAGTGTGACAAATACTATGGTTCTAAACACAAAGACTCTGGTGAAGAAGATAGCTAACCAATGATTCTGCCAATGGTTAACAACATTCATCACACGGTAAGGTGCAGACCTCATGGCTTTAGTTTGAGTTTCTAATCAAAATGCTTTCAAACAGCTCAAACACACATGAGGGCAAGACCTCGTAACAATCAGTAAGCAATTACAGTGACAAACTTACAGGTCAAGAATTCACTTCCCACAATTTCACAGCACAAGTCACCCGCCTTGATGCACAGGACTAGTTAGTCCTTACCACCACCCTACAGTAGCTGCTGCTGCAGTTTTGCTCTCTTTCTGGCCAACAAACGTTCTCTCGCTGCATTGATCTCATCTTGCTTTCTCTTATAATGGTCAGCTGTAGCTTGCTTAGCCGGTGGTGGTTGCTCCTCTGTGGTAACTTCTTCTGCGGGTACTGATGAAGAATCATCAGAGACCGGTTTATCAGCTGCTGGCTTGAGATCTGTAGGTTCGAGATGTGTTTGAGAATCAGGGTCCGGTGAGGGATCCAATGGCTTCTCAGACTCCGGTAGCGATGAGGGGGTTGCCTTTGATCCTCCTACTCCTCCTGCTGAGGATTCCCCGACATCTTGCTTCTCCTCCTCCGCCTTCTTGGCTTCAGCAGCCCGCTTCTCTTGCCGCCTCGTCTCTGCGTCTTGACCACCGAATGCAACGTTCTTGGTGAGGTTGAAGTAAAAGTCGGTCAAATCGCTCTTCTTGGTAACCTTTCAAAGGAAAAACAGTAATTTAGTCACCCATAGTAAGGCAAAAACATCGATCATTCATGGCAATTATTTTCGCCGCCATATTCAAAAGATAATAGATAAGAGTTTTTTATAAAAGAATCAGTAAGGAAAGAAAAATAAGCTGCACTCACGTCGTCCTTCTGCTCTTTGAGTTCACGGAGTTTTTCTTCTTTCAACCACTGCTCCCGCTCAGCAAGTTTCCTCTTGTAGGCATTCGTAACAAATTTGTCCTTGTCGGCATAAAGATGGTCGTCTTGGCTTCTTTCTTTGGCAATCTTTCGCTCGAACACTACCTCCTGTTGACGTTCCCTCTCTTTTGCTTTCTGAATCAGAGCCTCGATGTACTTGGGCTGCAAAGAGAAGCACCATAATCAGTTACATCCTGCAAATAAACAATATTTTCGCCTGGTTTCCTATCTTCTGAAGATATTAGACCAAGGCAAGAGCCAAAAATCTAAACAAAGAGTTAATACTTAAGCACAAGCACGGTCATAAGGATAAACATGCAGTTAGAAACATGGATATAACAAGATCTTATACAAGCCTCATTCAAGTTACTAAAGGAGCAGCTACTGCCTACTTCTGATAAGTATTCCGATCTTCATGATGCATTATCATCATCCTCTATCAATGCAAGGAAATCAATAAGGACTGGAAAATGACAAATTAGCAAAGAAAGAACACTCATCAATTGCATCAGAACCAAGCATCAGAAATCTGTAGCTCAATCCTAAATTGCTAACATCTGAAGCTAATCTTCCACATTCACTGAACCAAGAAATGAGTTCTTACTGGAATGAAGCAATGTGGAGAAAATTCAGATACATAGACAAGAGGAAATTTTTTGCCAAAGCACCAACACTCTTTAAGGTTGGAACTCTAAACTATGATTACTATTTGAGCAGAGGTCTACAATTGAAGAGATGTATGTACCTTTCTCTGTTGTTTATCTTCAATCCGTGGCCGAACAACTGCTTGCTTCATCTCATCGTAAACTCCATCATAATCAAACGCCGACGGGTCCTCCTCCAACGCTTTCTTATGTTGCTCCTCAACCTTCAAAAACAAAAAGACTGAAGTAAGCGGACACAGAACTATGAAGACATCAATGAACAACATTATTAATGTGAAGTTTTCTCCCCAAGCTTACGTCTTTAAGAGACTTGTTCTTGCTAGCTTGCCGCAAAATTTCTTGCTCCACATTGTCATCTTCATCGTCCCCAAACCCCAGGACCTTGGGAGGCGGCGGCCTCGGTGGCTTCTTATTCTGCTGCGACTTGGGTACCCGCAGGTTTAAACCATACTTACTCATTCCCACTGATTATCAACAACCCCACAACAAAAAGATTTCAACTTATCAGCTTAATCACATAAAAAAATTCACTCGGGTGAGCAAGAAATTTGAGAAAGGGGGCAATTAAAACAGCAGAAAGAACAATCCAAATCCAAAGCTATAAAGAAGAAGATCCATCGATTCTGTGAAAAATTACCTCCGGAATACGGAACCAATTGCCTGCAGCGCCAACGGAGGCGATGATTTCGCCGTCGAAGAAATTAATTCCGGTTGTTCCCGCGGCAGCAACTGAAAAATTGAAGCGGGGAAAAGTGAATGGGGAAGAGATTTGCGACGGCGATTGGCGGTGCTTTTGCTCAGACAATCCGGAAGCTCTTTGGGCATCCTTCTGGGCCGGTCGGTCCACCTGATTATTTTGGGCTCACGGTGGCCCATTCCGCAGTAAAGGGATTTGTTTGTCATCCAGCGAAAGATCAATGACTAAATTCAATATTTTCCCTATCTCTTCCATTGCAGTTCAGTGGGTTAATTGTAGCGGATGTCATTTAAGTTTGAGCTTAGTTGCACGTTAGCCATTTATAACTTTTTGGTTGCAACTAAACCACTTAAATTCCATTTTCGTTGCACAGTTATCTTTTTTGTCCAAAAACTTAACTATGATTATGAATATGTAATTTTCCAATCACGTCAGCATTCCAGCTCAGTCTAGATTGCTGAGTCACGTACAATTAAGCAAACTCACCTAAACCCCACAACAAAGAAGATTAAAAGACATTGAAGATAAAACCTAAAATCAAAACAAAAAGAAGATTCGACACCGGCGGAGCTGAGATTGGAAATGGGATTTGAAACAGTTACAGCGCCATAACTATAGCAAGTGAAGCCGAGTAGCTGACCCCATTAGCAGAAGATTGCGAGCTCAAAGGCCATTCCTCTTTATGTCAGCAATAACAGATAGAGCAGCTTACATGGACGATCTTCTTCAGTTCTTTTTAGCATGAAATGGATATTTGGAAGGGAGGCGGCCATTAGTACGACCTGGTTTTAAATCGATGCTGTTGTTTTTGGTGCGGTCTGCTTGTAATATTGTTGAACAACAAGGTCGATATTAAGCTTGCTGCTTTCCCGGGGTTGCGACGGTGAAAGTTGAACATGATGACAGTAGCAGCTGAGAGTGGACTGAAATGCATCAGAAAGCTTGGTGGGCAAGCGATTTTAAGCTCCGACGTCGACCATGGAAAGCCATTAAAGGTACTTGAGCTGCTGAGCAACCCATTTCTTGATGAACTTGGGAATGGCTACAGCCTACAGCTAGGGCCGCTATGACCCAGAGATCCCATGTCGGCAGAAGAAGTATGAGGTTTCTGATAGTCGTCGCCATGGCAGCCTTTGTCCTCGCTTGTGAGAAAATCATCATGCCATGGTCTCCCAAAATTGGAATGGAAAGAACACAATGTCATCCTCATTCGAACAAAAATTAACTCAAATGACACCCGAACTTTCAGGATAAGAAAAATCCTGCCTCTGTTTCGATACAGGAGAAACAGAGTACGAACAAATACTCAATTGCAACGCCAGAAATAAATTCTATACTCCAGTCGAAATCCTTGTTGAGGGGAACCAACGTGAGGAATACTTTGTTCTTGCTATTTTCATCCGTCGACGAATACGATGTGCTGCAAATTATTCCAACTAGGTAGGAAGCGTTGCAGAAGAATGGTAGATGTCGAAATGGATAAGCCTCACTCGATTGAGCAGCAATCGACGTGGTATTCTGGTGAGGAGTATGAGAAGAAGTTTCAGATCTGGGGGAAATGCTCACTGAGCCCTTTCCATTGATGTAAAACCATATATATACAGAGGTTTAAATCTAACTACTGTACTTTAACGGCTAAAAGAAACTAACAAATGAAACTACCAATGAATGCTATACAAGTGTCCTATCTACAGTTAAATCGGAATTAAGGTTTGTTGATGGAGAACGCCACCGTTTCTGGCTGTACTTGAAACTGAACGGTGACGTTTTGCTCTGCTCCTTGTTCTTCATCTTGTTCTTCGTTTCTGGAGCAGAGCTGCACATTCTGGTTGCTGATGAGCAACTCAGATCACCTGGAGGTTGATCATCTCGCCTCTCTATTACCCTCCCACAAGCTGGCGAGTATATATCATATACTCTCAGCTTGGACAACAAAGATGCAAAGCGATCCACAGATAAGCTCTTGGTGAAAATGTCTGCAGGTTGAGAATCGGTTGATACATGATGTAGATCAATCAACCCAGACTGAACCCTCTCTCTTATCACGTGACAATCCACATCTATATGTTTTGTTCTTTCATGGAACACTGGATTTTCAGCAATGTGAATTGCTGATTGGTTGTCACAAAATACCTTGACTGCTTGAGGATGTTCTACTCCAAAATCTTTGAGTAGTCTGATTAACCATTCAACTTCACAGCTCAAGCTAGCCAAGGCCCTGTATTCTGCTTCAGAGGAGGATCTGGATACTGTCTTCTGCTTTTTGCTCTTCCATGTGACAATTCCAGGTCCAAGAAAAGTACAGTATCCAGTTATAGACTTTCTGGTATCTGGACAGGTAGCCCAGTCTGAATCACTGAATCCCTTCAACTCGATTTTAGCATCCTTAGGGTAAAGAAGACCCTGTCCAGGTGCTCCTTTGAGGTACCTGAGTACTCTATGCAAGGCTCTTAAGTGCAAACTTGTAGGATTATCCTGATATGTGCACAATTGCTGCACAGCAAATGCTATGTCTGGTCTTGTAGTTGTTAAGTATTGCAGCTGACCAACATAGTGTTTGTAACTTGCAACATCAGTTAAAGGGATGCCCCCTGTAGCAGACAACACTTCCTTGACATAATTGGAGTAGATGCTGGCTTGCAATTTTCAAAACCTGATTCTGCCAGAAGTTCTAGGCAATATTTTCTCTGAGAAACAGTAATGCCCCTCACTCCTCTTGTCACTTCCAGGCCAAGGAAGTACTTCAATTCTCCCAAATCTTTCATTTTGAATTCTCCTTGTAAGATCCTTTTGGTTTCTGTGATTGATTCCAAGTTCACACTTCCAATCAGAATGTCATCAACATAGACAATGAGCACAACTAATGCACCAAAAATCTCAGCTGTGAAAATGGAGTAATCTGAAGAACTTTGTTTGAATCCATGCTTCAGCAAGCTTTCAGTAAGCTTAGTATACCACTGTCTGCTTGCCTGTTTTAACCCATAAAGGGATTTCTTTAGGTGGCAGACTTTGCCCTTGTAGTCAGTTCCCAAATTCAAACCATCAGGTATTTCCATGTATACTTCTTCTGTTAGGTCACCATTCAAGAAGGCATTGCTTACATCCATCTGATGTAAGTGCCAATTCTGCACTGCTGCAACTGCAAGTAGGGTTTTAACTGAACTCAACTTACCTACTGGTGAGAAAGTATCACAGTAATCAATGCCATAAACCTGGGTATATCCTTTGGCAACCAGCCTTGCCTTATATCTTTCAATTGATCCATCAGAGTGAAGCTTCACCCTGAAAACCCATTTGCAGCCTATTGCCTTCTTGCCAACTGGCAAATCCTTGATTTCCCATGTTCCATTATCAATCAGGGCTTTCAACTCTTCCTGAACTGCCTTATCCCAATAAGGGTTCTGCATTGCTTCTTGGTAAGAAGATGGTTCTTTGTGTGAGGTCAGACTGTTTATGAAGTGTTGATGCTTTGGTAATAGGTGAGTGTATGAAAGAGCTCTATGAATAGGGTGAGTGACATGATAGTCTGCATGCCAGTTGGGTGGTTTGACAGTCCTGGTCAATCTCCTCAGTTGAGCATGGGATGGAGAGTGAGCAGGACTGTTTAATGGGACAGGAGAGAATGGTGAGGATGTAGGTAAAGTAGAGGGGGAAGAAGAGGGTGTGTTTTGTGAATCATCAGGATGAGTTTGAGGTGAAGAGAAAGAGAAATATGGTGAGAAATTTGGTGAGAGGAAGATGGACTTGAGGGAATAGTAAAGGGAATTGGTGATTTAGGAGAGGGAGATGGAGGCTGTGTGCCCCCTTCAGACTGAGGATTCACAGGAATTGGAACATCTGAAGAAGAAGAAGAATCAGATGGATGAGGGTTTGGAATGGAGGAAGGTGTGGGAAAGAAGGAAAAAGTTGGTGATGGAGTTGTAGTAGGTGATGGTGGTGAAGAAGAAGAAGAACTGTGATTGGCATATGGTAAGATACTTTCATGGAAAATAACATCTCTGGAGCAAAACACCCTTTTGGTGTCAATGTCAAGGAGTTTGAAACCTTTGATCCCAGCAGGTATGCCAAGGAAAACACACTGCTTGGCTCTGGGTGAGAATTTAGTTCTATGTGGACCAGCTGTGGAAGCATAGACTAAGCAACCAAAGACTTTCAAGCTGCTATAGTCTGGTGGAACACCATAGAGTTTCTCATAAGGACTTAGATTGTTCAGAATTGGTGTAGGGATTCTGTTGATTAGATAGGCAGCATGGAGTATAAAATCACTCCAATAGGTAAGAGGAAGGCCAGACTGAAATTTAAGTGCTCTAGCAACATTAAGCAGATGTTGGTGCTTCCTTTCAACCCTGCCATTCTGCTGTGGAGTGTATACCACACTCATTTGGTGTTCAATCCCATGAGTTCTATAGAACTCATCCATGTGAAATTCCATGCTCTGGTCTGTTCTGATGAACTGAATAGGTTTGTTGAATTGGTTTTTCACCATGACACAGAAAGATTGTAACAAACTTCTAGATTCATCCTTAGATTTCATCAAATAGGTCCACACACATCTACTGAAATCATCAACTATGGTTAAGAAATAGTTGAAACCATTGTAAGAAGTGGTGCTCAAAGGCCCCCAAATGCCTACATGAAGTAAACCAAACAAAGAGGAATGTACTGATGTACTAACTGGAAAGGGAGATCTCTTCTGTTTTGACAAATGACAAACATCACAGTGAACAATCTTAGAAACTAATACATCTGGACATTATTTGTGTATAGTCTCTAATCTGGAAATGTATGGATGACCTAATCTGGCATTAGGGATGGCAATAATATCCGTAACCGTGGATATCCGCCCGAATCCGACTTAATTGGGTAGGGTAAAATCCGAACCCGAATGATTTTTAGTGGGTATGGGTAAAACCCAAACCCGAATATTATGGGTAATGAGTGGGCATGGTTTTCTCACTATCCAACCCGAACCCGCCCGATTATACACATATATATGTATTTTGTCTAGAAATAATTAATTTTTTCTCTATAATATTTTATATTTAGCATATAAATATAATATTTTTATGAAATTGTAATGTTTTAATTAATTTTTTTTCATTCTAGTGAATTATTGTCGTACTTTTCGACTTACATAACGTGAGAATACGTGTGAATATTAACATATTGGTTAGAGTTATAAAGAGAAACTATTACCCATGGATAACCGGGGATACCCGAAACCCGAACGGGTATGGGCATGGTTTGAATTTTCTACCCGTTTCTTATGTGGGTATGGGTATGGGTAAAACCCGAACTACTTTGGGTAGGGTAACGGATATACACTATCCGTCCCCGACCCGGCCCATTGCCATCCCTATCTGGCATGCCAGAGATCAAAATTTTGGGGCTGAAAATTGAGTTGTGAAGCAGCAAAACACTTTGGATTGGATGAGTGGCAGTCTTGAGAAATGGTTTGGATCTCATTGAACAGGTATAGTCCTTTATCCACCTGGACTAAACCAATCCTTCTCTGTGTAATAAGGTCCTGGATGACACAGAAAGAGGATTTAAAAAGAAGTGAGACTGGGTTTGTTTTGGTGAGTTTACTAACAGATACAAGATTGTAACTGAAACTTGGAACAAAGAGGACTTGAGAAAGAAATAGTCCACAGGGAAGTCTAATTATCCCTATGTGTGTGGCCTGGACCTTGTTACCATTTGGTAAATTGACAAAGACTCCCTGTAATGGCTTGCATTTCAAGAAATACTTCAGATCACAGATTATGTGATCTGTAGCACCAGTGTCTAGAACCCATGGTGGTTCCACTGTCCTAGCTAAAAGAGTTGAGAGGACTGTGGTACCTGAACTTGAGGGAAGATAAACAGGGTGATACTGTGTGGCTCCTGATTGATGCTGGCCAGCTTGAGATTGAGTAGTCACTGCTGCATTTGCCACATGTCTGACAGATGGTGATGCTGGTGGGGAAGGAGATGACTGTGGTGAACCAAGCAGCAGGATCCTCAATTTGTCCATCTGGTCATTGCTTAGTTGAAGGCTGGCTAGACCAATGGAGTTGTTTTTGTTTTGTGCATCCTGTTGCATAGATGCTGCTCCAAGAATACCAGAGTCAGATTCAGATCCTGTTTCAACTGAGCCAGCAAAGCTTGAGCCACCAGATTCCCTTGTTTTCTTGTTTTTCAGTCTGTAGCATTCACTAATGATGTGATTATCCTTCTTACAGTACCTACAGAACTTCTTGCCATCTTTGTAATCTCTGTCATTGTGTCTGACATTCTGTGATGAACCAACTGCCAATGCTACTGAGTCAACTCCACTAGACTTGGGAGCACTCTTCATCTGTCTTTCCAGTTGCAAGAATTGCTTGAAAACAACATCAATTGATGGTAATGTTGAGTTCATGAGCACTTGGGTCTTGGAAGATTGATAACTTTCATTCAATCCTTGCATAAACTTAATGACAAAGTCATTATCCTCATACTTCTTCATTGTTTCATATGGGGTATTGCAGGGACAGCAAGGTATGGGACGATACCTTTTCAACTCCTCCCACAACACAGTAATGTTGGTGAAGTACTGACTTATAGATTGTTCTCCTTGAACACATTTAGCCAACTGACCCTTCAAATCATAAACCCTAATATTGTCCTCTTGGCTAAATCTGTTCTTCAAATTTTCCCAAACAGCCTGGGCACTCTCCAAACCCATGACACTATTCGCTATATCCTCAACTAAGGAATTGTAAATCCAGCAGCGAATAGTACCATTACAACGCAACCATGACTGGTAAGAGGGTTCTGTTACCTTGGGTACTGGTATGGTTCCATCGATGAAGGCTACCTTGTTCTTGGTAGCTAAGGCAACAAGCATCACCTGACTCCATGTGTGATAGTTCCCATCTACAAGCTTCACAGAGATTATGGTGGACAGTGCACCATCTTGAGGCGAAAGATAGTAGGGATTGAGGTAAGGGTCTTCGTAGGATGAACTAGCTGAGCTCTGGGTAGATTTCCCAGTTGTTGAATCTGCTCCTTCAGCCATGATTCCTTTAGTTTGTTTTCAGAAATTTTGAGGGTAAAGGGGTGAGAAGAATGGGGACGAAACCCTAGAGTGGTTGAGAGCAACCAGGCTCTGATACCATGAGAAGAAGTTTCAGATCTGGGGGAAATGCTCACTGAGCCCTTTTTCCATTGATGTAAAACCATATATATACAGAGGTTTAAATCTAACTACTGTACTTTAACGGCTAAAAGAAACTAACAAATGAAACTACCAATGAATGCTATACAAGTGTCCTATCTACAGTTAAATCGGAATTAAGGTTTGTTGATGGAGAACGCCACCGTTTCTGGCTGTACTTGAAACTGAACGGTGACGTTTTGCTCTGCTCCTTGTTCTTCATCTTGTTCTTCGTTTCTGGAGCAGAGCTGCACATTCTGGTTGCTGATGAGCAACTCAGATCACCTGGAAGTTGATCATCTCGCCTCTCTATTAGAGTAGGGATATTGGCAGCAGTAGGCGGGGAGATGAATTGCCACAGTAGGCGACTCCTCTGCAGCAATGCAGGAAAGCTGATCCAAGTAAAAGACAGTTCAATGGAGTGAAATTCTTTCCCCCTTTTGATTTATTCTTGTCTTGTTCTACTCGCAACTTGAACTGGGGTTGGTTGATTAATTTATCCAATGCAGTGCCTCTTTGCTATTATATGTTGTTGGAGAAGGGGCCGAGGGGGTGATGAGATCCATAGAATGATAATGCAGTGTTTGAGCATCTTCGCTCTATGATGAGCAGGGTTTTTTTTCTGTTTTCCTTTTGGTATAGCATCAGCTTTGACTCAATAGTTCAGGCTGAGTTGGATTTCCACCTGGCAGGAAAAATTACTTTTTGATACCCGCCGTTAAGTTTTAGACGGAAAAGATAATGTTGCAACAAAAGTTGGATTTAAATACTTTAGTTGCAACTAATAAAATATAAGTGGTCTACGTGCAACTAGACTGAAACTTAAATGGCATGTACTGCAATTAACCCCAGTTCAGTTGATAAGATACTTCTCTAGTTCGCTTCCTCTCTAAAGCTCTGAGAAAACAGAGCAGCAGCAGAAATGGCGTATAATCTCTGCGCTTCGTCTTCTTCGCTCTATCAACCGCTCTGGAATTCGCTCTCTTCTCCGTCCCGAGACCCAAAAACAAAGCCCTCAACCTATTATTTCACAAAGCTTCCAACTTTCCCGCCTCAATTGAAGCCTTCTTCGCTCCTGCAGCTCACCACCACCCATGTCTCTCTACGCGACTCTGTCCCGCAGCAATCCGCAAAGGAGGAGGAAAATGTCAGGGACCCAATTGGAAAAGCAGCTGGGACTTCGTCAAAATCCTACGTCTGGGTGAATCCCAGAAGCGCCAAAGCTTCCGAGCTCCGCAGAAAGTCATACGATGCTAGGTATTCTTCTCTCGTTAAAGCCTCCGAGGATTTGAATTCGTGCGAGGCGAGCGTGGAGGAAGTTTCGAGAGTTTTGAATGGGCTAGGACATAATTTGTTGGAGCAGGATGCGGTGGTTGTGGTCAATAACATGACGAACCCTGCAGCGGCTTTGCTTGCGATGAGGTATTTTAGGGATAAGCTGAAGTTCAACCGGGAGGAGGTTATGTATAATGTGACGATGAAGGTGTTGAGGAAGTGTAGGAAGATGAGTGAAGCCGAGGAACTGTTTGATGAAATGCTTCAGAGAGGGGTGAAGCCGGATAATGTCACGTTTTCGACAGTGATTAGCTGTGCAAGGATGTGTAATTTGCCTGAGAAGGCAGTGGAGTGGTTTGAGAAGATGTCGAGCTTCGGGATTACACCGGATGATGTTACTTATTCCACAATGATTGATGCTTATGGCCGAGCTGGCAATGTGGAAAAAGCTTTGAACTTGTATGATCGTGCTCGAGCAGAGAAGTGGAGACTTGATGCTGTGACATTTTCAACATTGATCAAGATTTATGGTATTTCCGGGAACTATGATGGATGCTTGAATGTTTACGAGGAAATGAAGGCTCTTGGCGTTAAACCAAACGTGGTTACCTTGAATACTTTGCTGGATGCCATGGGTAGAGCCAAGAGACCTTGGAAGGCCAAGATAATCTACAAGGAGATGATCGATTCTGGACTTACCCCAACATTTGCGACCCATGCAGCTCTCCTGCGTGCTTATGGTAGAGCTCGATATGGAGAGGATGCTCTCGTCGTGTACAGAGAGATGAAGGAGAAATCCATGGAATTGAATGTAGTTCTCTACAATACTTTATTGTCAATGTGTGCTGATCTTGGTTATGTCGATGAAGCTTCCAGGATTTTCGAGGACATGAAGAGCTGTAAAGTGGAGCCCGATAGTTGGACATTCTCATCTTTAATCACCATATTCTCATGCAGTGGCAGAGTGTCTGAGGCAGAGAATGCTTTGAATGCAATGGTGGAAGCTGGTTTCGAGCCTAATCTTTTTGTTCTAACCTCAATGATCCAGTGCTATGGTAAAGCTCAGCAAACTGATGATGTCGTCAAGACCTTTAACCGTCTCCTCGAGTTAGGAATTACACCAGACGACAGGTTCTGTGGGTGCCTTCTGAATGTGGTTACTCAAACTCCAGTGGAAGAGCTCGGTAAGCTTGTTGAATGTGTCGAGAAGGGTAACCCCAAGCTTGGTTCTGTGGTCAAACTTCTGGTACAAGATAACCATGAGGGTAACTTCAAGGAGCAAGCAGCTGAGCTTTTTACCTCGGTTGCTGCTGACGTGAAAAAGGCTTACTGCAACTGCCTAATTGATCTCTGTGTGAATCTCAACTCGTTGGAGAGAGCTTGCGAGTTGCTGGACTTAGGACTAACGCTGGAGATCTATACAGACATACAGTCGAAGTCCACAACTCAGTGGTCCCTATACTTGAAGAGTCTATCACTTGGGGCAGCTCTAACTGCACTACATGTTTGGATAAACGACTTGACCAAAGCAGTGGAATCTGGAGAAGTGCTACCGCCAGTACTAGGAATAAATACTGGGCATGGGAAGCACAAGTACTCAGACAAGGGGTTAGCTAGTGTGTTTGAGTCTCACTTGAATGAGCTGAATGCTCCGTTTCATGAAGCTCCTGATAAAGTTGGTTGGTTTTTAACAACCAAGGTTGCTGCTGAAGCTTGGTTGGAAGCCAGAAAAGAAGCTGAAGTGGTAGCTGCTGTCTAGGCATTAGCATTCGTCACTAAAGCTCACTCGGTTGCTACGATTCCCGACTGGTATGTTCATGATTACCTTACCTCTCTAGGTAGAGCTCTTTTCCCCCTTTTTGTACCTTTAGAGAGACGGCATTTATATATATACAGATTATAATTGGAGTTTGCTATGATGATGACCCAGTTGACATCCTAAGGAATTGGAGATGCTATAACAGTTTTGTGGATTCCATGACTACTCCATTTTGTATGGTTGTCTCTTAGTTGTTCCTTACATTATTGAAAGAAGGCTTTTTCATTGACTTATTTGTTGGGGAAGGCATTAGAAAAGGCTTTCCGAGTTTGAAAGTAAAACCCTTTTTTATTTGGGAGAAATTATGCTTATGAACGTGGGAGTGGCACAGACCTTCTTGACTTTATGTCTCGAAAATGGGGTTCCAAAACATTTAACAACTAATAAACAATAAACTTGGTCATGGGTAGCACGTCAAGTTGTTCACCAACGTGAAATCAAGTCAACCCTCTTCATCCCTTATAATGTTGTGTTGTCAAGTCTTTCTGAAACACAATCATCACTGAAACACAAAGCAATCATTCATTTCATTCTACTACCATGGGAAATTGCATGAATGTCCTGTGCTGTTCAGAAGAAGAAAAGAGTGAAGCTCTCATCTCCAACAAAGAAGACATAGATTCCAGTAGTATTCGAATGCCAGTTAAGAAGATCTGTCATGGTGTTTGTCGAAGCTCCAAGGTGGCCGACCACCAGTATGCCCGTTTGCTGACCAAGGATGCAAAGCTGGAGCAGGGTAAAGTTAAGATAGTTTTGACAAGGCAACAGCTGGAGCTGCTTCTTAAGAATGCTAAGGAATTGAAGAACAAGGGGATCAGAATAAGAGTCTCCCAGAGTCATAAGGAATGCAATAGCAGGAAATGGCAGCCGTCTTTAGCCACCATCCCGGAGGTGAAGATATTTTGAGATGGGTAGAGTTAACATAATAACTGCTTCATCAGCTGTATTTTGAAAGCAAATCTATATGGGATGTGTATATGTTTACAGAGCAATTTTTTCACAATGCTCCAAACCTTTTCTTCTTTTGCCCCCCCCCCCCCCCCCCCCCTTTTTTTTTTGTCAAAGAAGAGTTCTTGAACTTTGACATGGTTTTAGCTTGATTAGTAGAAGTGTAGAATTGCTGGTCTTTGTTGAAGCAGAACTTTAGTTCAATACAAAAGATTATACTATGACAATTGAACCTCATTAGAACAGATGTGTTGCAAGCAAACTTATTATGCATATGTGTACATATGTCAACAGCTTTCCTTAGTGTTGGAACTATGAACTCTACCTTTGTTTACACATTCCTCAATATTTCAGCTTTTCTCTTTCTGTCTCATTTATTGAATGTACACAAACTGAAAACCAAACCATACTGAAAATCCAGCTAAGAATCAGGAGAGATCAGCTTCATATTTACATTCAAGAATCAGAAGGAACTTGTAGTGTAGTTTTTGAACTCATTTCTGCTGCACTTTCTACTTTCTCCCGTGCCTGCAGAACCTCGCATCACCTGCTTCAGACCAAATTGTCAGAATGCAATAAGCCTTAGTTGAATTCATAAAACGGGCTGTTAAATTTCCTGAATCTTTGCATGGGTAGTTTGAATGACAATACCTTCTGTATGGGTTTGGAGATGCAGTTGTCTTTCTGCTATGTTCCAACTTCGATGATCCAGTTTCCTTTTCTCTAGCTGCTTCTCTCTTCAGCTTCTTGGACTCCACTTCGATGGATCTTGTCAAGGTATCAACTTTCCTCATCAGCATCTGCGTACAAGTAAGAACCTCATCAATCACAGGGTTTCATGTTTGCTTTCAGGGAAAGAAGAGAGAGAGAGGAAGTGATGGTTTTTACTAAACCTGTGTCTGTTGATCTTTCTCAATCAAACTGTTGTCCTTAGCCTCACAAGCTCTCCTTAAATTTATCACCTCTTTCTGCAGTTTATCATACAAGAACCCTGAAACCGAATCTTCAGCTCTAGGACTCTTGCTTCCCTTCTCTTGTAGTGCCTCATTAGCTGCTTCTGCATTTTCAATATCCTTCACGTTCTTATCAGCATTAGGATCTGCATTTGCTCTCCCTTCTGCATTTTCCTTTCCAGTGCTATCTACAACCCTACTTCTAGATGCCCACAAACTCTTCCTCACCATGCTTTCGCTGGAGCCTTGCTTCCTCGAATCTTTCCTCTCAGTTTCCATGTTTGCTTGCTGCAGGAGTAACCCTCTACCAGCAACCATGGAAGCCCTTGGCTGTGATGCAGATCTCTTCCTTAGCCCTGCATTGCTTGCTAAGAACCCCAAGATGCTGCTGCCATGTTTTTCTCGTTTAGGGGACTCACGGAACTTATTAGAGTTGGCTGCGATGCTGGAAGCTTGCTTTAACCCTTCTTCCAGTGTCTTCAGCCTCAACTTGAGCTTTTCCTGGAGTTAAGAATATTGTAAGAGTGTCCATTCAGAATCATTGAAGAAATTGACATTCAAAACTGAATTTATAGAACTTTGACCTTAAGTTGTGCTTCAGCCTTGGCTGTTCTCTCTGAAACTATAAGCTTGTCCCTCAGTCTTTGTATCTCTGCCTGTTGTGTATAAAATGGCCAGTAATTAGCTGAAAGACCTGCAACTTCAGTTTCTAAAGCGATTTTGCAACGAACAAGAACATCATAGGTGGCTAACCAGTATCAGTTCTGGGCTAACCAGGTTTAGATTAGCAGTTTGATCCATTACTGGTTTTAGTTAATGGTTCAGCTATGGACTCCTTACTGGGTTTTGGTTCGACTAACTAAACCGAACCAGTTAGCCACCCCTAATATTTTACAGAATCTACCTGCACCAGCCTTCTCTCTTCAAGCCATTGCTTGACAGGCATTACCCTATCATTCTCATCCTTCCATTCATTCGCCGCAACTGTCGCTACCCGATTCGCAGACACTTTAGCTCTGGCCAGCTCCCTCTCCAGCGTCTTCTTCTCATCCTGAAACAACCCAAAGCTCAAAGTAACCATTTCCATTCCAAGAAAATCATAGTTACAAACTTACAACTCCCTGGTCAGAGAAAAGCTCACATTCAGTTCAGTGATCTGTCTCTTATAATCTCTAACAGCATTTGCAGCTTCTCCACTTGCTAGAACACTCTCTTCAAGCTCTCCAATGGTCTGACTGAGCTTCTCAACTTCCACAACTTTCTGTCGATTCGTTTTCTCGAGAATCCTGTTCTCTTCCTGACAAATCTCAATCTGTCTTCTCAGTTCATAGTTTTGGTTCTGAACTTGCTCAACTATCAAAACCCTCTCCAGTGCACTCTTCAGGATTGTCTCAGCTTCAAGTAGAGCTGATTCTTTCGACTTGGACAAACGTTCCATCGCCTTCTTGTCTTCCTGCAATGCTGCAATCTAGAAGAAATTCCAGGAAATATTCAATCTTTACTATGATTCCCTGAAACTAAAACTGTTGTTATTTCTGCAACTGTGTTCATTACCTCGTTCTTGTACATCTTGATCTCCGCCTCCAGGGGAGCGAGAAGAGATTGGATGGGAGGAGAATCATCATCCTTGAGATTCGCATGAACCCTTCTGAGAGTTGCTTCTGCTGCATGCTGTGCCGATAAAGCCTCTTTCTTTTCGTCCACTAGCTTCTTGATTTCCAGGTTCTGAAGAAATTAAGCAACCATGGAATTCTAGCAAACATTCGATAATCTTAAACGATCCAATGATACTTGACAAGAATGATATGGAACCAAACCTTGTTCTCGATTAGATTCTCCGAGGCACGTAGCTTCTCATCTAGTCTGGTCATCTGAATCCTCAGCTGGTAAGGAAATGAACTAAGATTACCATTGACATGATCAAACACTGGAGTTCTCTGATAGAACAAAGATAAAAAGGGGAAAAGGGAAAGTTTTGTCCTTTTCTTTTAGCCTACTTACCTCTTCTATGGCCTTGTCCTTCAATGCATCAGCAGTTCTCAAACCTTTGATTTCTCCATGACTAACCCCCAGCTCTCTATATTTCTCTGCATGATAAACACCATAGTAATGGCTCTTCAAGTTTGAGCGACGGATTAAAGCTAGAGACTTTGAGAATCCAGTTATGAAGAAATGAAACACCAAAAGGAACACAGGAGAAGTAAAGCAAAAACCTTTGAGTAGATTCTGCAGACGGTTGAGTTCCAAAACAAGAGGGTCCGAGTGAGGAAAGGTGAACTCTTCCAATCCAACTCCCACTCCAATAAGCTGTTCTTCGAAACCCATCATTTCTGTTTTCACTTCTAACAAAACAAGTTCTCAACAAAAGGCAGTTCAAGAAGTATATGCCCTTCTGAAAGGAAATGGAAGAAATGCAGAAGGACCAAGTTCCAAAGGCAAGCCTGCAGGTAGAAGAAGTCTCTGTCTCTTTGTGAGCTGGTGAGGGTTTTGTTTGGATTAGATGGCAAGGTGTTGATCATATATAAAGAGCAGGAAAGCAACAGTCCAAATGGTGCAATCCCTTAAAGTGAATTGACCTTAAAGAGTGCCACAAAAAAAGGGACTGTTGTAGATTGGATTGAATTGACTTGGAGCTTCCTCTGGCAGGGAAGCAAAGCAATATTTTCAAGTATTTCTGTGCATGATTGTTCTCATTAGCCGGCCTTTGCTTGCTCTCCTCTCTTTCCCCTCCTTTGAGTTATATAACTGCCTTTACAAAAAAGAATCAATTTTGCCAAGAAAATCTCACCTTCTTTTCAAAATTTAAATCGAGATATAACAAATTACATCACCTTTGATAACATAATCTATACAATTTATAGGCTTTTTTGTTCGTTTTTTTTAATTCTCCTTTAGTACAATTCAACACAAAACATAGTTATAATTTTTACAATAAAAGATCATACGATAACTTCACTTGCCAGTATATTCCTTGCATTGTTGTTTATAGAAAAAATTCATTTAATAACACGAAATATATTTAACGATCCGCTTGTCTACCAAATATTGCTGAAATTAGTGTAATCTTTTATGTACTCTTTTTTACATTTAATTTTGTAATTGCGTCCTGAGTGACACTAATCTTTTTCCTTAAACATTTCAAGTAAAGATTTATAGAAGAACATTAAGGAAAAAAGAAATTGCTTTCTTTTTGGGAAATATGTATTGTTCTTCAAAGGTTGTGAATGGTGATGTGTTGAACACCTTGACTTCAAGGAAGAAATGAAGGATCATATTGTACACCTAATCCATTGAAAAGTATATCTTGGAGGTAGGGAGAAATATGCATGCAATAGTATTTGATGAGTATTTGGTAAGAGTATTGGTTGGTGGGTTGCTCAAATAAACGTACAATAATAATAATAATAATAAATTTTATTCTCAAATACCCACAAAAATGAAATTATGAAAGTAAAGAACTCCCTCACTAAAAATGACAATAGGAAAAGTAAGACGATGGCAGAAAATGAAGGGAATAAAAGTTGGTGAGAATAGAAAATGAATTGTTGGTCATAATCTCTAATGTATTTGGTAAATTGTTGTCTTTTCCTTAGTGGATGGGGGAGTAGAGATTATAGGTGCCATTTGATTCTCCAATAAACCAGAAACCTAAACAGAGAAGACAAGATAAAGAGGCAAGTTTAGGCTACTGAATCCTCCGCCTGTCTGAGTTCCTCTCAATGACCAAACAAACTTGCAGGTTTCATGCATTATATACAAAATACTTCTTCCATAGTGTATATGTTTGTATGATTGATTTTTATTGGACCAAATTACTTAGTCATGTTGACATCATTCCTTCCTACTTACATTTTCTAAGTTGCATATTGTTTCACAACTATGTGTGTTATGGATGATGTAATACTAAAGATATCAATTTTAAATAAGGAGATTTCCATATCAAATTCGATCACCTGCACTATGGAGAATACCACCTGTAAGGAGAATGTCTGACCGTATGTATGCATTGAATCATATGTCATGATCGAGCCAATGATCGTGATTCAATGCATACATTATTAAAGTCTCTTGTGTGTGCCTTTATAAAAAAAAAAGTCTCTTGTGTAGGAATTCTAGTATCTCCTAATATTAATAGATGTTTTAAACATAATTATATACAACCGTTTGTGCAAACTAGTATGGCGAACTTTCAGCAATACAACCACTTAAACCAACTTATGTGTGTTTTGTTTCAATCTCAATCAATGTGAGATTAGTTGTTTGACACATGAGACATATCTTAGAAGATGACTCAATAGATGATTCCCACCTCTAGTTTTTAGGCTTCGACCCTATCTAGAACTAATGATGGTCACAATCTGACTTAACACATAGAAAGCTCTCCTATCTTGGAGTAATTCTAATTGCTTAAGCGCTAAACCTTCCTTAAACCATGCTTTCTTCCTTTCTCTTCCTTTTCCCTCCTCCATATAATTATGTACATTGGAGGAACCCAGGTTATCAACACAAGTCTTCATTTTGAACTCGAAACTAAGGAAATGAGGTATTATATGACACTATAGTGAAAATGACTTTCTAATCAAAAGTGGCTTAAAAGAAAGAAAATCCAAAAAACAAAGGGGGAGAAAGACATAGATATCCACAAGCTGAATTTTTGTCACATATCCCATCATCTTCTTTGCTTGCAAGCGTAGATGAGTGAAAATTTAACAAATAGTGTACAAAAAATTGATGCTTTTGTGTGTGATAACTATGCCAAATGTTGGATTTGCAATACATTATTAATTGTTGCTTGGTGTTTTCATTAGGAACAAAGGGAAGAATCCCCCAAGCCACCAATATCTCGACAAAAAACTCGAGTTACTAGAAGCGGATTGTGTTTTTATTTGAAGCATAATCATGTTATAAATTATTTAGGTAAATAAGAGATATTCGATCTCCGTTGACGCCTCAGTTACTGATGGATCTGTAGTCTATGTTGTATCGAGGTATTATTGCAGTTCTCAAAAACTCATATACCATTTATCTTTTCAAAAGAAAAGGAAGGTGATCCATTATTAATTGATGAACAACCTTGGGAAAATGATGGACTAGGGCTTAATTTAATTTGTTTGTACTAATGACAGTATCCATTTCCCAATCATGGCCTGTCTGAATTGTCAATGAACAATGTGGGTTTTGATGGTGATGTGGGGTGGGTTTAAGCTAGCTTTGATGTGTGATTTATGGTATAATATTATAAGGGCTTAGCTAGATGACTTGGTTGGTTTATAACCTTAATTTAATTACATTACTTAATATTTGTGATGAAAGCAAGTATTGCCTTTTGGCTGAGAGAATCCTGTTGTGTTAAGGTACAATTGGCAACACTTGGAAGGCCATTCTTGGTGGGTCACTTACTAGAATTTGTTCTTAATCAATGGAAGCACAATCCTTTCATTTTTGTCGTTATTTTTATCTAGTTACTCGTTATTGTTTTACTTTTTCAAGGCAAGTTCATAGGGCGTAGTAAAATAGAGAGACACAATTACAAAACCGACATCAAATATGGTAGTTTCTGTGCAACCGAACTATCGATCAAAAAGCTTGCTTTGTCACTATATGAGCAACTCTGTTGAACTTCTGCAGAGCAAAAAGACACGAAACTGACTCGAAAAACTATTAAAAAAGAGAACGTCCTCCAAAACGACTATCTTTCAATAATGTCGTTATTGTTCCTTTATAGTTTTGGAGAGCTAATATTTGTCTTGAAATTTACTCACATTCTTTTCTATGATTTATTGCATCTGGTGGCACAAGGAGGTTGTTAGTTCTGGCTCTCATAAATAGATACATGACTTGACGACAACTTGAACCCTTTCTTTATTCATCAATAACCATAATGGACTAGGATTCAATTTGATAGAGGACTTATAGTCAAACCCTCACTTTGGTAAATGTTAACCTCACTACATATTTACCAATTGAAGTAGGAGCGATGTTCATATCAACAATATCCACTAAATCTTGTGCTTTGGGGCCATTACTCATATTTATATTGAGGACTTGGATGGTTCATAGGATTTCTTGTGTTTTGTGAGAAAGCTTTAGTCAACAGAGTACTCATGATTTTCTAGGATCACAACAATCTCTAGCTACTATTATGACATATAATTTATGTAATTAATTATTCCTAATGACATATCAAAACATAATTCTTCGTCATATATTGAACACACGCACAATATGATGAAATCCATTGGAATATCATCAAAGTCAAACTACCAGAATGATTTTAGGCTAATTCAAGAACTTTGACATGCTTGGGCTTGGGCCTAAGCATCCCCATTTTAGAAATATCATCCAGTGGGGTGTTTCAAAGGCCCACTTAGTGTCTAAAAAAAAAATAAAGGCCCATATTTCATCGATTTACTATCATGAACCCATTATGCTATTCCCAACTACAAAGAATTTAAGATTGAAGTCTCTTTGCAACCAAATGTATCTTCCTTTGACAACTAAGAATCATCATACGAAAAGACCAAATCAAAGGAAAGTAAGAGAGCAAATGTTCACAAGTAAAACACCACAATATTCCCCCCCTCTCCACTTATAAAGCACCAATTTGCCTTTCTTTCCCTCCCCACATTCCCATCACCTAATGGCTAGTCCTTGCAATCAAAGGCAAAAACAACAGCACCACCATTTCCATCCAGCCATGGAGATCTCAGAGAAGCTGTTGCTGCAATACAAGTACCATTTTGCAGCTGCAGCCGTCGCCTCCCTTTTCCTCTCCTTGCTGATGTATGCAGCTCCGAGCCTCCTCACGATCCTCGCATACTTCCTGCCTCTCCTTGCTTCCACAACTGTGTTTCTGATCTTGATCATGGCCTTCGGTGGTGTCTCGAGACTGAATATCGGTTCGAATCATCAGCAACATGGTCAGGGGAATGGTGAAGGGCTCCTAGATTATGTTGCAGGCCGTCCTGATGAAAACCATTATGCTCTGTAGGTTCATGGTTCCTTGGATAACTTGTTTGTGTTCTCTCCAAGGAACATTCTCCTAGTGTACATATCAATCAATCATTGTGATCTTTGTTCAAACCATTGTTATTGCATTTGATACTGATAAAAACTATGCAATAATTGTTTGGAAGAAATCGAAGGTTAGATGCTTCAATTGTAATGCTGATTGAACCGAACCAATGACAATTGGGCTATAAACTCTATTGCATTTGGTAATGAACAAAACCCTGCAAAGACTAGACCAGCTCCCAGAAGGTCACAACTCAGCTACCAATTTCTAATCCATTGGAAGGAGAAGAATCCCTGAGATTGATCTATCTTACATCTCTGCCCCATTCCACATCAAACCAGATCTGTTTCCAACTAATTCAATACACACATTTGGGTTACAGTAATTAGATAAAGGGTATGAGCTTCTGCAGCAGCAGCTTCTGCTGTTTAGATTCAGACATCATCCTTACCTTCATCTTCCTAAGCAACTCATCAAACCTTGAGTTCATTTCCTCTGTGCTACATCCATTCCCTCCCTCTCCCTCCACTTCTGACCCTTCTTCTTCCTCCTCCTGTTCTTCCTCTACTTCTTCTTCTTCTTCTACTACTACTCTTTCTACTCCTTGTTGCTGAAATTGATTTCTACAATCCCCACCTTGAACCTTCATCATCTTCTCTTCATGAACAACCACTTCTTCATGAACAACCCCTTCTTCCACATCAGAATCATCATCAATCTCATCACAATCTTCATGAACCGCAGCTGAACGCTCCTCCTCCACTATGCCCTCATCATGATGATGAGCATAAGAAGAAGCTGAAGTAGTTTGTGACGAAATGCTGCTTCTGATAATGGCGGTGGTGGAGGAAGCTGAAGATGCCGAAGTGGCAAGGAAAGCAAGGATGCCATTGAAGATCAAGAACATGTACTTCCTCTTCAAGCCCAAGGTATGCGTGAAGAAGGACGAGAAGAAAGGATTGAACTTTATGTACACATAGCTCTTGGCAACCATACCACTAGTAACCCAAGAGATGGATGTCAGCACAGAGAAGAGGGAGAATGTGATCACCAGCTGCACGCAGCTCCTTCTCATGAACCAAGTAATCACCCACAGCTATGAGCTTATAATGACTGTTACTAGAATCCATTCTCATTTGTGGGTTTTGTTCGTGATGAACTATACGAGATTCTGGAATGTGGGTTTTGTAGAATGAAGAGGAAAGCTTTGAGCTTTTACCTAGGATTTGGCTTATTTGAGTGAATCTGATTTGAAGGGGCCAGGGAGGAAATCAGGATTGAGCAAGGAAACAATATAGTTTTCTCCTATTTGTCCCCTCCCATATCAGCCTCGGCCCAATAGAATGGGCTCCACAGTTAACGGGCCTCACCGTAATAACTAACTACGATTCCGTAATTACCATCACTAATTAATAATCCGGAGAAATCGAAACAAAGCGGTTGCCGCTGGCCGGCGAACGCATATAATTTTCGAGGGTAGTTACGAATTACGTCTAACCATTCCATTCTTTAAACAAACAAAAAATGAAAAACAGTTAATACAATCTTTAAATATATTAAAGGGCTTTGTGAAAAAAGCCCCCTCCACGTCAGCCTTAAAAGCACGACCGCATCTTGCGGAATTATAAGGTTTTTGTGTTTTGTTTTTTTATATTAATTTGGCTGGAACCGTTCCCCCAAAACTAGGCTTGCTAACCGTTTTTTATCAGACCAATATATATTTGTAATCCACAGAAAAATGTATTTATTATTTTGGAATTTGGGCATTTGTTCCACCAAAAAACAAAAGAATTTGGGCATTTGGCAGCGTTTTTAAATAATTTTTACAGCATATTTTAGATGATAATTATTGACTTAAATTCTTATAATGCAAGAAGTCTAAATCCATTTTTTAACCGAGTATTTCCTTCCTTTACTATTAAAATATTATTTTTTCTTATAGAAAACTAGATATATGAATAATAGAACATTTGCTCTAGGCATTATAGATTTTTATATTGATCAAATACAATAGATATTGCTTCACACTTTAAATATTATAGATTTCAAATACATTAATTACTGTAATTTTGAAAATAGCATTATAATTTACTTTCAAAACATAGAATGTGGGATTTTCATCCCTGACTTCTACCGAGGTTGTCAAACCGGTTTATACCGTTGTGCCGGTTTGACAAGTGGAATGGTACAACCTGTGGTATAACCAGTTTGTGCCGGTTAAAAAAAATGTGAAAACAATTAATATCACATGTATTTAATCATATATAAAACATATTTGTGGACAATTTAGTTACAATCCAACAAATATCATCAACTTTAACTATTACATTCATAAAATGAATAATAAATTAATTTTTTTATTCATTAAACTCATTAAAATGATGCCATTTTACTTAGAATGCGTAAGTCGATCATACCGGTCATTCCGATGGTATCATACCGGTTTCATGACCGACACAGGTTGAACCAGGTTCAACCGGGTGGCATGCCACCGGCATGACAACCATAGTTCTACGTAACAACTTTTGACCCTTTTCTCATTTTTAAGATAAAAATACTGTAATCATCAATAAAAAAAATAATGTTAGATGTTAATAAATATGTTCATAAATTACATGATACAAGCTATAACATAATTACCGCCTGCCCAAAGGGCAGGGTGAAAGCTAGTATAATTAAGAACGAACCCCCCACTCCAATTAACACCTTGGAAATTCCTTCTCTGATCCTTTTCCCTCTCGAGTTTCTCTGTTTCCGTTCAGTACTGGTCGGGCCAGAGGAAAGCGCCGATGGCGTAGGCGCGCTTCTCGTCGACGGTGCCGCCGAGGCGGATACCGTACTGCGAGAGGAGGAGATCCAGCCTCCACTCTTCCATCGCTTCGTAGTCGCTCTTGCTGTACCTCGGGTAGTGGAGCGGCATCCTGAACCCTGTCTCCGTCTCCGCCGGCGGCGCGCCTCTGTATCCTCCGTCGGCGGCGTCTTTGTTGTATCCGCCGATGACGTGGCAGGCCGAGTGGAGGAGGCCCCTCATTAGTTCCGCCATTGTAAGAGACTTGGTTTAAGGGCGAGAAAATGAAAATGAAGCCAAGGAGGGAAAGTTTTAGAGAGGAAGTTGCAAAGCGAGGTTGAAGGGAGGGGATTTAATTTATAGTGCGGTTTTTTTTCTGCTTAGGCGGCTAGGTTTCTGTGTGCGGCTTGGAATTAATTAGTTTAATTAATTGTTTTTTCTTCCTTTTTTGAAGTAGAATTAAGGGGTGAGTGACAACTAATTAGGTGGTTGCCTTGGGGTTTAGAGTTAGAGAAGCCTCCGTTTTTCTTGTTTCGCGCGTACGGGTTTCGGAGGGGTTCCTTTTTTCCCTTCTTGTTTGTTTCTTCCTTGTTGATGCTTGCGGGAGAATATTTTGGGGGTTGCGTTGCATGGTTCGTTTGGAGACAGCTAATTCGTTGTTGTTATTGTTTTTTCTTTTAATAATAATAAATTTCATTGTTGCTATTTCGAATTTATTGCTTGAAATAATTAAATTAAATTAAATTAAATGAACATGCTCATACGTAACTATAATGTCTTAAGTACATTCTAATTGTTACTATATAATCAGGTTTTCTGGGAAGGGAAACTCATGCAAAGGTTTTCAGTGCAGCAAGTTTGGGAGTCCATTAGGATGCATAGACCGCTGGTTCCTTGGTGGCAGGTGATATGGGGTAAGTATACTCTACCTCGAAACAGAGTTATAATGTGGCTTGTCATCTTAAATCGTATAGTGACTCGGGACAAGCTCAAGATGTGGGGAAAGATTAATGAGGCAGTGTGCGTACTATGTGATACAGAGGAGGAAAGCCGCTCTCATTTGTTTTGTAGTCGTGAGTATACTGGCCGTTTGATGAATGCAGTCTTTGGTAATTTGCTGTGCAGCTGGGGGTCAAATTGGGACCAGATGCTTCATGAGAGGTGTTTACTTGCTAAAAACAGTATGGATGGTTCGGTGATGAGCGCCATTTGGTGATGGTTTGTAGTTTGGTTTGGAAAGAACGTTGTAAGCGTGTCTTTGGAGAGTCTCCGAGGCTACGGGAGGTTATCTTCTTGTAGTTACGTGAAGAAGTCTGGCTATTGGCGCAAGGGGATTTGCGGTTTAAAGATGTTGTTATGCACAGTAGAGTGATAGGAAGACTGAATTTACACTTTTGATTGTTAGCACTTTCTAATTGTAAGATGTAAATCTGACTTTTTTGTGCCACTTGATAGTGATCAAGTGAGCTTAATGAAAAGGACTAATTACCGGGGGGAAAAATTCTCACATCGGCAATGGACGAATCAAAGAAGGCTAAGAAAAGGACAAAGTCAGGATACATGCTTACACATCTGACATTAGCAAGGAAGAAGTCAGTGGAACTATCTCTACAAGTCTAAGCAAAAGTACAATGTACAGTGACAGAGAGTAAGAGTCTAGGCGCCCAACAACAATATTTAATTAATGTTATCACCACGTACCTACCATCCAACTTTGTACAAATAGGAGTTATCTCCTCACAAATAACAAGTTATCTACATTTACTGCAACTTCGCTCTACTTTCTACCCCTCGATATTATATCTCACTCCCGAAACAATCAAAAATCAAACAACCCTCCGTCTCGAACATTGATAAGCAAAACAACCCATGTTGGTATTAAGAATATTGATATGCATGTAGGGTGTGGTGGATGGAAGGGTCGTCCATCTCTACTCCTGCCCCACGCATTGAAAATAAGGATGTGGCCTTCTCTTGTTTAATATATTTCCTAACATATGGAAGTTCTGCACACCACATCACTTTCCCTATACATGGCTATAGCTAGTGTTCATACTTTGTCTCCAAACTACTTGTGCCGAGAAGAATGTAGAATGGCGTAAATGTAATGGTCACAATCACTGATTGGTAGAGCTCCAAATCATTCATTGTGAGGTTTCCCTTCAATTCTCTTGGCCCCGTGGCCAAGTTTATAGGCAATAAAAATAGCTAGGAATGGCTTCTTTGGGATCCTATAACAATTAGGGTCGTTGAGAGGGGCATCTGTCCTTTCGTGAGAGTAACAGCTTGTTTGGATATAATTCTGTCGGAAAATGAATTCCATTTCTTGTGAGAATCTGAATTCAAGTGGGAATTCATTTTAAAATTTTATGTTTGGAACAAATCCAAAAGTTTGGAAAATGATTTCGTCTTTTTATGTTTGGAAAAAATGGAAATGATTTCTTACAAGTGCTTTTACAATAATATCCTTGGTATTAATGATTTCAAATCCAAAAGTAGTAAGGGCTTTCTTGTAAAGGTGAGTCAAAATTAATGTGGGGTCCACTAATTCCATCACTCCCTCCACCAATTCCGACCACTTTTTGTAGGATTTAGAATTTCCAACTTTTTACCTTTTGAAATTCCATTTCCTTTTTACTTTTTACTTCCAAACATGAGAATCATGGAAAGTTTGGGAATTGGAATTCCATTTCCTCAAAAAGCCTTTCCAAACAGGCTGTAATGGGAAACCCTACAAGATTGAATTCTTCCCCTAGGCGGAGGGAAAAAGGAAACCCTTCACACCACCATACAGAGATATCTATTTACTTGTGGTGTACGTAAGACCCCCATTTTGTGGTCATTTCCAAAACTTAAATGATGATATTAATAGCTATTGGGGGTTTGCATGATAGCAATAAATGATGGCTTGATGAGCAAGTTAGCTAACAACGGCACACATTCTACTTAAACATTCCTTGGAGTGGTCGCAAATTGTTATTAACCAGAAGTAGCATTTGGGATTAAGGAGGCCTGAACTATTTTTCGAGCCATTTCATACATTTTGTATAATCCTAGCTACAACCTATTCAATTATGTTGTAACGATATTTTGGTGAGAAGCTAGAATAAGTACATCATGCTAACTTTCGATTACAAATTCGTCGGTCATATAAGAAAGTGAGCCAGTGAGTCATCATACAATGTTAATTCCTAATATATGAGTCAAAAGAAATTAATATGATCATGGAATATTAAACATTGAAATGGGAACCCTAACCCTCTAACTAACTATCGTTGCTTAAATTAAATGATGGGTAGGTTTATCATTAGTTTAGCCATTTTTTAGCAAGTGGGTGGGTGGGTCACATTAAACATCTTTCCTCCATCTAGGATACGTATAAAAATTTCTTCATTTTGTTTTCCAATTAGTTTCACTATTAGAATTTAGAACCTCATTGATCATTACAAACAAAAGGAGGAAATGTTTTAAGTTTTTGTTTAATTGTATTATTAACCAAGATGGCATTGTTTGATTTGAACCTATACTTAGGAAAGTGGATAAAAAGTTTCCATTTTTTTTAATCTTATCCTACCAAAGCCTAGTAAAACGACATCTAAACTAGTGCATATCTATTAAAAACTATATAGGATTGATGGTATGTTTGATGATAATGTGACTCTCTTGTATAATTTTTGGTTCTCCATTCTTTTTACTCCATTTTAATTCTCTAAAACTCATGTTATTGTTATTTGATTAGTTGTAGTCCGCAAAGCATAAGGATAGCTGCCTGCTAACATCAATCAACTTAGAGGCTTGAACTTCAAACTTGGGCTTGCCCAACATTCATAGCCCATTCGAGTAGCCGGCCCAACCCACGAAACACTTCTCCCGCGGGCCAGGTAGGGGTTTCTTCCCTAATCTCTGACTGCCGTTATTGATTTCCTCTTCCTCTCACAGAAGAGAAGGAGCTCAGATCAGCGGCTAAGAGGCACGGCGAAATCAAGCAGCTAAACGCTATTAGATCACCCAGCAGCAGAAAGAGTAGCGCGTGGAAGAATGGATGGCCCCATTCATCTAAAAGACATCATCCCTGCCGCCCAGAACAACATAAACACGACGTTCATATTGCTGGAGAAGAGCAGGGTGAAGAAGAACAGAGGGGGAAGCAGGTCGTGCATGGCGCTGGTAGCCGATGAGACCGCGGCCGTGCACTTCGAGCTGTGGGGCGAGGATTGCGATGCTTTCGAGGAGGGAGACATTGTTCGATTGGAGAAGGGGATTTTCTCCAACAGCGGCGACTACAACACGATGATGGTTTTGAGGGCAGGGAGGAGAGGGAGCATAAAAAAGATCGGGGAATTCACAATGGCGTTTGTGGAGACGCCCAATATGAGTGAAATCCAATGGGTTGTCGATCCCAACAATCCCAAGAAGTACATCCGGGTGGAAGCTGCCGTTCTTTCTCCCCATTCCTGATTGTTCCCTCCTCTGTCTTGATTAACTCTCTGCTCTGTTTTCTCCATTGGATTTTGTGTAGATACTGTAACTTACAATCTTGGGTATGTTATGTTGGTGATGATTAGTTATTGAGTTCATCCCACATAGATTTGCAAACACTTATTAGAAGTTACCGACCTTCGAATTCAGCATAAGAAGGTTAGGTTAGCTACAAGTCCGCAAGTATGTATTTTTGTTAGCTACAGTCCAATGGCGTGTAAAATTTGCCGAGGGACCGAAAACAAAAGCTGCAACAATGTCATTATGCAAACAGCAGAATGGAAATTCTAGAGAGTTTTCAGAATTAGTCGCTGAGCTCTACTGATGGGATGTGGGAAATGTTGGGCCAGTCCTCACCTTCTCCTTCTCTGCACCTTTCTTTCAACAAGGGACACCCTTTAATAATCAGTATCTGCAGACAAGTTAGGCGTCGCATAGCAGGAGGCAGAGTGGCTAATCTTGGACAACGCCTGATAACCAGCTTCTGAAGCGAAGTTAGGTTGCAGACACCTTCCTCCGGCAGATACTCCAGGTCATCAAGATCCACAAGTAGCAAACTCGACAACTGGGAGAGAGGCGGGCTACTAAGGTTAGACGATTTCATCATCATTGTACAAAGCAGTGGGTATGCCCAGCATTCGTCCAACTCCAACTGGGCGTCAACAGTTGGGAAGAGAGGCATCCGCTTCAGCATGTCGCAAAAAGTGATTTTCAAGCTGGAAAGAGCAGGAAAACAGGGGAAATCGTCGTTGCCAGCATCATCATCACTAAAATAAAAATAGTCGTCTCTAATGCCCAAAAGCTTTGTGCAGCAGCTGATGTGGAGCTTCTTCAGAGATGGGCATAGATGCAATGGCGGAAGGTACTCGCATTCTACGCAGTTGATTAGTTTAAAGTCCACGAGATTGGTCATTGTAGACAACCAGTTGGGGAGATTCACACCTTGATATGCGTGAATCTCCAGTTTCTTAAGATCGGGATGAGGGCGGAGCATTTCGAGCATCTCTTCATCATTGGCAGAGCGAGTAGCATCGTCGTAATCGGGGTATCCCCATTTTAAAACCAAGGACTGAAGCCGCAACTTGTTCTTTAAGACATAACCACTCACAGTCACAGGCTCGGCGTGCCCCAAGTTTGCAATCTTCAACTCTCCACCCAAAGAATTCAACTCTCGCAGCTCTTCCAACCCGGCTGCTCCATTTGCGGTCTCATCATCTCCTTTATGTCCCACTACAAAAATAGGTAAGGTCTGTAGGGATGTTAACTCCCCAATCCCTTTTGGCATATGTGCAAATTCCACATACTCGTGCAGGTAGATATGCTTAAGATCGACTAGCTTTCTAACATCCTTTGGTAGCTCCTCTATGTAGCGGCAAGCACGGAGATCAAGCACTTGCAGATTGAGCAACTTGGTGATCGTATTCGGAACTCTTTCCAGTCCCCGCCACCCCAGAGCAAGAAATCTCAAATGCTTCAACTCGCCAAGAGCACGCAGTATTTCACAACTATCCGAATCTTTAATCAACATTCTTAAAGCTCGTACACGCTTGAAGTTGTGGAGGGCTCGTCCACGATCTCTTTTTGAATAACTGCTGTAACCCATCAGTGTCCGTACCTTGCTCACATCCCCTAACAATCCATAATCACCATCGTCGTCTCCGTCATAATTAGAGAATCCAAACAACACCACATGACGAGTTCTTGAAGAAATGCTTTGTAGAATACTCGACATTTCGAGTATTTCGATCCTTTCCCCAGCAATGGAACTAGCTAAATCGTGCATCAAATCGTGCATCTTGCATGTCCATAAATTCCCCAACTCGTCTACCTTTACTTCCTGGAAAAATGACCTACAGACTAGCGTCTTCAAACAACCCAACCCTTCATCGTCCGACTCGACGTACCCTTGTGCCATCCAGAGTTGTACCATCCTTGGAACATCAAGATCATCACCCTTTCCAAACAGCTTGCAATAAGAAAAGCAATGCTTCAGCTTCGAAGGAAGATGATTGAAACTTAAACGAAGGGTTGACATTATATGATTTTCTTCTCCAGAGATGCTTGAGAGCTCATCACGTAGCAACAACGACCACTCAGATTTCGGATCTCTCGAACTCAACACACCAGCTATCGTACTAACAGCAAGAGGAACTCCACAACATTTCTTCAGTATCTCTCTTCCAGTTCTTTCCACATCCAGGCACTGTTGAGCTTCTCCATGAAGAGCCTTTCTCACCAGCAAATCCCAAGACTCGTCCTCCGACAAGCCTTCCAAGAAATAGGGCATCACAACTTTGCTACTCGTTTCCGACTTCAAGATTTCACCACCAAGCTCGGCCACTTTGGTGGATCGAGTGGTCACCAATACCTTGCTACCCGCGGCACCAACCATAAGGTATTTTGCCAAGTCCTCCCAACTTCTAGCACTCTCCTCCCAGACATCATCAAATACAGCAAGAAACCTTTTGTCTCTTATCTTGTCCCAAAGCTTCTCCTGCAGAACAGCCAACTGAAGACCTGCTTGGCTCTCACCAGTCATGGATTGCAACATTTTTACAAGAAGGGCTTTGACATCAAAGCTCTGCGAGACGTAAACCCAAACAGTCAAATCGAAGCGCGCCTTAACTGCCTCGTGTTCGAACACAAGCTGAGCAAGAGTCGTCTTTCCAAGTCCACCCATCCCAACAATTGTGACCACAGAAACATTAGATTCACAATCAGAGTGCACTAGAAGTCGAACGATTTCTTCTCGGTCAGCTTCTCTCCCGACAACAATATTCGGCGGACATGGATCCGTCTCCAAAGGGAGAGCTTGCTCTCTCTCAGCAAGCTCGTCCAAGTGGAACTCCCTGTCATTCTTCACATCATCGAGCTTCTCTCGAATCGCCCTGATGGCGCGAGCCATCCCATGTTCATACAAGAATCGTTTCGGAAAAGAGACTAGGAAACATACCACACTGCAACAAGAAGCCGTCGTCGAGTCTGCTCCTGCTGCCTTCTGCCGACGAGTCTCGGTGGAGAAATCATCGAGCAAGTCATCAGCATCGTACATCACATCGGAGAGCTTCTCGAGCCACACTGTGATTTGATGATTGTGGCCCTGCTTCTCCTCAGCATCACGGAGCACGGCCTGGATGGTGGAGACGGTGCCCTTGAGTTTCTCCAGCTCGTTTCGGAGAGACCATACTAGTGCGACCTGGTCCCAAGCCAAGTTAGCTAGCTTTCCGAGGATTTGCTTTGCGACGGGGACCAGAATCACTTCTGCCATCTCTTCGATTGGGAGGGGATCAACAGCAAAGAGCGAGCCGATTTGGTGTTTTGGGAAGAGAATGGAGAGACCGTGGAGCTTTTCACACCATTTGAAGCAGCAACAAGATGGGATCGATGATCTTGACACACAAAATAAAATTTTATATTCTCCCGTCATTTCCATGGCTCCAGCATGGAGAAAGTCTGCCAAGATACAGTTTATTATCAGACACACATGGGTAGTGATGGAAATAAACAAGTATTTGAACAGCGTAAAAAAGAATCAATCTTTGCACTGGCTTCTGATCTGCAAATGCAGTAGAAACAAGAAATAGTCAACATCAGGTTGGAGGGCTCGCCTGTATTTCATTCATTGTTTAGTGTTGACGCATATTGATTAGTAGCAAGAAAATATGTCACAAGTCCGACGTACAGTTTGATGATCCTCTCCAGTTGCTTAATTTTCATCTTCAGTCTCTTATTAATTCTTTTAATAACAATCTATGCTCAGACCCAGAAAATCAATCAAAAGAGTAGCTCAGATCCGGAATCATTTCGTCGACAAAGAGGCACGGAGACCAGCGGCCGTCCGGCTGCGAAATCAAGCAGCTAAACACTACCACTACATCGCCTTGCCGGACCTGCCGTGGGAAGCCGACCTCAAGGGTTGCCTGAACAGATTCTCAGTAGATATCATCACAGCCCCACTTCAAAGAGCAAGAGGAAGAAGGAGAAGAAGGAGAAGCAGATAATTAGTTAATCAACACAAACCAAGTTCCCCGGGAAAAGAAACGAAGAAGCAGAGCAGCAGCAGCAGGGGAAGGAGTAGTGTGGAAGGGAGGAGGAGGAATGGCGGCGGAGGTCGGAGAAATCATGGACCTCGCAGCCATTCATAGAGAAGGGAGAACGGCGACGGGCTCAGATCCGGCGATTTCCCGACGCAAGACAAGAGGGAGTCGTTATTGCTACGGCTTGATTCGGCTGCGAAATCGTACACCCAAAAAGTGCCACCGAGATCACCCCGCCAAACAACCGTAGAATCGATTCGCACTCTGAATTCCTGGTCTGGACTCACCGGAGATCTCATCACAGCCTCGTTTTTTTGAAGAGGGCAAAGAAGAAGAAGAAGAAGAAGAAGAAGGAACAAAGGTTATATTTTCTTTGCTTGGTTTAGGGAAAATGCATAGTAGAGGGGACCCTTTAATAGTATTTACATAGTGGAAACAAACACGCCAGCAGACTGCGAGATGCCGAGATCACAGTTCCATGGTGATGGCGGCGGCGGAGGGGAGAGATCCGGAGAATATTAGCAGTGTTTGTTTCTACTGACGATCGGAGAAATCATCGGCTCTGCAGCTGTTCAGAGAGGAAGGGGAAACGGGATACCATCCAGCTTTCTCTTTGAGAGCAAAGCCTCATTCAGTGAATTAATTGATCGTCTGACTTTTTGGTTTCACCGGCGATACAGAGTACTTATGGTAAGCGTGTTTATTTTTTGCCAGCTGATTACAAGAATGCCCTTTCGTTGGTTTGGGCCTTTGGGGTTAGCCTTGCTCAACTCACTCAAGTGGGTACATTTTGCAGATACAGTCCAACGAAAAAGTTAAACTGCTAACAGGGGAATCCGTTAGCAGATACTGATACGGCCAAGATGATGGCCACGGAGGCTCAGCCGTGATCCAATGGTTGAAAGAGAGAGGCTCATTTAAGTGAGCTATAATAGAAAGGGGATGTGCTTTTCATGTTGAGCCGAGCCATGGAGAGGAGCGGGTGGAGTGGCGCGGGTCCACCAGATTTTTGGGCGGGATTGAAGAGAAAAGAAAAAGAAAAGTGACAAAAAGAAAAGGAAAGAGAAACATAAATCTAATTGGAGGGGAGAGAATACATCTCATTTAATGCTCACCCACCTTCACATCTCTTTTTTTTGTCCTCTGTTTTTTCACTTTTTCTCCTCTTTGTGAAACACTTTTTATTTTTGCAGGTCTGATATTTGTTAATGTCGGATATTAGTCTGGACGGTATGAATATTTATTTTTGCATGAACTGATATTATATGATTGATATTAGTTTGTGAAGTAATCAATATTGTGTCTTCCATCAAAATTAAACACACTATCAAGTCCTAACACATAAGGCTTGCAACCTTAGTTAGGGCTGCCCGCCGAGGGCCCATGGGCCGAAGGCCAATGAAAGAATAATAGTAGAAGAGTGAGGGTTTAGGGTTAATGATTTAGTGATTAGTCTTGTAGTCAGATATTAAACTGGGAGGTGTTTGTATTTGTTTTGCAAAGAATGAGTATTAGTTTAGGTGGTTCGGATATTAGCTTTGTTTTGAATTGATATTAGTTCATGTTTCAGCTATTTGTCTGGGATTTTTGGATATTTGTTTTCTCATTAAATGATATTAGTCTGTTGATATTCTTTAATTAGCCAATTTAATTACTTTTGGTATTAGTTTGTGATTGTCATATGTTTGTTTTGAAATTTAATTTAATTAGCAATTAAGGTTTAGAGTTTATGTGTAGTTGGTATTATTCTGTGATGTTCAGATATTAATCTGTGTGTAGTGGGTATTAGTTTACAATAGTAAGATATTAATCTGTGTATCGTGGGTATTTGTCTGCTACGGTCCGATAATAGTCTGGGTGGTTTGGATATTTGTTGTATATGCTTATATCAATTTAGCGTTTGGTATAAGGGTTTAGGGTTTAGAATTAGGGTTTACAGTTTAGAGTTTGGAGTTTAGGGGGTTGGGGTTCAGGGTTTGGGGTTGACGTTTAGAGTTTAGGGTTCAGGGTTCAAGTTTTGTGTTTAGTGTATAGGGTAAGGGTTTCAGGTATAGGGTTCGAGTTTTGGTTTCGGGTTTAGAAGACGATATTGTGGAAATGGTTTTGTACACAATGTAGGGTGGTTCGATTTTTGTCTGTGGTGATAAGATATTATTATGTGATTGGAGGATATTAGTATGAGATGTGTGGATATTTTGGCTGTGTAGTCGGATATTAGTCTAAGACAGTCATAAATTAGTCGGGTTTAGAAGACGATATTGTTGAAATGGTTTTGAACACAATGTAGGGTGGTTCGATTTTTGTCTATGGTGATAAGATATTATTATATAATTGGAGGATATTAGTATGAGATGTGTGAATATGTTGGTTGTGTAGTCGGATATTAGTCTAAGACAGTCAGAAATTAGTCTCTGAGCGATGGATATTAGTTTGTGTAGGTGAGGATATTTATTATGTGAGGAACGGATATTGGTATGGGTGGTGTGGATATTTTTTTTATGGTGTACGGATATTGGTCTGCTATGGTTTTCTAGTACGCAAAACTAGTGAGAACACTCGATACAATTAGTAGTAAAATTCATTCCGACATGGCGATTATAACTTTCCAAACAAAAAATAGTACTTAAGAAAATTCTTTGTTCAAGTGTGGGATTTCTGCTCCAAAATGTCGATCATCTTTTGGACTTTTTCCCGCCTCGATAATATCTTGACCTCACGGGATTAAATGTGTTTAATTGATTACTAAATGCGGGTAATTGATTAAATGTGTTTAATTGATGACTAAGGGAAAAACAAACCGAAGAATCGTGAAGAGGCAAAGAGATCGAGGATATTAGTCTGGGCTTTCAGGATATACTTTGGCACACAAAAAGTATTAGTCTGAGCTTTAAGGATATTATTCTACATAAAGACAGATATTTTTCTCGGAGGTTACGTTATATTTTTGAGAATTTATGTTGGTAATTATATCCAACATTTAACAAAATATTATCCATTTTGCTACAAACCAACATCTTTCCCTAAATATTATCTAACCCTAAGTTCAATTTTACAAACCAATATCACACTACACAAATCTAAAATAAACTTTTCTTCATTTTCCCTCATCGTCTTGGTCATCACTTTCTCCATCCTCAATTTCTTGGTCCTCATTTTGTTGTTGTTGTTTGGCACATTTAGGCCTAAAGGTTTCGCCTTCTGATGTGGTCCTCATTGCAGTTGATTTAGTTCTTGTCATTATGATTTCCCTGCCCAGTAGAATATCCTGACATTAGCTAATCAATAGCTGGACTCCACATAACGAATACCCTAACGATCAAAAGTAATATCAAACAAGTCATATCCAAATATATCAAACAACTATCCAGGCAATTCACAAAAGATATCATGGTCGACCAAAACCAATATCAATGTAGGAATATCCAGATATATCAAACAACTATCTAGGCAATTAAAAACTGATATCCTGCCCGAACAGAACTAATATCGGAACACACAAAACATATCAACAAAACTCAAAAAACAAAGCAACCCAGATCCAATCAAATCCACAAAATCCACAAACAAAGCAACCCAGACCCAGATCCAGTCACATCCACAAACCCATAAAACATAACCGCATAATCCAAATATATCAAACAACTATCTAGGCAATTCACAAATGATATCATGGTCAACCAAAAACAATATCAATGTAAGAATATCCAGATATATCAAACTACTATCTAGGCAATTAAAAACTGATATCCTGCCCGAACAAAACTAATATCGGTATGCACACAAAACATATCCACAAAACCCAGAAAACAAAGCAACCCAGATCCAATCAAATCCATAAACAAAGCAACCCAGACCCAAATCCAGTCACATCCACAAACCCAGAAAACATATCCACATAATCCACAAAAGAAAGCAACCCAAATCCAGTCAAATCTAAGTTACCAGAAAACAAATCCATCAAACTCATACAAAAAAACGCAGAAAAAGAAAAACCCAGATCTAGTAAAATCCATGAAACCTTAACTTAAAAAAACGCAGAAAAAGAAAAACCCAGATCTAGTAAAAAGACAAATACCCAAATCCAATAAAACAACTATCCAGGAAAGTGAAAACTGATATCATGCTCGAACAAAACCAATATCAATACAAACAGAACTAATATCGGCACAAACCGAACTAATATCGACACGAACAAAACTAATATCGGCACAAACAGAACTAAATATCGACACAAATAGAACTAAATATCGACACAAACAGAAAGCCATTCCACAAAACCCAGAAATAAAATCCACAGAAGAAAGCAACCATGCAACCCTAACTCAAATCTGTCCAATCGAAAACTAATATCCACAAAACTATGCTTCAAACCTTACTTGATCAAGAACCCGAGTTCCCTGCAAAGCGCCGCCGCCGAGATCGCTGTTTCGTCGCCGCTGACAAGATCGCTGCCGCCGAGATCGCCGCCGCCGAGTTCGCAGCAAGGTCGCCGCCGCCGAGATCTCCGAGTTCGCTGTAAGGTCGCCGCCGCCGAGATCTACAACTTCAGAACTCCGACTTCGCTGCTTCGTCGCCGCCGCCGAGAACGCCGAGTTTGCTGCTTCTTCGTGGCCGCCGAGATCTCTGCCGCCAACTTCGCAGCCGCCGAGATCGCTGCCGCCGAGTTCGTGGCCGCCGAGTTTGCTGCACCGCGCGGCCGTTCGTCTGCGTTTGGGAGAGGAGGAAAGGGAGAGGAAAGGGAGAGAGAAAGGGAGAGAGAGGCAGGAGAAAACCAAATGGGCGGAGAACTGAAAAGGCGTAGGTTTAGGGTATTTTTTTTTTTGGGTTTTTGAATTAGTGGGCCCGACGGGCCCCGCAAGCCGCTGTGGGCTTTGCCCAGCCGATGAAATCGGCTCTATTCCCACACGTTCTGACGCGTTCTCTCCTCCACCAATGGATGAAGCCTTGGCGACGTGGAGGCCCATCCGCCCCTGTTAGCATCTCCTAACAAAAGCCCTTGTTAGGAGCATAACTAGATTGACAGTCCAATAGCTTGGAAAATTTACAGAGGGACAAGAAAAAAGAAAGCTACAACACTATCGTCATGGAAACTGCACAACTAAAATCCCAGAGGGGATCTCCGATATCTGATTTCTGGGGATGGGGATGGGATGTCGATAATGCTGGGCCACTCGTCATCTTCCCCTTCTCTGCACCTTTCTTTCAACATGGGGCACCCTTTAATGGAGAGATTCTCCAGACTAGTTAGGCGGTTAGCAGGAGGCAGAGTGGCTAATCTTGGACAATTCCTGATCACCAGCACCTGAAGCGAAGTGAGGTTGCAGAGGGAGGACAGATTGGCTAGTCGAGGACAGTTCGAGATCTCCAGTACCTGAAGCGAAGTGAGGTTGCGGAGGCCTTCCTTCGGAAGATATTCCAAGTCATCAATCTGATCAAGTTGCAAACTCGACACCTGAGAGAGTGGTGGGCGACTAAGACGAGACGATTTCATCATCATCGTTCGAATTAGTGGGCGTGCACTGCTTTGATGCAGCTCCAGCTCAGCTTCAATGGTTGGGAAGAGGGGCATCCGACACAAGCTGGGACAACTGCTGATTTTCAAGCTAGAAAGAGTAGGGAAATGGGGACAATCCTCGTTGTCTTCAGCATCAGCATCACTAACACTAGTCCCCGGCTGCTCATATTGGTACTGGTCTTCGTCTCTAATGCCCTTAAGTTTTTCGCACCATCTGATGCTGAGCTTCTTTAGAGATGGAAGTTGATGCAATGGTGGGAGGTACTCACATTCTCTGCAATGGCGTATTGTAAGCTCAACGAGATTGGTGATTGTAGACAGCCAGTTGGGGAGAATCACTCCTGTATACTTGCAAATTTCTAGTTCCGTAAGATGGGGATGGGGGCCGAGCATTTCGAGAACCTCTTCTTCATCTTTGGCAGAGTGAGTAGCATCATCATCATCGTCATATCTCCATTCTAAAACTAAGGATTGAAGAAAAAGCTTGTTCTTTAAGACATAAGAACTCACAGGCTTGGCGTGCAACAAGTTTGTAATCTTCAACTCTCCGCGCAACAAATTCAAACCTCTCAGCTCATCCAACCCAGCTGCTCCATTTGCGGTAATTTCATCTCCTTTATGTCCCACTGCAAAAACAGGTAAGGTTTGAAGGGCTGTTAACTCCCCAATCCCTTTCGGCATGTGTGTCAATTTCACATTCCAATGCAGGTAGATATGCTTCAGATCGACTAGCTTTCTGACATCCCTTGGTAGCTCCTCTATGTAGTGGCAACCAGAGAGATCAAGTACTTGCAGATTGATCAACTTGGTGATTGAGTTCGGAACTCTTTTTATTCCCCATGAGCTGAGACCAAGAAATCTTAAATGCTTCAAGTCACCGAGAGCTTGCAGTTCTTTCCAAGGATTTCCAACCGGTAAAGCTTTATCCATTTGTAATGCTCGTAAGCGTTTGAAGTTTTGGAGGGTTCGCTGACAATCTTCTCTCAAAAAACTACCATAACCTATAAGTGTTCGTACCTTGCTTACATCCCCCCACTGATCATCACCATCATCATCATAGAAGGAATGATCATATAGCACTGCCATATGACGAGTTTTTGGAGAAACTCTTTGTAGAATACTTGAACTAAAACCGCGTACGATCTTTTGCCCCACTATAGAATCAGCTAAATCGTACATCAGATCATGCGTTCTATATTCCAACGTATTATCCCACTGGTTCACCTTCACTTCTTGGAAAAATGACCTCCAGCACAGCGTCTTGAAACAATCCAATCACTCATCTTCTGACTCAACGTGCCCTTGTGCCATCCAAAGGTGTACCAGCCTTTGAACATCAAGGGCATCACCCTTCTTAAACAGTTTGCAATAAGAAAAACAGTGCTTAAGCTTTGTAGGAAGATGGTTGAAACTTAAACGAAGGGTTGACATGATATGGTTTTCCCCTTCAGATATGTTCGAGAGTTCGTCATCTAGAAACAACGGCCAGTCAGTTTTCGGATCTTTCGACCTCAACAGACCAGCAATTGTGCTTATAGCAAGAGGAACTCCACAACATTTCTTCAGTATTTCTCTCCCGGTTCTCTCAACATCCAGGCTCTGCTGAACTTCTCCATGAAGAGCCTTTCTCACCAGCAAATCCCAAGACTCGTCTGGCGACAAGCCTCCCAAGTAGTACGGCATCAACATTGTGCCACCTGTTTCAGACTTCATGATCTCACTACCAACCTCAGCCACTTTACTGGATCGAGTGGTCACCAATACCTTGCTCCCAATGGCACCAACCATCGAATACTTTGCCAAGTCTTCCCAGCCTCTAGCATTCTCCTCCCAGACATCATCCATTACAACCAAAAACCTTTTGGCTCTCATCTTCTCACGAAGCTTCTCCTGCAGAACAGCCAACTGAAGACCTGCTTGGCTCTCACCAGTCATGTATTGCAACATTTTTTCAAGAATCCCTTTGACATCAAAGCTCTGCGAGACATAGACCCAAACTCTTACTCCGAAGCATGCCTTAACTGCCTCGTCGTCGAACACGAGCTGAGCAACAGTAGTCTTCCCCAATCCGCCCATCCCAACAATTGGGACCACAGAGACATTAGCTTCTTCACCATCACTGTGCACTAGATGCCGAACGATTTCAGCTCTATCAGCTTCTCTCCCAACAACAATCATCGGTGGGCATGGGTCCGTCTCCAAAGGGACAGCTTGCTCCTCAGCAAGCTCCTCCAAGTGGAACTCCCTGTCATTCTTGATATCATCGAGTTTCTCTCGAATCGCCCTGATGGCGTGAGCCATCTCGTTCTCATATACAAGAATCGCTTCGGAAAAGAGACAATGAAACATACCACAGTCCAACAAGTCGTCGTCGTAGTGTCTGCTCGTGCAGCCCTCTCCCGACGAGTCTCAGTGGAAAAATCATCGAGCAAGTCATCAGCATCATACATCACATCCGAGAGCTTCTCGAGCCAAAGTTTGACTTGGGGATTGTGGCCCTGCTTCTCTTCAGCATCACGGAGCACAGCCTGGATGGTAGAGACAGTGCCCTTGAGTTTCTCCAGCTCGTTTCTGAGAGACCATGCGAGTGCGATCTGGTCCAAAGCCAAGCTGCCTAGCTTCCCAAGGATTTCTTTTGCAACGGGGATCAAAATGGTTTCTGCCATTTCTTCAGGAGGACATCAACATTAAAGAAAGAGCCGATTTGGTCTTCGTGAGAGTGAATGGGGAAAGCATTGAACTTTTCACACCATTTGAAGTTGAATTCTTAAACAGCAGCTGCAAGATGGGATCTCGATGATCTTGTCTTGACCCAAACAAGCATTTTATATTCTCTGGTCATTTTCAATGCTGGAGAATTTCTACACGAACAAGATATAGTTTAATATTAGCACATGGTGGAATTAAAGAAGTAAACAGCGTAAAAAAGAATCCAGCTTTGAAGTGACTTCATTCTGTAAATGCAGTAGAAACAACAAAGAGTCGGAGGAAGGAAGGGCTCAGATCCGGTGACAGAGTGAGAGAGGGAATCCCTGCAGCCGTGTTTAGGCTGCGAAATCGAGTTAGCTAACATGCTACTGAAATCGCCCCGCCAGGAAAACCGCCGTAGGACCCCGAAACCCTCGCCGGAGATCTCGTCACAGCCCCATTTACCGAAGAGGAGAAGAAGGAGCGGCGCGCTCATGTTTCATCGCTGTTCCGGCGAAGAAGAGAGAACACAGCTTCAAAAGATGAGAAATCAATCGAAGCTGGATGTTAAGGTTCTGGTGGTGGTGGTTGTGACGGCGATGACGGCGGAAGGAAGAGATCATCACAATATGCAATGGGTTTGTTTGTTTCCACTTCCCAGAGTGACGGTCGGAGAAATCATCGGCTCCGCAGCCGTTCAGAGAGTTAGGGTGGAAAAAGGGGAACCCTTTCCATTTTCTCAGAGAGCAAAGCCTCATTCTTTGAATTAATTGATCGTCGACGTTTTTTCTCGCCGGCGGTCCGGAGTACTTATAGTAGGCTTATTTTTTACCGGGGATTACAAGAATGCCCTTTTGGTTGTTCTTTGGTAGGGGTGGAGTTTTAGTTATCAGTTATCGGTTAACCGGCCGGTTATTCTCTAATCGAAAACCAAGATAAGCGAAATTCGGTCGATTTTCGAAGGTTGGACGAGATGGTTTTTTTATCTTGGAGGTGGTTCGGTTAACCGAAAACCGAGATAACCGAAGCCTAAATCTCTATTTCTGTCGGTGTTCAATAGGAGTCCCTGGTTGTTCGGTTAACAGATAACCGATCGATCGCTTGCCGGTTATAACTAGGGATGGCAATTTTGCCCATACCCATGGGTATTTTACTATCCAACCCAATTGGGTTGGGTATGAAATCCAAAGATATGAATATGGGTAAAGTTTGATGGGTTTGTACCCATACCCATTTACTTTGGGTTGGGTTGGGTTTATAACAAATGGATTTGGGTTTGTACCCATGCCCAAATACAAATTACAGTTTGGTACCTAAATTTAATAGATATGCATATTTAGTACCTAAATTTAATTTTTTTGCATATAAGTCCTCAAAATATCTATGGAAAATTACGTTTTGGTACCTAAATTTTTTTGGTCTTACATTTTGGTACCTAAACTTTTCAAGTTTTACAAATAGGTCCAATTTTTGCATGTGTAGTTAAAACACCCTCAAGTAAATGGATATCCATATCCAACCCATACCCATTTAGATAATATCCATATCTAACCCAAACTCATATACAAACCCCAAACCCATACACACATCACCCAAACCCTACCCATAATAAATGGGTCTACTTGGGTTTGGGCAAAATTACCCATGGGTGGGTAAATTGCCATCCCTAGTTATAACCGAACTAACCGAAACTCCACCCCTAGTCTTTGGGTGCTAGTGGACTTGTGATTAACAAGCATACAAACCATATTACATATTGATGAAAAGTTGCAAAGCAACGTCACCTCATGATCTAAATCCCGACTTTAAATGAGCTAGCTCAACTGCTAAGTAGTTAGCTTCACAGAAAATGTGAACAACTCAAATCTTTCACTATGTGGCCTACTATCATGTCATATCATGTCATATCTATAAACGCCAAGATAATAAAAGATGGAGGAAGACTCGTGGCATATCTGAAAACAATAGGATAATGTCGAAAGTGGACAAATTAGATCCAAACTATCTATCACTTACTCGTTTAATTGAATTACAACAAATAAGACTATTAATATGTGTCACCAATTGCTATTGTGTCTTAAGGGGTCGTTTGGATTGAGTATTTGGGGGTGTTATTTGGGGTCAAATAACACAAAATCTGTTATTTGACCCCAAATAACATGTTTGGCTGACAAAAAGTGGGATGTGTTATTTGGATGTAGTGTTTTGCCAAATAACAGGTTTGAGACCAAATAACACAAAAAGTGTTGTTTGCCAAATACTTGGGAGGGGGCAGGTATTTGCCAAACAACAAGTTTGAGACCAAATATCACATACCAAATAACAGATTTTATATTATGTGGTATTTGTGTGGTAATTGGCCCCAAACAACAAGTTTGTCAAATACTCAATCCAAACGACCCTTTGTATTATTTGGTCTCAAACCTGTTATTTGGCAAAACACTACATCCAAATAACACATCCCACTTTTTGTCAGCCAAACATGTTATTTGGGGTCAAATAACAGATTTTGTGTTATTTGACCCCAAATAACACCCCCAAATACTCAATCCAAACGACCCCAAAAAGTGTTGTTTGCCAAATGCTTGGAAGGGGGCAGGTATTTGCCAAATAACAAGTTTGAGACCAAATATCACATACCAAATAACAGGTTTTATATTATGTGGTATTTGTGTGGTAATTGGCCCCAAGCAACAAGTTTGTCAAATACTCAATCCAAACGACCCAAGCTAAACGGACTCTATTAGCATGCTGACTTAACAATTATCTTTGTTTTATTGAAAAACTTCATTTGATTTTTGGACATATAATATAAGGAGCACTTCTACTATAAGTATTTTGTTGAGTTTTATAGTTTAGTGACAAATCAACCATTCTTAAATCCCTTCGTTTGACAATAAATCAACTCCTTATCTTTTGTTAGACAACTTTTATCAAGGTTTGAACACAAGCATCTTGTTGAATTCCCTAATTTTGACAACAAATCAACTCTTACTGAATTCCTTAATTTGATAACAAATCAACACTTCTCATACGTCAACGAGCTGAAATCTTACAACAAAGCACTGCGAAAATCATCCGATCAAAAAACATCCAACAATTTTAGTTAAAATCAAACTCAGACCACCTTATCCCAAAAGGAAATGTTCAAAACTACCAGTTCACCAGATAAGACTTCAAATTTCAATTCATCCACACCATATGAAACCCCTGGAATCACTCTTAACCCATAAAAGGGCACCAACAAGTAACAACCAAATCACCATATGTTAACCCCCCACATGCGATCTAATCTACAAATATTAGTGCACCAATCTATTTATCCTTCTTTTCAACAGTCTCTTAATCACCATAATCACTTGATTAGAGAAACTCTATAGCTTTAATCATGATGATAATCAGAGGATTAGACCTGTTTCTCACCGCCATGTTGATCCTCTACCATGTTTCATGTCGAGGCCGCCAATGCCGATCTAGTAAGTATTGCTCGAAGGCTACTCATTGGCCAATCGGGTGGCGCAGGTAAAAAAGAATGCTTGAAAGGCGACATAGCGATATCCCAAGCACAAATGGAGCCGCAACCCAACGGGATCCTGTTATAAACGCGCTGCTACGGATAGGGAAATCGCCGGAATCGATAAAGCAATAATACGAAAGCGAGAATCGAAAACACGACACACGATTTACGTGGTTCACTAACACGATGTGTGTTAGCTACGTCCACGGGCGAGAGAGAGAGCCATTTTCACTATATCGAGGAGATTACAGATTACAGAGGAGTATGAGAAGTATTTATAGTACTTCTCCATGTGGGTCTAAACCTAATCCAATCTGGCAAAGGAAACGGTTACATACCAGGCCCAGAACCCGAACCCAAATCATATTGAGCCCATACACCGTGGGCTGGGGGCATTTCCCCTGGACCCCACTCGCTGACCGGTTAGCGAGACCCCCGACTACCAGTCGTAGCGGCTGATAGTCCGATTCAAGTCACATCAACAAATCTCCACCTTGACTTGAATCCTCTTCCTCTGAAATCTCTGATGTACTCTGCTCCTTCTCTCTCTCTCCCGCCATCAATGCCCCGCAGAGCGGAGTCACCCACTCAAGACATTCAGCAAGTCCAAGCAGTGTTGGAACTTGCCATGTGGAACCGGCTTCGTGAACATATCAGCAGGATTATTTGCGGTGCCAACCTTCTTCACCTTAATCCTCTTCTCTGTCCTCAAGAAATGATACCTCACGTCGATGTGCTTAGTCCTCTCATGGTAGACTTGATCCTTGGCCAAGCATATTGCACTCAAACTATCGCAATACACCACTGCTTGATCATGATGTAGACCCAGATCACCAACCAGTCCCTTCAACCATATTCCCTCCTTAGCAGTTTCTGTCAACGCCATATACTCTGCCTTAGTAGTAGACAATGTCACCGCCGACTGCAAAGTTGCCTTCCAGCTCACTACAGAACTCCCAAGAGTGAATACATAACTGGTCATCGATCTCCTCGTGTCATCATCTCCAGCATAGTCTGAGTCAGAATACCCAGACACCAAGCACTCTGTATCACTTCCGAAGCTAATCCCCACATCAGGTGTACCCTTAAGGTACCGGAAGATCCTCTTCACAGCCTGCCAATGCTCCTTTCCAGGTTGTATCATGAACCTGCTGACAACACTAACAACATGTGCAAGATCAGGTCTAGTGCATACCATAGCGTACATCAAGCTACCTACTGCACTAGCATATGAGACTCTCGACATGTACTCCTTCTCAGCCTCTGACTGCGGTGCATAAGCTGAGGATAGATGAACATTTGAAGCACTAGGAGTATTTAAGGGCTTTGCTGAAGACATGTCAAACCTCGACAGTATCTTCTGGATGTAGCTCTTCTGTGACAAGAAAAACTTCTTCTTCGACCTATCCCTGTAAATCTCGATACCCAAGATCTTCTGAGCAGCTCCCAAATCCTTCATCTCAAACTCAGCATTGAGAAGCCCCTTCAACTTCTGGATATCAGACTTCGACCTCGCATCTATGAGCATATCATCCACATACAGAATAAGATAGATCATCAAACCATCCTCCACCTTGTTGTGATACACACAACAATCATATGGACATATGTTGTAGCCCAGCTCAAGCATGTAACTGTCAAATCTCTTGTAAGTTAACTCCTTCCCTCTGCGAGAAACCTCGTGCAACCACCCGAGCTTTAAATTTTATGCCCTCTTTAGAAGTGATTCCTTTCTTCTTCTTGTAGATCCACTTGTTTGTAACAATCTTCTTTCCCTGTGGTCGTTTGACTAGCTCCAAAGTCTGATTCCTGTCATGGGATTCCATCTCATCTCCCATTGCGGCAAGCCACTAATCAGCTTCACCACCCGAAACTTCTTCTCTATAGGACTGTGGCTCACCTGCATCCACTTCTTCAGCAACCTGAAATGAATACGCCACCATGTCCTCGAAGCCATACCTCTGTGGAGGTACTCCTGCAGTCGCTCTCTTCGGTCTACCGGAAGCAATAGATTGTTGAGCTCGTACACTGGACTCTGAAGTTTCTGGCTCTGCAGAGACATCCTCATCATGTTGATCTTCTCCACCTTGGTGCTCAAACTCACTCTCTTTGAGAGTTTGCTGCTCCACCTGTTTATCAACATTCCTGCTACCTTCAACATGGGGTTAAATATAGACTTCTCATCAAATATCACATTTCTACTGAGTATAACTCGATGCTCACAAGGTGACCAGACTCGAAATCCTTTAACTCCATCTCCGTAACCCACAAATACACCCTTCTTTGCCCTTGGGTTCAGTTTACCCTCATGCACATGATAATAAACAGGACACCCAAAAACTTTCAGTGAAGAGTAATCAGCAGGCTTACCGTACCACACCTCATAAGGAGTCTTCAACTCGATACCTGTGTGAGGTCCACGGTTGATCAAAAAGCACGCCATGTTCACTGCTTCTGCCCAGAATCTTCTCTCTAGTCCATCATTAGAGAGCATGCACCGTGCTCTCTCCAACAATGTCTGGTTCATCCTTTCTGCAACGCCATTCTGCTGCGGTGTATCTCTCACGGTCCGATGACGGGTGACTCGCTATGACACAACTCCTAACAATGGCCAAGTGTAACCAATGAAAGGGACTGTAGTATAGTGGCTCAAGTAATAAATATCGAATCCACAGGTCTCTAGAGTTATTATTACTCAGCTTCAGTTCATTATCTAGCAAACCAGATTAAGATGGAAAAACTAAAACTACTCTAACAAACTACAGTTAAAGTTAATCTAATTACAGGTTGGGAACTCACTTAGGTATGATTCCCCCTAGCCACTAGCCAGATTAACGATTGATGATCTCTAACTTGTTTCACTTTCATTGACAATGCAGAGAATCCTTAACTAGACCTTGAGTCTCGACTAAAGGAACAAGGCCCTCTTGAGTCAATTGCCTAGAGGGACGTATCCTTCTCTAGAACAACCGATCAAGGCGTTCTGAACTAGACTCCCTCTATCGAAAGAGGTTCTCAATCGATACAAAGCAGTGAATCAACCCTCGACTAAAGCAGTTCATCCAATACTATCAATCTATAATGCTCTATTGACCTAATCAGGTATTCGCTCTCATAGGATCAAAGCAGAATCAATAATCTCGACTAGGGCTGCTAAACGGTACGGTAACCGGTTTACCGTTTCACAGGTTTCGGTAAAACCGGAAATGCCAAACCACCCGCCGGATGCCGCTACCGTTTTCCACCCGGTATACCGCCTACCGTTTCGGTACGGTATCGGTAAGGGAACGGGAGTCCCGAATTACCGACAGACAGTGCTGCTGATCAAGAAGCCCGCCTGTCCCTGCCACCTGGACTGTCCGCCTGTCCCTACCTGGTGCTGCTCAAGAAGCCCGCCTGTCCCTGTGCCACCTGTACATCATGTCCATGTCTCCCTGTCGGCTGTCACATACGGCATACCCCATTTGCTTCACGAGTCATGACCACGAGAATCACGACTTCACGTCTTCACCCAACCCCAACCACGTCCATTCCTCAATTAGTCAATTTCATCAATCATCACCATTCACCAACGCAACGCCACATGCCATCATTTCCAGTCCACAAAGTCAAAGGCTACAAAGCCACAGCCCACACAGTTACCTCTAATTCTAAAGTCTAAACTATAATTCTATAAATAATTGGTTATCTGCTGGACCTGGACGGCTGGACGAGACAACTCACATAGTCACATGTCTATTTTACAGGCAGGCAGTACAGACAGCGGAGAAGGGACGGTGAGCCGGAGAAGATTACCTCTAACGTTGACGAAGAGCCGGAGAAGGGACGGCGGCGGTCTCACGGAGTTCAACGGACAGCGACGATGGGAGGAACTTGCCGGGAACAGAGCCTGGATTTGGGCTGCTGTCTGCTCGCTTCGATGGGGTTCGACTAGGGCTGGCTTCGACCAACGACGATGAACGGAGGAGGATGGATCGACGGTCGTGGCCTCGTGGTTTGATTGGGATCGGCTGGCTTAGGTCGGCGGTCGTGGCCTCGTCGTTACTCGTTAGGGACTTAGGGGTTTTTTAGGACGCTATTATGAACTTATGATTTGATTTTATTGATTTATGACGATCCGGATCCGCTGATGAAAAAAGCACAATCAACTTCCCATTCGGTGTCGGAATCCCGAACTGCCGACGGTAAATGACTAGGCCGGTCCCGGCATACCGCCATGCTAAGAAATCCCAGCCGATTACCGTTATTCTCGGTTACCGGTTTAACCGGTTACCGCCAGTTACCGGTACGGTAACTGGTTAAATCGGTAACCGCAAACCGGTTTGGCAGCCCAGTTCACCAGGAAGAACATTTTCACCCGATTTGGCTTGCCTGAATCCATTGTCACAGATCACGGGAAACAATTCGATTGCAAAAAATTCATTGAGTTTTGTGACGACAATGGAGTGGTGTTGCGTTTCTCTTCGGTAGCCTACCCACAAGCAAATGGTCAAGCAGAGGCAGCTAACAAGAGCATTCTCCATGGCTTACACACACGACTGACAGGCGCAAAAGGGAGATGGGTGGAAGAACTGCCAAGTGTGCTGTGGGAGCATCGCACCACTTACAAAACTGCCACAGGAGAAACACCCTTTGCCCTCACTTATGGGAGCGATGCAGTCATTCCGGTGGAAATCCACACACCGAGTTACCGCGTGGCGCAGTACGATCCAAATGGCAATGACGAGGCGCGCTCAAATGATTTGGACATGGTGGACGAAATGAGGGAGGTAGCGGCGATCCGCCTGGAAAAAATGAAAAGGCAGGTGGCCCGATACTACAACAAAAAGATGCGCGCCCATGGGATCACAGAAGGCGCCCTTGTCTTAAAACGGGACTTCCGACCTGACGCCCGTGAAGGGAAGCTGGCACCAAAATGGAAAGGCCCATATCGAGTCCGAGAGATGGTAGGACCCAGCACGTTCAAGTTGGAACATATTGATGGTCGTGCGGTGAAACGAACATGGAATGCCCAAAACCTGCGATCTTACTCGGCGGGCACCACATCTGAAAACGACGCCTCGATTTGAGATGGAGCTCTGAAAGTGTTTGTTTTGTGTTAAGACAAGTATGCAGGTCTGTTTGTGTTGTGACCAAAGCGCCCGAAAAACAGCGCCGTATTGTGACTAAAGCGCCCATTCTATAGCGCCCCAATAGTGATTTTGTGTTCGGTTTACTGAGTTAACTAAAGCGCCACATTTCGCGCCCATATTGTGCAAAGCGCCCTAACATTGCGCCCTCATGAAAAACGTAAACGCGCCCAACTTTGCGCCCGAAACCACACAGTGGTCTCAAGTCATACACCCATAAAAGCAGTTAAGTCGAAAGATGGCAAAAGTGACGTCAAAAGATGGCGAAAGTGGTGCAGGAGTCTTTATAAAAATAAAATAAAATAAAAAAAAACAAAGGTTCAAAAACAGAGTACAAATAATACAACTGTTAAAGAAAGGCGCCTAAACCCTACTCCGCCCCTGAGTTGGCATCTTTCGCACCGGGCGCCTTCTGAGAAGGAGATGCTTGCACCGACGCCCCGGGCGTCCCTCCCGTACCGCGGGGAGTCTCCAGGCTCCCAATCACATACTCGGCCATCTCCGAGAGATCCCAAGTATGTTCGGGATGATCCTGCTGCAGCTTCACCTTCAGAACTTCAAGCCCAGTCAGGATGGCATTGGCGCACATCCCCTTACCAGTCTCCGACTCCTCAAAGTTGTCCAAGGAACGCCTCAAGTCGGAAATTTCTTCGCGTGCTGCTTTCAAGGATTTTTTAGTCTCCTTGTGGGCGTCCTTCAACCTTTTCTTCTCCTCTTTGAGGATGTCGATCTCACTGGCTTGGGCGCTTACCTCCTGCGCCAACGCCTCCTTTTCAGCGTGAAGGTTGGCCAGCTTCCTCTGCTCCTCGTCCAGGGCGCCCTGAAGCCGCGACACCTCCAAGGTCGCCGTCATCTGGGCGTCCTCGCACTCTTCCGCAAACTGCTCGCGGCGTGCAGTTGCGTTCTCCAAGTCCAGCTTCAGCTGGGAGGCAGAAGAAGACGCCTCCAGCGCCTCCCGCTTGGTCTCGTTGAGGCGTCGGGCGCCTTTTTCAGCAAAGAGCAGGATCTGCAACAGTTAGAAAGAAGCCAGCGAGTTGTAACAAATACCAAACCATTCCCTTAACTTTCAGAAAACAGAAGTAAGAAAGCGTGTACCTTGGCGCCCACTTGGGCCAGCTCAGCAAAGAGGTGATCACCGTTCACCTCGGACGGCACCTGCCATGACTTGGCAGCCGCAATAGCCAAGCCCATGGCGCACCCTCGGTCGACTGCCACCAAGGGGGAACAGTTCATGTTGACGCGCCCCACATCGGCACGCCGGGGGTCGGAAAATGGGTGGACGCCCATCGGGACCAACGTAGCGCCCCTCTTCGTTGAGGTGTAAATGGGCGTCCTCCCCCGGCTCCACCTCCACCTCCACCTCTTCGTAGGCGTCATCGTCGACGCCCACTTTCCTCTTGCCTCTATCGGCCCTCTTGCTGGCCGAGGCTAAAGGGGAACCAGCCCTCTTCCCCCCCTTTCGGAGCAGCGGCTCCTCTTCTTCTTCCTCAGCGGAGTTGACCTCTTGCTCCGCAGGGTCGGAGTTAGGCGCCCCCTCGCCTTCCTCCGGGGCAGAAGACGCCACGCTGGCAGTCTTCGCACGGGCGGTGCCCCCCTTCACGGCCCTCTTCTTCTTCTTCTTCTTCGGGGGAACAGTCGGCGGCCGGTCCGGGCGCCTCTGGTTGAACCGGCGGCTGTGAACCTGCTGCCAGCGCAGCAAGCCGACTTCTCATCAGCTTGGCGATACTGGCGTAGTCCGCCCCTGCGCAATGGAGTGAACATGGTTAGTTAAAACACAAGGAAAACACAACATCAAAAGCAAGTAAATCCTAGGCGCCTACAGACCATCATTATAGTACGCCTGAATTATGGGAGGACGATTCTCCGTTGGACGTAAGTCCACACTTTCCCCCGCACAAATCAGGCGGGCGTCATCTTTCTCCGCCGGAGACAATGATACGGGCGAATTGAATCGCTCAACATCGCCCAACTGCCACTGCCTAAGAAAGGCGCCCCCACTCTCGTAAAACGAATCTTGATACGCCTTCATAAAAAAGAAGCCGTTGAACCATTTTCGGTTGAGTTTGGGGCATCGTTTCACGAAATGGTTCGGGCGCTTCTTTCGCTTCTGAAGCGATAAACAGTTGTCGAGGGGCGCCATCTTGAAAAAGTACCTAAACAAATTGAAGGTGGGCTCCACGTTATTCTCTCGACACCTCAACTTGAAGAGGATCACGATGGTGATGACGGAGGGGGATAGGCGCCCCAATGAACAGCCAAAAGTTGTCAGAATCCCCTCCATGATGTGGTCGAGGGGGAAATGCAGACCAAACCGGAAGTACTCCTGGTACACCACGATCCATTTGGGCCCGCAGACGCCCACACGGGAGATAGGTGAAGGAGGCGCATACCACCAGTCCCGCGGCAGCTGCAGACTCGTAACAAGTTCGTGGACGCGCGCCAACGTAACTGATGACTGATGATTCGGCCCGGCCACATCGAACGGCAAATGGGCCGTCTCCGTCGGTAGGTGGTCCGGGGGGAAGCATTTCTCCCAGGTTGTGATTTTATACCATCCATCCGCTGGCATAAATCCGGGCACCGATGATGTGGATGGTCCGGTCGACGTCGATGCAGGCGCACACTCTAAACCAACAAACGATCCAGGCGCAACGGGGACGAGGGGTAAGTGGCGCCCTATCCTAAGTAACTAGAATTAACTAAGCAAAAATAAGGAAAGACAAAGGATTTCTTACCGCCTTGAGTCGGACGCCTTTGCCCGCCACCGACGCCAGAGGCGCCTGCGCCTGAAGCACCAGACGCACCTGCATCCTGGGCGCCTTGATCGGCAGTTTTATCTTTTGGTGAGGACGACATGATGGACGAATACGAGAGTCGAGGATTACGCAAGCAAAGTCTGACATGAGAGAGGACAGAGCGAAGCGTAGAGTGATGTCAGAACGAAATCTAGAGAGAGGTCAAATGGAAGAAAGTGACAAGAAGGGAAGAAGGAGGAGGTATTTATAGGGGGCGACAAGTCCAGGTCAAGGGTCGCGCCAACATGCCACGTGTCAGTGTCACGGGCCGACTTTTGAGCTTCCCCCACTTTCCCCTCCCAGGAACTTTCGAAATTTCCCATTTCGAATTTTTCCAATCTTCGTATTTGAAATTTCGAATTTTCCCGCCACGCGAAATGTGGGGTTCATTTCAAAACTCTCCCCGTGAGGGGGGCACAAGGGCAAGGGACGCCCGAACGGAGAGTACCATCAAAAGGCGCCCACGAAGCACGAAGAAGAAATGCACATAGCGAGGGGCATCATCGAGAACGGGACGCCCGCCAGTGGAAGGAATGGGCAACAGCGCCCCCGAGCCGGAAGAAGAGACAGAGACGCCACATGGGCGCCTGGCAGTGGGCGCCCCACAACATGAGGAACACCAAAACCGCAACAAGAGAGTCAGCTAGGCGCTCAAAGGTGAAACCATGAGCACCTAACTGGGGGGGCAATTGTTGGGGGTAGAATGAGCGGTCTTGGGGACTTGGGCTCCCAGAATTAAGGAATTGGGGGGCAAGGCCCGAAAAAGGATCCACCAGAAGCCCTTGGGCCAAGAGATAAGGGGAAGGGCCCAAAGAATAAAGCACTAAAAGCCAAAAGGAAACCAGCTGTCGGGGGGACCATTACCTGCGGGCGCCTGTCGTGTGTCAGGAGCCTGACAAGGCTGTTGGATGTCTCACAATGGGGACGCAGAGCATTACATGAGGGCAGTGACGTGGAGGAGATCAACCTCGGGTTCGGTGAGTATAAATAGGGGCAGTTGATAGCATTTATACAGGTTGGTCTCTCTCTCACTAAAACAGTACTTGAGAACTCTATTCACTCCGAGAAACTAACTTGGGCGTCGGAGGATTAACGGGCCGAGGCGCCCTCCTCTTTGTGTGTGTAGGACGACGCCAGGCGAAGAGAGACGCCCGAACTGAGAAGGGGGTATAGTGGCTCAAACAGTCGTCACTTCCCGTCCCGTTCTTGGGAGCTTCCTGTCGGTGTAGTCCCCATCCCCGTAGAGCTCACCACTCGACATCGTCATCGTCTGTCTCACCTACTCCAGCGCGTCTCCCCGGCTCCAACGCATCTCCCCTGCTCCGGCCGTTTCTCCTCCGCACCATCTCCCACCGACGGTCTTTACTCTTCAGCTCCCACCGACCGTCTCTACTCCAGCGCATCTCCCACCAGCAGTCTCACCTCCGCATCATCTCCCACCGGTCTCTGCTTTGCTCGACACAAGGTGAATTAATTGACTAATTGTGCGGCTGCTTCCAATAATTCATAATAGTAATTTAACATTGAACCAGGAAGTCATTGATTCAATTGACATTTTATTTTAATGTATGATTTGGTAGAGAATCAACCTACTGCTTCCACTGATTCAATTAATCTTTTGTAGATGAGTAATTTAGTCATGTTTTACCATGATTAAGAAGTGTCTACCATTTATACTTATTGTTTATTAGATTTCGGTTCTCTAACGGTTTTTAAACGGTCTAATGTCGGTTGTACCGCTAAAGACCGAGTCATTCACATTATCGGGTCGTATTCCGATTCACTTTTGACGACATCCGAAGAACGGCAAGTGCTTTTGAGTCGTGTCGTGTGACACTGTTTTTGTCCATGAACTCAGATCCTTTGGGCCGTTTTGTCGCAGATGTGGGTTCCCCGAAAACGAAGCCAGCCCAAGTAGCGAGCCCAGTTTAAATGGGTCAGTCCAAATAACAAGAAGATCCATATCGGAAAAGGAAAATGCAAAAGAACGGCGAGCCTGACTTTTATTTTTATCCCCGATGGCTAGCAAATGAAATTTTATCGCCAACCAAACACACCCAAAAGGATTTTCCAGATTTCTAAAATTCAAGCCATTAGAACCGAAAAAAACAGTTTCAGTTTACCGCACAATCATTGCCTAGAGCAAGGAGCTCCCCGCTTGACTTCACTCAGCATTGAGTTGCTGGTTCGCGAGAGCTTAATTTGACTCTTTTTGGGGGTAATGGGTCGTTCTCGCGGGAATTTCCAATCTGCGGATGAAGACCCCACCCAGAGGTTTGCTTCTACTCCTTCTCCGCTGCAAATTTATCTGGGAAATTGCTTCCCCTTTCCTGCCTGCTTCAATTTTTGCACTCAAAGGTTTGAGCTTTGCTTCGGGGTTCAACCCTGGTGCCAACAATCATACAGAAAATGTTTGGCCTTTGCTTTCGTTCTGATTCGGTGTGGAAATGCAATTGTAGCTTCAAATGATTTAGTTGGAAGGAGTAGGGAATTCGTGAAATGGGTTTGTGTGTAATTGTGGAAGTTGAAGCTGATGTAATGAACTTGCTTGACTATTGTTGCAATGTAACTGCACCTACCTTGCTTCTATGTTGAACTTGTTAGAATTGGCTTTCGTTTGCTCAACTGTGAATTTGTGATGTATTATGGGTCTCCATTTGGTTTTCTGTTCTTCCCCTTTATTCATTATGGGAAAATATGTGGTCTTTTACCTTAATGCGTCGCCTCTTGAGTTTTCTACGGTTTCTGTGCAGATCAAGGAGGAAAAAGAATGCTTCTACTGGTGAGAATCTAGAATCCACCTCTGCAGGTATATAATCATCATTGCATAGCAGTGTGATAACAAGGTGAACAAATACAACCAACGACTCAGAATTGGGGGGAGGGGGAGGTGGGGGTGGGAGAAGTTATCATGATTCTTACATAACATGTCCAAGTTAAAACTATGACTATATATCCAAGTTGATCTAAGGAGCTTACCAGCATTGCTCGTGCAAATTTTTGCAACCTTGGGATTCCCTAATGAGGGGGTTCAAGAACGTATTTTGTTTGAGTATGGTTGCTTAGCTTATGCTGGTGTAATACATATCCTTTTTCGGGGTCCGGTTGGGAGCTATTGATGGTAATGTGAATCATTATGTTTGTTTTTTCCTTGATATGCATTTCCTTTTAGCTTATCTATACCTTTTTCCGTATCCCATTTGGGGATCAGGGCAAGGTGCTGGTGATGGGAAGAAGGCCTTGTACCATTGTAACTACTGCAACAAAGACATAACCGGGAAGATCCGTATCAAGTGTGCTATGTGCCCTGATTTCGATCTATGTATAGAGTGCTTCTCTGTTGGAGCTGAGATGCAACCTCATAAGAGCAGTCACCCTTATAGGGTTATGGTTAGTGATAACAAGTTTCTTAGCAACAAATGACTATATATCATATGCTGCTCTTAAACTTAATCCCACTGGTTTTCCTTATACAATAATGAGGACAAAGGCATATTTTTGAACAAGTTAATTTTTAAATGCTGACCGTCTGCCATTCTGGATCAAACTACAGGAATTTGTCTTTCCCACTTATTTGCCCTGACTGGAATGCTGATGATGAAATTCTGCTTGGAGGTTCAGTGTCAATTGAGTTTGCTCTTGTTTGATACCATTCTTGTATTTTAACTTTACTTTTATACGTTACTAATAACGTATGATCTCTGGTCCATGGGATTTACTCAAATATTAGGGGATTGAAATGTATGGCATGGGCAACTGGACTGAAATTGCTGAGCATGTAGGGACAAAGAGCAAAGACGTTTGCATTGAGCACTATAATAATGTTTATATGAACTCCCCATACTTCCCTCTTCCGTATTGCCCATTTTGAATATTCTGAATTCTACTTCTTTAGTAGCATGTGTTACTTGATGCTGAACAATCTACTTTTGCAGGACATGTCTCATGTTGTTGGGAAGAATCGAAAGGAGCTTCTTGCTATGGCAAAAGGATCATCCATGCACGGGGAGCACATTTTGAAGGAAGATTCTCCATTTTCTCCATCCAGAGTCAAGTATGATTTATTTTCTTGTCTCTGTACTTGCATTACCTTTAATCGGTTGCCCTGACTAATGCCACTTTTTCTTGTTCATTCAGAATCGAAGGTGGTTCCTCTGGCCGTTTACTGTCTCCATTAAACACTGGTGATTTAGTATACATGACAAACTAATCCTATTCTGTCTGAATCGTATTCAAACTCCTTGTGAATGAGATTAACTCTTCTAAACTGGTGCTCTTTCAGATATGGAATCAGGAGGGCGTCCTAATAATGCAAATGCATCAAAGACTGCTGTTAAAAAGGCATCTGGTATTGCCCGGGCTAAAGATAGCCCGAATAATGTAAAGTCGAAGGTCTGAGTTGCTCTATTTGTGATTTTGTTATACGGTAAAATGATGAGGATGCAGCTTTAGGATCAAGAAACAGTACTGTTGACTTATTAACTCTTATGCAGATCCTCATATAGAAAGGAGTTCCAAGGGAAAGAAACCAAATTGTCCAGTTGATGGTCCATCCCTACTTGATTTGAGTGGTTATAACACAAAAAGGCAAGAGTTTGACCCAGCATACGACAATGATGCTGAGCAGTTGCTCGCAGAGATGGAGTTCAAAGAGAATGACACTGAGGAGGAGCGTGAAATCAAGGTTCGGGTCTTGCGTATTTATGGGAAGAGGTAAAACATTATTATGCTCAGATAGAGTTCGAAGAAACTACTTGGTTTCTGCCGCTTATGTATAGTGTGTGCTTCAATTCAACATTTGAGAGCTAGTTTTGATTGGCAGGCTTGATGAGAGGAAGCGGCGGAAGGATTTCATATTGGAGAGAAACTTACTGTATCCTAATCCTTTTGAGAAGGACTTATCTCCTGAGGAGAGGGCAATTTGTCGACGTTATGACATTTTCATGAGATTTCATTCAAAGGAAGAACACGAGGAACTGCTCCGGACAGTCATCACAGAGCACCGAACTCTCAGAAGAATTCAAGAACTCAAGGTACATTGCTCACCCTTGCCTTCAATTGAATCTAAATATCCCATTAAGCACATCGACATGAAATGATGTCGCAGGAAGCACGTGCTGCTGGCTGTCGGACTTCAATCGAGGCGGATCGATACCTTGACCACAAACGGAAAAGGGAAGCGGAAGATAGTTCTCGTCGGGTCAAAGAAGGGGGGTCAGCTTGTTCCGAATGTCGTAATCGCTTCAGAATCAGTTGGCAAGGACTCACACTTGAAAGGGTCGTCGAGCTATAATGTCAACGAGCTGGATATCACGGCGTTGTTTGACACCCAGTTGCTATCTGAAGCTGTAAGTTATCTAAGAACATGGATAATAGGGGTGTGCATGGTCTAGGGTGGTCCAGAATCACGTAGACTCAGCATAGGATCCGATAAAAAATGAAGGGAAAATGAGGTTCAGTTCAATTCACACCCCTAGATAACACACATGTTTATGGTTTTAGCTGGTTTGTGAAACTGCCTTGTTTGGATGCATTTTGACAGGAGAAGCGGTTATGCTACGAGATCAGGCTGCCACCACCTCTTTATCTGCAAATGCAAGAGGTGATGACAAAAGAGATCTTCGGTGGGAATGTTTCGAAGAAATCCGATGCTCATTCATTGTTCAAGATCGACGCCAACAAGGTGGATAGAGTGTATGATGTTCTTGTTAAGAAAGGGATAGCACAACCATGAAAATGGGGAATGAAAAAGAAGCAAATCACTTCATTTCATTCTTAAGTTCTGATTTCTTGTATTGTAATTTAGGCATAACATGATAGATATAGGCTAGAATGAAACTTGGGTAGAGCTCATTTTCCTTTATGTTAGCTGCAGATGGTTGCAACTCGGAATTACCTAAAGGGGTTCTGTATAAATGCAACCATCCACTCTACCAAAAATGAGAAAGAAAGGCAAAAAGCACTGAACTTCTATTTCTTTCACCATGAGAAAGTACTGAAATCCTAACACAGCTTTACAGTCAGAACCTGAGCTTTTGCACAAGTAAACCTGTATAGAACCAAAATGTTATTTGGTATATCACAAAACATAAGGCTAGTTTTGAGGATAATTGGAAACAGCTCCAACTGCTATAGTCTAAAACTTCCAATTACTTAGTGACGGGTTAACGCTAAACGGTATATATATGTTGATCTCAGAATGCTTTACTACAGGTGCAACATGCTCTACTGTTATATACACCAACAGGGGCACCCCAAACGTTCACCTATGATCAAAATTTCTACACTGTCAAGGGACTTAAGCAGCTTTGCTAACGAAGTTGTCTTTGTGATCCACTGCATCCTTACTCACACGAATCACCTCCAGATTCTGCATCTCATCCGACAGGGGGTGAAGAACTTGGGAATCTTTCTCTCTCTTGTTCACTGATAACTGGAACAACCTTCTGCTCCAAATATCGAGCATCTCCACCAGAGTCAGAAGTCTTGAGTCTACCATTGCAGCCCATATTCAAAGATAGATAATCAACTATATCTGTCTTTGCTTCACGTCAACCCATCGTTTCTCCACCCAGTCCCTGGAGATTCTGACATGCTTCCGACCAACACTCAGCGACCTGCCTTCACCTAATCAGTTAAATCCCAGTTTTTCATCAGCTAAATGAATGTAGAAGGGAATCTAGATGTAGAAAGGGTCTGCTTTCTTTCATATATATATATATGTGACTACTTCGGTGCACTCACAAAAATGAGTGCGTTCAATGCACCCAACTCAAAAACTAGTCTTAATGTGTCGGATTTTGAATTTTAATTTGTAGAATTAGTGTAATATGATGATATAACATATGATAACAACTAATTAGCGGATTACCCTAAGCTCTAGACCTCCAATTTTGAGTTCTATCCCTAAATCCCAAATTATAAACCCTAACCCTAACCCTAAATCTCTAAACTCTAAATCCTTCAAATTAAAGTAAATCTTTAATGATTTTTGTGCAAATTCATGTGCGTTATTATTCATCACATCATAAGTGATGATTGACATCATTTTAACATAAATAGCATGTTTAAAATAACGGTTATGAAGTGAGTTCACTGAATGCACCCAAAAAAGTGAGTGCACCGAAGACGCCACCATATAATATATATACCAGGTAAGTAAACTTGCAGACGGTCATTTCCCGCTGCAGAAACAACACCTTCCCACCAGCCGTCACACCACCATGCATCAATTGGCGCTCCAACCTCAAAAGTAGAGTTCCTGAGATCAACAGGGAGGAGGCGGGCGAACTGTTTGGCGGCCAACATGTCTTATACCCAACTTATCCGGAGCAGCCACTTTAGTAGCAGGGACCCATTCCTGTTGACAAAAACAAAAACAAGAAAAAGAAAATGACAGATCATTCCTAAGCCAATATCAGACATTCTACAAAGCCCGCATCAATGTCTGATCCAGATTATCATGTCAACTCACGAAAAAGTCAGTCAGATCATCTGATTGGTTACTGTAGGAAGGAATTATAGCAGCCTTGGGCAATGCGGTTGAAATTGGGTCAAGTAACAAGTTTGGCATGTGAGGATTGAAACGGGTTGTCCATGTCAGTTAATTAAGGTTTTTGACTTCTTTATTGTATGTGAATTGACACTCTAGTTTGGACAATTTTAGATGGAAAACTTGATTGAGATGGTCCAAGTGGCTATCATGTAAGTTATTCGAAAGAAATCTGTTACAGGTTCCATTAGAGAAATGTACCTCTAGATTGCTAAGGTGTCAAGACAGTCGCCGAGCTGTCGATACACTCTGCGCTGATGACCTGGACATTAGACGTTATGACGACTTCTCTGGGATGAGGGTTTAGCTGAGGGAATCAGAGTGTTGACTTCCTCACTGCGGTAGAACCAGCGAACCTTCACCTTTTTCTTGCCTTTCCTATCCTCGTACATATCTTCTAAGTAGCCAAGGTAGTGCTGTTCCTCTTCAGCCAAGATGAACACAAATGAATGCACCTAGAGGAAAAAAAAAGAAAAGTAATGGACGGATATAAACCACTACAGAAACTGTTTGTAACTTAAAATTGAAAAAACAGAGTGACTTTATGACTACATACCGGTATAGCAGTGCCGTTCCTTGTCAAAAGTGGGTAAGGCTTCAGCTGTTTAGCACAGATCAAATCAACACCAGACCAATCGATGCTTGCTTTTTCGACTTTTGGTCTTCTCTGAGCCTGCATCATGATGAAGAATTTGATGCAATGCTTAGAAAGTATGTTAAATAGACGCAGGAAAAGCAGTATCAGGTTTCTTACCACATGCTCTGGCAAATAAGTATTGAACGGAGCCAATCCGGTAACAGCCTCAAGAGATCCCAAGCTGTCGGTGGAGTCTTTTATATCAACACCCGCAACAGAAGTTCAGTCATACACACGATTCTTTTTTTTATGTGCGAAACAGACAAGGAACTCACTACAACAGGGTAAGAAAATAAATCTTTCCTGAAAGATAACAACCACCACTCAAGAATCAGATTTTAATGAGCCAAACATTCACAGGCCAAAACTGAGTAAAATCTCAAAACTCAGAGTGGTAGAGTTAGAGGTTCCAGCATATTAAGTTGAATTATATAACAGAAGGCAACATATCTAAGCTAAGCTGATTCACATAGGCAATTATGCTATATGACGAAAAACCCAACGCAGCTAATCTCCATTTAGCCTAGTCATTGCCTCTACACCATTGATGATAGCCGAATGTCCATTTTCACTTTTCAACAGAGCACTTCAGGTCACCTTTCCAAGTATTCCATTACTGAAAATCGTAATTAAGGTTTACAACATCAAGGCAGACAGCCTCTTGCTATCATAATAAATAAAAACGGGTTTCCGCTGATAGTGCTGGCCCTACTTCATTAACTAAGACGATGAAGACATAACACATGAGGGGGAAAACTAACATCTGGTGGTTGTATACAGATCTGGAAGTTCTAACCAAGAGGGCCAAGATCTGAATGCAATTAGAAGAAGGCTGAACTAATTACTGAGAGGCATGAGCCATCATAGATCCAAACAAAAAGTTTCAACAAGAGGGATTCCTTTTACCTGCCACCATGTTAACCCCAAATTGATGTCTACAGTCTTTAGCTTTACCACGAAGCATAAGCTAGAAGAACAATCTAGATCGCCCTCACAACTCTGGAGGGTTTGTAATCAACCCACACACTAAGCCTACCCACTAGAGTGACAGAGCATATATAATCGCTCTTCCCTGGTCCTCTACGTGTACACATTCATGTGCGGGACGTGCATGTAATATACGTGGCGCAAAAAATCTGATAGGATCATGTGGTGTTCAAAATAATATCAGGTTTAAGAACTAGATACAGTGAATGTGGACCTTCAAAGCACATTTATCATACTGCAAACTAGAATACAGTTCTATGATTTGAGTAATATGATAAATTATGTTTTCCTAAATTGAAGAGAGATGGGGAAAAATCAACGTTTTGCCGTAGTAAATTTTAAATAGAATTCAGATTTAGTCAAGACTACTTGCATCACAGTTGTAATTTCCATATTGTTCAAATGGAGACTTAAAAGGGAAAACATAGATAGCTTTCTTTTTCGGAAGAGAACCACGGTTATCCAACTAAGGAAAAAATATCATCTGTGACATTATAGAAAGACAAACAAACAATGGGATTGAGACACGTGATGCATAATCGTTGGAATTCAGGTCACATTGAACAACACTCTGCGTAGACAGGTATTAACTGGAAAAGCATATGGATACAGATTATCTAGGCATTTGAATATGAATTTAAAGCTCTTCAAAGTCTATATAGTATCGTTATAACATTATGGGAAATCATGAACTCTCCATATCTAATTCAATTGAAACAATGTCATTCTAACTTTAACAATCCCTGACACTAGTTTTCAACCATAGTATAATCAACTGAAAGTTGACAAGTAAGAATTCCATATTACTACTAAGTGTTAACAACTACAACAATGCAAGTTAAATAATGTATAGCATTACTTCCTATCACTGTACTTCGAGTAAGTAACTATGTGTTCGTTTTTTCCTCGATACTTATTTCGAAATCACAATGCCAACTCCCAAGGGAAGTGCATCTACAACTAACACACAAGGTACATTAACATGACCAAGAGAAGTAGATTCAGCTACCAAATGGAGCTTTTCAACATCACTAACAATTATGCAGACTCTTCCTCTATATTCTTGACCCTAATGCAAAATCTTTCTCCAGAATACTATAGCATAAGTCTATCATAACCAAACACATAAAACTGCTACCGAAATCTGTTAAGGCGTGCAAGGAAGGAGCAGGTTCTACACATGCTTTTTGAAATTTCTAAATTAGGATGGTATCACAAAAACCATACACCAAAAACTAAATCACGAAAGCAAACAACGATTCAAACCCTTAGCTACTATTCATATCACGAAAAAGACAAGTCGTGAGGCTACTAAGATATCAATCCGCATACCTGCAACACCTTGATCCCTGGATACCATGGCGGCAAGCCAGTCCACAACTTCTCGTCTCGCTCTCCATTTCGTGGAGGCACTGATGCCAAAATCAGACCCATAAGCAACCAAGAACCCATCGCAAACAACGTATATCATATGCCTTATGCTCCGCTCAGTCCCTATCACAGCTAACAGGGACTGCCCCAAAGCATTCTTCAAGTAATAGTGAACCACTCGGTTCCCACGCTCATGGCAAATAATGTGTTCTTTCCAATTCCACAAAACTAACATTACGACTCACAACCATCTTTCAACTAAGAATAGAGATTCCCCAACAGCCGCCAAACCTGAGACATACAAAATTCAATCCCAATTCAACAAAACCGGTTTTACTAAAACCCTTCTATATCATTTGCAAAATCCGAAGAAGAAAGGAGAGAAGAACTCACCTTAGCAATGGAATCCACATTCAAAACTGTCCCACTTCTCCTATAGACCAACCAGGTGGCAAAATTGAGGGATGTAAAGAGAGCCCTGCTCAGCTGGAAGAAAAGACAACTCTTTTGGGTTTTTTCCCCCTAATGTGGCTTTTCAGGCTAATGCGAGTTGAATGGGTAGAAAAAGAAAGCTTCAAGCTTTTTCTTCAATTGAGAAGGCTTCTTGTTTTGTCTAGTCCTGTCGTTGTCATGCAATCCAGAAGACAACAGGAGTGTGGCGTGCAGCGAGGAATTCTGTGAATAGAAGCGAGAGAATATGCGAGACAGGTGGAGAAAGAAACGGAAAGGGAATAGGTTTTTCTTGGGGTTTTGGAGAGACTTGAAAGAAGGCAGAGGAGCCCATGAAAGGTTGGGGAAAGAAAACAACCTGAGCTGCTGCGGCGGTGGTGGGAGAGTGGGAAAAAAGGAAGGGAAAGAAAGAAAGCGGGAGAAGGGAAATTATGGCGAAATTGTGAGGGCGGAAAGGTAATTTTGCCATAAGATTAAGCGTAAAAAAGCAAAAAAATTAAATAACGAACTACTGCGGGAAAATGGATTAGGGGAAAAAAATAATTAGACCAAGAGGGGATAAATAAAGGGCAATCTCGTAACTGAGCAAAATGAAGGGGATGTAAAGTAAGCATAAAATACTCATGGAGAGGGCCAAATCGCGGGTATTGCTATTTGTCGCCCTAAAACACCTTATTCGCCGCCCTAACTTTTAGTAAAATGACTCAAATATTCTTAGCTTAATTTGTGTTTTTCAAACGAATAAACACTAAAACAAACACATACAACTATACTAATAACAAAATAAAATATAAAAAAAACAAATTAATGAATTACAAGTGACAATTATGGTATCTGGTTTTGTTCCGGAAAACTCCATCTCATGAAAAAGATTCCACGCATCACTCAAATGGTCATGCAAGGTGTGATTAGAAATAATCGGTGTAACACCCTACCCTATACGTTTTGCCTAATCATATTGTTCATACAGTTGCAGCGGAAATAATCTCGGGTGTTACATTAATTATCAAAATTTACCCAATAAAATTTCGACATGAATTACTCGCGTAATGGGATAACAGTTCTTGCAACTTATCCTGCAAAATAATTCATCACAAACATATAGACTCACAACCATATCCATTGGCTTTTCTTAGCCATAGTCACAGTTTCATACTACACAACTGCATACTATACTGATACATGCTATAATCATCACAACTTACATAATTACACAATATACACATATCATCAACTTTCCACACCTGTGGATATATCACACTACATCAGAAGCTAGTATGCACATGAAAAACGTTCTCAAAACATTTTACAAAAAGGTGTGGATCACTGGCCAAAATCTCAAGTAGTCGTCCAAGCACAGAATAGTTGAAGACCATACCTCATCTTGCCTTCAACTCTTGCTCCTCTCCCACCTAACACCTATCTACTGCTGCTGTTGATGATCTACTTACACATAGCATAAGCAGAGAAGAAGAATAAAGAGGGTCAGCTCATAGCTGAGTGAGATAATCATAGCATCGTGAGTTCATAACAAAGCATACCCCTACCATACATCTAACAATCAAGCCAAAACACTAGGATCAGACCTCAGCCATCCGACATCCCAATAGGCAAAAGACTCAACCACCTTGACTTATGCATATGCGTCTTATCATGTTTTACTTATAGGCGCCTGGCTACTCCCATGCTAATTACTCTCCCGGGAATACGGACCAAACATCTCGTGGATGTGGTCATATCGGACCCACCACTGCCGGTGTAGTCATATCGGACCTGACACCACTATGGGTGTGGTCATATCGGACTCAACACCACTCTGGGTGTGGTCATATCTCATGATGAATCAACGGTCAACACCACATCAGGGGTGTGACATAACATATCATAACGGAGTAATAGCATGGGGAGCCCTAATTACTATGTAATTGACCATGAGACCAAATCACTCTTACTTGATGTCCTTATACATGATCCATATCTCATCTTGCTTAATCATAATTCGTTACTTACACATGTACTTGACCTGACCACAACTGGCTCAACATAGGTAAATCAGGAGTCGTATAATTGCACTTCCTCGGGATAAACCCTCGTGCAAGTCATCCTCCTTAAACATCATAATATCACCAGGGAATATATATTTTCCCACATATGTATCCAAATACAACAATCATGAAAAGTCATACACAATCACCTTCTCGAACCATCATAAAGCATATTAATAGTCTAGCCCACAATTTGTAACATATACACAATCATCAGCATAAACAAGGTCCAAGTCGACTAGGGCAAGTCAATAATATCATACAACAATCCAGGGTTCAACATATAGCACAAAAGTTCATACACCCCTAATCATGCCATTCTAGTTCACCTAAGTCAATTCTAAGCATCAATATAATTATCGTGATACGACAAACCCGGTATGCCGTGCTAATCCCTCACCAGTTCTGGTTGTTCAAACACCGATTTAACCTTCCCGTACTAAAACGTCAATTTCACCAACGAACCCCGAATTAAAATCCGAGACCGTCCTTATATCCCCTGCAGTATCCCCGTCAATATTAGTTCTAGGCTCCGGGTCAAATTCTTGATAAAAACACATCAAACCCTGGCCGGAGCTAAATTCAGCGATCCCGGCTCCGACCTAAATAATAGCCGAAATTCATGGATTAAAACCAGAGGATTAATTACCTCGCTGCAGGAAGCTCGTATATGAAATTTGGGCTCAATCCGGCTTCCGGATACTCCGAAACCCTAATTTGGCTTATCGGGAATTCAAGAAATTCATGATCCAAAAACTCGTTTTAAAGCTCTAAATCGATAAATCACGATGAATAGATGAATTAGGCATTACTTACGGGATTTTTGGATCATAGATGCTCAAGAATTAAGCTCTACAAAATTCTAGCGAGCTCCCCTGAATGCCTCTGCTCGCACTGCTCTCTCGGTACAGAATGAGAAAAGAAAGAAGAATGAAATGGAAAAGAGATGAGAATGGGACGGAAGGTGGGATTAATATATGCGGTCTGCCGCTTAATGTAATTATATATATATATATATAATTAATACGTATATTTATCCGATCGATCGATAATCCGATTTTCGTCGAAATACTATCAAAACGCTCGATTTTAAATCACGAACTTTCTAGCTATCGAGATATGGGTTTTGCCGCAACGGGATGTTACAATCGGATTCCAGGAAGACGAGTTGAGATCTTCCACCAATCATCAGCGTCTCGGTTGATTAGATTTAGAAAGGAAAAACATGGTAGTAGTAGAAGAAGTAGAATTTGACACAGATGGGAAATACCCCCGGATAATCTTTTTTTAATCCGCACCTCCTTACCCTAGTTAAGCTCTAAGGAAATTGTTGGGGGGTGTTGCTAAGGGACTCCCCGCGGAGACTAAGTAATACCGCGTCCAATCGACAACGTATGACGCTCTAAACCCCCTACGAGTATATAAAGGTATGAAACCCACCAAGGAGGGGGACTTCTTCTCTCCCCCCTCACTTTCCACTTTCTACTATCTCTCTACACTTTATCTCTCTATCTATTCTCTCAACTCTCTCCACAAATATACACTGACTTGATCGTCGGAGCTTAATCTGGGGGGCAACCCCGACTCTTTCACAGGTTTCTACCCTCCCGACGAGATCAGACGAATGGATGACGAGTCGACCCACACAACAAATATCATTGTTCGTGTCCTGAGCTAGACACCACAAACAATTGGCGCCCACCGTGGGGCTGATTTGGATTCGTTCGTTTGTTCGCGGAAGAAGGAAGAACTCCGGATCTGAAATGAATACAAAAGCTTCACAAAAAAAAAAAATTCCGAGCCAGAAGCTCCCAGCCGGGAGAGGTCGTCCTCCATGGATGATAAAAGCTCCCACAAATCAATCTCATTTCCTAGCTAGCTCCCACATCCATCTGTGACTCTATCCCCTACAAAGTTCATCCGAAAAAGAAAGAGGAGAGAAAAGCCCCCCCCCCCCCCAAAAAAAAAAAGGGGGCAGTGAAAGGTCAACAATAGTACTTTCTATTCAGTCACCTCAACAGTAAAAAAACAAAAAGAAGAGGAAGCAAAGCCACCTTCTCTCCTGTCAGAGGAAGAGACAGGCGAAGTTCCCAAGAAGCCACCTTCTTCCAGCCTCCTTGCTCCACTCCCGCGTCAAAAAATGGCATCGCCGATGGTCCTCGAACCCGCGCCACTTTTCCGCCAAACAAGTGACATTACTAGCAAGCTACATACGAGCCTTGTGAACCTTTTGGCGTAGCACTCTCATTTTAACAATACTCCGCGTGCAACCTCGGCGTAGCACTCTCATTTTAACAACACTCCGCGTGCAACCTCACACAGAGCCCGCTCAGGCCTTCCCCGCGTGCAAAGCCGGCCCAAACCTCCGCTAGCGGCCCACCTTACCTCTCGCGGCCCAAGTCCTCGATTTCGATCCGCTTAACTCACGGATCGCCAAGACCAAGTAGCGTCCCGCGCTCGCGCCTGGCCCGACGATGCGATCAGTCTCCCGCCCCGCAAGTCAAGCCCGCGTTCAAGGTCCGCTCCACCGCTTTCGGCCGCTCTAGATGAAAAGCCCGCCTTGCATCGCGCGCCCGCACAACTAGCCCGCGAGTGCGCACTCTCAACTCGCGGATCAGGCCCAATGCGCACGTCCCCCGACCTGCCCATCAGACAAGGAGCTCATCAAAAATTATATTGTCACCACCAGGGTTTGAACACGCGCCACCATTCAGCAATACCAGGAAGTCGGCCGCCAGACTACAAGCAAGTCTTGTGTTTCAATTGCGCGGGGTCTGAGTTTTAACTACTCGCGGCCCGCACTCGCGGATCCAAGTCCGCCCGTCCATCCAGTCCCCACTCGCGTATCCGGTCCGCCCGTTCAAGTGCTGCAGTTCGCCAAGCCCAACATTGGGCTGAGCGAGTCAAAAATATTATCACCCCCACCAATACTCGAACCCGCGCCACCACTGCACTACCACAAGCATTCTGACCAGCAGGATACAAGCGACTATTGTGTTTCAATGGCGCGGGGCCAACTTAAAAACCTTCTCCATTCAAGCCCGCAACTTACCAGCCCGGCCCAACATCGGGGTCTATGGTAGCGAGAGCAGCCTCACGCGCGAGCCCAACTCAAATGTTGCTTCAAAAAAAAAGTCGCCGCCATGTCTCGAACCCGCGCACTCATCCGCCAGACAAGCGAGATTACCAGCAGGCTACAAGCGAACCTTGTGTTTCAATGGTGCGGCGGCTGAATTTTAACATTCGCGCCCACTCAGTTCGCAAGAACAAAAAATTAGCAATAGTCCAGCACTATTCGCGCCCATTCAGTTCATAAAGAACAAAAAATAGCAATAGTTCCGCACTATTCGCGCCCATTCAGTTCATAAAGAACAAAAAATAGCAATAGTCCAGCACTATTCGCGCCCATTCAGTTCACAAAGAACAAAAAATAGCAATAGTTCCGCACTATTCGCGTCCATTCAGTTCGCAAGAACAAAAAATAGCAATAGTCACGAACTATTAGCACCCACTCAGTTCGGGGGAAAAAAAACGCAACGCTTCAAACCGCCCGCGTGACTACTCCCTCCGCGAAGTCGACAGCCTGATTTCACTCGTGGCCCAAGCCCATGACCGCACCGCCTCCTCTGCCTCGCGGCCCAAGCCCATGACCGCTCCGCCTCTGCCTCAAAAAATTATTTGTAGGCGCCAGGAATCGAAACAGTGCCACTATCAAACTATGCAACGCACTAACCAGTATGCAACAAGGCTCCATCGGTCACATAAGCGCGGAGCGCTTATTTTAATATCTCCTCACTCGCGATCCATAAGGCCCTCTCCCGTGCGCCAAATGTGTCCGCCAGGCACCAACTCACGACCCTCGTTCAAAGTCCGCCACGTCCGCCCACGTCACCAGCACTCGACGCGCACAAGCCCAACTCGCGGGCGTTCAACAGATCAGCACTCTTCAAAAAAAAAAAAAATGTCGTCGCCGAGAGGATTCGAACCCGCGCCATCACTCCACCTCACAAGCGCTATGACCAATAGGCTACATACGCGCCTTGTGTCTCAATGACGCAACGCCTGATTTTCAACTACTCGTGACCCGCACTGCAAGAGGCTCGACTCGCGCCCCAACAACACATACGCGCCTTGTGCCAAAATAGTGCGACGCGCACAAGACTAACTCGCGGGTCAGCCCTCTTCAAAAATAAATGTCGTCACCGCGAGGATTCGAACCCGCGCCATCACTCCACCTCACAAGCGCTATGACCAATAGGCTACATACGCGCCTTCTGTCTCAATGACGCAACGCCTGATTTTCAACTACTCGCGGCCCGCACTGCAAGAGGCTCGACTCGCGCCCCAACAACACATACGCGCCTTGTGCCAAAATAGTGCGGCGCATTCCACTTAATCAGTATTCTGCCGCCTCTCCAATTTAAAGCTAAGTACTTTATCCATCTATCATTATCAAATATTGAAATATTTTACTCTCATGAGAGTTAATGGCACTAAAGGTGAGGGTTTTTAACCCCGACGAGGAGAACTCCAAACTGAGGGCTAAAAACCCCGACGAGGAGAACTCCAAACTGAGGGTTAAAAACCTCGACGAGGAGAACTCCAAACTGAGGGTTTTTAACCCCGACGAGGAGAACTCCAAACTGAGGGTTAAAAACCCCGACGAGGAGAACTCCAAACTGAGGGTTAAAAACCCCGACGAGGAGAGCTCCAAACTGAGGGTTAAAACCCCGACGAGGAGAACTCCAAACTGAGGGTTAAAAAAAAACACCCCGACGAGGAGAGCTCCATGAAGAATCTGCAATGGGTGAAGGCCACACGCCTTAATGAAATACCCCAACTGGGGGCAAGACGCAAGAAGCTGGCACCGCGTAAATCAAACGCGCCACCAGCTGGGGGGCAACTAGGGTACATAGGGCCCCACCCAAAATTACCGACGAAGATTTAAAAAATAAAATATAAGCTAGTGATGAGTTAAAACTCACCACCAGCTTGGGGGGCAATTGTTGGGGGTGTTGCTAAGGGACTCCCCGCGGAGACTAAGTAATACCGCGTCCAATCGACAACGTATGACGCTCTAAACCCGCTACGAGTATATAAAGGTATGAAACCCACCAAGGAGGGGGACTTCTTCTCTCCCCCCTCACTTTCCACTTTCTACTATCTCTCTACACTTTATCTCTCAATCTATTCTCTCAACTCTCTCCACAAATATACACTGACTTGATCGTCGGAGCTTAATCCGGGGGGCAACCCCGACTCTTTCACAGGTTTCTTCCCTCCTGACGAGATCAGACGAACGGATGACGAGTTGACCCACACAACAAATATCATTGTTCGTGTCCTGAGCTAGATGGCACAAACTGTTGTAATTTTTTTTCCATTTTCTTATTGTTGTCGGGGGAGAAGAAAATTGGTTCCTTTGTTAGAAATTGTGGCTAGAGGGTAAGACTGTCAATTTGATACATTTTAGGGCGACAAAATTTGCATTTTATGACGACGAACAGCGATTCAGCAAATCGCTGGCGATGGGGAACTCTGCCACTCTCATTTGGGACTTGAATGAGGCTTTGCTCTTTGAGAAGGGAATCCCTTCTCCGAATGGCTGCGGAGTTGATGATTTCTCCGATTGCTTGCCGCCGTCTCCCGTCATGTTGTTTGTTTGTTACTCTACTATGTACTAGCTAGTAGCTAGCTAGCTTTGCCTTCGCTTCTCTTTCTATGCCTTTCTCTCTCTGGAGAACTGGAAATGGATTCTTCTTCTTCCGCTTGCCCACTTCTTCTCTAAATCAAGGCTGTGATGATCCACCTAAAGAGAGGTTTTAATCAGACGGCAGCGCTGTTGGGCAAGGCGATCGAGCCAGCATCTAGATGGTTCTCTGATTACGCAGCCAATGGCTGATTGTCGTCCGATAACAATGGCGGATTTCTGAGCCTTTTTAACAAGTTTCTAAAGCCAGAACAGAACACTTTTGGAAGTGCATGGTTTCTTTTCTATTTCTCACCAATGGTAATACAATATCCAGTGATGCAGTTGAAAAAGCTAAGCTTTGACACTCTATATGGCTTGTCCAGTTCAGGGCTCCATAGCTCTGTAACCAAGTAGTTTATCAGCTGCTGCAGTAGCGGGTGAACTGAGCTTATATTGGTACTTTCTAAGTTGGTTTGCTTTGAGTGCAGCTCAATGGACTAACATAAAGATGCAAATACATAGAAGACCTACTTTGAATGTGACCAAAATACCATTCACAGAAACAAATCGATGTGATAGGTAAAGGAAGAAACTTGTTTGATGAATCAATTAAACAGTGCTTACAAATGGTTTTGTGAACCTCTCAAAAATGAAGAGCTGCACTTCTCAACAACAGAGAACGAAACAAAAGCTCCACTTTTAAGGCAACTAACTGCTTGTTGAATTTAAGCCATATGGGAGACCAAGAAATGCGAACTATAACCTTGTTCTTTTCGCCAACAGACAAAAGGAGAAGCTTCCCATCAACTATGTCTTCATTCTAGATTCTCTTACTCTCCTCATCAACTCTGCTATTGTTCAGGTACAAACCTCCTTGCTTCATCAACCTCCTAGCTGCCGATTTGCTTTCCAACAAACCAGAAGACACTGAGAGATCAACGACCGACAGATCGACAACTTCATTATATGCCATGGAACAGGAAGGCACATCCTCAACAATCCCTTCAATCCAACTTAGTCTCGGCTCCAGGCCTCAAAGCCTCAGCAGCCTTGATCGCCTCTCGAAGGCCTTCTTCGCCATGGACAAATCGAGTCAACTCTTCTGCAAGCAGCTTCTGTGCAGTGTTTGGCAAGTAACCCGGACTCTGCATCTGCAATTCCATCTCATCTACCACCTTCATGTCGAGGAAAGTCAGCATCTTGAGAAACTTGATCACATTGGAATCAGGAACTGAGAACAAGTGCTGGTAAGGAGACAGCATTGCAGAGGACAACCAAATGGCTCCATCCTCAGATTTCCCAAATTTGGTCCCGTCGCTCTTGAGCAGGAGAGGGAAAGTTAAGCCGAACCCTCCTTCGCCTTCCTTCGGCTGAAGGGTTCTCCTAATGAGATCAGTTCCTGCCGTAATGTTCCCCCACTGATCACTGCCTCCAATATGAACATTCACTCCATGGTTCTGGAAGAGGTAGAGAAAATCATAGCCCTGTAATAGCTGGTAACTGAACTCCGTGTAGCTCATTCCTTGTTCGGATTCAAGCCTCTTCTTCACGCTCTCTTTAGCAACCATGGTTCCTACCCTAGCGTATCTCCCTACCTGTTTGAGAAAATCCAGCAATTTGAACTCCTTCCACCAATCGTAATTGTTCATAACCACGAAAGAGGTTGTCGAATTGCTCGAATTCAGGATTCTGGTTACGATATTGGCTATCCCTAAGGTGTTTCTCTCGAGGGTTTCCACGTCCAGCTCGGGCCGCTCGAGGCTTTTTCTCGAGGGATTGCCGATTCAGGCGGTGGCGCCGCCGATAAGCGCGACGACTCTATGGCCGCAGCGGTGGAACCAGGAGAGGACTAGGATACCGAGGAGGTTGCCTAAATGCAAGCTCTCGGCGGTGGGATCGAAGCCACAGTAAACCCTAAGTGGAGAAGATTCTGAATTGGAGGAAACCGACCTGAGATTGTCGCTGGTGAGGGATTCCAGCAAACCTCTTTCCTCCAATATGTCAATTACATTGCGGCCCGATTTCCTTCGAAACGGAGGTCGTTATCCCCGTGGCGGTGGAAATTTCTTCGGCTGATTGTACGCAGCGGATCGTCGAGAACAGGCGAACCTTCCCGCCGTGGCAGTTGCACCTAACGCTGCTGGCGTGAAGATTTAAGAAGGCTGGAACAGTAAAGGTGAACCTTTGATGGAAGGAAGAGAGCAGCGTCCTGGGAGATACCGCCGCCGTTGCGGCCATTGCAAACTAGCTTGAGTTGAATAGAGGAATCGGCCAGGCGCCGGCTTCAAGGAAGTCTCAGTTCGATTCTCCCCTCTTCCATTTCCATCCTCAGTCGCTAGTTCCTCATCCTGCTGTTGCAGAGAGGGGTATTAGTGTCATTACAATTTACATCAGGCTTCTTGGGCCATGCAGGTCTCCGGCCCAATATTTATTTAGGCTTCGTTTTTTTCGCGCCCGTTTATTGTTGGGCTGCAAGCCTGCAATCGGAATTTCCCGCTCTATCCATCTAAATCCAATAACTACCACTACCGGTCAACTCCGATCGCGCCACGGAAAAGACGGATACGTTTTTACAAATTAATTATTCATCATCGTAAAATTTAAATTCCTTACGTTAATACATTTTTACTGTTATCTGATGTTTTGGTGTAAAGTTAATTGAAACGATCCATATGGAAGTTACAAACTTTTGCTACAACAAGCAAGAGCAAGAAACGGAAGAGACCGACATTGGGTAAGAGTAAGTGTTGGCGTAGTCAAAGCTGACCAACCGGCCGGCGGCGAGAGGCCGGCCATCGTTGACGAGGCAGTCGTTGTAGGCAAGGCGTCGGAACTTGTTGGGCACGACCAATTTGGCGGATGAGAACCAGCCGTAGGTGACGTGGATGTCGGAGATGCTACAATCGCCGGTGTTCAATATCTCCACCGCGTAGGTTGGGATCTGTTGATGTGACTTGAATCAGACTATCAGCCGCTACGACTGGTAGTCGGGGGTCTCGCTGTTATTTGGGCTCAATGTTATTTGGGTTCGGGTTCTGGGCTTGGTCTGTAACCGTTTCCTTTGCCAGATTGGATTAGGTTTAGACCCACATGGAGAAGTACTATAAATACTTCTCATACTCCTATGTAATCTGTAATCTCCTCGATATAGTGAAACTGGCTCTCTCTCGCCCGTGGACGTAGCTAACACACATCGTTTTAGTGAACCACGTAAATCGTGTGTCGTGTTTTCGATTCTCGCTTTCGTATTATTGCTTTATCGATTCCGGCGATTTCCCGATCCGTAGCAGCGCGTTTATAATAAGTGGTATCAAAGCCGCGGCTGGAAATCAGGCTAGGGTTTTTTCGATTCAGAAGAATGACGTCGGTGAACATGAAGATCGAAAAGTTCACGGGGAAGAACAGTTTCACTATATGGCAGATCAAGATGCAGGCTTTATTAAAACAGCAAGGGCTGTGGGGACCGCTGTCTGCGAAACAGAAGAAGGCAGCGGTCGATGACGATGAGTGGAATACCCTGGAGGAGAAGGCCCACTCGACCATCATGCTATCGTTGTCTGATGACGTCATCATTGAAGTCGCTGCTGAGAAGACTGCCGCGAGCTTGTGGTTAAAGTTGGAGAGTCTGTATATGACGAAGTCCTTAACCAACAAGCTGCATCTCAAGCAACGGTTGTTCATCTTGAGGATGCAAGAAGGTACGCCTTTGAGGGAACATCTCGAACAGCTTAACTCTATTTTGCCGGATCTGCGTAATATAGATGTTCAAGTTGATGACGAGGATGCTGCCCTAATCCTACTGGTTTCTTTGCCGAGTTCATATGAGCATTTGTTGATTCTTTTATTGCTGGTAAAGAAAGCGTGTCGTTGGAGGATGTCAGGTCTGCTCTTCATACGAGAGAGATCAGGCATAAGGCGTCTGGATCTGGTACAGGTGGCGAGGCATCGAGTTTGGCTATTACAGGTGGAAAGGGAAAGAAGAAATCTGGTAAAGGGAATTCAAACAAGAATTTCAAGGGTCCCGATCCACAGACAGGTGATGCTTGTCACAACTGTAAGGAAGTGGGGCATTGGAAGTACAACTGTCCCAAGACAAGAGGGCAACAGAAGAAACAAGGTTCAGTTGTCGTGGCAGAAATGGACAACAGTTCTGAAGACGATCTCGCCTTGGCTGTAGATGAGAAGGCACATCGTGGGGATGTGTGGTTTCTGGATACTGCAGCCTCATTCCATATGTCTCCAAACAGGGATTGCTTCACAACCTACGAGCAGATAGATGGTGGTAACATGGTCATGGCAAACGCAGCTGTCTGCAAGGTTGTTGGAATCAGGTCGATAAAGGTTCGGACACATGATGGTTCATTCTGTACCGTGAATGATGTCAGACATGTTCCACGAATGACAAAGAACCTGATCTCCTTGAGTCTACTCGGCAGCAAGGGCTTCAGTTTCAAAGGAAAAGGTGGAGTTGTGTATGTCTGCAAAGGTTCAAGGAAGGTGCTGAAGGGCGTGAAGCGTGGGACCTTGTATGCATTACAAGGGTCTTTGTTGTCTGGTTCTGCTGCAGTTGCATCATCTCAGGTTCATCAGGAAGATATGACCACTCTCTGGCACATGAGACTAGGGCATATGAGTGAACGAGGGATGCAAGTTCTGTCGAAGAGGGATCTTCTTTGCGGGCACAAGGTGCAGAATTTGGAATTCTGCGAGCATTATGTGTTTGGGAAGCTACATCGCAGCAAGTTTCCCAAGAAGGGTATCCACCGGACGAAGGGGATACTGGATTACCTCCACTCCGACTGTTGGGGTCCTTCACGAGTTGAATCCATTGGAGGCAGTAGGTATTTTCTGTCTATTATTGATGATTATTCGAGATTTACTTGGATTTTCATGATGAAGCAGAAAAGTGAGGCTTTCACGAAGTTCAAGCAGTGGAAGACATTGGTGGAGAATCAGACGGGGAAGAAGATCAAGAAGCTGCGAACAGACAATGGTCTTGAGTTCTGTAATTCTGAGTTCAACGAATTCTGCAAGAATGAAGGGATTGCCCGTTGATGACTCGATATTTGCACATGTTTTCCCCTGTGTTTCTTGATCGTTTGAGCTTTAATTATCGTGTATTTGGCCTATTTTACGCTATGTTGTGTTCCTTTGTCACATTTCAGGTCCTAGCACATAAAGTGAAGCATAGGCGCAAGTTTCAAGTCAATCAGAGATCAATTGGCGATTCGGGAGAAGAAACTCGGGCATGACCTGAAGAAGAATGGATTTCTACCTCACTTTATGGACAAAGAATCATGCAAGTTTGTCATGAAAAGAAAGAGGACGAGACTACGAGCGTCTGGGATCAAACGGCGACTGATTCGGAGTCCGGACGAGGGAGAAACGAAGCATTGAATAGAGGGGAGCAGGTTCGGCAGTAAAAACACGGGCGCGCCTAAATCAAAACACGGCCGTGCCCATATTTAGGCACGACCGTGTTTTGGCTGACGCGCGTGGGCGTGTTTTTAACACGGGGCAAAACACGGGCGAGCAAAAGCAAAGCACGGTCGTGCCCGCGACCGTGTTTTGCCCAGAATCGGGTTTTTTAACCCAAATTCGAGCAAAAGGAGAGGGAGAGCTGGGTTTTGGATCCCAAACACCCAAGGGACGAACCAAAGAGAGAGGGCGATTTGAGGGCATTCTTGGAGTGGAATTGGAGGATTTCTTCGCCTTGGAAGCTCGAGGAACAAGCCCGGACTTGAAGACTGATCATCTTAAGATTCTTACTGCATTCTCTCTCTTCTCTATGGAGTAACTTCCCTTCACTTAGGTTTTGAGGAACCCTAGCCATGTTTGTTTGATTGGATGATTGTATGAGTACTCCTGCTTGATAATCTTGAGTTCATATTCAATCTATGCATGTTTTCATGATTCAATTCTGCTTTAGTCGAGGTTATTGATTCTGCTTTGATCCTATGAGAGCGAATACCTGATTAGGTCAATAGAGCACCATAGATTGATAGTATTGGATGAACTGCTTTAGTCGAGGGTTGATTCACTGCTTTGTATCGATTGAGAACCTCTTTCGATAGAGGGAGTCTAGTTCAGAACGCCTTGATCGGTTGTTCTAGAGAAGGATACGTCCCTCTAGGCAATTGACTCAAGAGGGCCTTGTTTCTTTAGTCGAGACTCAAGGTCTAGTTAAGGATTCTCTGCATTGTGAATGAAAGTGAAACAAGTTAGAGATCATCAATCGTTAATCTGGCTAGTGGCTAGGGGGAATCATACCTAAGTGAGTTCCCAACCTGTAATTAGATTAACTTTAACTGTAGTTTGTTAGAGTAGTTTTAGTTTTTCCATCTTAATCTGGTTTGCTAGATAATGAACTGAAGCTGAGTAATAGTAACTCTAGAGACCTGTGGATTCGATATTTATTACTTGAGCCACTATACTGCAGTCCCTTTCATTGGTTACACTTGGTCATTGTTAGGAGTTGTGTCATAGCGAGTCAAGTTTTTGGCGCCGTTGCCGGGGACTTTCTAGATTATTAGGAAAGGCAGAAGTTTGTTACTTTAGCGTTTTTCTTTTCTTTTCTTTTCCACCCTTGCTTTTCACTTGGGTGTTTTTGTTTTTGTTGGTGCAGATCTGAATCATGGATCCTCATGGCTTCTCCAATCATTGGGGGTATCCACCACCGTCCGAGTGGTATTACCCCGAGACCCCCTGGAGCAATCAAGGAAGAGAAGACTATGGATCCGGGTTCCAGTACCAACCCCCTTACTACGGAGAACAATCTGACCCCTGGGCATATCAAGAACAATCTCATTACCAAGAAGACTTTCTCCCACAAACAGAAGGGCCATCGGAGCTGGAGTTACCCATGGCGGCCTTCACGGGCCATTCTGCAGAGCCATGCTACACTCCACAGCCAGATCCAAACTATGAATTGAGACTTCTCATGGAGCAGTTTGCTCGAGACAGTGAGAGATCATGTGTCAAGATGGATCTTTGTACCCAGGCCTTTCGTGAAACAGAGGAGATCCTCCTGAGCCTTAAGAAGAGCGTCGATGATCTTGAGCGATCTTGTGCACAACCTGCTCCAAATCACCCTTCTGCTACCATACTACAAGAGGAGGAGGAAGAAGAAGGCTACAAGGACATTGTGGAGCACACTGAAGTTGTCACGGAGAGCTCCTATGATGATCATGATCAGGAATGTCCTGTCGTAGCCGACCACACCTTCCCACATCCCAAACTGAGCTTTGAAGAGGCGGGCATGAGTGAGGAGATGCAAGAAGATCTCATGAAAGAAATTGTTTGGCAACTTGCTCTCCAATCCGTGCTAGAAGCAGAAGAGCAAGAAAGGGTGCAGAAAGAAGTTGTGGAGGATGACGAAAGTGAAGCAGGAGGAGTTCTTGATCATTTCCCAGGGGTGATACCACATGAAGAAGAAAGGGAGGTTGAAGAAGCAATTGGCGTCCAGGCTGAGGACGGAGTTAAGGTGGAAGAGGCTTGCACCGGCCATGAGTTGCAAGTAATATCCCCACCAAACTTCGAGGAACTGCTTAGCAAGGACCCATTTGCAGTGTCTCTTTGCCAGACCAAGGCCACATCGACATTGGTTCCTCTTGGTGGACGCGATGGTGGCCAATCGATGCTGTCATATCTGGTTTGGAGCAATGAGACGAGAGAAGAGAAGAAGAGGTCTAGAGGGTGGAGACTTCATCTGCATCAAGTGCATGAGCCTTCATCACCTGCCACACCACATGCTCGTGACTTGAGACTCCACCTCATTGACGAGAACCTCAACTTCAAGGAGGTTTTGGGGTGGACCTAAATTTAGGAGCCATCATTCGGCTCACGACGTGAAAGAAGCGCTTGTTGGGAGGCAACCCAACCATTCGGTTTGCATTTCTTTCCCTATTTCTCTTCGGTTGAGTCAGTTTTGTTCTTTGATTTTAGAGTCAATAACTCAACCTTTGTGAGATTTTGTGTGGTGTTTGTGTTCTGATTACTCTCTCCTCCTGGAAATACATCGCTTGCCCCGTCCACCATCATTCACCCTTGATCTGGTAACTTTGTTCTACCCTCCTTATCTTTCCTCCATTGAGGAAAATGTCGTGCTTAAGTGTGGGGGGATGTTCGATTATGTATGCGTGTCAATGTTTGGCTGTTTGTGTGCTTGGAGCCTAGTCCACTGTCCAAATTTCGATTTGAGGGCTCCAAGTACGTGTTTTCTTGCAAATTGCCTGCTTAGTATGCTTTGAATCGACAGTCTCTATAGTAATGTGCAACCTAGGGAGGTAGTGTAGCACTATGGAGGATGTTGAAGTATAAGATTTTTCCTATCTAGCTCTCTGTTGTGTCAGTTGATTTTGTGAATTAGTGGAGCTAAGACCGTTGAATTCATGTGGTAATGTGGACTCTGTTTGGATTGTGTTATGACTCGTGTATCGAACAGGGTGCTCATGTGAGAAATGAAAAGCAGTTGGTCCTCCATGTCGAAATCATTGAAATCTTAAACATGGGGTAACCCAACGTGTGTGGCACCGTTCATTGCACAAAATCGGGTTTTGGAAGAGATTATAGTGATCCTTAGTGGGGGTACTCCTACAAGGTGAAGCTAAGTTGTCTCTAGTACAAGTAAAATTTTCACCCGTTGAACGGTTTGCCTACTCGAGGATGTGTTTTTAAGGGCACGGATAGAGCTTCCAACCCCCCTTAATTTCATTGACCCTCCACACGAGTTGAGGGAAAGGAGTTAAAAGAAGTACTCTGGCGAGCGCCAGATGTACAAAAATTGCTCTTGCTCGACTAATAAGGGTTGACCGTGCAAAAGACTGCAATTGGAACCCCCGCTAAGTGATTAAAAAGGAAAAAAAGTAATTAAAATGAAAGTGAAAGAGCACCCCGGTACAACGATTCCTTGGTTGTGAATGGTGTGAGTCCCTTTATTCATGAACTGACTGTCTTACTTCTACTTCTTCTCATGATCCTGGCTTGAGTCTAGTACTCGCATTGAGAAAGATAGGGGACGTCTTAGAAGACCAGTTGACCTCGTAAGCTGCTTTATGATCTAGAAAGTCCTCTACCGACGATCGGGGTTGTTTGTTGCTATAGAGGTCTGGAGAGCTGCATTGATTTGAGTTAGGTTTGCTTGGGGACAAGCAAACGGTTAAGTGTGGGGGGATTTGATGACTCGATATTTGCACATGTTTTCCCCTGTGTTTCTTGATCGTTTGAGCTTTAATGATCGCGTCTTTGGCCTATTTTACGCTAGGTTGTGTTCCTTTGTCACATTTCAGGTCCTAGCACATAAAGTGAAGCATAGGCGCAAGTTTCAAGTCAATCAGAGATCAATTGGCGATTCGGGAGAAGAAACTCGGGCATGACCTGAAGAAGAATGGATTTCTACCTCACTTTATGGACAAAGAATCATGCAAGTTTGTCATGAATATAAAGAGGACGAGACTACGAGCGTCTGGGATCAAACGGCGACTGATTCGGAGTCCGGACGAGGGAGAAACGAAGCATTGAATATAGGGGAACAGGTTCGGCAGTAAAAACACGGGCGCGCCTAAATCAAAACACGGCCGTGCCCATATTTAGGCACGACCGTATTTTGGCTGACGCGTGCGGGCGTGTTTTTAACACGGGGCAAAACACGGGCGGGCAAAAGCAAAGCACGGTCGTGCCCGCGACCGTGTTTTGCCCAGAATCGGGGTTTTTAACCCAAATTCGAGCCAAAGGAGAGGGAGAGCTGGGTTTTGGATCCCAAACACCCAAGGGACGAACCAAAGAGAGAGAGGGCGATTTGAGGGCATTCTTGGAGTGGAATTGGAGGATTTCTTCGCCTTGGAAGCTCGAGGAACAAGCCCGGACTTGAAGACTGATCATCTTAAGATTCTTACTGCAGTCTCTCTCTTCTCTATGGAGTAACTTCCCTTCACTTAGGTTTTGAGGAACCCTAGCCATGTTTGTTTGATTGGATGATTGTATGAGTACTCCTGCTTGATAATCTTGAGTTCATATTCAATCTATGCATGTTTTCATGATTCAATTCTGCTTTAGTCGAGATTATTGATTCTGCTTTGATCCTATGAGAGCGAATACCTGATTAGGTCAATAGAGCACCATAGATTGATAGTATTGGATGAACTGCTTTAGTCGAGGGTTGATTCACTGCTTTGTATCGATTGAGAACCTCTTTCGATAGAGGGATTCTAGTTCAGAACGCCTTGATCGGTTGTTCTAGAGAAGGATACGTCCCTCTAGGCAATTGACTCAAGAGGGCCTTGTTCCTTTAGTCGAGACTCAAGGTCTAGTTAAGGATTCTCTGCATTGTCAATGAAAGTGAAACAAGTTAGAGATCATCAATCGTTAATCTGGCTAGTGGCTAGGGGGAATCATACCTAAGTGAGTTCCCAACCTGTAATTAGATTAACTTTAACTGTAGTTTGTTAGAGTAGTTTTAGTTTTTCCATCTTAATTTGGTTTGCTAGATAATGAACTGAAGCTGAGTAATAATAACTCTAGAGACCTGTGGATTCGATATTTATTACTTGAGCCACTATACTACAGTCCCTTTCATTGGTTACACTTGGCCATTGTTAGGAGTTGTGTCATAGCGAGTCACCCGTCATCGGACCGTGAGAGATACACCGCAGCAGAATGGCGTTGCAGAAAGGATGAACCAGACATTGTTGGAGAGAGCATGGTGCATGCTCTCTAATGATGGACTAGAGAGAAGATTCTGGGCAGAAGCAGTGAACATGGCGTGCTTCTTGATCAACCGTGGACCTCACACAGGTATCGAGTTGAAGACTCCTTATGAGGTGTGGTACGGTAAGCCTGCTGATTACTCTTCACTGAAAGTTTTTGGGTGTCCTGTTTATTATCATGTGCATGAGGGTAAACTGAACCCAAGGGCAAAGAAGGGTGTATTTGTGGGTTACGGAGATGGAGTTAAAGGATTTCGAGTCTGGTCACCTTGTGAGCATCGAGTTATACTCAGTAGAAATGTGATATTTGATGAGAAGTCTATATTTAACCCCATGTTGAAGGTTACTATTGTTGAAGGTAGTAGGAATGTTGATAAACAGGTGGAGCAGCAAACTCTCAAAGAGAGTGAGTTTGAGCACCAAGGTGGAGAAGATCAACATGATGAGGATGTCTCTGCAGAGCCAGAAACTTCAGAGTCCAGTGCACGAGCTCAACAATCTATTGCTTCCGGTAGACCGAAGAGAGCGACTGCAGGAGTACATCCACAGAGGTATGGCTTCGAGGACATGGTGGCGTATTCATTTCAGGTTGCTGAAGAAGTGGATGCAGGTGAGCCACAGTCCTATAGAGAAGAAGTTTCGGGTGGTGAAGCTGATCAGTGGCTTGCCGCAATGGGAGATGAGATGGAATCCCATGACAGGAATCAGACTTTGGAGCTAGTCAAACGACCACAGGGAAAGAAGATTGTTACAAACAAGTGGATCTACAAGAAGAAGAAAGGAATCACTTCTAAAGAGGGCATAAAATTTAAAGCTCGGGTGGTTGCACGAGGTTTCTCGCAGAGGGAAGGAGTTAACTACAATGAGATTTTCTCACCAGTGGTCAGACATACTTCGATCAGAGTGCTACTAGCAATAGTGGCACATTATGACTTGGAGCTCGAGCAGCTAGACATTAAGACAACTTTCCTGCATGGAGAGTTGGAAGAAGAGATTTACATGACTCAGCCATAAGGATTCGAGGTTCCGGGAAAAGAAGACTATGTTTGTAAGCTGAAGAAGTCCTTGTATGGACTTAAGCAGTCTCCGAGGCAGTGGTACAAGAGATTTGACAGTTACATGCTTGAGCTGGGCTACAACAGATGTCCATATGATTGTTGTGTGTATCACAACAAGGTGGAGGATGGTTTGATGATCTATCTTATTCTGTATGTGGATGATATGCTCATAGATGCGAGGTCGAAGTCTGATATCCAGAAGTTGAAGGGGCTTCTCAATGCTGAGTTTGAGATGAAGGATTTGGGAGCTGCTCAGAAGATCTTGGGTATCGAGATTTACAGGGACAGGTCGAAGAAGAAGCTTTTCTTGTCACAGAAGAGCTACATCCAGAAGATACTGTCGAGGTTTGACATGTCTTCAGCAAAGCCCTTAAATACTCCTAGTGCTTCAAATGTTCATCTATCCTCAGCTTATGCACCGCAGTCAGAGGCTGAGAAGGAGTACATGTCGAGAGTCTCATATGCTAGTGCAGTAGGTAGCTTGATGTACGCTATGGTATGCACTAGACCTGATCTTGCACATGTTGTTAGTGTTGTCATCAGGTTCATGATACAACCTGGAAAGGAGCATTGGCAGGCTGTGAAGAGGATCTTCCGGTACCTTAAGGGTACACCTGATGTGGGGATTAGCTTCGGAAGTGATACAGAGTGCTTGGTGTCTGGGTATTCTGACTCAGACTATGCTGGAGATGATGACACGAGGAGATCGATGACCGGTTATGTATTCACTCTTGGGAGTTCTGTAGTGAGCTGGAAGGCAACTTTGCAGTCGGTAGTGACATTGTCTACTACTAAGGCAGAGTATATGGCGTTGACAGAAACTGCTAAGGAGGGAATATGGTTGAAGGGACTGGTTGGTGATCTGGTTCTACATCATGATCAAGCAGTGGTGTATTGCGATAGTTTGAGTGCAATATGCTTGGCCAAGGATCAAGTCCACCATGAGAGGACTAAGCACATCGACGTGAGGTATCATTTCTTGAGGACAGAGAAGAGGATTAAGGTGAAGAAGGTTGGCACCGCAAATAATCCTGCTGATATGTTCACGAAGCCGGTTCCACATGGCAAGTTCCAACACTGCTTGGACTTGCTGAATGTCTTGAGTGGGTGACTCCACTCTGCGGGGCATTGATGGCGGGAGAGAGAGAGAAGGAGCAGAGTACATCAGAGATTTCAGAGGAAGAGGATTCAAGTCAAAGTGGAGATTTGTTGATGTGACTTGAATCGGACTATCAGCCGCTACGACTGGTAGTCGAGGGTCTCGCTAACCGGTCAGCGAGTGGGGTCCAGGGGAAATGCCCCCAGCCCACGGTGTATGGGCTCAATATGATTTGGGTTCGGGTTCTGGGCCTGGTATGTAACCGTTTCCTTTGCCAGATTGGATTAGGTTTAGACCCACATGGAGAAGTACTATAAATACTTCTCATACTCCTCTGTAATCTGTAATCTCCTCGATATAGTGAAAATGGCTCTCTCTCTCGCCCGTGGACGTAGCTAACACACATCGTGTTAGTGAACCACGTAAATCGTGTGTCGTGTTTTCGATTCTCGCTTTCGTATTATTGCTTTATCGATACCGGCGATTTCCCTATCCGTAGCAGCGCGTTTATAACAGGATCCCGTTGGGTTGCGGCTCCATTTGTGCTTGGAATATCGCTATGTCGCCTTTCGAGCATTCTTTTTTACCTGCGCCACCCGATTGGCCAATGAGTAGCCTTCGAGCAATACTTACTAGATCGGCATTGGCGGCCTCGACATGAAACATGGTAGAGGATCAACATGGCGGTGAGAAACAGGTCTAATCCTCTGATTATCATCATGATTAAAGCTATAGAGTTTCTCTAATCAAGTGATTATGGTGATTAAGAGACTGTTGAAAAGAAGGATAAATAGATTGGTGCACTAATATTTGTAGATTAGATCGCATGTGGGGGGTTAACATATGGTGATTTGGTTGTTACTTGTTGGTGCCCTTTTATGGGTTAAGAGTGATTCCAGGGGTTTCATATGGTGTGGATGAATTGAAATTTGAAGTCTTATCTGGTGAACTAGTAGTTTTGAACATTTCCTTTTGGGATAAGGTGGTCTGAGTTTGATTTTAACTAAAATTGTTGGATGTTTTTTGATCGGATGATTTTCGCAGTGCTTTGCTGTAAGATTTCAGCTCGTTGACGTATGAGAAGTGTTGATTTGTTATCAAATTAAGGAATTCAGTAAGAGTTGATTTGTTGTCAAAATTAGGGAATTCAACAAGATGCTTGTGTTCAAACCTTGATAAAAGTTATCTAACAAAAGATAAGGAGTTGATTTGTTGTCAAACGAAGGGATTTAAGAATGGTTGATTTGTCACTAAACTATAAAACTCAACAAAATACTTATAGTAGAAGTGCTCCTTATATTATATGTCCAAAAATCAAATGAAGTTATTCAATAAAACAAAGATAATTGTTAAGTCAGCATGCTAATAGAGTCCGTTTAGCTTGGGTCGTTTGGATTGAGTATTTGACAAACTTGTTGCTTGGGGCCAATTACCACACAAATACCACTAGGGCTGTCAATCGGTTTTCCGGTTAGCGGCTAACCGGCCGGTTTCGACCGAACCGGCCGGTTTTCGGCTAACCTGAAACCGGGATTTATATTCATCGGTCGGTTGGCGGAAACGCAATAGGGTTAGACGGTTAGTCGAGTAACCGAAGCCGGTTAACCGGCTAACCGACTCTAACCGACCGATGATACGACGTCGTTTTGGCTAAGCCTAAAACACAACCCAACCCTAGGCCCTCTTCGTCTTCGGCCGTCGCAGCATCCATTCGCAGCCTCCAGCCCTCCAGTCCTCCACCATCGTTCATCCTCTTCGAGTCGCGCAGCCACCTCGACGTCGCAACCCCCTCCGACCCTCCGCCGCCTCCACCTTCGGCCTTCGCAGCCTCCATCGTCCATCCTCTTCGACCTAACCTCCGACTCCGAGTCCCAGCCTCCGAGTCGCGCAGCCACCTCGACATCGCGACCCCCTCTGACCCTCCGCCAAAGATAAACATGCAACCCAAAATTACCTTGATTCGTCCATCTCTGCACCGCGGCGACCTCGTTCTCCCTTCCCTCGATTGAGAACAAACCCAAAACGAAACAAAATCAAAGGGTTCAGAACCCAAAAGTTTACCCAATTCACAACAAAACCTAATAAAAAGAAAATAAAACAAGATCAGAACCCTAAAAAACAACTAGATCGAGCATTTGAATCGAACATGCAAGCCTAAAAACGACCTTTACATTCGTCTCCGCCATCGTCGTTGCAGCCGGAATCAGTCGCCGGCGGTTCTCCTTCCTCGCCGTCGCTTGAATCTTCTTTACTTTTTCCTCGCCGCCACTAGAACGTGAGAGCAAGAGAGAGAGGCGAGAGAGAGAAAGGGGATTCGTATTTTTTTGGTTGGGTTTTTGTTCAATTTTCGGATTTGGGAAAGTAGAAGTCAGTTTTGAGAGGGGGAGGAAGAAGGGTAGAGACGATTGAAATTTGAAGGAGCTAGGTCGACCGGTCGGTTGTTGGCGGTCTTCGGTCGGTTAGACCAGCAGACCGAACCGCCCTTCCCTTTTTCGGTTTCGCCGGTTTAACCGTGCCTTAACCGAAACCGCCCGGTCGGTTTTCGGATAACCGAGCTTCCAGGGTCGGTCGGTGGCCGGTGGTGACAGGTCAGGTCTCGGTTTAACCGAAAACCGAGATTTCGGTTTTCGGTTAAACCAAAACCGACCGGGTGACAGCCCTAAATACCACATAATATAAAACCTGTTATTTGGTATGTGATATTTGGTCTCAAACTTGTTATTTGGCAAATACCTGCCCCCTTCTAAGCATTTGGCAAACAACACTTTTTGTATTATTTGGTCTCAAACCTATTATTTGGCAAAACATGTTATTTGGGGTCAAATAACAGATTTTGTGTTATTTGACCCCAAATAACACCCCCAAATACTCAATTCAAACGACCCCTAAGACACAATAGCAATTGGTGACACATATTAATAGTCTTATTTGTTGTAATTCAATTAAACGAGTAAGTGATAGATAGTTTGGATCTAATTTGTCCACTTTCGACATTATCCTATTGTTTTCAGATATGCCACGAGTCTTCCTCCATCTTTTATTATCTTGGCGTTTATAGATATGACATGATATGACATGATAGTAGGCCACATAGTGAAAAATTTGAGTTGTTCACATTTTCTGTGAAGCTAACTACTTAGCAGTTGAGCTAGCTCATTTAAAGTCGGGATTTAGATCACGAGGTGACGTTGCTTTGCAACTTTTCATCAATATGCAATATGGTTTGTATGCTTGTTAATCACAAGTCCACTAGCACCCAAAGACTAGGGGTGGAGTTTCGGTTAGTTCGGTTATAACCGGCAAGCGATCGATCGGTTATCTGTTAACCGAACAACCAGGGACTCCTATTGAACACCGACAGAAATAGAGATTTAGGCTTCGGTTATCTCGGTTTTCGGTTAACCGAACCACCTCCAAGATAAAAAACCATCTCGTCCAACCTTCGAAAATCGACTGAATTTCGCTTATCTTGGTTTTCGATTAGAGAATAACCGGCCGGTTAACCGATAACTGATAACTAAAACTCCACCCCTACCAAAGAACAACCAAAAGGGCATTCTTGTAATCCCCGGTAAAAAACAAGCCTACTATAAGTACTCCGGACCGCCGGCGAGAAAAAACGTCGACGATCAATTAATTCAAAGAATGAGGCTTTGCTCTCTGAGAAAGCGGAAAGGGTTCCCCTTTTTCCACCCTAACTCTCTGAACGGCTGCGGAGCCGATGATTTCTCCGACCGTCACTCTGGGAAGTGGAAACAAACAAACCCATTGCATATTGTGATGATCTCTTCCTTCCGCCGTCATCGCCGTCACAACCACCACCACCAGAACCTTAACATCCAGCTTCGATTGATTTCTCATCTTTTGAAGCTGTGTTCTCTCTTCTTCGCCGGAACAGCGATGAAACATGAGCGCGCCGCTCCTTCTTCTCCTCTTCGGTAAATGGGGCTGTGACGAGATCTCCGGCGAGGGTTTCGGGGTCCTACGGCGGTTTTCCTGGCGGGGCGATTTCAGTAGCATGTTAGCTAACTCGATTTCGCAGCCTAAACACGGCTGCAGGGATTCCCTCTCTCACTCTGTCACCGGATCTGAGCCCTTCCTTCCTCCGACTCTTTGTTGTTTCTACTGCATTTACAGAATGAAGTCACTTCAAAGCTGGATTCTTTTTTACGCTGTTTACTTCTTTAATTCCACCATGTGCTAATATTAAACTATATCTTGTTCGTGTAGAAATTCTCCAGCATTGAAAATGACCAGAGAATATAAAATGCTTGTTTGGGTCAAGACAAGATCATCGAGATCCCATCTTGCAGCTGCTGTTTAAGACTTCAACTTCAAATGGTGTGAAAAGTTCAATGCTTTCCCCATTCACTCTCACGAAGACCAAATCGGCTCTTTCTTTAATGTTGATGTCCTCCTGAAGAAATGGCAGAAACCATTTTGATCCCCGTTGCAAAAGAAATCCTTGGGAAGCTAGGCAGCTTGGCTTTGGACCAGATCGCACTCGCATGGTCTCTCAGAAACGAGCTGGAGAAACTCAAGGGCACTGTCTCCACCATCCAGGCTGTGCTCCGTGATGCTGAAGAGAAGCAGGGCCACAATCGTCAAGTCAAACTTTGGCTCGAGAAGCTCTCGGATGTGATGTATGATGCTGATGACTTGCTCGATGATTTTTCCACTGAGACTCGTCGGGAGAGGGCTGCACGAGCAGACACTACGACGACGACTTGTTGGACTGTGGTATGTTTCATTGTCTCTTTTCCGAAGCGATTCTTGTATATGAGAACGAGATGGCTCACGCCATCAGGGCGATTCGAGAGAAACTCGATGATATCAAGAATGACAGGGAGTTCCACTTGGAGGAGCTTGCTGAGGAGCAAGCTGTCCCTTTGGAGACGGACCCATGCCCACCGATGATTGTTGTTGGGAGAGAAGCTGATAGAGCTGAAATCGTTCGGCATCTAGTGCACAGTGATGGTGAAGAAGCTAATGTCTCTGTGGTCCCAATTGTTGGGATGGGCGGATTGGGGAAGACTACTGTTGCTCAGCTCGTGTTCGACGACGAGGCAGTTAAGGCATGCTTCGGAGTAAGAGTTTGGGTCTATGTCTCGCAGAGCTTTGATGTCAAAGGGATTCTTGAAAAAATGTTGCAATACATGACTGGTGAGAGCCAAGCAGGTCTTCAGTTGGCTGTTCTGCAGGAGAAGCTTCGTGAGAAGATGAGAGCCAAAAGGTTTTTGGTTGTAATGGATGATGTCTGGGAGAAGAATGCTAGAGGCTGGGAAGACTTGGCAAAGTATTCGATGGTTGGTGCCATTGGGAGCAAGGTATTGGTGACCACTCGATCCAGTAAAGTGGCTGAGGTTGGTAGTGAGATCATGAAGTCTGAAACAGGTGGCACAATGTTGATGCCGTACTACTTGGGAGGCTTGTCGCCGGACGAGTCTTGGGATTTGCTGGTGAGAAAGGCTCTTCATGGAGAAGTTCAGCAGAGCCTGGATGTTGAGAGAACCGGGAGAGAAATACTGAAGAAATGTTGTGGAGTTCCTCTTGCTATAAGCACAATTGCTGGTCTGTTGAGGTCGAAAGATCCGAAAACTGACTGGCCGTTGTTTCTAGATGACGAGCTCTCGAACATATCTGAAGGGGAAAACCATATCATGTCAACCCTTCGTTTAAGTTTCAACCATCTTCCTACAAAGCTTAAGCACTGCTTTTCTTACTGCAAACTGTTTAAGAAGGGTGATGCCCTTGATGTTCAAAGGTTGGTACACCTTTGGATGGCACAAGGGCACGTTGAGTCAGAAGATGAGGGATTGGATTGTTTCAAGACGCTGTGCTGGAGGTCATTTTTCCAAGAAGTGAAGGCCAAACTAGAGTGTCAATTCACATACAATAAACAAGTCAAAAACCTTAATTAACTGACATGGACAACCCGTTTCAATCCTCACATGCCAAACTTGTTACTTGACCCAATTTCAACCGCATTGCCCAAGGCTGCTATAATTCCTTCCTACAGTAACCAATCAGATGATCTGACTGACTTTTTCGTGAGTTGACATGATAATCTGGATCAGACATTGATGCGGGCTTTGTAGAATGTCTGATATTGGCTTAGGAATGATCTGTCATTTTCTTTTTCTTGTTTTTGTTTTTGTCAACAGGAATGGGTCCCTGCTACTAAAGTGGCTGCTCCGGATAAGTTGGGTATAAGACATGTTGGCCGCCGAACAGTTCGCCCGCCTCCTCCTGTTGATCTCAGGAACTCTACTTTTGAGGTTGGAGCGCCAATTGATGTATGGTGGTGTGACGGCTGGTGGGAAGGTGTTGTTTCTGCAGCTGGAAATGACCGTCTGCAAGTTTACTTACCTGGTATATATATTATATGGTGGCGTCTTCGGTGCACTCACTTTTTTGGGTGCATTCAGTGCACTCACTTCATAACCGTTATTTTAAACATGCGATTTATGTTAAAATGATGTCAATCATCACTTATGATGTGATGAATAATAACGCACATGAATTTGCACAAAAATCATTAAAGATTTACTTTAATTTGAAGGATTTAGAGTTTAGAGATTTAGGGTTAGGGTTTATAATTTGGGATTTAGGGATAGAACTCAAAATTGGAGGTCTAGAGCTTAGGGTAATCCGCTAATTAGTTGTTATCATATGTTATATCATCATATTACACTAATTCTACAAATTAAAATTCAAAATCCGACACATTAAGACTAGTTTTTGAGTTGGGTGCATTGAACGCACTCATTTTTGTGAGTGCACCGAAGTAGTCACCTATATATATGAAAGAAAGCAGTACCCTTTCTACATCTAGATTCCTTCTACTTTCATTTAGCTGATTGAAAAAACTGGGATTTAATGATTAGGTGAAGGCAGGTCGCTGAGTGTTGGTCGGAAGCATGTCAGAATCTCCAGGGACTGGGTGGAGAACAGATGGGTTGACGTGAAGCCAAAGACAGATATAGTTGATTATCTATCTTTGAATATGGGCTGCAATGGTAGACTCGACTTCTGACTCTGGTGGAGATGCTCGATATTTGGAGCAGAAGGTTGTTCCAGTATCCAGTGAACAAGAGAGAGAAAGATTCCCAAGTTCTTCACCCCTGTCGGATGAGATGCAGAATCTGGAGGTGATTAGTGTGAGTAAGGATGCAGTGGATCACAAAGACAACTTCGTTAGCAAAGCTGCTTAAGTCCCTTGACAGTGTAGAAATTTTGATCATAGGTGAACGTTTGGTGTGCCCCTGTTGGTGTATATAACAGTAGAGCATGTTGCACTGTAGTAAAGCATTCTGAGATCAACATATATATAACGTTTAGCGTTAACCCGTCACTAAGTAATTGGAAGTTTTAGACTATAGCAGTTGGAGCTGTTTCCCAATTATCCTCAAACTAGCCTTATGTTTTGTGATATACCAAAATAACATTTTGGTTCTATACAGGTTTAACTTGTGCAAAAGCTCAGGTTCTGACTGTAAAAGCTGTGTTAGGATTTCAGTACTTTCTCCATGGTGAAAGAAATAGTTCAGTGCTTTTTGCCTTTCTTTCTCATTTTTGGTAGAGTGGATGGTTGCATTATACAGAACCCCTTTAGGTAATTCCGAGTTGCAACCATCTGCAGCTACATAAAGGAACTGAGCTCTACCCAAGTTTCATTTCTAGCCTATATCTATCATGTTATGCCTAAATTACAATACAAGAAATCAGAACTTAAGAATGAAATGAAGTGATTTGCTTCTTTTTCATTCCCCATTTTCATGGTTGTGCTATCCCTTTCTTAACAAGAACATCATACACTCTATCCACCTTGTTGGCGTCGATCTTGAACAATGAATGAGCATCGGATTTCTTCGAAACATTCCCACCGAAGATCTCTTTTGTCATCACCTCTTGCATTTGCAGATAAAGAGGTGGTGGCAGCCTGATCTCGTAGCATAACCGCTTCTCCTGTCAAAATGCATCCAAACAAGGCAGTTTCACAAACCAGCTAAAACCATAAACATGTGTGTTATCTAGGGGTGTGAATTGAACTGAACCTCATTTTCCCTTCATTTTTTATCGGATCCTATGCTGAGTCTACGTGATTCTGGACCACCCTAGACCATGCACACCCCTATTATCCATGTTCTTAGATAACTTACAGCTTCAGATAGCAACTGGGTGTCAAACAACGCCGTGATATCCAGCTCGTTGACATTATAGCTCGATGACCCTTTCAAGTGTGAGTCCTTGCCAACTGATTCTGAAGCGATTACGACATTCGGAACAAGCTGACCGCCTTCTTTGACCCGACGAGAACTATCTTCCGCTTCCCTTTTCCGTTTGTGGTCAAGGTATCGATCCGCCTCGATTGAAGTCCGACAGCCAGCAGCACGTGCTTCCTGCGACATCATTTCATGTCGATGTGCTTAATGGGATATTTAGATTCAATTGAAGGCAAGGGTGAGCAATGTACCTTGAGTTCTTGAATTCTTCTGAGAGTTCGGTGCTCTGTGATGACTGTCCGGAGCAGTTCCTCGTGTTCTTCCTTTGAATGAAATCTCATGAAAATGTCATAACGTCGACAAATTGCCCTCTCCTCAGGAGATAAGTCCTTCTCAAAAGGATTAGGATACAGTAAGTTTCTCTCCAATATGAAATCCTTCCGCCGCTTCCTCTCATCAAGCCTGCCAATCAAAACTAGCTCTCAACTGTTGAATTGAAGCACACACTATACATAAGCGGCAGAAACCAAGTAGTTTCTTCGAACTCTATCTGAGCATAATAATGTTTTACCTCTTCCCATAAATACGCAAGACCCGAACCTTGATTTCACGCTCCTCCTCAGTGTCATTCTCTTTGAACTCCATCTCTGCGAGCAACTGCTCAGCATCATTGTCGTATGCTGGGTCAAACTCTTGCCTTTTTGTGTTATAACCACTCAAATCAAGTAGGGATGGACCATCAACTGGACAATTTGGTTTCTTTCCCTTGGAACTCCTTTCTATATGAGGATCTGCATAAGAGTTAATAAGTCAACAGTACTGTTTCTTGATCCTAAAGCTGCATCCTCATCATTTTACCGTATAACAAAAATCACAAATAGAGCAACTCAGACCTTCGACTTTAACATTATTCGGGCTATCTTTAGCCCGGGCAATACCAGATGCCTTTTTAACAGCAGTCTTTGATGCATTTGCATTATTAGGACGCCCTCCTGATTCCATATCTGAAAGAGCACCAGTTTAGAAGAGTTAATCTCATTCACAAGGAGTTTGAATACGATTCAGACAGAATAGGATTAGTTTGTCATGTATACTAAATCACCAGTGTTTAATGGAGACAGTAAACGGCCAGAGGAACCACCTTCGATTCTGAATGAACAAGAAAAAGTGGCATTAGTCAGGGCAACCGATTAAAAGGTAATGCAAGTACAGAGACAAGAAAATAAATCATACTTGACTCTGGATGGAGAAAATGGAGAATCTTCCTTCAAAATGTGCTCCCCGTGCATGGATGATCCTTTTGCCATAGCAAGAAGCTCCTTTCGATTCTTCCCAACAACATGAGACATGTCCTGCAAAAGTAGATTGTTCAGCATCAAGTAACACATGCTACTAAAGAAGTAGAATTCAGAATATTCAAAATGGGCAATACCGGAAGAGGGAAGTATGGGGAGTTCATATAAACATTATTATAGTGCTCAATGCAAACGTCTTTGCTCTTTGTCCCTACATGCTCAGCAATTTCAGTCCAGTTGCCCATGCCATACATTTCAATCCCCTAATATTTGAGTAAATCCCATGGACCAGAGATCATACGTTATTAGTAACGTATAAAAGTAAAGTTAAAATACAAGAATGGTATCAAACAAGAGCAAACTCAATTGACACTGAACCTCCAGAAGCAGAATTTCATCATCAGCATTCCAGTCAGGGCAAATAAGTGGGAAAGACAAATTATCCTGTAGTTTGATCCAGAATGGCAGACGGTCAGCATTTAAAAATTAACTTGTTCAAAAATATGCCTTTGTCCTCATTATTGTATAAGGAAAACCAGTGGGATTAAGTTTAAGAGCAGCATATGATATATAGTCATTTGTTGCTAAGAAACTTGTTATCACTAACCATAACCCTATAAGGGTGACTGCTCTTATGAGGTTGCATCTCAGCTCCAACAGAGAAGCACTCTATACATAGATCGAAATCAGGGCACATAGCACACTTGATACGGATCTTCCCGGTTATGTCTTTGTTGCAGTAGTTACAATGGTACAAGGCCTTCTTCCCATCACCAGCACCTTGCCCTGATCCCCAAATGGGATACGGAAAAAGGTATAGATAAGCTAAAAGGAAATGCATATCAAGGAAAAAACAAACATAATGATTCACATTACCATCAATAGCTCCCAACCGGACCCCGAAAAAGGATATGTATTACACCAGCATAAGCTAAGCAACCATACTCAAACAAAATACGTTCTTGAACCCCCTCATTAGGGAATCCCAAGGTTGCAAAAATTTGCACGAGCAATGCTGGTAAGCTCCTTAGATCAACTTGGATATATAGTCATAGTTTTAACTTGGACATGTTATGTAAGAATCATGATAACTTCTCCCACCCCCACCTCCCCCTCCCCCCAATTCTGAGTCGTTGGTTGTATTTGTTCACCTTGTTATCACACTGCTATGCAGTGATGATTATATACCTGCAGAGGTGGATTCTAGATTCTCACCAGTAGAAGCATTCTTTTTCCTCCTTGATCTGCACAGAAACCGTAGAAAACTCAAGAGGCGACGCATTAAGGTAAAAGACCACATATTTTCCCATAATGAATAAAGGGGAAGAACAGAAAACCAAATGGAGACCCATAATACATCACAAATTCACAGTTGAGCAAACGAAAGCCAATTCTAACAAGTTCAACATAGAAGCAAGGTAGGTGCAGTTACATTGCAACAATAGTCAAGCAAGTTCATTACATCAGCTTCAACTTCCACAATTACACACAAACCCATTTCACGAATTCCCTACTCCTTCCAACTAAATCATTTGAAGCTACAATTGCATTTCCACACCGAATCAGAACGAAAGCAAAGGCCAAACATTTTCTGTATGATTGTTGGCACCAGGGTTGAACCCCGAAGCAAAGCTCAAACCTTTGAGTGCAAAAATTGAAGCAGGCAGGAAAGGGGAAGCAATTTCCCAGATAAATTTGCAGCGGAGAAGGAGTAGAAGCAAACCTCTGGGTGGGGTCTTCATCCGCAGATTGGAAATTCCCGCGAGAACGACCCATTACCCCCAAAAAGAGTCAAATTAAGCTCTCGCGAACCAGCAACTCAATGCTGAGTGAAGTCAAGCGGGGAGCTCCTTGCTCTAGGCAATGATTGTGCGGTAAACTGAAACTGTTTTTTTCGGTTCTAATGGCTTGAATTTTAGAAATCTGGAAAATCCTTTTGGGTGTGTTTGGTTGGCGATAAAATTTCATTTGCTAGCCATCGGGGATAAAAATAAAAGTCAGGCTCGCCGTTCTTTTGCATTTTCCTTTTCCGATATGGATCTTCTTGTTATTTTGGACTGACCCATTTAAACTGGGCTCGCTACTTGGGCTGGCTTCGTTTTCGGGGAACCCACATCTGCGACAAAACGGCCCAAAGGATCTGAGTTCATGGACAAAAACAGTGTCACACGACACGACTCAAAAGCACTTGCCGTTCTTCGGATGTCGTCAAAAGTGAATCGGAATACGACCCGATAATGTGAATGACTCGGTCTTTAGCGGTACAACCGACATTAGACCGTTTAAAAACCGTTAGAGAACCGAAATCTAATAAACAATAAGTATAAATGGTAGACACTTCTTAATCATGGTAAAACATGACTAAATTACTCATCTACAAAAGATTAATTGAATCAGTGGAAGCAGTAGGTTGATTCTCTACCAAATCATACATTAAAATAAAATGTCAATTGAATCAATGACTTCCTGGTTCAATGTTAAATTAATATTATGAATTATTGGAAGCAGCCGCACAATTAGTCAATTAATTCACCTTGTGTCGAGCAAAGCAGAGACCGGTGGGAGATGATGCGGAGGTGAGACTGCTGGTGGGAGATGCGCTGGAGTAGAGACGGTCGGTGGGAGCTGAAGAGTAAAGACCGTCGGTGGGAGATGGTGCGGAGGAGAAACGGCCGGAGCAGGGGAGATGCGTTGGAGTCGGGGAGACGCGCTGGAGTAGGTGAGACAGACGATGACGATGTCGAGTGGTGAGCTCTACGGGGATGGGGACTACACCGACAGGAAGCTCCCAAGAACGGGACGGGAAGTGACGACTGTTTGAGCCACTATACCCCCTTCTCAGTTCGGGCGTCTCTCTTCGCCTGGCGTCGTCCTACACACACAAAGAGGAGGGCGCCTCGGCCCGTTAGTCCTCCGACGCCCAAGTTAGTTTCTCGGAGTGAATAGAGTTCTCAAGTACTGTTTTAGTGAGAGAGAGAGACCAACCTGTATAAATGCTATCAACTGCCCCTATTTATACTCACCGAACCCGAGGTTGATCTCCTCCACGTCACTGCCCTCATGTAATGCTCTGCGTCCCCATTGTGAGACATCCAACAGCCTTGTCAGGCTCCTGACACACGACAGGCGCCCGTAGGTAATGGTCCCCCCGACAGCTGGTTTCCTTTTGGCTTTTAGTGCTTTATTCTTTGGGCCCTTCCCCTTATCTCTTGGCCCAAGGGCTTCTGGTGGATCCTTTTTCGGGCCTTGCCCCCCAATTCCTTAATTCTGTGAGCCCAAGTCCCCAAGACCGCTCATTCTACCCCCAACAATTGCCCCCCCAGTTAGGTGCTCATGGTTTCACCTTTGAGCGCCTAGCTGACTCTCTTGTTGCGGTTTTGGTGTTCCTCATGTTGTGGGGCGCCCACTGCCAGGCGCCCATGTGGCGTCTCTGTCTCTTCTTCCGGCTCGGGGGCGCTGTTGCCCATTCCTTCCACTGGCGGGCGTCCCGTTCTCGATGATGCCCCTCGCTATGTGCATTTCTTCTTCGTGCTTCGTGGGCGCCTTTTGATGGTACTCTCCGTCGGGCGTCCCTTGCCCTTATGCCCCCCTCACTGGGAGAGTTTTGAAATGAACCCCACATTTCGCGTGGCGGGAAAATTCGAAATTTCAAATACGAAGATTTGAAAAATTTGAAACGGGAAATTTCGAAAGTTCCGGGGAGGGGAAAGTGGGGGAAGCTCAAAAGTCGGCCCGTGACACTGACACGTGGCATGTTGGCGCGACCCTTGACCTGGACTTGTCGCCTCCTATAAATACCTCCTCCTTCTTCCCTTCTTGTCACTTTCTTCCATTTGACCTCTCTCTAGATTTCGTTCTGACATCACTCTACGCTTCGCTCTGTCCTCTCTCCTGTCAGACTTTGCTTGCGTCATCCTCGACTCTCGTATTCGTCCATCATGTCGTCCTCACCAAAAGATAAAACTGCCGATCAAGGCGCCCAGGATGCAGGTGCGTCTGGTGCTTCAGGCGCAGGCGCCTCTGGCGTCGGTGGCGGGCAAAGGCGTCCGACTCAAGGCGGTAAGAAATCCTTTGTCTTTCCTTATTTTTGCTTAGTTAATTCTAGTTACTTAGGATAGGGCGCCACTTACCCCTCGTCCCCGTTGCGCCTGGATCGTTTGTTGGTTTAGAGTGTGCGCCTGCATCGACGTCGGCCGGACCATCCACATCATCGGCGCCCGGATTTATGCCAGCGGATGGATCGTATAAAATCACAACTTGGGAGAAATGCTTCCCCACGGACCACCTACCGACGGAGACGGCCCATTTGCCATTCGATGTGGCCGGGCCGAATCATCAGTCATCAGTTACGTTGGCGCGCGTCCACGAACTTGTTACAAGTCTGCAGCTGCCGCGGGACTGGTGGTATGCGCCTCCTTCACCTATCTCATGTGTGGGCGTCTGCGGGCCCAAATGGATCCGGGTGTACCAGGAGTACTTCCGGTTTGGGCTGCATTTCCCCCTCGACCACATCATGGAGGGGATTCTGACAACTTGTGGCTGTTCATTGGGACGCCTATCCCCCTCCGTCATTACTATCGTGATCCTCTTCAAGTTGAGGTGTCGGGAGAATAACGTGGAGCCCACCTTCAATTTGTTTAGGTACTTTTTCAAGATGGCGCCCCTCGACAACTGTTTATCGCTTCAGAAGCGAAAGAAGCGCCCGAACCATTTCGTGAAACGATGCCCCAAACTCAACCGAAAATGGTTCAACGGCTTCTTTGTTATGAAGGCGTATCAAGATTCGTTTTACGAGAGTGGGGGCGCCTTTCTTAGGCAGTGGCAGTTGGGCGATGTTGAGCGATTCAATTCGCCCGTATCATTGTCTCCGGCGGAGAAAGATGACGCCCGCCTGATTTGTGCGGGGGAAAGTGTGGACTTACGTCCAGCGGAGAATCGTCCTCCCATAATTCAGGCGTACTATAATGATGGTCTGTAGGCGCCTAGGATTTACTTGCTTTTGATGTTGTGTTTTCCTTGTGTTTTAACTAACCATGTTCACTCCATTGCGCAGGGGCGGACTACGCCAGTATCGCCAAGCTGATGAGAAGTCGGCTTGCTGCGCTGGCAGCAGGTTCACAGCCGCCGGTTCAACCAGAGGCGCCCGGACCGGCCGCTGACCAATCGGGGGCGCCTACTGTTCCCCCGAAGAAGAAGAAGAAGATGGACGTGAAGGGGGGCACCGCCCGTGCGAAGACTGCCAGCGTGGCGTCTTCTGCCCCGGAGGAAGGCGAGGGGGCGCCTAACTCCGACCCTGCGGAGCAAGAGGTCAACTCCGCTGAGGAAGAAGAAGAGGAGCCGCTGCTCCGAAAGGGGGGGGGGGGGAAGAGGGCTGGTTCCCCTTTAGCCTCGGCCAGCAAGAGGGCCAATAGAGGCAAGAGGAAAGTGGGCGTCGACGATGACGCCTACGAAGAGGTGGAGGTGGAGGTGGAGCCGGGGGAGGACGCCCATTTACACCTCAACGAAGAGGGGCGCTACGTTGGCCCCGATGGGCGTCCACCCATTTTCCGACCCCCGGCGTGCCGATGTGGGGCGCGTCAACATGAACTGTTCCCCCTTGGTGGCAGTCGACCGAGGGTGCGCCATGGGCTTGGCTATTGCGGCTGCCAAGTCATGGCAGGTGCCGTCCGAGGTGAACGGTGATCACCTCTTTGCTGAGCTGGCCCAAGTGGGCGCCAAGGTGAACGCTTTCTTACTTCTGTTTTCTGAAAGTTAAGGGAATGGTTTGGTATTTGTTACAACTCGCTGACTTCTTTCTAACTGTTGCAGATCCTGCTCTTTGCTGAAAAAGGCGCCCGACGCCTCAACGACACCAAGCGGGAGGCGCTGGAGGCGTCTTCTTCTGCCTCCCAGCTGAAGCTGGACTTGGAGAACGCAACTGCATGCCGCGAGCAGTTTGCGGAAGAGTGCGAGGACGCCCAGATGACGGCGACCTTGGAGGTGTCGCGGCTTCAGGGCGCCCTGGACGAGGAGCAGAGGAAGCTGGCCAACCTTCACGCTGAAAAGGAGGCGTTGGCGCAGGAGGTAAGCGCCCAAGCCAGTGAGATCGACATCCTCAAAGAGGAGAAGAAAAGGTTGAAGGACGCCCACAAGGAGACTAAAAAATCCTTGAAAGCAGCACGCGAAGAAATTTCCGACTTGAGGCGTTCCTTGGACAACTTTGAGGAGTCGGAGACTGGTAAGGGGATGTGCGCCAATGCCATCCTGACTGGGCTTGAAGTTCTGAAGGTGAAGCTGCAGCAGGATCATCCCGAACATACTTGGGATCTCTCGGAGATGGCCGAGTATGTGATTGGGAGCCTGGAGACTCCCCGCGGTACGGGAGGGACGCCCGGGGCGTCGGTGCAAGCATCTCCTTCTCAGAAGGCGCCCGGTGCGAAAGATGCCAACTCAGGGGCGGAGTAGGGTTTAGGCGCCTTTCTTTAACAGTTGTATTATTTGTACTCTGTCTTTGAACCTCTGTTTTTTATTTTATTTTATTTTATTTTTATAAAGACTCCTGCACCACTTTTGCCATCTTTTGACTTCACTTTTGCCATCTTTCGACTTAACTGCTTTTATGGGCATATGACTTGAGACCACTGTGTGGTTTCGGGCGCAAAGTTGGGCGCGTTTACGTTTTTCATGAGGGCGCAATGTTAGGGCGCTTTGCACAATATGGGCGCGAAATGTGGCGCTTTAGTTAACTCAGTAAACCGAACACAAAATCACTATTGGGGCGCTATAGAATGGGCGCTTTAGTCACAATACGGCGCTGTTTTTCGGGCGCTTTGGTCACAACACAAACAGACCTACATACTTGTCTTAACACAAAACAAACACTTTCAGAGCTCCATCTCAAATCGAGGCGTCGTTTTCAGATGTGGTGCCCGCCGAGTAAGATCGCAGGTTTTGGGCATTCCATGTTCGTTTCACCGCACGGCCATCAATATGTTCCAACTTGAACGTGCTGGGTCCTACCATCTCTCGGACTCGATATGGGCCTTTCCATTTTGGTGCCAGCTTCCCTTCACGGGCGTCAGGTCGGAAGTCCCGTTTTAAGACAAGGGCGCCTTCTGTGATCCCATGGGCGCGCATCTTTTTGTTGTAGTATCGGGCCACCTGCCTTTTCATTTTTTCCAGGCGGATCGCCGCTACCTCCCTCATTTCGTCCACCATGTCCAAATCATTTGAGCGCGCCTCGTCATTGCCATTTGGATCGTACTGCGCCACGCGGTAACTCGGTGTGTGGAGTTCCACCGGAATGACTGCATCGCTCCCATAAGTGAGGGCAAAGGGTGTTTCTCCTGTGGCAGTTTTGTAAGTGGTGCGATGCGCCCACAGCACACTTGGCAGTTCTTCCACCCATCTCCCTTTTGCGCCTGTCAGTCGTGTGTGTAAGCCATGGAGAATGCTCTTGTTAGCTGCCTCTGCTTGACCATTTGCTTGTGGGTAGGCTACCGAAGAGAAACGCAACACCACTCCATTGTCGTCACAAAACTCAATGAATTTTTTGCAATCGAATTGTTTCCCGTGATCTGTGACAATGGATTCAGGCAAGCCAAATCGGGTGAAAATGTTCTTCCTGGTGAACTTGCGCACTTGGGCCTCTGTGACCGTGGCCAAAGGTTCCGCTTCTATCCACTTAGAGAAGTAGTCGACTGCCACTATCAAGTACTTCATTTGACCAGGCGCCTTTGGGAAAGGGCCCAAAAGGTCCATGCCCCACTGGGCGAACGGCCAGGCTCCTACATTGCCTTGCATGGGTGCTGCCGGGATGTGGATAGTTGCATGCGGACCACCGTGTCCTTGAACAACACGTCCATCGAACTCCCTGTGTCAACGAGCATTCTCCTAACCTGGCACCCTGCCACCACACCTTGTATCTCCAGGGCGTCCATGGATGGGAGCATGCATGCTTCTTCGGGTGCCCTATTGAAACTGATGTCTATCGCCTCTTGGACTTCCGCCGACGCCGCCCTCAAGCGACGATTCGCCTCTATCTTCTCTCTCAAGTCCACTGTCCCCGAAATAGCCTCTATAGTCAGGCGCACCCGATCGGGCGCGTTTTCTTGGTCGAGGTCGTACGGCGGTGGTGGTAGCTTTTCCATTGTTTTTTCTACACCGGCCACGCAGGCCCGATGCACTCTTTCTTCGGGCTTCTTGACGAAGTCACTGAGCATCCCCCTGTCAGCCAAGCCTTGCAACTCGGTCTTCAATTGGTAGCAGTCGGCCGTGTGGTGTCCCACCTCTCGGTGGAAGTCACAATATCGATCCAGGTTCCGCTCATTGGGCTGCCCTCTCATGGGGCCCGACCACCTGATATGATACCCTTTCTCCTTGACATGCTGGAGTATGTTTTTCAGCGTGTCTGTATATTCGGCAAAGGGTCCCCTGGGTGCTGGACGCCCGGCGTCCATCCTCCTGGGAGGAGGGGGGTTTGCGGGCGCATACCCCGGACCGCTTGCAAAGTGTGGCTTCCTCGCCGGCTCCACCTCCTCTCCTTTCGCCTTTCGTCGGTCAGCTCTCCTGGCCGCCAACGTTTCTTCGAGCATGATTACCTTTTGCACCCGGTGATCCAGGTCTTCAGTGCACACTACGTCTCTCTTTGCTAGCGACCTGCACAATTCCTCGCTGGTGGTGCACTCGTTCAAGCACACTCCCAACACGGATGGCTGCACATCCTTCACTGCCAGAGCCACAGATAACCACCTCTCATAAAACTCCCTCAGCGCCTCCCCCTCTCTTTGCTTGATCTTGAACAGGGCGCCTATGGTTAGGGTGCGCCGTTTCCTGCTGGCGAACTTCGCAAGAAACATCTCTGCAAATTGATCGAAGCACTCGATGCGCCCTTCTTCGATTTGGTAATACCAATCGAGCACCATGCCTGAGAAAGTCGACGGAAACACCTTGCACAGGGTGGCGTCTGTGCTGTTGTAAAGCTGCATCTTGGTGAAATAACCGTTGAGGTGGTCCTCCGGATCAGTGACCCCATCATAGGTGGGTAGCGGGGGGATGTTGGTCCCCGTAGGCTCCACTAGTATGTTGCGTGCCAACGGCTGTCTCACAGGTCTGTGACGAGACAGGCGCCCCAAAATTCCTCCATTCCATCCTCCCGTTTCTAACCCCTCGTACTCGCGCGGACGCCACAAACCGGGGCGCCTCTGATATCCCGATTCACTTTCCGTCTCCGCCACCCTTTCTCTTTTCTTCGTTGGACTAGGCGTCATCCCTCCACCTCTCTTTAGGGCGTCAACCTCCTTTCGGAGCGCCTCGATTGCCCCATCTTGGTCTTCGATGATTCTGAACAGCTCTCTCTTCGTCATCGAGGCGCCTTCCGACCCTCGAAATATGCCATCACTTTCCTCCCTCTCATCCATCTCGGGCGCCAGCCCCCTTAACCGTTCCGACTGGTCCTCCGTGACCTCCTCCCTTTCTCTTCCATCGCTCACCTCCATTTCCTCACTCATGACTTCAGGTTATACTTCCCCTTCCTGGCGCGCCAATTGTTTGAGCCACTATACCCCCTTCTCAGTTCGGGCGTCTCTCTTCGCCTGGCGTCGTCCTACACACACAAAGAGGAGGGCGCCTCGGCCCGTTAATCCTCCGACGCCCAAGTTAGTTTCTCGGAGTGAATAGAGTTCTCAAGTACTGTTTTAGTGAGAGAGAGACCAACCTGTATAAATGCTATCAACTGCCCCTATTTATACTCACCGAACCCGAGGTTGATCTCCTCCACGTCACTGCCCTCATTTAATGCTCTGCGTCCCCATTGTGAGACATCCAACAGCCTTGTCAGGCTCCTGACACGCGACAGGCGCCCGCAGGTAATGGTCCCCCCGACAGCTGGTTTCCTTTTGGCTTTTAGTGCTTTATTCTTTGGGCCCTTCCCCTTATCTTGGCCCAAGGGCTTCTGGTGGATCCTTTTTCGGGCCTTGCCCCCCAATTCCTTAATTCTGGGAGCCCAAGTCCCCAAGACCGCTCGTTCTACCCCCAACAACGACGAATCGGAAGGAGGGGACGGCGACTAGCACTGACCATGGAGATGGCGAGTGGGGAGCGGGGAGCGGGGAGCTGCTACGGGGAGTGGGGATGCCGACGATTTCGACGGGACTCGCCGAATCCGTGACGGCAAGTGTCGACGGCGACAGGTCTGGCGCTGCTCTTCCTTCTCTGTTCGCGAAGAAGACGAAGAAGATGAAGTGAATTGTTGCTAGGGTTTTTTCCAGCCCCGACGTTTTGCCTTCATTTTCACTTTTTCAGTTTTTTTTAATTAATCATAACGGCCTGAATGGGGTAAAACCGAGTGACCGACTTGAGCGGCTCGAGCGGTTAACCGCCTCGATCGCTCGCCGACCGCTCCAGAAAGGCAGAACGACTAATTGACTGATCCGAACCGGTTTTACGTTCGGGTGGCGACTTTAGCGGTCCGGCCGGCCGGCTCGGCTCAGTTTTAACAGCATTGGACTCTTCCGTTGCACACGCTATTCGTAGCTATTAGCCAGCTCAGCCTTTGCTCTATGGAGCCCGCCATTGTTGCTCCTCATCTCATTATACTGAAGGATAACTAACTTATGACAACAGTGACATTTTTGGATATGACACATGACAGGAAGAAAACAATGGACTTTTAAGTAGGCACCTACCAAACACTTACCAATACCATCCACCATAGTACCCGCTAACACAATCCGAAAAAGTTATTGGGCTCACACGCGTCGTGTTTTATGAAAAGAATCGAAATATATTAGACGATAAATAAATAATATTAAATTGTTATAATATCGTTGGGCTTTAAATTTTTTTCTTAAATTCCAATGAGTGACCTTGTTGCCTTGAACCTTGATACCTCATACTAGGGGTGGGCATCCGGTTCGGGTTTACTCTTCCGAACCGAGCCAAACCGATCCCGAACCGACCGAAACCGAAATTAACATTAATCGGTTCGGAATTCGGAAATCAAAAAGCCATACTTCGGAAATCAGGGTTGCACGACCGAACCCGAATTCCGACCAACCGAACCGAGTTCCGAACTAAAATATTCAACCCACCATACATACTAACCAACCAAGCCCAATCCCTCACAACCCAACTCATCGACCAATCTCTCACAGCCCGATTTCTCCTACAGTCCAGCTCACAAATTCCTAACCCTAATCACCTTCATCTCAACCTGCCTCCCCTTCAACGCACAGCTGTCGGCGCTCGACATCTCTCATCGCCACTCACCGATCGACCCCCTTTCCATTTCTAAGCCCTCCGCTCGATCTCGCCACAAAAAACCTACAAAACATAGAACGAAACACATCCATATAAAAACCACCATCAATAGTGAATCAATTGATGCAAGAACAAGCATAGGTTAAAACCCTTTAATAAATCCCTAATTGAAGAAGAAAATCCCTAGAAACAAACCCAAGTAAGGGAGGCGGAGAAGCATTGATCAGCGGCGACATGCAGAAATCAGAATCCAGAATCCAGTAACGGAGCCGACAGAAAATAAAGAGAAGGTATTGAAGATGAGGTGAAGGGAGAGTGGAGCAGTAAGAAGGGGGGATAGGCGAAGGGTTGGGATCGAAGATGGAGGAGGTGGAAGTAAGATCCATCGAAATCACCTCGAAGAGATGAGCTCGACCCGATGGCAGCGGACGGAAGAAGAAGAGCCTTGTCGGAAAGAGGAGAGGAGAGCTCGACCTGGCGGCAGAGGCCAGAGGGGGAGCTGAGCTCGACGTGACGGCGGCGGACGAAGAACAGCCTCGCCGAAAAGAGGAGAGGAGAGCTCGAACCCGACGGCATAGGAAGAAGAGCTCGAATCCGGCGGCAGAGGAAGCTCTAATGTGGTCGCTGGAGAGGAGAGAAGGAAGTGGGGGAAGAGTACAAATTGGGTTTTTTGTGTCTTGGTTGATGAGAAGAAGATGAAATAGTGACAGTGGGGGAAAATCGGGAGATCGGGTTTTCCGTTTCGAACCGAGTTATATTGCGGTTCGGACAGACCGAACCGAAATATAATTCGGTTCGAAATCGGTTTCAGCTTTGGGGGTATTGGGGGTACCGTTATGCTCTTGTTCGGTTCGGTTTGAACCGAACCGATGCCCACCCCTACCTCATACCTTCATTGGCTTCTTCCCCTGTTTCATTGCTCAAGGTCAGGAGTAGGGGAAGATGGCATCACTTACTTTCACCTCCATAAGTCCAAAAATGGCGGTTCCCGCCAAAAAAGCCCCCTCATCTTTCCAACTCTTTCACTTCCGCTCAACATCATTTCCCGTTGGGAGACGAACTCGGAAACCCCACTAGGCCTCACAACTAAAAGGCATCCTCTGCCTCCAGGCCCAACGAAGCTCCCATTGATCGGAAACTTACACAACTTAGCGCTCGCCGCCGTCACCACCGACGGCAGTCCCCTCCCACACCGCGCCCTTCAAACCCTCGCATCCGAGTACGGCCCAATCATGCACCTCCAGCTCGGCCAAGTCTCCGCCGTCGTCGTTTCCTCGCCGGAGATCACCCAGGAGATTCTGAAGACCCACGACCTCGTCTTCGCGCAGAGGCCCCGACTTCTGGCGGCGGAGATCGGCACGTGGGGCGGCCAGGACATCGCCTTCTCCCCCCTCGGCGATTACTGGAAGCAGATGAAGCGGATCGCAACGACGGAGCTTCTAGGTCCGAGAAAGATCTGATCTTTAGCCGCAATTCGGGAGGCAGAGGTTTTGAAATTGGTGGACTCTGTTCGGGGCTCCTCCGGGCGCCCGGTCAATCTCAGCGCGAAAATCTACGATTTGACGAATGCGATCGTTTGCAGGTCGGCGTTTGGATCTGAGGGTGGGAATTGAGAGGTGATTGAGGTTATGAAGGCGACGGCGGCGGTGGCCGGCGGTTTCAATTTGGTGGATTTTTACCCGTGGCTGGAGTCCGTGCCGGGCGCCGACGGGTTGAAGTCCAAAATTCAGAAGCTCAGGGATTACCTAGACGTGATTTTGGACAAGACGATAATGGAGCATCGGCAGAGGATTGACAGCGGCGGTGGAGAACGACGGCGGGACGATTGTGAATGTGATGATGGTGAGGAAGATCTCGTGGATGTTTTGCTTAGGCTTCAAGGTAGCCGTGACCTTCAATGTCCTATGACGAGCACAAGCATCAAGGCCCTCCTTACGGCAACTAAATCAAATCGAAGTTCATTAGTTACCAACTACTAATCCACATTTAATTCTGATCGACGAATCTATGACGAAATAGTCACTTTGTTTTGCTACTTGATAGTTAAGTCAAATTGATAAAGTCAAATGAACTCGTCTAATTGACCTAGTATTTTATCAACTTGATATCTCAAACTATAAATATAAACGAAAATAACCTAACAATTTCAATTAATTATATAATTAAATATGTTTAAATTGAATAGCAAAAAAATAATTCATTTTGATCTAGTTGGCTTCTATATGTAAACAAGTTTCAAATTGTTCGAATTCGGTCTTGAAAAAAACAAGACAACATGTATTTTTTTAATCGAACCATTTGTTCCTTTTGTTGGGAGAAAGGAAAATAGAATAATCATTAGATCTCCAATAAAGAAATGTTTAATTGGATTTCTCTCGTAATCTAAGGAGTAAGGTGTTAATTAGTTAACTTGTTATTAATAGTCAAGTACTCATGTATTTTATGATTTTTTTTACAGGATTTATTTACGGTCGGAACCGACACTTCATCGGTGGTAATAGAATGGGCAATGGCGGAAATGGTGAAAAATCGACGAATCCTTGACAAAGTCAAAACAGAAATACGAGAAGCTCTTCAACATCAAGAGGCGACCGCAACCAAAACCGACATCATCGAAGGTCTATCTTATCTAAAGCAAGTTATAAAGGAAACCCTGCGACTACACACTCCGATCCCTTTGCTACTTCCAAGAGAAAGCAACGAGATATGTGTGATCAACGGGTACGAGATCCCAGCCAAAACGAGAATCTTCGTCAGTGCTTGGGCAATAGCCAGAGATCATGCCATTTGGGACGACCCAGAAAGCTTCATTCCCGAGAGGTTTAACGATAGTGAAGTTGATTTCAAATGAATAGATTTCGAGTTCATTCCGTTTGGAGCCGGAAGAAGAATGTCCCGGGATTGGTTTTGCTCTCGCCAACATTGAGCTCCCTCTCGTTGAACTATTGTATCATTTCGATTGGAAACTACCTGAAGGAGAAACAACCAATAATCTGAACATGGACGAGTTTTTTAGGCTCTCCGTGAGTAAAAAAAATAAGTTGTATCTAATTCCTAAACCATATTTACCCCAACAAAATAAAACTCGAAACTTATAGTACACCTACGCGTGAAGATTTAGATTGTATCATATTCTTTCTAATCCCATGCCACGGTTTAATCCTATGCTCTAGCTTTTAAGGAACTATCATATTACGTGAAACAGTCTCATGTTTGCTATATGAGACAGTTTTTTTGCGTGCAATCCACTTTGTACATAGAATCCACTTAGACTTAGTTACCCTAAATCATAAAGTAGTAAAACTGAACTATACTTGCTTTCTACTTAATTGTTGGCTTGGGCCTTTTCTATTTGCATTAACTTTTAAGAGGCACAGTTAATTTTGAGGAGACCACAGCTATAACCATGGGCTTTCGGTATGCCAAAAAAAAAAAAAAAAGACTTGCCAACTAGCTAGTTACAATGGGAAAAGAGGAATATTCTCTTTGAAGTGTTTGGTTTGGTGCAATCCATAGGATGTATCGAATTTGAGTGTAATTATAATTGCATCAAATTAAATGATGGGATCTCAAATACTAGAGGGTAGAGAGTATTTGAAAATTACCCGCTCTATAAAATGTGATATTGGTTTTGCAAATGTACATATTTCACATAATAACACGTAATTGAGATAGCATGCAACGAGATAAGAAATGTCAATTTATAAATATAACGTATCAACTTTATTTTTTTATTAATTAAGCAACGGCAAGATCTTTTGTTTTAGATAAGTGTGAAGTAAATTGATTTTTGTAGTTAGGTGCTATTAAAAGGAATTCGAATTTGAAACCTTCAGATTTAAGACTAGTGGTATTACCATTAAGGCAAATTCTTGTTGGCAAGCAACACCAAGATACTTACTTGATCATTCATATATAGTCCGATTGCAACGTGTTATTCTTATCAATCTTGTAATTTGACTTATCTGATCGCGAAAAAAATACACAGGTAATTTTTTATATAATTAACGAAACATATTTGATGTATTGTACATATAAAATTTGGTGAGAGTTCCATTAGTGATATATACTGATATAGTGGAGATAATTTGTCTTTGTTTCGGATGAATGGAATATTCTCCATACGATTTGATTACCTTGTCAAAGAAAGACAACTAATGAAATGACATATTGTGAGCTTTACCATAACTTTTGCCAACCATTTACTTTACCGGTTAAATGTTATAATGATCACTAAACTAAGAGACTTGCAACAAAAGTGGTCATCCAACTAAAAGTCTTAACAAAATGCTCACAAAACAAAATTAGTTGTAACAAATAGTCACCCAAAATCACATCTCAAAATGTTAATAGTTTGTCTCATTAGTCAACATATCAAACAGACTCCATACTTCACCAAAGTCACCCCTTCATCACATTTTGAAAAACTTATCTACGATCAACTTTTAGTGTGATATAATATTTATTGTTGAATCTCTCCATAAAACTCAAGTTATTGGGATCAACTGGTTCTTGACATGGTATCAGAGTCTTTTGTGATCGAGAGATCTCATATTCAAATTCCGGTGACACCCATTGGTAACACACATAGTGCTTGATGCACGTGCCAACTTCACACCTATATAAGTGATTATCGTTCGTTTGACGGGCAAGTTACCGTGTGGTACAAGATTCACATTTAAAATCTATAAAAAAAACTCAAATTATGGGAATCAACTAGTTCTTGACACAAGCTACATATATTCAACTTGGATTAATTTGGGATTTGTAAATATAATGAACCAATACAAACTCATTTGTCAAATTAATTTTTGATGTATTCGATCATACCAAATAATTTTTTTTTATTTTGTCAAAAGATATCATGTATTGATCGGAAAAATAGACAGTTACACCCTGGAACCCAGCCAGGTCTGGAAATCAAAAAAGCGACTCATAGTCGGATACAAAGAGAGGGCTTTCCTAGCTACCAAATGAGCTACCCTATTGTTCTCACGACCTACAAAACGCACACTAAACCCAGGTTGAGTACGAAAATAATGACCAATCTCTTCCAGTACAGCACCCAACCGGCTATCTCTTGTGTCGGCATGATTAATTTTATCAATAATCACCTTCGCATCGCCCTCAAATCGGACCTCCGACAAACGTTGCCCCACACAGCAAATAATTGCTTCCCTGAGCACGAGCAATTCCGCCACTACAGGATCATCCATTTGAGGAAACTGGACCCCTCTAGCCAGAAGGATTGTCCGTGCTGGGTCAAAAAGGGGAATGGATCAGGTCAGTAACCTTATGGTGAGTAACCATGAGTAACCCGTCCACATCAGCATGACATCAGCATCCTCTCTCTCATAGAAAGCCTTTAATTTTTCCCTCTTTAATCTTTGACGGACGATTTCTCGCTCATTTTAAGTCGAAATTTAATTTTTTTTGCACAGTTAGATCAGATTAATTGTGCTCTTCAAAATGATATCCACTTTAATATATTTTTCGAACAAAAAAAAATTGAGCCTTTTTTTACCAGCCTATACCATATGGTATTGACTGGTATTGAAATAAAAGCATACCTATGTTTTGAAAAACGTACCATGGTGGTATGAACAAACCAATACTGTAGGATGGTTGAATACATGATAGTAGAAGTATATTAATTGTAATTTACTACTTTTAACATTGTATACCACACAATACCACCCCGTACCAGGGTGGTATTGTATGGTATTGTGTGGTATTTTTTGGTCCTGTAATTTGTTCACCCAGAAATTTATAGATCCAATAGATCATGATGAACTCGTCCCTTCTGTGCAAACGTTTTCAAAAACGAATTAAAAACGAACAAGATACCATACAATACCACCCCGTACCAGGGTGGTATTGTGTGGTATTTTTTGGTCCTGTATTTTGTTCACCCAGAAATTTGTAGATCCAGTAGATCATGATGAACTCGTCCCTGTTGTGCAAACGTTTTCAAAAACGAATTAAAAACGAAGAAAATACCATATGGTATGCAGTTTGTACCGAGAGGCCAGAATTTTTTTTCCTCAAAAAATATTGAAAATTGATCTCATTTTGTTGAGCACGGTGAACTCGTTCCATCTGTGCAAAAAAAATTAAAATCCGAGTTAAAACGAAAAAGATATGAGTCAATTAAGAAAGCTAGTGAAAATAAAAATAGTCTTTAATTCTCCATCCTTAGATCTGGATTTTCTAAATGAAGGGTCCAGATTTGGTTATTGATGGGTGCATAACCATGGGTTATGCACCCTATCTTGAGCCGTCAAAATGAACCATTCCACCAGCCGAATGAGACCCATTCTTAGTAGCCCCGTCCCACATGCAAACCAGATGGGAACCATCCACTTGAGCGGAAGATTGCATTAGCGGCACTTGAAACCTAGGCACCTTATCCGCTGGCAGACCTACCCATTCCTCATACTATTGGTGGAACTGTCGCATAAGCGCTGGAATCCCAAATTGTTTGCCTTCAAAGACTACCCAATTCCGAGATCGCCAGATCCTCCAATGAACGGCAACAACAGCCATAACCATAGACGATTGATGGATCAACCCCAACAGACGCTTGAAAAACAAAGGAAAAGTTTGCCGAGGCAAACCTTCACCCAAGTAATACCAAATAATTTGGTAGTCACTATTTTGTTATAAATTTCTTAGTATAGTCATCATTTCGTTAATATTTGCAATCTAATGATCTTCTGTTGAATGAAACCCATAAGCCGATGCAACCCATTGCACATCAATTCGAGCTCTCCATCTCCAAATCTTCATTCCTACCAAACTCCCATCATCAATGCCTTCAATTGCTGTTACATTCACATTCCCTCTGCCAATTCCAATTCCTCCACTCCAAACCAAAACGATCAAAAGAAGCTCCATAACAATTATCTCATGCAAAAAGCCACACCACGGCCACCATCTCCCGCCGGGACCGGCAAAGCTTCCCCTGATCGGAAACTTGCACAACCTGTTCATAGGCCGGTCGCCTCTGCCACACCACGCCCTCAGGGAACTCGCCGACGAGTACGGCCCTCTGTTCCACCTCCGGCTCGGTGAAGTTCCCTCCGTCGTCGTTTCCTCGCCGGAGATCGCCAGAGAAGTTATGAAGACCCACGACCATGTTTTCGCCGATCGGCCACGGATTCTGGCGGTGGATATCGGCACTTGGGGCAGCCAGGACATCGCCTTCTGCCCGCTCGGCGATTACTGGCGGCAGATGAAGCGAATCTCGTTAACCGAGCTTCTGGGTAGTTAAATTACTAACAAAAAACAGACATCCCTTTTCACAAAGCTTCAATTTATCTCCCTGATTTCATTTTACTCTGTTCCTAAATCCTAATTACAGGCGCGAGAAAGGTACAAGCTTTCTCATCAATCCGCGAAACAGAGGTTTCTAATCTAGTAGATTCAATCCGCCGCTCGTCCCACAACGGTGAGAACCCAATAAACATCAGTGAAAAGATTTACAGTCTGTTCAATGTCATAATCTGCAAGACCGCGTTTGGCACGCATTGGGAAGAAGACGACATAATACAGTCGATGAGGGAGGCTGCGCAGGTGGCCGGAGGATTCCACGTGCTCGATTTCTACCCTTCTCTGGAGTTCTTGCACGGGCTTAGCGGGCTGAAATCGAAGATCCTGAGAATGAGAGACCATAAAGATGTGATCTTGGACAGAGTTATAGCAGAGCATAAACAGAGGTTTGTGCAGAGACGGCGAGGCTGCGACGGCGGCGGTGGGATTGATGATGTGGAATCCGAGGACGGTGAGGATTTCGTGGATGTGTTGATTAGGCTTGAGGAGGGTGGAGGGTTGCAGTGTCCCATTACGAATACAAGCATCAAAGCCGTCCTTGTGGTAAGCAAAGCAAAATTTTAATGGAAGGACAAGAAAAGGGTTAGATCACGTAACTTCATATGTTGTTTGACTTGATTTTGCAGGACTTGTTCGTCGCCGGAACCGACACTTCATCCGTAGCGGTGGAATGGGCGATGTTAGAAATGATGAACCCACGAGTTCTAAGCAAGGCACAATCCCAAATACGACAAGCTCTAAAGGGGAAAAATGCAATAACGGATAAAGACCTACAAGGTTTGACCTACTTAAAATCAGTGATCAAGGAAACTTTCCGACTTCACCCATCAATCCCTCTCCTGATCCCAAGGGAAAGCAACCAAGATTGTGTCGTTTCGGAGTACATAATCCCCGCCAAGACAAGGGTCATAGTCAATGCTTGGGCCATAGGGAGGGACCTCGAAACCTGGGAGGATCCAGAGAGCTTCGTTCCAGAGAGGTTTGATGGAAGCGAGATCGATTTCAAAGGGATGCATTTTGAACTTATCCCATTCGGTGCTGGAAGGAGGATATGTCCTGGTATATCGTATGCAATCGCTAACATCGAGTTGCTTTTGACGCATTTATTGTATTGGTTCGATTGGAAGCTTCCAAATGGACTGAGGGCTGAGGATTTGGATATGAGTGAGGTTTTTGGACTTGCTGTGGCTAGGAAGGATCAGTTGTATTTGGTTGCCAAGTCTTATGAGGCAAAGGATTTGGATAGTGGAAGTGTTGAAATGGAGGTGGTCAAGGTTGAGTGTTAATCGATTAATTAGTCACCAAAGTCTACTGAGTAGATTAGTTCCTTAAAGATGGAAACTTAAGTTGGGTGAAAATAACAATTCTTCATGATTTAGAGCATAATGTTGGGTAATGCTGCAGCCTCAAATATTGATTCATTGTGTTTTTTTTAGCATTATGGTTGTAACTTGTAAGAAAATGATATCAAATTTGTGAGCATAGAATACGAGTTTTGGGGTATTATTAGACTATTAATCGTTGATGGTACTAACTAATATTATTGGTGATTGTACAAAAGGCTAAACATGTAGTCACAAAATAAGATATATATGTTCATGATTGACAATCAAATTCATAATTTCATGATTCAAATACGAGATGGGTAGAACCTTTGATTTCATGATTAAAATTCAAGATGTTCAACCACCAATCTAGTAAGAACTAACCCATTGGTTAAGTTTTTTCTTTTGAAATTGATCACTCAAGTAAGAGAAAAATGCACTCACATACAAATATTGAAAATAATTAAAACGCTATCACAAAACAAAGGCGAACGAGGACACAAAAATAGTGTATAAAGGGGCTACCAAATTGGTTCAAGAATCATTTGGGCTTCTCGCAAAAGCCCAATTTTCAAAGTGCGTTTGAGCCCGCCATTTCTCTCTCTACCTTTCACTGTCAGCCACCATCTCTCTACACTCATTCGACCAACCAACCAAAATCCAGCTTTCGCTCCGCGCCTCCATAACCCCCATTTTCGCCCAAATTTTCGCCCAAATTCAAACCTTACATAAACAAACCAAGAAAAACCCATTCCTTTTTTCATTCCATTAAGTCACTTTCCCTAATCTCAAAGCTCTGATCTTTTTCCATCCCCTGTCCGTTAATGGCGTCTCGCTACAACTCCTACGATTCCACCCGCTCTTCCGCCTCTTCATTCACTTCCTCAGTTGAATTCAACCCTTCTTCCGTCACTCCTTCCTCCTCATCCAGAGCTCTGGTCAAATCCAAGACGTCCGACCTCTCCCAGTTGAAATCCAAGCCCAATGGCACCCACCACAATCTTACAGCAATGGTCAAGAAGTTCATGGAGAAGAAGACCACTTTAGGGTCGTCGTCGTCGAAGAAGAAGAATGCAATTGGTGGGTTGGTGATTCAGGCGGATTTGATAGCGGAGGACTTGAAGAGGAACACGCCGGCGGCAAAGAGAGGGGCCGGGCTAGTGGGTTTGCAGAGGAAGCTGTTTGGGAAGAGAAGGGTGGTATCAAGAAGGAAGTGAAGGCTTTGACTGAGGTGAAAGGGAGTGGCAATGTTGGTAATACGATGACTTTGGCGATGGTTTTGAGGAGCGAGAGGGAGCTCTTGGGTGCTAATAAGGAGATGGAGGAAGAGATTGGTCAGCTCAAGTCGATGCTTGAGACCAGAAACAGAGAGGTAAGTGAGGTTAAAGTTCAAGCCTTCCGAAGTTCTAAACTTGGCAATGATTCTGATTTTCTTTTCCGATTCCGATCTTTCAATGGAGTTTTGTTGCAGGTGGAGAAGTTGAAGGACTTGTGCTTGAAGCAGAGGGAAGAGATCAAGTCATTGAAGAACGCGGTACTATTTCCCGATCTGTGAACTCTGAGCTTCAAGATATCCTTCAACATCAAGGATCAGAGTTGAAGCAAGCCAAAACCGTCATCCCAAATCTCCAGAGGCAGGTCACTTCAGTTACAGTGCCTTGCCGAGGGTCTAGCTGAGGTAACACTATCCATGTCGTTCGTCACTGATGTTGAAGCTTGGTCGCGATGAATAGCAATGGCTAATAGTTTTGCCCAATTCAACCAGGTGAAGGCCGAGAAATATGGGAGAGCTCGTTGGAGCAACTCACCGAAGACAGACGCCCCCACTCGATTGTGAAGGATCTGCAAATTCTCTGGTGAGGAAGAACATTGGCAACTCGAAAGAACTTTAGTGAAAACCAAAGTTGAACGATCTAATGAAAGTTCCTTTTGTAACCTTAAACCACATTCCATTTTTCCTTTTTCTTTTTGCAGGACTTGAGTTCTTGCGAGGCTACGACACCAGGCAGCCCCGATGATGATATGTTCATTAAGGATCTAAATCCTTGTTTGACACCTTATGTTGCCAAGGCAAATTCCAAGGTAGGTAGCATATGATCTTTGAAATGTCTAGAATCTCTTTATCGCAGTGCTTAATGAGATTCATCAATGTACTTACATTCATGCAGGAATTCGATGAGATGGGGTATGATTGCTCTTCTTCGTACGAAGAACACTTGCCGGAGACCACAATGCAGGTCTCAGATGAGCCTACTTTCAGTTCCAACTAGAATCAATACCCGCTGCTACGCCGCGGGAACTTAAGTTAAAGGAGTACGATCGTATGGTGGGGTAGTTTAGGTGACGGCGAAATGGGATTGTTTTATCATTGGGAATTGTATGGGTTTCAAAATACCGTAAGTGTGTTGTATCTTGAGTTCCATAGTTAATTAGCGTTATGATCCTACATGTTGCCAATGAGCTCCACAATATGAAAGTGAAAGCAAAAATAAAAAATACTTAGCGTTATGATCCTACATGTTGCCAATGACCTCCACAATCTGAAAGCAAAAAGCAAAAATACCTTCTCAAAATTGATTTATCAATCGTTTTCCATGTCTTATGAAAGATAATAACTGTTGTATCAGTAATATCTAAAGTGTACATAAAACATCAAAGACGGCAATTGAGATTTTGAGTAAAATTTGTTATGGTTTACATCCGAACATTTAAAATCTACACATCATAAAAGGACAGGCAGGGTTTAAAGTGCATCCATGGTGGCGAAGGTAAGCATTAGTGCATGTTTCTTGTAGCATTAAAGCATATAGCCTTGGCATAAGAGAAACAATCCAATTTTCCTAGCTTCTTTCCCAAGCTGCAGATTGAACTAAATATAATGGACCAAAATCCATGGCCATTTCGTGGAAGAAGGAAAACTCAGAACTGGTTTCCAACTACAAAATCTCTGGTAGCCGTATACTCTGATTGTAAAGTTGTTTGCAATGAATTCTCCCATTGCATCCAGGGGGGGGGGGTTTCGAACGACTCCCCAATATGCTTTGCTTGTGCAACTCACCCACTCCATAGCTCAACTCACCCTCTGCGAAAAGATAACGTTGTTCTTCAAGTTTTGAGATTCGGAAACATGCTAACATACCTACATTCCATCCTTTTCTAACCTATAGATTAGATGGAACAGTTAGCACTACGGTCAAAACCTTCAAGTAGTAACAATGGTTTGCAGATAACATGCATGTATTCATGGTGAGCCATAGCTGGATGGAATTGGAAGAGAGCATAAAGAAGGGACCCAAAAAAGAAGCATTAGTTATGATTGAACAGAAAACTGATAGTAATCCTAACCAATGATTAAAATCATACTCATACCTCTTGTAGTTTGTAGTGGAAAAGTGATGCAGAAAGAGAGATCAATAAGTGTTTTATCCTTCTTCTTCAAACGTAGCATTATGACCTCTTGCGGGCTGCTCGGGAGAAACCAATTTGAGGCACTCGATGTCATTTTCAACTGCTCTTCAAGTGTGAAAGAACTGAATTAGATTGTGAAGTTAAAGTGCATAAAACTGTATCAGCTGCTCTTGCAAGTCTCCATGGATGTTGACGGGGATCAACAGACAGCTTCCATCATTGTTAGCCAAATAGAGTACAAACCTGCAGCATTCCAGATCGTGGAAGGACATATTATCAGTCACATTCAATTGCACATTTAAGAAATAGCTCTGGTTAAAGTGAGAGCAATAACAGACATAAACATGTATATTCATTGGCTTGACAACACGCATACTCTAATAAAACCGAAGCTCATGCCTATTTGAAGAGGTCTTTAGCTCACCTCATCATTAAGGGATAAAAAATCTATTGAAAAATGGGGACTAACACACACATACGGTTCTTTGATTCATATGAAAGAAAAGTGACTCTAAATAACGATAACAGTTCATTGCCAATTGTAGTACTATGATCTAGTTTGTTATCCAAATTTTAAAATGATAGCAGGAGGTCAACATACCATTGTGCAGAAGTAATATTCTACTATCGAGATGTAGAATGACGACATTCAGACGAAATGATAGAGCTGCCGAAACTTGAAAACATCAGCAGTGTCAATTCCACCTAAGAACAGGTTCTGATTGGCAAGTGAAGTTAGTTTCTGGAGGAGGAGGAGATCTAACTTTTGGTGGAAACGAAGCATATAGATGGGAAACTTACCTGGAAAATGGCCTTCATGTTCTCTCTTCTAAAATGAGATTTACCAAGTAGTTTAGGTTGTTCCTTCTCAATTGCCAGCAAGTGGAATCTGCATAGCTTGAGGCTGGGACTGGAACGCATTCCCAGAGTGTGCTTGATTTCCCATTTGTTTCTAACCACTGACATTTTCCAAATGAAAAGAGTTTGAGTTCCCGCTGAAAGCTTTGCGCTAAGTCCCACACTACAATAATCATCAAACTATTGTCAGTTACAAATGGACTCAAGGGAATAGAGATTAAAAAGAACACATGCATGTTCTGTGATGTTGGATGCTCAGCAGATGGTGGGTAATATTAAGAAAGGATACAGGAGCAACTTAGCAACTCAAAAGTGGAACCCCATCAAATAATTCAAGGAACTCCGGCTGTAACAGTCGACGATGGAAAGAATTGAAAGGTTTAACAACAAAATCAAAGTTTACATTATAATGCATCTTGATGGCTTGATTCTGGCTAATATTTCTCACCGAAGCAAGTCAAGCTTTGCCATAACATATGGAAGAATTTAATAACCCAACATGGAACCATTGCATTCAGATGAACAACGAAAAGGTGAAAGCTTTTAAAAAATGGAATACCCAATCTTGTTGATTACGTGCGCCTGCATCTTCTTTCACACCCCATTTAGCCTTCTTGCAATTTCTTGCTGAGCTGGATAAGAGGCTCGACATAAACAGAGGAATCAATCAAACACAGATTCTAAATGGACCAAAATCCTGAAATTCAGAATGCAAAGAGAGAGAGAGGGTGAGTATGTGAGGAAAACCGGTGGACTGAAGCCTCTCATTTGGTTGAGTTAATCGCGTTGAAAAATAGATGGGGATGAATCGAAACCACATCCAGGTAAGAGAGAGATCGATTTTTCCCTTCTCGTCTTCCTTATCATCTCCTTATTCTTCTTCTTCTTCTTCTTCTTATGACGACGGGGATTTGCAGCATCTATGAATCCAGTATGAGCTGCAGCTGTAACTGAAATGGGTGAGTCAGAGAAGAGAAGCGCTCTCTCAAACCAGAAGAGTGAGATAAGGACTACAGAGAACATGGGCGGTGGCATGCGAGAGCAGTTCTGAGGAGCTTACAACCTCAAGAAGCAAATCAGAGTGGTGAGATGACGGAAAACGACGTGGGCTTCCAGATTTTTGGGCTGAAAGGTGAAGCCATGGGTGGGGTACGACAGTCATGGATGGGTAAGTTGTTTACTATTTAGGGAGTGAAAGCTTAAAGCAAACAAAAGTGGAAGCTGTCTAGGGGAAGCTCCTTACGGTGGATGGGATTGGCTAAGATAGTTCATAGCCTCATGGCTGTGAGGAGGCTGAAGACCCGTTTCTTCACTAAACGACGGAGATTGAAACAGTGACACAGAAATTGGGCCAATAAAGCATACCCAGCTTTTATATTTTAAATAGTTGACACGCCAAAACACAACACCAAACTGCGACCAAGTGTAATCGCAGTCCGGGAATGCAGTAACAAGCAAGTTCAATTATCAACCCGGGGTCTAGATCTACTGCTTACTCCGTGATTCTCTATTATCTAGCAAACTAATTCGAGTGATTGTTGTTTAACGCAAAAGCAGTAAGAAAGCAGTAAATTGTTCGGTTTTCAAAGTCAGGAAAGAGTCACTCGGGATTGAGTCCCCCTAGCCCCTTAGTTAGGTCCAATTGTAATTCCCCTGGGTTGATTCACTGTTGATTAGACTGCGGAAGATCCGACAGTAGCTTGGAATCTCTTAAGCTGACCAAGCCCTCTCAGTCTAACTACCCGGCAGACGACTAGTCTTCACCGGGTTAGAAAGCTGAGGCTATGAACACAGAACTCCACCACTGGAATTGAATTCCAGTACAAAGCAGTAAATTGGCTAACTCTCGTATAGCCAATCTCCTACTATCGAATGAAGAGGCTCTAACAACCTAATCATATTCTATCTATCTCAGGTTGCAGCAGAAATTGAGAAAAGCTGATCAGACTCCAATCAATTCAATAAACATGCATCATTCGATTAAAATCAAACAGTAATATCATCCCAAGTCATTACAATCAAATCCCTAACACCAGGAACTAGGGTTCTTCATACCCAAGTGAGAGAAGGGTTCTACTCCATAGAGAGAGAAGAGAAAACAGTAATCGGAGTAGTCATACTCATAATGATGAGGAAAATCTGCTCCGGGGTGATGATTTCCACTCCTATGACGATCTCCAAGCTCGATTCGATGAAACCCAGCTCCAAGATAGCTTCTAGGGTGTGTTCTTCGTACTTTCTCTCTCTAGGGCTCTGTTTTTGCTCTGAAAATCCGATTCTCCTTCTTTAGGCTCGAAATTGGCTCAAAAACCAGAATTTCCCGACTCGCACGGCCAGGCCACACGGCCGTGTAGCTCACCACTTTGCCCGTGCGAGTCAAAACGCGGCGTCCCATTGAGTTCGGTCTTCAGGCTTCCTACACGGCCAGGGTCGCACGGCCGTGTAGGATTTCCATCCAGCCCGTGTTTGGCCTCGGCAAAAATCACACGGCCAGGGTTGCACTTTGCACGGCCGTGTGAAAATTCCAGTCTGCCCGTGTTTGGCCTCGGCAAAAATCACACGGCCAGGGTTGCACCTTGCACGGCCGTGTGATGCCCCGGTCTGCCCGTGCGGCTTCCTTGACACCTCGCCACGCGTCCGATCTTCGTCCAATCGACCCCAGACTCGCTCCCAAGCCTCCATTCACGTACTAGGACCTGAAATATCACAAACAAGCGCAACCTAGCGTGAAATCGGCCTAAAACATGAGAATCAACACCTCAAACGGTGTAAGAACGGGGGTAAAAACATGTGTAAATAACGGTCTATCAAACTCCCCCACACTTAACCGTTTGCTTGTCCCCAAGCAAACCAAGTCAGACACCAGGTAAGCTTACATATTTCAATCAACCAACATTGGGGACAAGTCATAAAGGCACAGAACACGTGAATCGTACTGGTTTTCAAACATCAATACATGAACAACCTCAATAGCAACCTGGACAACCACCACAAAGGACATTCGAGTGCAGCAAAATCGAGTAAAGGAAGAGTCTCCCTTCTGTTCACCAGCCAACCTAGACTTGACTCAACCACTTACTCAAAATAGTCAACTCATGCATCCAACTCAAGACATCAGAACAGAGACCAAGCAATCTAGGTCCTCACCGGGGTACAAGAGTATAAAAAATATGAAAATGAATCACTCACTCTCGACCAGTGGGGTCAGGACAATTTGATGCGAAAAATGCGCATGCTATTTCTCTCAATCCCTATCATCTCTTCACCATGATGGCAGCCTCTAAATGCTAGAGTTCACATAAGGGGTGTCACCACTAACTAATCAGGAGGTCTTAGACACAGGTTCAAATGACTGGCTAGGGTCTTGGACATGGGGAAAAGGCCCTTTAAGTGGTGGAAGTATTCATACCACAAGGTTCCACATTTTCAAACCCACACAATCACAGTCAAACAAACCGGTACTTTCTTTCTGCTATTCTGCATTACTCAACATCTCAAGAGCACAAAATCGAAGGAGGTATAAACATCAGCATTTCCAAGCCAGACTGCTAAGAAACACTACTTACTGGGCATTAATCACGATTTTTTGGTAGTGGCTCCCTTTTGCTTTCGATTTTTCTTTGTTTTTTTTCTTTCATTTTCTTTTCATTTCTTAAGTGAGCCACCACTTCTGCACATATTTCAAAAGAAAGGATAACACACGGCTCAAAGGGGCTGACTAGGGGATATGACATATCAGGACAGTCAGTTTGGGCGTGGGCTAATCCTATGCCCCCATCATCTTAGCTAGTGACAACGTGAATGCTACACATCATGGAAGAGGGATCTATTGCACAAGAAAGAAACGAGCAGGCTCAAATCTCACATGGCTACCTATATGCTCTATCTCGCATTCTGATACCCTGAACTAGATGCATAAACGGCTTTCAAGAACAAGTGATCAAATAAAGTCACAGCTGGCAAGCAAACAGTTGAAAAACTGAACCCCTACATCGTTCTACTGCACATCTCAGTCCTCATCATAGGTTGTCCTAGTCGCAAACAAGTTGTCATGCATCAATCCGAAAACCATTCGATTCATCAATCAAAACACAGTGCCAATATGATCAAACAACAATACTTGGAGCCCTCAAATCGTAAGATTCGGACAGCGGACTAGGCTCCAAGCACCCAAATATATATTCCAATCGATACAAAGCACCCCCCCACACTTAAGCACGACATTGCCCTCAATGGAGTAGAGGGAAAGATAAGGGGAACGATGTTACCGGATTGAAACACTGCTGGGGGACTGGAAGTGGACCAGTCAGCGAGAAACAAACGGGAGAGTGGACAGTGATGCACGAATCGAACACAAGAACACACTAGCACACTGTGCGTTAGGGATAAGTGTTAGCCCAGACGGCTACATCAGAAACAAACCACAAAAGAAAACCAAAAAACAAAAACAAATGACACTAAGTTCAAGCTCCTCACACATGGAGCAAACACACAAAAGTCTAAAACGAAAAATAAAACACACTGAGATGGGCAACGAGTACAGCCTACTCGTCGCCAAGATCATCCAAGTCGATGTCGATGTCGGCCATGAAGGCGTCATCACTAGCAGCTCCACCAGTACCATCATCACCGTCAGCTGGGGCATGGGGAAGTGGAGAGTCATCCCACGGAGTCCTCCAACCGGGCTGCTCGCCCTGGAGCAGCTGGAGCAAGTGCTGCTGAACCTCCTGCATGCGCCGTAAGCGGCGCTTCTCCCGCTCGATGTGGGCGAGAGTCACTCCCTGCTGGGTCTGGAGTATGTCCAGGCGCTCATCATAGGCAGCCATCCTGTTCCGGTACTCGGCCTGGCCTGCCGCGTACTGCTGATGGAACTGCATCTGCTGGTCGAGGATCTGCTGGTTCTGGATCCGCAGCTGCTCGAACTGGGAAGAGAAGTAATCCTGGCCCATGAAAGCAGAGCTGCCACCGCCATACTCGAAGGTGGTGGGGCGGGGGGCAGCATCAGCAGAAGCAGCAGCATCCACCTCCTCGGGGTCCACATCATCAGCAGCCTCCTCCTCCTGGCCCTCTGGCTGGTCCTCTGGCTCGGGCTCCGCGGGGATCGGAGGTTCCGGAAACCCATCGACCCATAGAACACCATTCCTCTCTCGCAGCAGCTGCATCTTACCGATCGTCTTCCGGCCAAAGATGAGGGTGTCCCCCTCCTGGTTGCACCCCTGCAGTGAAAGCCCAAAGTAGGTGGCCAGGCGGGTGATGAGGGGGCCGCAGTGGAGGCTCTTCAATTCTGTAGCAGTCTTCTCGAAGGTCCTCGCCACCACCGAACCCAGGTGGAGAGGATGGTTGTGCTGGCGGATCGAATGGATGAAGTACAGGGCCCTCTTCGTGATGGCGCTGGCACTGTCTGCCGCGGGGGTGTAAGACTTTGCCAGCAGGTGGTGGAGAAGGCGGTTGTCGAGCAGCAGGGTAGATGCCTTCGTCCTCCCGGCCCGGGAAGGACGCGTCTGGCCTGGCCTAGCCAGGCGGGTGTACAGCCTCCCGAAATCCACCTCCGGCGGATCATTGACCTCGTTGATGTAGTTCCTACGGTCGTCTACGTCGAGAGCCTCGACCAGCTCGTGGTAGCTCAGGGACCGGGGGACACCGCCTAGCCTGAATTGGACGGTTGTCCCGTCCTTCCAATCGGTCGTAGAATTGTGCCTGAAGGTCGTGTAGAGCTCCAGCACGGGCTCGTAGTAGACCTTCTCGCAGATGACGAGCAGACGGCGCCATGTGGGGTTGGCGACGATGGCGGAGAGTTGCTCGTAGCAGTTCAATCGCCGAAACTCCCGTTTGGACCAGCAATGGTGTTGCCCAAACGGGGTGGCCAGGACCTCCTTGAAGCGATCCTCGGTGGGGCCCCTCCTTAGATCCCGGATGAACAGGTGCCTGAGGTCAGGTGTCGACATTGTCCTGCAAAAGAATAACCCAAAGTGGAACCAAAAGAGCAAAAGAAAATGTCAATCACACCCCCACACTTAAGAACATAAAAGCAGCCGAACCATAGTTTCATCCATAGTTCGGGGGTGACAAACTCGATTAAGCAGGCAATATCTGAGTGGGGGTGCACATTCACAAGAAAATAGGCAGCTTAAGGTTCACATCCATAGCAAATACACCCTCAAACTACATCATTAAGGGCCCCAACCGGTGGCCACAACATGGCATGAAAGGCAGGCATTTCATCGAACACCTTGTGTGCACTATTAAGCTAAGCATGAAATTGGCACAATTCTTGCACACAAGGGCTCAAACAAGCAAGGGGGACTTTGCCCAACACAATTCAAACACATTCCATGCATTCCCCTCAATCAATTGCGCAAAAATCACAAGATTCAATAAGGTTCTCTAACATGCACCCTACACACTCAATTCTCCACAATTAACATAGTTAAGGGCAAAATCAAACCTGGAGACTCAAGTAGAGGTGTAGGGGATGATGAGGGGAAGGCGATGGAAGCGACGAAACGCCGAAAAAGTGGCCGGAAGTGCTCGTCGGAGCCTCGTCGGAGTCTCGCCGGAAGTCGCCTCCGGCGACAAAAACGTCGTCCAAATTCGCTCAAAATGGAGGGATAGGCCGCTTTGGGTGTAGAAAGAGTGGGTTTGTTGTTGGTTTGGTGAAAAAATGACCCAAAGTGGCCGAAAAAATCGAAAAGGGGGGTTTTTGTCGCGGTTTTCCGGCGAGGACAGAGGATTCCGGCGAGTTTTTTGAACTTTCTGACCTGCTCGGCCGTGCTGGCCGAATTTATAGGCCGTGCCTCGTCTGCATGGGCAGGCCCGCACGGCCGTGCAGGGGTCACTTTTGCCCGTGCTGGCCGACACGGCCTGGTCGAGGGAATCCGCACGGCCGTGCAGTGTGCACATTTGGCCGTGCGGATTTTGCCGAGAGCTCGCACGGCCTGGGGAAAAATTCCACACAGCCGTGCGAGGTAATTGTTTCCCGTGTCGGCCACACGGCCAGGCCAGGCCAAGTCACACGGCCGTGCAAATTTGCACATTTGGCCGTGTGATTTTTGCCGAGAGCTTGCACGGCCTGGGGAAAATTCCACACGGTCGTGCAAGTTTGTGACATGGCCGTGCGCAGTGCTGGAGCCCCGAATTCAGCCTGTTTTCACTCAAAAACGGCACTTGACTCTGGATCAACATCTCAAGACTCAAAAACAGAAAAAATCAAAGGAAAAAGAGTAAGAAAATGCAAACCTCGGTGGGGTTGCCTCCCCACAAGCGCTTCTTTACCGTCTTTTAGCTGGACGCCAGTAGAGGAACTAAGGGTCCTCGAGCTTGATCAGCAGCTCTGCGCGCTCGACAGCACCTCCCAAGTACAATTTTAGGAGGTGGCCATTCACCTTGAATGGCTCGGTTTGAGCATTGCTGATCTCCACCGCAATATGCGGGAAAACTTGGGTCACCGTGAAGGGACCCGACCACCTCGAACGGAGCTTGCCCGGAAAGAGTTTCAGGCGTGCATTGAAGAGCAGAACACGATCACCTACCTGAAACTCCTTCGGGCCCCTCAACCTAGCGTCGTGGAGACGCTTGGTGCGCTCTTTGTAGAGCAAGGTGTTCTCGTAGGAGTGGTAACGCCACTCCTCCAACTCCAACAGCTGCAACTTACGTTCTGTACCTGCAACACTCAAATCCAGGTTTAGCAGCTTAATGGCCCAGAAGGCCTTGTGCTCTAGCTCTACCGGCAAATGGCACGCCATCCCATAGACAAGCCTATAGGGAGAAGTGTCAATCGGGTTTTTATAGGCAGTCCTATACGCGCAGAGAGCATCATCGAGCTTGGTGGACCAATCCTTGCGGGACTGATCCACCGTCTTTTCAATTATGCGTTTTAACTCCCGGTTCTTCAGCTCGGCCTGCCCATTTGACTGGGGATGGTAGGCCACCGACACCTGATGCTTAACGCCATAGCGAGAGAGGAGTTTAGTGAATTGCCCCTGAAAATGGGTTCCTCTATCACTAATAATGGCGCGAGGTGTCCCGAACCGGGAGAACAGCTGCTTCAGAAATGAGCAGACCCGTCTTGCATCATTGGTGGGCATGGCTTGAGCTTCTGCCCACCTCGAGACGTAGTCCACTGCAACCAATATGTACAGATGGCCAAAAGATGGAGGGAATGGGCCCATGAAATCGATATCCCAAACATCAAAAATTTCACAAATAATAGAGATATGTTGGGGCATCTCATCCCGGGCAGAAATGTTACCTGACCTCTGGCAGCGGTCGCACTGTCGTGCGAAGGTGTCTGCATCCTTGAAGAGCGAGGGCCAATAGAAGCCCGACTGTAGCACCTTCCGCGCCGTGCGGTTTCCTCCATGATGACCGCCAGTAGGTCCCTCGTGACATTGAGACAGGATGTCTCCCATCTCATGCTCCATGACACAGCGCCGGATCACGCCATCTGCTCCGATTCTGAAGAGGTAAGGATCCTCCCAGAAGTAGTGCTTCAGATCGGAGAAGAACTTGCGCTTCGCATGAGTAGCCATCCCCTTGGGTAACTGCTTGCCTACCAGGTAATTGGCAAAGTCAGAATACCAAGGGGCCACGCTGTCCACCAGGGTCATCGCCAGCAATCGCTCACCCGGGAAGGAGTCGTCGATCTCTTCCTCGAAGTTGTCCACCGGAGGGGCTTCCAACCGGGAATGATGATCTGAAGCAACATTCTCAGCTCCGTTCTTGTCCCGGATCTCGATATCAAACTCATGCAACAGCAGGATCCAGCGGATGAGCCTAGGCTTTGCATCAGCCTTGCTCATCAGGTAACGAATCGCCGAGTGGTCAGTGTAGACCACCACATGAGAGAGCACCAAATAGGGTCGGAACTTGTCAAACGCATACACCACAGCAAGGAGCTCCTTCTCTGTAGTGGTGTAATTCTCCTGTGCATCGTTCAAGGTCTTGGACGCGTAGTAGATGGGCTGGAAGTGCTTCTCGCGTCTCTGACCCAGAACTGCTCCGACTGCATAGTCACTCGCATCGCACATCAGCTCAAAAGGAAGAGACCAGTCAGGAGTCACCATGATGGGAGCATGGGTAAGCTTCTCCTTTAGAGTCTCAAAAGCAGTAGTGCACTCGGGAGTGAACTGGAATGGTGCATCCTTCTCCAGCAGCTTGGTCAACGGCAGGGAAATCTTCGAGAAATCTTTGATGAAGCGCCGGTAAAAGCCTGCATGACCCAGAAAGCTGCGAATCCCCTTCACAGAGACGGGAGGAGGTAGCTGACTGATCGTCTCAATCTTCGCGCGATCTACCTCAATCCCCTTCTTGGAGATCTTGTGCCCGAGCACGATACCCTCACGAACCATGAAATGGCACTTCTCCCAGCTGAGTGCCAGATTAGTCTCCTCGCACCTCTTCAGAACAAGTTCCAGGTTATGGAGACAGTGAGTGAAGGAGTCTCCATATACCGAGAAATCATCCATGAAGACTTCCATTATCTCTCCAACCAGTCAGTCGAATATCGCCAGCATGCATCTCTGGAAGGTCGCCGGTGCGTTACACAGCTCAAATGGAATCCTCCGGTAAGCAAAAGTGCCGAAGGGGCAAGTGAATGTGGTCTTCGCCTGATCCTCCGGTGCAATAGGAATCTGGAAGTAACTAGACATGCCATCCAGGAAGCAATAGAACTCATGGCCCGCCAACCTCTCCAGCATCTGATCAATGAAAGGTAGGGGAAATGATCTTTCCTGGTGGCGTCATTCAGGCGCCGGTAATCGATGCAGACTCTCCAGCCGGTCACGGTCCGCATCGGGATCAACTCCTTCTTCTCATTCGGGACCACAGTCATCCCGCCTTTCTTCGGGACCACCTGAGTGGGGCTGACCCACTTGCTATCAGATATAGCAAAGATGATCCCTGCATCCATGAGCTTCACGATCTCTGCCCGGACCACTGCCTCCAAGTTAGGAGACAATCTCCTCTGCGGCTGTCGGACTGGCTTAACCTCATCCTCCATCAAGATTCTGTGGGAGCAGAAGGATGGGCTAATGCCTCTGATGTCGGTGATCTTCCATGCCATGGCCCGGGCATACTTCTGCAGCAGAGCCACCAGCCTGCTCTTCTGCTCGGGGGTCAGATCCGAGCTAATAATAACCGGGAGCTTATTCCCCTCCCGGAGAAATGCATACTCCAGATGAGATGGGAGGGGTTTAAGCTCCAACTCTGGTGGCTCCTCCAATGATGTAGCGAGCGGGGGCGAGATGGGGATCGGCTTGAATGGTATCTCTCGCCCCTCGCTCGCAGCCTCGTCCAGCTCCGCAAGCTGCTCCTCCAGCTGCATATCCTGTGATGCCTGTTCCCCTAGCAAAAGACAACGCTCAAGGAAATCATCAGTACCCGCACTCGTGATGGCGAGTGCGGTCTCAAAATCAGCAACATCACAGTAATCTAAATCATCATGGAGCTGGGGGTGTTTCATATTATCAGAAACAGAGAAGGTGATTTGTTCACCCCCAGCTCTTAAAATCAGTTTTCCATCATTAACATCAATAAGCGCCTTGGCGGTGGCGAGAAAAGGTCTACCCAGTATCAATGGCACATCAACATCCTCATTTATGTCCAAAATCACAAAATCAACAGGATATGAAAATGGCCCTACTGCGACTATCAAGTCCTCTGCTATACCCCTAGGATGCACAATAGATCTATCAGCAAGCTGGATGCTCATCCTAGTATTACTGGGTTCACCTATGCCTAGCTTCTTAAACAGTGAATATGGCATGACATTAATGCTAGCGCCTAAATCCGCCAAGGACTTCCCTACATGCAAACTACCAATCATGCAAGGGATAGTAAAACTCCCTGGGTCTTTTCGCTTCTCTGGTAGTTTGTTTTGCAGGATGGCAGAACACTCCTCGTTAAGCATCACCGTTGACAGCTCCCCAAGCTTCCTCTTGTTGGTGAGGAGATCCTTCATGAACTTGGCATACTTGGGCATCTTCGATAATGCCTCCACGAAGGGCATGCTAATATTCACCTGCTTCAGCATTGCCATGAATTTGGCAAACTCAGTCTCCAGTCGGTCCTTGTGCAACCGAGTAGGAAAGGGAAGCTGTGGCACATACTCCTTCACCACTGGTTGCGGTTTAGGAGCAGGCACCTCAACCTCCTTCTCCATTTCTTCCTGATTAGCTGGAAGTGCTGAAGCAGGGGTCTCTCTCTCCTCTGCCCGAACGGGTGGATCGGCAGTCACCTTGCCACTCCTGGTCGTGATGGCACTCAAGTTGGCATCCGGGTCCTGCGGGTGAGGGATGGTCTGACCAGGCAAGGTGCCTGGAGTCCTCCGAGCAACAGCCTGGGCAACACCCCCAAGCTGGGTCTGTATATCTCGCAGCACAGCCTGTGTGTTTCTCTGGCCAGCTTCTAGCTCCAAGAATTTGCCTGAAGCTTTCTCCATGAATTGCTCAATGTTATTGAATTTATTTGCACTGGAGGTGGCCAGAGAACCCACCAGATCTCTCAATTCTGCCATCGGGTACTCTGTGCTGGAGCTGCAGGTGCTGCCCCTGCCTGCTGAAATGGTCGCACCTGTGACTGAGGTGGAACAGGCCCCTGTTTGGGCGAGTAGAGTGGCTGCTGCGGCTGCTGAAATTGCCCCTGTCTGGGCTGGTATGGAGGCCTCTGAAAACCGGGTGGTCCCTGGGGAGCTGGTGGTCTGGGATTTGGCCCAGCCCAAGAAAAGTTAGGATGCTGGCGCCACCCCTCGTTATAGGTGTTGCTGGAGGGGTCAAAGCGCCTGGCATTCCCGATGAAGTCCACCTGCTCCTGGGGAGTAGACGATTCCCTCATCGCCTGACAGTCCTCCACGGTGTGATGAGAGATCTCACACCACTGGCAGTGCATTGCCTGCGGCTGTCCTGAACCTGCAATCAAACCAGAACGATCGATAGTTGAAACCAGCTTCGATACCACCTGCACCAAATCAGATGACTGGGTGCCCACGGCATGCACACCCCGTCCTGGTGCTCGTCTTGATCTCCTGGCAGTGCCCCAGTCGTACCCGTTCTCCGCCATCTCCTCAAAGAGTTGATTCAGCTGTGGCGGGGTTTTTGTCAGCATGTTCCCGCCACAAACCGAATCAATCAGCTGCTTTTCCTCCGGGAAGAGGGCGTGATAGAAGGTGCCCACCTTGAATGCATCATTGAAACCATTATTGGGACACCTGAGAAAGAGACTAGTGTATCTCTCCCAAGCATCCCTAATGGTCTCATCCTCATCCTGAGCAAAATGTGTAATTTGCTTCTGCAGGTCAGCTGTCTTGGATGGAGGATGGTAGCGGGTGAGGAACTTGTCCGCCAGGTTGGCGAACGTGGTGATGGAGCCCGGAGGTCGAGTGTCTAGCCACTCCTTGGCTTGCCCCTCCTGAGTGAATGGGAAGTACCTCAGCTGGATGGCGTCTGCTGGTACCCCATTGATCTTGATTTCATCGATGAGCTCGTGGAATCGCCTGAGATGTGATCGGGGGCACTCACCCTCCTTACCACGGAACACCACTGAACCGCGCAGCATGGTGATCACTGAGGTTAGGGATGGCAAAAATATCCGTAACCGTGGATATCCACCCGAATCCGACCTAATCGGGTAGGGTAAAACCCGAACCCGAAGCATTTTTCGTGGGTACGGGTAAAACCCGAACCCGAATATTGCGGGTAATGGGTGGGCATGGTTATCTCACTATCCAACCCGAACCCGCCCGATTATACACATGCATATGTATTTTGTCTAGAAATAATCATTACGTTTCTCTAGAATATTTTATATTTAGCATATAAATATAATATTTTCATGAAATTATGTTGCTTTAATTAATTTTCGTCATTCTAGTGAATTATTGTCGTACTTTTCCTCTTACGTAATGTGAGTATATGTGTGAATGTTAACATATTGGTTGGAATTATAAGGAGAAATTATTACCCATGGATAACCGTGGATACCCGAAACCCGAACGGGTATGGGGCATGGTTTTGATTTTCTACCCGTTTCTCGTGTGGGTACGGGTATGGGTAAAACCCGAACTATATTGGGTAGGGTAACGGATATGCACTATCCGCCCCCGACCCGACCCATTGCCATCCCTAACTGAGGTGCTCACCTCAAAATTGTTGGCTGGGACATGAGGGTGTTGAATGGGTGACCTCATATCCGCAGCCCTAGCGGTCCAGTAGGATCCCATGGTCTGCTCCTCGGGGATCACATCCCGGTTCTCTGGTTCCGCCATCTATTCTTCTTCTTCTTCTTATTCTTCTAACTGCAGCTGCGATAGCTCCTCCTCCGCAGCCAGTCGCGCCTTTAGAGCCCGCTTGAAGTTCCTGCAAGTTCGTTCATGCTCCTGGTCTAATGGTAGTAGTTCTCCCGACTGGCTACGGGTCATGCACTACCTGCACACAATCAGCAGAAGCAACCCGTGAAGGCACACAGGTGGAAGAGATAAAATGCAGTAAATAAAAAGCTAGAGTAACAAATTCTCACGTTTCCCCAATAACCTAGAGGTTCCCCGGCAACGGCGCCAAAAACTTGACACGCCAAAACACAACACCAAACTGCGACCAAGTGTAATCGCAGTCCGGGAATGCAGTAACAAGCAAGTTCAATTATCAACCCGGGGTCTAGATCTACTGCTTACTCCGTGATTCTCTATTATCTAGCAAACTAATTCGAGAGATTGTTGTTTAACGCAAAAGCAGTAAGAAAGCAGTAAATTATTCGGTCAAAGTCAGGAAAGAGTCACTCGGGATTGAGTCCCCCTAGCCCCTTAGTTAGGTCCAATTGTAATTCCCCTGGGTTGATTCACTGTTGATTAGACTGCGGAAGATCCGACAGTAGCTTGGAATCTCTTAAGCTGACCAAGCCCTCTCAGTCTAACTACCCGGCAGACGACTAGTCTTCACCGGGTTAGAAAGCTGAGGCTATGAACACAGAACTCCACTACTGGAATTGAATTCCAGTACAAAGCAGTAAACTGGCTAACTCTCGTATAGCCAATCTCCTACTATCGAATGAAGAGGCTCTAACAACCTAATCAGATTCTATCTATCTCAGGTTGCAGCAGAAATTGAGAAAAGCTGATCAGACTCCAATCAATTCAATAAACATGCATCATTCGATTAAAATCAAACAGTAATATCATCCCAAGTCATTACAATCAAATCCCTAACACCAGGAACTAGGGTTCTTCATACCCAAGTGAGAGAAGGGTTCTACTCCATAGAGAGAGAAGAGAAAACAGTAATCGGAGTAGTCATACTCATAATGATGAGGAAAATCTGCTCCGGGGTGATGATTTCCACTCCTATGACGATCTCCAAGCTCGATTCGATGTAACCCAGCTCCAAGATAGATTCTAGGGTGTGTTCTTCGTACTTTCTCTCTCTAGGGCTCTGTTTTTGCTCTGAAAATCCGATTCTCCCTCTTTAGGCTCGAAATTGGCTCAAAAACCAGAATTTCCCGACTCGCACGGCCAGGCCACACGGCCGTGTAGCTCACCACTTTGCCGGAAAAAATCCCAAAGTACACTAGTTTTTAAAAAAATTTCCCAAAATACATAAGTTATAAAAAAAATTCCAAAAGTACACATGTTTGAGCATCACCGTTTTAGACAAAAACGGTGAAGGTCATCACCGCTTTTGACCAAGACGGTGAATACTTCACCGTTTCAAACTAAAACGGTGAAGGGTTCACCGCGTTTGTTAAGAACGGTGAATACTTCACCGTTTTAAACAAAAACGGTGAAGCCTTCATTTGAATTCCAAGTATTTTGATAACTCTAAATGGTTCTCCTCGTCGATACGATCGCGCTGCCGAAAACGGCTCGTCATTTCGACCTCAAACGAATAAGATACGCGCGTTTTAGTTTTTAGTACGCAAAAGTTACTTTAACGACATGTGCAGCTTTGAACTCACTTATCTCACTCGTTTGGACTCGGAATTGAGATCTGTAAAATTCTATGTGATCGTGGTTGATTTTCCCAACCTTTTTGTGTTGAGGGAAGATAATGATTCTTGATAAAATGATCCAGAATATTCATTCGACAACTTAAGTGCGTAGGATAGTTTTTAGACAATGCAAACTCAAATAACAACACCTAAAAATCACAAAAACAACATTGATAGTTCACTACAATGATAAAATGATAAATTCACTCATTTGCTTCATTTTGGCCCCTATCTCCACCTCTTCCTCCTCGTCCTCCACGACGTCCTCGACCCCTTCTTCCCCCCTCCGCCACTGCTTCTTGGCGGGCTCGCTCAACGGCTGGTCGCGGATTTCTCTTGACCCGAGCCCCAACTGGGGTTACATATGGTGGTGGTGGTGGCTGAGTTGGACCGGTAGCTTGACGAATGATCGGGGGGTTCGGAGTTTGTTGTTGCGGATGTTGGAATTGAGAGAACCCATGATGTTGTTACATATGGTTCTCTCAATTCCAACATCCGCAACAACAAACTCGTGGAGGACGAGGAGGAAGAGGTGGAGATGGGGGCCAAAATGAAGCAAATGATTGAATTTATCGTTTTATCATTGTAGTGAACTATCAATGTTGTTTTTGTGATTTTTAGGTGTTGTTATTTGAGTTTGCATTGTCTAAAAACTATCCTACGCACTTAAGTTGTCGAATGAATATTCTGGATCATTTTATCAAGAATCATTATCTTCCCTCAACACAAAAAGGTTGGGAAAATCAACCACGATCACATAGAATTTTACAGATCTCAATTCCGAGTCCAAACGAGTGAGATAAGTGAGTTCAAAGCTGCACATGTCGTTAAAGTAACTTTTGCGTACTAAAAACTAAAACGCGCGTATCTTATTCGTTTGAGGTCGAAATGACGAGCCGTTTTCGGCAGCGCGATCGTATCGACGAGGAGAACCATTTAGAGTTATCAAAATACTTGGAATTCAAATGAAGGCTTCACCGTTTTTTGTTTAAAACGGTGAAGTATTCACCGTTCTTAACAAACGCGGTGAACCCTTCACCGTTTTAGTTTGAAACGGTGAAGTATTCACCGTCTTGGTCAAAAGCGGTGATGACCTTCACCGTTTTTGTCTAAAACGGTGATGCTCAAACATGTGTACTTTTGGAAATTTTTTTATAACTTATGTATTTTGGGAATTTTTTTTAAAAACTAGTGTACTTTGGGATTTTTTCCCCACTTTGCCCGTGCGAGTCAAAACGCGGCGTCCCATTAAGTTCGGTCTTCAGGCTTCCTACACGGCCAGGGTCGCACGGCCGTGTAGGATTTCCATCCAGCCCGTGTTTGGCCTCGGCAAAAATCACACGGCCAGGGTTGCACTTTGCACGGCCGTGTGAAAATTCCAGTCTGCCCGTGTTTGGCCTCGGCAAAAATCACACGGCCAGGGTTGCACCTTGCATGGCCGTGTGATGCCCCGGTCTGCCCGTGCGGCTTCCTTGACACCTCGCCACGCGTCCGATCTTTGTCCAATCGACCCCAGACTCGCTCCCAAGCCTCCATTCACGTACTAGGACCTGAAATATCACAAACAAGCACAACCTAGCGTGAAATCGGCCTAAAACACGAGAATCAACACCTCAAACGGTGTAAGAACGGGGGTAAAAACATGTGTAAATAACGGTCTATCAATAATCTCAGGAAGCTGTCTAGAAGCTCTGACCGGTACAAGAGCCCCAATGTAGCAGCAGTAGCTGCCAGAGCTGCTAGAAGATCTGTTAGAAACAAAGTTTCTAACAGGTTCTGAATTGGGGGTTTTAGCTAGATCAATGGGATATTGACCTAGCTAGGGATTGAGAATTGATAATGTAGAGGTAGGGAAGGGAGGAGAGAGCTGCTGCCGCAGCTTTTGGAAGGGAGTAGAGGGAGAGAGGGCCGAAGGAAGAGAAGGGGAGAGTGGGATTAGGTTTAGGTTATTTGTGTTGTAATTGCTTAATTCTCTTAATCCCCCAATTACAAGTATATATAGTCTGCATAATATCTACTTCCTACCCGAATAATAAAACATACCAACCAACTCCCTGCTTATTCCCCAAATATCCCAAATAATCACCCAATTAACCAAAACCGACAATAATACAAAATAACCAAAAAACTGTAAATTATTTGTTTCTAACATCCCCGCCTCCTTGGGAAGCAACCTTGTCCTCAAGGTTGAAGCTTCTCTTGCCCCGCTCCTGTGTCCTCTGCAGCTTCATCCTCTGCCTCATCTTCCCAGCGCCCCACCAAGAACATTAAATCAGGCTTCCCGCATTTGTGACCAAAGGTGAACCTCTCGTCGCAGTTAAAACATTTTCCTTCTCGTCTCTTCTACTCGATCTCTGCAGGAGATAGCCTAGTAAACCCTTTGGGCGGTGCCCTTGGTCCTGCTCGGATGGCTGCGGCGGGTGGACCAGTCGTCGCACCCCCTCCCGTGCTCGGCCCCGGCGCCGGGATTCCTGACCCGCTACTCGGCCCGCTACCACTTCGTCCTCCCCTCGGCTTCTGATAAAGGCCTATCACTCCCCGCCAGCTAGCCAGTTCCTCCTCCTTATTACCTGCAAGACGGAAAACAGTTCGTAGTGAATCCGGCTCAAATACCCGAACAGCAGCTGCAATCTCCGGACGGAGTCCCGCCATGCACAGGCCCACCAATGTCTCTTCCGGAACGCCCTTGCATTGGTTACCCAACTTGAAGAACTCAGCCCTATACTCCGCCACCGTCCCTGTCTGACGCAGCTTGGCCAGCTGTTCCGGAGCCTATCCTTCACAGCCTGTTTGGATACAATTCCGGAAGAAATGGAAATGGAAATGGAATTCAATTTTTTATTTTTATAGAATTCCATTTCCAATTCTAGTGTTTGGTATAATTCCTACAACTATGGAAATGAATTGCACTTTTAACCATAACGAATAATGTAATATGTTTGTTTTATTTTGGGAAATGAAATATGAATGAGAGAGAAAGAGAGTAAAATGATAGTGGGTCAACAAAATAATAAAAAGTATTGATGGGTCCCACTAATTCCATCTTCATTCTCTCAATTCCTATCACTTTTGATAGGAATTGTAATTCCCATATTTTAGACCCATTGGAATTCAATTCTCAACCTTTTTATTATTCCAAACATAATATATGGAAATGGAATTGGAAATGGAATTCCAATTCCTTACTTTTTTGTCAATCCAAACAGGCTGTCAGATTTCCCGAATTGATATCGCAGCTCCTCCTTAAACATAGGCCAAGTGATTAGCGTATGAGCTTCCGCATATGTCCTCTCCATCCACTCCCACCATTGCAGCGCATCTCCTTCCAATTAAAAGGAGGCTAGCTGAGCCTTTTGTTCCTCCCGAGTGGGGTGATTCTTGAACCACCGTTCAGCTGAGTATATCCACAGACCTGCGTCCTCACGACCATTGAATTTTGGAAACTCAATGGTGGGAGGTTTAGCTCTAAGCACCATGTCATCATCAGCATCAAACCCATGGGAATAACCGGCATACCTTCCATAACCTGCAGGTCCATAGGAATAATCCTGCGAGAATCGCGGTTCTCCTTCACGCCCCCAGTTGTCCTCCCTTTCGTCCGGATACCCCGCTCGCCGGTCCAGCTCATTCCTCTGCCTCCATCCGCCATCCCCGGGTCCCATCGGTGTCCTCCCCGTGCCTTGTTGGTTCGCGAAAGGGGGATAAGGGCCGTTGAACTCGTCAAACTGCCCTGGAAAGCCTGGAGCAACCCTGCTGCCCGCCTGGTTCGGGTACCCGGTCGGTTGGACCAGTTCGATCACGTCCAACCGGGTTCGGTCCGACCGGATGCGGCCCGACCCACTCCGCCTCATCCCGCATCAACCCGCCCGGGTTGGGTCTGATGATTCAACGCACAGATCCCACACCCAAATCGTTAAAAATGAAGCCATGCAAAGCCCAAAATCCAGAATATCAAAACAAACAACAAAGTCCTCTCCTTCTTACCATTTCATCTCAGATTCTGGTGCTTCTCTGGGACTGGGAAGGAGCTGATGAGAGGCAGAAGTGGGTTTCTGATGGGCTATTGTTCTTAATGAAACGTTTGCGACTTTCTATCCACTTTTGTCGAGGGATTTTGTTGCAATAAATGGATATTCAAAACTTTATCAGTTTCAGTTTCCTAAGAAACCCAGAAAATGTCAATTTTTTTCTGACAAAGGGACGTGCATGCAATCCATCACAGCAACAAACGTAGTAAGAAGTCAATTTATTAAATCAAATTTCCTGTTTTTGAAAGAATTCCCTTTTCCTAATCCATTTTTGGTAGATGAGTTCCAGTTTATTACGCGGTACTTTTTTTTTTTTTTACCTTAAGAGAAGATACTGAAAATGTTACCTTTTTCTTCCATTTACCATGGGTAAGCAACAATTACAGAAGAGATAAACAGAAACCCTCAGAGCATATCTTACAATACATTATACATCCGGTAAGGACTCAAAAAAACTTGTGGTATTCCTTCACATACTTGGTTATAATTTAGGGTGGCTACTTCGGTGCACTCACTTTTTTGGGTGCACTCAGTGCACCCAACTCTAAAAGCGTCCATAATACATCAAATTTTGAACTTTAATTAGTACTCTCAATATAATATGATGATATGACATAGAATCATAACAAATCAATCTATTACCCTAACCCCTTAACCTTCAATTTTGAATCCCAACCCAAAATCCCAAATTGTAAACCTAAACCCTAACCCTAAATCTCTAAATCCTAAATCCTTCAAATTAAAGAAAATTTTGAATGATTTTTTTTCAAATTCATGTGCTTCTTGTTCATAATATCATAAGCAACAATTGATACCGTTTTGACATGAATCGCATGGTCAGAATGACAATTATGAGGCGGGTGCACCGAGTGCACCCGAAAAAGTGGGTGCACCGAATACGCCACCATAATTTAGATACACATCAGGACAATACTATTGCTCTCTTTGGAGTATAACTTGACAAAACTGCCTGTTGGATGATATCCAACACCCAGAAACAGGAACAGAGTTACCTAAACAAAAAGGCATGTACACCAATCTCAAAGGGAACACCGACAGAGGGCAAAAAGTGTTAGGGGAGCAGATTACAAAGTATAAAATGCCTTCTTCCTAAAGACTTCACATTCTGTGTTCTTCCTCTTAATCATCTTCTTCTACCATAGATAATGTACACAAGCAGTGCACGACGGCCCAGTGAACAAGTGTAAGTTTACCTCATCAAAATTGGCCTTTAAATGGCTTCTCATCCTTAGAATAAATTGTCCATGGCAAAACCAGCCATGGCTCTCTCATGCCAAAGATTCCAGTGCCTATAAATATATAGCACGGAAGGAAGAGATCCCGAGCAGGAGGTGCAGATGACTATTATTCGTTGTCCATCGAAGGGATCTGATTTTGGGAAGTGAGCAAGTGCTTTACCAGTTGTGTAACTGTGCAGTTATGCTCTTGACGATGGGATGATATTCTGTGTGCATGTATAGCTTAGCTTTCTCGGAACCAGGCTGTCCAAGCCATTCATCATATAAACCTCGAACAAGAGGATTGTTGTATGGATCTGCATTCACAACCTATTGTGAAATGATATGATTAGTTCACAGTTCAACGACCCTACTGATGGCCTAGCATGCAAGGTTATTTCAATCCCACTAGGAAATCCTACTCATGATCTTTAACTACTCACATTGTCCATGTAAACGGCTTCAATCGATTGAAGCAACACTTTCGGGGACTGCCCCTGGATTGGCTTGATTTGACCACCACCATTTAAGCAACCTGATTAAGCATTAAGCAATCAACAAACGCTTGCTAGATTTCAAATTTTCAATTTCCAAAGTCCGGGATAAATGGGGTATAGACTGAATCAAATAAAGGACAGACCTGCAGGGCATGCCATAACCTCCACGAAATGGTAATCACATTTTCCCATCTTGACTTTTCTCACAACGTTTTGCAGGTTCTGGAAACCATAACATAAGGCAAACTTCAAGACAGTTTTCCCATCCACCTGATATAGATCAAAACAGTACATTAACAATCACGAAGCAACAGCATTACACCTCAATGGCCACCAAATTCATAAGCTTCTATAGGGAGCAAGCAAAATGAATTTGCTATACTGCGGATAAACTCAAATCCATGCAAAGCAAACTGGAGGACGATGAGGAGTGAGGACTAGAATCTAGCAGCATATAAGATTCTATGACTATGAGAAGTAAAAACAGAGAAGCAACTTACTTCCAGAGACACTTCGCGAAAATCTGTGTTTCTTATAGTTCTGAAGTTCAGTGGGCCTTCGATTTCTCTTCCAAACAAGGTTTTTGCAGCATTACGGAAAATTATCTCTGCATAACCCCCAGAACTGCCAGCTACCCCATAGAGATGCCCTTGTTCGTCAACATTTGTCAACCTGCAGAATATGATGAAAATTATAAGCTTCACTTGGCGGCTTTTGGTAGTTACATGGTCAAAGCAATTAAGAAAAAGGAATTTGGTTTTCAGAAATCATTGTGGTCTCTCTTACATTCTATCAAGAGGAGATTCTTCTAGGGCTTTGAAATCCACCGCTTTCAACTGCAAATAAATGAACAAAAGATGAGAACTACAGAACTCACAGCGTCAAAAGAACAAAAGGAAAGAAGATCATAAAAACCACTGCATTCTGAAACCTCTCACCTTTATCAGATCCAGAATTTCACCAGATGTCAAAACCGAGTCTACCTCTGTAACAATTGCTCCGTTGTCATTGGTTTGTTCCGGCGATTCAAGTTCGAAAGTGAAGTCATCCCTTGATGCCTCGAGCTTCTTATCATAACAGGGCATTATGGTGACATGGTAAACATCATCCGGTCTATAAACAAGTTTACACCAATCAGATCAATACAACCTTTACCTCAAACTACATAAAAGGGGGAAGAGAGATAGAATAATCACCTAAGACCCATCCTATAGCATGCATGACGCTTAATGATCGTCCCCATCGTTTGTTGGGGACTCTTGACAGAAGATACATAAGGGAGAATATAAGATCCTAGTTGCTTCTCGGCATAGCAAATCCAACCTGTAATAGGAGGGAGACATTTCAGATATTGTGTTTCCATTCTTGAGTTTCTCTAAGCAAGGCCTCCTGCCTTGTGTATCACCCATACCAATAACAGAATCTAAGCCTACATCTTTTTTCACTTTGGCATCATGAATGAGAGGAACATAAGCAAACTAACAGGGAAGCAAAATGCATAGGCTAAGAAAATTAACCTGGACATGCAGATGAAAGCATAGGCAATGATACTTTGGATTTTTCAGCTTCATTCGAGATGCTTTCTTTATATCGACTGACAAATTCATTGCAAGCCTCGATCAGTGCTAAGTCTCTGCTGCAACTTGTATCATATACAGCCTTAACTCCCAAGGACTTAAAAAATGTCGTGAGTTTCCTGAACACCTAATGATATACACAGAAAGAAAAAGAAGATGACTACATCAGACATGCTGACCAAAACACTTGCATTGTGTACCCTTGGAACATAAATAAGAACCACTGAAAAACCTGAGGTGGAGAGAGGCCGAAATGAGCAGCAAGAGAAGCTCTGGACTGTGGTGATAGGGAAACAATGATAGCTTTGCCTTTATCGATATTAGATAGGAATTCATCCAAACTCTGCTTCTCCAGCATTACTGTCTCCGCTGATGTAATGCATCCACTGCAAAAAAACAACCACGTAATAAACCATACGTTGAAGAAGCTCATTCAAGCTTAGACAAATCATGGCAACCAAACACAAAACCGAAATTGAAGTACAAAGAAACCGACTTTGGTAACTGGGTAGCCAGAAATTACAAAAACAGAAACAAAGATAAAGAATTTTCGTATGGGGCAAGCTAAGATGGAAACAGAAAGGACAATTCACCTGCATGCCAAACAGTCCTTCAGAGAAATCTTCACCGGCTCCGTCTGCCGATTGATCGCAACCGCCACCTTCACCAAATTTAACCGAAGCAAACCCCAAAAAACATCAGAAAGCTTTATAACTTCGCCTCAAAGTTTATGAAAACCACACGCCCAAAAGTCAGTTTTGGGAAACGAAAGAACTAGAAGTTACCTCGGGCCTAGCAGGCTTCTTTGTAACATTACTATTAGCCTTGAGCCCCTTCAGAGAGACCACGTATAGCCTAAGGGCCATTCCCAATTCTCCAAAAGTTGGTCATAAACTAGAGAGCCATAGCTCCAACTTTAAAAAAAACACAATTGAGGTAGCATTAACAAGTAACAACAGGTTGAGAAAGAGATGGAAAGTCTTGTGAATTGTGATAATGTCTGCTACAACAGAAGGAAGACAGCAAAAGCGAAAGAAAATGGAGAAAATGCAGTCCATTTAAACAAAACATGTACACACGGAAGTTTTAACTCTTTGATATGGAAAAATGGGAACCCTACAGATGCACAAAACAAAGGGATGTTCTAGATCGATAACTCTGATACTATAAAGCATCAAAAAGGGGTTTCAGAACAGCTTAAATATGATCACATCAAAGTTCAAACCCGCCCTCAGTAAGCGAGGTCGTTAGAGCAAAAGCTGCTGGAATTTGTGAAAAGCCTCTCCCCAGTTTCTGCTACTTTCCTAACCGAAATTACTGCTATTATCCTGTTTCCACTAGCAACTAAGAATAACAGAAGGACAATGACTATCAAGAAGTGCACCGAAACATTCTGCATTGCATTTCTTCATCTACAGCAGCCGAAGACTATCACCATTGCCTATACAAGCCCAATGCAACCAAGGTGCATCACGATCCATGAATAATTCTAAAATAAGTAACACAGCACCTTAATTCAACATACAGAAGCTGTAGCCAAATGCAGAGAGCAATTGCGCAACCATTTACGAGAATGCTTATACGAAATCCATGAAATCCACGAAATGACACATTCCCAAGAACATTCCAAGCTGCCACTTGCAGGTATCAGTGAAGAGTTCAGAATTCTTGTTCAAACTGACCGAAGCTAAGCAAAATGCAAAGAAACCAATGAAGGAAGCCATACTGACATATTCCATTTCAGTAGCTGCCAAGTCAAAGCACAAATGGCCATTTGCAATCCAAGCTAACAGAGGAAAGTGAGGAAATTTTTCACATTGCAGAAATCCCAGAATTTGAAGATTATTAATCGATTCACAAGCATCCTTATACTAATAATTTCCACCATGAAACAAACTAAAAAAAGACGATGGAAGAACAGGAAAAGCAAGTGGCATGCCATTTACAGGAAGGATTCACTGACACTTAATAGAAAGAAAAACAAATGTCATCACAAAATGGTCCTTTTGCAAGGGAACCTCACTTACCATCCTTAACAATATTATGGACTAAGATGTTCCATGTCACTTGATTTGGTATAAACTTATTCTTGACACCTCTATCCAGAAGTGAATAAGCATCATCGACCATTCCTTTTCGACAGTGCCAGCAAATCAAAGTGTTATAAGTCACAACATCGGGTTGTATGCCTTCAACCACCAGTTTGTGGAAAATATTCAATGCCTCGTCGACACGTCCCATCTTGCAGAAACCGTTAATCAGGCTGTTATAGGTGACGATGTCAGGTTCGATACCTCGATGAATCATGTCTCGCAAAAGCTCCATCGCATTGTTCATCTGACCAGCTCTGCACAGGCCATTGATCACTATGTTAACTGAAACATTACTGGGGACCAAACCCTTCCTGATCATTTCATCAAACAAGCCTAACCCTTTCTCCACCGCCCCAGCTGTACATAGTGCACGTATTAAACCATTGTAAGTTGTCTCATTCAAAGCGCACCCTCGAAAAACCATGTCGTTCATAAGCTTGATCGCTTCCTGGATATCATTTCGCCTCAGGAAAGCGTGAATTAGAGTATTGTAAGTAACACTATCTGCAATCACACCTTCTAACACCATATCATGAAAGAGTCTCATGGCATCCTCCATAATATTGGCCTTGCAAAGACCAAAGATTAGAGTGTTGAATGTAAATATGTCAGGCTTGCATCCTTTGCTCGACATTTCACCAAAAATCTGCATAGCTTCAGACATATTCCCACATTTGCACAAAGCATGGAGGATAGTGTTGTATCCCAGTGTATTCAGACCAAGTCCCTTGGCAGACATCTCTTCATAGATTTGGCTGGCTTCCTCAAGCCTACCTTTCTTACAGAAACCATCAATCAAAGCCGTGAACGTGTTCACATTCGGTTCAACACCTTTCCGACCCATTTCATCAACAATCTCGAGAGCGGAACCAAACAACCCCTTCCTGCAAAGCCCGCATATAAGTATGTTGAATGTAAAGAGGTCGGGGATAAACCCACTGTTTATCATCCTTCCGCAGAGAATTTCCTTAGCTTCATCGAGTCTACCACTCTTCACATACCCATTGATAACGATATTGAAGTGGACAACACTAGGGCTCGGTACTTCGTTCAGTAAGGAAACTGCCTCATCTACTTTTCCCGATCTACACAAACCATCCATTAGGTATCCATACGTCAATCCATTCGGGATAAACCCACGCAGAACCATCCGATCAATCAACTTAGCACCCTCGTGGATCCTCTTGACCCTACATAACCCATAAACAACATCATTAAACGTATCCAAATCAGGTCTACAGCCCATGAGGAACATCTCTTCCAAGAGCTTCAGAGCCTCATCAACTCGATCCCTCTTCGATAGAGCATGTATCAATGTCTGGTAAACAATAGAGTTTGGCACACATCCATGCTTGGTCATGTCTCTAAGTAGAGAACAAGCATTGTCCACTTCATTGACCATACAGAGACCCTTCATCACCACTCCAAATGTGTAAACATTCGGCGAGATGCCTCTACTCAACATGTCATAAAAAACATTCGATGCGACAACAGGACAATTACCAGCGACGAGTATCTCGAGGACTACGTTGTAAGACTTGAATGTGACGTGACAGCAATAGACATTCTTCATATCTAACAATAATCTAGTGGCTTGCCCAGGGAAACCAGCTCTGCCATAATGCTTCATGATCATGATGAACAAAGACTCCCTGAAGACAATCCCTTCCTCCTTCATCTGGACCAACAACTTGTCTATAGATTTGAAGTCATTCGAACCACCAAGCTTATCGATTAAAGCATAGTATACATCAAATGTGTGCATGTAGCCCTTCTGAGCGCCCACCCGGTTGAAAAGCTCCGTGGAAATGGAGACATCGAGAGGCAAATGAAGCAGCTTGCAGAGCTGAAAAGGGGTGATTCTATGACTGAGTGTCCTTCGAAGCTCTTTGAGGTCAAATGGTTTAAGCAATCTTTCCCATTCATTTTCCTCATTTGAACCCTTGAGCTCCAAGGGAGAATCGGAGAAATAACGATGGGAGGTTGGCGGGGGAAGGATTATAGATGGGATTCTAGGAAAGACTTTCAGCTGAATGGTTGGACAGGAAACAAGCTTTCGATTTGACCATCTGGACATTAGTTTGCAATTGAAAGAAAGCCTCAATTGACAAGGAAAGCGAGCTGTCAGCTTGGTCACGGAATCAGCAAGTGGGATTATGTCGAGAACAGCACCGAAACTCCTCCTGTGTTAACAATGGGGGATCATATATGAAACCAGAGGCACAATTTATTGAAAGAGTAAGCTTTTAAGTGGTTACCTCATGTAATCACCATCTAAGCCAGCTATTATTACAGTTTTACCATCCTGATCAGCAGCCTCGCGGCAGAAATCATACAAGTCTCCAAAGAAAAAAGGGCCGACTTGGGAGCTGCGGAGAGGAAGGCGACAGCGTGAGGCAACGCCGGCGCAATGGGATGGGAAATTTGAAGGGGAAACAGAGCCTTCATCCTCGAAACAGCAAACATCTAGCAAACCGCAAAAGAGGGGGAATAATGGAACTTACTTGGCGAAAGGGTCAATTCAGAGAAAGAGATGGACTTGGCATCGTATTTGTTTCTCTAAAAATTAGGGTTTAGAGAAAGTGGTTTACTGTTCAACTTCGACGGAAGGGAAAGCTGGGAAATTTCCCCGCAAAAAGTGAAAACGTCTCCTGCAGGCTGCAGCTACTGTCTTGATCACCTGTTAGCGAGTCTATAGCAAAGTACATGCACTCGCAAAGCATGATTTAATCCCGACCGCTCGTTTTGTTGACAACTAACATTATGTCAAGGTTGTCAAACCGGTTTATACCGGTGCGCCGGTTTTATGAGTGGAATGGTTCAACCGTGGTACAACCAGTTCGTATGCCGATTACGCCGGTTTTACCAAAATATCCCAAAGAATAATATATATATATATATATACAACAATAATATATTAATATTTATTTGTTCGACTCCTCTCGTAATTAAAAAAAAAGGGAAACTCGCAAACAGCAACAATGGAAACTCCATAATCCTAAGACCTCCATTGTTCGGGACCGGATCACCTCAGTAACCCTTCCATCAGTAACCCCTTCCCCTGGCCCCCACGTGTCAGCCTTTTTCTTTTATTAAAATTCAACACGGAGGGGTAATAGGGTAAATTGTACCCCCTATTTAATGCTGACGCTGATGATCTGACGCTCTGACGCGGATCCCACTCTCCCACCCCACCTAGTTCTCTTTCTTTTACTCTTTGTTTTATTATTAGAACTAGCTTTTTACCCGGCCCGTTAGCCGGTGATTTTCATTTTATCATTTAAATTAATCAATTTATCTATATGTTTAAACTATTTTGGATCTTCTAATTTTTTTTACATTTTCATTCATACGTGAGTATCGGTGCGTCTATAAATTATAAATTCTCAATACTTAGCACATTCACTTATGATGCTTCGATTCTCTTATCATAAATCATGCCACAAAGATATATCACGTCCCATATAGAATCTTATGTCAAGATTTGTCAACAACGATACTCAATTTTTTTCATCTTATACAATATATGCCATTAAATGAATCTCGAGTATGGACGAACTCTCAACCAATGATGTTCAAGATGACGACAACTTAGTTAAAATTTATTTTATAAAGGTACTTCAATATTAGATAAATTTGGTCATCCCAATTGAAAGTTTATTGTCTTAGTGTAAGATCATATTTGTCGACCAAGACACTCAATTTAATATCTTATACAATATGTATCAATTGTTAATTCCTGAAGTTTAATTTAGACTCACCCTCAACTCATGGTCGTTGTTTAGAATCTCGGACCAAGATACTCACACACTGTCGAGGGTTCTAATCTTAACATGGTCCACTGGTGTATAATTTTCTAACTTATCAAATATGCATTTGCTAAAATTTATGATATTTGGTGTTTGTTTTGGGATAAAAATTCCATTACTTATACTAATATCTTCATTTTGTTGGTGCAATACCACCTATATTGTCAATATCTAAGCATGATACTATACTCTAAGTAAGAAAATGCTATATGGACCACGAATTAACCAGATTTGTGGGCATGATACTATACCCTAACCCTTGATGAGTGAACCCTAGGTCTTAGTTATCTAAATCATAGAGCTGAACCCCTAAGATTGTGCATGTAATTTGTTGCATATATTTTGACGAATCATGACCGTTGATTTTTGTTTATAATTAAATTGATCTTAGGGTATGAGATTTATAAATTTAAGACCTAGATTTTAATCTTTAAGGGTTTGAGAATAATACCATATGCCAAACTCCAGTCAATTCAAGGTCTAGATATTATTTTCTTACTCAAGGTATGTCATAATATACATATAAAAATATAAAGAGTTTAATGTATTTTTAAGTGTAATTAACACCTTTGTTTGACCGAAATATGTAAACTGTTAAGAAAAATAAGGGGAAATATAAACAAATGTAAGCAAAAATAAGGTATGGAAACATGCATTATAATAGAGAATAAAATTTGTCTTTCTTTATCATCTTCATTTGCACAATCAAGTACTATATTATGGCTTCGTCAAGTTTCTATCAAAATGAAAAAACAACTTTTAAATAGACCTGGCAATCGGGTCGGGTTGGGTAATTTTGGGTTGGAAATCTCGGGTTATGGGTCTTCACGTGTCGGGTCATGATGGGTTTGCTGATTCCGGGTCAAATATTGACCCAACCCATCGGGTTTTGGGTCATGAGCGTTCTCAGAAACTATATCAAACATGCTTCATAAATTTTTAAAGAACACAAATTAATTTTACGTAGGTGCGACAATAGTTTACCTAGCACATGTCAATTAACAAATGCTCAACTCCTTCCATGCTAATGAAAAGAAATACAAATTGCACAAATTATTAAAAAACAATGACGAAAGTAATACTATTACAATAAACAAATGATGTTTGATTATCTTAACACTCCAAACTTGTCTTTCAAATCCTAATAATTTTTTTAAACATCTCACCAAAGTATGAGTGATTTTATCATTTTGAGAGTGACATATGCAATGAAATAGGTCTAGCGGGTCAACCCACAAACCAACCTGACCCGACCCAAAAACCACGGGTTAATCGAGTTCGGGTCATTCGGGTTTCGGGTTATAAAAATCTCAGCTCATTCTCTATTTTTCGAGCGGGTTCGGATCGGGTCAACCGGTCGGGTCCTCATTTGACAGGTCTACTTTTAAAGCATTTTTCTATTTAATACTTATTTTCGTTGATAGATACAAACATTAGAAAAAGATAGTGTTTGATAACTAAAACATAAAATTATATTTATTTTTTCAAATTCAATTGATTATTAAATTTTGATTATCTAAACTTCCTTTATTATAACCTATATTGAGTTCTAATATAATTAAAATTAAAAAATTAATTGATTAGATTTAATCATATATATTTTTTAAAAGATTATAATATATGTCACTCTCCAAACATAAGTATACTGCTATATATATATATATATATATATATATATATATATATATATATATATATATATATTGCAAAAAACTATTATTGAATAAATAAACATTAATAGAAAATAGAGATAGCTACATAAATGATCATTAAAATAAAAAGAAAATATTAAAATAAGATAGATATAGCTACATTAATTGATCATTAACCAACTTTTTTATTTTTTAAAAAAAGTGTCCACCGTGGCACCTTGTAAATTCTCCAAATGCTTATGTGGCAACAAACTATTTTTGAATTGCCATAATATTATGTATAGAAAAGTACATTATTTCCTCTCTCTCATCTACAACAAAAATGAATCTGATCATCCTAGCTATCTTTGTTCAAATTTCAACTCAAATTAAATGTTGATTTTTTCGTTAAATAATTTAGTGCGAAAGACAGAAATTACAAATATGAAATTTATTATCACTGTCTACTATCATGGTAAAACATGGTAAAATACGTTGAAAAAAATTACAAATCTAACTACCATACACTACCAGTATACCACATGGTATAACGTAGTAAAACATGCTACAGAAATTTACAAATCTATTTACCATATCATACCATATGGTATAACATGCTAAAATAAAATTACAAATCCAACTACCACCACATGGTAAAACATGTTACAAAAAATTATAAATCTAACTACCATACAATACCACCATAGTAGAACATGGTTAATCGAATGAACACAAATTAATTGTAATTACCATACAATACCACATGGTATGAGAAGGTAAAACCATACAAAAATAATATAAATCTAATTACAACCCTTTACGACCATAGTAAAACACGATATCCATAAAAATACATTTCGTTATCACACTTTACCATATGGTATAGACACATTACCATATGGTATATACAAATTACCATATGGTATAGTGTGGTATATACACATTACCATATGGTATAGTGTGGTAATCTCGATATATATATATATATATATATTATATATATATATATATATATATGTGGGGAGTTCTACGCTACCGCGGGTGGAAACCCGGGGTACCGCATACCTTGAGTAAGAAAACGCTATCCAGAACTTGAATTGACTGATTTTTCGGATATGATACAATACTCTAACCCTTAAAGATCAAAATTTATGTCTTAATTCTCTAAATCTTATACCCCAAGATCAATTTAATTAGAAACAATAATCGACGGTTATGATTCATCCAAATATGGGGGGAAAAAACAATGCACCATCTTAGGGTTTATAGTTTATGATTTAGATACTTAGGACCTAGGGTTCACTCATTAAGGGTAGGGCATAGTATCATGCCCAAAAATCCTACTAATTCGAGGTCTAGATAGTGTTTTCATACTCAAAGTATGTCGTACCCCGGATTTCACCCGGGGTACCGTAGAAGGCACCACATATATATGGCCAGTTCTATCGTACCCCGGGTAAATTCCGGGGTATGGCGTACCTTGATGATCTTAACCGTACGTGTGATCTCGACGGCTGAGATTAAATTTTATTAAATGATTTGTTTTTTCGGAATTTATATTAAATAAAATTACAGATCAACTCATAGAATTAGTTTTTCTTTCATTTTAGTCCTCTATGTCCGTGGGTTGGTTAGTTTGATTTGGGTTGGGTTTTTTCAATATTTTGATTGAACCCAAATTCAACCACCCCAAAACATAAAGGGTACCTACCCCATCCAACCTACCACCACTTCGTTCCCCCCATCCCGACCCTCTCTTCTCCGCTGCTACACGCCGATACCTTAATGCCCTATCCTCTTCCCCTGTTCCTCCGTCCTCCGCCGCTAGACGCCGCTAGCCCTCTCCCTACCCTTTCTAATCTCCCTTGTCGGCCCCAAATTCATTGCTCACCAACAACTTAGATTCTCCTTGCGGAAGGGATTTCGAATCCTTGCAACCAGAAGAAGAAGGAAGGGTTCTCCTCTGCTCGCTTTTTCTGGCGATTGGCGTTATGGCTTCTCGAACGAGTTGCAGAGACCTTCGTCGAAAGAAAAAGGGGTGACCTCCCCAACGGAGAGTCCTCCCACGACGATACAAATGGTCTTTGATGACTCCGACGCCATTAGCCTCGCTTCCAAGTTCCGTCACTAACAGATCAACGGCGGCGCCTCAATGTTCTATCATTGATGATGTCAAACCTTCCTGGGTCAAGTTCTGCGAATTTTGTTTATCGCACATATTTGTGTTAAAACTAGATATGCCATACCCTCAAAATCAATAATAGGACCATGTTGTATCAGTATGCTATTATGGAAATTTTGGGGATTTATGTGGAGCAGAAAACTGAAGTTTGAATTTGAAAAAAAAAAAAGAACTGAAATTTGAATTACGCCGAGGAAGAAGACGATCGAAGTGAAGCTTCTGATCGTTTCTCAACCACTCACGAGATGGAATGTGGGCTAACATCATCACACTTATAGTTTCCATAAACTTAGCATACAAAACAAGAAACGTTGGCAAACTTAGTGGTTAAGCTAGTAGTTTACTATTAAGTTTGCTAGAATAGGTGTAGGGTTCGAATACTAGTTTCAACCATTATATTTAGTTTTTTTTATAATTTCATTTGAAATCACTTGTTCATAGTTGATTACCCTCTCCTTGCTAGTCAATTTTTTGGAAAAAATTTCATTTTTCTATTTAGAATTTTATTTTACAACTATTCATAAATAGTAATTCTACACAACATGTCATTTTTGTCACACACCACCGTTGTGCCCACCTCCACCTTGCAACTTTGCGTTAACCCAAAACTAGTACAAAGGACTAGTACATCCCAAAACAAACCTTTGCTAAACCACGTGAAAGGGCATTTGTAGTGCAGTCTAGTGACTAAGTTTGAAATTATGCCTTGACAAACTTATAAACGTGAAAGCTCCATGTTCCGAATGGTTCAATATTCTGCCTTGACACTGATGCGTGTAAAATGGATTGGTGTTATTATAAAAGAGAAGCAGTGTTGCTTTAAAAAAATTTGTAGCGTAAACGATTTCATATACTAAGACGCATGTAACATAGTATATAACATTATAGTTGAAAAGTGAGACTTGACATCGATAGAAGTTTTACATTGATAGAAGTTTGTCGGTTGAGGTAGAATGTCTTGTTCCTTATAAATATATTTATATCACGCACTTTCATGACATCGATACCTATGGCCAAGTCACGATGAGGTTATGATAGATCAAGGAAGATCTTATGAGATTTTTGTCGGAGATGATCCTATCACGTGGAACAATTGTTCTTTGTCATTCTAGATGATCAGTGAAATTCGCTAGACAGCTAAAGTACCATAGGTTGTTTTGAGATCCTAATTATTTGTTCACTATCGATTCGGATTATTTGTTGTCTAAATAATCCGATCGATTGATTAAAAAGGCCTCGTATTTTTTGGCCATTAAAAAGGCCTCATGTGAATTCGAACATGCCTTTTGTACCAGGCCCAATAAGGCCCTTAGCAATAGCAGATCGGCGGCACAAACGCCTTTTCGCATTATTTGTATTCTCCCAAGTCCCAACACAGATCAATTATGGCAAAGTTGAACAACTGAAAGACTAGCCTACAAAATCAAGCAATCGATCCATATCCCTGCTTTTTCTTCCCCCCATGCGCAGGCTTCTCTGTTTTCCTTGAGAAAGAAAACTTAACCGCCCTCCTCCTTCCTTCGCTTCCGCCTCCCTTGCATGCAAGCCTCCCCCTCCGCCACAGCCTCCGCCAGTCAATCCACCGCTGGTCGGCGGTCGCTCAATACCGGTCTCCACCTCCGAGTCACCATCGTCGCCTGCCACCGCCGCCGCTGATTCGCTCGAGGGGTTGTGGGAAGAAGAGCGGCAGAAAGTTCCCAGGACGAAAGGCAGGAGAAAGTTAGGGAGAGAGCAGCAAGGGTAGGGTTGTCGTCTGTTGACAGAAGAGCAGGCGAAGGAAAATCCTGTGGAAAAAAGGAATTCCAATCGGCGTCTTCCTTCCTTCCCGGACTAACAACGAGTTGCCGCCGACCACGTTTCAACCGCCGCAGGTACATTTTTGTAAATGATTTTTAACTATTTGGTACGGTGGATTAGAGTATCTGACGTAGTGTGTTGTTATACTCGTAGGTGTAATTTTCTTACAATGGATCGTGTATCTCAATGGTACCCGTAAGTATTGTTTACCAACTAATCCTTAGACTGTCTACTCCGCTTCCTTTTCGTATGGTCAGACATTAGTAACGGTTTTATTTGTAGGGATTTTATGCTTGAGCCTGGTTTCGTTGCAAAGCTGCGGTATGAGGAAGCAGCTTCTATGTCTGAATTTACGGAATCACTTGGTCTTATATTGTTGCAAGAGAATGGTGACGTTGAGGTTATTGAAATAAATTTTTTTTGTCATTCATCATTCTCGCTCTCGTTTGCACTTTTTCTGTTTGTTAATGCTTGTTAATTTTTTTTTTTGAAAATCCATTTGTTGTTTTAAACACCAGGGCACTTCTTACCTCTTCTCTGGACGTGTCACCGAGGTCAGGACATCATGGCGTGCTGCATCTAGAGTTCATTTGATCCACTTAGTTATTGAGGATGACTATTTCGATGTTGAGGTTGTTTTCCCATCGGCAAACTTACACAAAATCCTTTCAGATGTAGTAAGTGATGAAGACATGGCCAATGCCGATTTCGTTACCCTTGTCAACTTGCTTGGTGGAAACTCTTATGAGTTTATGGTCACATTGGGTCCTTGGAACCATGGGTATTTTGAGCTGTTATTGGTCAAACTATTCTTTCCTCGTGGAAACTGAAGACCATTACAGCAATGTCAATAGAAATCTACTAAATTTGCTTAGTGTCGGCCTTAATGCCATTTCTCTTGTTATCCAAGTGTACTAAGTGTGTGAACACAATGTTATTTTGTACGGGTCCTGCCCTTTTTATTGAATTGTTGCTTCCTTATGGTTTGTTTGTTGCTTCATACTACACTACATGCCACAAACAATCAAAAATTAGTATTCGTGATTCATAAGAAAGAGCGAACTTGAAAATTAATAACAAGAGCGAACTTGAAAATAAAAATACGAAGGTGCTTAAATATAAACATCTATCAATAGGAACGAATGATTGCAAAAAATGTCAAAATATATACATAGCTAGCTAGGATCGTTAGTTTTACAAGCTGAACAATATAGTCCAACGTAGGAAGCAACAATTCTACCACATAGCTTGAAAATAAACATCACACTTCACTACAGCTATATAATAATGGCTGGTTTTCATGAACAAAATAAGTCCAGAAGACTTTCAATAAGTGATTAATTGACTTGGGATGCTAGTTTGGTTGCCTTCTTGCCCAATGGTTGCTGCTCTTGGCCCTCAAATGTACACAATATGTAGAGCTCGTTAATCAACTTGGACAAATAGGTTTTTGTTGGTTAAGTGGCAAGCAAATTGTTTGCGTGATTCATATTAATAAGCGTACACAATTGAACAAAGAATGTTGATTGTAGTCCAGCGGATGGAAGTTTGCAATGCCAATTTATGTCTTGGGTTCGACACCCATCAGAAGCATTTCAGTTTTGGTTTTAAGTTATTACTACTGGGAATAAGCCCGCGCTTCGCTGCGGGAAGATTCATATTAATAAGCGTACACAATTGAACAAAGAATGTTGATTGTAGTCCAGCGGATGGCAGTTTGGAAGCCTAATTTTTGGCTTGGGTTCGAAACCCATCAGCAGCATTTCATTTCTGGTTTTAAGTTATTCCCCTTGCAACTTATTTCATTAAGGACATCTGCATATCAATATTGTCTAACACTGAATATAGGTACTTCCCTAAAAAAAAAACACTGAATATAGGTACATATGCAAAAGTATTTCCCAAAATGTGTCCTAAGCATTCACAATAGATTCACAGTTTGACTGAACTACCTGATTAAGCCAGGTGGTAGTTGTTAAATGACAAAAGGCTAGACCAAAAGTGTTGTCAATTATGTCAGGGCTTAGGTAGAAACAACAAAAGGCGGTCAATCAATAGCAGTTTTCCTGATTCAAAATGTAGCTGGTCGAAGTTGATGTTCAATCGTCGAAAGCACAAGGATCCCAAAGTGTGGCAACCCTGATGTGCGGCACGGTGCTCTGACCTGGGTTTGGCCATGCAATGTACAGTTCTGCTGCGAAGGTCTTCTTGCAGTTTTTCTTGATGATGTCTTTTATTTCATCTTCGTTCAGTTTGAGATACTTTGCCGGCATCATGTAGAGTATTGACAGAGCTGCCTCGTGGTTGAGTACAACATCGGCCTCGGATGATTCAGATTTGCACCTTGCGTCGATTTGGTAATGTAGTCTGGTCATAATAGAAGCTCGTTAGCTTTGTTGAGAATAATGCAAGCATTCCTTGCCAAAAGTGCAAACCGGTCAATTTAAATATTTAATCTCACCTTGGCGTTTCCCGAGTGGTTCTGCAAGCATCTATTTTGCATAGGACATGAGTGAACTTGATTATGGTTCGGTAGAGGGTCTGAAATATAAAAATTGTTTTTGCCAGGTTAGAGTGCACGGCAATAGCAAGTGAAACATATTTGAATGTTGGGATTTTTCAAAGCATCATAATATACCTCACGATGTTGTGGTATTGAACTCAAGTCTTCTTTTATCTGAGCAAGTGTTCTTCTTGGGGGGCGAGGGTAGCGTAAATATCCCATCCTTTCAGCTGTTCCATAGATTATGTACTTGATCGGTTTGCGGCATGGCAGAAACCTGAGTTTTGCAAATAGATGTCTATGTTAGGCTAAGTTGTTGCAATGAAAGCATATTTGAAGTGAACAAATTGTCTTAGAGATTGTTAGGAAATCAATACCTGTTCATGACTCTTTCAGTGGTCTCATTATATGAACTGATAATCAGACGACTGGCTTGTGTCGATTCCAGCTCATATATACCATCATCGTTGCATGCATCGGGCACGGAGACTACCGATGTAACTGTGGTTATCAGCGGGAGGTGCGACTCTACATCTGCTGCTTGTTGGAGGTAACCAGCGACATCGTAGCCACAGTACTTCACAACAGCCTTGTTCCCACTGTTTTGCAAATGCAAACAAAATATAAATTATTCGCTGTAGAAAGTTTTAACGATCCAAGGTACATAGTTTAGTATACCTGTAGTCTTCAATAACCAGATGGAAATCAAGCATGCCATCTTGGAGGGCATTTGGTAATGTGATTCGCCGTACGCAGCCTGTGACATCTGTAATTGCATAGATGTTATGGGATTTTTAGTGTGTGTTGGTCGTGAAAGTGATGTACATTGCTTTACCTGCGTGGCAGTGGAAACTTTCAAACTTTGCAGGGACCATTGAGAAATGAGAGTTCATGAATGAGTCGAGGGGAAACTTAGGATTGTTCTGGTCTTCTTCGATGTTGTCAATCAGTTGCTTAGAGTTCATGAGCAGCCGCAGTTCTCCTGGGACAATGCGTTTGTTCTTACTCGAGGGGATTGTAACGATAATGCTTAGGCGATACAGACGACCAACTTTGATCCTCGCCATCACGTCATCAATGCCCTTTTCATATGCCAGAGCTTCAATAACTCGTTTCTGCGGGATTAGCAGGTGTAAAAGAATGTTATAGATAAGCAGCTGGTGTTTTTTTGCTGGGAAATCGTAAACAAACCTTTTTGTCCATCCAGAGCATGCGCAATGCTGGCGTTTTCCAAACCTCTCCGTCAATGACTTCTGTCCACGTTTTTAGAAGCCGAGCTATCACAGTACGGTTGTTGGTTCCCAACCGCAAACCTCGAAACGTCATCGAAGCACAAATGGGGTCTACAATAGAGACAAGAAACACACTAAGTGGAGTCACCATTTATTGTAAGGTTTTGCGAATCAATCGAATCCAGTATCAATTTAGACCTACAGAAACACAAACATCGAACCTTGGGGATCGGTGGGGTCCTCGTAATCCCGCGAGGCAACTGGGTTGTCTCGGCGGAAAACTGCCATAGTTCGTTGGTCCGCTGCGATCGTAGTAATCTTTATTAGAGGAATATGATGTTTTCTACTGAGTGGCGTGCTTAGGACCAGATAGTGACATACCTTGGCGCTAGGGTTTTCACCGTGGTCGAAAGGGGCAGTTTTTACCGCCGATGCCAGCGAAGATCTGGAACGAGGTCTGTGTTGTCGAGGGAGGCAAGAGCAGGGCTTAAGTAAATTGAATGCAGCCTAAAAAAGACAGGCCGGAAGGCTGATTTGGGCCTTCTGGCCCAATGGTTGCTGCTTTTGGCCACAAATGTACATACCTGTTATTCAAAGGTTTCATCTTCGGTTTAAACCAACAGGCAATCTCCAAATACGACTGCCTATACGATACATCTAAATACACAATCCAATGACAAAAATTTCGGCTTGGCTAATTTCTTTGGAGTGACATGATAATACACCATCTACTTGTCAATTTTCCGGTTTATTAATTTCTGTTTACTTTTCAATTGACATCGATAGCCAAAAGTAACCGGCAAACCTTCACGTACCTACTAATGTACTACGCGAAGGACATACTTACAAGCAAAAACCCTAAACCAAAGTCGCATAAAGAACAACATTACATTCATTGAAAGGTTCCATACATAGGGTTTGTTGGTGTTAATATTGACGGCTCTGTCTACCATTCTCCATATTTGAAATGCGTAGGCAGCATGATCAAAGGGGAGTACGACCATCTCATTAAGACTTTCAAAAGAATTTAGATGATGATAGCTCATCACGCTATCGAGGTAGTATGAATATTGAAATTCAAGAAAGTAACTTTATAGGTAAACTCAGTTTCAGATTTCCTTGCCAATGAACGATGTTCGCCGGGTATGGATCGAATTTGATCTACAAAGAAATATTAGTAACTTAAGTTAAATCTGATTGGAAAAATACATGTACTCCATGAAAAAAAATTATAGCACTTAGAAGTTTTCTAGTTACCTCTCCTTCCCAAAGTTGCTCTAGCCTCCTCCGATACTCTACCAACTTGTGTTGTGCAAGGTTGTCGCATGTTGAGGCTCCAACCCACCTTATTAATAAGACGATAATAAAAATACACTCAATTAAAATAAACTAAAAATTAAAGAAAATTGTGTGATAAATCATGATGGGGTATGAGAAATTTACCTACAACCATAAGCTTCGAGTCTTAGGGGATGATCGGGACCCCAATTCCTGTCAGGACATTGGAGCGGTGCAATCCATGGGAGATGCTCCCAAGCCAAAAACTGGACGATGAACATTGCGCCGCCGACCTCCCTCACAGCTTTGAGAGATGCGTTGCACAAGTGGTGGTAGATATTAGCTAGGCAAGCGGATGCCCAACTCAACTCCCCCATCGCATCCCAACTACCAAGGAGGATTCTAAGCCATCCACAGATAATTAAATTGCTCGATTTTTTTGGAGAAGAACACTCCTCCTATCATGCCCATGTGATAGACACGAGCAAATCTTTCCTTCTCCAGCTCCGGACTTCCCTCGGTTAGGGGCACCCCATCTTTTTCAAGATCGTGATGGTCCCTAAAATACTTCGTCAACCAAGTGATTGATACTTGGCATTTCCTCAATGGTGGCAAGCGATCCGTCGCATCAACGCTCCCCTTGGTTGGTACTTTCACCCCCAAAACACTATGGATGAAATACTGCCAACCGGTCATACCATCACGATCCTCGGGGGGGGGGGGGGGGGGGGGGGTGATCACACACACACACCGCTTTGCCGTTGATAGGCAGATGAGTTAGGATGGCGACGTCCTTGAGTGTGATGGTGCACTCTCCTTCGCGAAAGTTGAAACAATGTGTCTCCTTTCTCCATCTCTCCACCAATGCGGTAATGAGTTGGTGATCGACTTTTATGCCTAGAAAATGCCTAATCGACTCCAACCGTGCCCTTTTGAGATAGGGCAAGATAACTGGGTTCCATGGGAGCACATTGGTCGTACCCCTTAGCAGAGTATTTGTTGTGCCTCCTAGCAAAAATTTCAACGTTATTTATGATATATTAGTAACAGTTTAGTCTTATAACTAAATAAATTAAAATTAATGATTTAATTTCAACCATTATTAAAATTATTTATGATATATAAGTAAGGGTGCGCCTACGGTGACATGCATGTCACGGTGACATGCACTTTTCGGTCGACCTCAATTAGGATTAGGTCGACCTCATTTAGCATTAGGTCGACCTCATTTAGGATTAGGTCGACCTAACTGTTGTTTCGGTGTAAAAACAGTTTTATGGTGCCTACTAGAGATTCATATCATGCAATTGGCTAGATGGGAATTGAAGATTAATGGCTTGTTTTGAAGCTGGAGTGTCCCTCTACATATTGAAGTGATTGAGAGCTCGATAGGAAGTCCAAGAGACCATTTTTGAACCTGATCAAAAGGCTATGCCAAAACTGGGAAACTGCCTAAAAATGGCCCAGTCTAGAAACGTGTTTGTGAAGCCTACTTTGGAGCTCAATTTGAGAAGCATGGATGAGAGTCGAGTCCAGGAGCCTCTACCACGTTAAATTAGGTATGTTTTTATACAAATTCAAGACATGGATGAAAGATTGGATATCTTTAAGACTTCGAACAAAAGGGTCGAAGTTGCTAAGAAGGCTGTTTTCTGGCAGACGTTGGCATAGCCTTTTGATCAGGTTCAAAAATGGTATTCTGAACTTCCTATCAAACTCCCAAGTACTTTAATGTGTAGAGGGACACTTCAGCTTCAAAATAAGCCATTAATCACCAATTTCTATCTTGCCAATTGTAAGATTTGAATCTCCAAAGTAGGCACCATGAAACTATTTTTACACTGAAACAACAGATTAGGTCGACCTAATCCTATATAAGGTCGACCGAAAAGTGCATGTCATTGTGACATGCATGTCACCGTAACAAAGTCCTATTAGTAATAGTTTAGTCTTATAACTAAATTAATTAAAATTAATGATTTAATTTCGAATATAATTCTATTATAATTATATTATTAACAATCAAAATTGAAGTAATTTGCGGTTTTTTCCAAGATATATACATATTATCATAAAACTAACATACTAAATTAATTGGCATAAATAACCTTCTAAATGAATAATAATGTAAAGAGATACATACATATTCAAACATTTGAAATTAATAAATTCATTTAAGTACACATAAACATAAATCGTATTGGTTGTTTGGTAAATAATTTAATCGTATTGATTGTTTTAAATAATTTAAGCGAATACAATGCAACACTCGTTAGAATCTTAGAAGATGTATACATCTTCTTAGAAACGCAGCCTTTTTGACAGAAAAAGGGGGGATCCGAGGATCTCTTAATACCCGATTTTCCCAGGAAATGGGAGGATCATGATAATCGCTTAAAACCCCATTTCCTTAGACGTGCATCTCTTTATAAAGAGTCGAAGTAAGTGAAGCTATGTATTCGATTAAATAATTGAAAACAACCAATACGATTAAATTATTTCAAATTTATTTTATATGCCACTAAGTACATTAGCAAAATAAAAGAAAGATAAACGATGAAGAATTGTATGTACCGGGTGATCGTTCCAAACATCCCTTGAACGATGGTTGGGTTGGTCATACAAGTCGGTCGGATCAATAGACCCTTGATCCAAATAGTACCGTTGGTTGTATATATTAACGTCGTCCCCAACCTACGAGAGAATAACAACAAGGTTAGTACATAGATTAATTAAAAAGTTATAACAAAAACAAAAATTGACCAAAATAATGATTACGTACCGTGAAATTCATCATAATAAACTCCCTCTTCTTGGAACCACTCGTCCATTTTCTCGCAAAAGTCGGTCAGAGATTCGGTTCGGCTCGGCGGGTTTTGAGGAAAACACCAAAGAAATATTTTGTGATGCAGATCGGACTTAGCCGCAACCAACAAACCACTATTTCCTAGGCTTTTGGGAGGGGAGGGTTTAGAGAGATAATTCTAGAGAGAGAGAGGGAAGAATGGGTTGTGGTGTGAAGAAATGAGAGGGGGAAGGGGGGTATTTATACTTTTCAGAGCGCACCCTTCAGGGGCGGTCTGGTAATTTTCCCCTCGCAGAAACCACTCCCTTCCGATGCGGTTTGCGATTCATGAAGCGCTGACCGCTCCTTGCAGGTGCGGTCCCCGATACATGGTGCGGATCGCTCTGTTGGCATGCGGTCCGCCGTCCGATCGCACCTTCATCCAACGGTCTTGAAGACCGTTCAGCATAGAAAACACACCGCACCTTCCTAGTGCGATTCGCGTGCTGACGTGGAATGGACCGCACCCCTAAGGTGCAGTTTATAAGTAAAACGCAGCTGGAGGGTGAGGTTTACTTATAAAACGCACCTTGGAGGTGCGGTCTATTAAAAATGGTGCTATTTTTGTACATTTTTTCGGCTGGGTACTAGTTTTGTAATTTTTTTTAAACGTGCTATTATTGGAAATATCCCCTAAATATACATGTATATATTTTTTTATAATAATAATAATAGGAGGGGTTTTGGGACTTGTGGCCGCTCGGCCCTCCCATCCCTTTTTCATAATAATAATAATAATAATAGTTATTATTTATTATTATTTATAATCCGCGGTTGCAACCCTTAGTACGTTACCGTTAATTCAACCGTTCACGTATTAAGGTCGAACCTAAACCCAAAAATCGGAGTGTTACAATGTTTCAGTCACCTCAATAGGCTATCATATCTGGGGCATTCAGCTTGTGGATTATTTCAATGGACACTATCTACCGTCCACACCGAGGTTTCATCCCGGGGTCCATCTAGGAAGGTTACCTATAGCAGGGGTTCGATTGCCTCGAGCACTACAGGCCCCCATTCATACATCTAACCTAAACTCACCAGATGGCGCATACCCGTCTAACCCTAGAACTCCATACCAAGTGCGGTAGCATAAAGTACGCTAAGAGGGAAAATTAGGGCAACTTATCCAAGCATCATCATTTAGGAAAGAGTGGCATTAAAATCAACTAGACAAACACATTCATTTATTCAATCCCTAAAATATCCATACATACATACATACATACATAGTAAACCCTAAAACTAGGGTTTGGGGTTTAGAACCCCTGGTACCTTAGAGGACTACTCCATAAACGAGGGAAGAAGATACATGGTATAAATATAAGAATACTTGAGGTTGAAGAAGATGCCTCCTTGCTCCTAGCGCCTCCTCCTTCTCCTTCTCTTCTCCTTCCTTCACCTTCTCTATCTTATCTCTCTCTAGAACCATAAAGTTACCCTCAAAATCAGCTCTCTTCAAAATGGAAAAGGGGTCTTGTATTTATAGGCATGCCCGAGGTAAAGAGATCTGGAAAGTTCACTGCCTGAGGTAAGGATATCGCGTGCGGGATCTTTGGTCTGTGGGCCATAATCTCAAAAAACAGTCGTCTAGGTCTTCGAGAAGGAAAAGATTGCGGGCTTACTTCGCGGTCGCGATCCACGAGTCGCGGCGACGATCTTACTCATGGGAAATATTAACGTTGGCTGTGTCATGAATGAGGAGACTCTCTACTTCTCCAAGTCTTCTTCCTCGCGAAATTCGCGCCCTGAGCCTCCAATATTGCGGTCGCGATCTATGGCTTCCGGGTCACGATCTTCAGCTGGACTTCATGGCTTGTGATCCTAGCCGTGAACTTTGGCTTCTACACTTGTGACCTTGTTTTGTACCCAATTCACAAATATCGACTTATACACCCTAAAATCACATAGAAATCAAATAGGAACACAATAGGGATGTATTTGACAATATTCAAGCATTTAAGCACATGAATTGACACAAAAGACACCTTGATATGTAGGGTAAATAACATCAATTTTGGTGTTATCAAACTCCCCCACATTTAGGCGTTTGCTTGTCCCCAAGCAAACTTACTCAAACCTAATGCAATATGATAGACAAATAAATGAGGTATGCATGCTAGTTCTTCATTTCATAGATAAGAGTATACGGGGATGAATGAACGCTGCTACCTTCCTACTGCGCAAGCACAAACTCTTGTGCGAGGACCATATCTACTACCTTAGGCCGATCATTAAAAATGTGCTTCGGGGGATTCTCAGACAACAAACAACTACTAGAACTATTGGAGGTGCTTTTATTATTTCTTTTGGTGTAGGAGTTGTCATTTTTTCAGTCTCCTTTTACTTCGTTCATGCACATGCACCAAACCTTTGCAATTTTTTTCTTTGCATAATAGCATCTCTCCCTCATGACTAAGAGCGGATGAATCATAACCTTCCCTTTCAAGGTCACATGTTTGGAAATTGATGGGCGGATTCGTCTTAGCCTGAGGACCACGTCCCAGCCGGCACTCCGTCCCAGCCGGCACTCCACATTGGGTTGCCACACATGTCGGGTTACAAATGAGAGCTATGAGGTCTCATGAATCGCTAAAAGGTACCTTTGGTCCTTAATTAGCATACGTTTCCGTGAGAAGGAGAGGTGTTTGGGGGGGGGGGGTGGTAAGTAGTAAGAGATGATTAGGAGGGAATAAAGCTATTCTAATCCCAAACACATCCTCGAAGGGCACTCTGAGCCAAGAGAATAATCCTTTGACGGTTAATCTCAATTCTTTGCCCGACTGCCACTCACTTGAGAACCTATTTTCCTATTCTTGAGCAAAAATGGTAAAAGTTCTCATTTCACACAAAGAAGAGAATCCCGCACACAATGCCTTCCTAAGGTAACAAATATTATCGACCCATAAAAAGGAGGAAAATAGTAGAATCTCTCATGTACCAATACTCAAACCATGCAACTATCACCTAAGATGCACCACACATCAATCAATCTAATCAAGTCAAAGCACATCGAGTAGGTAACTGAAAGGACAAGGTGCATTGGAACCCTCAAAATTGAAATTTTTTGGGTGTAACATTCAAGGTTCCAAAAACACTGAAATTTCACCATTCATCACCACGAACATAATGATGTCAAAAAAAAATAACACGAACATAAGAACAATTACTAGAACACACTCCCATAAGCATTTATCAAAGTCTTACATTCACAAACAAGGAAGGATACTAGCAATCAACGGTTTAACCAATCATGATAAATATTCAAACAAACACAAACATCCTCCCCACACTTGAGCAACACATTGTCCTCAATGTGGGAGTTTAGAAAGAAAAGATTGTGAATGTTACCATAGGTCGGGTTTTGGGTTAGTGAAGGTTCACAAGTGTAGTGTAGTCTTTGTCTTCCTATTGGTTTTCTCAACGATAAAGCGCATAAGATAGAGAGGAAGACGAATAGGAGTTATAGGTACGACATATATGTATATATAATAAGTACTACTACTAGTGCTAGAGTAATTAAAGTTCGAAAAGTAAAAAGTAAATAAAGTGCTAATTAACATTGATTTAATTGAAATAAAGGAAAGCAAAGAAAAAAAGATAGAACGTAGGCCCTGGATGCCTAGAGGCTAGAACTCATTCCTCCTCGGAGGGTCATTTTTCTTCATCCTGTAGAGGTGCTGGAGAGGTGAAGCGGTTGAATGTGGCCGGTACATTGTCGATTGAAATGTTCATCTTCTCCGTGGAATTGCGCTTCCTTCGTCCTTCGTTGGTTGTGAAGGATAGTCGCTATCATTGTCTTAATCCAATAATCTCTTGCATTGTTGCTCGGTGGGTGATTCGGTTGAAGAGTGGGAAAAGGTGCCCCCTTCATGGACACTCTCTTTTTAATCTTCCTCGGTTTCCAAACCTCTTCGGTCCCTTGCGATTCTAACTTTTGGAAGAAGGAAAATGGTTCCCTCCACGTCCAAAGTATTGGTGGTTGAAAATGGGAATCCCCGTACCCACCAAATACCATCATTAGCACCTTAGGATTTGACTTCAAAACCTAGAAGGACATAGGAGTGGTCCTGCTATCCATTCAAAATTTTACGGATCCGAATTCAACTTGAAAATACTTGGCAAGCCAGGTGACAACCACTCCTCCGTGAAGTGCGACAAGTCAGTGATCCATCTCGTAGCGCTTGAATATAGATAAGATAGACAAACCGAGATGAAGAGACTGTAGAAGACGCATGCTATGAAACAAGGTGACGTCTTGAGAGGTTAGGTTTCCTTTGCTCCGGTTCTTCACCTCACTGGCTATTGATAACTTCACATCCCATTGTCGACTCTCAGGTTTCTTGATTTTAGTCTCATCGAATGTCTTGAAACAAGGGAAGTCGGATTCCCTTGTCAAGGTAGCAAAGTCATTAGGTGAATCAATGAAACTCGTCGGGTAGATGTCCATGTCTCTAGTTAACTCCTAGATCGACATACGACGATACTCTCCCCTGAGTTGGAACTCGATGTTTACAACAAATTCGGCCTATTATGACGAGGCAATTTTGTCATGTTAGATACTAATTTTTTCATATTAGGTATAATATGAAAAAAAGGAGTTGTCACAAAGATTTGTCATTTTTATCGCCGTTAGGATAGGTCAAATGTGACAAAAATTTGAAACAAGGTTGTCACATTTGCTTTTAGTGTAGTTGAGGTTCTTGGTAGTTTATTGTGACAAACAGAGATGTTACGACGACATATTTTGTCATTATGGTTGTCATAATCTAGTGATTTTGGGAGAATTATTCATCATATTACACGATTATAATTTGTCACAATTTTATATTATGTTCGAGATGAAAAAGTGGTACTCAATATATAATTTGATTATTATACAAACATGATAAAAAAATAATTCAGCTATATAATATATTAGAAATAAAGTGTATACACATTACCTACATTTTATTTTTTATCTCATAATACCTACAAATGAGAATATTTAAGGAGAAAAACAAACTTTACACAAATAAAACAAAATCAAATCAAGTTGTTGTGTTGGTGTTCTTGTGTTCGGTCAATCATCTAACTAGCAACAACTACCTTCCATAGTTACATCGGTGGAAGTAAATCGCCGGACTTCTTATCCCCTTCTTCGCTTCACCGAGCTTTTCTCCGACCGAACTGATGGCATAAAGTAATCGGATAAAAAATCCCAGAGATACAGATAGATCTACTTCGTAAATCCGTTGTCAATTCGTCGATGTCAATCCCTAGCTCGTCATTGTGGAGGAGAAGCCTGTGGAAGGAGGAAAGTAGCGGCCGCAGATGATTGGGAGAGAGATCGAGCGGTGAAGGTTCTACATGTGCGAGTAGGGCCGGTGAATGATCCAGTACTGTGACCTCTACGTGAGTGCTTTGTTCTAGTTGCTTGATTCGGGCCTAATTGTACGCATTTTATCCCCGTTTTTCTTGGGCGTTTGTGGCATTTGTGCTCCTAAAAGGGTGGTTTTACGCTAGGTTTCTAGTGTATGATAGCGTGTTTCAGGATCTAACAGGTGAAACCAGCCTCAGAGTCGAAAGTTGGAAGAAAAGGAGCAAAGACCGGGAAAAGAGGACATTTCAGGTGAAGTTCACGGTTTCACGTGGGAGTAGTTCCTTTTTCACTTGGGTGTTGTGAAACCCTAACTATTTTTCATGTAGTTGTTGTGCGACACCCGAGTGATCCTTCTCTTGTAGAGCTTTCAAAACCATTTACATTTACTTTGCTTTACTTTAATCCTCATACTTTTCAACCAAAACCAATATGCTAGATAATGTTTCAAACAATTGAAGTAAGGGTAAATGGACTGACCCGGGTTGATATTTAAACATACTTGCCCTATATTGCACCCTAATAAGATTTATACTTGGGCTTTAGGTGAGATTTTGTTGTGATATTCGGAACGAGTCATTGCTGGATGTATAGGAATCATAGGAAGCACCGGAGAGTTAGTCGCGGGCGATAAAATGATAAGGCTTGGCTTGATTGATTTAATTGCACAAGGGTTGAAGAGAGACAGAGAGAGGAAGAGAGAAAGTCGCAATGAAGATGAGAAAGAAAAAAGTGAATAATTTTTTGTTTATGTCGATGAGTGTTTATTATTGGAGAAAAAACCACCTAATTATATTCTCTCCCGGTGAGAGTCTCCCATTTCCTCCGTCTATCAGAGCGACTGTTCATCTCCCGCCCCATGCGGTTTGAAAATTCTTCCCTCTCACGTCCTGTGAGATCTTTTCCCTTCTCTGTTTGTAGAAACCCTTCATCCCTTCTTTGTATCCTTCTCACTCCCAGCGCCGTTGTCTTGTTTCGGTGGTGTTATAGTCTGTCCTTGTTTTCCTGAGCGTCGATTGGTATTCTCGCCTTATGGCTACTGCATCTGAAATCATCGAAAAGATAGCAAGTGTGAGCTTGACGGAAGAAGAAGAAACTAGTATCAAGATTGAGGAATCTGACGAGGAGAAAGGCATCGAGGAAGTGATTACTGAACTCGGAGTAGCAGGGAAAATAATAGTTGGGAGACTTGGCTCAACTAGGGTTATGAAGAACATATTGAAGGAGGTATGGCGACTGACAAAAGACTTTGAAATCAGGATTAAGGAGGAAGGAATCATGCTCATCCAGTTCTACTGCTATGAAGACCGTGAGAGGGTTCTGTTTGGGGGACCCTGGCACTACGAAAAGCAACTTATTGTGTTCAAGGAGATACCGCCAGACTTAGAAATACAGGAAATCAATTTTTCCACAACTGACATCTGGACAAGGATCCGCAAGATCCCTTTGAAGCTGAGAAATAGAAACATGGCAACAAAAATAGAGGGAATGTTTGGATCTTTCCTAAAATGGGATGGACATCATTCTGGACGTGACAGCGACTATCTAAGGATCAGGGTCTCCATCAATGTTAGGAAACCTTTAAGAAGATTTGTGAAGTTGGACGGCCCCCAAGGTCCCATGGCATATAAGGTGGCCTATGAGAAACTTCCAATCTATTGCTACCACTGTGGAATCTTGGGACACCTGAAGAACGGATGTCCAAAAAAGTTGGAAACCCCAGAAGTGGAGTTGACAGAGGAGTATGGTACCTGGCTGCGTGCAGAATCCCCTCTGAGAAGAGTTGATATCCAAGCTAAGGAAGAAAATAAAAGGATGGATAGTCTATGGAACGACCTGAAAGAAGGCAAAATTGTGAAAGGGCCTCGGAATAAAAGAGTGGAACAGTTGGATAAACAGATAGAGGGGGACAGAACAGAGCCAATTGGAAGAGAGATAGCCATCAATTTGGATGCCAACTCCACACAAGAACCTGAATTAAAGGGGACTGAGTCAAGGGAGATAACCACAAAGGAGCTGGATAGTGAGCTTGAAGCTATAAGCTCCAACAGGCGAGGAACATAAAATGACACAGAAGGTAAGCAATCCCCTCAGGAAAATGAGTCAACAAATGCTACAGTACACGAAGACGGACATGACCCTGATGGAAAGAATGGTAAACCTGATGCTATAATCCACAATGAGGAAAACTTAGAAGATCAAAGCGGAAAGGAAGAAAATCCCTTAGACCACAAGATAGAGACCAAGCATACAAATAGCAGGAAGTGGATTCGGCTGGAGAGAATGAAAAGTGATAAACAGGATGGAGTTGAGAAACCAGTGAGTGGTAAAAGGGTACATGAGGATGGAGTGGTGGATATGGAGATTGATCCTATACCATGTGGTGGAAAAAAGATGAAGCAGACTTCAAAAATTGATGTGGATGGCGATGAGGCGGACCTTGCCGGTGAGCAAGGCCGCCGAGCCCAATGAGGCTCATAAGTTACAACTGTCGAGGGCTGGGCCAACCCTCGGTAGTTGATGAGTTGAAGAGGCTCGTGGGGAAACAAAAAACAGATGTGCTGTTCCTGATGGAAACTCGTCTTTCAAACAAGGAGTGGAAAAAGGTTAAATGAATTCTCGGCTACAAGAACAGTTGGGGTATCCCAGCTAGAGAGGATAGGGGGATTAAAGCAGGGGGAATTTGTCTGTTCTGGAGAGAGGGGATCAAAATCTCCTATCTGTCCAATGCTACAAACTATTATGATGCTATAGTGGATTATGAGGATGAAGGACTTAAATGGCGTCTAACGGGTTTCTATGGGAACCCCTACAGAAGCGAAAGAGACCAGTCTTGGGAGCAACTTAGGAGGCTAAAAGGTATGTCTGATTTGCCATGGTTATGCATGGGAGACTTCAACCAAGTCATGGCAGGGGATGAGAAGGAAGGTGGACGGCTCATAAATGAGAGTATGGTGATTAAATTCTGTGATACAATGGAATTCTGTGGTCTCATAGATTGTGGTTTTGAGGGATACCCCTATACATGGGACAATGGCAGGGGGGTTCTGGCTTTATAGAAGAAAGATTAGATAGATACATGGCTAACTGGGAATGGCAGCTCCAGTTCCCACATCACAAAGTCTTTCACCTGGATAGGTGTGGATCGGATCACTGTCCAATTCTTATGATCACGAAGGATAAGGAGGAAGAAGAAATTAAATGGGGATGGCAATTTAGAGTAGAATCCTACTGGCTAAAAGAAGCTGAGAGCAGGGAAGTGGTATCCAAAGCCTGTAACTCCTCTAAGGATGGCAACATTTTGGAGATCCTGGGTGAATGTAAAAGAGAACTTCAAAGATGGAGTAGAGAGAAGTTTTGGAACCTATAAAAAAGAGTTGAGAAGATTGACAAGGAGTTGAACCGAATCAAATATTATCCAAATGCAGAACAACAAATTCAGAGAAGGAGCTTGGAAGCTGAAAGAACGGAACTTATCCACAACATTGAACTGAAATGGAAGCAGAGATCTAGAGCAGACTGGCTAAAAGGAGGAGATAAGAACATGAATTTCTTCCACACGAAAGCTACCATGAGAAGAAAGCGAAACACAATCAAGGAGCTCAATGATGAATTGGGTAGAAAATACAAGGGTCAAAATGAGGTTTCCAACCATCTGTTTATTACTACAGCAGTGTTTTTACTGGGATGTCTAACCCTGTGTCTGATTTTGTAGTCAATGCCACTGAAAGAAGAGTCACAGATTATACGAATGAGGAGCTGCCTGCTCCTTTCAAAGAAGAGGAAATCTAAAACGCTCTAAAACAGATGAACTCCACAAAAGCTCCTGGCTCGGATGGTTTTCCTGCAGGATTCTATCAGCAAAATTGGGAATCCATTGGGGCACATGTCACGAGGTCTATCTTGAATTATCTCAATGATGGATACCTCCCCCCTGAAGTCAATCACACACTAATCGTTCTCATCCCCAAGGTAAAGAAGCCTACTATGGCTAAGGATTACCGCCCAATTAGTCTCTGCAGGGTGATTTACAAAATTGCTTCTATGGTCCTGGGCTCCTGGCCAATAGACTCAAGGTTTTTCTTAATGAGATAATATCTGATGAACAGAGTGCTTTTATAAAAGGCAGATTTATTACCGACAACATCATCACTGCTTTTGAATGCTTTCAGTATCTGAAGAGAAAGACCAAAGGAAAGAAGGCTTTTTTGCTGCTAAGTTAGATATGACCAAAGCCTATGATCGAGTTGAGTGGGATTTTCTGGAAAAGATGCTGCGCAAGCTTGGCTTCAATGAAAATTGGGTCAGGCTGGTTATGATGTGTGTGTGAAGTGTTTCATATTCAGGGTTGGTCAATGGACATCGATCAAAAGAAATAAAAACCTCGAGAGGTCTTAGACAAGGTGATCCTCTGTCACCCTACCTCTTTCTTATTTGTGCGGAGGGTTTCACAGCTCTACTTAAGAAAGCGGAGAAGGAAAGAAGAATCCAGGGAGTTAAGATATGTCACAGGGCGCCTACCATATCACACCTCCTCTTCCCTGATGACAGCATGGTCTTTGGCAGTGCTACCATAGAGGAGTGTGAAGAACTTAAAAGAATTCTGAAAGTCTACGAGGAGGAGTCTGCCCAAAGCATCAAACCTATCTAAATCTGAAGTGTCTTTTAGTAGGAACGTAAGATGGAGCAGAAGACTGGAGATCAGTGGAACGCTTGGGGTCAAAACTGTTGAAAAACACAATAAATATCTTGGCTTACCTACTGTTATTGGAAGATCGAAAAGTGAAGTTTTTGAAGAGCTAAAAGAAAGGGTGAGGAGAAGCTCAAGGAATGGAAAAGCCTATCTCTCTCTGCTGCAGGGAAAGAAGTTATAAAAGCGGTTGCCCAAGCGCAACTGATATACCCTATGATGGTATTCCAGATCCCAGATGGGATTTTATAGGAAATTCAGAGACTGATCGCCAGGTTCTGGTGGGGCCAAAAGAATGATGAGAAAAGGATACACTGGGTTAGTTGGGAAGAGCTATGCCTGCCTAAGGATGCTGGAGGGTTGGGATTCAAGGATCTAAGAACAGTCGATACTGCTATGCTAGGGAAACAAATATGGAATATTTTAAATCGGCCAAACTCTCTTATGGCTAAGATTCTCAAGGCGAGATACTACCCAAAAAATGAGTTACTGAATGCCAAACTTGGATACAATCCTAGCTTCATCTGGAGAAGCTTAGTTAAGGCAAAGGATGAGATTGTGGATGGATTCAGATGGAGGGTGGGTGATGGAGAAAGCATTAAGGTCTGGGAGGATTAGTGGATCCCTAGCATCAGGAAACTACCACCTAATCACCAAGGCGAGGAAGATGAAATTAACATAAAGGTGAGTTCTCTTATTGACAAAGACAATGGTTGGTGGGATCTCACACAGATTCAATCCCTGTTCTCAAGCCATGACGAAACGGAGATAATGAGGATCCCTCTAAGAAACCCCCCTACTGAGGATTCAGTTCTATGGTCCAAGACAGATAATGGTATTTACACAGTGAGATCAGCATACAGGGAGCTATGGCAAAAGAAATACCCTTGGAGGGATGAGAATAACAGCGACAATCAAAGCATCAAGAACTACTGGAAGTAGGGATGGCAATGGGTCGGGTTGGGGCGGGTTTTGCCAAACCCGAACTCAAACCCATGGGTTTTTCCGTAAAAAAAACCGAGGTAAAATCCGTTGTGTTTGAAAAACTCAAACCCAACCCAACCCGCTGGGTATCCGCGGGTTGATGGGTACCAGCGGGTTTTTTTGGTAAAATATTTATAAAATAATAATTAACAAGAAACTATCAAAATAAAAATCAAGCATAAATCTCAAAATAATAGCTCGACTGAGATCATACATAGATAGACTAATTGACAAAATGACTTTCTGGTACCAGAGTTTGTCAGAAGAGCCTTCAGCTTACACCACCAAGTTGGAACTCACCACCTATCAGTATTTTGCTTGTTGTTCCCGTTTTTCAAAAGAGAAGGAAAATCTGCAGAGGCAGTTCATCTAAGCTTTACTGTTCAGACTTTCAAGTACTTGATGGGAGTCTGAACATCCTTGTCCCCTCGGCCGCTGCAGTTCAGTACGACCTTAGTTTTATCAGGGAGGGTAGGGAAAAGCTTCTCAAGGTAAGCCAAAGCATGAGATGTCTCCAGAGCCGGGATTATGCCTTCTAGTCTTGATACTCTCTTAAATGCTGCACAGGTGAAAAGAAGTAGTCAGATGGATTGCTTTTACATCGTGAAGCTGTGCCAAAAAAGGGAGTTCTTCTGGTGTCTGATAGGAGCAAACCCACTGAACATGGGGATAGTCTAGCTATGTATATGGAAGTAGAGTATAGTTGTCTTCCACAACCAAAACTATGGTTCTAGGCTGATTATACGACATGTTAATGGATTTCAACCAGTTGACATATTAGTATTGATCAATCACAACCTCAGGCAAACTAACATGTTCTCCTATATCTTTACGACGTATGAAAAGTGATCAGATTGCGACTTACTCTCAAGCACCAGTGAGGTTAGCCAAAATATTAAATGCACCAAATGAGCTCTCCAAGGAACTAGTAATCAGGAAAGCATATGAAATATATAAAGCAGGCTTGGCAATTGGAAATTTGTTATACAAATAACATATTCAGATGCACAAGCCAAAACACAGTACTAATAATCACAAAAATGGCCTATTCAAGAGCATAGCGAAAGAAAGTACAACCTAGGAAGAACTTCCATACCTTCTAGTGCCTCCTCATCAGTGACACAATAGTATTCAGCACGGCCTTTCTCTTTCAGAAAGCTATGCTCAGGTCCAACTCCAGGGTAATCCAACCTATTCCAACAAGGCCACAATGAACCACGAACGACAAAGGTGTAATAGTCAAACCAAAAAGCAAACTATGAAGTAAACCAAATTAAAAAAGAAAAAACACCATATTCCCCATACAAACGAACCACTTCCAGTTTTTTTCACCTCTCCACCTAAGAGTCCGAGTCCCTCCATCCATCCGTCAAGACAGACATCAACTTCTAAATCATCAATCAACCCACTTGCTTGAAATGCAGGAATTCAAATCTGAATAAACTCCCAGCAAATGCAAATTACAATCTCAGATGCGCATTTAAACCCCAAGGGGCCACCCTACAACTACAACTACAGAAAGCAGCAAGTGGCGTTCAAATTATTTTTTACCTCCTCTTGTTCTTACTCCCCAGGGAGAGCCGGAGAGGGTGGCGGGGGCGCGGGGCACAGGAGCAGGGAGAGCCGGAGAGGGCGCGGCCAGTAATGGAGTCGGGACAGGAGGTGGAGAAGAGAGGTTTTGGTGGTGGCGGGGCGGCCGTCGCCCGTCGGGAATGGAGGTGGAGAAGAGAGGGGGAGGGCGCGTCGGGAATGGAGGCGGAAACTCGAGAGAGGTTTTGGTAGTGGCGGGGCGGCCGTCGCCCGTTGGATTGGGAGTCGGGACGGGAGGTGGAGAAGAGGATTCACGATCTCGCGGAGAGGCAGATGAGTCGCGGAGAGGAAGAGAGGAGTCGCGGTCTCGCGGAGAGGAAGAGGAGTCGCGATTAGGGATTGTGATTTGTGATTTGTCTCTGGGAAGGGAAGTGGGAAGTGGGGTGGGGTCTGGGCCCTGGGGACGGGTAATTTAGGGTTAGCTGTATGTCCGGGTATCCACGGGTCGGGTTCCCTCAAACCCGAACCCGCCCCAACCCGCCCAACCAGTCACCGGGTTTAAACCCGAACCCGGCCCGAACCCAGTCAACACGGGTCTTACTCGGTTTGACCGGGTTGGGTCGGGTCGGGTACCCGCGGGTCCGGGCTGAACTGCCATCCCTAACTGGAAGAAGATTTGGAATCTCCCTATTCAGCCGAAAATCAAAATTTTTCTATGGAGGATTAGCAGAGACATCTTACCGGTTGGTGCCAACATCGAGAAACGGATCGAAGAAGCTTCCTCCGAATGCCCCTTCTGTGGACTCCCAGAAACTCAGGTCCATTGTCTCAGGGACTGCGAGTGGAATCGTCGTCTCTGGAAACCTCGTAACGATCTTGGTATCTTCAGTCAAGGGGAAGGGCTCTCTGGACACGACTGGTTCCATAAAGCTTTTGCGACGCAACCGGAAGAAAATCTCCAAAATTTTTGTGTTGTTCTCTAGTTCATCTGGAAGGAGAGGTGCAATCACATGTTCAATTACAGAAAGATGGAAGATGAGTAGATTATCCCGAGAGCTCTGGATTGGTTATCTAATTACCTCAAGGCGCAGGGAATCACAGCTTCAAACGTAAGACAGCCTGCCGATCTCAAGAGATGGAGAAAACCACCAGCAGGGATCTACAAGATGAATAGCGACGCGGGACTTCTGAAACCATCTGGGATTGGCATGGGCTATGTGTTCAGAAATTGGGAGGGGGATTTTTTGGGAGCAGCAGCTGGGAAAGAGGAAGGAAGTTGCAGACCGATCGAGGCGTAGGCCAAGGCCATCATAGTTGGATTGAAAGAGGCGAATCGAAGAGAATTGAGCCCTCTGATTGTGGAGTCTGACTGTTTGAACTTGGTTAGATTACTGGATAAGGGCGATGAAGACCGAACTGAGCTGGGTGTGTGGTGCAAGGAAATTCGAGATCTAGCTGAATTCAACTCGGGTTTGTCTGGGAGAAGGGTTGAATGGGCTTATGTGCCGAGAGATTCTAATTGTGTTGCCCACTACTTGGCCCATTTGGCTATTCATGGGCACCATTTCTGTATCTGGACTGATAGTCCACCTTGCTCCATTAGGAGCCTGTTAGAGGCTGACAAAGCCCAAAACGCTTATTATTAATCTATGCTAGCAGGGCTTTTCTTTCAAAAAAATTTAGTAGAGAGCGAGAAGATGGAAAGTCTCCTTCCTTTTTCTAACTTTTAATATTCTCCCTCTTTTTCAGTTTTTTCAACTAAACCAAAATAGGGATAGAGGGATTAATAGAAGGGAATTCTTCTACCAAAAAATGGAAGGGAATCTTTTTTATTTGTAAGTAACCCTTCATTCTATGATGATAATTAAATTTTAGTTTCATAATTTTTTTGTGTAATGATTTTTTCTTTTAGACTCGATAATTCTTTTTATAATGCTGTTAATCATGAAGTCAAAGTTTTACAACAAAAAAAAAAAAAATCATGAAGCCAAATTGATTTACATGATTTGGCTTCATTTTCTTTTACAATCATTTTCTATCGCTATTCGGTATGCTTAATAAGAACAAATATTTTATGTTCATAATAAGAAGACATCATTATAAACACTGGTTTGTATATATATTTTTAGCTTGGTACCTTCCAGATATTAATTGAGTAGAATAACAAGTCTTCAACAAACCTATCTAAAAGTAATTGTCGAAAATACTAGTATAATATCCAATTTCAGTTATCTCCTTAAAATAAACGATTATCGTAAAAAAATCATGGTAAAGAAAACCGTACCGGACATCATACCGGATTCCTTTCTGGTAGGGTATTTTGTGGTACAACCGTGGTTCAACCGTTTTGTACCGGTAAATACAGTTTTTGTAATAATAAAATTTTTTTTTTTTTGTCAAATAACCGTGTCGGCAAAATCAGAGTACCGTCTCGGAGTAATACCGGATGTATCGGGATATACCGGACAATAAATGAAAATAATACAAGTAGTTAGCAAATTAATAGAAAAAAAGAAAAAATTTTAAACAATAATTATTTTTTATAAAAAACTTTCCCATCATTTAATAGGTTGCTGATCCTCCACCCTTTCCCCATCTTCCGTTCTTCCTCTCTCTCTCACACACATACATATCGTCACCATGACCAAACTGCATCCGATTGCAAAATGCAAACCCAATCTCACTCCCACCTTAGGTAACCAATTCTTGGAGCGAGAGCGTGAAATCGTCTATTTTAGAAGAATCCAACATCGAGAACGTGGAAAAAGCGCCATTATTATATTATTTTTTATTAAAATGTGTACCAAAATTGAATATTTAGAATACATTTTGTAAAAATGCATGCGAGAGTGAAAAGTGGGTGAAATGATTTAGTAGCTCTTGGTATCAAAATGATTTACTAGCTAGTACTATTATGATGTTAGAATAATGAAAATTTAATTGAAATGGGGATCAAAATTATTATAATAAAAAATGTCATTTTATTTCTCTTCCCCACCCACCACCATGTACATCCTCAATAAACGCCTTCCTATTCTTAACCTCTTCTTTCTCCGTACCACTTCAAAGCAGAGGAAGAAAACCAGTTCAAGCTTTTATCGCTTTTTCGGATACCGGAATATGCCGGTTACGCCGATTATACCGGCCGGCACGGTAGAAAAGGGCTGGTAGGGGTGACGTTTCGTCACTGGCCCGATTTCCGGTTTTACCAGTTGAACCGGCCGGTACGATCCGGTTTCCTTTACCATGAAAAAAATAAGAAAATAATTATGTGCACCATGTTTATTTGTGGTTAGTTAAAAAAGGAAAATAACTTACAAAATTAACAATAAAGAAATAGAATCCACCAATAATAATGGACAATGTGGTTGGGTGGTGTATGGTCAAATTTTGGGTGGGGAATGGGAAGAAGAGGAGGAAAATACTATTGTTAGCTCGCTGTGATATTATTGCTACCTATTATGGCAAAATACTTTGTCATTTAACAATTCAGAAGACATGATATAATAAAAGCTACTCTGATAGTATAATTTGTCACTTTTGTGTCTCTTACATCCCGATATGGGATGCCTATTTTGACAAACTTAATTTGACACGAAATATTTGTCACATTACTCACTTTAAATGACGAATTATACCGAATTTGTTGTAGTATTATCTTCAAGGTCAGCGGCACCCCTCCGGTCTCAAATAGTGAGAGTACTGATAAACTCTAGAATAACCACCCGATATATATGATCTTGAATAGAGAGCAACTTGAGTCATTCCAACTTCTGTACTTTAGAGAGGATTGCATCTTCAATTGCGAGTTAGGCGAAAAGGGTCCAATTGAGACAAGAACTTTCTCCTATAGGTAATCCTTGAAGCCACAAAAGCTTGCTCTTGAATTTCTAGGGCATGTGTTCCAAAAAGTAGTGAGTGATGTGCTCAACGTTGCCTTCTACATTTTCTTGATCATCTTGATGAAGTATCCTTGATGGATGTTGAAGATGTGAGGTTGGATGAGGCTCTTCAATAAACACTTCTTTTGATTTGGATTTCCTTGTTTTCTTCTTTTGACCTTGGCGAAGACGAGAGGTGCGAGAGGTGCGAGCTCTCACAATGAGCCATGTCTTGTATATTATCATTCAAAACAAGTGGTACAAATTTGCACAAAGATCAATCCAAAAATCACATATCAAAAGGATAGCATTTCAATGAACTATCATTAGACCTCTAAATCCCCCCCCCCCCCACCCAACACTTGGGTGAGACTAAGAATTCGGAAAGAGAGGGAAATTAAGTAGAGAGATAGATCCAAGATAATATAATAAAGGACATCCCTAAATCAATGTGGAAACAATTAATGATCATCACCCCATGCTATGAAGTTGATACCTAATCAAAAGGATTGAAAATAATGAACTCTATATGGTTGGGGACTTTCTACGAACACTTGGTAGGTTGTTTTGAAAATGTCATAAATGCATGAGAGCAACTCACAAAATGTTTCTAAAGTAACATAGGTGGTTCATTAAAGAGAAGAAAAACAATTCAATGCCGTAAAGATGGGGTTAATTGCATGGTTGGTCACTGAGATTACAAAAAACATTCAAATTTGGTCACTCGATATATTCAAATCCATTGATGGTACTTCAGTTACCTGAAACCGTTCACGTTTGGTCGCTCTCCGTCAAACTCTGTTAACTTTTGCTTACGTGACGACCAACTTTAAAAGTTGATCGTTAAATGTGTGACGTGGTAATTTAAAATTAATAAAATTAATTTTTTTTAAAATTATCATCTCATTTCCACCTCATTAGCACTATTATTTAAAATAAATAAAAAACCCAATCCCCAATGAATAAAAGAAACCTAAGTCTAGCCATAAGTTGAAAACTAGACAAATTTGCCCTAACCCCAATTTTATCGTCCCACAACTCAAGAATGCCGTCGGGTCACAACGGCCTGCCATTTGGCGATCTGCCCAACAAACCTATCGTCAGTCTTGGTATTACTGATGATCGCCGACTTGCCTCCTTCCATCGCCGCCACGACAGATTTCGTCGTCCCCAAATCGATTCCCACCACCTTTTTGCTCGCTGCCGTCAATGATGATCGACGGTAGATCTGGGATGGACGACGACGAGCAGCGGATAGGGACAACGACGAGCAGCTGATATGGACAACGACGAGATCAGAACCTTCTTTCTCGACGGGGCGCGACGATTCCGACTTCTCCTTCCTCGGCGGCTTGTTTGTGGGAGGTGGCGGGCGCGAGCGCGAGCGACGATGGATTTTTGGGAGGGCGTGAGTTTCGACGGCAGGGATAGGTGGGGAAGGGAGGAGGGGGAGTATAGGGGTAACAGGTCTTATTTTAGGTTTTAAGTTAATCTTAGATGGAGGGTAAAATAGTCAAATAGAAGTTTAGATTGGTTTTGGGATTAGCTGAAATTAGGATTTTTTTAATTTATTTTAAATAAAAGTGATAAAGAGGTGGGAATGAGATGATAATATTTATTTTATTATTTTTAAATTATCACGTCACACATTTAACGGTCAACTTTTAGAGTTGACTGCCACGTAACCAAAAGTTAACAGAGTTGGACGGAGAGTGACCAAACATGACGGTTTCAATAAAATGAAGTATTACCAATGGATTTAAATATTTCGAGTGACCAAACTTGAACATTTTTTGTAATCTCAGTGACCAACCATGCAATTAACTCCATAAAGATGTCATTCTAAGTAGAGAATGGGCATTAAGGGTTCCAAGCATTCAACATATCTTGGGCAATATAATGTATTAAAAACATAAAACGTGGGAAAGTGTATCTTATCTTGCTAAGCGACATATTCGGAATCCAAAAGCAATTAATAATCCTTCTCAAAAGATGCTAGAAAATGAGATTAAAAAAGGCGGGTTGAAAGAGTAAAGAGGGATGGAGAGTAATGACATGTAGATCTAGAAAGATGTGAAAGAATGAACACACTTAGATCTAAAGAGGTTGTCATTACTTAAATAGGGACGGCCAGGATCGCAGGCTAGGGCGCCCAAGATCGCGGCCGCGATCTTTAGCCTCACAACCACGATCTTTGCCCTGTTTAGGACAACTCATTTTCTATACTTCTCTAAGTTCAAACTGTTATCTAAACATTCAAACATAGATCCAAAATTCAGGGCTAAGTCTTATCAATCATTTTTCATGCATTTCTAATGTACGAACTAAATTATTATTCAATCAAAAAGTAAAGGAAAGATACGCAAACCGAAACATTGGGTTGCCTAACAACAAGCGCCTATTTAAAAGGTTTTTCGCCGGACTTGACTCCTTAAGATCAAATGGGGAGATATCCATTCTTCACAGATGACCCTTCATAAAATTCATACTTGTCGTGAAGTCCAAGATGAAGACCATGGAGTCTCTCGGAAGCTGCATCGGTGCTTGAGAGGGAAATGATCCATTTGAGAATTGAATTGCAAGTTGGTGAGGGTTAAGATCCTTAGTAGAGATGTCATTATCTGTGAATGACTTCTAGCATTCCCCGGACTCTTCATTTTCAAGAATAGGAGCTAAATTTCCCTTGACAAATCGGCTTCCCTTCTTTGGATGTCTCTCTTCAAAGATAAACCTTTGGTGCTTTCTTCCATGACAATTAGAAAGATGAGAAACCTTGAACAACTCTTGGGTTTCCTTTTCGCAAGAATACTTTTCCTTGCCCAGTTTCTTCATAGAGTTGCAAGAATCACTCACTTCTTCAACTTGATTGTCGTGTTGGACAACGTGGGAGACCATATTGAACCATTCTATCTCGGGGTTTGAAAGTGGTGTGGTAGGCTGTGTAACTGGTTCACAATACATCTTGACATCGTCCCATTTGCAATACTTGAGAAATTTTTTTATTAGAGTCATCTTGTTGCTTATTTCCTCCTCACCAAATCTTAAGGTGATCTTGCTTCCACTTACATCAATGATAGTCCGTGTCGTGGCCAAGAATGGTTGGCCTAGAATAATGGATACATCATACCCCTCCGTGTGTAGAACCACAAAGTCTACCAGATAAACAAAATGAGCACACTACCAAGATATTCTCTATGATTCCTCTTGGCTCGACAATGGATCTATTGGCCAACTCAATTCGCATTGTAGTAGGAATGAGTGGTCCAAGATCATTTTCATTGTACATCCGTGTAGGCATAATGTTGATGCTAGACCTCAAATCGGCTAACGGATTCCAAAAATATTTATCTCCAAAAGTGTATGTAATAGTGAAGGTTCCCGGATCTCTTAGCTTGGGAGGGAATCCTCCATTACCAATGAATGCCGAACCAACTTCACTAACGGATACCATAGCCACCTCATCCATTTTCCTCTTTCCCGACAATATTTCTTTCAAGAATTTAGTATATTTAGGAATCTTCAACACCATGTCTAAGACAGGGACAGTTACCTTTAATTGCATCAAGATGTCTTCCCATGGAGTACATTCATTATATAGATCGTTTTCAAATAATCGTATAGGTTAAGGGGCTTTTGATGTTAACTCGGGTTTATTAGTCTTCTTAGAATTTACCTCATCTTCAACATTGACTTCCATGGAAAGTTGAATTTCCTCCCGAGCTAAAACTTTCTCTTAAACAACTTTGACTTGTCCCGAATATCACACCAAAATCCCACCTAAGGACCAAGTATATTTGAATATCAACCCGGTCCGGTCCATGTACCCCTACTTCAATTGTTTGAAACATTATCTCGCAGGTTGGTTTTGGGTTGAAAACTATTAGGTTTAAACTAAAACAAAGCAAAAGGTAAATGGTTTGAAAGCTCTATATGAGAAGGATCACTCGGGTGTTGCTTCTCCCTAAGTTCTACCATAACATGTGGACTCGAATGGATCGTTCTGGGCGAGGCAATCGTGAACCTCTAGAAAGTGCAACTATGGTCGAAGACCACACTCTCAATTGCCAAACCATGGGATACATTATAGGCTACTAGAGTAGCCCTCTTGGTTAAGGCAATTGTGGGTTGACTTACCTTCTCCCTAAAACCAATGATTGGATGGCTTAATCACAATAAACCTAGTTGTTTAATTCAAGATAGAGGTTTGCCCTACATTAACCTAGGTAGGTGGCTTGAAAAGCCCAAGAAATCCCAACTCAATTGAGCCCCTTTGGAAATGGGGTTTTCCCTCTAACCTAGGTTAGAATGACCAATTGGATTGCCAAGCACAAACATGCACAATCATCGTGAAAAATACCGCAATCATTAAATTAAACAACACCCATAAACAATCATTCAATTCACTCAACACTACATGTCAAATAGTTAGGGTTTCACAACACCCAAGTGAAAAAGGAAACTACTCCATGCTAGAAAGGGAAAGAACAGAAAATAAAGAAGTAGAAACCATCATGGTGATGCCTCCACTCTCCTTTGATCTTGTGTTGATCTTCTCTTGGGGAGATTCTTCCCAATTCACCACTTGGAGCAAACCCTAGCCTCCCCTTTCCTTTGGTTCATCCTTTCTCTCTCTAAAATATGAAGAAGAAGACACTTTCTCACACTTGTGCTCTCCCTCTCACTTTATTTCAGCTCACATTATATACTGGGATCAGGCTCAGTTCACGGCCTTGAACTCCTCAACGCATCCGTGAACTCGGCGTGCTGCGTCAAAACGCACCTCTTCACTCACTTGAGTTCACAGGCAACAGCTCCAACTCACGGTCTTAGTGACCATGAACTCACTCAGCGCCAGTAACCTCTGGAACCTCCCTGGACGCTTCGCGGTTCACGGTTTATGGTTCCAATTCACGGCCTTAGGAGACCGTGAACTCCAATGGGAAACCGTGAACATGGCCTTAATCACTCCTTTTGCCCGGTCTGTGCTCATTTTCTTCCAACTTTCGACTCTGGGCCTGGTTTCACCTGTTAGATCCCGAAACACGAGAAACCTAGTGTAAAACCACCCTTTTAGGAGCACAAATGCCACAAACTCCCAAGGGAAACGGGGATAAAATTTGTACAATTAGGCCCGAATCAAACTTCTTGATGAACTTCTCTCACCGGGATCCTTGGAGTTGGTATATGAATCTCCTTCAATGGTCGGCCACTCCTTAGAGTTACCGCATGACATCCTTCTTTTGGGTTAGGCCCGGTATTGCCCGATAGAGTTCCTTGAGGTCTCAATGAGATAGTTTGAGCCAATGAACGTAGTTGAGCTTCAAGATTTTGAAGTGAAGCTTATTGAATTCTTTGACCTGCTTCCAAACTCGAGAATTTGGTTGAGGTATCTTCTATGAACTTGTCAATAGCTTCAAACTTCTTGTTGAAATGTGTGACAAATTGCCCTACCAAATCTTCAAGTTTAGCAAGTCGACCATCGGAGGGTCGGCTTTGTTCTCGATATGCCCCTTGGTATGTTGGTTGACTAGGTCTTTGATATAAAGTTTGCATTGGAGCTTGAGATTGAAATCCCGGAGGTTTCCTTTCCGTCGGAGAAGACCAAAGAAAGTTCGGGTGATTCCACCATCCCGGTTTATAAGTCGAGCTATAAGGGTTATTTCCTCGAGATTAACCTCCAACAAATTAAGTTGGCTTGCTCGAATTAAATAGAGGCTTCAATCATAGACTTAATTCTTCCATGTTATAACCCGAGTCTCCAAACCAATCACACTTCATAAGTTGTTTCCCATTACCTTTCATTGATGATGCAACAAGATCGATCTTCTTGGAAAGTTCTTGAATATGGGCCGATAGAGATGATTGTTCTTCGATCTTCAATAAATTTCCTTTTCATATGTTCTTACCCCTTCTTCCGTCACCCCAATCGTAGCAATTAAGGGCCATCTCTTTGATTAGTTGTTAAAGTTCTCCGACTTCTTTGTTCCGAATGGTGCCTCCACTAGCCGCAAAAATGAGGCTTCATGATTCCTTTGTTAACCCACTGTAGAAACTTTCAACTTGTAACAAATCGGCTATGCTATGGTGAGGACACTTGAGTAGCAGAGATGTAAATCTTTCTCATGCTTCAAACAATGGTTCATCCTCCTCTTGAAGGAACATAGTAATCTCACTTCTCATCAAAGCCGTCTTACAAGGTGGAATGTACCTTGCAAAGAACTTGTTGCATAGATCATCCCGTTAGCATCCTTCTCGGCCCAAGAAAAGTGAACACGATAAGCAATATACCAAGTTCAACAACCTCGTTAGGCAATCGAATGTCACAATTCCCTTTCTTGATATGGAAAGCAAGATTACTAAGTACAAGAGATTTCTCAAAGAGCTTCGTTCGGGAAAGAGGAAAGTTTGAAAAGGCATATGTGGTTGAGTTAAGTAAAGAGTGTTCGGCATTCACTACAACAAGATTCCACTAAAGCGTAAGGATCCGGGTATAGTCTTAAACCCTTGCTCCATCCCTAGGATAAGCATAGATAGAGCATTAGCCCACTTAACATCATGTCTCAACGTGGTGTCCTTTACATTATTCAAGGAACTATATCTAGGCAAACTTCGACCTACCACCATGACTATTAAACTAGGCGATCAATCTTTAGTTCATCCTAGAGGCATGTGGACACGACATTGTCCAGATCAAAACTAGTTGCCCACATTCGAACTTAGCTATCGCTCACCATAAAGAAGATTTTTCGTGTTAAACAAGAATTCAATCGTTGGTTCAATTTTTGTACGAGATGAAGCATTCGAGTTCAATATCAAAACTTTTTGGTTGCACAAGGAAAGCACAAGATCATATTATTGAAGAATTTAAAAGTTGATACAATGATCGAGTTTATTACAACGTTCCTACATTATTTCTAACGGTCAATCAAGTTTACAAATACAAAACAGAGAAGTAAAGGGCGAGTAGACTTGGCGGTCCAAACCAGCAAATAATCTGCGAAGGAGAACTGTTCTAGAAGTTGGAGTGGTAGAAAAGACGTATCATTTAAGTGATCAATATCCTCAAAAGTTGGCCACGTATTTGGAGCGCTATTATTGGTTGAATGGCACTGCAGTTGCAAAGTTATCTCCCTACAAAGCCTAATCAAAGGCTTATAAATAGTTCTATAGGGATAGAAATGAGGGGGAGGAGACGAGAGGTCAAGGGAGGGTCGTTACTCTGCCGACAGTGTAACCCTCCTAACTTAGAACAAGACCACCTTCGAGGGAGAAATGGTGTCCGAAATGACACCCTTGGTCCTGTTTTCTCTATAGTTGGGGTCCTTTCCTATAGGCATTCTGTAGTCTTCGTTTCAATCAATGAACACCGAGGAACCCCTACCCATGACTGGCTAAGTTCATTAGTTGCATAGGTATGTGAACCCTAAGGGTTCAAACCTTGTAAACTGGATGTTGGGTTTAATACGATTGTGTCTATCTCATTATTTCTCCACTCAAATGAGAGCTTAAGTTGACCTTACACTCCTCAAGGTAGGGGTGGGCATACGGTTCGGTAAAACCGAACCTAACCGAACCGAACTGAATTTAAACCGAACCGAAACCGAATAACATTAATTCGGTTCGGAATTCGGAAGAGAAAAGGGTATATTTCGGAAACTAAGGTCCTTTCGACCGAACCGATTTTCCGAATTCCGAACCGATTTTCCGAATTACTATAATTGCAAGTTCCAAATGGTGGATTTTTATGTTTGTACTTATTAAATGAGACTTAAATATTTGAATTATGTTAGTGTTTTATGACTTATGTGTTGAAATGTTTGATTTTATCATTAATGATGCATTTAATTGCATATTTATTGTTTACATTAGGGGTGAAAAATAATTTAAAAGAGGAAAAATACAAGCTAACCTCACAAGTTCGGTTTTTCATACAAAACCGAACCGAACCGAATTATAATTCGGTTTGAACCGACCGAACCGAATTATAATTCGGTTCGAATTCGGTTTGAGGTTTGATGGAACTCGGAAACCCGGTATACATGATTTCGGTTCGGTTTGAACCGAACCGACCGAATGCCCACCCCTACCTCAAGGGAGAAATCCACAGGGTCATTTTTGCTCATTAGTTTGGATAAATGTTTCAACACAATGTGTGATCTGACGAAATAAAAATCGTTTGCTTTTATGCCACCAATCATCGAGGAATGCATGTTTATAGGATACCTAAGGGGAGCATTCCTATGCAACTCCTTCCTTCTCAGATCTCTCACTCATCCATTAGCTTATATTTACATTTCTTCACTGCGTACTTTTGGACTTATGTTCTGCAAAACCGGAGGCACCCCAACCTCCTAAAGTGATCACTTCTTCAGCAAAACACTACATCAATGAAGTAATGATTCTGTGAGAGACCATAGGAAAATACGATCATGGCTTTAGGGTCAAGTGAATTTGGCTATGTTCTGCAATGGATCATTTTGCTTTGGATTTAGAATTTGAAGCACTTTCTCTCTCCTTTGTTTTCTTTTGTTTGATAAAGAATCTCCCTAAATATGATATGTGTTGTTTGTCCATACCTCTATTTCAAAATTTTTATGACAAAGTTGGCTACCTTGTTTTCAAACTTTTTCGTTACTCACTGTATTTTAGTCCATTAAGGACATTGCACATTATAAAGTGTGGGAATGAATTGGGTGTTACATGTTACTTAACTATGGTTGAAACATGACAAATATTTAGTCAATCAATTTTGAAAAATACTAGTCTTATGATCCATTTGAATTTTCCCCCCGAAAACTAATGAAGCTTTTCTTCTAATGACTTTAGTCTTCCTCTACGAGCTTTTTACTAATCATCTTAATTTGAATCAATGAGTCTAGGGTTTGATAGTAAATGGGATAAATGAATATTTCATATTTTTAACTTATATGCTATTTGATTCATTCAAAGGTTTTTGATCATGCAATGTAGTTTTCCACTTCTTAAAGTTTTTTATTTGTAAAAGGGTGACCTGTATCTTTAGTAAAATGAATAATCTACCTATGAAGACATGTTTTATTCTTTCCGATCATTGCAAAAAATTGGGTATTGGAAGAGATACTAGTTGTTCTTTAGTGGGGAAGTCTTACAAGGTGATGCTAGTTCCTCTCCAGTACAAGTAAAATTTTCACTTGTCGAACAGACTGCCAACTTGAGGATGTGTTCTTAAGGGCACGGATAAAGTCTTCAACACCTCTTAATTTTATTGACTCTCCACATGAGTTGAGGAAAATGGACTTCTACGTTCTTGGTCAACTTATAAGGGTAAAGTTATAAAGAGCTCTCCACCCATGAAAAGTCTAGAAAATGAAAAAAAAACATATGAAAGGAAGGAAGAGAAGAAAAATTGAGAAAAATAGAAAGGAGTTTGAGGGTGTAAAGGGAAAAGTGCTTAAAGAGTATATGGAATTGAGATAGAAGCATTCAAAGCTTAAAAATGTTTATCAAAAGTTTCACCCTTGTGTTTTGAGACTCTAAAGCATGATTGGTTGCTCTTGCTTGGATTGGATTGCATAATGCTCTTACATAGTGATATGGTTAGGATTATCTCGCGTAAGTTGCCTATGACCCGCTACCTAAGATCGAAATTGAGTGAGCTTCCTATCTTTCATTGAGTTGTATAATTGTGAGACGTGTTTTCTTGGGGACAATTAAAGTTCAAGTATGGGGTATTTATGATGTCACTAAATTTATAATGTTTATCACTCATATATGTGATATATTTTACCCTTCTATCAATGCATATTTATTAGTTTTGATGATATTTCATATGGACTTCATAACTATTTGATTAATGTGTTTATGATAGACCTTCAGTGTGTTCTGTACTATTTCATACATTTATGGTATTTTTGTTCCTTTCAAGGTTATAAACCACTCAAGACGTATTTGAATCAAGAAGAGACCTTAAGAATCAGGAGGAGGATAATATAAACTCATCTGCTCAAATAGAGATGGATTTGGACATTGGATAGGGATACATCTCCTAGCCATACCAAGCCGCTTCCATAAGAAGAATTTTTTGTTATAACCTTCGGGAGTCCAAAAGAAGTTCAATCGCCCAAGAAACAAATTGAAGAGGAAGCTACTCCTTGGAATTTAGTGATCATTTAGGCTAAGGAATTCAAGGATGTTGAGGGAAAATCCCATTTAAGTTGGAAGAACGACTCTTTTCTTTCAAAAGAAAAGTCAATTGAGAAGTAAAGGTTCCTGCCTCAAGTTCTTTATCCTTCTCGGCCTAGTAAAAGTGAACACGATAAGAAATATACCAAGTTCATCAACCTCGTTAGGCAATTGAATGTCACAATTCCCTTCCTATACATGAAAAGCAAGAAGCCTAATAAGTACAAGAGGTTTCTCAAAAGAGCTTCGTTGGGCGATCGATCTTTAGTTTACCCTGAAGGCATGTGGACACAGCTATGTCCGGATCAAAACTAGTTGCAACATTTGAACTTAGCTATCTCTCACCATAAAGAAGGTTGTTCATGTTAAGCAAGAATCTTTGGTTCAAGTTTTGTACGAGATGAAGTATTCAGAGTTCAATGTCAAGCTTTTTGAATGCACAAGGAAAACACAAGAACTCGTATTATAGAAGAATTTAAAAGTTGATACAATCATCGAATTTATTACAACGTTCCTACATTCCTAACAATCAATCAAGTTTACAAATACAAAACCGAGAAGTAGAACGATTAGACTTGGCGGTCCAAAACCAGCAAATGATCTGCAACGGAGAACTGTTGTAGAAGTTGGAGTGGTAGAAGAAAGGGCGTATCATTTAAGTGATCAATGTCCTAAAAAAGTATGGAGGCTCAGTTGCATATGGATTTCAAACGAAAAAACATTTTACATATCCCACATTGTCGAAATTAAACACTATTATTTTAGGTCAATTTGAGTTTAGTCCAGCAGGTAGATTGCCCTTTGAAGATGTGGAATTCGTTACCCGAACGGTGCGTATTGACGTACAAAGAACTCACGCAATCAACGTAAACCGAACCATGGAACCTGGGCCAAATCCTAAGCGGTCTGATCTTGCCATAAACCGTCACCGAGCAAGTGAGATTCAAACCTCCGCCGGTCAGAGCGGCCGCCACGGCTGCCAAGTCTTCATTCAACTTGTCCAATTGCATGGTTATGGAAGTCGTGATGTTTGTATATGAGCGCTGAGGGACCAACTTTTCCCGAATCGGAATCTCGCCCACGACTTGTCCATTATACTTGACTGCCGTCGTGAAATCTGTCCATGCAAAGCTGCCGTAATTGTCGTTGCTAATGCCTATGGCGACGGCTGTTGTGAGATTCTTGGCGAAAACTAGGTCCTTCAGCTGAACTCTTGACAAGCCGACGAGGTCAATCGTCACAGTAGGGTCCCTCGGCCGGAAAACGGTGAGTGCCAATGCTACGATGACCGCCGAAACGATGACGACGGCGGCTATGAGGATTTGTGCCGCTTTTCTGTACGGCAGCTTCTCCGAATAGATTTTCCCAATGGGCTTCATTCTTCTGCAGGGGCGGGGGAAAAAAAAGAAAAAAAACTAAGGGATGGTATGCTATGAAATTTTCTCGTATCAAGGGAATGGATTATACGAAACGAGCGGTTCTTTAGGTATTTATGGACAAATTAAATTAGTTGACAATACTGGAATAGCTGGCTAGCTCAACTAAGAAAGCTGGTTGTTAACTAGATTCTGCAGCGGACCGATGGATGCGTGTTCACCCTTGACACTGCCGTTTGGAATATGGCAGTAGGCCGGCAGAGGAATTAGAGAAGTGAAAATGTATAATTTATAAATTCATATTAGGAAGAGTATGTAGTTGCTCTAAAATTTATCCGGGGTACCGGCTCAAGATACCGTGCATAATCATTGGTTATGCATCTATCAGTAGCTAAATTTGGATTCTGGACCCTTTATTCGTGAAATCCAGATTTAAGAGTGGAGAATTAAATACATTTTTATTTTTTCCTTCTTTTCTTAATCGGCTCATATCTTCTTCGTTTTAATTCGGATTTCAAATTTTTGTACAGATGAAACGAGTACGTTGTGCTCTTTTCAATATTTTTTTAGAAAAAAAATTGCGTGCATCTCGGTACCAACTGCATACCATATGGTATCTTCTTCGTTTTTAATTCGTTTTTGAAAATTTTTGCACAGAAGAAACGAGTACATCAAGATCTATTGGAATACAAGACCAAAAAATACCACACAATACCACCCTGGTACATGGTGGTATCTTGTGGTACACAATGTTAAAAGTTGTAAATGATAGTTAATATACTTCTACTATCACGTATTCCACCATCCTGCAGTCTTGGTTTGTTCACACCAACATGGTATGCTTTTTATACCATAGGTATGCTCTTATTTCAATACCAGTCAATACCATATGGTATAGACTGGTAAAAAAAATGGCTCAATTTTTTTTGTTCAAAAAATATGTCAAAGTGTATATCATTTTGAAGAGCACAATTAATTTGATCTAACTGTGCAAAAAAAAATTAAATTTTGACTTAAACGAGTGAGAAATCGTCTGTTAAAGATTAAGAGAGGGAAAATTAAAGGCTTTTCAGGAGAGGGAAGGGGCGCTGATGTGTCGGATTCTTATTGGGTTATGCATAGTATTGACCATACAAACTAGCACGAAAGCCACGCTACGCATCGGATGGCGAATTTAACAACTTGGGATTATACATAGCCGTTGGCTAACGCTTCACGTGTGAGGGAGAACATAATATTTTAAAAAATAATAATTTGAATGTGTCGTCGAGCAAATAATTTCTATGATTAAATTTCTCACATGAGTCATTTTTTACTTTTTTGCTTTGTTTTTTTGTTTTCTTTGTTTGATTTCATCTTGATTCTCCTTTTTATGGATTATCGGGGCTAATCGCCATTTATGGATTTTTGGAACTGATCGCATGTTTGAGTATTTAAACTTGCTTCGACCGGGTCAAATTAGGCTGATACCCATGGGTTAGGTATCAAAGTGTATAAAAGGCGCTCACAACCCAAAGCTCTTCAACACTTCACCGAGTTCAACCGAGTTTTTAACACATTCACAACCGAATGGACCCAACAATTACAAAGGGATAAAACTCACACTCGGCCGAAAACTTATAAACAGTGGGTTCAAGTTGCTTTAATCGTGTCGAATTAGGTTAGATGCCTTTCGGTTTGGGTTCAATTGTCATTCTCAACCAGAAGGAAAAGATAAATTAAAAAAACAAAAAAACTAAGGTGGATAAATTTCACCCCAACCCAAAACTCTCAACGATTGGTTCAAATCGCTTTCACCAGGTCAAATCAAATTTTTAAAAATTTCACACTCGACCTAAACTTGAGAATTACAAAAGCGGATAAAACTCGCTATCGATACAAAACTCGCCAATAGCGGGTATGTGTTTAATTGCCATTCCCAACCAAATGGAAAAATAAAAATATTAAATATTAAATAAGATAAAACTTTCTCACGACCCAAAATTCATCAACACTGTGTTAAACTCGCTATGATCGGGTTTAACCGAGTTTTTTCACAAATTTACACTCTACCCAAAGAAAAAAGAGAATTTTTAAAAATACTAACACCGAGCTAAAGTCGTTTTGACCGGGTTGAATTAGTTTGGATAACCATGGGTTTGGATTCAATTGTCATGTTCAACCAAATGAAAAAGATAAATAAAAAAATACTAAAGCAGATAAAAAAACATTCGTAAACACATAGCATTATGGATCTTTGTAATGGCCTTGGGAAAAAGTGGACAGAGCAAGTTAGGATTATGCCGATAATGTTTTCATAATTGTTTTAAATTGGTGGACGAAGGTGGGGATTGGACATAATAGATCTAGTATGGATTTTTGGTGCGGCCGTGGCAATTGATGCAAGGAGACAACTTAGAATTCAGCCGACAATGTTTCGAGATGGGCTGCGAATGGGCCACGGTGATGATTTGGTCAAAAGGACACAGACGAAAACCTATTGGATAATAGCTCCAACATAGAAACAAGTGATCAATAGCTAAAAACCCTATGGACAATAACTAATATGGGAAACCCAATGGACAATAGATGAAGACCCAATGGATGATAGTTGGACATAAAGGTTGTAGAATAAGAGAGTGAACAAAAATTAGGTAGTTGGAACTTTCCCACTAGCAACATGGAGTTAGAGAGTACAACCAACCTTGGCTTTTATATATTAACTAGCAAATCCTGCTCGCTATCGCTTCGTGTACCAGAAAAATAAATATTTCAAAGAGTAATAGTTTTACTGTTGACCCAAAAGTGAAAGTAATCTTATTTCATTCTTAATCATTTTTTTCTTAGGTTTGTTATTTACAATAGCATGTGGTCGATGAACTTGCATTAGAAGGTCGTCGAATAAATTATTTATGTTTAAACTTCTCTCATGACTCTATTGTTTCAATTTATATGGTTAGTAGTTGATCTTGTTGTAACTTTTTCAGAATGAAGCAGCTTCTCTGGATCTTTTCAAGAAGTCACTACAACAAAAAAGGTATTTCATGAGCATGAAAAGTGGTCGCCATATCCAAAAACGTGTTCGCCAAAGTATTTTGCGACCATAATTAATGGTCGCCAACCTGGTCGTATATACGTTGTTGGCGAAAACTAATGCGACCACTTTCTCAAAATGGTCTCCGTAAATAAATGTTTTCCGACCATTATATCTGGTCGTGGAAAGCTTGAGTTTGCGTGACCATTATATAATGGTCGCCTATAAGATTTACGGCGACCATTTCCATGGTCGCCAATTGTTACCTATTCCGCGACAGATGCATTTTGGTTGTCAACTGTTATTTATTGCGACCAGGACCTTATTCGCCAAATGTCTTACTAAGACAACCCGATAATGTGGTCGCAATTCCTCTCATTGCCGACCATTCAATTTGATCTTCCACAAACAGAGTTCTGGTCGCATACAAACTTTTTCGCGATTATTTTATTCAACGCAAATGGGAAAAAACCTATTTGTATATAACACAACCTGCCACAATAGTGCAATCATATATTAATATAAATAATGACAATGTATTTCATAGTTCATAGTTCAATTTTTGGCAAGGTACTTTAACACAATTAACTAGTCATGCCCTACAAACTATTCTCTAACTATACCATTAGCCTTTCCCAAAATGTATATCCACCTGGCTTCTTGCAGCACTCCCCAAAATGATACCCACCTATAGCTTCTTTTAGCACTTCCCAGAATGTTATATCCACCTAGAGTGAAGCACATACCGAAATTCGCCCAACCTAAAACTTGCCATCACAAGAACAATTGCATGAAAATCAACCTGCAATAAACACATCATCTCTATAAGTAATACATAATATAAACTCATATGGAAATGTAACACAAGTTCTAATGCTAGATACATATATTTAAAGACTGCACCTCATAAGTCAAGAATGTATATCAATATTACAACCATTAGTGCAAACAACATCATGACCGTTCCCCACTGATACAAAAGCCAAAAGTAGTTTGTCCTCTCCTTCTCATGCTTCTCAGTAGTAGATATCACAATAAATGACATACAACAACCAACCACTAAAGAGATAGCAATACCCTCCTATGCCAGCCACTAAACAGAAAGTTTGCTCTCTCCTTCTCGTGCATCTTAGCAGTGCCTCCACACAATAAATCAAAAACATCAACCAACCAATAAAAGCAACAATAGTCTCCGATCCTAAGCCAACCATGACCAGTAGCAATAAGGGAAGAATAAACAACCCAACAAAGAGGCAATGACATGGGAATAAGGACAAAGGTTCTTCATAATTCCGAAACACATTATGTATAATGAACGGAATGGCGATTTCTTACCAGTCACTAGGTTGATACTGATACCGTTACTCCGAAGAAGTTTCATATTGCTTGCCACATCTGCTTGTGTCAAGAAATTGTTCTTTTAGATCCTAGCATCCTCCACTACTCTCTCCCTATACGATGGTACTTCTTCCACATATGCTACTCGCTTTCGCCAGGTTCTGGGGGCCCTCCAGTATCTTGTGTATACACGCCCTGACATAGCCTTTGCCGTCAATAAATTGTCTCAGTACATGCATGCTCCTACCTCTCATCATTGGCAGTGTCTAAAGCGCTTGCTCAGGTACGTCTGTGGCACTATCTCCTACGGCCTCGCCATTCGGCGCACCTCAACACCCCTACGACTTACGACATTTGCTGATTCCGACTGGGCTGGTAATCTCGATGATCGCACCTCCTGGCCTATCTCGTATAATTGGGCTCCACCCTCATTTCCTGGCGTTTACAAAAGCAACGCACAGTTGCACGCTCGAGTAGTGAGGCTAAATATCGTGCCATTGCTCATGCTATTGCTGAGCTCGAATGGGTCCAGCATCTCCTAACCGAGATTCACCAACCATTATCGGCCTCCCCTACGCTCTTCTCCCACAAACTGGGCGCTACCTGTTTCATTGCTAATCCTCTTTTTCACTCCTGCATGAAGCATTTGGCGCTTGACTTCCACTTCGTCCGCCAACTGGTCCAGCCGGCCCTCTACGCGTCAGTTACATCCCCACAGCTCAACTGGTCCAGGCCTTCCGTTTTCTTCTTCTACGGTCCAAGATTGGAGTCGTTGACACCTCCTCCATCTTGCGTGGGCGTATTAGAGAAAAAGAATAATTATTCTTTTTATTTGTTGTACCTATTATTTAGCCACTCTCCCTCTTCCTTGTACACGTTCCCACTCTCCCTCAACAAACTGTCATGTAAAAGTGTATAAAGGTGAAACTGAATACAGTGATGAAGATCACGTTTGATCGCATCAATATTCTCTCTACAACAAATTCAATTTCCTAACATGGAATTGTCTCTTTTCGTGATGCGATTTGATTGTCTCTTGCTTAGGGATTGACATCGGTGGGCTTTGTTGGTGATTTATAGGTTGTTATTGACAAGATCATGGGTGCGGAATCAACCGAAATCTAGGGCAGTATGGTGAATGAGAATTCTCGACTCTTCGTGGTGATTTTGCTCAGTTTAGCATTTGGTTTGTTAAACTTAATAGTAACAGAGTTGTCCATTTGGTAACAGAAAAGTCCTTTTATCATTTTTTTAGGGTAATGATTATTTATTAGCCAAATCTTTTTTGGATACTTTTTTATCAGGAAAACTTATCGAAAAACTAAGAATTAACCAAATGTTAGTTTTCAGTTAGCAATTTGTTAGTAATATTGATTTGGCAATATGATATTGACTTAGAACAGACACATGAAGGTCAACAACTATGACGTAAAAATGACTAATATTTTGATGCATTACGAAAGATTTAGCTAATTAATAATATTTTAATAAGTTTGAATAATATAAAAGAATCTGAAAAAGGTTTGGTAAAGAAGTAGACATTACCCCTCTATTTAATTGGTTTCGATTGCCTTTCTTGGTTGTTTTTGGTCATGACTTTTTGTATTTGATTGTTGTCCTCGGTAACACGAATAAATTTTTTATAAAAAAAGGGTTAATTGCAAGGATGGTCACTGGGTTTACTAAAACCGTTCATGTTTGGTCACTGCAAATATTTAATTCCATTCATGGTCACTAAGATTAGTTCAATAGTTCAAGTTTGGTCACTCTCCGTTAGTCTCCGTTAGTTTTTGCTGATGTGGCAGTCAACTATTATAGTTGACCGTTAAATGAGTGACGTGGCCATTAAAAAAATAATAAAATAATAAAATTTAAATATTTACGATTTACACCTCATTTTACAACTATTAAAAAATAAAAATTTACACCTCATTTCCAACTTGGCTGGCGCCGACTGTTCCCCAGCAACCGCTATTGTCGCCGCCCGATCTCTTTCCTTCTCTCACCACCATTATTAGAAAAGAAAGAAAAGAGAAAAGAAGTAATCCCAATTCCAATCATATAAAAAAGTTCCGATCTTCTCTATTCAATTTGACTCCTCCTCTCTGCGTCTTCTTCTCTCTTCAATCTCTTTTTTTTTTCTTCTTCTCAGACCGGCAGCTTCAATCAATTCTGCTCCGCCATGGAGTTCTTCCACAAGGCCAAAGCCGTCCGCCTCCGCAGCCACCACGACAAGTACCTCCTCGCCGACGACGACGAGGAATCCGTCCTGCAGGACCGAAACAGGTCGGCCAAGTGGCGGGTCGAGCCCGTACCCGGATTCGACTCCATCATCCGCCTCAAGTCCTCCTACGACAAGTACCTCACCGCCTCCAACCACCCTTTCCTCCTCGGCATGACTGGCCGGAAGGTGCTCCAGACCCTGCCCCGCCGCCTCGACTCGTCGGTGGAGTGGGAGCCGGTTCGGGAGGGGACCCAGATCAAGCTTCGGACCCGGTACGAGAACTTCTTGAGAGCTAACGGCGGCCTCCCGCCGTGGAGAAACTCTGTGACCCACGACATCCCACATCGGACCGCGACCCAGGATTGGGTTCTATGGGACATGGACGTCGTCGAGATTCAAGTCCAATCCCCTGCCGCCGCCAAATCCCCTGCTTCTCAGCACCAGCTCCCTCACGCGGATTCGCTCAATTTCGAGGAATCCAGCTCGCCTTCCTCTTTCTCCGCTAAACCCACTAATTTCTCGAGACAAGAGGTATGGGTTTTGGTCCGATTGGTTCGATTTGGAAGCCAAAGTTTGAGTCTTTTTACTCTTTATGGTGGCCAGAATACTATTCTAAATCTCTGATTTGGAAATTCTTTTTTCCTGTTCTTTTTGGTTGATGCAGTCGACGAACTCGAATGTTGGGTCGCCGCCGAAGTTGGAGGGGAGGACTATCTACTACCACGTAGCTGACGAGACGGGGGAGGTGGGGGAGATGGATGTTGGATTCGCCCCATCAAGTCCCTGATCCGGCCACGTCACTCATTATTTTTATTTTTTAATAGTTGTAAAATGAGGTGTAAATTGTAAATATTTAAATATTATTATTTTATTATTTTTTAATGGCCACGTCACTCATTTAACGGTTAACTATAATAGTTGACTGTCACATCAGCAAAAACTAACGGAGACTAATAGAGAGTGATCAAACTTGAACTATTGAACTAATTTTAGTGACCATGAATGGAATTAAATATTTGCAGTGACCAAACATGAACGATTTTAGTAAACCCAGTGCCCATCCTTGCAATTAACCCAAAAAAAACGAACAGATATTTCTGTGCAATCACAAGTCATCAGCAATAACTATCACCTTGGCTAGAGACACAACTTTCGAAATATTTATTCAATTTCAGTCAAATGGTAATTGTATACGTCCATAACAGTTTATATTATTATTTACTAAAAGAATACATTTCGGATCCGCAAATCAACAAGCCATAAATTACATCTCGAGCTTAGCCCAGCACCAAGATTCGCCGCGAATGGGGACCTCACTGATATAAATCGTCATGTGACATTCGGTGTAGACGGAGCCCCGCTTTTTGATCAAGCGGTTCAACATCGACATCTTCCCATGCATAGTCACCGTCGCCGTGAGGTTCAGACTGCCGCCGACGATATCGTTGATCGCATTCGGATTCTCCCTCAGCCTCTTCGCCCGCAAAACGGCCGGTGCCGTGATGTTGAACGCGGACCTGGCCGGGACGGTGCCTTCCACGATCGGAACCCGACCCACGAGCTTCCCGTCGTATTTGATGTGGCTCGTCGCATTTGCAAACTCGAAGCTGGCGTAGTTCCTGTTGCGAATGCTCATCACCATTTCGCTCGTCACGCTGTCCTGGGAAATGAAGTCGTCAACCTGGAGTTTGGACAGGCCGACCGGGTAGAGAACGACGTCGGGATCTCGTGGCTTGAATACGGTCAACGCCAGCGTCACTAAAACTGCTATAGTGACGAGGACGATGATGGTCGCCGATATGCAGCAAACTCGGAGCGTGGATTTACTTGTCGCCACCATTTTTTTCTTCTTTTCCGATGAAGAAAGGGTTAGAGCAATTAGCTAGGGTTGTGGCTTCTCGAATAGGTGAATGTTGTTCGATAGGAATGAACTTCGGATGATTGAGAAACGGGTTTTGCCGTGGTTGGTATTTAAGAGGAATTGGATGACACTCGATGTCAAGTCAAGACTGCAAAGCTGACCTCGTAGCTACTACGTTGTTTGCAGTCAAAATGTGAAATTAATTGTCAAAGCTGTTCGGATTCTAGCATCTTAGCATTCCGCCAGACCCGATTTTAGTTAGCATTAGCAAGGCTGGCTAGTTATTATTAGTTGGCAAAGGAATTGAATTTGAACTTTGAACTTGAACTTAGGGGTAAATTGCAAGTTTGATCACTGGAAGTACTAAAATATTTCACATTTGTTCACTAAAATTATGTTATTCTATCAATGGTTACAAAAGTTAGTTCTAATGTTCAAGTTTGCTCACTTTCTGTTAGTTTCCGTTAAGTTAGCTGATGTGGCAGTCAACTCTGATAGTTAACCGTTAAATGAGTGATGTGACAATTAAAAAATTAAAAAATAAATCATTTTAAATTTTTACAATTTCCACCTCATTTTTGAAACTATGAAAAAATAAAAATAATTTTCCATCATCCCAGAACACCCAACCTAACCTGCAATCAGGAGGCTCCACAATAGTATCCCCAACCTGCCGACATTTAGAACAAAAAGAGTGAGTATGGAGGCAAACCCCACAAAGCCAAACCCCCATCCGCTTTAGATTCGTTTCAGCATTAGAAAACACCGGCAAACTATCAGAGAGAGTCTGGCGTGTAAGAGCCATAGCTTCATCGTGACAATGTCATTCTCTAAAGTGCTGGAGCATGGAGGATTTAGTAAGACCCCTGCCTCGACCATCCTGATACCCATGTACACCGACGAAAGGACAGTGATACCGAACAAGAGCGGACATGACCTAAGAGAGACAAAGCTATGGAGAATCACACACCTGGTGAAAGTAGAGCTAGAGTAGAGAGGAAGAGTGCCGTCTCTGCTCACCTCGGCAATTCCAGGCAAGCTAAGGAGATGAAGCTTGATTTCCCTTTAACTCTAAGTTTAGCAGAAGAGCAGCGGGCGAGAATGGCAGGTTGCGGAGATGAGCCAATCTTAAAATCAGGTGCCGAGTTTCTTCAGGATTCGGGATACCAAACCCTACACTCCTTAGCTTGTGGAACTGGGGCCCTTTCACCAATCCAGGCCCCAGCCCTGGGAAACAAACGCCGCCAGCTGCTCAATTCCCCGGCAGTATCTACTCGATTCCTCGGCGCATAATTCCCCGGCGGTATCTTACTCCAAATCCATTCATTAAATAATAAAAAATTAAAACCCTAACTAAAACAGAATCACTCGACCAGAGACCTTCCATCTCCCCCTGCAATTAGTTCCTCGAGTCGGCATCGCAGCTGCTCCGGGCATCTCATCAGCAACGATCAGCCCCTTCGAGAATGACTTATATGGTTGGATACCGAACGTCTTGCCTACTGGGAAGCAACGTTTATCTTCGTGAAGCAAAACCCCCCAACCGTTTCCATTATCAAATTAAACTCCATTTCATTTCATGAAGCATTGCATTGCCTCATTAATTTCCATGAAACGTGTCCCTCTCATTTAAATGGAAGGTGTCCATTTAAATTAAAGGGTTAATTGGCCCGAAGTTTAGGGTAAGTGACACTTCTGACCTCTTTTTCCAAAGAAGGCATTTGTGGCTTACTTTTAAAATTACTGGATAAATTTGGCCCGAAATTTTCTTTGACCATTAATATTGACGGTCAAACACTATTCTGTTAGTGTCTCAGCAAAAAAAGCTGAGGTGGCAAGCCACATCATTAAATATTATATTTTAATTTTATAATTCAATTAAAATTAAAAAAAATAAGAAATTAAGAAATCCCCTCTTATCCAAAATCCACAAACTCCAACCAAACCCTAAAGCTAAATCAAAACTGCCGCCTCCTTATCTACGCAGTCCCTGGAAGCAGTGGCGGATCTATGGGGCTCTAGGGGTGTCCCGGGACACCTCTAAAATTTGGGAACACGATTATTCAACCCCCAATAGTAATTTGCATATAGGTAAAAAAAAAATTAAGTGATGGCAGGACACTCCTAAAATTTGGAAAAACGATTATAATCCCCCAATAGTAGTTTGGGTATGGGTAAATATAAACATTTAAGTGGTTGCCTATGTGATTTAAACTTGGGTTGTGCTACTATCAGTAAACATATTTTTCATTAGACTATAACTCATTTGTTCTTGTATTTCAAATCCAAATATAATAGTAAAAAGCTATTTTTTTATCCCAATTATTTTCAAAAGTTAACGATTAAACCCAATTACGGGCTCCCCTAGTCTCATAGAATATATTGAGAGAGATTTATAAAGCATTGTTGGACACCAATTGTATTTTACAATTTTTCCAACGTACGAAACACGTCATGTGCTTTGTTTTCCTTTGGATAAGCCAGATATTTTCTTATTTAATTATTATTGAAACTTAATTTTTAGGAGAGGACACCCCTATTTAAAATTTCTGGATCTGCCACTGCCTGGAAGCACATTCTTGGCATCCTTACATCGTCGACAAGAATAAGGCTACGGTGTTCTTCAAAGGCTCCCCCACGGCGACCGTCCCGGAGGTGATGAAGCAGTCAGGGATTTCCGATATCATCCCCGGCTACAAGATCTACGACTTTGACCACTGCGGCTACTCGATGAACAGGATCGAAGGCCCGACTACTCGATGAACAGGATCGAAGGCGCGGCGCACTCCACCGTCCTCGTCAACCTAGAGGACGGGTTCAGCTACGCCAGGTACGTAGCGATGGGGTTTGACGCGGGGGAGACAACCCTCGACGGGGTTCGATTATCCAGTTCCGGCTAAAGCCTAGCCGCGCCGCCTCCGCCGATGTTGCTCTGCCTCTTCTCTCCGCAGGCTGCTGCTGAATGATACCAGTCGCCAGTAGATGGATAAGGGAGAATCGAGGGATCTGGTGATTCGGGAAATGGGAAGGGGTCGGATTCTTCTCCTCCTCTTCTTGTTTGTGTGTGTGACATGGAAGCCACATCACTGCCACATCAGCATTGGATGTTAAGTCATTGACGGAATAAATGTTTGACCGTTAATATTAACAGTCAACATAAGTTTCGGGCCAAATTTGTCCAATAATTTCAAAAGTAGGCCATAAATGTCTTATTGGAAAAATGGGGCCAGAATTGTCACTTACGCTATGCCAGAATTTTAACCCTAATTAAAATGGGAGTGAAGTAAACTTCCATCCACAAAACCACCAAGGCACACGTAGGCAGGCCATGCAACACATAATTTAATTTAACCGTGCTAATTGATTTAAACCGGTCCAATTGAATCGTTTAAAGCAAATCGGTTAAATCAAATTTCCAACATATGTGTCTTCCACGCCACATAGGAAATTAATAATTAAAATTAAATAAAAATAAATTTTCGGGAAATTTTATTCTGGCCAAAAATTACGGGCGGTACTGGAGGAGTCCGGATCTGGTGACTAGGGGGGTCCTTAGTCACTTGACTAAGGCCCCCTCAGCCCTTGGATTGATCTAGTGGTCCAGATAAATCAACTAATTATTATTAAATGAGAAGGGTAGTTTTGGCATTATATAAATTATTAACTTCTATTTTTTTATTTTGTTTTATTTATTATTATTGAATACTTTTTTCAATCTGCAACATACGTCTCTTCCCTTTCCCTTTTTTGCAATGTCCAGAGAGAGAGAAAGCCGTGGCGGAGGATGAGAGAGAGAAAGAGAAACGCGGCGGCGCTACGCTGGAGGAGAGAAAGGCGATGCCAACGCCGACGATGATGGAGATGTCGATGGCGCCGACGACGGTGGAGAGAGGAAAAGGAGATCGCGACAGAGGCGGCAACCTTGGAGAGAGAGAAAGTAGATCTCGATGACGATGGAGAGAGAGAGGCGATGGCGGAGAGAGAGAGGCAGTGGCGGAGAGAGCTTCGACGATGATGGAGGAGAGAGAAGCGACGCGGTGATGGAGAGAGAGAGGTCACGACGGCTGTATAGAGAGTCGGCGGCGGCGGCGGCGGCGGTGGAGAGACATCGTATACGTCGTCTGAAGGAAGAACAGTGATTTGTATAGTTTGTATGTTTTGTAACATTAGTTATTATTGTTAGTATTTTTGTTCAAAATGTCAGTATGGTTTGTATAGTTTGTATGTTTTGTAATATTAATTTGTATACTTTATATGTATTGATTTGTGCTGCAAATCACGTTGCTTTGTATTGTAAGTATTAATAATTTGTATACTTTATATGTATTGATTTGTGATGCAAAAAACATTACAAACATGGTTGGCAAAAATGACAAACATGTGGACAAAAATAACAAACATTACAAACAATACAAAAGAAACCAACAAACATTACAAACATTACAAAAGAAACCGACAAACAGTACAAAGCATACTACACGTACAGAATATCACTACTTACAATACAGATTGGTAAACTTGTATTACAAACAAATGAATACAAAGTATACAAATCATAACATAAAAGTATACAAACTTGAATAACAAAAGTTACAAATTACAATATATACAAAATAGTCATACAAACATTACAAACAATACAAAAGAAACCAACAAACATTACAAACAGTACAAAGCATACTACACGTACAGAATATCACTACTTACACTACAGATTGGTAAACTTGTATTACAAACAAATGAATACAAAGTATACAAATCATAACATAAAAGTATATAAACTAGAGCAACAAAAATTACAAATTACAATATATACAAAATAGTCATACAAAGATTACAAACAATACAAAAGAAACCAACAAACATTACAAAATAACAAACATTACAAACATTACAAACAAACATTACAAACATTACAAACTTGTATTACAAACAAATGAATACAAAGTATACAAATCATAAACATAAAAAGTACTATCTCTCTCTCCTGCTGGGGAAAAATCCACAGGAAAATGGCTCTCTCTCTCTGTCTCTCTCTCTCCCTCCTGCTGGGGAAAAATCCCCAGGAAAATGGCAATCCCCCCACGAAAGCTCTCTGTTGGGAGATAAATCCACCTCTGGTGGGAATAAAAATCCCAGGGAGAGGACCACGTCGCCGGACTCGTGCTACCGCCGTCGGACTAGCGCTGCCGTCAGCGGAAATTCCCAAAAAGGATCGCGACGGGAGGGTGGAGCTCAGTCGATCTCCCATGCGCATCCCAATCCCTGGTCGCCGGTGCTGACTGGGACGCCGGGAACCCAGGAGGAACGAAAATCACAGGCCGCCGATGATGCCCGACGGCGGAAACCCAGCCAGGACAAACACGCGAGCATTTTAGGTTTTTTTAATTAATAATTGAAAATTAATAAATCATGCAATTACTACAATGCCCTTCATTAAATTGAATTAATCTGCTGAGATTCACTTAGTCATGTGACTAAGGGGACCCCCTTAGTCACCTGATCTTAGCCCGTACTGAAGCTTGCCTCTGCACCTTTCGCCACACCAATCCTAGCCAAAACCACAGTCTGGCCAGGCAAATTGGGGCATGTGACCAGTACCACATTAGTTTTGGCGACTGTATGAGACGAAATGCGAGATGTAAACTTTTTTTTATAGCTTTAGCCACGACATCATTTTACTAGATGGGATCGGTAGTTGAGTACTTCATATTGATTGATATGAAATTGATGACGAGACAGGCAGAGAAAAACTTGTGTAGGTCCGCTGCACCACATCATCAGTCCTCTCTGGTGCACCGCACCAATCCAGCTACGCCACGTGTCAATAATTATTAATTGCTAAAATTGAAACCCCAAATGCATTCTCTTTCCTGCGTTGCTGTGCTTTGCGGGCGGAAGAATCCGCATTTATTTATTTGCCCCATTTTTAATTGATTCTTTTTTTTATGAACTGGTGGCTCTTCCTCTTCCCATTAATTAATAATTAACTAAATAAAGTAATAAACACTCTTGTAAATTAAAAACTCAATATGAAACCCTACAGAAGAAAAAAAGCTTCGACTGAAGCTGAAAAGAGTGCTTTGTTGCCGACTTGCCGCCACTGTTCCTGGAGTCATCACAAAACTATCGTTGGTCGATCGCAATCCCGATTAAGGAGTCGATCACAAAACTATCTTAGCTAACTGCATGTAATTTTTAATTAAAATCTGAACATAGAAATCGGTAATTGTTTGTTTTTCAAGTGGACTGCATACAGTGGTGAGAGAGGAGGTAAGAGAAGATGTGGGTCACCATCTTCATTTTCTTTCGTTGTGCCAAAAGTGTACTCTCAGGACTGCTGTACACAGTAGGGAGACAAGAAAAGATGGGAAGAGCCACCAGTTCATAAAAAAAAGAATCAATTAAAAATGGGGCAAATAAATAAATGCGGATTCTTCCGCCCGCAAAGCACAGCGACGCAGGAAAGAGAATGCATTTGGGGTTTCAATTTTAGCAATTAATAATTATTGACACGTGGCGTAGCTGGATTGGTGCGGTGCACCAGGGAGGACTGATGATGTGGTGCAGCGGACCTACACAAGTTTTTCTCGAGACAGGCATAGCTATTTGTAATTTGTATTTCACATATTATGTCGTATAGTTTTATCAGTGGCGGATCCAAGAATTTTATATAAGGTGTCATCTTTTAAAAAATAAATTAAATAAACATAATTAATAAAAATTAAATAATTCTTATATAAGAAAAATACCCGAATCGCACGAGTTAAAAAAGTCCACGATTTGTATTCATATTCGAAAATAAAAATAAAATACAATTGGTATCTACACTACTCAAAAAAATTATCTTTGTATATCTTACTAGAATCATTGACGAACTGATCACATATTCGATTTTTACATTTGTTCTTGATGTAACCCAAAGCTGAAAATACTCTTTCAACACTTGTACAACAGTGTTTAAAATAATTTGTTTAATTGTTAGATTTTGAAAATAATTAGAGATAGGGAATGACATTTTATTATTACAAAGTGTTTAAAATCGAATAACAAATGAGTTGTAGTCTAACGAAAAATTATTTTTATTGATAATAATAGTGTCCAAGGTTTGAATTACTCAAACTACAACTTATATTCCCATAAGCAAACTAAAAGATGATAGTAGGATAATCATTTTTTCAAATTTTAGGGGTGTCCCCGACTATCAATTATAATATTTTTTTGTCCATACGTAATTTACCACCGGGGGTTGGATAATCGTGCGTCCGCCCTGGTTGTGATAGTTAAAAAAGGGGTAAACTCGTTACATTTTAATATTAGAAGGGGTATGTTTGTTAATTTACAATAGTAAAAGAGTACAAAATGCTATTAACTTTTTAAAGAATTTTACATAATGCTTTAATTATCTTGGTGCTTATATAAAGTCACGTATTTGACTATACTGGATGTTGCTCGTATATCTGTAGATATGCCCCGGAGAGGGCCACCATGTGAGGAAGCGTCTCGGAGACATGTAGATCCTGCATCTCGTACCTGCCAAGAATTCCATGTATGATAATGTCGTTAGCACAGTATAGTGTTTGGGAGAAGATCGAGTCTACAAATGTGTGATAAAGCTATGTTATTACCATATATCTTCAGACATGCGCTGCACAAAAGCTCGGTATAAGCCCTCTTCAGGTTTGCCATCGTGAACAACGTTAGCTACCAAATCGTCTTGGAGCCAGATTTATTGTCCTCCTTAGGCATTGGCAGAGGAATGTAGTCCTTCAGTTCCAAGTTCTTCACAGGGAAGTTGACTGCGACACCAATTTAGAAATAAGCACAAGGCCCCATCAAAGTTAACGATCCAACGCTAGTTCTCAAGGTGCATAATGGAACTAATTAATTGAATAAAGAAAACTAACCTATTGTTGGGTTCTTCTCAATGAAGAAGTTGTTCTTCTCAAAGCGTTGCATGTGAAGGATTAGATACCGTGGCAATCTAGTTATCCGATATCTCGTCCGGGCAAAGCGAGGCCGGACTACTTCAGTGACAGTCTCCCCGTCGAATTTCTTCAGTATGTTGAACAAAGGAACCTAAAGCAAGAAGGCAATCAACAGTATTAGTATTAGAACAGAGGAAAAGTGAAGATACAAACAAGCGAACCAAATAACAGAGGAACAACAACAGGTCATTCGAAACAGAGTAATGGAACAGAGCAGACCCACTTTGCAGTCCAATAAGTAGGAGACTAAAACAAGGTTACCTGTGGAATGATGTTTTTCTCCATCGCATCCTTAAACAAAGGAGGCGGGGGCAATCCCAGTCCGAGCATCAAGAATGGCATTCTGGACTTATGCTTGAGAACATTAATACCATGTTCTGTCTCAACGCCATTGTCTTCCTTTTGAGGGATAGTTTTCGTCGGAATCTCTTTGATAACCTCCATTTCTCCCTGCAGCCAAGACAATAATGCGCAGCTAAAAACGTAAGATTGACTACACAAGCAAACCATTGGGGAAAAAAGGACAAAGCAGGCTAGTACTAGCCAAACAAACCTGGAAACATTCAGAGATTATGGTATTCTTCTTCTTCTTCTTCTTCTTCTTATTCCTGCAGGAAGTTGTAAGCTCTGCATGAAGTGTATTGAGGAGCCACGCCAAGAAATCCTGAGGGTCAGATTGCTGGCCTGCGCAAAACCTTTTCTGGCTGGCTTCCGCAACTGCTTGTAAGAACCCATGAGGGCTGACCTGTTCAGAATCCAGAATATGCAGCAGGATGATAAGTTGGGACATTATTCAAAAACACGATCGATCACCAATTTAACAGAACCACCAGTTCATCATCATCAAGAAAAGCTAAGGCCGTACCTGTCCCTTAAAGTTTCCAGCATGCCAAATCTTCCGTGTTAGCTCCCCAAAACGTTGAACAAGAGTGGAACCACAATGCTGATAATTGTCAGGCATGAGGAAGAAATTCCTCAATGGCGTTACCCTCATTAGAGACTGAATCGTAACATTTACAAAATCAGTTCCATGGAGATTGTTGAGTCCCACCTGATGACCATAAATACCAATGTTAGCTAGAATGAATACTAAATTTCAAGATAGCAGACAAGAGATAGAATAGAGTGTGTGTATATATATATATACCATTCCAGGAAGATAATCAGATCCATCAAGCGCCCTAGACCATCGTCTGTTTCTGTCCAGCTGTGCAACTTGTTCCTTGGTAAACCTCGGGTTCAGTACTTGCCGTATATCATCTAGAGATGGGTCAATAATTTCATATCCGTCAGGAAGACAGTACAATTTCTCAGTGTGTAAGTTGATGTACACATGGTGCCTTGCGTCAAAGCTGTGAGCATACGCATGGGATCCCTTCCCTCTTCCTTGGTAGTACTTTCCACACACCAAACAGGCATAAACGTTCAGATTTGACAGAGAGACCGAACAGAACTTCTCAAAATCAAAATCCAGCACCTGAAAAAGAAGGAGAAGGAGAAGAAGAAAAACAACACATTCAGTGCTAAATACAAAGAACTAAATCAGAGAGCAAAATTAATTTCCCACCACCAAAACATCAGCTGACTCCCTACCTGGCGATTCACGGTATCAAGATAAGGGCAGCCTTCAAGAGGCCCGAGCTTGCTCCTACAACTTTGAGCCCTACCGTCGCTGTTACGCTGGCTTCTTTCACTGTGCTCCTCTTCGTCGACATCGTCATACGGCGGTGGACGAGACGCGCATCCTTCTATTTTCTGCCTCTTAATAGAACCTTGTCGATCCACCAACATCCTGTCACCACCGTGCTCTCTTGTCTCCGGCACCATCGTCTCTCTCTCTTCCAAAATACAATTCCAACAAGCCAGTAAAACAAAGCTGCCCTCCTACCTCACGGAACTATTATATCAAGTTTAATTGGCATACAAAGCGAAAGCCAAAAGTGAATGTGTAAATATATAGTACCTCAACCCACCGCTATTACGACCTATCCCTAATAACTAAATGAAAACCAAAAATTACTCTTTCCGCACGGCAAGCGGTCTTCGGCCTCCTACTCCGAAACTATTATGGAATCAACAATCCTCATCTAAGTCATCTACTTCTAAGCCGGCCGTGCACTTTTTTTTTTAAACAAAAAGCCGGCCGTGCACTTATTGTCTAGGTTTATCCCGCGTTTTAGAAATGCTTTTCTGTGTTAAAAAATTGAATTAAGGTTAAACACCTTTCATAAACTGTATCTGTATAACATAAAAACATAAGTTTCGATTTGGAGTTTTTGCGAAAAACTGTTTTGGAAGTACAAGATTATCTTTATCATATTTTACTTTTATTCAAGAAAATATAATTTTATTTCATTTATATCATTTTAAATATAAAATATCAAATCATATTATAGAATACAAAAAAAAATCTAACAATTTCTTTTGTATCATAGAAAAATAACAATCCTACCCAAAAATAAAAGAAATCTAACAATATAAATTTTGACTATTTTTATTGTTTAGAATTTTTATTCATATTTTGTATTATAAATCATTTATATTCATTTTTTTTAACATAGACAGACGAAAATCGTTCAGTCATATAGTCAGAGTACAGAGAGCAACCACACGCGGAAGTCGACAAGTAGTCGAACTTCCGATGAAAGGGCTTGTTTTGCCACAAGATGGTCGGCCCTGTTAAACCTGCGATTAGCATAGGAACAAGAACAGAACTCGAAACTCTTTGCAAGCTGTTGTACATCTTCAAGGATAGCTCCTCCCAACGCGTGCCGACGTTCATGAGCTAGTACCCGACGGACCACCAGTAGAGCGTCACCATAGAATTTTACATGCAGAAACCCATGAGTCAGACACCAATTCATTGCATCTCTCAAGCCTAAAAGTTCCACAAGAAAAGGGTCTTGGATACCCTCATAGTACTTACTGAACGTCATCAGCAGGTTGCCGTTCAGATCAAAACCTGCAAATCCTATGCTGCCACCACGCGCACGCTTGATCGCTCCATCGACACGGACAGTAATGGCATTATAGGGACCTCGGGCAGCAGCTCCTTGCCGGCAGTGCAGCGTTCCCGAAGAAGCAGTGGGAGAATGTCTCTGGCCCTTCTGTGCACACCGGGCAGGTGGAGGAATGAATAGGAGCACTGTTTGCAGTGGAAGGAAGCACCGAACCACTCTCCAAAAGAACACCTTAAGTTTCGGGGGCACCGGCAAGTTCCACAGGAGCTTCCAGAACCTACAATCAAAAGGTAGCACAACCGGAGGGTGAAGATTATTCAGTTCATTAGTTAGAACATGGTACCCAGTCTTCACCGAATACTCCCCTATGGTTGAGTAATGCCAGACCATTCGGTTATCCGACAGATGAATGCCCAAAGGTATGCTGAGGATAGCTTGGACAGATTTCAGTTCAAACAGGTTGTGAAGGAGCTCCGTCTTCCAAGTCCTCGACTCGGCACAAATCAGTTTAACCACTTTCCTTGGGGCAGCTGTCACTCCGTGAAGTAGCACAGGCGAGGAAGGCGGAGTAGTGAGTAGCCATACATCTTCTAACACTCGGACTAAGGTTCCTGACCCGATCTGCCAACACAGACCACGAACAAGTAAGTCCTGCCCTTCCAAGATCCCTTGCCAAGCCCAGGAGGGTCGAGAACCCTTGCTCGCTGCTAGGAATCGAGAATGTGGATGATAGCGGGCCTTGTACAGCTGACTTAAGGTGCTGTCCAGGTTCATGAGGAGGCGCCACGCCTGTTTGGCAAGCAAGGCAACGTTGAAACGATTGAAATCACGAAATCCCAGGCCCCCTTCAAACTTGCTTTGACAAGCTGCAGTCCATGAGAGCCATCTAATGCCATTCTCCTTGTCTTGTCCTGCCCACCAGAATCTTGACAACAGGCTATTGCATCGCCGACAAGTGGCAGCGGGGAGCCGAAAAGCCGACATCGTGTACACCGGACCTGCAGCCCCCACCGCCTTAATGACCACTTCTTTCCTTGCAAGATACAAAGATTTTGCTTTCCAGCTTCGTATTCTAGCCGCCAAGGCCTCCTCCACGAAAAGAAATGAAAGAGTCTTAGAACAATGGACTTGTGACGGAAGCCCAAGATGTTTGTCACCTACACCCATCTTAGCAACTCCCAGGAAATCAGTGAGCTCATTAAATTCCAACTCAATAACATTACTACTAACACACATAGCGGACTTGTGCAAATTACTTTTTGACCACTCATAGTTTCATAATCAGAAAACATATGAAGGAGGTTAGCACACTCCGGACGGGAAGCACGAAGAAAAAGATAGGTGTCATCCGCGAAGAGAAGGTGCGAAGTGATGGGCGCCATCCTATGCACACGCAAGCCATGTATTGCAGAAGCTGAAATCTCAGAGAGAATCCGAGCAAAGAAGGCTTCAGAATAGAGAGCAAACAACAGGGCGGATAGAGGATCACCTTGCCGGATTCCCCGCTGAGGTTGGAAGTAGCCGTACTCAACGCTGTTCATGAGGACTGAAAAGTGCGCTGTGGTTATGCAGGAATGGATCCACTTGAGCCAGGTGCGAGAGAATCCCATCACCTCCAGGACAGCAAGCAAAAAGTTCCACTCAACACGGTCGTACGCCTTCTCCATGTCAAGTTTGAGTGCCATCCACTTCTCTTTCCCCTGCGATTTCGTTTTAAGGAACTGCATAATCTCTTGGTCAATCAAAATGTTATCAGTAATAGATCGACCTTTAACAAATCCATTCTGGTACGAACTCACAATGTTAGGAAGGATAGAACTCAAGCGGCCAGCAAGGATCTTAGCAATTATTTTATACAAAACCTAACACAGGCTGATGGGCCGCATTTGCTTCATCGAATCCGCATGAGTCACCTTAGGGATCAAGGCAATCCATGTATGATTGATGCTTTGGAGAAGACGTCCAGTGTTGAAGAAGGACAGGACTGCCTCGCAAATGTCACATTCAATCTCAGGCCAAAACCTCTGGTAGAAAGCTCCTGTAAATCCATCCGATCCGGGTGCTTGAGACTTGCCAATGGCGAACACAGCCTTGCGGATCTCCTCGTACGACACCGGCGCTGTGAGGAATCTGTTTGCCTCTACATCGACATCATGAGGTAGCTGGAGTTGTTCGACATACTCGCTTGGATCATTCTCCGTGGAGGTGAAAAGCACTTTGTAATATTCAACTGCAATCCCACCCTTCTCATCTTCATTGGAATGTCACACCTTGCTCATCTTTCAGAGTGAGAATGGAGTTTGTTCTTCTCCTTTTTTGTGTAGTGATATGGAAGAAGTGGGAATTCGCATCCCCAGTTCGCAGCCATCGAACCCGGGACTTTTGCATCCAATAACGCTCTTCTTCCTTAAAAGCTTCCCCTAACTGTACTTCCAAATCTTTAATGTATTCCCATTGCACACTTGAAGCCTTCTTGGAAACTTCAATGCTCTTCTTAAGAGCCTTAATCTGCCAAGCTGAATTCGACGTTCCCTTGCGAGCCCAATCCACTAGGCCGTGTCGCAAGTTTTTCAGCCGAGATTGAAGCTTGATTTGCAAAGTTCCCCTAACTTCCTTGGACCAAGCCTGCTGGAATATGTCTGGAACTTCCGGATTTGTGTCCCATCTCATGTCATAATGAAATCGTCTCCCGCTGCGGGTTGCTGGTTTCACAAATTGCAGCAGCATCATCCTGTGATCGGAGCCGAGGTCCGTTAAATGTCGAACCTGCAAGTCAGGCCACGAAGACAAAGCCAAGGGGTTAGCCAAACATCTATCAAGCCATTCCAGGATATTTCGTGTTCCTGATTGTCGATTGGTCGAATGAAGCCGGGGGGGGGGGGGGGGGGGGGGGCTGGACGCCCTCCCTGTTTTTTGGCAGACGTGAACAAGCAATTGAAATCTCCCAACACGAATGTAGGTAAATCGCACGACGAGACAAACAAACTGGTTTCATTTAGTTGATCCTCCTTAATATTTACATCACAACTAAGGTGGACAAAGACGACAACAAACCTATCTAGAATTGGATGCAAACATTCAACAATTAGATAAGAGGGATTATGAGATGACACTGTACAGGTAACCAGGTCCGATCAGGCTACTGCCAAATCTCCCCCTCTATTTCGACCATGAAAAGCTTGAAAATGTCTAAAACCTAGACTCTTAAGTTGACCCTCAACAAATTCTTCATCCCGCTTCGTTTCGGTCAAAAGGATGAGGAAGGGCAGGTGGCGACGGAGGGCATCCCTTAGCGAGGGAATTGTCAGGAGGGATCCCAGGCCCGACAATTCCACACCAGGACACTCATTTGGCTTCCGGGGACCAATCCGGGCTGGTCACCTCCACCCTCAACTGCCCTGCATCCGGGCTGACATTCACCTTGTTCTCTGTACGAGGACGCTTTGCCACTGGTTCAACAAGCTCCGCCAATTCCCCTTCCTCTGGGATCAACCTATCTGTAGCAGGAGGGGCGACGGTGTTCTCCTTGGGGCTCAACTGACCAGAGCTACCTTCACCAACAGTGATGAAAAAGTGCTTCATCCGGGCATTCACCACTAACTCTCCCGCTTGATGTGATGACAAATCCCAAATACCAGCATTTTCCTTCACTTGATCTGGGGAACGAAACCAGGTGAACTTCCTCTTTTGAGCCAGCGTCTGCTCGTTCAGCCTCGGACCCTTTTCCCGGCTCACTGTGAATCTCCCATACCGGGGGATCTGATCGCCAAGCTCCTCCTTCTTTGGGCATCGGTGGCCAGGGTGGCCAATTATCCCGCAGAGGAAGCAGAATTGCGGTAACCGCTCATATTTCACCTGGGTCTTGAAAGCCACTTTGACTGCAGCTCCGTGTTCCGCAGGAATTTCATCAGGCAGAGGGGCGGTTACATCCAACACAACTTGACACGGATGAAGATTTTCCCGGACACCTCAGATTGGTGAATAGTTGCTGGCTCAGCCGGACCAAGCGATGCCCCCAGCAAATACCCCAGCCTCTCTGTGCAACATGCATAGGGAACGCCCCATAGTTGGAGCGTCAGTGGAACTTTAAGGAGGGATTCCGCAAGAGCAGCTGACGGAGTTGTCCAAAGAACCAAGTGAATTAGGTACTTGGGTTGGAACCATGGAGAACCATGGCGGATGCGCTTGAGGTCCTTGCCGGAGGAGAAGACCACCTGAAGGAGTTCCCAGTCCAGAGGTACGAAGGAAACCTCGCCGGAGCATTTCCAGATCCGCAGCAAATCGGCCTTGAGGGCATGGAGGGCGGGGGCGAGGTCCACTGACGCGGCCGATCAGAGTCAGCTCCTCCCGATTGATACCAACCGCCACATCCGCATCGGAGAATCGGACGACAACCTTTGCAAATGGGAATATTGGGTTTGATGAGAGCTTAAGCACAGGTGAATCTCGAGCACTAAGCCTCGCAAGATGACTGAATAGATCCTGGGGCCTCCCTGATCTCGGTTTTATAGCCTCCATGGCGAGGAGAGGACGGCCTTATCGCCGTCGAGTGGCGGAAACCCGCAATCGGCAACCACGCACGATGCGGTAGCTGCTACCCACTCGCAGAGAGGGGCGATGGGTGAGAGAGGTCATTTATATTCATTTTACATAACCTCTTATATTAAAAAACACTTTGAATAGTTTTTCAATTAAACACTCAACTGCATTTTTGTGAAAAATCTACCCAATAAATAAAAGTCAAATGAGAAAACTTGAAGCCCCATTTCAAATTTCCTGCATCCAGAGTGAAAGTAGGAAGGACATTTTGGTCTTCACAATTACTTTTTTTTTATTCATTAAATATGACACTTACTAGGATTGGAACCATGACCACTTTAAAGAAAAGCAAAGACCATAACCAATCACACTAAGTACATTTGTTGTATCTTTTTAAATTAAAAACATATAATCGTAGAGAGGAAAAAACACTTCCCCCATTCAATTCTCTACTCTAGGAGCGTTTGTAGGAAGGGTAGAATAGAGAGTATCAGTTTTTTTCTTTTTCCTCTGTGGAACGGGCCAACTTACCGTACACATGCGGATTTCAACGGGTCCAGGAGTGTCAATTTTTTCTTTAAATCCTTTTATTTCTGCGTGGTGGTAAAAATATATATGAAAAGGCAAAAACAATACTCCTTTTTATTGCTAAAAAGAAAAAAGTTTAACAATAAACTAATGCATGGATTCTAATGGGCTAACCGCTAATCATAAAATAAAATAGTTCAATGTGCCTGACCTACACGGGATTTGCCCATCAAGTAAAACAAATGAACATCATGGGTTTGTCATTCTAAAACAAGATATTTTCTCTAGGATAATATATATTATGCTAGTATTTTATATCTTAGTGGCTAAAATATAATGTATTTTAAAGTTATTCAATGGTTCAACCTCGACCAACCCAATTAGTCATTTTTTATCATTTCAAATATATATTATGTAATTATTTGATATCATAATAATTAAATTATAGTGTATATTATAGAGAATCGTTTGGTATTTGTTAGTAAAAAACTAAACAGAAAAATCTATTTGGTTATTTTTAACATTAAAACGATCCTAAACATTTTCAGTTTCCTTTCAAAATTCTATAGTTTTATTCCCGAATCAGTGATGTGCAAATGGCGAATTGCAGTCATCTCTTTTCTTTAATTATTTTTTATTTTCAAATAGAAAGTTTAAAAGTAAAGAATAATTAGAGTTTGGCATGGGTCGGTCAAATAGGCTGAATTTCAAGTTTTAGCCCGTTTTGATCGAGTCTAATTTATAATCACATGGTTCCCTGATACACGATAAAAATCTCAATCCAAACCAGTTTGGCAGGTGAGTCCGTGTTTACCACCATTTTCTAGGGATACAGGAACGGTGGTTCATATCCCAAATCGTGTTGTTCATTCTTGATTTCTTTAGATTTTATCATGGCTTGGCAAAAAACCAGAAAGCACAATGCTCATTTCCCGAAAACTGGCGGGATAGGCGATTTTTATTCGATTTTCTTGAATTCGGTTTCTATAAAACTTACTCCACCTCATCATATTACCAGAAACAATATTGTTTCACAAGGTAACAGGTACTTGATTTTGGTTCATAAGGCTGATTTTTGATTCGTTGCATCATTCTTGTCTCTTTCCTACTAAAATTCATTACATTATCAAATTTCATACCTCACCTTTCTCCGGCCAAATAGTCGGGGCCCACGCTAGTACTTTTTTAAAAGCTCCACCCAAAAAAGTGCTTATGCAAAAACTATAGTAAAGCCAAACTATCTCATATGGCGGAGGGTCACATACAAAACCTAAACCCCTGCAAAATCATGATTAATGGTTCAGTTTGATAGCGCAATAGATCTAAAAGTTATGGATGCACTGGGTATTTTTGTCACTGATAAAAATAAGCTCTGCTTTGTTCGCAGGAGAGTGTATTGTATATTGTGTAGGGATGACAATGGGTTGGATTGGGGCGGGTTTTGTCAAACCCAAATTAAAACTCATGGATTTATCCGCTAAAAAAATTAGGGGTAAAACCTGTTGGGTTTGAAAAACTCAAACTCAATCCAAATCGCTGGGTATCCGCGGGTTTATGGGTACCCGTGGGTTTTTGTGGTAAAAAATTTACAATAACAAGTTTCTTTCAAAATAAAAGTTTAACATCAATTTTCTCATACAAATTAATCATACAAAAAACACCAATCTAAACATACAAGCAAACCGCAAATGATCAATACAAATTGTTCAAAATTAAAAATAAACATCTATAAACAATAAGATTAATTGAAAGCTTCTTCCTCGTTAACTAAGTTTCTTCACTCTCCACTTCATAATATCAACTTCATTCTAAACAATTAGAAAGAACAAATTATACATATCTCCACAAACATAAAGAATATTAGTTATTTAAGAAATATATATTATTTAGAATATTAAATATACCGGGAAAGTAATTATATGTGTGTGGCCGGGTACCCATGGGGTGGATTTACCTAAACCCGAACCCGATCCAAAACCCGTAACCCGGGTTTTACAGTTTTACCCATGTTGACCAGGTTGAGTCGGGTGGGTACCCGTGGGTTCGGGTTTTGTTTAGGGGTGGGAAACGGGACGGGATTGGGTACCCGTCCCGTTTGAAATGAGTACCCGTTCCCATTTGGAGAGAAAACTCTATCCCATTTCCAAACTCGTACGGGTTAACGGGTACCCGTTACCCGTACGGGACGGATAACGGGTACCCATATAATACCAAAAATGACAAAAATATAATTTGTTTTCAAAAACGTAACCCAAACATATTAAATCGACCAAATTAACACGACAACCAATATAACCATACCAACATAACTATAATCATTCTTTAGATTTATGTCTTCTTTATGTTGATTAAAACGGGTGCATTACTCCTTTCTCAAGCGTGTGAAGTATCAATTTTTGAGTTCCAAAAGTAAAAACAGAACAATGACAATATTCATGGCTCTGGTAAAGGGTCTGGTTGGTTGAGTTAAGTTCTTGTGATTAAAGCCTCATGAGAGCAACTGCTAGCTCAGGTTCCTTTTAATAATGGAATTGTTCGAATTCAAAGGGAAAAAGGTGCAGAAACCCCAACTAGGGCCGTTAAATGGCTCAATTGTTGGGCTAAAATATATCGAGCTTAATTATAGGTGAATTTAGATACAGGTGTGATGGTTTTGGAGCTTGTGTTTTTGGCTAATGAGTATTACGGGTACCCGTATTACCCAAACGGGTATTGACGGGTATCCCGCGGGTACCCAATGTAAAATTATTGATCCCAAGTCCCATTTCATAAAAAAATTTACGGGTATTTGGGTACCCGTAACCCTAAAAAAACGGGACGGGAACAGGTATACTCAAATACCCGTTTCCCGTTGCCCACCCCTAGTCTTGTTGTCATCGCAAATATTGTGTGTTCTCCTTCTCTTTTCTTAACTGGGAGAGAATTTTCAGGAGGTTGTGGAGCTCTTTTAAAATCTCCAACGAAAATTAAACGTACCATTGTTAATGAAAATTTTATATGATCCACACTTGAACCTCTTCTAACAACTCGAGTTATTAGGATCAATTGGTTCTTGACATGATAGCAGAGTATTCTGTGATTGATAGGTCTTTTGTTCGAATCCCGATAACTCCCATTTGTTTTGTTAAGCACATAGTGTCTGAACCTGTGCAAACTTCAAGCCCATATGATACGGCTTTCGTTTGAGGGGGGGGGGGGGGGGGGGGGTGTTAGTGAAAATGGTATATGATCCACAATTCAACCTCTACCAACTTGAGTTATTGAGATCAAATGGTCCTTGACAAACGTATTCATTTACATCGGATTTCAAAAAATTTGCATCGAAAAATTATATTTTTAGTGTTCTACAAGATGATATCCATTTAGTATTTTTTTTCGAGCAAATTATTTTATGGTCATCATATCACTTTCATGTCACAATATTACCGCTAACAGTGGTACGATATCATAGTAATATGATGTAAATATGAATTGATAAAATCTTGATATGATAGTGATATCACTACAAGGAAAAGTGTTCACAACAGGTTTTTTTTTAAAGGTTGTAGCAATCATTAAAATCGTCACTACTCACTAGAGATCCCGGCATCGGTTTCCACAACCTCATCAAAATTGTCGCTAAACAGGCCATTGCATGGCTACATCAGCAGTCATCTTAACCGTTGGTGGATGCCCTTGCAAGGTTTCGCATCAATTATAAACGACTCTAGATAGGGTGCATAGTCTTGTGGTGCATAACAAAAAAGAAATCCCACCTACAGAAGAGGGAACGAATCCTTCCTCTGCCTTCTCTCTAAAGAGAAGAGTTTTCAAATTTCAAATTAACAATGGGGTTGCCGTCGGCTTCCAAATTGGGACCGACGGTGGCCCTCAAATTTCAATCTCTTCCTCTTTGTTGATGGTTCTTCCCTTTTCCTTGTTCCCTGTTCCTTCTCCTTGGTTGTTTTCCCTTTCGTCTTTCTCTCCTTGGTTGAGATGTCTGCTGCATGTGTTGTTTTTCTTCTGTTTTCCTTCCAATAGGGATTGAATCTTTCTTCCTCTCTTAGTAGAGATGTCTTTTGCTTCCCACCAAGCTGGGTTCCCAAATCTGTGTGTGATTACTCCTGGTGGGTGTTAGAGGGAGCCGATTTTTTCGGTTTGCTTGCTCCTCTCTGTTCTTCTATCTACCTCCACATGTTTCATCTAAAACTGGGGATGATTTGCATATGTCAGGCCTATGTTGTCTTGGATAAAGCATCAGAGAGCTTGTGAGTAGGGAAGTCATTATTGTGGTTGTGCTCTGGCCGTTGCACAGATCGGTGGTGGTTCCGACGATTGGGATTTCGCCACTCTTTTGTCCGAGTTTCTGTGGCTGCTTCTCCACTTTCTTTTTGAAGGTGGACCTTGGAGTTACTTGGCATTTGGTTCTCCCCGTCTTGTCCTTATGCTTTCGTTCTCTGGTTAGATGACACTCCTTCCTTGATGACGACGACGACGCTCCATTTTCTTTCGTTCACCTTCGAAGGATCTGTTTCTGCTGGCAGGGAGAAGATGAGCAGTGAGAAGATGTGGCGGGGAAGCAAGCGCGCGGCCTTCCCTGGGTGATTGGGCTTCTTTGGGCTAGGGCTAGGTTTGGGCTTGGGAGTCCAAATGTTTGGATCTAGTTTCCTTGTTTTTTGGACTGCCTTAATACTAGCTTTAGTTTTCTCTTGTTTTTAGTAGCCTTTTTTTTCTTTTCATCGAGTTTAACTCAACTCTGTACATTGTTTCGTTTTATCAATGAAACTACCACTTTCACTATAAAAAAAAAAAAAAAGTCTTGTGGTGCATAACTTGCATAACAAGATATGGGCCCTTCTTTTAAGTGGGCCACATATCAAAGAGCTGAGAAATAAAGATTTTTTATTTTCTCTAGTTTTCTTAATCGACTCTTTTCTTCTTTGTTCTAACTTGGATATTAATTTTTTTTTTGCACAGATGAAATGAGTTCGTTGTACTATACAAAATGAGATCCATTTTCAATATTTTTTTAGAAAAAAATTTCATACATCTCGTTACCAACTTCATACCATAAAATAAAAGAGAAATCTACAGAGTGCGCGGATGATTGGATTATGGAGAGTTACTCACCCGATCCTCTCCTATTATGTTCAGATAGTTGGAAATAGTTATACCAACGAATTTGAACAACGGCGTCGCTAAAAGGGACAGAGTGAATTTTCACTTTTTCAAGATTTTTACCAGCAATGCATTTCAAATTTTTTGTAAATTTCTTCCTGATCCACTATAGGTGGACACTACACATTACCCATTAGGGCTGGGCATGCGGGCGGATTATCCGCGGGTTTGGGCCGACCCACCCGCATTTGACCCGAATTTGGTTAAGTGGGTGGGTCTGTGGGTGGGTGACGGGTTGCGCTGGGAGCCATCCGCCGGGTGGTGGGTGGGTTGTGGGTGAGTGTGCGGGTGACCCGCTCAACCCAACAGCAAAAAGATCAAAGTCGTTGGCGCTAGAGAGAGGAGAGTGGAGACGTTAGATATAAACTCGGACTGCTCCTGGAGTTTGAACCTCAAAGCCAACCTTCCAAATAGAGATCCCCTCTTCATCCCTTTACTTTTCCCTCTAATTCTTGTGCTTAGATCACCGCTCTTTCCTTTGTGGAATTATTTTCATTAGTTCCTTGCACCTAATAATCGTCTCAATCTGTAGAAAACTCTTTCATAATAGAATTTCTATCCAAGTTAAGAACTAATTCGATATTTTTCGCCCTATTTCAACTTCTTGTTTCCCTCGATGATTTTCTTCACCTATTATCATGTCAAGTTGACTCCTTTATATTATATACATTGTGATGTGGGTGAACCCACAAACCCACCCGCATCATCCACCATCCGCCCGACCCAACCCGAGACTAAATGTGGGTGGGTGGTGGGTTAAAAATTATCACTCCGTTTAAGCGCGGGTGGGTGCATTTTATGGTCAAAATCCACCCGACCCACCCAATGCCCACCCCTATTACCCATACCACAAATTGCACTAATTAACTTGCCTTCCACGTTACAAATTACTCATAAAACAAACTATCATAATGAAATTCAACCAAATTACTTGTTTGCAATCAAAGGAATTAGGAATAATTACTTGTTGAACACAGATTAAGTTCGAGCAAGTCCCTAATGCACTATGCACTGTATGCGAAAGTAAAGGAGGAACAAACCCACCCGTTACCGCTTTTAAGCTGCAACTTTCTAGCTTCTCTTCTTCCACCAAACCATAAATGGGGGAAGCTCCTATTTCTGAACTACTACATTACCCGGAGCGGGAGATTCTCCGTAGATACGAGCTGCGTCTCCTTCGTTGCACATACTGTCCTCCATCCATGGATTCTCTATTTCAATGCCAATCTTCACCGTCCGATGTCCTTTCTCTTAGCAGCAAGCAACACGAATCTATCAATCAAGTTCTCAGCTATATCGAGGACGGCGACTATCTCCAAGCTCTGTCCCTGGATGTGGCTACTGAGCTCCTTTCCCTTGGCGTTGCTGAGGAGAATGAGAATGACGCCGATGATCAGGTTTGCTCCAAGTTGCTGGCACACGTTGAAAGGTTCGTGATGAGTGGAATTGGTAGCGACGATTTTGACGAAATTGCGTGCAGAGCGATTTTCGTGTTGTGTATTGGCGTTGCCGCGCTTTTCTACTTCACTCAATCCAATATTACCGGGTATTTCTATATTTCCTTCAGACTTGAGGGTTTGGAACGTCATATTTAATTCGATCGTCTGTGTAGCTAGAGTTTACATTTGCGGTGAAAATGAATCCGTAGGATAGGTTTCTTAATGAGGATTGGTCTTTACTATAACTATAAGAACCGAGCTGAACCGTCCATTACCAAGAACTGCTGTCCGGCAGAAGCAGGTCGGTACATTAGGTCGAGCGGTCAGTAGTGAAGCCCCAGAGTTTTCAGTGATCCACCAATGAACTGTCAGGATCGGGGCGGTTCGAGCGTTTGACGGGTTCTTATTTTAGGGAAACGTTCATAAGAACACATTTGGGGTTTGGTTTGTAAGTTTTGATGGTGGAGTCAATGATTTTTATTAGTAGTGAATTAGTGATACTTGTGCAGTGTAGACTCATGGTACTAGGGGTTGTGTATTTGGATGATTAGATTGTGATTAAGTACCACAGACGGTTTGATTTGTGAGGCACTTTAGAAGATTTTGTGAGAACTTCTGATTATTGATGATATGGATTTTAAATAATGATTGACCATAGTATCTATAAGGATGAACTACTGAAACATGAACCAATAACTTATTGGAGTCTAACTTTTGATCTGGTTCTGAAAAGATAGGTTTTAATTGGACAATCTGGATGTGTCAGTTCATTCATTGTTTTTAATCTCTAAAGTGCCGCTGGATGCAGACCATTGGATGAGGTATCTTCACCGCCTCTGCCATTCCAATTTGCTGAAGGTAGCAACATGATAGACTGGGAGACGTGGTCACGGAACCAGCTTATGTCCGAGGGAGCTGACTTGCATGGGATGTGCTCTAACCTTCTGGTACTGGTGTAGCTTTTAATTGAACAATGAAGAATTCATGTTTATGTGATGATCTAGATTTAGATGTTTATGTATTGATAGGAAATTGAATGAATACTTCCTTGTTCAGAGTCTTAGTTTTTTGTTGTTGGTGCTCCTTATGTATACCTGTGTGTATGTATATGTATACAATGCTAGGAGTAAGTGTTAGTAATGAGTAGTGGTGTTTTTTGAGATTGGAATTGTTAACCCTTGTCATTTGTTCTGCAGTATATAGTTTTGGCTAAAATTTTGGTCATGAAGACAAAAGATTTGTTATGTGAAGGAAGTGTTTCTTCTACATATGCGGTCAGAAGCACTTCATGGTGGCTCTCTAGGCTGTTATTTACTGAACAGAGAGTTTTAAGCCAGCCGTCTTCTTTACTTTTTGATCTGTTGCAAGTATCTGTGAGCGAAACACTAAATCATTTTGGCACCGTGGAAAAAGTGTCAAACTATTGGGGTGCTAACTTACTTGGTGAAGAAGCTTCTACTCTTGTCTCGGTTGCCCACTTGGAGGCTGGAATTATACAGCGGCTCTATGGACTTGTTGATTCAGCAAGGTATGGGCTTAGTCTGTTGGTTGAGTAGGCATTCTTTCCCTTTATATGATTCTTGGTGTGTTTTCTTATGAGGCATTCTTGAACTACCAGAAAGCATATCGGTTCAGCTGAAGCTGCTGCAGGGCTTCAGTTATCCGTTACTGGAGTTCTTGGATATCGTAATGATCCTCAAGTAAAACCTACGGCTCAGAGGGTGCTTCTTTTGAACAGAACCTCATTAAGCAATGGTGGTGGTGGTTCCTCGGCGAGATATAATCCACTGTCTAAACTTGTTGAAGATAGTTTGGATCCACAAAAAACAGACGAGTCTGAATCGTGTGATATACTTAAGAAACCGATATTGTTCGATAAGGGATGTAAAGTTGGAACCGCGTTGCTGCAAGATGAGATATGTGGTCCTTCTCTTTTAAGTCCAACCCAACAAGCAGTTATCTTGACCCATTGCTATATGATTCAGAAAGGCTCTCAGCATGACGAATTGACAAGTAAGTTGCCTTCGAGCTGAAGCCTAATCATTCCTATTACACTAATGATTCTTGTCTCATGGTAATTGCGATATCACCTTTCTTAGGTTATTGACATTTGCAATTCTGTTTCAGAATGGGATGTTGCTCCATTTGTCGAGGCAATTGATTCTCAGCCATCATCATTGTTTACTGTAAGTGAGCAGAACCGGTGTTTTGTTTTGAATAGAACAACATAAAGAATGTTTTATCCATTTTAAGGACAATAGTATCTGTTGTGGAGCTTTGAAATATGCAACTAACTGATCCATCGATTCAAGGGTTCTTTTTGCTTTGAATTGACTACGAGTTTTCAAAACATTTCAATTCAATAGTTTAATTATCTATACTGCTAGTCAACAGTTTAAGAACTATCATATGCTTTTGTTAATGACACTATAGTGTTTTTGCAGAGGTTGCATGTATCAATCTTACTGTTTCTTGCTTATCTTGATCTAGCTAGAATTTTTTTGTAACCTCTTGCGTGTACGTTGGGAGTCAACTCGTAGCAACACTAAACTTCGCGCAGTAGAGATGATGGGAAAGCTGGTAAGATATGCAACCATCTGATAAATTTTCAGTTATATAGTGCTTATTCACGTTTTTGGGAGGCCATTTCATGGTTGCAGATTCCATATTTCAGGTCGAGAATCTTGAAAAGTCTTTTCCTGGAGTGGCACGGAGGATTCCGTTTTGCTATGTAGCTAATTTCCCTACAATTCCAACTCTAAAAAAGTGAGTTATCTTCCCCCTGGATGACATTATATTTCTTATTTTGATAATATTTTTTTGTTTCAATTGTGTGCTTGTGAGAGCTTTCCAAAACTAATTCGTGACTGTGTAGGGAATATGGTGAACTCCTTTTGAGCTGTGGCTTGGTAGGGGAGGCAATTAAAATCTTTGAGGCTTTGCAGTTATGGGACAATCTGATACAGTGCAAATGGTAAGATGGTTACAGAGGTTTTCCTTTTACCCATGATGTGATCAATTATGAGTGTCATTTGAGCTACCTCACAAAAACAGCTTACTGGGGCAGAAAACAGCTGCGGTTGAGCTCATTAAGATGCGCTCTCTGAAATGCCTAACGACTCAAGGTTATGGTATGCTCTCTCTGTACTTCCAAATTTCTACTTCTAAGTTTCATCAACATTGTGTTTTTGTCAATATTGTCACGCGTTTAATGAATTGCAGCAAGTCATGTGATAGTATGTGAAGATTGTGTTATATCCAAGGGGAAGTAGCCTGAAAAATGAAAATTGTACATGAAGGGCATTGCTTTTCTTCCAAGTTACATTTTTGTTGCTTTCTTATTAGATTTCATGTGAGCAGCTGAATTCATTTGATTTGTATTATTGATGCTAAGTTCTTGGTGAGTTAAGTATTTTGGTAAGTTATTACACATACTAAGCCATAGGCTTACCAATATACAATTCTATACTATCCTACCTATTCTGACACCTGTCCAAAGTACCCAAGAAGCCTCCTCTTTGCTCCATTATTAACAAGTTTGCTGTGCAGTGTGAATTTACCAAATTTTACCACATGTGCCAGTTAGAATTATAATATCATTGTTACTCTTGCTTTTTCTCTGGCTTTTTGGGGTGAGTTTCCTGGACCTATTCACATTTAGTTAAAACTTCCTCTAGACTTCAAATAGATTAAATTAACCAAAGTCCCCATAAAATAATCGGTCAATACTTTTAAGTAAGTAGCACGCTTTAGTATAACAAAATTACCAATATTAATTAGAACTACCAAGACATAATAATTTGGTTCCATCATAATTTATTTTTATGAGCGTCAATTGCTGCATAGCATATAACTATTGGCTGATAAAAAGACTGTTGAACACTTGTACTCCATTTGTTTCTTTTCATAATGTCATGAGCTAAGTGCGAGAAAGAGAAACTTCGGCCGTAGGTACTACATAGTAATTTGTCAATACATCCATTTTGTATGAAAACCATGTGAAAGCTGTTCCTTTCACACGAAGTATAATTCCTTTTGCAGGTGTTCCTTGGGTGATGTAACAAATGATGATAGCTGCTATGAAAAGGCTCTTAAGGTTTCCAACTATAACTCAGCTAGAGCCATGGTTAGTCTCATTGTTCAGAATGAGTTATCTCATGTATATAAACAAGTTGGTAATATCCACTGGCCTATTTGTTCTTTTCCTGTCGGCAGCGTGCTCTGGCCCGAAGCGCTTACAACAGAGGGGTGTATGAGCAATCTAAAACGCTTTGGTCTGCTGACTATATTGATTTTTATACTACCATTATATGATTCTTCCTAGCTCTTAACTAATTTGTTTGGTCACATCGCAGGGAATCTGCGATGGCCTTGAATTCCTTAAATCCAGATGGTTGGTTTGCTCTCGGTGCCGCTGCATTGAAGGTAGCTTTTGCTCTATGGTTATTCAATCATCATCTGTTAAGCTGCTCTACTGCAATTTATGTCTATCCTGTTTGGATTTGGAATTAACTTTCATCTGCATTCTGCATTCTATCAGTGTTGACATGGGTGGCTCAATAGGATTCTTATTGCTCGTTAAAGATTGCGACTCTCTCTCTTTTGTGAACGACTGCTTGCGTATGACCTGGGGTCTTATTCCATTTTCATTAGCCTGTTCTAGCAGAAAATAATTGTTACTTGGCAGGCCGTGGAAGCTCTACAGAGAGTTGCAGATATCACTGGTAAAAGAATCGATGTAAAGTTAGTGGTGCGGATCATGGAAGAAATGGAAAGAAGAAATTCAAGTATCGGTTCAAGGATACCCTTATCTAGCTATGAGAATGAGCCCACTAGTCAAAGTGGCAACCCTGTTTGTAGCACAGAAGCAGAAGGAAATGTGAGCGAAACTTTGCTGTTGCTGGAACTGCTGGGGAAAATTCTACAGAAGGTATCATCTCGAGAACCTAATTCGTTGCAGTTGATGCATATTGTGCATCCTCCTATTGTAGACATTAAATAAAGCATTTCGCTTTGTGATTCAGATGGTGAAAAATGTGAGCAGACCGGAGATTTGGGGATTGTATGCCAGGTGGCATAAAATCAAAGGAGATCCCATTATGTGCTCTGAAGCCCTATTGAAGCAAATCAGAGGGTATCAGGTATCTCAATCCTTTCTTCTTCTTCTTCTTCTTTTTTTTTTGTATTTTTTTTTTGTAATCCGCTCATTAGGAGTTAGGACGGAACAGGTGCTAGAAATGACCTTGTATGGCTTCAAAGTACATTGCTTGGTTGGAGGACTTTTCTCTGGTGTCTGATAATAGTTTGGATGCTCTTTCCCAGGGCTCTGATCTATGGAAAGATAGCGATCGATTCAAGAAGTTTGCCCATGCTTCGGTGGAACTATGCGAAGTGTACATGGACATGTCTGCATCAACAAGTAGCTGTACGAAACTCTCATCAGCTGAGATGCACTTGAGTAACACTATTAGACAGGCAAGTTCATGTCATCTGGTGCCTGTTCTTGGTTCCCAGGGGGAATAGAAATGACTAACATATATGTGTTTCCAACTTGCCAGTCAGAGAGCTTCTCGGACACACAAGAATTTCAGGATCTTCAAGCTTGTCTGGATACGGTTAGGGCGAAACTTAAATCTCGTACCACGTTAGCTCCATAGTTTTCAGAATCTTCACAAAACGACTTTCATCTTGGGAACGAGGCCGAAGATACGTGCATGTACAAAATTGGCTGTAGTTTCCATCTTCAAGATTTTGAAGTTCAATAGTTACTGAAGAGGAACTACTTGCTCCTGAAGTTACTCTGCTGCTGTTAGTGCTGTTAGTGCTGTTAGTTGTTGTTAATGGAACGTTGCCCACTATGGGCAGTTCCTTAGTTTACTCCTGCTATACCGCAGCACTCTACTGTCTTGTATTATAAATATGTTCATTGATTAATAGAAAACTCAAGTCTTGGGTTTACATGGTATCAGAGCCTATAGTACTCTAACGAGTCAATCCTCTCTTCTTTCTTTCGCCCAGTTTTTTTTTTCCTTTCTATTCACGCCAAGAATGGCTACTGAATCATCTTCTTCATCCTCTGTTTCTTCTTCCTCTGCCTCCGGAGCCTCCCCCCCTTCTATGCCGACCCTTTCCATTTCTCTGCCAGCTAATCCCCAGCTCTCTATTAAACTCACCCCAACGAACTACTTATTAAGGCATGCTCAGATCACTCCTCTTCTCCGTTGTCATCAATTGATGGGGCATGTCGACGGTACTCTTGCTGCTCCGCCGCAACTCATCGACGGTCAATCCAATCCGGCGTATTGGGCGTGGTATGTGCGTGATCAATACGTACTCACGTGGATCAACTTCTCTCTCTCTGAGGCAGTCTTACCCAACGTCATCAACAAAGCTACCGCTTTCGACGCTTGGACTGCACTGGCCACCATCTACGCGTCTGGATCTCATATACAAATTCGGCACCTCAGCAAAGAGCTCCAGCATATTCGTCGCGGTACTGCCTCCATTCATGACTATCTTCAGGATGCGAAGGCTAAAGCTGATCAATTGGCTGCTCTCGGCTCTCCTGTTCCCGCTGCCGATCTTACTGGCTGGATTCTTGACGGCTTGGGCGAGGAGTATCGGCCCTTTGTGCGGCACATCGAGGCTCGTATGGAGCCCATTAGCTTTGAGAATCTGCACTCGCTTCTCCTGAGCGAGGAGCTTCAGCTCCAACGCTATGCCGCTCGATCCGAATCTCCGGCGCCGACTGCCTTCTACTCTCACGCTGGTGGCTATCGCGGTCGCGGCGGCCGTGGAAGAGGCCGTGGAGCATCACGCGGTCGTTTTTACAATAATTCCCCTGCTGTGTCTACTGTTTACAGGCCGCCTTCACCTGGTGGGTTGCTTGGGCCTAGGCCCAATGGTGTCATCTGCCACAATTGTGGGGGTCGTGGCCACGTCAAACCCTATTGTCCAAGCCCAGTCCAAGCTCCTACTTCGGCCCATAATGCTACCTACACTACTTCTGCGCCTGTTCACACTTCGGCCCATCCTCCTGCAGGCCCACACACCATGTTTTCATCTTCCCCAGCCCAACCCTTCAACCCGTCACAATGGTTGCTTGATTCGGGCACCAATCATCATCTCACATCCGACTTAGACAATCTTGCCCATCATTCGGAATACAATGGGACCGATCAGGTTGTTTTTGGCAATGGTAACTCTCTTCCCATCTCTCGTCTTGGTTCTTCCATTACTTCTTTATCCAATACTTCCATTTCGTTGGATAATATTCTTCATGTGCGTAATGCCCCATATAATCTTCTCTCGATCAGCTCTCTTACTCGTTCTAATCCCATTTCCATTGAATTTTTTGATTCTCTATTTCTCATCAAGGATCGACGCACGGGGCGTGAACTTCATCGAGGCTTTGCGGTGGATGGTCTCTATTCTCTTCCTCTTAATATTTCCCGCAGTCTCTCTCCTGTTGCTTGTGCCGCCTCCTTCGACATTTGGCATCGTCGTCTTGGTCACGCTCATGAACGAGCAGTTAAACATCTTCTATGTCAACATCAAATAAAATTTATGCCTTCTCCTTCTTCCTTGTGTCACGGTTGTGCTGTTAACAAAATTCACAAAATTCCATTTTCTTCGTCCACTTATCATGCCACTGCGCCTCTTGAGTTAGTTTGTAGTGATGTATGGGGTCCTGCGCCTATTTTGTCTTATGATGAGCAATCTTATTACATCCTATTCTATGACCATTACAGCAAATTCTCGTGGATCTATTTTGTTCGTTATAAGTCTCAATTGCTTGATGTTTTCATTCAATTTCGGCAACTGGTCGAAAAATATTTTGGCCTTCCCATAAAATCATTTCAATCTGATTGGGGTGGTGAATATCAAGCTTTGTCTGCTTATCTCTCTCAAAATGGCATTGCTCATCGATCCTCTTGTCCTTAGACTCCTGAGCAAAACGGTTGTGCGGAACGCAAACATCGACATATTGTCAATAATGGTCTTGCACTTCTTCATCATGCCAGTGTTCCTCTAAAATACTGGCCCCTCGCCTTCGACACTGCGTGTTATCTCATCAACCGCACTCCTAAACCTCTCCTAAATCATGACTCACCCTTCCAATTTCTCTTTCATCGATCCCCCGATATAGCTAATCTCCGTGTTTTTGGGTGTCTCTGCTATCCTTGGCTTCGCCCACTCGCTGCAAACAAACTATCCCCCCGTTCTGTTCCCTGCGTTTTCCTAGGGTACAGCAAACTTCACAAGGGTTACCGTTGCCTCCACATTCCCACAGGAAGAATCTATATCAGTCGTCATGTCCTGTTCGATGAGAATACCTTCCCATTTGCCTCTGCCCACACTGCCCCCACGTTACCTTCTTCTTCTCCCTTGTCCACTTTTCTTCCTTTGCCTCCCCTGCCTCCCGACTCCTTCCCGGCCCAACCCCTTTCCCAAGCCCACAATATACACCCTCGGCCCTTCTCCCCCATTCCCTCTAGTCCCAATACATCATCACCATTTAATCTCCCCGGCCCCGTAAATCCCCAACCCCCTGTTCCAAATTCCCCTAGCCCATTATCTACTGAGACTACCAATAATCCCGATCCACCCACTACTCTAAACCCACCCGGCCCGTCGCAATCATCTCTCGATGCCATTCCCACCCCTGTTCCCCCTCGGCCGCTTCTCCAGTATCAGCGCCGCCGTTCCACCGCACACCCCATTGCTCCACCATCCACTGTCCCGCCGCAACCCACCACTGCTTCTGTTTCCGAACCTCATCATACCCCTCTTCCCCCTCGTCGTCCCCCCCAAAAACGTCCTCCTTTCACTACATCCCCTCGCCCTATTCCTGTAGTTAATCCAACCAATTCCAATCATCCCATGGTCACCAGAATCAAGACTGGCCATCTCAAACCTCGCACTCTTCTCTCCCACTTGCATATTGATGATACCCCCACAACTGTGACTCAGGCTCTCAAGCACCCCCAATGGCGCGCGGCCATGGCTGATGAAGTTACTGCTCAGCTCCGCAATCATACTTGGGACTTGGTTCCCCGGCCACCGAATTGCAATCTTCTATCAAACAAATGGGTTTATCGCACTAAGCTACATCCCACTGGTCAGCTGGATAGACGTCGTGCTCGTCTTGTCGCTCGAGGGTTCGAACAAATCCCGGGTTTGGATTTCCATCAGACATATAGCCCGGTTCTGAAGCCGGCGACTCTCCGGCTTATTCTTGGTCTCGCAGTTACTCAGAGTTGGCCGCTCCACCAGATTGATATTGCTAACGCATTTTTACATGGTGAGTTGCAGGAAACAGTGTATATGCAGCAGCCTCCTGGTTTTGTTGATCCGGATAAGCCAGACCATGTTTGTCGCCTTCGTAAGTCCATCTACGGACTCCGCCAAGCTCCACGAACGTGGTTCCAATGTCTTGCTGCAGCTCTCTCTCGGTTCGGCTTCTCCGTCTCACAAACCGATCCATCCCTATTCATCTACAAGTCCGGCACTATTCGATTATATATGCTTGTCTACGTTGATGATATTGTCATCACAGGCAATGATGCCTCTATCATTGAGCAGCTGTTTGCTTTTCTTCGTGATAATTTTGCACTTCGGGAGATGGGGCCTCTCTCATACTTCCTCGGTATTGAAGTTGATCGATCCTCCACAGGTCTTGTTCTTCGCCAGCGAAAATTTATTCAGGATCTACTTGATCGTGCTCAGATGTCAAATGCCAATGTCATATCCACTCCTTGTACTGTTGACATCATTCAGCATTCTGCCATGGATTCGGCTCCGCTGTTTGCTGATCCTGCTCTCTACCGCAGCATTGTCGGGGGTCTGCAATATCTCAGCTTCACTCGCCCAGACATCTCCTTTGCCGTCAACCATATATCTCAATTCCAACACTCACCAACGGATAATCATTGGGCTGCTGTAAAGCGAGTTCTCCGTTACCTTCGGGGCACTCTGGACCGTGGCCTTGTCATCTCCAAATCAGCCTCTCTTCATGTTCATGGTTATTCCGATGCATCTTGGGCTTCCTGCCCTAAAGATCGCAAATCCATCACCGGTTTCGCAGTCTTTTGTGGAACCAACCTTGTGTCCTGGTCAACTCGCAAACAGAAGTCCGTCGCTAGATCATCCACAGAATGTGAATATCGAGCCCTTGCCACCCTTGCCTCTGAGGTACTTTGGTTGCGTACATTGCTCCAGGAGCTTGGTCAATCTATTCCCACTGCCCCTACTTTGTGGTGCGACAACCTTGGTGCGACTATTTACCGGCTCCTGATCAACTAGCGGATGTGCTCACCAAGCCGTTGCCACGTCAGTCCTTCACCAAATTCTGTTCCAAGTTCCGGCTCTCCGAGCCTTCACTTGCGGGGGCGTGAAGAGGAACTACTTGCTCCTGAAGTTACTCTGCTGCTGTTAGTGCTGTTAGTGCTGTTAGTTGTTGTTAATGGAACGTTGCCCACTATGGGCAGTTCCTTAGTTTACTCCTGCTATACCGCAGCACTCTACTGTCTTGTATTATAAATATGTTCATTGATTAATAGAAAACTCAAGTCTTGGGTTTACAGTTACTTGTCCACGTCGTTTTTAATCCAATGAGCCATCGACGGGTTAATAGTAGATATCAACTTAAAGCGTTAAGCAATCCAATGAGCCATCGACGGGTTAATAGTAGGTATCAACTTAAAGCGTTAAGCAAACAATACGACCACTCCTAGCCTCAGCGCTCCAGCAAGAAGCAGCTAGGTTATGACTGCAAACTAAATAACGCTGGCAGTGTCATTTCTACATCGCAATTCGCAACTCGCATGTCTCATGGAAGATCCATTAGCAAGCGAGAGTTTCTCAGCGAAGGCACCAGGGTTTTCGTCCAAACCGTATGACACCAACCTTCGAGCTAGGGGTTAGCATTAGGTTCGGTTTTACCTAATCGAACTGCACACAAACCAAATTGGAACGGAAATAGGCGCTTTACGGGTCGGAATTCGGCTTTATTGTTGCTTATTAGTTAGGGGATCTCCTACAATAATTTGGGTATGATTTCAAATTAGGTAACTTGCATAGATCTAAATCGTTAAAATTGACGAAACTTATTTTAAACCATTTGTTTGTACCATCTAGTTCGAGGTATGAACAATGATATTTGTTGGTGTGGGTTGACTCGTCATCCGTTCGTCCGATCTCGTCGGGAGGGAGAGAACCTGTGAAAGAGCCAGGGTTGCCCCCGGATTAAGCTCCAATAATCAAGTCAGTTTATGTTTAAGGTCAAAGTTGAGAGAACAAGGTAGAGAGATAAAGTGTAGATAGATCATGGAAAGTGGAAAGTGAGGAGGGAGCCGAAGTCCCTCTCAATGGAGAGTTTCATGCCTTTAAATACTTCGTAGTGGCGTTCGGGCGGAGCACGTTGCCGATTGAGCGAGCCCTTATTTAGTCAGCGCGTGGAGTATTTAGTAACACCCCCAACACCATTAATTAAAGAAGTAAAAATAAAAAATAGGTAAAAAAATAAATGGCAACATGGATTGCCGGTCACCACATTCCCAAGTTACGTTTTTTATTTTTTTCTTTTCTTTTTCACATTTAGTTGTCTTTCCATATTTTGACCTTTCCTGTTTAATTCTTATTGAATTAGAAGCGTTACGTAAGGCTTCCGTAATAACTTATCTCTTTACGTAACACGATGTTAATACTCATTACGTAAAGAGACCTTTTATTACGTAAGGCTTCCGTAATGATATTTTACAACTGTTACGTAAAATACACATTCATTACATAAAGGTTATGGAATGATAGTTATTTTTTACGTAAAAGTTAAATCTGAAGAGTTACGTAAGGCTTCCGTAATGACTTAGCACTTTACGTAATGCAAGGTTACTACTCATTACGTAAAAAGACCTTCCATTTCGTAAAGGTTACGGAACGACAGTTATTTCTTACGTAATGACTGAGCATTTTACGTAACGCGAGGTTAATACTCATTACGTAAAGACACATTCTATTACGTAAGGCTTCGTAATGATCTTTTACAACTGTTACGTAAGATTATCATATGTTACGTAACCATTACGTAATGCCTACTGTATTTTACGTAATACGACCTATGAAACCTGCTATAGCAGGTAAAAAAATTCAAGTTACCGTAAGAAATCCCAATTAGTTATTATCACAACTCGGTTCAAAATAAAACCGAACCAAAATTCAGGATTTCGATTTTAAATTTCGATTTGCTAACCTCAGCCCAGTTTTGAGCCCACAAAACTATGCTCTTCCCAGACCCATTCCTCTAATTTCAAATTTTCGATAACCCTTATCTCGCTAACCTAAAGAAACCACCAAACCTAGAGGTGGCAATAGGATTGGATCCATGGATTGGTGTATCCATGAATCATGTGGACTGGTGGATTCATGGATAGGATCAAGTGGATTAGTGGATTGATTCATGAATCCAAATGACATCCAAGTCTTGGATCAATATGTAAATTTTGAAAAGTTTGGATACTAAAATGTCATGATAAAAAATTTAGGTACCAAACATAATTTTCCGATAATATTTTTGTATAAAAAATTAAATTTTGGATACCAAAATGTAAAATATAAAAAGTATAGGTACTAAACCGTAATTTGTAATTTAGATTCATGGATCAATCCATGAATCCACCAATCCACTTGGATTTGGATCAAATGGATTGGATTAGGTGGATAATTTGCTAGATGGATTGGATCGAAAATTATCAGCTCTAACCAGACCCAATATCTCTTTCCTCCCTTCTCTCTGGTTTACGGGGAATCAACTCCCTAATAGTGATGGCAATTTGCACCCGCCCCGTGGGTATTACCTGACCTGACCCGCGATGGGGCGGGTACTACCCGACCCGTAGCAGCGTAGGGCGGGACATGAGTATCTACTTCCGACCCGCCTTGTCCCGCCCCCGCCCCGTTCTAGATACATTTTGTCTCAATTTCTTACGATATCTATACATATTTCTCCTATTTTGATTTTTATTCAACTAGTTAGAGTCAATATTTCAACTTGTTAGACTCAATTGCCTATTCTATTATTGACCCACCCCGCCCCTTACCCGCACGGATTTTACCCACCCCGACCCATAATAACGTGGGACGACGCATGAGAATTAAGGTACCGCGGCGCCCCACCCCACCCCATCCCATTCCCAATTTGCCATCACTACTCCCTAAGTCCATCTCCCCTCCACCCTCAACGTCTCCTCATCCTCAGCTGCTGCCTCCACGCCACCCTCCTCGTCTCCATCCTCCAATTACAATCCAGTAGCCAATAGGGATGGCAATGGGGCGGGTTTGGGGCGGGTTTGCCTAAACCATCCCCATCCCCATCTTCAAATACCCAAATCCATACCCGCCCCATACCCATGCGGGGGAATGTTTTGCAAACCCATCCCCATACCCGTGGGTTTCGGGTACCCATGGGTAATACCCATCCCCGTATATCCAACATTATTATACCTAAAACTTACCAGAAAAGTTTTAATTATAACCATAAACAAACCTATTATATCACGAAGTCAACAAAACACGGTCATTTTCTAAATACGATTCAAAGAATATGATCCTAAAACATCCATTAATACATAATATAGACTATAATATTTTTTAAATTATTATGCTCTAACTCTTAATACATTTACTAAGTAATAATTAACTAACATAATTTTGTTGACAAGGGGGAAAGTGAAAGAGTGGAAGAAGAATTGAGGGAAATGAATTAGGTTTTGATTAAGGTGGTTACTCAATTGCATTTCTACTATTTATTTTCTCGAGTTATCATCATCATCATTGATAGATTACAATTTAATCCACGTATTTTTTGATATGTGAAGAAATTCTCTTGGTGGGGCGGGTATGGGTATGGGTATGGGGCGGGAGAGGCTAAAACCATACCCGCCCCATACCCATCAAACCTTTTGCGGGTTTTACCCATACCCGCCCCATACCCGGTCAAAGCGGGGATTCCCCGCGTTGACTGGGTATGGGGCGGTCGGATACCCGCGGCCATGGGTTTGATTGCCATCCCTAGTAGCCAAGCCGGCGGCAATCAAAACCTCGAGATCCGTCGTTCACCCCTTTCTTTCTCGGCTTCGAGCAGTCTAGCGAACCCCAAAGAATACGCAAAAATCCTGAATCTGCACCTCTCTGGGAATATGTGAGATTTCTGTTATAAGTGTGAAGGTTAATTCTACACGCTTCTCAAATAATCTAAACTTAAAACTATAAAAAAAAAAAACAAGTGATGGAGAAGTAATCAGTAAGCATATCCGACAACCCATATCAATTACGAGTTGGCCAAATTAATGTGTTAGTTGGTGTTTAATTAGAAACAAATAGAGGCCACAAAATATTGGCGGTTCTAGCTACTATGTCTAAGATCTTTGTATGTAAAAGGCTTATATAAAGCCATGAATTTGTAACGTGTGTGAGCAAAGAAACACCAAATCAATAAACAAAAGAAGCTTCCCAACCCTGTTCTTTATCTCTGCCTGCCATTAGGGTGGCTATACAGTCCAGTCTGGTTAAACTAGCCCGGATTGATTGGAGATTGGATGCAATCCGATTTTGACTCGGTCTGGTTTCTATACGGTCCCGGTCCCACTCCAGTTTTAACCCAAAACTGGACTTCTACCTCCCTACTCTAAAACGCTGTTGTTAGGGGTGGGCAACGGGACGGGACAGGATACCCGTCCCGTTTGAAACGGGTACCCATTCCTGTTTGGAGGCCAAAGTCCATCCCATGTCCCAAACCCGTATGGGTAAACGGGTACCCATTACCCGTACGGGACGGATAACGGGTACCCATATTACCTATAAATACTCAAAGTTTGAATCACTAAAATTTTAACAAAAGTTTAAATTTAACTTGTACTGTTGTACATACTTAACAATCACAAAATCCATACGAATTACAAAATCCATCTCAATCACAAATATTCGATTTGCATTGGAGAGATGCTGCAAAGATGCATCGAGCTATCCCACAACCTGAAGCCGAACCTCCCCTTTCGCAAAGAATCGCGCCAGAACAAGTATGGCAATGAACCGTCCAAAGCTTGTTACAGACACTAGCTTCACTGTCAGAATCTGCATTGAATCCCAATTGATGAAGAAAATTTGCATTAATAATATAATGGAGATCGACACTATGAATTGAATCCCAACAAGTGGGTATTGGCTTGCAAAGATGCATTGAAACCACAAATACTCGGAGTTGAGTAGAGCTGCGGGGGGATGAGCGATTGGAATTGGAGAGTTGTTGTTGGCTGCGGTGACCGCGCCTGCCTGTCGCGAGGAGAGGGAGAGTTGGGTCACTCATGTTGTGACTGACTCGTCAAGGCCAAAGGAAACTGGCCTTGTTGGTCCTGAATTGAAGACAATTGAAGCTCGACTTTCTGCTTTTTAGTTTCTTCTTTTGTGTTTTGAATGGGTAAAACGGGTACCCATATTACCCAAACGGGTATTTGCGGGTAACCCGCGGGTACCCATTGTAAGAGTGTACAATCCCAAGTCTCATCCGTTAATAATATTACGGGTAATATCTGTGCCCGTAACCCGCAAAAAACAGGGCAGGTACGGGTATACCCAAATACCCGCTACCCGTTGCCCACCCCTAGCTGTTGTTCAGCTCCCCTCCCTCACTTCACTTTCGCAGGAGGAGACATAATTCCCTCCCCCAATCAATCAAACCCTCGCCGCCGCCACCAGAATCCTCATCGTCGAGCCAAAAGAGATAAGAGGGAAGCGGCAGAGAAAGAAGAGGAAGTGTTTCCCACACTGGTCGGTGGTCGCACTTGTTGGGGCGGAGTCGGTGTCACGGTCTCGCGGAGAGGAGGACGATTGGGGCGGACTCACAGAGAGGATAGGAGTGGTGAGCCGAAATGGCATTAACCGAGATCGGAGACCTCACCGTCCCGAACTCGGCGCTGATAACCGGCAAGATGCTAGGCGTGGGGATGGAAAAACAATCGCCGCCTGAGAAGTGAAATGAGGGCTCGCTGGTTCGTTGGTCGCCGGTCGCTGGTGCAGAGGCATGGAGCGGAGGTCAGAATTGCGAAGGCGCGAAGCAGACACCGGATTTGCAAAGCTGCGGGTCATGGTGTTTGGCTTCTCGCCATTGTGAAGCGAAGGGAATTAGGGATCTGGAGGGTAGTTGTTTTCCCCGCTGCATAGAAAACAGAAGGGGCGGCAGGTGGGGTCGGTGCCATTTGACCGGATGCACCACTGATTACTGAAATAAAAACAAACGCCAAATATCCACCGGTCGTCTTGATTTCAACATTCAGTGGCGTTGTTGAATCTTCAAGGCTATTGGAATTGCGACGCCGCTATGCTCGCGACATCGTTAATCTCGCGATGCCACATTAATTTAATATTTGAGCCAAAAATATTTTAGGTGTAAACACTGTGTCGACTTATTTGCCGGGAATTTTGGGGAATCGCGGCCGCGGAGTGGAAGGGAGAAGGCCTTCAGTGAAATGTGTTTGGAGAGGAGGAGGTTTGAAGTAGGATTAATTAGAAATCTAAGGCGGTGTGTTTTGTTTAATTTGAGTTTATTATCAAGGATAATTTAGTAAAATCATCATTTAAGTTAGGACGATAATAATAAAACTAGGGCGATGTTTAGCCATCCAATTTTTTTATCTTCATCTTATCCTACCTCTTCTTCTCAGTTTCCATCACTGTTCGAATCCCTAACTTCTTGCCTTCAGTCGATTCTCAAGAAGGTTTCATAATAATAAGGTCATGTGATCACATGTTGTTGCTCTACTACATGATCCAAAAAAAAAAAAAAAAAAAAGAACACACACAAACAGAGACATACAAGAACAAATGGAAATAGGATAAATAAAGGACTTGCTCTATGGTGCTATCAATTCCCATCTGCGATTGCTCTGATAGCTTATTTTTATTGGACCTTGCTGTCCGTTTTGTATTGTTTTGGGCTCCTTTGTACTTCTCTTTACTACCCATGTTACATGTTGTGGAGTATAAAAGGGTTTGTGGCCGATCTCGGCAAGCCTAACGCAAGGATTGCAATTTTACTCTCCATCACATAGTGAAACTTCAGCATGAGAGCTCTGCTCTCAATGGATTAGTCTCGGTTTCCCGGGGATACTACGTAAATCGAGTGTCATCTATTTTTCGCGTTTAGATTATTTTACATGGTATCAGAGTAGTAAGATTCAACTATTAGGTTTTATACGTCATTGCGAAGGAAGAGGAGACTGTCGGTCGCAAATCGAGCGGCTCTACCGACGATGAGGTTATTCCGATCAGTTTGTCTCTCTACCTAACCAAAATGTCCTTCCTATTTTCACTCTCATTGCAGGAAATTTGAAATGGAGCAATAGTTTTCCCCTTGATGCTATTATATATTGTGTAGATGTATAGATTCATAAACAACATGATTACTTAAAGGATAATGTCTATTTTTTTTATCAAAACCTTATTCAGATTCTTTTATATTATCCAAACCTATTAAAATACTGAGAATTAGCCAAATGTTAACTTCTAGTTAGCAATATTGATTTGGCAACATAATACTGACTTGGGAGAGACACATGAAGGTCAACATTCCAAAATATTCATTCTTTGAAAAATGTAAAAGAATGCATGGTTTATACATGAAATGAATTATGGATACTCAATCTCATTAAAAAGGTGGAATTTAGTATACATCATTTTTTTATGTATTAGGAAGACAATGTATTCTCTTTACATGCATTGTGTGATTTAAACAAGTCAAAAAGTATTGTATTATGTAGAAAACATGTATACTCAGAATATAATGTTTAGAATCAGAGTTATCAAACAAGGCATAACCTTCTTCATTCTACACTTCATAATATCAACTTCATTCTACACAATTAGGAAGAACAAATTAGACAAGTCTCCACAAACATAAGAAAGATTAGTTTATTAAGGAAGAGATATTGTTTAGAATATTAAATATATCGATAACGCAGACATAAGTCATGAGTCTATTAAATGTTTTCAAGCCATATGCAAATAGAATAGCAAGTGAAATGAGCAAATAATGGTAGTCATCAGTAGCATAATTCACAAAAATTATTAAAATACAGAGCAGGTATCCATGACACTCGTATACGTGTAACAGGTTTAAACTCAAATAAAGTCTATACCGCATATTACTCGAAGCAAAAATTAAAAGAAATGGTAGGCATTTCAGCCCAACAGACAGTTTGTTCCATGGTATACGAATATCAGCAAAAACATGGGCCACTGAGTTGAAAGGCCTCGGTGAAAAAGCCCACTTTGCAACCCGTTTCTCGGGCATTTGCCATCTCCTCCAAAGAGTCATCTCAGTGAGAGGACTGCAACTTTTGTTCGATCATTCTTTCCTTTCTCAGTTTGGAAACCAGGGATTCACAGTCAATTTCCACGGTCAGGCTCTCAATCCACGATTCCGAGCTTCATTGACCCTCAGTGCGGCAGCTCTGCCTTGAAGCCAGAAACGGGATTATGAATAGAACAACAGACTCTTTTCCCGCCCATTTCTCTTACCTCACTTTTTCCATCTTAATTCCGTCTCTCAATTCTCTTCCCTCTATTCTCCTGCTTCTACTTCCGTCTCTCAATTCGCTTCCCTATGTTCTCCATCTCCTTCTTCTTCCGTCTCTCAATTCTCTTCCGTGCGAGACACAACTGAAACCCTACTTTCCAGTTCCGACTCCAACCGCCGGCCTCCCGCCATCTCCCGTCGCCCGAGTCGTCGTCGAGCAGCAACCTTGAAAGATGAGCGACGATGAATATGATGAGTTCGGGAATTACGTTGGTCCAGAAATTGAGCCCGATGAGGAAGAAATTCACTCTTACGCTTCCCGTCGAGATCTTGTCGATCTGATGTCCAATCCAGCCCGTGTCCGTAATGTTGCTCTTGTTGGCCACATCCATCACGGAAAGACGAGTTTCATGGACTTGCTTGTTGAGCAAACACATCAGATATCTCCTCTGGAGAGTTCAGAGTATATGAGGTATACGGATACTAGGTCAGATGAGCAAACTCTTCGTCGATCCATCAAAGCAGTACCAATGTCTCTAGCGCTTGAGGATAGCAGTTCGAATCATATCCTCTGCAACATTATGGACGCTCCTGGCCATCTTGACTTGTCCGATGAAATGACGGCTGCTCTGCGGCTTTCTGACGGTGCAGTCTTGGTGGTGGATCCTTCCGAAGGAGTGATGGTGAGTCTTCGAAATTCTAGTTTAGTAGAGATATCGTCATTTTTCTGTATATATTTCTAAGCTGTATGAATAACTGATTGAAAGGTAGTTTGTTAGGCTTGTGCATATTTGATTGATTGAAGCAAGTGTATGTGATGGAGTATGAACTTATGTGATGTACATTTGCAGTGTTTATGAGCTGAAATATTCTTGCTATGAACTTATGTGATGTACAGCTAAATACAGAGAGAGCGATTCAGCATGCAATCCAGGAAAACCTGCCTATTGTAGTCGTCATAACCAAGGTGCTTTCTTGAGCTGAATGTCTTCTTGTGCTTTCTCGATTTTTTTGTGTGTTTCAAGGTGTTAGTTATAATATTTTTTTTTTGGGAAGGTGGACAAGCTGATAACAGAACTTAATTTGCGCCCTGAGGTTGCTTACAACAAGTTGAGAGATACTATTAAGATCATCAACGACCATATCTCTGCTGTCTCATCAGCTGCACAGAATGTCACTACTATAGATCCTACTGTTGGGAATGTTTGCTTTGCAAGTTCAGTTACTAGATGGTCATTCACGTTGCAATCATTTGCTAGGCTGTATCTCAAACATCACGATATCCCATTCGGACTGAATGAGTTTGCATCTAGCTTGTGGGGGGATAACTATTATCACCCATAGTCAAGGACTTTCCAGCAGGACCGCCCTGCTACTGGGGGTGAAAGATCTTTTGTTGAATTTGTTCTCGAACCTCTCTATAGAATATACAGTCTAGTGATTGGAGAACAGACAAAGATCTTGAAAACTATCTTGGATGACGATGCTGTGAATCTTTCTAATGCTGTTTATTGCCCAATGATCGGAGAGCCTAAGAAGAGCATGGAAGCTATTCTGGCAGGGTTTGGTGTGAGACTTCACAATGCTGCTTATACAATGAAGGCTTGGCCTTTGCTGAGGTTGGCCTGTAGCAACGTTTTTGGTACTGCTTCTGGGTTCACTGATATGTTGGTTCAACATATACCTTCTGCTAAGGATGCAGCTGGTTGGAAGGTCGAACACATATACACAGGGCCTAAAGACTCTAAGCTTTATGAAGCAATGAAACAATGTACCTCCTCTGGGCCGCTCATGATCGATGTCGTCAAATTCTATCCCAAGTCTGATTGGAGCGCCTTGGATGCTTTTGGTAGAGTCTATAGCGGTACACTTAAGACTGGGCAGTCCGTGAAAATATTGCAGGAAGCTTATACGGTGGAGGAATATGACGACACTCCAGTGAAAGAAGTTACAAACCTGTGGGTGTATCAGGGTCGATATAGATTGGCCATAAGCACTGCAGGACCTGGCTCTTGGGTTCTTATCGAAGGTATAGATGCAGGAATTACAAAAACTGCTACATTATGCAACAGTAAATATGATGTATACCATGGTAGTAAATATAATGTTGAAGATGCATATCTGTTCCAGCCGCTACAGTTCAATACCCTTCCATTGATGAGAGTTTCTGCCGAGCCTTCACATCCAACTGGGTTGCCAATAGTGTTGGAGGGTCTTCGTTATATCAGCAGAACCTATCCTCATGCCAATATTAAAGTGGAGGAGTCTGCACTTCATATGATTCTTGGTACTGGAGAATTTCAGATGAATAGAATTATCAAAGACCTTTCCGAGTTCTGTTCTGATTCTGGAGTAGAAATCAAGGTGTGTTAGTACTCTTCTTGTTACTGTTTCTCATATGTGCTTTCTGTTTCTCCTTGCATGCTAGCATTTCTGACTCCTTTGTTGCTTTTGCTTCTAAATTTCATGTGCAGGATTCAGTTCCAGCGGTCTTATTCCGTGAAACTGTGGTGGAATCTTCTTCAATGAAGTGTTCTGCTAAAACACCCAAGAGAAACAAAATAACAATGGTAAATTGCTTAACCCCGTTATTTTTGGTGTGGTTAACCTCATATTTTGAATCATATGATACTACGGTTGATAACACTGCCCTTCCTTAGTCTTTCTTTCTACTCTCTAATATTCACTGATCATTCCTACTGATGCTTTATTGATTTAGGTGACACCACTGTAGATAATTTTTTAAACTTTTCTCACCAGATTGCTGAGCCTTTGGAGAAAGGTCTTGCAGAAGACATTGAGAATGTTGCTGTGAGCACTGACTGGACGAGCAAAGCTGTTGATGAATTTTTCAAAAGAATGCATAAATGGGATTTGCTTGATGGTCAATCTGTATGGGCATTTGGTCCTGATGAGCATGTAAATGAAATGCCTGATGCTCTTCTATACATTCATTTCCTTTCCTCCACATTGTATTCTGCATCATGACTCGGTTGTCATGTTTATTGAATACCCTAGTTGAATTCTTGTCTCATTGTGAGCTTAAATTCCTCAGGGACCTAATGTTTTGCTGGATGGCACTCTTTCTACTGAAGTTGACAAGGGATTGCTTCGTGCTGTTAGGGATTATATTGTCCACGGGTAAACTAAAATTGTTTATTTCTCTTTTATTTCTTTTGGCATTTGTTTGAGCTTTATAGCTGTTCAGAGTAAAGAGTTTCATGTTTTTGACAGTTTTCAATGGGCTGCACGACAAGGACCACTCTGTGATGAGCCAATGAGGAATGTAAAATTCAAAATAGTTGATGCAATATTTGCATCTGAACTGTCGCATGGGTGGCCGGAGGGGATTGCTCCCACAACTAGGAGAGTGGCACATTCAGCATTTCTTATGGCAGCTCCTCGACTTATGGAACCTGTGTATTACGTGGAGGTACTTTCTTGCTATTCGCTGCCACAATAAACTTGTTACTTAATTGATAGATGAGTATGCAATGTTGTCGTAGGAATAGTATTTTGGATGTAGCGATGGGTCAAAATGCTGCGAAATTTTATAGCCACCACTTTAATTAAACTGTTTGAATGTCTTATGTTTCACCGCCCTGCTAACGTTCTTCTAGAACTGACCTTTTGGTTATTTTATTTTTCAGATACATACACCAGTGGACGACCTACCCAAAGTTCGTGAGGTATTGTCACGTCGACATATAGATAAAATAACAGATGTTATTCTCCTTGGACCTCGAGGTTATGTTCTTAAGGTTTGTTTCCTTGACTTAGATTTACGAGCGGTTTCTGTTAACTTATATGAATGATGAGTTCTGGTTTCTTTTATGTCCCGGAGTTGGTCAAGCAGTTAATAGTTCTAAGTGTATTGTCAAAAGTAAATGGACGGAGCATATTACAGTTTGATTTGGCATCAAATGCTAAAATGTCGTGCAGAAGTGGTAGGCTGCCTTTAACTTCGGCATATTACCAGAATGTGAGTAATATGGCTAGGGTTGATTGTGAAAACAGGTCAATGAGTTTAGAAGTTTAGGTTATTGGAGTTGAGAAATTGCAGTTGCTCATAGGAAATTTTCGGAAATGAAATTTTGGAAGATATAATGGCAGAAGAACATACCCATGAAACATTGATGAAAGTCCGATAGTTAAGCGACACTACTAAGTACTGGAAAGCTCGGAATCACTAGCATTCTGCTTGCTTGAACTCGCAGCATTTGAGACCTGATACCTAGCTCCATCCTTGGATAGGTTTTTTCAGTAAGAAAAAAAATATTCTTATTCCCTACTTATATTCCCGATATCACTAGACCAATCCCTTTTTCTTTATTCCAAGCTAAAAAGCTTCTCTAGACTGTTTCTCATGGCAATGGCAATCTGCCTAAGGCCTGGTACGCGTGATCCCTAGGATATAAGCATACTGGACTAATGTGCTTACTTTGCCTGGTGCAATTAACATCAGTGAAAGTATGACAGCTTGTAAATGACTATGTAATATTGTGGCTTCGTTATATGGGCTGCACCGCACGGGGTAGGTTCATTTCTTTGACATTTTTTTATAAAAATTGGCTTGTAAAGCTTGTGCCTTAAAGGGTAGAAGGGGAGTAGAATCTGTAATAATTATGCTGTTAGAAGGCTAATAGGAAAGAGTGCATAACCGGGTGGGTTGCAGGTTGGGGCCAAAGGACCCCCTGAAAATTACAGATATTGCTATTTGTTCTTGTGATTGAGCTGCTCGTCCATGGGTTGGTCCTTAATTTAAGATCTGTTTGGTTGGTTGCTCGGAAGCCAGGATGCTACAGGCTTTCTTCCAGATTTACTGTAAATTTGACTGTCCAGATCATGTATCCTTCTTCTTTCTAGCTCTTTCAATTTCTTTTTTCTCCTGGTAGTACACACTTAATCGGCCATATGCACAGTGGTTTCCCCTTGTTCATTCCTTTCTTTGTGAAATATGGTTTCAGGCATTTTTACGAGGGACAGAGTCATACATGCTACAGATGCTCTTAGAGGTCCCTACAAAGCGCCGAGTATCTGTTCTCATTGCGTTTGATCACTGGGCTATAGTACCTGGGGATCCACTAGCCGAGAGCAGAGTCTTACAGCCATATGAGGCAACCCCCCCAACCCAGAATCTTGCTCGTCAATTTATGATGGAGACCAGGAAGTATAAGGTATGACTTCCAATTACTCTTCCCCTTCGCTTTCAAAACTTTCATTAATTGATGATTGAACAAGTTAGGTTGGTGATGCAATGCCGGAGAACAATACAATAAAACTGATGTTTCCCTATTCTGGGGGTGTGGTTTCGATATGAAAACATCAGGGAATGAGCGAAGATGTAGATGTGGGTGGCGACGAGCCCTCTGATGAGGATTAGCAGTGGCTCCGCAAGCAAGCTAACATTCACCAAATAATGTGATCGAGATTTTTGTTTGAAGGCGATGCTCCAGGAATGAAGTGTAACAGTGTTTTCTTTGTAGTTGATTCGGACATTAAGGCCAAGTGACTTTTGTCTCCAGTCTCCACCGCGGACTTCGCATGGTTTAGAAGCTAAGTGGTACGCATTTATCAATTGTACTCATTGTTCCTCACATTGTAGTATGTCATGTATATCGAAGTATACCAACATATATTAGTGTGAAAATTAGTGCGACTATCCCTTCTCGTTATAGTTCGTTAAGCTTTTCTATTATGCAAGCTACTCAACATAGCAGATCAGACTGCAATGCATATCCTAATCCCACTACATAATCACATATTTTCCGTCCTTTGAAAAATGTAGAGGGCCGTTAATTTTGAGCTTAACGGGTGTAGTATTCCCCGTTTTCTGTTATATATACTAGTTTTTTGGCCCGCGCTTCGCTGCGGTAGAAAATTAATTCTCTAAAAATGCATTCACTCAAATGAAATTTTAATGAAAATCAAACAATTCATAAAATAGATTGTGTAAGATACCTCCATAAGGTTTACATTGCGTCAATAAAAAATGATACATAAGAATAACTATCACTTCATAAATTTTACGTAATCCACTGTTTTTAGGTAATTGTTAGAGAATGATGTTATGTAAATCTCTTGTGATGCGTGATATAATATAAATCAAGTTATGAAATATATCAAATTTGATTAAACTATTGTCTGCAAAATAATTAATTTTACAGAGCCTTTTTGTAATGCAAGTTGATGACATCGTCAACAGTTTAATTAATAATAAATAAATTAATGGTCAAACTTACATTACTAAAAAAAATACGTAATATGTTTAACTGATACATAATAAATAACTATCACTCACTATAATTAGTGTCTTGAACATTTCCAAAAACTAACATGATACATTTTGCTTAATTTATACATAAGAAATGAATATTTCTCTATAAATCCTACGCAATGTATTTGTAATTTACGTAATGTTTGATTCATATAAAATTATTATCCTTTCTAAGTTGTACATAATGTATTTGTAATATTTATGTCTTTCATAACATGAAAGGAATTCTTAGGAAAGAAAACAAAGTATCTAGACAGACAATTAAGGAAATATAATTTATAGTGAAATTGATTGTAATGGTTGAGAAATAAATAATTTTATTATACAATTTGTATAAGGGAAAGTGATTTATGGTAAAGTTGGGTATAAGGGATAACAAAATAAGTGAATAGTACACAGGAAAAGAAGTTTTTAATAGTATGCTCTATTTTTAGTAATGAACAATTATTTTTAACTTGTGGCTATATATCTATACAGTTATTTACCCGGTATTCCATGTTGTGGATGTTTGCTTTGTTTTGTTTCAATATTTTTATTTTTTTATTGTACTTGTAAGTTCTAAATGCTCCACCCTGATATATGTAAATTTAGAGTTTGTATAAGAAATCATTCATTTAATCATTGAAACACATATTTTTCAGTAAAAATTGAATTGTTCCTTATGAGTATCATATACGTGTACGGTGTACCTGAAGTGTTACATACTTGTACTTGCCATCGATATTTTTATATATAATTTTTTTTAATTACATAAATTAGGATGAAATTTAAGTTAGCATATCATTATACTGCATTGTTGAAAAGAAAACTCAAATAATAAAATTTAGGCTCCCAATTTATTGCAAGAAACCATTAGTATTTTATTTTCGTCAAAACGAAGAACATCAAAATAGATTGTGGTTCGTTAATTTTGAATTTATCTAAAATTGGTTATTGTAGCATGATCTGGTAATTCGAAAAAATTTATTATCAAAATTTTATAATCATGAAGTAAACAATTTCTTCAAACATACAATGTTGTTAACACTCTTAAAAATTGTAATTTATAGTGTATGTATGAATTGCCAAAATCAAACCGAAGAAACATATATTTTTATAGTGTATATATGTGTTTTAATTTATCATCTAAAAAATAACACATGAATAGACTATATATTATTCCACAAACCAAACCATGAATTCGTGATTTAGAGATAATTGAAAAGTTAAGAAAGAAGGAAAGTTCCTTATATCACCCCTCATCCAATAAATAAAAAATTAAATAAGAAATTTATATTTGGGGAAGACCCAAATTTAGTCGACATGTGTGGACATGTATACAGGTGGCCTTCTTCAATTGCAAATGGAGACATGTGTACTCCATGCAATTCCATTCATAAAAGGATTGATGTTCCCAAAAACTCATAAGAGAGGAGTAACCATAATACCATATACATCTTGACAACCCATCCATTCTATTCTCAATGCTTCATCTCTCGTCCTCTCTTTCTACTGCTCAACCACCGCCATTGTCGTATGTGTTGATTGAGCGGGCAAAAGAACATCATATGGCCGGGTTTACTATTATAGTTGTGACAATTCGGTTAGTCTGTCCAATTTTCCAATGGCTTCAATTTCACATATAAGAAAGGTTCTACCCTTCCAAGGCTTCTATTTGATTTTGCGATGGTAGGCTTCTTTCGGAAACTATTCGGGTTCAAAGAGGAAGCCTTCAAACGATCTTTTCCGTCTGCCCCTAGCTCCGGCAACCGCACGTTCAATTTCTTCTTGTTGATCTTCTTCTATCTCCATCGACTTGACTTTAGATTCTCCATTTGAGGTTGGACGGAAGACTTAGTTAGGAAAGAGATCTTTTTTTGTCACAATAGGAAAACACGATTGCTATTGGTAGAGAAATGGATCGAATGATTTGAACTCTCTGGTTCTCCGGTTGAGATTGGACGAGAAAAAAAAAGGCCGGAAAGAGATCTTTTGTTCAGAATAGGGAAAGATAATGAATGGGGAAGAAGGGATTGTGGAGAGTGGAGACGTACGGAAAAGAGAGGGGTACTGGTCAGATGTGGTCATTTACACGTGGGCCCATGCATTTGACGAAAATAAAATACAATCAATCGCTACAGCTTGTCCAGCCCAATATGGTGAATGCAAGTTTATCTAAAACCGTCCGCATGCAATAAAAAAACTTCCCCGTGAACAGTAGCACGCGATTTGTTCGTAAGGAACAGTAAATGCGATTTTTGGTAATTCTTGCGAACTTGTGGCTTAATTATTCTAACAGCCCAATATGGTGAATGCAAGTTTATCTAAAACCGTCCGCATGCAATAAAAAAACTTCCCCGTGAACAGTAGCACGCGATTTGTTCGTAAGGAACAGTAAATGCGATTTTTGGTAATTCTTGCGAACTTGTGGCTTAATTATTCTAATCTATGGAAAGTTCTAGGCTATTCGCAATAAAATCAGGAGTACTCGGTGAGCCCAAAACCAGTCTAGTTATTCTGCTAACTTGAAGATTCGTTAGTATATGCTAACTAATATCCAAAATGTATAAACTAATATCCAAGTCTGCTACCTATCTAGATAGCACAAACTAATATTCAAAACATCACAAACTATTATATAGATACCAATTAATATTCAATATGGATACTCTTATGTGTTATCTGGATACTCTAATCTGTTATCTGGACACTAATTATGTGTTTGGATACTATTCTGTATTGTCTAGATATTAGTTTGTGAATTTGGGATAATAGTTGATTCATGGTGGATATCAGTTAGTAAACTTTGAATACTATTATGTGCTCTATAGATACTTTAGTACTTGGATATTAATTCATGTATTTTGGATATCAGTTAGTATCTGCTAACGAATCTTTAAGTTAGCATATTAACTTTCTCCGCCCCAAACTATTTTGATTGCCAATCTAGCTTTTAGATTTCAGGGCAGTACAACAATAAATTACTGGAATGAAAAAATTAGTTAAAATATAATTTTATGAAATTATTATATAAATATATTAAATACTAAATACATTGAGAAAATTAATGATAACTTTTTAAAGTGAAATATGTATGCATATGTATAATTCGAAATGTGTGATGGTAGTAACTAGAATTCTAGTAGCCACCATTTTTTTTTCTTTTTTTTTAAATCTCATAATTAAGATTGCTCCAGAATAATTTTGGGAAAAAAATATACCACATGATTATTCTATATATTCTATCCTAACGCTACTTCTAGTGTTGTTAATGATCCGAGCCGAGCTGAGCTTTCTCATAGTTTGGGCACAACTCGTTTATATATTTCCAAGCTCGAGCTCGGCTCGTGTTCTCACGAGCTTTAATATGCAAGCTCAAGATCGGCTCGTTTATGAAAAATGAAAGCTCGAGCTCAGCTCGTCAAATAAGCTTAATGAGTCCACCCGGCTAGCTCAGCCCGCTCAGAACCCCTTCACTGCGGGGCGGACGAAGGCTAGCATTCTGCAGCTCGAGAATCGCCTGCTCCACCACTTGCTCGCGAAGTCCTTCACTCCAGCTGGAGAAAGTGCCAGCACCCTGACTAGGCGGTCCCTGTACTTCATCCACTCGATCCGCACTGAGAACTATGCTCTCCACTTGGGATCTGTGGTGGCGAGGACTATGGACAAGAGTGCTCAGACTCTGGGGACCCTCCACTGCACCCCACTCATCACCCGACTGGCCGACTATTTCCATATCCCATAGCAGGATTGCACCGAGCAGGGGGCACCTAGTGGTTCGGAGAAAAGACGATCTCGAAGATGCACCTGTTGAGAGTCTCCCGCGGTGTCAAATGGGTTGAGTGCTTTCTTGTCCCCCCCATCCCTGCGGAGGATCAGACCGCAGTCCTTGATGATGCTGCCCCCGAGGATGTGGACGCTGCTCCCGACCACCCTGCCCCCCACCAGAGCACCTATGAGCATGAAGGTGGTAGCTCTACGTTTCCACCCCACGACTACTTCTCTCACCAGTTCCAGCTGCTGAATATTCAGAATCAACAGCTCCTCGAGCATCATCTCCAGTTCCAGCAATAATACTCGGCCCACCAGGCCGAGTATAACACCCGGATGGCTGCATATGATGAGCGCCTCTACCGCATGGAGGCCCAGCAGGGGGCACCCTTGCTCACATTGAGAGGGAGCGTGGCCGGGCTCGTCATATGCAGGAGGTCCAGCAACACCTTCTCCAGCTCATGAATTGAGGGCTCCAGGTACCGTTCCTCGCAAAATCCTGCTCAGTATGCTTTGAATTGACAGTATTTATGGTGATATGCAACCTAGGGAGGTAGTTGTAGCACTATGGAGGATGTTGAAGTATAAGATTTTTCCTATTTGTCTCTCTGTTGTGCCGGTTGATTTTGTGAACTAGTGGATTTAGGACCGTTGATTCATGTGATATTGATGAATCCTCTTATGTTGTGTGTGGACTCGTGTATCGAAAAAGGGTGCTCATATGTGAAATGAAAAGGCACTTGGTCCTCTATTTCAACAACTTTGAAATCTTATGACATGAGGTAAGTCCAACGTGTGTGCACCATTCATTGCACAAAATCGGGTTTTGGAAGAGATTTTAGTGATCCTTGGTTGGGTAGGCCTACAAGGTGAAGCTAAGTTGTCTCTAGTACAAGTAAAATTTCCACCCGTTTAACGGTTTGCCTACTTGAGGATGTTTTTATTAAGGTGATAGAGCTTTCGACCCCCTTAATTTCATTGACCCTTCACACGAAATGAGAAATAGGAGTTAAAAGAAGTACTCTGGCGAGCGACAGATGTACAGAACTTGCTATTGCTCACCTAATAAGGGCAGACCGCGTATACAAATTGCAGTTGGAACACCAGGAAAGTAAAAAAGAAAAACAAATAGAAAGAAGAAGGGGTTCCAACAAGTGAAATGAAATGGAAGAGCACCTCATACAATGAGTCCTCAGTTGTTGAATTGTGTGAGTCTCCTTATCAACGAATTGGTTGTCTTAGTTCCACTTCATGATCATGGGTTGAGTCTATTACTCACATTGAGAGAGATAGGGGGTGTCTTAGAAGACCAGTTGACCTCCTAAGTTTCTAAATGATCTAGAAAATCCTCTACCGACGATCGGGGTTGCATGTTGCTATAGAGGTCTGGAGAGCTGCATTGGTTTGAGTCAAGTTTTCTTGGGGAGAAGCAAACGATTAAGTGTGGGGAAATTTGATGACTTGATATATACACATGTTTTTGTCCACCATTCCTCTACCGTTTGAGTCTCATCTCTCGTGTTTTAGGCCAATTTCATGCTAGGTTGTTCTTGTTTGTGATATTTCAGGTCCTAGTATGTGAAGGAAGGTACGGGCACGAGTTCGGGGTCGATTGGACTAAGTTAGAACGATTGATGAAAAGCTTGGGAAACCACATGACCAGGCCTAAATACCACACGACCGTGTGAATGTGGCCGTGTGGAACCCCTTTGCGCTGGCAAACCACACTGGCCGAGTAAAGGGTCCTTTGTGGCCGTGTGGAATTCCCTAGGAGCTCACACGGGCAGATCAAGATTTCACACTGCCGTGCGGTTCTCGCCGGTGTAGCGTGCATGAAGGCACATAAGTGAAACGCGGCGTTTTATACTTCCACACGGGCAGCTGGCAATTTTACACGGCTGTGTGGCCTGGCCGTGTAGTCACGGAATTCTGGGTTCTAACCCAATTTCGGGTCTTTTGAATGGGGGATCGATTTTCAGAGCTAGAAACAGAGTCCTAGAGAGAGAGAGTGCGGCGAACACACCCTAGAGGTGATTTTGGAGTTGGGTTTCATCAATCAAGCTTGGATTTCATCATTGGAGTGAAGATTATCATCCCAGAGCAGATTCTTCACATCTTGACGAGTATGGCTGCTTTGTATTCTGTTTCCCTCTCTCTCTCTCTCTCTCTCTCTCTCTCTCTATGGAGTAGAACCCTCTCTCACTTGGGTATGAAGAACCCTAGTTCCATGTGTTAGGGATATCGATTGTAATGACGTTTGGATTGTGATACTGCTTGATTATAATCGATTGAAGTGTTTTGATTGAGTCAATCGAAGCCTGATCATCTTTTATTTATTTATGCTGCAACTTGAGATAGGTAGAATCTGATTAGGTTGTTAGAGCTTCTTCAATCCGTAGGTAGTGAATCGATTATACGAGAGGTAATCAATTCATTCCTTTGTACTGGAATCCAATTCCAGTAGTGGAGCTCTGTGTTAATTGCCTCAACGTTCTATCCCGGTGAAGACTAGTCGTTTGCCGCGTAGTCTGTCTGAGAGGGCTTGGTCAGCTTAAGAGATTCCAAGCTACTGTCGGATCTTCCACAGTTTAATCAACAGTAAATCAACCAAAGGTAATTACAACTTTGACCTAACTAAGGAGCTAGGGGGACTCATTCCCGAGTGACTCTTCCCCTGCTTAAGAACTTCGAACCATTTCCTGTTTTCTTACTGCTTTAGCTTAAAATCACATTCACTCAACTTAGTCTCGCTAGATAATAGATAGTCACGGAGTAGGCAGTAGATCTAGACCCCAGGTTGATAAATTGAACTTGCCACTTTTCTGCATTTCCGGACCGCGATTACACTTCGTCGCAGTTTGTTGTTATGTTTTACCATGTCAAAGATCGCTTGCCAACTCATCACAGCATTGGTAGAGAGATGGCGAAAGAATACACATTGCTTCAATTTTCGTGAAGGAGAGTGCACCATCACGCTTAAGGACATCGCCATCCTAACCGATTTGCCCATCGATGGCGATGTTATTTGTGTGGACTCTATGCCACCAGCTAAAGTTGTTGCCAATATGAGCAGTTGGCAGCATTTCATATGGACCGTCACTGGGTTGTGTCCGCCAGAAAAGGGAGATCACGACGCGGATGGTAATCCACCATTGTCCAAGGGCCAAGTATCCATCACTTGGTTGACAACGGAGATCAGGCGTAAGCACAATCTTGAGGTCGGAGGCATTCCCCTCATGGGGGAAAGTTCGGAGCATGATAAAGAAATTTATGCACGTATCTACACCCTCGGCATGATCGGAGGAGTTTTCTTCCCAAAAAATCCAACAATTTAATCAGCAATTCATGGTTGAAGATCATATTTGGAGATTGGAATGATATGGGAAACCTGAGCCGGGCATCTGCTTGCCTAGCTCATCTCTACCGCTCCCTCTGTAATGCTAGTTCGAGAGCGGTGAAGGAGATTGATGGGGCCATGTTCATCGTCCAATTTTGGGCTTGGGAGCATTTCCCATGGATTGCGCCGAAGGTAGACCCCGACAAGGAATGGGGACCCGACCATCCCCCAGGACATGAAGCTTATGGTTGTAGGTAAACAATTTCTATCCCACTCATAGTTCTCGCCTTTTTTTTTATACTAATTCAGTATTTTATAACGAAATTTTTAGTATTTATTAACATTGTGTACTTTTCCATATTAATATGTGGCTTGGTGAAACAACATGTGACAACCTAGGAGCGCATAAGCTGGAGGAGTATCGCAGGAGGCTGGATCACCTTTGGGAAGCAGAGGTAACCATCATAATACACTATTACTTCCTGCTCTATTTTCAACTTGCTTTATTATGTTTCTTGATGGTCCATTTTTTCTACACCTTCATAGCTTAAGTTCGATCCGTATCCAGAACGCATTGTCGCGCATCACGTCCACAAGTTCCCGTTGCATCCCGTTCAATAATGCACCCGAGTGCCACAAATATGCCTCCATATAGTGGAGTGGCACTTGCCGGATCGATGTCTACGACAATTCGGATGTGAGCAATGCCTACCACTGGAAGTCCCGGCGAGTCAGAGTAGGTACCACGGGAAAGATGGTCGACAAGGATCCACTAATTGGCCCAAGGAGTTTGAAGAATTGATCGATCTATGGAATAATAGGCAAGATCAGGATATTGTGACGGCATCAGCTGTGGGGCGGATGGGCTACCATGACCTATACATGGAAACATACCGAAGACAATCTGTACGTTACATGACCCCCGAATGTGCGGCGGACGGAGCTTTGGTAAGTAATTCAGTCATATTAATTTATTTATTTACTTTGAGCATCAATATATTTAGTCCTACGGGGCATTACTACTTAAATAGCTAACATTGTTATTTTCTGCCAGATTCTTCGCCGGCGGGGCGAAAGGTGGGGCTCATTAGAAGGATAGTGAATAGTCTCCATGACTGTATGAGAGCGCGTGCCCGTGACCATCACAGACACCCGCCAGTTCCCCCAGTTGCACCGCGACCGGTGACGGAAGATGTCCCCCACGTGCCTCCGTCGGTCAATAGAAGGACAAACAAGGCTACAAGGGATCGACCTCCGTGCCTGAGATGAAGCCGGTTGAGGCGTGGAAGGTGCCTACTCCATTGGAGGTGTGCCAAGGTTCAGGGTAGAGTACTCAGTATGAACCCCAGTTAAGTTTTCACTACGATCCGCGACCGAGTGCTTTCTACGACCCCAATACTCAACATGAGCCTCGCCCCAGTTTCCACTACGATTCCCCACTCGGTTACCACTATGATCCCCGACCGAGTTTCCAATACAATCTCCGGCCCAGTTTCCACTATGATCCTAGGCCAAGTACATTTCATGAATGCAAATCCTCAGCTACTTGGGTCGATGGTTCATCCTCGAGTCCCCACCAAGACTTCTCACCTTTGCATCGACCGCAACAACAATGGTAGTCCACTCCCCACCGTATGAGAGTGGATAGTCCTCGACCGCACACGGAGGGGCCACCTTGCACGGCACCGCGGAGGCATAGCACGGACCAACGCCCTTCTACGGCGAAAAGAAATCTTCCATCACTTACAACTCCTATTACACCCGGTGGACCATTCGCCCATCGCACAAGGAAACAGATGGCGAATCGTCAAAATAATGCATGAGTGTGACAAGTTGTGTTTATTTCAAGTTATGTTTTGCTTAAGTTAAGTTAAACAAGTTGTTTTTATTTGAAGTTATTTTTTGTTTTATGTAGAAGTGTGTTTGTGTGAGTGATGTGTTTATTCAAAAAGATGGAACATTGCATCGAAGTGTGTCAATTTTGAAAATCTCCAAAGCCATTTAAGCACACAAAATACAAGTACGTAACCATTGAAATTAATACACTCTGTGCACGATGTGAAAATGCATGAAATCAATATATGTGCCATTATCCGGGTTCACCACATCGGTACCTGGATTTTGAGGACCAATTGGTCCAGGACAATTTCGTTTATCATGCCCTGGTACTTTGCATATGGAACACCGCCTTGGCCCTCGCGGTGGTCTTCTAATTTAATACATATCATTTGAAATCATTTTTACCCGCGGGCGACCTGTTTCCCGCCTAAGTCCGATTGGTGGGATGATGACCTTACCCTCATAAATTGGTCAGTAAGCTTCATCCGGCAATGCACGAAAACTCTTACCATAACTGCTCTTTTGTGAGTCGATGTTGAAGAAAGGACTGACGAAATGACGAGGGTCTTTGCTCTTGTGCTTTATTCGAGCCATTGCATGGGAACAAGGTATACCTCTGCTCTGCTGCCGATCAGTAGAGTACCCTTGTACTTGTCGGTGAGGAATGTTCCATCAACTTGAATCACAGGAACACAAAATGGAAAACCATCAATACATGGCTTGAATGACCAGAAAAGATGCTTGGAATGGCGCTTGTTACCAGGCACCGGCGACTGAATTTCTTCATCGCGAGGGTTAGACACCTCCATAGCCAAAATCAATCTGGGAAGGAATGCATATGATTCTTCCTAGTCACCAAACACGGCTGCCATTGCTTTCTTTTTTCCATGCCACGCCTTCTTGTAGTTAATGATATAACCATAACGACTAGAAATGTCGGCGATGATGGATATAACCATAACGCCATATATGTTTGGATATCGATACACCATACGATCAACTCTTCTAGTGCCATCCATGCAGGTAACCTCAGTGCACATTTGATGGAGCTCTTCAAGCATCGGTCTCGTACGAATCTTCATTTTATAAAAATTGCCACCCATGTAACTTACACCCTTTTTGGTCTCTTCCGTGTAACCATTCCACCGCAACCCAAGCGTGAACTTTTGGAATGCCATCTGCAATAAAACTGTAATTAAGTAACTGACATAAAAATTACAAATGACAATGAAAAGTAATACAAAACAAACTTACGAATTAACGTTAATCGCAAAAACTAAATAATTTAAAGGTGCACAACTGAAATTTGAAGAAGAAGAAGAAGAAGAAGAAGAAGAAGAAGAAGAAGGAGTGGAGTGGAGTGGAGATTTTGAGTTTTCTGGACCTGCCTTTTATAGGCAAATTTGACACTGGAAACCGCAAGGGGGAGCAGTTTTAGTTTGGCATGCAACCCCACCCCTGCAACCTCCTGCATGTCGACATGTCGGATGTCAGGTGACGAGGCATAAACCGCTGGGGGGAGCGGTTTATGTGTCGACATGGTAAACCGCTTCCCTGTGGAGCGTTTTACCTTGCCGACACACAATCGCTCCCATAGGACGCGGTTTGTGCTAGGGCAGCCATGAAAACCGCTCCTTCAAAGAGCGTTTTTCCCATAAAAGACAAACCGCTTGTCTACCAGGCGGTTTCATGGTAAATCGACGCTTGGGTGGGCGATTTCAGTTTTAACCGCTCCTGAGTGGAGCAGTTTTTAATAAATAGTGGTAGATTTGGAATTTCTTCGTAATGAGTGGTATTTTTGTAATTTTATTTTAAACAGTGGTAGCTTTGGATTTTTCCCCAAATCAAGTGTGGGTATTAATCTTCTATTTGGATTTTCTGATTGGTAATTAATGTGAATTTATCGTTAATATATAATGACTCTCATGTATAAGGCGGGAATTCTGTGGTACAGTTGCGGCACTAGTGCCGTTTGTTAGTTTACTCGGTTCAAGTAAGGCTGGTTCGATTGAAACAATTGAACCAGGTTTGTTTAAGTAATAAATAAATAAAACAAAAGTTAAAAATGTAAAGAAAAATCCTTCATGAGTATGTGGTGGATCCCTCTTTCCTTCTCTTTTAATTGCTTCTCTTATCCCAAGACCCAAGGAACGCGGACTCCTCCAAATCACCACGGCCATCACTGATTCACTGTTGTTTGCCGACGGCCGGCCAGTGGCGGAGGCAACCTTTCAAACCACTTCTGTCCTTTTTTCATATAAGTATCTAATAAAATAATTATTTAATAAAAAATAATTAAAACCGAATAATTCATTCATAGATTAAAAATAATTGATTATACAATCATACTTTCAGAAACAACTACGAAGGAATTTCATATAGTGAAAGAAATGCAAAAACATTTGTTGTCTACACTATTATATAAGTCTCTTTCAATGTATCTTACTAAACAAGTATTAGCAAACTGGTCGCCAAATCGACTTGGAAACTTGTTCTTAATATAACTCAAAGCTGAAAATGCTCTTTTTACACTTGCAGTTGTAATTGGTAGATCAAAACTAGTGGAATTGTCGTTGTCGCTAGACAATTTCAGGGTTGTTGGGGAAAAGATAGAATTGGCATAAGGAGAAAAGAGACCCGATTAGGTCTTTATTGCAATTGGAATTTCGTTTATAGTATAATAAATTAATTTTATGTTAATTTTGGCCAAGTAATGAGTTGTGTTGTAGTGACAAAGTACTCTAATACTACCTATAGGTGATGTGTTCCATCACCAATATAAATATATATGGCGTATTGTTTTGTTCCACTGAAATTTACCCCTGTCCCGGAACAAGACTCAAAGGGCCTGCTTGTCCAAAATATCTTGGGTTAATTGATTCGTTTCTTCCTTCTTCTCTTGGGTTAATTGATTTTATCTCTTTTCCCTTTCTATATCAAGAAAGCAGAGTCCTTTCAACAAAAAAAAAAAAAAAAAAAAAGAAAGCATAGCCCTTCTTTGGTTCAAGTCAACACCTTCACTATCGGCATTTTTTTTAAAACCAGACGAAAGTCTGGAAACAAAGTCAGAGTACAGAGATTAACCACGGGCGGAAGTCGACTAATCATCGAGCGTTTTTGGCCACAAAATGGGCTTCTCTATTAACTCGACGAGTAACATATGAGTAATAACAAAACTCAAGAAGACCGGCCAGCTTGCGGATGTCGTCTATGATTGCTCCTCCGGTGGCAACAAACACCCATAGAGGCGACCTAGCTCACTTAAACACCGTGGAGGCTTGTAACGTTGAGGGAGAACTATCCGTCCCTGCAAAAACAAATGAACAAACAAGCACCTCTATTGCAGGACAACTAAGCTCCACTGAGTGAACTTAAACAAACCATTAAGGTTTAGGCGGTTACTTCGCCATCGTCGTTGCTGTTAACCGCCCATCTACATCCAAATCTTGAATCTCTCTATCAGTCTGAACCCAAATTGATTTGAATTCCGGAGAGCAAGGAATAGTTCGCAATAAGATCAATCACGTCATCCCAAGCGTAGCCGTTAAGGGATTTCGGCTGAGAAGTTTGTCCTGATAGTTATGTTAGATGGGATCAATCAAAGACGAAGACAATGGTGCAAACATAGTAAATACCTCTATATATTAATTGATACTCAATTCGACGGATCACTTTAACTGATGCTTTAATTCGACAGGATCAATCCCTTATGGAGTCATGGGTAAAAGAAAAATAACAAAATAAGAATATGATTACAATAAAGAACTTGAGTGAAAGAGAGGGTCGAACCAGAGATAAAAGGTTCCATTGTACAACTTGAATATTTTTGGATCCCTAAAATAATTCTTCTCCGCAGAAACACGGTTGAGCGATCTACGAGCCATAAATTACATATCGAGCTTAGCCCAGCACCACGATTCGCCACGAATGGGGACCTCACTGATATAAATCGTCATGTGACATTCGGTGTAGACGGAGCCCCGCTTTTTGATCAAGCGGTTCAACATCGACATCTTCCCATGCATAGTCACCGTCGCCGTGAGGTTCAGACTGCCGCCGACGATATCGTTGATCGCATTCGGATTCTCCCTCAGCCTCTTCGCCCGCAAAACGGCCGGAGCCGTGATGTTGAACGCGGACCTGGACGGGACGGTGCCTTGTACGATCGGAACCCGACCCACGAGCTTCCCGTCGTATTTGATGTGGCTCGTCGCGTTTGCAAACTCGAAGCTGGCGTAGTTCCTGTTGCGAATGCTCATCACCATTTCGCTCGTCACGCTGTCCTGGGAAATGAAGTCGTCAACCTGGAGTTTGGACAGGCCGACCGGGTAGAGAACGACGTCGGGATCTCGTGGCTTGAATACGGTCAACGCCAGCGTCACTAAAACTGCTATAGTGACGAGGACGATGATGGTCGCCGATATGCAACAAACTCGGAGCGTGGATTTACTTGTGGCCACCATCTTTTTCCTTCTTTTCCGGTGAAGAAAGGGATCTGTGTAGGGTGAGAGAAATTAGCTAGGGTTGTGGCTTCTCGAATAGCTGAATGTTGTTTGACAGGAATGAACTTCGGATGATTGAGAAACGGGTTTTGCCGTGGTTGGTATTTAAGAGGAATTGGTCACGACTGCAAAGCTGAACTAGCAGCGACTACATTTTTTGCGGTCAAATGGTGAAATTAATAGTCCAAGCTGTTCGGATTCTAGCATCCCAGCTTCCGCCAGACCCGATTATACTTAGCAAGCCTAGTTAGTTATTATTAGTTGGCAAGGAATTTAATTTTAACTTTGAACTTAGTTTTGCCGCTCTCGTAAATCAACTTTATATGTTGGGAAGAAAAAGGCTACTTATTTTATTTCATCAAAAGGTAAAATTTACACGATTCGTGATACAATATATACAGCTGTAAACAAGTAAAATAACAAAACAGTACTTAAATATAAACAAACATTACAACAAGGTACTTAAACTAAGTCTACTTTACAATATAGTCCAATTCATGCTCCAGCTTGGACTGCAAAACAGAAAACACTGCAGTAGGCAAAGACTTTGTAAAGAGATCAGCAACCTGGTTAGTAGTCGAAATATGCAGCACTTTTATTAAACCAGAAGCTATCTTATCACGAGTTAGATGGCAATCTAACTCTATGTGCTTAGTACGTTCATGTGCAACTGGGTTTTGAGCAATTCGTATAGCCGACTGACTATCAGAGTATAAAATACTAGGGGCAGAAAACGAAACACCCAAAGCAGCAAACAAGTAATGTAACCATTGAATTTCACAAGTTAAATCTGCCATGGCTCTATACTCAGCCTCAGTGGAAGATCGAGAAATGGTTTTCTGTTTCTTGGAACGCCAAGCAATTAACGAGTTACCTAAAAACACACAGAATCCTGTTGTGGAACGGCGAGAATCAGGGCATCCAACCCAATCACTGTCTGAAAAAGCCTTTAGAGTCAGTTCTGAATTACTAGGAAAAAATAAACCAAGACCTGGATTTCCTTTCAGATAGTGAAGAACACGATAAGCAGCTTGCAAATGTACATCAGTGGGTGCACTCATGAACTGAGTCAACTGATGTACAGCAAATGCTATATCAGGACGCGTGTTACACAGGTATAATAAACGTCCTACCAAACGACGATAGACCGAAGCATCATCAAGTAAAGTACCAGTCTTACTAGACAGCCTAATTCCTGGATTACAAGGTGTGCTAACAGGTTTAGCAGCCAACAAACCAGAATCAGACAAGAGATCCAAGACATACTTTCTTTGGCATAGAGAAATTCCAGTTGATTTACGCGCAATTTCCAGTCCAAGAAAGTATTTAACATGTCCTAAATCTTTGATTTTGAATGCATCATCTAAACCTTTCTTAAGATTTTCTATTTCAGACAAGTAATCACCAGACAAAATTATATCATCTACATAAACAAGCAAAGCTAAAAACTCACCATCCTTGTGTTTTGTAAACAATGAGTAATCAGATTTTGACTGTTGATAACCAGCATTCAAAAGAAATTCTGTTAACTTGTGATTCCACTGCCTACTAGCCTGTTTTAGGCCATAAAGTGATTTATTCAATTTGCATACAACATCACCAGAATTGGGAGGAAGATTTAAACCTAAGGGAACTTTCATGTACACATCTTCATCTAGTTCACCATGCAAAAAAGCATTATTTACATCTAGCTGATGTAAATGCCATCCTTTAATTGAAGCTAAAGCAAGTAAAGCCCTAACAGTTGTTAATTTAGCAACTGGTGAAAAAGTATCTAAATAATCTATACCTTCTGTTTGAGTATATCCTTTTGCAACTAATCGAGCTTTAAAGCGCTCAATAGTTCCATCAGGATGAAATTTTACCTTAAAGACCCATTTATTGCCAATGGGTTTGACTCCTGGTGGACGTAGGACAATAGTCCATGTTTTTGTTCTGATCAGTGCATCCAGTTCAGTGTTGACTGCAACATTCCATCGTTCATCCTTTGCTGCCTCATGATAACTAGTAGGTTCTGAAATAGAACTTACTGCATTAACAAAACTAGAGTGACCATTAGCAAGGTTAGTGTCAGAAATAACCGAGGATAATGGATATGGAACAGAGGAGCTCACTGCAGAGTTACAGACATAATCTTGCAATCGAGCAGGACATTGTCTATTTCTAGCAGGTCTGCCAGAAGGTTCAGAATCAAAAATAGGAGGATACTCAGGAGGTGGGGCTCCATCATCGTTGTCAGAAACAGTAGAAGAAGAAGGAACTTCTATATGTTGGTCGGGATTTAATGAATGAACTACACCATCCACTGTGTTTGCACCATGAGGTGTAACCGCAGCAGAAGGCGAAACCTGAATGACAGGAAATGCAAACTCAACTGAATCCAGATTCTAACTTTTAGAAAAGAAGGGAAAAATAGACTCGTGGAATCTAGATAGAATCTGATTAGGTTAAGAGAGCTTCCTTGATTGATAGTGGTGAATTGGTTGTGCGAGAGTCAATCAATTCACTGCTTTGTACTGGAATTAATTCCAGTAGTGGAGTTCTGTGTTCATAGCCTCAGCTTTCTATCCTGGTGAAGACTAGTCATCTGCCGGGTAGTTTGACTGAGAGGGCTTGGTCAGCTTAAGAGATTCCAAGCTAATTTAGGATCTTCCGCAGTTTAATCAACAGTAGATCAACCAAAGGTAATTGCAACTTGGACCTAATTGAGGAGCTAGGGGGAATCATACCTAAGTGAGTTCCCAACTTGTAATTAGTAGAGTAGTCAGTAGAGTAGTTTATCAATCAATCCTTAATCTAGTTTGCTAGATAATGAACCGAAGCTGAGTAATAGTAACTCTAGAGACCCGTGGATTCGATATTTATTACTTGTGCCACTATACTGCAGTCCCTTTTATTGGTTACACTTGGCCATTGTTAGGTGTTGTGTTTTAGCGTGTCAAGTTTTTGGCGTCGTTGCCGGGGACTTTCTAGATTATTAGGAAAGGCAGAAGTTTGTTACTTTAGCGTTTTTCTTTTTGTTTTCCACCCTTGCTTTTCACTTGGGTGTTTTTGTTTTTGTTGGTGCAGATCTGAATCATGGATCCTCATGGCTTCTCCAATCATTGGGGGTATCCACCACCATCCGAGTGGTATTACCCCGAGACTCCCTGTAGCAATCAAGAAGGAGAAGACTATGGATTCGGGTTCCAGTACCAACCCCCTTTCTACGGAGAACAACCAGACCCCTGGGCATATCAAGAACAACCTCATTACCAAGAAGAATTTCTCCCACAACCAGAAGGGTCATCGGCGCTGGAGTTACCCATGGCGGCCTTCACGGGCCAATCTGCAGAGCCGTGCTACACTCCACAGCCAGATCCAAACTATGAATTGAGGCTTCTCGTGGAGCAGTTTGCTCGAGACACTGAGAGAGCATGCTCCAAGATGGATCTTAAAATCCAAGCCCTTGCCTCGTCCGATCCCTCATTTCTCCATGACATGGAGCAGACTGTTCAGTGCTCAGCGAAGCAAACAGAGTGGGTGAAGCAAGTTTGCTCACATCCTGCTCAAGATCACCTTTCTGCTACTATGCTAGAAGAGGTGGAGTATGACAAGGGCAACGGGGGCGTTGAGGAGCCTACAAAATTTATCACGGAGAACTTCCATGATAATCATGATCAGGAAAGTCCTCTGGTTGCAGATCACACTGTTCCTCATTTATGCTCTAACATGCTGGGCCTGTGCGAGGAGATGCAAGCTGGTCCCATTGAAGAAATTGCTTGGCGACTTGCTCTCCAATCCGTGCTAGAAGAAGAAGAGCAAGAAAGGGTGCAGAAAGAAGTTGTGGAGGATGACGAAAGTGAAGCAGGAGGAGTTCTTGATCATTTCCCAGGGGTGATACCACATCTAGAAGGAAGGGGGGTTGTGGAGGCAATTGGCGTCCAGGCTGAGGACGGAGTTAAGGTGGAAGAGGCCTGCACCGGCCATGAGTTACATGTGATATCTCCACCAAACTTCGAGGAGCTGCTTGGCAAGGACCCATTTGCAGTGTCTCTTTGCCAGACCAAGGCCACATCAACATCGGTCCCTCTTGGTGGACGCGATGGTGGCCAATCGATGCTGTCTTATCTGGTTTGGGGCAATGAGACGAGAGAAGAGAAGAAGAGGTCTCGAGGGTGGAGACTTCATCTGCATCAAGTGCACGAGCCTTCATCACCTGCCACACCACATGCTCGTGACTTGAGACTCCACCTCATTGACGAGAACCTCAACTTCAAGGAGGTTTTAGCATGGACCGAAACTTAGGAGCCATCGTCCGGCTCACGACGTGAAAGAAGCGCTTGTTGGGAGGCAACCCAACCAGTCGGTTTGCATTTCTTTCTCTATTTCTCCTCGGTTGAGTCAGTTTTGTTATTTGATTTTAGAGTCAATAACTCAACCTTTGTCAGATTTTGTGTGGTGTTTGTGTTCTGATTACTCTCTCTTCCTGGAATGCACCGCCTGACCCGTACATCATCATTCACCCTTGATCTGGTAACTTCGTTCTACCCTCCTTATCTTTCCTCCATTGAGGACAATGTCGTGCTTAAGTGTGGGGGGTGTTCGATTATTTATGCGGGTGAATGTTTGGCTGTTTGTGTGCTTGGAGCCTAGTCCACTGTCCAAATTTTGAAATTTGAGGGCTCCAAGTACGTGTTCCTTGCAATTGCCTGCTCAGTATGCTTTGAATTGACAGTCTTTATAGTAATATGCAACCTAGGGAGGTAGTGTAGCACTATGGAGGATGTTGATGCATTTAAGAAGTCTCATTGCTTCTTCATATTGTGTTGGTTGATTGAGTGAATTAGTGATCTTAGGACCCTTGAATTGTGTGGTGTTGTGGATTCTCTACCTGTCATGGACTCTTGTATCATGTTTTGAGTTTAACAGGTGCTCGAAAATGTGCTTCAAAATAACGTCTCCCGTGCGAATAGGGCGAAAGTGTGTAAGGGGAGACGGGAATTCGTTCCCAATTTCCACCTACTACCTCCAGCCCCCTTACATGTCTTTCCCCCGCACGAGGCTCGAGACATCCGCTCCTGGCATGGCCGGTAAGAGTAGGTTGGGACCCTTGAAAAAAAAAATAATAACAGAAAACAAGCACAACAGAAAAGAAAAGGGGTTCCAACCATCTTCAAGAAGAAAATAGAGCACCTTGAAAAATGTGAGTCCATGATCTTTTTTTTTGAGAATCTCTTCATCCACAATTCATTTGTCCTCTGTTCACTATTTGCCATGATGCCAACTCGATACTAGTGCTCTCGCCGAAGAAGCTATGAGATGACTTGTGTGTCGGTTGACCTCGTAAGTTGCTAAATGATCTAGGAAGTCCTCTACCTACGATCTGGGGTGTTTGTTGCTATAGATGTCTGGAGAGTTGCATTGGTTTGAGTTAGGTTTGCTTGGGGACAAGCAAACAGTTAAGTGTGGGGGGATTTGATGACTCGGTATTTGCACATGTTTTCCCCTTTGTTTCTTGATTGTTTGAGCTTGAATTATCGTGTCTTTGGCCTATTTTATGCTAGGTTGTGTTCCTTTGTCCCATTTCAGGTCCTAGCACATAAAGTGAAGCATAGGAGCAAGTTTCAAGTCAATCAGAGATCAATTGACGATTCGAGAGAAGAAACTCGGGCATGACCTGAAGAAGAATGGATTTCTACCTCAATTTATGGACAAAGAATCATGCAAGCTTGTTATGAAAAGAAAGAGGACGAGACTACGAGCGTCTGGGATCAAACGGCGACTGAATCGGAGGTCAAACGAGCTCAAACGAGATCAACGAAGCTTAGGAGTGCATGCTGGAAATTGTGCACGGCCAGAACCTCAATTTGCACGGCTGTGCAAGTAGGGGGTGCGAGTTTCAGCATAAAAGTTGTTTTGCGATTTTTGGAGAGAGAGAGCTGGGTTTTGGATCCCAAACACCCAAGGGACGAACCCTAGAGAGAGAGAGCGACTTGGAAACATTCTTGGAGCTATTTTGGAGGATTTCTTCGCCATTGGAGCTCGGGAATCAAACTTGGAAATGGAGATTGAAGATCTAGATCAGATTTCTGCAGTCTCTCTCTTCTCTATGGAGTAATTTCCCTTCACTTAGGTTTTGAGGAACCCTAGTTCCATGTGTTAGGATCGTTCTTGTATGAAGTTTTGGATGCTATATTGTTTGATTATAATCGATTGAGGCATGATTTATTGAGTCAATTGAATCTTGATCAAATTCTCTTGATTTCTGCTTTAACCTATGATAGATAGAATCTGATTAGGTTAAGAGAGCTTCCTTGATTGATAGTGGTGAATTGGTTGTGCGAGAGTCAATCAATTCACTGCTTTGTACTGGAATTAATTCCAGTAGTGGAGTTCTGTGTTCATAGCCTCAGCTTTCTATCCTGGTGAAGACTAGTCGTCTGCCGGGTAGTTTGACTGAGAGGGCTTGGTCAGCTTAAGAGATTCCAAGCTAATTTAGGATCTTCCGCAGTTTAATCAACAGTAGATCAACCAAAGGTAATTGCAACTTGGATCTAATTGAGGAGCTAGGGGGAATCATACCTAAGTGAGTTCCCAACTTGTAATTAGTAGAGTAGTCAGTAGAGTAGTTTATCAATCAATCCTTAATCTAGTTTTCTAGATAATGAACTGAAGCTGAGTAATAGTAACTCTAGAGACCCGTGGATTCGATATTTATTACTTGTGCCACTATACTACAGTCCCTTTCGTTGGTTACACTTGGCCATTGTTAGGTGTTGTGTTTTAGCGTGTCAACCACATCTCTAGACTCAAAAACAGTATTGGTAGCTAAGTTATAAAGCTTATAACCCTTAGTGGCAAAAGGAAATCCTAGGAAAACACAAGGATCTGCTCTAGGTTGAAACTTGGGACGATTATGAGACAAGGTAGACGCATAAGCCAAGCAACCAAACACACGAAAACTATTGTAATCTGGAACAGAATCATGAAGCAGTTCATAGGGAGACTTATCACCTAAGACTGGACTAGGAACTCGATTAATCAAAAAAGTGGCATGTAACACAGCATGACCCCAAAAACGTGAAGAAAGAGAAGACTGAAACAAAAGACTCGAGCAACAGCAATGATGTGCTGCTGCTTGCGCTCCACCCGACCATTTTGCTGAGAAGACTCTACACAAGTTGTCTGATGCACAATACCTAAGGAATCAAAAAATGCACGCATCTGAAACTCCTGACCATTATCTGACCTAAGTGTCTTTATTCTAACATTGTATTGGTTTTGAACATGAGCAACAAAATTCTGAATTAAAGGTCGAGCTTCAGATTTCTTATGCATAAGATAAACCCATGTATTACGTGAAAAATCATCTACTATGGTCAAAAAATAACGATGACCCTCAAAAGTAGGAACACTATAAGGACCCCAAATATCTGTATGCACGAGATCAAACATATGCTCAGCTTGGGACTCACTTACCATAAAGGGAAGACGTTTCTGTTTGGCCAGTGGGCAAACAGAACAGTGTTTTGTACATTTAGAATCAATACCCCTTATTCTAGATGCTAGAGTTTGTAAACGAGACAAAGATACATGACCTAGGCGAAAGTGCCAAAGATCAAAATCATGAACAGTCTTATCAAACAACACTGAAAAAGCAGAAGAATCTGGACAGGGTGAAGACATTGGTAGAGGCAGAGGAGCTGAGGTGTGCACTGTTTCTGAAAAACAGTAAAGTCCACCGCTCTCTCTAGCTATACCAATCATCTTGTGGGAAGCCAGATCCTGTAGTAAGCAATGATCAGTAAAAAACGTCAAGGAACATGACGAATCTTTGCTTAATTTGCTAACTGAGATCAAATTAAAACCAAAGTGAGGTATTAAAAGAACTCTCTTCAGAATTAACTGGTCATTTAACCTAACCGAACCTATATGAGTAACAGGAACTCGAGAACCATTCGGTAATGATACAAACACATCACACACAGCAACAGGTGATAACAAACAAGCAATATCAGACACCACATGATCAGAAGCACCACTGTCTAAAATCCATTTAGATGTGTTAACAACCACAGAATTGGCAAGAACAAACTTACCTCCATCCTGGCTTGAGGAAGCACCTGAGGAAGAAGCCAGGAATGCAGAGTGTGATGGATAAGACTGCTCGACACAACCTCCAGTGGTGATAGAGTTCACAGTAGGGACTGGAGGAGGAAGAGCCTGAGGGTGACTCTGAGCAAACAATGCCCTATACTGCTGCTGTGTCAAGACAACAGAATCGGAAGGAACACTTCCGTTCTCACTAGAACCAGAATTGTTAGTGTCAACAGACTCACTAACCACAGCATTGACTCTAGGACGTGGCTTATACCCTGGTGGATAACCATGTTTCTTGTAGCAACGATCAACAGTATGCCCAGTCAAGCCACAAAATGAACAAACAGGCCTTTTCGACTGATTATTTCCCCTATGAGGACCAGACTGAACAGCACAGGCCATAGGATTGGCAGGTTTAGGGTTAGGGTTCCTAATCTGACGCTCATGCTGGGCTATCATAGAGAAGACCTTGTTAATGGGAGGCAGAGGATCCATTAACAGTATCGAACACCTAACAGACTCAAAATCCTCATTCAGACCTCTCAAGAACCTAATAACCTGATCTACTCTCATGTAGTCAGCACAAGAACAGCGAGGAACACATGCACAAGATCGCACAGGACGGTAAGTCATCAACTCATCCCAAAGAACCCTAAATCTGGTGAAGAACGCACTTACAGACAGATCGCCTTGTTTGAGACCGTAGATCTCATCCTGTAGATCAGCGACGCGAACTAGATCTGCGATGCTGAAGCGCTCCTGAAGATCACGCCAAACTTCAACAGCAGTGTTGAGCCAGAGAACGCTCTGTGCAATCTCCGGCGAGAGCGACCGGAGAATCCACCCGAGGACGAGCGTGTCACACATCTGCCAGGCCTGGAAGAGCGGATCGCCAGCAGGAGGCGTCGGGACGGAAGGATCGACGAAGGAGATCTTGTTCTTCGACATAAGACCAAATCACATGGATCTGGCCCAGGAATGGTAATTCGGCCCGGTGAGGACGACGGAGACGAGATGCGCCGTGGACGAATCGCCAAAACTGATGAAGTACGGGTGATTTGGTGCGAGCGTCGCCGAGATCGGCAACGGTGGCTGGAACGAAGAGGCGGAAGAAGTCGCCATGGAAAGGAAACGCGGAAGCAAGAAAAGAGATGAAACGTCAAGAACTCTCTAGAAACGGATTCGCTCTGATACCATGTTGGGAAGAAAAAGGCTACTTATTTTATTTCATCAAAAAGTAAAATTTACACTGTTCGTGATACAATATATACAGCTGTAAACAAGTAAAATAACAAAACAGTACTTAAATATAAACAAATATTACAACAAGGTACTTAAACTAAGTCTACTTTACAATATAGTCCAACATTATATTTAATCAAATGGGCATATGGAGCCCTTTTGTTGGAGGTACAGTCACAGATCTTGGCAGCCGGGTTGACGTAAAATAATGTGATTAAAGACAGAAATATAGGAAGAATTAGCCGCTGACCAATTCAGAGAGAATATAATAGAGGAAATTAGGATTTAAAACATTCAACACGATTGCTGCTTCCTCCCAAGGGACGATTGGATACCCAGCACGATTGCTGCTTGGACGTTGTTTTCTTGCAGAATGAAGGCCACCAGGCACACATTTTATTTCATACAATAGAAAATATACATTATTCAATTACAAGCTGTTTATTTATAGTAAACATACTAGTCCTATTAAAGCGCAGATACAGTAAATATTACAATTTAATCCTCATATATTACATGAATTCCATTTAGCTCCTTGGAATTTCTTCTTCGGACAACTCCCCTCACAAGCTGGCGCATATATGTCCAAACGATCTAGCTTGGCCTGCAAAGATTGGAAAACAACTACTTGAAGAGACCTAGTAAACATATCAGCCATTGATTGGTTAAAGAAACATGTACAACCTTAATAACTCCACTCAATATCTTATCCTTAATCACAAGTCAATGGAATTCTATATGTTTGGTTTGATGGCAGAAAGACTATCGCAGAAAACAGGAGTAGGAGTTAATGGTAAGATCAATTTGCAAATCATATAAGATATGTATCTTAACCAAATAATCTCATAATTTGAACTTGTCGTTGACTTGTGATTAAGGATAAGATATTAATTAAAGAATTTCCAAGCATTATACAAAAACTACTTGTAAACCTGGGAGTGTTGGGCATCTTGCCCAGTCACTGTCACAAAAAAAGCCGGTAGAAAAGTAGAGGAGTCACTGGAAAATAGACCTTGCCCAATAGACCCATTAATATAACGAAGTACCCTTTCAATGGCATGCATATGACTATTAATAGGGCAACAAGTGAATAGGCACAACTGATGAACCGCATATGCAAGGTGATCGGGACGAGTATTACACAAGTATAACAACCTACCAATTGATCTCTTATAGACATAACTCATAAGGGTCTTGAAGGAGATTACCAGTTTTGGCTGATAGTTAAGGACATAGAATAGATATATGGTGAATTAACTGGCTCTGCACTCTAAAATCCATAATCTGTTAGCAGATCCAATGCAAATTTTCTGACATAGCATGATACCATTGGATAACCTTTGAAATTTAAAACCCAAGTAAATATTTAAGCTCTCCTAGGTCTTTGATTGTAAAGGTATTATCCAATCTAGTTTTGACAAAGATCAAATGGCAATATTGTTGAATTGAAACATGAACGGTAGAATGTCCAAATCTATAATGACAAAGTTCAAATGGAAATATTGTTGAATTGAAACAAACATTAAATGAGGATGAAATGGAATGGTGAATATGGGAAGATGAGGCTTAAAGATGTTATAGACCATATTCTTGTTTAGTTGTACCAATCATCCTTCGGGATGTGAAATCTTGAATTAAACAAGAACCGCCATGGAATTTTAATGAACTGTTTGATGCTTTAACTAGTTTAGAAACTGAAATTAGGTTAAATATGAAAGCAAGAATGTATTGAACATCATATAGAACTAACATAGGACTGATCCAAATGGTACCTAATTTATAAGAAACTTTAACATTAATTCCACTTGGCAAAGAAACATGCATATGTTCAATTGCTCTATAAGATTCAAACAAGTGCTTCACAGATACTACATGATCTGTAGCCCCACTATCTATTATCAAAACAAGTGTAGTAGAAGAGGAGTGTAAAGTAGGGAGGATTCTACCATTTTGCTTAGAAGCTATGATAATAGTAGGAATGAGTGAGTGAGTAGAACCAGAACCTCCAGGAGCTAGCATCATAGTAGACTGATGAGTCGAAGTGACAAGGTTTGAAACTGGTGCGTTAGTTGACGGAAAGCCACCTGGAACCCATTTATTTCATCCAACAGAAAAGATACATTATTAAGTTACAATCCATGTATTCATACTAAACCTATTTGATGAGGGCATCCATACAAAATCTATCACGAGTCCAACCTTGGTGCAAGAGGAGGCTGCTCAAATTCAAGGCCCAATTAGTCGAAGCCAAAACAAATCGTTCAAAGCTCAACTACAAGCATATTTGGCTAATAGTTTTGCATCATTGGAGCCTGAATTGTTTGTGGGCCTAGAGATTGTCATCATACACCTCCAAGACAAAGAGCCCAAGTTGGCAGATGGAGAGGAGGAGCTTACTTGAAGCTTAAGTCATTACTAGTGCGAAAACAAGGCGCGACAGGTACCTTGTAGGGCAAATTCTAGTTGAATTGTTTTTCCTTTTAGTTTTTGGCTTCCTGACCTTGTACTATTCAGATTTTAAGGTTGTTTAAGGATAGATTCATTGTTTTGAAACATTTATACAAAGAGGGTGATTTGCCTACGGGTTGAACTCATCTTTTATCAATCGAAACCCTAGTTTCTGAGAATTCAACATTAAATCTCTTATTTGCTTTCTTGTTCGTTCGTGGAATCGATCCAACAAGGAGAGCCCGACGTTATCAACTAGTCAATCACCCTAGTTGTGGAGTCACATCGTATACTTGACTTTATTCCCATCCGTGGTGTAGGTGCGAGTTATTTCCCTCTCTGTGTTCGTTGTGTTGCTAATCATTGACTTTTCTGCGTTTCTGATTGTTAATTTCAAAAGTAGGAGCCTCAGCTTATATAAGGTGGTATCAGAGAAATGGTTCAAACACAGTGGCATACGTATCCCCCATATTGTGAATAATCAACCATATCAGGTTTTGCGTCCTTAAAGTACACCTGTTGGAAAAGTCATTCTAGAAAATACAAAAAAAAGAGCACAAAAGGTTCAAGATTAGCTCGTAAAAGACAAGAATAGAGGCCAGATCAAGCAATATTGTTTCTTGATCAAGTCTTGTTGAGTCTTAGTCGAGTTTGTTACTTCTTGGTTGAGTTTTGGGTTGTGTATTTGGTTTCTTGGGGATCTTGTTCATTGCTACTAGGGCTGCTTGATAGGAAGTCGTTTCTAGATCTTTCTTGTGGTTGAATATACTGGCTGTTTTTTTTTTGTTATACTTTCAGATTAAGAAACATGTCAAGGGTTTGAAGAGTGCGAGTGGAAAGAGGATTTTTTAGGTCATTATCGGGTAAAAGCCAATCTTTCGTGGAGTGAAATATGAGTGGTAAGAAGAATTGTGATCCTTCGTCGAGTGAAACACGTAAGGGAGCACTTTTGGTGAGGCCTTTTTTGTACAGTTATTCTTAAACTTTAAGTTTGAGCATCATGTTAGGAAAGGAGGTTGACAGTCATGCGATGCAAGATAACTCTGTGGCCATTGAGAACGTGGAGGGCATACCTAAAGCTACAATGGAAGGGCTAGTTGGTTAGCTCACACGAATGATGCGGACTCAACATGACTAGCTACACAATTTCCTCGATGAGATGGATAAAGCTATCAACATACACTACAATGAGGAAGAGGAACTACCACCACCACGTGGGAGACATGGTTGACCTCTAGGTCCTAATGACTATCAACCATTAAGAGGAAGAGGAGGTAGAGGCCGAGGAAGGCGACCACCATTCTAAGCTCGTAGAGATCTAGAACCTCATGAATATGAGAAGTACTACGAGGAGAACGAGTTTCCCCAACATAGGGACAATGACATGAGGGGAGAAGGTGAAAGTACCATCATTCCAAGGGCGAAGTGAAGCATACCTCGACTGGGAGAGAAAGATGGAGTACTTGTTCGAGTGTCACGACTACTTTAAACAAAAAAAGGTAACCATTGACGCTCTTGAGTTCTCTGATTATGCAATTATTTGGTGGGATCAGTTGTGTGCCACGAGGAGAAATCCATAGCAACGTGGCAAAAAATGAAAAAAATTAATGAGGAAGAGATTCGTTCCCATTCATCATCAACGTGAGCTTCACCAAGCTCTCCATTTATTGAAGCAAGGCTCGAAGAGGGTGGAGGACTACTTCAAGGAGGCGGAGACCCTTATGATTCGAGCTCACATCATTGAATATAGGGAAGCAACACTGGCTTGGTTTTATAATGGTCTCAACCGAGAGATCAGGCAGGTCATGGAGATTGACGATCTGGTGCATATGGCTACTAAGGTGGAGAAGTAGGCTTTGCAAGAAGGTCCACCCCTTCAACTAGAGCTTCTTCGAGTGTATCACGAACCCCATTCGCGAAGAATGAGGATCCCAAAAATCAGGATTTGGAGACAAAGGTTATTTGCATGTAAATGTCACTTATTTGCTTTTGTTTATCATTGGATGCAAATAAATTATTTGAATCATTTGCCTCTGTCTCGAATTCCTTTTAGAGAAAAATATAGTCGCAAATAGAGATAGATACTAGTTATAAAAACAAATATTTGTATCGAATTGTATTATCCGCCACACATGAGAAGTGACATGGAGAAGGTTGTGCAAGATGTCTTAAGTTCCGCCAAGCCAAATCAAAAGTACAGCCCAACGGCTTATATATTCCTTTCCCTATTCCTACTTCTCCTTGGATTGACATCTATATGGATTTTGTTATTGTATTGCCTTGGCGTAAACGTAGTAGAGATTCTGTGTTCGTTGTGGTTTATCGATTTTCGAAGAAGGCACACTATATAGCATGTCATAAAACTTATATGCATCTAATGTAGCCGAATAGTTCTTTGTAGAAATTGTAAGGTTGCATGGTATGCCTCGTACGATAGTGTCTGATCGTGATGTCAAGTTCTTGAATACTTCTGAAAAACTATGTGTCGTAAGCTTGGAAAAAAATTGCTATTTTCTACAACTTGTCACCCTCAAACGGATGTTCAAACTGAAGTGGATAATAGAACGTTGTCTCAAATGCTTCGGGCAATCATTCGAAGTAATATCAAAGCGTGGGAAGAATGTTTGCCTCACGTCGAATTTGCATCTTGTAGACACCACTTTTTGTCAAAACATATTTAACTAAATTTTTGTTTAAAATTTTCAATAGCAAATCTTAAATGAAGTCCTACCTAAAATATATTTATAGTGATTGGGATCGGTTATATTTGTCACAACTCGATGAGATTAAGCAATAGCAAATCTCGATCGATATGATTTGATAGCGAGAGTTGACATGATTTGCTTTGGTTCGACGAATTAGGCGATTTAACAGTTTTGTGAGTTGATCTTTTGATTGGTTCTTAAGACTTTGGACCTGGTGAGGATTAAATCTCAATTTTGAAGCAATAAAAGTAGTCGAATTAAGAAAAGATAAATAAGCATATTATTAAACTAAATTCGAATTAAATCAAATATAAATAAAAATTTCAATCACAATGCTATTCCATAATAATTGATAAATAAAATTTACATTAAATACAAACAAAATACAACAATAAAATAAATTTAGGCCCAAACCAAGACCCAAAGTCAAAGTCAACTTTTGGTTAATTCTGTCAATAAAAGTCAAAGGCAGTCAACTCGATCAGGTAGGACCAAACCCAAATCGGTCTTACCCAAAATCCGTACTATTGCAAACTTGGGAAACAAGCTGCCAATTCTATGTAATGAACACCTTAGACAGCTTATTCTCCTCCATGACAGCTTCTTCCATTCTCTTCTTCCCTACGGTTCCACCCTTTTCTGCTTCCACTTTTTCCTGCTGTAACCCCTTTCTCAATCACTTAAACAAAGCTAGAGACACTTCCCCCTTCCTCAATCAGAGAAAGAACGCTTAGGGATCCTCTTCCTTTTCCTCCTTGCTTGGAAAAGAGACAAACACACCCAGAGAAGCCAGAAACAGACAGACAAAGAAAATAAACTTCTTTCTTCTACTTAGGAGACACACAAACAACAAAATCATAAAAGACAGAAAGAGATAGCAAAAGGTAGCGTCAAAGACTGACACAGAAGTTGAAGAAAAGGAGTCAGAGTCACCCCCAAAGTGCAATCATCAAGATTGTCAACACTAAATCTAGTGTCACTATGATTATCCTCTTTCATATATAACCATCTTACTTCTTCCTTTCTTAAATGAAAATATCTCAAATTACTCCATATTCAAACAAAACCCAACTATAAACACAACTTTGCCGAACCAAAACTATCAACACAAACTTCCCAAATTGAAACCACACCTACAGTATACAAATTTTCAAACCAACACGACACACAATTTCCATATTCGAATCCACATCTTACACCTACAACTTCCAGTTTCAAAATAATCCCAATCGAAATCCTAGATTCGTAAAACTCCATACATTTCAGCCTCTAAACCGACATCGAAAGCAAACCTCGGATTCCCAGAAAAAATTAAAAAAACTTACCAAGCGAAACCCCTAACAGACGTTTTCTAGGTTTCCCTTGTCGCCGGTGGAACTAGAGAGCCGACGACTCTTATTTTTCTTCTCTCGTCGTCACCAGAGGTCCTTGCTGGAGGCTCCCTTCCTTAGTCCGAAACCACAACAAAAGACAAGAGGTCAGAACCTAAAGCTCCCCCAAAATTAATAAAAAAGGCGAATCAAAACCAAAGGTAGACAACCCACCTGAAACCTTTCATCGAAGCTTTGCTCCTTTCTTGTCACCGGCCGAAGCGACTTCATCTCCGTCGTCGGCGACCTCTATCATCTTTCCCTTTTCGATCAGACCCCAATCAATAAGATAACCCACAAAAGAATAACACAACAGGAATCAGAATCTCACAAAAAGTCCCAATTAAAACCCTAAATATTGACATGCAAGAAAACCCATCTTACCTTCGCCACCGTTGTCTTCCTCGTCGCCGGTGCCCATCGAAGTTAGCGTTCTCGTCGCCTCCATCTTTCATTCCTTACTTTCTCCTCGTCACTTCCCGAAAGTAAGAAAGAAGAAAAGAGCATATAGGCGATGTGCAAGTACAAGGGCAGATCGAGATGGGGAAGGTTTAGAAATCGAGGGCGAGAGGGAGAATGGGCCGCATTATCTTTCTCCTTTTGGTTTTTTTTCCAGAGAAGAAACAAAGAGTGAAGAGGATATGGAAAAGTGGTGCAACTAGGTAAGAGGGTTGTGTTTTGCTCTAAAACCCAAATAACGCCTTAACCATATGAGCTACAACCAGTGTTGTTGAAACCGGACCGGTCAGCGATCCGGATTAGCAAGAGGTTTAAGGTTTATCGAATAACCGGTCATTAACCGGTATAAAACCGATCATAAAACCGGTAACATACAAAATTTTGAAAATAAAATAATTATGACTATATTGTACATCTGTAATTAGGTATTAATTTTTAAATTGAAAATTCTACATATATTTAGTAGAAGAATTTAATACTAAAATCTAACCATAATAATTATAATAAAAATACATAAGAATTGAAAATTTGATTAGTGCAAACCTAGTTCTTACGTCTATGGAATTTGATTTGTGGTGGTAATCAATTGAGAAATTGAATGTAGGAATTGAGAAAAAGGAAAGAATTAAGAAGGAGAAGAGAGGTTACAGAGAGATTGAGAGGTGGCGCCATGTTAGGAAATAAGAGGAGAAGAAAAGTGGAAAGTGATTAATTAACGGAAAGAAACATTTTTGTCTTCCCTTTCAATTTCAGCGTCCGTTTAGAACGAAGAAAGGTAAGAAATGGATCAAACCGGTGGATCGGGTCATCCGGTTTTGATGGCTAACCGGTTAAACCGGTCAAAATCCGGCCGTTCATTTTCTTTGCGTTTTTAGGCGATCGATACCGGGAGACTGGACGGGTCCGGTTTTTTGCGGTCTAACCGGCCGGTCCGGTCCGGTTTTGATAACAATGGCTACAACAAATTCCTTTTTCAATTAATCCTCTATTATGTCTTAATTAAGACACACTTAATATAATTGAATCACAAATCAATAGAAATATAACGTGATAAATCTTTCGGTTAATATTTAATTAATTAATGTGAATACTCATATTAAAGTTATTTAACACATTACCCTGTCTATACTAACAAGATGAGTAATCAAATTACATCTAAAACAATGTAATCATCTATCTAATCTAAAGAATATAATAAGAGTTTTCTCATTTAAGCCTTCACGATTTTGAATTCCCTATCTTCTCATGCGTCCACCTCAGCACATACTAGCAGCCAATCAAATCATTTTAAACAAAAAAAGAACCAACCAAGAAAAACAATTCCCCTCCGTGAACTGCCCCGCACCAAAATTTTCCATACTTTTTTATTTTATTTTACAGTTTCCTTTAACCGTCCATTTCCTTTGGTTTTTTTTCCTTTACATTTTTTTTCTTCTTAAATACATTTGTTTATGTCTTTTAGATATCAGTTATGTTTGTTACTATCTAAAAAAATTGATAAAGTCCATTCCACATTTCGCTGTATAATTTGACACAACGTTCATAATAATATTAAAAAGTTGAGTTGTATTTCAAATGCACTAGCAATTTGTAGTGTTTATTTTTTGGGTATTTATTTTGAGTGTTTGATAATTTTCATGTAAATTATACATCGAGATTTTATAAAACGCCATTATTTTGAATTTTTTTTTTGTACAACTTTATCCCCTCATGATTTAAAATTGCATAATATGATGATAAATATTGAAATTTTGTAACGTAATCATGTTATACATTTAGCCAAGAGTCAGTATCTCAATTAACGGCCGAATGTTTCTACTTGAAAATTAACTTATATCGTTCCAATTTCATGGGTGTCCTTAATGGTGGTCGAAATTAATTTTATATGTATGAGTCAACCTCTCAAACCATACACTTTGGTCATAAATAAAGAATACCAAATGTTTTTTGAAGAATGTATCCAAAAATAGTTTAAGTATGTCAACAAATTATTTAATACAGATGTTATTCATAAGATGTTCAAAAATATGAACAAAATTAATCATCTAACAAATTGATTAAATATTGAAATGACACTGACCCGGCCAATGGCCGGGATCAAAGCTAGTATTCTTAATCACGAGTTTATTAAATATAATTCACATTCCGAATCACTTAAACAAACTACGTGGACTTTGATCCCGATTACTCGGGTACGTAGGCAACCAATAGGTTCGAGTCCAATTAATCGCAAACTTTTTCTATAAATTGAGAATTACGTCAATAGACGTATGATCAAATTGTATATTAATCGACGCCCAATTAATTGAATCTCATAATTAAATACGTAATTAAAGCCAAATATTAATAAATCACTCATTCTTAAAAACTTATCGATTTAAATAGTACCAATTTTTGGTCGTTGTGGGGTGTGAACACACTCCCCACACGTAACCGTACTCCCGAACCCAAATTTCTCAAATTCCGCGGGTAATTAGCATAAATGGTAACAAACCTTTGCACTTAGTACAAAACGGTCACAAACCTTTAATTTGTAACAATACGGTAACAAAACTTTGAAATTGTATAAAATGGTCACCGCTATTTAATTTGTGACCGTTTTGTTTTAAGTGCAAAGGTTTGTTACCGAATCGTTACAAATTAAATGTTTGTCATGTTTTGAGGTCGGGTAGTTTGTTCGTTAAGTATATGACACTAACCACTTGAACGACATATATGATGTCAGGTCATGTGTTCATCGACATATTTGCTTTGCCGAATAAGAATGCCCTCAGTTGACCTTTCAATTTCGATACCAAGAAAGTTAGAAAGTAGACAGAGTTTTTTCAACTAAAAAGCAGTCTGGAACCCGTTTGTGAGCCATTGAATTCTCTCATTGTCATCATTTATGACGATCATATCATTCACATACATTAACAAAACTACCATACAACTAGAACGAATTGTAACGGTGATTGAGCGTTCAAACTTTTGAACTTAATTTGTACAAAACGGTCACCAAAAGTCTAATTTGCAACGACACGGTAACAAAAGTTTGAACTAGTATGAAATGGTCACGCGGTTTAATTTGTGACCGTTTTGTTATCAAATGGTTACAAATTAAAGGTTTGTGACTGTTTTGTACTAAGTGCAATGGTTTGTGACCATTTATGCTAAATACCCCAAATTCCGCAGATAAGTTTCCAGTTTCGACCGTGAGGTGGAGACCGAATCAAAAGGTTTTCAATCCACCAGAATTAAGATCGATGGCGAATCTGAGCAATTCGCGACGGATTTCCTGATTCGGAGGGGCGGTTGTGACAGTGGCGACTCCGCTGGGGAGACGCGAAGGGTCCCCGATCTCGAGGGGCGTTTGCAACAGTGGCGACTTTGCTGGGGACAATTTGAGATTCGAGCTACATTAATTAGATCGATAAGATTCCCTACCTTCTTTAACGTGTTGGGTGTTTATTATGTTGTTTGTGAATTTAATTTATCTTGTATTTAATTATTTGCATTCATACACCAAAGCTCTATACCCGAGCTCTAACTTTATAAAATGAAACAAGTAGCGTGACTTCTACAATAGTAGGGGAATAACATGAAACTTTCTAACCAAGTTGAACTCAAATCCGAGATTGATTTGAGGTATCTGGCTAAACTCGAAAGGGTTTTGAAAAGATACAACTTGGGAGCCTAATTCTCATGAACTCCTATCCAGCATATAGTCAACTAAGAAGCCGCCCAAAAATATCCAAAACTTATCACAAAACCTACCTTAAACCTTGAGTTAAACCCTTCGAAAACCCTAGGTTTACCTAAATAGGGCAATGTTTTTTTTATGATGTTGATGTATGTTCAATGTAACATGCTTTATCACTTATTCTTTAACTACAATGATTCGGTCAATTCATGACATTATCATTTCCTTGTTTGTCCATCTAAATTAAACGCTATATGTATACTGATTGCATATGCATCCAACAAAAATCATTTTTTATTTACGTCATTATCATAAGCATCACTATACATCTCTTTTAGCAACACGAAACAAATTAACAATATCATGATTTTCCGAAATTCATCATCCACAAGGACATTTTCAAACCCTTAAGTACCAGATCCAAGCTTATTCTTGTACGAAGTCATTCCAAAAGGATCGCACGACATCAAACGAAGGTTCTCAAATCTTAAAGAAACGAAGAGCAGTTAGCATGTTCTTGATGATTTTGTCAAATTTGAAGTACCAAGGTGCCAAATCGTCCATACATCGACAATGACCCATTGACCACTCATGGGAATCAGTTGGCACACTGCAAGACAGAAGCTCTATTCAATGACGATGTTAATCCTCATGAACAAATAAGCATGGATATACATTACCTTATGATCAAACAATTTCCTTCATACTAATTTGCATTTCCATCTGTTTGGAACATTGTGTGATTGCTACCATTGATTTAGATGATTGTGTGATTGCTACCATTGATTTAGATGTTTGCTTCAATGATCCTTATCTTTTCAAAATGATGATCAGCTTTTCCAAAGCAATTAATATCACATTTTTTTCTCCAAAAATGGGAACCATAAAAATCCATTTCATGCTTTCAAGTTAAGCCATGAGATGTTCATATTAAGCAACCATAAGCACCCAACTGGTGTCGAGTGATTATAAACACCCTACAGCTGTCTAGAATTTGAGCCACTCAGTTATGTTGAGTGTGTGCACACATTACTAGAGTTCAGAGTATGAACACCCTACTGGTGTCCACAAATTAAGTACGCTAGATAGTCAAAATTGTTACAAGAATACGATATCAAGCTACTTGTAGAAGCTTGTCACTACCATATTCGAACTTCTCTAGCAAATCAAGGCTCGACTAGAAAGGAGGTGGAGTAGCTTAATCATGGTACGCAAGTATCGATATACTGATATGAAAATACTAAGTTCTCACGGAATCCTCGTGACTATAAGATTGGGGAAACTGAATGATCATATTTGACGAACGCGTTGGTGCACAAAATCATAAGTGTCAAAATGACACGTGTATGGGGGCATAAAAAAATCAAGAGGGTCCCACACAACAAAGAATAAAATAAAGAAGCCAAAACAAGGCAAGAAAAAAAAAATCAAAATAAACAAAAAAAATTGTTGTGGGACTTACACATTAGATGCCCGTACATGAGCACTTTGAGTTAGAGAAACTCAAACTCCTCACCTACTCCTTTGCTAAAAGGAAAAAAGGATAATTCCGATTTTACTATCGACGTATGCAATATTTTATCATTCTCTCAACCAGTAGAATCTGTACTATTAAGTGTTTTATGACCAAATCAATCAACTTTCCAAACCAAAAGAGATTCACCCTCCAAGTGTGAAAATATAAACACAAGAAAACCCTGATAAAAAGGATTTCCAAGACAAAAATGTTGACACAAGATGCTTCCTTTGGTGATCCCCGTTATCCATCACTTGAACTCTCATTTTCAAGTTATGCAAAAATCTCATGATGGAAGACTTTGGCAACCATGTCTGCACCACGCAAGGGTATTTGACATTCATTATATCGATTGCCAAGGAGAAGTCGTCTACATCATACCAAGACCTCCTTTATCCATCTTTTCAAGGTCAAACAAGGATCTCAATAAGAGAGAAGATTTCCAGAATCATTTAATTCACTACTTGACCTAACCATCGAAACATAAATTTCAAATAAGGGGGCAATGTGAGCCTACATCCAGAAAGATATCCAAGACGAGCCACCATTTTCAGGAAAAAGAGTCTCAACCATTAGCTCCTATATCCATCAGTCAGTCTCACAATTTGGGGACAAGTCATAATCTCTCAACATGAAACTTTATACGACCAAGGACATGGGTCTCATTTATCCATCACTCTTTGTGGAAATTCATATTCCCAAAACACAAGGACTCTTATAGTTGCATTCATATCAGATGAGAGCATCCTTTCAAGAAAGTTCTAGAATTCACACAAGGGGACCATACGGGGATCTACCAAAACTTCAAAGATCAAACCTATACCTTGAGCACATTTCCCCCCTCAATATGGTGACTAGAATCTTGATAGCAGCTGAAGTATCGTATACTCAAAGCATCCATAGGATTGAGTGAGAGTGAAATTGAGCATAAAAGTGAGAATGAAAGTGAGGGCTTGTGGATATTCTCATGGCTCAACTTATGAAAAACAAATTTATAAACAAGGTGGCAATAACCACACAACAAATCATTTTTCTCATATTTCACACACTTCCCTCAAGCGAGGCTTTGAACTTATCTACGGGGGCAAAGTAAAAAGACCCGGAGTAGTAGGAGTTCAAATATTAATAAAGTGGGTCTCCCAACTCTTCAAATCATGAGTAAACATAAAATATCAGAGATGTTGAATCATTCCACTCAGGCTACCCAGCGGGTCAATCAAATTATCTTTCAACGAAGTATTTTGTACCTCATACCACCCGGCGAAGTTAATCAGGCATGTCCAGAAAACCGTCATCAACAAGACAATACCCCGAGATGGCAAATTCCTCTTAGCCAAGCAAGACATATTCCCATAGAAAGAAGATCAATCAAACTAGCAGAGCACATTATCACGAGACCACAAAATACATCATCATCCTCATACGATCGTTTTTGTCAAATACACGTCGAACTAATAATATCACATCATTCATTAGATGACTAATGGCGAGGAATCAGAAGCCAAGTCAAAATAAGTTGGCATACCTTTCCCTCAACATACCTGATCATATCATATCACCAAATATCTTTCATTTTCATATCATGGTGAAACCAAATGCTAATTTATACAAAGATCAAGTTTGGCACATACCTAAGATCTACCTAGACATAACCGATTGTGTTTTCAACACCTCATACCACTCGTGACTAAGTTAAACTTTCACATATCCTCATGAACTTTACCACCACGATACACATGATCAAACAGGCTATACCACCACGAGACAAAAACCACACCAGGGTATGCCGCCACAAAGAAAATCCATACCAGGCTATACCGTCAGGAGAGCAAACAAACCCAAATCAGGCTATACCGCCATGGGAACAAGATAAAACCAATTCAGGCTCTACCGCCATGGATTAATGGATAAACATCCCAAATCAGGCTCTACCACCACAAACCCCAAATATGGCTATACCGCCACGGGAACAAGATAACCCCAAATCTGGCTATACCACCACGCGAACAAGATAACCCCAAATTAGGCTATACCGCCACGGAACAAGATAAAACCAATGCTGGCTATACTGCCATGCATAACCCAACGCAGGCTATATCGCCATACAAAAATCAAAGTAGGCTATACCGCCATATAAAAATTAACGCAGGCTATACCGCCATACAAAAATTAACGCAGCCTATACCCCCATAAAAAACCAAAGCAAGCTATACCATATAAAACCAATCCAGACTATACCGCCATACTGCCTTAAAAAAAATTGAAGGCAAGTATACCCCCAAACAAAAATCCAAATTAGTCTATACCGCCACGGGAAACACATATAACCAAATCAGACTATACCGTCATGGATAAAAATCCCAAATCAAGCTCTACCGCCACGGTACCACAAAACCCAAATAAGGCCATACCACACTCTTTCCTTCGAATACCTTTCATAAACACGACATTATTATTCATTAACATGACTCATCCCTTGATTACCTTGCAAAATATCTCACACTCATTACCAGCATCAACATGCAATGAAGTGTCCTACATGTCACATCCCGGACAACCATATTGCATTGCGATCAACGAATGGTAAGCCTTTCGTACCCTCAAAACTTTTTTCCCTATTAAACTCGTTTGCTCGACTATCAAGGAGAGTTTAAAACTTACCTAGTCAATTTTTTTAATCGGCTATCATGAGCAAAATAGACCTCCTGCTAAACTTGTTCCGTCGACTATCGCGGGCAATTTAGAAAACCTAGTCCATTTTCTTGGTCGACTATCGCGAGCAAATTAGTCCCCCCCCCCTACTTAACTTGTTCCATCGACTATCACTGGCAATTGAAAAATTACCAAATCACTTTGCTTCGTCGACTATCACAAGCAAATTAGACCCTCCTGCTAAATTTGTTCCGTCGACTATCACGGGCAATTTAGAAAACATAGTCAATTTGATCTGTCGAATATCACGAGCAAATTAAACCCCACTAGGCCACTACTAAACCTGTTTTGTCGACTACCACGGGCAATTTAGAAATTACCTAAAATTTTGTTTTATCGCTACCACGAGCAAATTAAAACCTTCCATCTAACACTTGTCTCGTCGACTATCAAGGACAACCTCAAACTTACCTAAATATCAACTCAAGCCCTACCGTCACGATACCGAAATACCAACTCAGGCCCTACCGCCATGATACCTAAACTCCCAACTCTGGCCCTACCACCACGGAACCTAAATATCAACTCAGGCGCTACTTCCACTATACCTAAATACGAACTCTGACCCTACCACCAAGAATAACTAAATAGCAACTCAGGCCCTACCAACAAGATACCTAAATACCAACTCATGCCCTACCGCCAAAATTCCTAAATATCAACTCAGGCCCTACCGCCAAAATACCTAAATACCAACTCTAGCCCTACCACCATGATGTCTAAAAACACCAACGTAGGCGCTACCGCCAAGAAACTCAAAAACACTAACTCATGCACTACCGCCAAGACACCCAAAAACACTAACATAGGCGCTACCGCCAGGATATAAAAAAAATGCTAACGCAGGCCCTACCGCCAATATCTAAAAAAACTAACACAGGCAATATCGCCATCAAAATTAAACAGCCATACTACCGCATAAATTTACCTTACCTCACCTTAACTTACCAAAAGGGAGTGGGCTAACGCCCCAACCTTGAAAATTATAGCAATAGTTAACCGGCCAAAAATGGTGTGTTATGATAACTTTGTATACCTCTTAAATACTAAGAGATATACAAAAGGGGGGCAACTTTAGACACCACATTTTGTCCGGGTCAAAACATATTCAATTAAATTTTTGTATAAATTTGCAATAGCAAATCTTAAATGAAGTCCAAGCTAAAATATATTTTTAGTGATTGGGATTGGTTATATTTGTCACAACTCGATGAGATTAAGCAATAGCAGATCTCGATCGATATGATTTGATAGCGAGAGTCGACATGTTTTGCTTTGGTTTGACGAATTAGGTGATTTAACAGTTTGGTGAATTGATCTTAAGACTTTGGACATGGTGAGGATTAAACCTCAACTTTGAAGCAATAAAAGTAGTCAAATAAGAACAGATAAATAATCATATTATTAAAATAAATTCGAATTAAATCAAACATAAATAAAAACTACAATCACAATGCTATTCCATAATAATTGATAAATAATATTTACATTAAATACAAAGAAAATACAATAATAAAATAAATTTAGGCCCAAACCAAAGCCCAAAGTCAAAGTCAACTTTTGGTTAATTCAACCAACAAAAGTTAAAGGCAGTCAACTCGATTAGGTCCAACCCAAAACCGGTACCGTTGCAAACATGGGGAACAAGATGCCAATTCTATATAATGAACACGCTTCTTCTCCTCCACGACACCTTCTTCCATTCTCTTCATCTTCCGTACGGTTCCATTCTTTTCTGCTTCCACTTTATCCTGTTGTTCCCCCTTTCTCAATCACATAAACAAAGCTAGAGACACTTCCCCCCTGCTCGGAACGAGCTCACGACTGATGTTTTATTATACGACTACATCTTGACGGCTTGCTTACGACATGACCGTAGCTAAGCTTTTATAGATATAGACTTAGGGTTAAAACCCTAATGACAACCAAGTTTCCTTCTTTTACTTGAACAAGGAAACTAGGGACTTGTAGGACAAGGAATTAATTACTTTTTGACTAAGTAATTAATATCCTCAACACTCCCCCTCAAGCGAAGACATGAATGACAAGAATGTCGAGCTTGAAAAAGGAAATGTGACGAACAATCATGACAAGCTTGAACAACATAACTCGAGATGAATAACATCTCGAACAAGGTTGATTTGGAGACGACTGACTCTCTCCCTTGAACAACCTGATGAAGATGGTTGACTGCATCTTCTTGAAAATAACACGGGACAACGAGTTTTACGTGGTATCCTCGATCGATTGATTGATCGAGACTAATCCACGGCGAGCTCGGAACGAGCTCACGACTGATGTTTTATTATACGACTACATCTTGACGGCTTGCTTACGACATGACCGTAGCTAAGCTTTTATAGATATAGACTTAGGGTTAAAACCCTAATGACAACCAAGTTTCCTTCTTTTACTTGAACAAGGAAACTAGGGACTTGTAGGACAAGGAATTAATTACTTTTTGACTAAGTATTTAATATCCTCAACACCCCCTTCCTTAATCACAGAAAGAACGCTTGGGATCCTCTTCCTTTTCCTCTTTGCTTAGAAAAGAGACAAAAACACCTAGAGAAGCCAGAAACAGACAGACAATGAAAATAAACTTCTTTCTTCTTCTTAGAAGACACAATACAACCACAAATCATAAAAGATAGAAAGATACAGCACAAGGGAGCGGCAAAGACTGCCACAAATGTTGAGGAAAAGGATTCAGAGTGACGCAGTCGGAAAACCACAAGGATTCGCAAGCGTCGAACCCGCAATAATAATCAAGCTTGCAAGCCGCAAACTTGTGAAAAGAGCTCTGGAATATACCAGATAAAAGAAACCTTTAGGTTTATTGTTCAACAAAAGAATAATCCCAACCTAGAAGCGAAAAGCCTTTAAATACTAGGGAAACTGAAATTACAATAACTGCGGCAAAAGCATTCCCAATCTTACACTTCGATCTCCCGGTAGCTTCCGAAGGGCATTCAGAAACTCTGCCTCTGCCACGTCTTCCGTCATCATGCCCTCAAGCCTCGCTGCATCAGGATCCTCCACTTCTAAAGACTCGACCCCGAGTTCATACCGGGATAAAGCTCAACATCCTCATGGAACTCATAGATATCAGCCACATTAAAGGTATTGGATATGTTCACGGAGGCCGGCAAGTCGATCACATAAGCATTATCATTAATCTTCTTTAGTACCTTCAAAGGACCGTACTTGTGAGGTTGCAGCTTCGTGTAAGTGCCAAATGGGAATCTCACCTTACGCAGGAAAGCCATGACATCATCCCCTTCTGTGAAAACTTTGGATAGTCGGCGCTTGTCTGCCGCAACTTTATTATTCTGCCCAGTAGCCTCGAGTTTGGCTTTGACGCCTTCCTTAGTAGCCTGCACATCCTTGGTCATACTCTCCGCTGCGATGCTCACTCCAGGAGCCTTGGTTAGCACCACCAGACCATCCAAATGTCGAGGTGTAGAAGTATACAATAGAGAAAAAGGAGATTTGCCTATAGCTGAATGCACGACACTTTTGTAAGCAAACTCGACCTGTGGGATCGAAGATCCCACTGCTTTGGCTTATCCCTGCAAACACTCCGAACCATATTTCCCAAGGTCCTGTTGGTGACCTCTGTTTGTCCATCAGTCTATGGATGAGCGGTAGAGCTCTTATTTAGTTGACTCACTCTTACTGTCACTCTAGAAAATGGCCAAGTGTAACCACTTCCTAAAGCGTAGTATAGCGGGTTTGGGTTTTAATGTCAACCCGGGTCCTAGATTTGATGACTACTCGGTGAATTCTTGTTATCTAGCAGTGAAACTTTAGTGCAGGTTCAAACAAACAAAAAACACAAAGCAAGTTAAACGGTTGTTTCAAGTCGAGAGAGGTCACCCGGATATGGTTCCCCCTAGACTGCAGTTAAGCCGGATTGCAATTTACCAAGTTCAGTTTTCATGAAAGTTATACTGCGGAAGGTTCTTAAACAGTCTGAAGTCTCGACTGAAGGTCTCCAGACCCTCTCAATCTGAGTCTCCAGCGGGCAACTAACCTCCACCAGAGTAAACAGATTGAGGCCCTAACGAACCAAACCTCCACTACCGAATTGAATTCGGTACAGAATAGCGAATTGGCTCCTCGACTAAAGTCGCCATTCACTACCTTCAATTAAGGATACTCTATCAACCTAGGCAGATATTCTCATTCTAGGTCAAAGCAGAAACAACAGGAATTTGATCAGGATTCAAGTCATTCAATCATTCAAGCCTCAATCGAATATAATCAATTCATAAACTCTGTACTTGGGTTCATACAATCAGACCTAACATACAAATCTAGGGTTCCCCATACCCAGATGAATGGGGAAACTACTCCATGGAGAGAGAAGCAAAAACAAATTCAGACGCGGAAATCATACTGTGAAGGATGGATTTTTGCTCCTGGTTGACAATCGGCACTTCTCCAAGCTCAAGCCGGGCTCCAATGGTGATGAAGATCAAGCTATGGCACTTGGGAACTCTGGTTCGTCGCTTTCTCTCTCTAGGAATCGCTGTCTCTCTAAAACTCGGAACCTTTGAATTTTGGCCTTCTTCTCCTTTAAATTTGCTGCCTGTCGCGATACCCAGTTGAAATACCCGGTCGGGTATTTTGGGTCTCGACCGGGTATTATTAAAACGCACGTTTTGGGTAAGGGAAAAATCCCCGGTCATGTCCAATAATCCCCGAATGGGGATTTTAGCTCCACGACCGGGCCCCTCTCTGTTTCTCAGACGCCCAAAATAACTAATCCCCGGTCTCCTCAGATTAATACCCGGCCGGGTATTCTTGGTCATGGCCGGGTATTTTCTTCCTCCAGCACACTTCAAGCTCACTTGCTCCTTTCGACCCGAATCTCGTTCTTTCGCCTCGATTCCAACGCCGGGTCCTGAAATATGACATAAACGCACAACCTAGCGTGAAATCGGCTTAAAATACGAGAATCAATATCTCAAACGGCTCAAGAATAGGGGTGAAAACATGTGTAATTATCGGTCTATCAAACTCCCCCACACTTAACCGTTTGCTTGTCCCCAAGCAAACCAAGTCAGACACAAGGTAGGCTCAAAACGTTTCAACCAAGCAGGCTTTAGGGCATATCATATCGGCAAAAAACACGTGGATCATACTGGCTTTTGGTCATTAACACATGGACAACCTCAACGACAACCTAGACAACCACCACAGATGACATTCGAATGCAGCAAAGTCGAGCAAGGTTGACCGACTTAACCACTTATTCTAGACAGTCACTTAATGCATAAAGCTCAAGATACCATAATCAAGATAGAGCAGTCTAGGTCCTCATCGGGATAAAGAGTATAAAGAATATGAGAAAATGAATCACTCACTCTCGACCAGTGGGGTTAGGACAATTTGATGCAAAAAATGCGCATGCTTATTCTCTCAATCCCTAACGTCTCTTCACCATGAATGCAGCCTCTAAATGCTAGAGTTCGCATATGGGGTGTAACCACTAACTAATCCGGAGGTCTTAGACACAGGTTTAAATGACTGGCTAGGGTCTTGAAAATGGGGAAAAGGCCTTTTAGGTGGTGGAAGTATTCATAGCACAAGGTTCCACAATTCCAACCCAACACAATCACAGCCAATCAAACTACTTACTTTCTTCCTGCCATTCTGCATTACTCGAGTTCTTAAGAGCACAAGAGCGAAGGAGGTCACATAAATGTTAGTACTTCCAAGCCAGACTGCTAAGAGCACTACTTACCGGGCACTACTCAGATTTTTGTGGTGGTGGCTCTCTTTTGCTTTCATTCATTTTTCTTCTTTTCTTTTTCATTCATTTTTTATTTCTTGAGAGAACCTCCACCTATTCACATTTTTCAAGCACCTGCCCGACTTTTTAAGAACTACCTCCAAGCCTCACATTACATTTAGCAGAACAGCAGAAAACATGTAAAAACCACTCTGTGGAACCTTCTAAGAGATGCAAAAGGATGATTTTTTCTAATTGTAGACTGAAAGAAAGGATAACACACGGCTCAAAGGGGCTGACTAGGGGGTATGACACACCAGGATAGTCAATTTGGTCGTGGGCTAATCCTATGCCTCCATCATCTTAGCTAATGACAACGTGAATGCTGCACATCATGGAAGAGGGATCTATCGCACAAGAAAGAAACGAGCAGGCTCAAATCTCACATGGCTACCTATATGCTCTATCTCTCATTCTGATTCCCTGAACTAGATGCATAAACGACTGTCAAGAGGAAGTGATCAATTCAAGTCACAGTTGGTAAGCAAATAGTTGAAAAACTGAACCCCTACACAACTCTACTGCACATCTCAGTCATCATAATAAGCTGTCTTAGTCATACACAAGTTGTCATGCATCAAGTCAAAAGCCATTCCATTCACCAATCACATCCATAGTGCCAATACGATCGAACATGAAGCAAACAACAGTACTTGGAGCCCTCAAATCTTGAAATTTGGACAGTGGACTAGACTCCAAGCACACAAACACCCAAACATTCACACGCAATCATAATCGAACATCCCCCCACACTTAAGAACGACATTGTCCTCAATGGAGGAAAGATAAGGAGGGTAGAACGAAGTTACCGGTGTGCACGGACTGCATGAAACTGGACGGGGACCAGTCTGAGTGAAGCGGACTAGAGAGAGGACCAGTCAGGGACACAGGCACAGCTAAAGGGAACAGAAGAACTCCAACACAATATGTTAGGTCCAATGGTCAGCCCAATATTACATCATCCAAAACAAAAGAAAACAAACCAAAAACAAACCAGTTCGCAATCTGACCCAAAACAAAAGAAATAAACGAAAACTGTGGTGGGGTTGCCTCCCCACAAGCGCTTCTTTACCGTCTTTTAGCTGGACGCCCATGGTGGATACTCAGCGGGGTGCAGGAACAGGTGCCTCCAAGAGCGGATCCACATCGCTCTTGAGGTACAGCTTCAGATGGTGGTCATGCACCCGACGGGTACAACCACCAGCATTGGTCAGCTCGACCTGGCCATCCGGCAGGATGCAAGCGAGTGAGTACTCGGATGGCCAGGGTGGTCGTGGTGCAGGTGGAACCAGCTCATAGTGGTCTCCACCTTTCTTCCGAGCAGGCTTAGCCACCTGTGGCTTCGGCCGCCACTCCTCTTTGATCATTTTGTTCAGAGGCGAGGCTGGATGGAGTGGCAGCGAAGGAGTGAGAGGAGGATCCTGCAAAATGAGAGATGCAGAAGGATACACGACAGGCTCGTGTACCTGGTCAGAAATGGCATGCACAGGTGTGGCAGCAATCATAGCACAATGATCGAATTCAGTCACAAAAAAATAGCTTGTTCATTCCCAGCACGCAGGATCAGTTTACCGTTATGCACATCAATAAGTGCCTTGGCGGTGGCAAGAAATGGTCTACCTAGAATCAAAGGCACATCCACATCCTCATTTATGTCCAGAATAACAAAGTCAACAAGATATGTGAATGCACCCACATTAACAAGCAGATCCTCTATGATACCCCTAGGATGCACAACGAAACGATCAGCTAGCAGAATGCTCATCCTAGTAGGGCTAAGTTCACCTAGGTCTAGCTTTTTAAACAACTTATATGGCATGACGTTTATGCTAGCGCCTAGATCCGCCAAGGACTTGCCTACATGCATGCTGCCAATAGTAAGAGGGATAGTGAAACTCCCTGCGTCCTTGCACTTTTCGGGCAGCTTGTTCCGCAAGATAGCAGAACACTCCTCGCTCAGCAGCACTGTCGAGAGATCCCCAAGTTTCTTCTTGTTGGTGAGGAGATCTTTCATGAACTTTGCGTACTTGGGCATCTTCGACAGTGCCTCCACAAACGGTATGCTAATGTTGAGCTGCTTCAACATTGCCATAAACTTGGCAAACTCAGTCTCCAGCTTGTCTTTGTATAGGCGAGTGGGGAAGGGAAGCTGGGGCGCATGCTCCTTAACCACTGGTTGTGGCTTGGGAGTAGGTGCTTCCTTTTTCACCCGCACTTCTGCATCATCGGCTGGAAGTGCCGAAGCAGGTAGTGGCTCCTCCTGCGTGGCCGGGGCATGATCTGCTAAGATGGTTTTTCTGCTCCTGGTAAAAATGGCGTCCAACTGCTGGTGCGGCTCCCGTGGATTGGGGATGGTGTTGGCAGGTAGAGTCCCCGGGGCCCGGGTAGTAATTTGGCGAGCTATGATACCCAGCTGGTTCTGTAAATCTTGCAAAATGGCACCCTGGTTCCTCTGTCCTGCCTCCAGTGAGGCTATGCTCTGGTCCACCCTCGTAAAATTCGCCTGGCTGGTGGTCATGAATGCCGCCAAAATGTTCTTAAGCTCAGTCATCTGATTATCGGGAGCTGGTGCTGCTGCTGACTCGGCATACTGACGCTGAGGCTGCTGGAATGGCTGCCCCTGCCTAGGCTGGTAGGGCTGCTGCTGTGGTGGTGGCCCTTGCCTAGCCTGGAAGGGCTGTCTCTGCTGAAAACCACCCGCTGGTGCTGGGAAACCAGGGGGTTTAGTGGAGTTGCCGCTCCAGGCAAAGTTGGGATGCTGGCGCCACCCCTCATTGTATGTATTGCTGTATGGGTCAAGGCGCCGAGCATTGGCGATGAAGTCCACCTGTTCTTGGGGAGTAGAGGACTCCCTCATGGCCTGACAGTCCTCCACCAGATGATTCGGGCTCTCACACCACTGACACTGAGCTACTGGAGGCGTAGCTGGACCTCGGCTCGGAATAAGACTGCTGGGCTGCTTCAATGTCTGCACCAACTCAGCCACCTGCTGCTCTAACCCGGACCTGGCCTCCATAGCGTGCACACCACGGTCCCGGGAATTTCTGCCTCTGCTGCTCTGCCCCGAGGAATGATCTCGGGCAGCCAGGGTACTGATCATCTAGTTCAGCTCGGGTGGAGTCTTAGTGAGAATATCTCCTCCCGGGCTTAGAGACTCAATCACCATCTGGCTGTCCGGGGAGAGAGCACTGTAGAAGTCCCCACTGTGAATGCATCGCTGAAGCCATGATGGGGACACTGCCAGAAATATTCCATGTACCGCTCTCATGCATCACGAAGTGACTCGTCTGGCTCTTGGCGGAAGTGAGTGATCTCCCGCTGAATCTCTGTGGTCTTCGATGCCGGATAGTACCTGTGCACGAACTTGTCTGCCAGATCGTCCCAAGAAGTGATGGACAATGGGGGCTGGGTCTCCAACCACCTCTTAGCATTCCCCGCCAGAGAATGGGGGAAGAGGTGAAGGCGGATTGCGTCATCAGGGACACCGTTAAGCTTGAACCCGTTCATCAGCTGCAGAAAACGGGAAAGGTGCACCCTTGCCTCCTCATCCTTCAAGCCATGGAACTGGATGGAGGATGTAATGAGTTGAATCCAGCATGGCTTGATCTCGAAGTTGTTTGCTGGAATGGGCGGATAGAGGATGACCGGGCGGATGTCAACAATCCGTGGAGTGTAGTAGTACTCCAAGGTGGGACCCGGTGGTGGTGGATGATGATGAACCCCATCTCCCTGAGGATTGGGGTCGTTCCCCAAGAGCTGATTCACCGGAGGTGGGTTGTGATCGCCTTCCATCTCGTACTCGTCCTCGGACTCGCTGCTCAAATGGCCGTCTATGCGCTCCACTGTAGCCAGTCTAGCTCGCTGTTGTCTCCGAAGTTGGTGGCAGGTGAGTTCAATCTCTTGATCCAACGGCAGTAAACCCCCCGACTGGCTACGGGTCATGCACTATCTGCACACAATCAAGCAATGCAAACCCGTGAAGGCACAAGTGGGAAAGAACAAACACTCAATGCGAAAATGAAAATGCTAAAGTAAGAGAAATCACTTTTCTTCAACAACCTAGCCGTCTCCGGCAACGGCGCCAAAAACTTGACTCACTCCTACTGTCACTCTAGAAAATGGCCAAGTGTAACCACTTCCTAAAGCGTAGTATAGCGGGTTTGGGTTTTAATGTCAACCCGGGTCCTAGATTTGATGACTACTCGGTGAATTCTTGTTATCTAGCAGTGAAACTTTAGTGCAGGTTCAAACAAACAAAGCAAGTTAAACGATTGTTTCAAGTCGAGAGAGGTCACCCGGATATGGTTCCCCCTAGACTGCAGTTAAGCCGGATTGCAATTTACCAAGTTCAGTTTTCATGAAAGTTATACTGCGGAAGGTTCTTAAACAGTCTGAAGTCTCGACTGAAGGTCTCCAGACCCTCACAATCTGAGTCTCCAGCGGGCGACTAACCTCCACCAGAGTAAACAGATTGAGGCCCTAACGAACCAAACCTCCACTACCGAATTGAATTCGGTACAGAATAGCGAATTGGCTCATCGACTAAAGTCGCCAATTCACTACCTTCAATTAAGGATACTCTATCAACCTAGGCAGATATTCTCATTCTAGGTCAAAGCAGAAACAACAGGAATTTGATCAGGATTCAAGTCATTCAATCATTCAAGCCTCAATCGAATATAATCAATTCATAAACTCTGTACTTGGGTTCATACAATCAGATCAACATACAAATCTAGGGTTCCCCACACCCAGATGAATGGGGAAACTACTCCATGGAGAGAGAAGCAAAAACAGATTCAGACGCAGAAATCATACTGTGAAGGATGGATTTCTGCTCCTGGTTGACAATCAGCACTTTTCCAAGCTCAAGCCGGGCTCCAATGGTGATGAAGATCAAGCTATGGCACTTGGGAACTCAGGTTCGTCGCTTTCTCTCTCTATGAATCGCTCTGTCTCTCTAAAACTCGGACCCTTTGAATTTTGGCCTTCTTCTCCTTTAAATTTGCTGCCTGTCGCGATACCCGGTCGGGTATTTTGGGTCTCGACCGGGTATTATTAAAATGCACGTTTTGGGTAAGGGAAAAATCCCCGATCATGTCCAATAATCCCCGACCGGGGATTTTAGCTCCACGACCGGGCCCCTCTCTGTTTCTCAGACGCCCAAAATAGCAAATCCCCGGTCTCCTCAGATTAATACCCGGCCGGGTATTCTTGGTCATGGTCGGGTATTTTCTTCCTCCAACACACTTCAAGCCTCACTTGCTCCTTTCGACCCGAATCTCGTTCCTTCGCCTCGATTCCAAAGCCAGGTCCTGAAATATGACATAAACGCACAACCTAGCGTGAAATCGGCTTAAAATACGATAATCAATATCTCAAACGGCTCAAGAATAGAGGTGAAAACATGTGTAATTATCGGTCTATCATTAGTGCAGTACCAAACAACAACCATAAGGTAATCCCGAAATGGCTGAGGAACTTGGTGTCGCGTTCATAAGTGATGGACCTAGTAACTCAGTGCAAACGCACAACCTCATTGAAAAATAATTTGGCTATGTTGTATGCATCAGCAGTCTTCTTACAGACAATAAAGTGTGACATTTTAGAAAACATATCCAACACCACAAGTACAGAATCCACTCCTTGTTGCGTACGAGGTAACCCCAATACAAAATCCATAGAAAGGTTTAACCAGATATCATCAGGACATGTAATGGCATATAAAGACTAGTGTTCTTGGACTGGCCTTTTGAAACCTGACAAATATAGTAGCGCTTGACGATGTTGCCCACATCATGGCCCAGATGAGGCCAGTAATAACGCTTCTCCAGAATGGCAATGGTATTATCTCTCCCCAAATGACATCTAAGACCTCCATTATGCAAGTCCCGAATAAGCTTTTCCATCAAAGAAAAAATAGGGATGCAAAGTCGGTCCCCTTTAAACTGGTAGCCATCTAAAATATGAAAATTTGCACTGGGATGTTGATTTACACACTTGAACCACAACTACTTGAATTCTATCTCAGACTCATACAGTTCTTTCAACAACTGAAATCCCATAATCTCCTTAGCTAAGGTAACCAAAAAGGATGCCCTCCTGCTTAAAGCATCTGCGACCTTGTCCTGTGCACCAGACTTGTGTTGAATGATAAAAAGAAATTTCTGCAGAAAACTCACCCAACACGCATGCATCTTGTTGATGACTTTCTGAATGTGGAGAAACTTCAGGGCAAGATGGTCAGTAAATAAGATAAACTCCCTCGGAATCAGATAATGCTCCCACTGTCGCAATGCTTAAAAAACTATATAAAACTCCTGATCATAAGTGCTCCAGTTTTGCCTTGCGTCGCTTAGCTTTCCACTAAAGAAAGCCACAAGGCACTTCTCTTGTGAAAGGACAGCATCGACTCCCACTCCACTAGCATCACACTCCACCTGAAATATCTTGTCAAAGTCTGGCAAAGCGAAAACTAGTGATGTACAAAGCCTCTCCTTGATCAATGCAAAACTTTGCTTTTGTTCAAGTCCCCACTGAAACTTCCCTTTCTTCAAGCACCGGTGATAGGCGCAGTAATGGTGTTGAATTCACAGACAAATCACCTATAGAAAGTAGCCAAGCCGTGGAAATTGGGCATAACCACTCAGATTCTTTGGTAGCCTATGTCAGTTCGTGTTCATCTTGTGACATAACAAGGAAAATCAACTTCTCCTTCCTAGGTTGCTTGCTAAAGCCAGAAACCAGAGCCATAGCTATCTTGCGAGTTCCCTAGCTGAACATCAGCACCTGAATACTCATTGCATTCCTCTTCGTCATCGGTTGCTTCATTTAAGACTGCAACTGTCTTACGGGAAGGACAAACATTAAACATGTGTCCCTGACCCCCACAAAGAAAAGATTTATTGCCTTTCGGTTTCGCATTTGGATTGTTGGGTTTAGGGTTCGGTCCTTTGTTCACATTGGTGCTACCTGCTCCATTAGTGCCTTTTGTAGATGAGTTAGATTCCATAGAAATGATAATCCTATCTTTATCAGCGGCAACTTCAGGATTGCCTTGCGGACGAACCTGCGAAAAGAAGAGAATTTTTTAGGGGACTTAGCCAACAGTTCCTCCTTCAGAGCTAGAGTATACGCCTCCGCTCCAGTCCATACATTCTGCAATCCCATCTTTTCTTGGATCGATCCCTTCAAACCACTGATATAGCGAGCAACCTTCTGACCCTCCGTCTCTCTTAGTTCATTACGTTCTGAGAAACGCAGAAACTCGGTGGTGTATTCATTTACATTGCTTCTACCTTGAACGCAATCAATATACATCTTATACAAAATTTTCTCATAATCCGCTGGCAAGTAGCGCTCCAGCATCAACTGCTTCATTCGTCACACGTCCTGATTGGTACTTTTCTCTGACCCTGCCTCTAAACAACAAGCTTATCACGCCATACTGCAGCAGTACTCTTCAGCCGAATTGCCACCATTTTAACCTGTTTGTTTTCAGGCAATCCCATCATGTCGAAGAACCTATCGACATCAATCCGCCAATCCATGGACTCTTTAACTTCCATAGTTCCATAAAACAGCGAGATATCAGGCTTTACCCGGTAATCATTGCAATTCTGTGGATGTTCGTCTTCTTGATCCTCTCCGGGATTTCTTCCTCTGAACTAGGATCCGAGTCGTTACGAACCGGCGCGCCACCATGCGGATGCCTGTGATGTTCGTCCCTCCTGTCTCTCTCCTCCTCTCATGGTTGGCGTTGACCTGTTCTGTTAAGGTCACTACCTGATTTGTCAAAGGAGTATGGGCTTTGGTAAAAGTCGTAGTGATATCCTCGATATCTGCTCGCATAAGTGGTTGATCTCCCATGGCTATTCATGCTACGAAAAGAGACAAGAGAAATCCTGCTCTGATACCACCTGACGCAGTCGAAAAACCACAAGGATTCGCAAGCGCCGAGTCCGCAATCATAATCAAGATTGCAAGCTTCAAACTTGTGAAAAGAGTTCTGGAATCCACCAAATAAAAAACCTTTAGGTTTATTGTTCAGCAAAATAATAATCCTAACCTAGCAGCGAAGAAAAGCCTTTAAATAATTAGGGAAACCGAAATAACAATAATGATAATAGCATTGAGTAAAAGAATCCTTATGTGGTGCGGCAAAACTAGTCCCGATCTCACGCTCCGATATCACGGCCGTGAGATGAGGCCATGAGATTAACTATTTTCTGAATGCTAGCTCCCCTAGTCTCATGGGCAGAAGTCACGGCTGTGAGACATGGCCTTGAGAAACTCTGTCTCTGCAGCATTTTCCGTCATCATGCCCTCAAGCCTCGCTGCATCACAGAGGCACCCCCAAACTGCAAACATCAAGGTTGGCAACACTAAATCTAACCATCACTATGATTATCATTTTTCACACATAACCATCTTACTTTCTACATTTCTTAAACGAAAAAATCTCAAGTTACTCCACATTCAAACAAAAACCCAGTTATAAACACAACTTTGCCGAACCAAAACTATCAACACAAACTTCCCAAATTGAAACCACACCCACAACATACAAATATTCAGACCAAAACCCCCCCATAAACACCACACACAATTTCCATATTCGAATCCACATCTTACACCTAAAACTTCCAGTTTCAAAATAATCCCAATCGAAATCCCATATTCGTGAAACTCCATACAAATCAGCCTCTAAACCGACATCAAAAGCAAACCTTACATTCCCAGGAAAAAAAACTAACTAACGAAGCCCCCAACAGTCGTTTTCTAGGTTTCCCTTGTCGTCGGCGGAACTAGGGCACCGGCGTCTCTTCTTTTTCTTCTCTCCTCGTTGTCACCAGAGGTCCTTGCTCGCGTCTCCCTTCCTTAGTCCGAAACTACAACAAAAGACAAGAGTTCAGAACCTAAAGCTCCCCCAAAATGGATAAAAAAGGCGAATCAAAACCAAAGGTAGACAACCCACCTGAAGCCTCTCGTCGGAGCTTTGCTCCTTTCTCGTCACCGGCCGAAGCAACTTCATCTCCGTCATCGGCGATCTCTATCATCTTTCCCTTTTCGATCAGACCCCAATCAATAAGATAACCCGCAAAAGAATAACACAACAGGAATAAGAATCTCACGAAAGTCCCAAAGAAAACCCTAAAAATCGACATGCAACAAAAGCCATCTTACCTTCGCCACCGCTGTCTTCCTCGTCGCCGATGCCTATCGATGTTAGCGCTCTCACCGCTGCCATCTTTCATTCCTTACTTTCTCCTCGTCACTACCCGAAAGGAAGAAAAAAGAAAAGTGTAACGAGCCAATGTGTGGGTAGGGGGTTAATTGTAATATAATTTAGTTTGGGTAGCAATGTGTAATTAGTGTGTCGTATAAATAGGGCTGTGTAGTAAGAAGAGGCGCATCGAAAATCAATTACAGAAACTATCTTTCCTGGGTGAAAATCACCATTGGTCACTATATTTGCTTAATTAATTTATGTTTATCACTAAACTCGTTTTTAATTCAACTAAACCACTAAACTCAATTTAAAAACTCACCGTCCATCACTTTCGTTACAACTTAACGGAAACCATATTAACGGTGCTGACAAAGCACTAACGATGGTGACGTGGTGACACCTAGTCCCTATTATTCCACATAAGCAGTCTATTCCTTAACCAAACTCTACCAAAAAAGAATCCGAAACCCTAATTGTTTTCCCTATTATTCTATACCCTGCTGTCCATCTTCCCCAAAAGTTCCTGCTCATCTTCCCAAAAGCCACGTTTGAGTTCAACCTGCACCCGCAAGCCGCAATGCTGCCGAACAAACCAACAAAACGAAACAACAGAGGGAATCTTGATTATGGTAAGTACTTAGTGGAATTCAATTTTTTTTTATGGTTTTGGTGTGGGGTACCAGAAGTCAGAGGAGTGATGCCGAGGCCGGCCGCCGGCGCCACAGCTTATGTATCTGTGAATATATATGTTCACTTTCCATGGTAATGCCTAGTCTAGAAGATGGGGTTATTTATGTGGGATTGGAGGGGGTTCTGTTGCCTTTAGGGAGAGGTAGATAGAGAAAGAAACAGAATAAAAAATGAAAGCTTTCTCATGGAGTTTGCCATATGGCCACTTTTAATCTTCTCTATGCCTTTGATGGACATGTGGTGGTGGATCTTGCTGAAAAGACTTGTGCATGCAGAAAATGGCAGCTTTCTGAAATTCCTTGTAAGCATGCTATATGTGCAATTTGGGAGGCGAACGAACATCCAGAAGATTATGTTGATAGTTGGTATACTGTTGTACTTACAAAGAAGTTTATAACCATTTTGTTCATCCTACCAATAGCAATGATATGTGGGAAGATAGTGGTAGGGATCCCATTCAGCCACCTCCTATAACTAAGGAAAGAAAGATGAAAAGGGGAAGAAAGCCTAAACAAAGGAGGAAGGAGAGTGCTGAGTTGGAAAACACAAGTAAGAATGGTAAACATAGATTGAGCAGGAAAGGAGTGAAGCTGAGATGCTCTGTATATCGTGAATATGGGCATCGGAAAGACTTCCATAAGAATAGTACATTACCACAACAAGAAGGTGATCAAGGAAGCTCCTCTACACAGGCTACAACTTCTGGAAGAATGGACAAGTAACCTGTAAGTTAAAAAATTTATGTAATCATTTTTTCTTCAAATTTGAAAATACATAATTTCTTTTACTATGAAATTTGATTGTTAATGTTTGTTTTATATTGATATCGTAGATTCAACGTAAAACAACCGGAGTACAACAAGGTATGACCCAATCCTGCATTTCAGCGCCACATGTGTGTATCACTACCCCAATATCTTTTGTATAGATGATGTATGTTTAGAGGATGTTCTTTAAATGATGTTTGCTTGTTTTTTCTGATAGGAGAGTGACATTTTATTTCAGAACTAGGAGGCTTTTTGAACAAGTTCAACGCTTGGATACTGTCTGGATTGACGCTGAGTTGAAGTCACGACTTCTATTTCAAGTGATGCCCCAAATTCTGCCTGTTTTAGTGCCCAAGTTCTACGGATAATTTTTTATAGACTTGATATGTTTGATTTCATTTTGTGGAGCTGACATATTTGAAAAGCAAAACATTGTAAACGAATTATTGTATGGGTCAGTTTATTAATTTTTGTCCTCCTGTTGATTAAAGAAGAGAATAGTTCTACTACACTAAACATGTGCTTTCATATTAGAAAAGCAAAATACGAGTAATTAACAAAATCTTCCCATACCAATTGTCTAGTATATAATACGGAATTTCAATAAGTATCACCAAAGTTGTGGAGCTCAATTGATTCAAATGGTGCTGTGAGTTCGATGTGGTCCTAGGTTCAATTCCTGCTCCCACAAATGTTTGCTTTTTTATCTTAGTAACCTGGCTGTTGAATTATAAACGAATTAGCTGCCTCCAAATCTAACGATGCCATATCAGCACTGTTAAGTTTTCATCCGTGAAATGGAACCGAAGTGATGGATGATAATTATTTATATAGTGGTTTAGTTGAATTAAAAATAAGTCTAGTGGTAAACATAAATTAATTAAGCAAGTATAGTGACCAACTATGATTTTCACCCTATCTTTCCTGCTCTTTTTCTTCCCCATTTCCTGTGTTCAGGGCCGGCCTAGAGGGTGTGCTGGCCCGCCCTCCGGCACAGGGCCTCCGAATATTAGGGGCCTCCATTTAGATCCGTTAGTTACCGATCGTACATTGTAGATTGTATTTTTAGTATATGATTGATTGATTATGAGTATGATGACGATTTTAATAGATAATTTTAGCTATAATAACAATTAAAAATGATATCATGAAGACTACGAAAATAAGAAAGATAATAGATAATTTTATGGGTAACGTCTATTTTTTATCCAGACCTTTTTCAGATTCTTTTATAATATCCAAACCTATCGAAATACTAAAAATTAGCCGAATGTTAACTTTCGGTTAGCATTTTTGTTAGTAATATTGACTTGACAACATGATACTGACTTGGAAGAGACACATGAATGTCAAGATTCCAAAATTTTAGTATTTTAACTAAGAAAAGAGTTACAGAATTATTAACAATAACGTAAAAATGACTAATATTTTGGTGCATTATGAAAGATTTGGCTAATTAATAAATTTTTAATAGGTTTGGATAATATAAAAGAATCTGAAAAAGGTTTGGATAAAAAATAGACATTACCCTAATTTTATTTTAAACTATGTAGAAAGATATTACATACATTTTAGTTTTATTATAGTTAAAAGTCAATTTAGACCACGTCTCAATTTTGGAACAAGGCCCCCACGAAGCATTAGACAGCCTTGGGAATTTGGTTTTGGTTTCTTCGTCAAACTAGAAACGTTATCATTTATTTCTTTTGTAATCATTTTCTGAGACTATGCGTTTTTTTATAATTATTTAATAATATTTTTTTAATAAATTTGTGGAGAAAAATTTTTAGGGCCACATTTTAAATTTTCGAACAGGGCCTCCGAATATCATGGGACGGCCCTGCCTGTGTTCTCCTCTGTTCCCTTCTTCTTCCTCAATCCCTCCTCTCCTACACTTTCCCTTCCTTTTCCCAGAACCCAAACGACTTGCCAAGACTATTCTTCCTCCCAGGGTGTGACAAAAAGAGCATATAGGCGCTGGGGAAGAACAGGGGCGGATCGATCCGAGATGGGGAAGGTTTAGAAAATGAGGGCGAGAGGGAGAATGGGCCAGATTCTCTTTCTCCTTTCGTTTCTTTTTCCAGAGAGGAAACAGAGAGTGAAGGGGGGCTGGAAAACTGGTGCGGCTAGGTTAAAGGGTTGTGTTTTTGCTCTAAAACCCAAATAACGACTTAACCATATCTGCTACAACAAATTTCTTTTTCAATAAATTCTCTATTATGTCTTAATTAAAACATTCTTAATATAATTGAATCACGAATCAATAGAAATAGAATGTGATAAATCCTTCAGTTAATAATAAATTAATTAACGAGAATACTCATATTAAAGTTATTTAACACATGTAATCATATTCTTAATCCAAGTGAATTAAATATAATTCACATTCCGAATCACTTAAATGAACTACGTGGACTTTGATTCTGACTACTCGGGTACTTAGGCAACCAATAGGTTCGAGTCGAAGTAATCACAAACTTTTTCTTTAATTTTGAGAATTATGTCAATAAACATTCGATCAAATTGTATATTAATCGATGCCTAATTAATTGAATCTCATAATTAAATACGTAATTAAAGCCAAGTATTAATAATACACTTATCCTTAAGAACTTATAGAATTAAGTAGTACCAATTTTGGGGCGTTGTAGGATGTGAATACACTTCCACACGTAACCGGACTCCCGAATCCAAATCTCTAAAACTCTGCAGATCAGGTTCCGGTTTCGACCCTGAGGTGGAGCCCGAATCAAAAGGTATTTGATCCACCGCAATTAAGATCGATGGCGACTCCGAGCAATTCGCGACTGGCACGTTACGACACAACACCAAACTGCGACCAAGTTTAATCGCATAGTGGAAATGCAGAATAGTGGTTAAGTCTAATTATCGACCCTGGCTCTTGATCTACTGCCTACTCAGTGAACTCCTATTATCTAGCAGGACTAAGAGAGTGAAGTGATTTCAGTGCAAAAGATACAAAAAGAAAGTAATGGTATAGTTCTTTTCAGGTTCAAAAGGTCATATGGATATGGTTCCCCCTAGTGTGCAGTTAGTTCAGGCATTACGATCCCAAAATACTCAGACTGATAGATTAACCGTTGAAAGTTATTCCTTGGTCTGGAATCTCGACTAAAGTTATCCAGAGCCTCTTGGTTTGAATACCCATCGGGTGTCTAACCTCCAGTGGTATACACTAACGAAGGTTAAACACGCGAAACTTCCACTACTGGCCTTTGTTCACGTACAGAGCAGTGAATCGACTTCTCGACTAAAGCAGTCGATTCACCACTTTCAATTAAAGGTTTCTCTTTTAACCTATGCAGAGACTATCGTTCTAGGTTAAAGTCCAAAATACACAGGTTTGATCAGGACTCATGCAATTCTGAATAATGCCTCAATTGAATTTACCCAATCAATCATTCATAACATGGGGTTCATATAATCATTCCTAACATACACAGCTAGGGTTCTTCATACCCAGATGAAATGGAAAATTACTCCATGGAGAGATGTGAGAACGTCACGCTCGGAGTAAACATCATCAGAACAACAACGAACAACTGCTCCTGGAGGCTAATCAGTACTCCGAGGTTGGGGAATCGATCTCCGAGGTCTTCAGATCGCTCCAATCCTTTCCCTTGGGTTTTGCGTTGTCACTCTCTCTAGGGTTCCTTTTATGACTTTGGAAGTCCAAAAAACTGGATCGCTTGCAAATTTTCCGAGCATCCCTTTTAAAGGCTGAGAGTTCCCGTGTTACGGCTGAAGTTATGGCCGTAACTTAACTTCCTCGCCGGTAACTCTCCAGAAAATGACGTCGTTGTTGCACTCCGTAAACCAAGAGTTACGGCTTCTTTGGAGGATTTACAGCCTCGACCATAACTTGAAGAGGGAGATCGTAACTCCAAAAATGCCTCTGGAACTGATGTCGTCGCTCTCCAGGAGTTACACTTGCAAAGACTGAGTGACGACCCATACCATAACTTCGAAGGTTTGCCCGTAACTCCAACAAGTCTCCTGGAACTCTGCATCCTCCAATCGCTAGTAACGGCTCCTTGAGGGGAGTTACGGGGCATACCGTAACTCCCAGGTACTCACTACCCATTCGCTCCAGAATGTCCAAACTTCGCTCCTTCGCGCCTATTCACGTACTAGGTCCTGAAACATCATAAACGAACACAACCTAGCTTAAAATAGGCCACAAGATGCGATAAACCAAGCTTAAACGGTCGAGAAATGACGGGAAAACAAGTTCAAAATGGCGTTATCAAATTCCCTTACACTTAACCATGTCCCAAACAAACCTAACTCAAACCAATGCATCTCTTCTGACCTTTATAGCAAAACACAATCCCGATTGTTGGTAGAGGATTTCCTAGATCAATTAGCAACTTACAAGGTCAACTGGTCTTCTAAGATGTTCCCTATCTCTCTCACTGTGAGTACTACTCAATCAAGGATCATGAGAAGCAATGGAACTAGGACAGTAAATTCATTGATAAAGAGGCTCCGAAGTTTAACAACTAAGGACTCTTCGTATCAGGTGCTCTTCCATTCCATTTCATTCGTTGGAACCCCTTTTTCATGCTTTTGTTTTCTTCTTCTTTTGTTTTTCTCATTCACACTTTGATGGGGTTCCAAACTGCAGTTTTATGCGCGGTCGACCCTTATTGATGGAGCAAGAGCAAATTTTGTACATCTGTCACTTGCCAATGGGTGGAAGCTCTATTATGGAGAGTCAATGAAATTAAGGGGGGTCGGAAGCTCTATCCGTGCCCTGAAAAACACATCCTCGAGTAGGCAAACTGTTCAACGGGTGGAATTTTTACTTGTACTAGAGACAACTTAGCGTCACCTTGTAGGCCTACTCAATTAAGGATCACTAAAATCTCTTCCAAACCAGATTTTGTGCAATGAACTATGCCACACACGTTGGTCTTACCCCATGTTTAAAATTCCAAGTTTTTCCGACATGGGGGGACCAACTACTTTTTTATTCAATTAAGCACCATCTACGATACACGAGACCACAACACAACATAGGGAGAGTCATCCATACCACATGAAATCCACTAGTTCACAAAATCAACCAGCATAGCAAGGAGACAGATAGGAAAAATCATATACTTCAACATCCTCCATAGTGCTACAACTACCTCCCTAGGTTGCAAATAACCATAAAGACTGTCAATTCACAACATACTGAGCCAGTTTTTTTTGCAGTGAACAGTACTTGGAGCCCTAAAATCGTAAGATTTGGATAGTGCACTAGGCTCCAAGCACACAAACATATCATGAAATCAAAGATAAACACCCCCCACACTTAAGCACGACAATGACAACATTTCCCTCAATGGACAAGAGGGAAAGATAAGGGGACGATGTTACCGGAAAAATGGACTACAGTGGGACTGGAAATGGGAACAGTTGTCTGAAGCGGACTGGCGGATCAGATTCTGAGAACAACTTAAAGGCGAACACAAACACCCATACTGGGTAAGAGTTAGGAACATCAATGTCAGCTCCATGGGATACACAAACACTCATGTTGAGGAAAGGTTCTATAGGCAAAAGTCAAGGGTTGATGTCATCCGTAGCAGCGGTTCCAAATTTTTCCTGCCCAAATGCATGGTCATATTCCCTAGGTCTCCCACAACCACTTACTAAGATGGTGATGGACGGGTTCTATGTTGAAAGAAAAAATTGTGTTAGAAGTTGAGGTGTCTCCGATTTTGCAAAACAGAAAGTAAAAGAAGACTAGTGCGAGAAAAATACATCTATTGAAGATAACCCTCGTCTTAAGCATTCAATCGAATTGATAATAAACCAAACGTAAGAACAAACAAAAAGATAGAAGAATAAAAAAACATCATATATTAACTTACATCAAGGATTAAATAGTCAATAACCTCTAGGGTTCTACAACCATGAGCGCTCACTCATCCGGCCACCTTCACTTAATGTCTTATTATTTTTCTGTCTTAAAATTCTCTAAGTCCCCAAAAAAATTTCTTTCTTGTCCACTGTTAGTTTCCTTTGCTCGGTTCGTCTATCTATTTTCGAAACCAAGACCCCCGAAAGATGATCCCTGGTTGTCTTGGTTTGCCATGAGAATAATAAACACCAATCCCTAGCCGCTACCCACCTCCTTTTGTTTGCCTCCTAAGCAAGAAGTTTTAGAGGAGCAAAATGGGTTTTGTTATACCAGAGTCTGAAATCCTTTCTATGTCACCACTCTCATATGAACCCTCGTTGCCGACTTGTCCTTCAAGAAATCTAGAATCTTGTTTTCGTTTTGTTTGCGGTGTTGTTCGGAACACCTTGATATAAGATGTCTGAAACATCTACGTGCACGACAAAGATTCCTTTCTCCACCTGTGTAAATGTAGGGAAAAAAGAGAAAAACCTATATGATGATTATGTAGGCCTCTCGGCCATTTTAACCATTCGCAGTCAATAATAATATCAGAGCTGGAGAGACTGATCTCTCCCGTGGATTAGTCCTGACAAATCATCAGGAATAACACGTAAAATCTCGTGTCTTCTTGCGTTTATTCTCGATTTTACACTCTAAGCGTCCCAATTGCGGATATTCCTCAATTCATGCCAACCATATATACTAAACTCAACAGTCCTTCAATCAACTTATCAGATAATTTATTCTTGAAAGAAAACAAATATCTTAATCAGCGCAATTACACATAAATATTTTACTATACCAACGAATGCAATAATTCAATTATATCTCGAGCTTAGTCCAGCACCAGGAATCCCCACGGATAGGGATCTCGCTAATGTACATGGTCATGTGACACTCCGTATAGACCGACCCTTTCTTCTTGATCCCCATTATCGACATCTTCCCGCGCATGGTCGCCGTCGCGGTAAGGTTCAGACTGCCGCTAACGATATCGTTGATCGCCTTGGGGTTCTCCCTCAGCTTCTTGGCCCGCAGGGTCGCGTATGCCGTGATGTTCATGGACGCTTGTTCGGGGATGGTGTCGGCCAGGATCGGAACCCATCCAACGAGCTCCCCGTCGTAGGTTATGTGGCTGGTCGTGTTCTCGAACTTGAAGCTGCCGTGGTTTCTGTTGCGAATGCTCATCACCATTTCGCTGGTGATGGTGTCCTGAGTGATGAAGTCGTCAAGTTGGAGCTTCGCTAAACCCGTGGGATAGAGGACGAGGTCCGGGTCGTGTCGCTTGAACACGGTGAACGCGAGCGTCACTAAAACTATGGTAGTGATGACGGCTATAACCGTGGCGGATATACAGCAGAGCTTGATGGCGTAGTTTTTGCCCTTTATCATGGTTAGAGTCTGTGGGGAAAGGAATAAGAGAACTCGAGGAAGAAGAGAATGAGAAGGATTGAGTTGGGTAAAAATTAAATGATTTGTTGGTTGATATGAGAATTAGGGTTGCCGTTTCGCTGCGGTATTTAAGAGGATGAAAAAGAATTGTATATTCATGACTACAAAGTTGATGCGAATTGGACCACGGAGAATGAAACTTCGTCGGTTGCTTATATTCTCGTTCCGGTACGCGACTAGGAAAATTAATTTTGGTTATCTTGTGCACGAGCAGAGCCGGGGGTTTGTGTCTGCTAATTTGATAAGTTGCTGTGCACTTGCCGTTGCCGCAGCGGCCGATGCTTTTGGGTGGCCGAAAGCGCATATAGGAAGGAATAAATAGCGGCCGTATATCATTCAATATCTGAATCTTTATGAATGAGTTTTAAGGATAGATATATATCCTTTTCTTTTCACGTATGAAAGTCATCGTTATCGATAAATTCAGTTTACAAATCAGAGAATCCAAATAGAAATGGTCGATTTAATTACAATTTAAATTTTATGTGTTCGATTGGTATCTTATGACGTTCTCACGTTCAATGAAAAGTACTGAAATGATAGTGGGCAATGAATAAATAAATAAATATTGCTTTGTAGAGCTCTCTCCTCTCTCATCGCTTTGGTCGCCGCTCTTTGCTGAGCACATATACATATCGCTCAGTCTAGGGTTTCTAAAAAAGAGAACGTAGGGGATTCGAACTTCCAACCAAGTTTTTTTTTTTTTACAAAAGATAATCATATAGATTGATAAGAGATAAGAGCACGTTACATCCTGGAATTAAGCCAGGCCTGAAAATCAAAGAAACGACTCGTAGTCGGATACAAAGTGAGGGCCTTTCGAGCCACTAAATGGGCTACCCTATTATTACACCGACCTACAAATCTAATCGAAAACCCAGGATGAGCCGCAAAATAATGAATAACTTCTTCAAGAACAGCACCCATCCGGCTGTCCCTGGAATCAGCCTGGTTGATTTTGTCAATGACAATCTTCGCGTCTCCTTCAAACCTCACTTCCGCGACCCCGTGACCTATGCATCCCAAAAGCGCCTCTCTCAGGGCCAGTAACTCCACTACAGCAGGGTCCTGCACACCCGGGAATTGGGTTCCTTGTACAAAGAGGACCTCCATAGCCGAATTCAAGATTACAAAACCTCCAGCCGAATGTGTCCCATGACTAGTAGCCCCATCCCACTGACACACAACTGAGCCAGCCTGAACAGAACTAGGAATCCGGGGTACGGGGAACGAGGTCCGGGGAACTAGCTCAACTGGCAAATGGATCCACTCCTCCACTTGTTGATGGAATTGACGCAGGAGCACAGGGATCCCAAACTGCTTTCCTTCGAAAACAACCCAATTTCTGGAACGCCAGATCCTCCAGAGGATAGCTACCACTGCCATGAGCATAGAAGGTTCACTCACCCGTGCGAGTAATTCTTTGAGAAACAGAGGGAAAGTATGCCTCGGCAACCCTTCGCCCAAAAAATCGAATCCCGAAAACTCCCACAAAGCTCTCGCCACCGGGCAGTCTAAAAATAAGTGTTCCATCGTTTCGGACTCTGCCCAGCAAACCGGGCAACGAGGGAGCACCGGAACCTCCTTTTCCCGCAAGGCCTCCGTAGTAGGGAGGATTCGATGGAATAACTGCCAGACGAAGACTTTGAGCTTAGGCGGAATGTTGGCCTCCCAAAGTCGAATCCAACTAGCCTTATCCATCCAACTCGCCAAAGACCGCCAGCGCCCTCGTTTCTGATCAAGATTAACCGCAAGGTGATAGGCGGATTTCACCGTGAAACTCCCATCAGGAGAGTAATGCCAAATGAGGCGATCCTCCACGTTTTGCCGGGGAAGGGGAATAGCTTTAATTGCCGCACAAGTAGCCGGGGAAAACCACTGGCTTAGCTTGACATCATTCCAACGCCCTTCTCCCTGACACATGACCTCCTCAACCTTAGGGTCCCCTCCTGCCGGCAACACTCGAGGGTTGGAAACGAGGGGCCAAGGATGGGTTTGAGGGACCCACTTGGACTCCAGCAGAGAAGCCGTCCTCCCATTCCCAATTTGCCATCGTAGCCCCTCCTCCAGTAGTTGTCGTCCATATAAGACACCCTGCCACCCCCAAGAAGGTCGAGAACGCGCAGTTGCTTTAACAAATGTCCCATTAGGAAAGTACTTCCCTTTATAGACCTGAGCCAGAAGGGAATGAGGTTCATTAAGAATCTGCCAACCAATCTTTGCCAACAAAGCTTGATTGAATTGTTCAAAGCGACGGAACCCCATCCCCCCATCATGCTTACTCTTGCACATATTCCGCCAGGATACCCACCTAATTCTTGGCTGGCCCTCAACCGCCCCCCACTAGAAGCGAGCCACATGCTTGTCAAGGAGCCGGCAAAGAGACAGGGGAAGCTTGAAGCAGGACATAACATGTAAGGGAAGCGCTAAAGCTATTGACTTAATCAGAGTCTCCTTAGCTGCCCAAGACAATGTCCGCTGTTTCCATCCCTGAAGCCGTTCAAGCAGTTTTTCTTCCAAGTACCGAAAGGTATCCATTTTGGAACGGGAGAAGAGTGTTGGGAGGCCTAGATACTTGTCATGGACTCCCACCGCACCCACCCCCAGAATTTGAGCCAAAAATTCTTGATCCGGCAAACGGATATTTTTACTAAAGCACACGCTGATTTGGCCAAATTAACCTTTTGACCACTGAGTTCCTCATACTCATTCAAGACCTCCAGTAAATTCTCACATTCCTGGAGAGATCCACGCAGGAATAGATAAGAATCATCAGCAAAGAATAAATGAGAGATCCTGGGAGCACGAGGAGCCACCTTAACGCCTTCTAAGTTTTTCTCCAAAATGGCCTTACGCAAGAGCGCCGCAAACCCCTCTGTACAAATAACGAACAACAATGGCGATAAGGGGTCCCCTTGTCTCAGTCCCCGGGAGGGGGCGAAATATCCAGAAGGGGTACCATTCATCAGAACCGAGAACGAGGTGGAACGGAGGCATTCATGGATCCATCCTTTCCAAACCGAGTTGAAACCCATCTTGTCCAAAACCGCAAGAAGAAATGGCCATTCGACTCTATCATAGGCCTTTTCCATGTCAACCTTTAGATCCATGAACCCTTTCTTACCTCGCGTTTTGATTTTCAAGTAATGCATCAATTCATGTCCGAGAAGGATATTTTCCACTATTTTTTGATCCCGAATGAAGGCATTTTGACCCTCGGAAATGATTTGAGGCAGAATAGTAGCCAAACGCCCCGCCATGATTTTGGTAATAATTTTGTACACAAATTGGCATAAGCTGATAGGTTGTAACTGCCTCATAGACTCCACATTATCCACCTTAGGGATCAGAGTGAGCCAGGTATGGTTAAAGCTCCGGAGCATTTTACTCGTCACAAAGAAAGAGGTGACTGCCTCTACTACTGAAGTCCCCACAATGTCCCAAAAGGCCTTGAAAAATTTCCATGTGAAACCATCAGATCCTGGAGCTTGTTTAGAGCCCATTGAGAACACCGTATCTCGAATCTCCTGAGGGAGAACTTTTGCTGTGAGGCCACCATTCATCTCTGGCGCAACACAGTGAGAAATGGGGAGAGAGGCCACTCGAGCCGAAATATCCGACACCTTATCCTCTAAGGTGAATAGGGTTTGATAAAATGTATTGGCAATGTTAGCCTTCCCATTCTCCGTCGTGACCCACTCACCTTCCTCACTCCGCAGGCCCGCCACATAATTTCGCTTCCTACGAGCTCTAGTAACCGTGTGAAAATAAGCCGTATTCTTATCTCCTTTTATCAACCAGTGAACTCGAGATTTCTGTTGCCAATAAAATTCCTCCGCCTCCCATTGCCTACTTAACTCAATTTCCAGCCGTCGGATCTCCTCCCAGTCAATAGGGTGGATTAGTTTAATCCGATCAATTTCAGCTTGGAGGGTTCGGATGTTCCGTAAAGAATTAGTCGTGCCAGCCCTGCTCCAGTCATAAAGCAAGTGCCGAAGTTTCTTTAAGCGCTCCCACAGTCGAAACATCGGATTACCTTGGATCTCCTCCTGCCAGACATATTGCACCATAGCCCTCACCTCCGGATTATCCGCCCACCGAGCGTCAAACCGAAACAGGGGACGGCTATTACGGGCATAAGGTTTGTCAGAGAGAAGAAGAGCTCGATGGTCAGAACCCAGGTCCGTAAAGTGTTTTACTAGGGTTTCTGGGAACAGATCCACCCATTTCTGGGAGCATAGAGCTCTTTCCAATCTAGCTCGAACGCAAGCCGTACCCATCCGCTTATTTGTCCAAGTAAACTGATCACCAAGAAACCGTGGGTCATGCAGGCCCAGATTTTGAACAAAATCACGAAGGCTCAGGGCGTGAGCAGCATTCCAAGGAAGCCCACCATCTTTTTCCCCAGCATTAAGAGTAACGTTAAAGTCACCAATGAGCACATAGGGAAGATGGATATCCGCACAAATGCCAAGCAGCTGATTCAATTGGGAAGTACGAGTCGTCCCATTACAACTTATATAAACAAAAACCACCACATAAGAATAATAACTTTCATTGATTCGAACACAAATACAAAAATTTGAATGAAAAAAAACCGAGGCATCAACCCCCGGGGACCAAGCAACAACTAACCCTCCCGATGCATCAATTGCATCCACACAAAAAAAAATGACTATCATTACCTAAGCCCTGCATACGACGGGCAACTACTCTCCGGTTCGATCGTGTTTCCGGAAAAAACGCGAGATCCGGTTTATTGGAATGAATTAAACCAACAGCAGTTTGAAATGTGAGGGATGGTCCAATTCCTCTCACATTCCAGGCAAGCAGCCTCATTTATCCGGATGGGGCCACTCCCGGCTGGCTACCTCCACCGTTTCCAATTCATCTTTTTCTTCCATAAACAGCTTTTTTGGTGATGGAGAGTCAGCAATATCTCCATCAACATCATCAATCCGGCGTTTCTTACCCTCCTCCTCAGGGTCACCCAAATTGGACCCATACTCGTTAAAGGGCTTGTCAATAGTCTCATTTTCATTTTGCACTCCCTTAGCCGCCGCCGTGTCATCCAAAGTGAGTGGGCACTGCAACCCTTTCACATTGGCTGGATCCCTCATGGTGAGCCCATCCTCAAATGCTTTCATAACCTGTCGCACATGGGACGATTCAGCCAACCGCTTGGATTTCCCCTTTCCCAGCGTCTCCCGGCGGTGAATCACAAATAGTTGCTCATCAGCACCTGAGTCCTCCGAATCCATCCCCTCATGGGCTGCCGCGACTGGTTGGGGGCCCACGGGCTTCACCAGGGCTGGCGGATCCGCCGCCACCATCTCGGCCCTCTTCAGCCCGGCGCTTTTTGAGTTGCCGTTAACGTTAGTGCCCCCCCGTCTCGTCCTTGACTGCAGGCCAGTCGCCTTCTCCTTTTTTGGCGCTTTCAGCGGAGAAATCTCTCCCTTCGCCTTCTTCCCCTTTTTTATCTTAGACATAGTGTTTCGCACGGAGGGATGGATGCCGCCAGCATCGTTCGCCATTTCAGCCCTCTTTGCGATCCGAATTGCCTCACTCAACGGGTACGCCATCGAGGGGCTCGGTATCTTTTGGATCAGGAACTCATCTTCAGATTCATCTTCCAGAATAAGACGACGACGCCGCGTTACTTGTGGATCCGCATCCTCTGTCAGCACCTCCATTGGAACTCGGTCACTTGCCTTCTGCAATTTGCCACGACGACTTTGCCTTCCCATGCGGAGCTTCTGAGATTTCGTGATCTGGACACAAATTGGTTTTCTCCCCATGTGATTCCGCGCTTCCGTCGTCAAGAAGGGTTGGGTCGAGGTTCCCATCCACAACGGCTTCTCTTCAAGCACAGGTTCCAGCCTACTCTCAACCTCTCTCTTATTCGAGTCTGCCGAAGGAGGAGGCAGCCTAGCTGGCGCACCCCGACGGTTTTGAGCGGCAGTATTAACCCAAACCGATTTGGGATTTCCATGGAAGGATGACACGCCATCCTCCTCTTCAAAAACCCTCCTCCCCAACTTCTTGGTTGACATATGATGGCCAAACCTTTCTTGTCGGGGGGGGGGGGGGGTGATCGAATGACCAATCTTGGCGTACGTGCCCAACCCTGCCGCACCTGTAACAGAAGCTGGGGAGGTATTCGTACTTAAGCCGAATCCAGAACTCGCCTGTCTCTTCATTAGTAGCCATGACTTGGGAGCGAAGGGGTTTGGAGAAGTCTATGAGGGCTTTGATTTTGATAAACCGGTGACCCGAGTCTGAGCACGAGTACACCCCCGCCTCCAAGACTCGACCAAGCGTAGCGTTCGCCACAGTCCGTCCAAATCGTTGAGTACAGCACTCCTCCTGGACATCCCATAGCTGGACCCGGAACGGAGCAATAGCAAGCTCATCAAAGGTGCATTGTGTGATGTTGGGAATCCAAGGCCGGAGGTGTAGGATTTTGTCCGAAATCACCCAGGGCGATTGCTTGAGAACCCATTGTTTGGCCGCTTCATTGGGGAGTACAAAATCAAAGAGCTTGTGAGTAATCAGCCTCACTCTGATTCGGCCTTGTCCTTGCCAAGGCTTGTTGATTGATTCGTGCAGCTCAGCAGCCGAGACTCGGCTATCAGCAAACAGGCACCCAATGAGAGTCCTGGAGTTGCGGATTCTGTCCGATTGGACTTCATCAAGGGAGAAGTGACTTGGTCCCTGGAGATACTTGCCATTTTGGGTTTCTGCAGAACCAGCACATTACCAATATTATTGCTTTGCATATTAGATTCAAAGTTCTCAAAAACTGACCAGGGGAAGCAAGAAACAACAAAGGGGACCCTGCAGATAGGGGTTCGCCTCCACCATATCATCAGAGATGTCCCCGTGAGGGAGGACTCCCACGTACCAGAGTAGCTTTCCTCGTTGAAACCGAGTGAAATGCATTGGGATGCGAGTGCCATTTAAAGGACAGGCAGAGCCATAAGAGACCCGCGGCCGTTGGTGTTCTACTAAGAGTCGGATACTAGGAGATTTTGGATGGGGATTATCGGATTTCCCAAACCGCGCAAGGGCGGGTATAATCAGGAAATCGGTTAGGCCCGAGCGCAAAACTCGGGATTGGATATTCCCCCCGATTTTCAGTTTGTTTGGGGGATCCCGTATTTTCAAAAAACACCCCATCGGCGTTGGTCTGCAGAGCACCACCGGCCGGAGCAACGGGGGGTACCTGGGACTTGCACTTACATCACTCTGGTCGGGAGGTCTTACCCCATTTCGGGGTGGACGGTCCGGCGTGTACGAGACGCCTCTGTTTACTTCAGATTTTCTTGAAACCCACATCGGCGTCAGGCAGCAGAACATCGCCGGTCGGATCAAGGGAGGTTGTTCGGGCATCTCTTGCTCACCAAGTTGGTGGGGAGACCTCGCCCCATATCGGGATCTAAGTTCTGGGTTGGTCGAGACGCCACAGTTTTTACCAGATTTTCTCTTGTTATTAACCTGGAAAGGCAGAGGATCAGGGGTAGCCCCTTCCTCACACTCTAATTCCAAGGACGACGGCAATTAAAATCGCCACGTCGGGTTGTTCATTTTCACTTTTCGCAAGCGTTTCCTTTGGGGACAAACAAAATCCGTTCCAATCAGAGTGGATGACTCGAATTTGCGTTTAAGGAACCCCTGAACAGGATAACTGCAAGGCCTTGGATTTTGCAGGCACACCTTTTTACGGCCGCCGTTACGGTTCAAGCCCTCGTCCGAAGACTGGGGGACTGACTCAAGTCGACCAGTGATCTTTGCCCTTGGACCCAGATTCCATCGAAATTCTTTCAACCCCTGATTGACCAGGGATACTGCAATCATCCTGTGAAAGATGAGGGAGAGGATTTGGCCGGCGAATCGACATTGGTCGAGGAGCGATCGGAGGGCATGCGCCCAGCAAGCTTCGATGAGAGAGGAGAGAGCTCCTCTCATCAGTTTTTTTTTGTCCTAACGAGAACTTCCAACCAAGATTATTTTTTCAGATATATACATATTCGAAAATCAAGAGGACAAACCCGGCTCAAGAGACCGTACGGAGTATGGTTCTGATATTGGCGACCAATTGGGTCTTTATATCGACGCAAGCCATATATCGAGCTAGGAAGCATATCGCATCAGCAGTGGTGGTTACTAAAGCACGGTTACCCTCTATTGCTCTTTCTATTGAGACTAACATCAGTCTCTGCTCCCTACCACCGCTTTGCATGTGAGCGAGAATATGATATTTTAAAGAATGATAGTTTGAATTTTTATCTAAAACTAAAGAGCTTGTCATTTACAATTTCATATAGTATACACAATGAAGAAGTTTAATAAGGAAGAATGATTATCTAGCAAATGATTTCTATGGTTAATCTCTTCTCTAGTTTGTATTCTTTTAATAGATTTTCGGGACTAATCGCGGATATGAGGAGGTTCAACTCACTTTGGCCTGGTCGAATTAGGTTGAACCCATGGGTTTGGATTCAATTTCATTCTCAACCAAAAAGAAAAAGAGAAATTAATTAACAAACACTAGAGCGGATAAAACTCCCTCACGACCCAAAATTCGGCAACATCATGTTCAGCTCTCTTTGAAAAGAAGTTTGTAACTAATTCACAACCGATCCACCAATTACAAAAGTGAATAAAACTCACCCGCGCTCGAAAACTTGTAAGCACCAGGTTCAAGTCGTTTTGATGAGGTTGAATTAGGTTGAATACCCATAGGTTTTGGTTCTCAACCAAAAGAAAAGGGATAAATAAAAAAGCACTAAAGCGGATAAACTCGCTCCCTACCAAAAACTCTGCACACCAAGTTCAACTTGTATTGACTAGTTCGAACCTAGTTTTTAACGAATCACACTCGGCTCAACATGTCAATTCTAAAATCATATAAAACTCGCTCTCTATACAGAACTCGTCAGCACCGGATTAAGGTTCAATTGTCATTTTTCAACAAAAAGAAAAAGGATAAATAAATTTTTTTTTTTGGTAATGGTGACATAAATTTTATCAAGAAAAACAGCTGCAAGAGAATACAGGAGAAAGATATAACTTAGCAGCAAAAACAAACTAAACCTAAAAACGAAGCAGAGCATAACCTTGTAAACACAGGGAGCGTGATTTGCCCCAAGAAAGGCTCTCTACTCACAATATGCTGCTAATTCTATTTCCAAACAGACAAAGCCACAATCATTCTTTACCCGAAGATTTCTTAGGCTTGATGTAGAGTCTCTGCATGCCACAGTCGCCTTTTGATTCCTCTTAACCAGTGTTCGGCTAATTCTTTCTCCAAAAGATTTACAATCATCAACCAACTTGCGATTAGAATTCTGATCTTGAAAGCCATGACTTTAGCCGTTGCACTCTTTTCTTCAAAAATCCTCATGTTTCTTTCTTTCCAAATCGACCAGCAGAGGGCATGAAGGAGGGATTTAGAGAACCACCTCGCTAGGTTACTCGGCTTGTTATTTGGCCATCTCTCTATTGTCGCTGTAATGTCATCTGGGAGGCTAATGGGAACTTGCACAAAATGTCGAATGATCTGCCAAACCTCCTTAGAAAAAGCACAGCTGATGAAGAGGTGGTTTGCTATTTCTTCACACGAAGAGCAGAGGACGCAACGGTTCGCCAGGTTCCATCCACGTCTCTTTAGAATATCTTGCATTAGAATACTTTTACGGTGTAAAACCCAAATAACAGAGCATATCTTTGACGGTATGTAATTCTGCCAGACTACTTGATGAGGGTAGTCTTCAACTTCAAGCGATCTCTCCGCAGTCAACCGCTGGTACAAGAATTTAACGGTGAACCCGCCTGTCGTTGATGGACGCCACATGATCTTATCTTTACCTGCAGCAAAGACATGGGTACATAGGTTTCCCAAATAGGTAAATAAACTCTCTCTTTCCCTCTCAGCGCCGCCCCTCAAATTAAAAAGAAGGGGAATATCCCAAGACACTCTCCCATTTTTTATTTTGCAAACTTCGGACAGCTTGGCTAAGGGAAAGGCAGACGCAGCGATGACTCTAGGGAAATTGACGGCGAGAGGGGCACTCCTTTCAGTCCACACATCATGCCAGAACGATATGTGGTTACCGTTGCCAGCAACTACTCTAGCGAGCTTCCATACTGAGTCTTTAAACTTCATAATCTAGCTCCACGGACTTAGGCCAGTTGATCTTGCGGACTTCCCTGGCACCCAGCAACTTTCCAAATTCGGAAACTTCAAATTAATCAACTCTCTCCACCAAGTTTCCTTTTCTTCTGCAAACTTCCAAATCCACTTGCCAAGTAAAGCTTCGTTTTGCAATTCCAATTGCTTTATACCAAGGCCACCCAACTTTTTCGATCCAAAACATCTGCTCCAAGCTACCAGATGCAATTTCTTCTGTTGGTTTACTCCTGAACAGATAAAATCCCGCTGCACTTTCTCAATTTTCTGAATAACACTTTTGGGCGCCATAAACAAAGAACACCGAAAAAGGGATTGACTAGCAAGACAGGTGTTGCTAAGGACTATTCTTCCTCCTAAGGATAAAAATATGCCCCTCCGGCCTTCTAGCTTATTCTGCATTTTTGTAATTACCGAAAGGGAGTCCAAGATATGTGGCGGGCAGATACTGCTATTCACACCCAAAAATCTCTACTAATCTGCCCGGGTCCTCACCTCACCTACCGAGTACATTTTTCTCTTGAGTAGGTTAACTTTTAAACCTGTAATAGACTGAAAACATACCCAAGCCGCCAGGACATTCATTACATCTTCCTCTGTAGCATCACAAAATATGATGGTTTCGTCAGTGTATAGTATGTCCGAGACTTCCCCTCTTTTGTGGACTTCATCAATACAGAAACCATTTAGATGCCCTGAATTACTCACCTCACGAAGAATGAAGGAAATGATGTCCATGTGAGACTGAACAAGAAGGGAGAGAGTGGGTCTCCTTGCTTAAGGCCTTTCTTCGTATTGAAGTAACCCCCAGATTCACCATTGATGAGAACTGAAAGTTTAATGGAATACACCATCCCTTTAATCCAGCCTTGAAACTTCTAATGGAATCCCATTGCTTTCAAAATCTTCAAAAGGCATTCCCAATTAACGGTGTCAAATTTTTTCTCTATGTCTAGCTTTAGAACAATCCCAGGTTTCCCCTCTTCTAATTCTGCAGTCAATCATCTCGTTGCCGATTAGACTAGCTTGGTGTAGTTGTCTACCCTTGATACTGCCAAATTGATGCCGAGAAATCAATGTGTTCATAAAGGGCCTAAGTCGTGCTACTAAAACTTTGGAAATGATCTTGTTGATACTTCCCACAAAACTTATCGGCCTGAGGTCACTACCTTCTTCAACTGCTTCCTTTTTCGGAACAAGGCAGAGGAAAGAGTGGGCAATGGAATCAGGCAAGAGTCCCGACAAGTAAAAATCGTCAAATGCTTTAATAAGTTCGCCTATTATAGTGTTCCATCTGGACGCGGCGCCTTGTCACCATCGCAGTCTGAATAGCTTCCCAAATCTCTGCTTCTGTGAAGGGTCTGATCAAGTTGTAGTTTTCCTCAATGCTTAAGACGCTTGAACCATAAGTTAGAGGGAATGGGCGATCTTCCTCCTTTTCTAAGAACCTCTGTTGGAAGTGGAGAATGAGAGCATCCTTAAGAACTAAAAGATATTAAAGCGTACAAAAGTCGATCTCGATCAAAAACTTGTCTACATCGTGTTCAGCTTGCTTTGTCAGGGTCAAATTGATTTTTTAACAAATTCACACCCGATCCAACCTACCAATTACAAAAGCAGATAAAATTTGCTCTCAATATACATAACTCGTCAATATCATGGGCTTGGGTTCAATTGTCGTTCTCAACAAAAGGTGAACATAGAAATTTAAAATAATAAATCGTTTCAAAGTCACTTTGGCCTCGTCAAATTATATTGGATACCCATGAGTTTGAGTTCAATTGTCATGCTTAACCAAAATGAAATAGAGAGATAAGAAAACACTAAATAATATGAAACTCGGTTCAAATACAAATTTCGTGAACACAAAGCAAATTTTGTATGGATTTTCGGTAGAGGTCTTGGGAAACCTATTGTGGGTATAACTTAGGATTCCACCGATAGTGTTTAAAGGGTTGGAAGCCACTAATTAATAGTAACTTCAATGTTAGGATTTTATATATTAATAATTGTTGCGACAGGGAAAGCAATGAACAATAGATGAAAATTTAGTAGAAAATTACTATTATGGGAAATCTAATAATTATAATGGGAAAACTAATGGGCAATAGATGTAGACCCGACGGGAAATAAATGAACACATAAGTTCTAGTATAAGAGAGTGAGGCAAAACAAAGACGTCAAACTTCCCCACTTACACTTGAAGGAGTTTGGAAAGCACTAATGAATAGTAACTTCAATGTTAGGCTTTTATATATTAAATAAATTTACATATTAATATATTAATAATTATTGCAACAGGGAAAGCAATGAATAATAGATGAAAACTTAGTAGACAATTACTATTATGGGACACCTGATAATTATTATGGGAAACTTAATGGGCAATAGATGTAGACCCGACGGACTATTGATAAAAAATAGGTTATAGAATAAGAGGCTGGTGTAAAACAAGGACATCAAACTTCCCCACTTGCACTTGGAGTACTTTGGAAGCTACTAATGAATAGTAACTTTAATGTTAGGCTTTTACATATAAATTGTTGCAACAGAGGAAGCAATGAACAATAGATAAAAACTTAGCAGACAATTATTATTGCGGAAAACGTAATTGGGCAATAGATGTAGACCCGACGGATAATAGATGATCAAATAGGTTATAGAATGAGAGTGTGGGGTAAAAGAAGGACTTGAATTCCCTACTTGCACTTGGAGGAGTTTGGAAGACAATGAATAGTAACTCCACTGTTCGGCTTTTATATATTAATAATTTATATATTAATAATTGTTGCAACATGGCAAGAAATGAATAATAGATGAAAAGTTAATAGATAATTACTATTATGGGAAACCTAATGGGCAATGATGTAGACCCGACGGACAATAGATAAACACATAGATTATAGAACAAGAAAGTGGGGTAAAAAAAGGACTTGAAACTTCTCCACTTGCACTTGGAGGAGTTTGGAAGCCACTAATGAATATATAGTAACTTCAATGTTAGGATTTTATATATTAAAATAAATAATATATATTAATTTGGGAAAAAATCATAGATGGAAACCTAATGGATACTTGTTGCAACAGGAAAGCAAAGAACCATAGATAAAAACATAGTAGACAATTATTATTATGGGAAAACTAATAATTATTATGGGAAACCAAATGGGCAATAGATGTAGACCCGACGGACAATAGATGAACACATAGGTTATAGAATAAGAGAGTGAGGTAAAAGAAGGACTTGAAACTTCCCTACTTGCATTTGGAGAAGTTTGCAAGCCAATGAATAGTAACTCAAAGTTAGGCTTTTATATATTAAATTTGGGGAACAGATTATAGACGAAAACCTAATGGATAATTGTTGCAACAGGGAAAGCAAAGAACAATAGATGAAAGCTTAGTAACTATTATGGGAAACCTAATGGGCAATAGATGTAGACGCGACGGAGATTAGATGAACACATAGGTTATTGAATAAGAGACTGGGGTAAAAGATGGACTTGAAACTTCCCAACTTGCACTTGGAGGAGTTTGGAAGTCACTAATGAATAGTAACTTCAATGTTAGGCTTTTATATATTAATTAATAATATAAATTGTATTACACGTGGTTTCTTCCATACATCAGATTGTAGCATTATTGGGATTTATACTGGTGTATCTAACACATTTAATATAAGAGAGAGAGATGGCAATCAAGGAGATAGCCCCCAAATCATGGATGTGCATCTAGTGGCGATGTGGCTTCTGGAGTAGTAAAGATGAGCTTGCTAGGTAGGTTGTTCATAGACAATCCTCTGAGCTTGTCAGTCATCAATAATATTTTCAATAGCAAGTGGAATTACTTGGCCACAATATGTGTTCTATAGGCAGAGATGGGACTCTTGCAATTGTTCTTTGTAGAGAAATCCGAAAGACTTTCCCAAATCAATCACGAAATTCAAAATGTAGTAAACGAGAAGCTCCAAGACGAGTGTTTGCTCGGTCTTTTCTTGGAGCACCCGCCTGTTCATATAAGAAAATAATTCATTTGGATATATAACATGCAATTGTCAAGAATATGTCATACAACTTCTAACATAAAAATCTAGGGTTCTTCATACTCAAGTGGAGGATAGTGGTTTACTCCATGAAGAAAGAGGGACGCACATTCAAAGGGTCATACTCATGAAGATGTGTATGATCAGCTCTGGTTGTGACCAGGAAGTCACGGCCGTGACTGTGACTTCTTTTCCTTGGCCATCCTTCATCATACGCTCAACGACTCTCGATACGTCTCTGCTTCATTTGGTCCAGTCGAATGGCTTCAAAAATCTCTAGACAAGGGTACCCGTGACCCCCTGACTCGATAAAACCAAGACAACCAAACTATGACCAACTGTAATCGCATTCTAGGTATGCAGTATAATGATTAACGTTCTATTTGTCAACCCGGGGTCCTAAGTCTACTTGTTACTTTGTTCAAATTTATTATCTAAGATTTGAATTCGAGTGAAGTGTTCAAAAGCAAAGTAAACAGAAAGCAGTAAATGTTATGGTTTCAAGTATGAGGAAGATCACACAGGTGTGTGTCTCCCTAGTATGCAGTTAGTTTAGATTGTAATTTCCCAAGTTCTTTATAATTGACAGAGACACTGCAAAAGTTCTTGACAAGTCTGGAATCTCGACTAAAGAATTCCAGATCCTTTTAGTTTGAATACCTGACGGGCGACTAACCTCCAACGGAATAAGCTAACCGAGGCACTAACACACCAAACTTCCACTAATAGTTTTAAATTCCAATAAAAGCAGTGAATTGATTCCTCGGCTAAAGTAATCGATTCACTACTTCCAATCATGGTTGCTCTTTTAACCTATGATGAGACTATGGTTCTATGTTAAAGCAGGAATCACAGAAATTTTATCAGGACTCATCCAATTCTTAATAATTTCTCAATTGAATATATCAATTCATTCATCTACAAAATCAGAAGGCTTGCAAGAGAAAACATAATGTAAAGGATGAGATTTTGCTCCAGGATGGAAATCGACACCCCCAGGGTGAAAGATCGGGATCCAATGTCCTTATATAGCTCCAATCCCTTCCCAAGATTGTTCTTCATTACTTTCTCTATCTAGGTTTATCTCTTGCTATTTTAGAACTTGGAAAACCAGATAAATGACCAAAATCCCGAGTTTCACGGGCATAATCCATGGTCGTAATCAATGGTTGTAAAATTGGGTTCCATACCATGGAATACTAAAATGGTGCATGGCACTTGAGTGTTCCTCAGTGGAAATCCACGGTTACACCAAACACTATCTAGCGTAAAAGGGGCACACAAAGCAACGAACTACCAAGACAAACGATCAAGAAATGCCAGGAAAACATGTGTAGATATGGTGATATCAAATTTCACCACAGTTAACAATTTCGTTCTCCCCAAAAGAACCTGATTCAAACCAATGAAACTCTTTCGATCTTTATCTCAACATGCAACCCCGATCGTCGGCAGCGGACTTTCTAGGTTATTTAGCAGTTTATGAGGTCAACCAGTTTTCTAAGACATCCCCTATTTCTCTATATGAGAGCACTAGGCTCAAGCTAGGATCATGCCAAGTAGTGGACCTAGGACAGAAAAATCATGGATTAAGAGACTTCTCACAACACATACAACTATGGACTATTCGTATCGGGTGCTCTTTTCCATTCCTTTCATTTGTTGAAACCCTTTTTCAGACTTTTTCTCTTTGTTCTTCATTCATTTCATTCATCACTTTGCTCGGGTTCCAAACTGTTGTTTTTCACGGTCGATCCTTATTGGTTGGGTTTTTGTACATCTGTCGCTCAATAGAGTACTTCTTGTAACTCTTTTTCCTTAATTTGTGTGGAGGGTCAATGAGATTAAGGGGGGTCAGAAGCTCTATCCGTGTCATTAAAAACACATCCTTAGGTAGACGGTCCATTCTACGAGTGGAATTTTTACTTGTACTAGAGACGGTCTAGCATCACCTTGTAGGAATACCCCACTAAGGCTCAACTAATATCTCTTCCAAAACCCAATATTGTGCAATGAACGGTGCCACACACGTTGTGCCTACCCCATTCTTTAAATTTTCAACATGGAGGACCAACTAGTTCTTATTAAACACAATTTGAGCACCCAATCATGATACATTACTCAGAAACATATGGACATTCATCATTACCACATGAATCAAAGGTCCGAAATCAAGTAGTTCACACAATCAACCGACACAACAAGGAGAAAAATAGGAAATCTCTTATATTTCAGCATCCTTCATAGTGATATATTACCTCTCTAGGTTGCATATTACTCTAAAGATTGTCAATTCAAAGCATACTGAGCAGAAAATTGCAAGGAACACATACTTGGAGCCCTCAAATTTTTGAATTAGGACAATGTACTAGGCTCCAAGCAAAAAACACATCTATACAATCAAAGATAAACACCCCCCTCCCCCCACACACACTTAAGATCGACATTTCCCTCAATAAAGAAGAGGGAAAGATAAGGGGAACCATTTTACCGGGAAAATTGATTGCAAGAGGACTGGAGAGTGGACCAGTCATCTAGGAAAACTGAAAATGGACCAATCACTACAAGAAAGGATCACCATAAACAACCACTAGATCAAGGAATGTTAGGAACGGTCATCACCCAAATGTGCATAACCCAACAAGGAAAAGAAATACATGAATGATTTAGTTCACATTCCTCACACACACATAAGAAAACAAAAAAGAGAACAGAGAGGAGTACAACCTATTCGCGGACGTCGAAGTCGATGTCGTTCATGAACGAGTCGTCGTCCTACGGTGGAGGTGTTGGAAAATCAACCCACGGAGTCTGCCACTCTAGAGGCGCAACTTGAACCTGATGAACCAGAAATTGATGAACCTCCATCATCTGGCGCAACCGGTCACGCTCACGCTCGAGATGTGAACGGAGCACATTATGCTTGGTTTCGAGGCTATCCAGGCGGGAGTCAAACTGATCCATGCGAATAGTATATTCCGCATGCTGAGCCACTACTGCTCCTGGAATTGGTGTTGCTAAGTATGGAGCTGCTGGTTTTGGAGGGCCACTTGCTGGAAGTAGTCTGCAAAGAACTCCATTAACAAAATAGAAGGAACGGAGGAGGACTCGCCTCGCTCCAATCTCTGTCTAGGAGGAAGATCCTCCGGTGGTGAAAGCGGCTCCTCGAGCTTGGGCTCATTCTTCGAGGAGACATCATCATCATTATCGGCTTTCTCTCAACAGAGGAAGAGAGAGACCATCAGCCCACTCATACTCATCGGTCACCATGAGCAACCTCTAGTGGCAAATGACATCACGGGCGAGGAAGAAGGAATTGGCGGTGGCTGAGATATCCAATGAAAAATCTGAAGATCATTGGTATCTTTGTTTTCGTCTTGCATAGTCCAAAGTAGACTAGAATGGTGCCAAGTGTGCCATCTGAAACTGGTCTCCCCCTTCTTTAAAGGAGTTGATTCGACAACTACATGGGAGCCCATGTGTCTTCCCAATCACACAATCACATTCCGACGGAGTCATCTTTCCCTCTATAAACATAACCTCAATCGCATATAGGCTTACACTTCCCCTTACAACACCGTAGGGTGGTCCATAGGCTCCTTTGGATGTCTTTGTTCGACATGTCTCTAATTCTTTCCTAATTTCGATCACTTAACCCCCAATGCTAGCATGTCATGATAAAAAAGTGTATCTACCCCCCCCACCCCCCCCACCATGATTCAACTCTATTTGTACTCGTATTACCAATATAAAAAATATTGTTTGTGTAAGCACAAGCCCACTTCTTTTTATGCTCTAAACACTCACGATCCAAGTATTCTATCAACCTACTAGTCCTCCCCCAAAATCCATTTTTGGAAATTTTCCCATTCCTCACTCATAGCATGTAGTGTGGTGGCTTCCATCACCTTCTTCCAAGAACCATTTACCACTCCTCGAGCAACTTCTTGTGGTATCCCCAAATCCATTATCTTAGCCTCAATTTTTCGCTTTATGTGCCATATACACAACAAGTCAGCCGATTTTGTGAAGACCTGAGGGATAGCGGCAACCAATCCTCCTTCCTTGTATTCGGTATGCGATCTCCAACCATGTTTTGTAGCTCTCTCAAAAGCCAAACATAAGAATCTGTGGTTTACCCCTCCATCATAGAAAATCCAATGTTGAAGTTCCTCTTGATGAGGGTAACACCAATAATCTCAACAAGAGGCAACTTATATTTGTTCGTCTTGTATGTGGATTCAATCAAGATTACATGGTACCAAGCACTCAACATCTGAACAGACTCAGGGTGAGCAAGAAAAATGTGAGAAAGGTGACGATCATCATCACGCTTGTAACCAATGTAGTACCCCATCTCTCTAGCATGGTGTAACGTCCGATCCGAAGGGGTCATGCCACCCAATCACTCAATCCTTATATTTGATGTTGCGTTGTAAAATTTCCGTTTATTATGGTGAGTACCATACTTTTGGTTGATAGCTCTTCTTCACTGAAAACATTCTTCTGAGAGTGGCCTTCGGGATAAAAAATCTAATGCATGGTTGTGAAACCCACAAAATTGTCCTGGATTGTGATTGTCTTTCACCCTATCAATCATCCAAGTCTTATCCTTTGGGAGTCCCACCAGCCTCACTCGAAAACGACAACCATCTTTAAGTGATTTTGTGTTGGATCATCTTGTCTCATCTGGATCTGGGACATATGTATCATTCTTATATCCACGATGGCAGTGAAAATATATTCGGGGATACTTCTCGCCAACATTTGATTTGGTTGATGAATATGACAAAAAGAACCCAAGATCTTATGCAATCACTTTCGCTGCTTCCTTAGCTTCATTCCATGACTTATATCTCGTATTTGTTATGAAAATTGAGTATAATCAACTTTGTCCCCCTTATCTTTCGGATCTCCCTAAAATGAACACATTCATCTTATTAGTGATACTAACTTTGAAATGTTTGGTGTAGATTGAATTCTTCCAATTTTATATAGAATGAGTCCTACGTAAGTTTCAACACGATATTAATAATTAATAATTATTCATTATTTGAACATAAACTTACAATTCAATAGTTTTTCAACAACAAATTAGCACATTATTCGAACATAAACTTATAATTCAATAGCTTTTCAACAACAAATTAGCATATTATTCGAACATAAACTTATAATTCAATAGCTTTTCAACAACAAATCAGCACATTATTCGAACATAAACTTATAATTCAATAGCTCTTCAACAACAAATTAGCACATTATTCGAACATAAACTTATAATTCAATAGCTTTTCAACAACAAATTAGCACATTAAGCATGATTAGCTAACAAAACCGAATATCTCAACATGCAATAACAAAGTTTTTAAAAATTAGACACACTAATTAAATTATTAACAACGCAATAAAGTCAATCATCAACATTTTTCGAACGATATGTATCATTGTAAAAAACAGTTAAGCATACTATCAATTACTAGGCGTCATCGTAACAATATTTAAGCATACTATCAATAACTAATTCAACATTATTCTAAAATTATAAAGGTTAGCTCACTAATCGTGTTACTCATTGTCTAATGTAGTGATATTCAGAAGTCCAAAGTTGAACAACTTCAAGAAATAGATATAAGAAATTAAAGAACTTCATTTGAAAAATAATAATAAAATAAAATCTATCCTAAAAAATATGATAATTACAATATTCATAAACTAATATATTGAATAAAATCACGAAATATTCTTTTAAATCTAAATTATTCATAAATGTATCATAAAAAATCTAAAACAATAAGTAAAAAAACTAAATTATCTAATATCTATTTAAAATATTTAATATTGTTAACAAATCTACAGGTAAATAATAAATAAATAAATAATTCACGACGATGACCTACTTGCTGTCAGTCCACGGTGGTCGTCGCCGGAAAATTTTGTCGGCAATTTTTTTCCTTGTCAGCTGCGTTTTCCTGAAGGCTGTGGTTGATGTCACCGATGAGGTTGGTGGTCGCCAGCATGAGGTATTAATGTACATTTTTTAATTGAGGGCTACAAATAAAGAAAAGTTAGGGCTACAGATATATATATATTTTTTTGGATAGATTAGGGCTACAGATATTACATCCACACTAAAGCAATTCACAAGTTGCCGCAGTAGGTTGCACATAAATATCACAACCATCTTCAAGGATTTTCTCGCTAGAATGCTTGCTAGACATCAAATAAAAACTAAAATTGGGCACTAATAATGCTAAATCCCCACATATTGTTGAAGGAAGCTTTGTCAATGGCATCGAGATTTCAAGCAAAGCAAGAAGGGCAAGTAATCTTCCGAACCGCCCTCGAAGAACCTGGGCTATCGCCCGAGGTTCGGTTTGGAGTCGCCATCGATCATATTTTGGGGTGGGTCGAGCACCCTCTTCCGGTTTTAATTTTTGTTTAAAACCAGAATTCTGGTCTGCGAATTTTAGATTTCGGGTTCGGGAGTACGGTTACGCGTGGGGAAGTGTATTCACACCCCACAACGCCCAAAGTTGGTACTACCTAAATCGATAAGTTTTAAAAGTTGGGGGTATCATAATTCGTGCCTTATTTACATACTTAATTAATTGACTTGATTGATTACATGTTTGTTATTAATAGTCAATTATACATAATTCTAAAAATTAAAGAAAGAGTTTTTAGGTTGGTTGGACTCGAACCTATCGGTTGCCTACGTACCCGGGTTAGCCGGGATCAAAGTCCACGTAGTTCGAATAAAGCTTAGATGTTTTAAGAAGTACTTTTAACCTCGTTCCTCCGAAAGTAATTTTCGTATTATAATTTAATGAAACTTAAATCATATTTTGCATGGGTTTTAAAATTTATGAGGTAATTCGACGTATTGGACAAAAAAACGAGATAAAATTAATCCGCATCTTAACATTTCGTATTAAGGATATTAAGTAATAAAATTAAATGAGAATATTGGATTGTTGCAAGATGGGCCAGCAGCCTAACTGGCTGAAGTGCCATTCACATGTTTGGTTCGACCCGAGAACGTCGGTTCGAAACTCGCAGGAAGCATTTTTTAAACTGATTCTCGTTTTGGTTCAGCTGAGGGGGAAGGGTAGTTTGGTAAAAGGCCGAAAATGCGGTGGCATGGACGGTAATTTCTACGAAACCCTAGGGGCAGAATCGATATTTACCGACGAGTATAAAATCATCTCTTGAGACAAAAAACAAACCCTAATCGCGTACTAAGGCCAGCGGCGGCCGCCCTCTTCCTCTCTCTCCTGTTCTCTCGATTCTTCCACTTCTCTCTTCCCCTTCCTCTTCCAGAAGCAAACCAAACCTAGCCGCCAACCTCTCATCCTCTCGTCTCCTCTCTCTTCCACCATAGATCGAAACCCTAGCCATCAACTAACATCGCCGCCGCCATCACTCTCTCCCTCTCTCTTCCACCATAGATCGAAACCCTAGCCATCAACTAACATCGCCGCCGCCATCACTCTCTCCCTCTATCCCTCGGCTCTTCCTCCCTCTTCTTCACTCTTCTTTACCGAGAGATCAAAGACCTAAACTAAACCCGACTCAACACCGCCGCCAACCTCTCATCCTCTCGCCTCTCTTCTCTGCTCTTCCAGGAGGAACTAAAGAAGCCCTAGCTCTCTTCTTACTTCCTCCGTCTTCTCTGAGACGAGAGGCAACGAGAGGAAACTCTCCCTCTGAACGGCGACGACATGTGGCGGCGGCGGGGACGAAATGACATACACCACCGGCGACAACGACGGTGACGAGAAGGGAGTTCGCAGGTTCGCCCTTTTTATTTTTGCATGTTCGATTTTATATTCGGTTTTAGGGTTTTGAAGTTCTGATTCTTATTTTTTGTTTTTCTTCGGAGATCTACTCTAAACCGAGGGGAGGCTCCTGATTCTGGTTATAGACACGGCGGTGACGAGGGAGGTCTTGCCCTAAGGTAAGATTAACGAACAACGCATATCTACTTTTATTTGATTTAGGGAATAAAATCGAGGTTTGATCTGTTTTATTTTTGTTTTGATTTTTCTGGTTTTTTGGTTCCTGCCGAGGTGAGGAAGGGAAAGACGGCGGTCGCCAGCGCCGGCGGCATGGATTACACCCAAGCCGACAGCGTAAGCTTTAAGTAGGGTCTGCTCCTTTCGTGTTTTTGATTATTTTGGTTCTTTTTACTTGGGGTTCTAACCCTGACTTTTCTTATTTTTGCAGATTTAGGGTGAAAAAAAACCTACAGGTGAAATCTCGCCAAACTTTTGCTTTAATACATGATTCAGCAAAAAACAGATTTTGGTGCGATGTTATTATAAGAACCAGAATAGGTTTAGCAAGAGTCAACTCATGCTAAACTGGTTATTAAAGCCTAAATGCTGAGTTATAGATAAAATCACGAGTTTATGATAGAGGGGGAGCCCTTAAACAAAAACAAGGTATTTTAAAATACCTTTCCAGAATTGTTTTTGCTTGTGTGGTGTCGAGTTGTTGTTTCTGGTTGTTTCTGGTTGTTTCTTAGTTAATGGTGCTTAATAAAAAACGAGACCTTTGGGATTGACAAATATTTAAACTACCTAAACAATGATTAGCAAGTTTAGTGAGATAGAGTATTTTATGGTGTCATGTTTAAATATATTAGTAGTGCATGAACTAAACAACAAAGGTTGGTTCCAACAGCCACATATTTTGAGTTTACTGCTTTTTTATCTTTGACTGAAAAGCTTAGATGCTTCTGATATGAGTCTCTTTAATTACTATATTTGGAGAACATAAACAGATAGCAGCAGAAAGTAAACAAACAGCTTAGGAAAGCAAACATAATAAACGTAGGAAGCAGAAAAAAAACTTAGGAAGTAAAGAAACATAAACATTGAAAGCATAGAAAGAAAAAAGAAAAGCTTAGAAAGTAAAGAAACATAAACATAGGAAGCATAGAAGGTACTGAAGCTTAGCAAGTAACAAACGTAGAAACTGTTTATACATATATCTCTATTTTTTTTGAGTATGGGGTGAAGTGGTGATGATGATGTTTTTAAGTTCTGAGAAAAACCTACCCTTGCTTTGTGATTGAGATGTGGTGGTTGTTTGTTTGTTTCCTTCTTTGGCCTCTACTGGTCCTGTTCAGTCGCTTTCTCCTTATTCCCTTTTTCTTGGAAGTGTGTTGTGAGAACAGAAAGGTAGAAGTGGAAGATTGCTCTTTTGACTCTTGTAAGCTTGCTGTTTTTACCCTAAGATCTGGGTATGATCTTGGGGGAAAGTTGGGGGAAAGTGGGTGGCTTTTTTAGGTGCTCTCTTTACTGCTCTTTTACTTTTGGGATCTGGATGAGGATGAGAATATGAATCTGTTTCTTTACTTTTGGGAAGAGGAAGAGGATGAGGATGAGAATATCAATCTGTCTGCCCTTTTACCGCTGCCCAGGCAGGTTGTATTTATATATGGAAAATCACTGTAACATAGGGTGTAGACTCCCTCTCTGCTTAATTTCCATTGGTGGAGGACTGTAGCTACAGTAACCGACTTGATTCAGGCCGAACCGGGGTTCGAGTCAAACAGGCGAACCGGTCCAGGTTGGATACAGATCTGACCGGGTCGATCCGTTGACCGGCCCTTGACCAAATTAAAGGGCCTGACTGGGTTTGACCAATCTGAATGGGCCTGGCTGGGGTTGACCAATCTGAATGGGCCTGGCTGGGTTTGAATTAGACTTGGTTGGGTTCTGACCCAAATTGAATAATTTAATTATCTTTAATTATTTATTTATTTTATTTATTTTATTTATGCAGGCCTATTTTTAGATTTTTAGGGCCCAAAATGATGACCTGAGACAACCAAATCCAAAGAGGATGGTTCTCAAAATCTGATTTCGCCCGAAGTCTTAAAATGAAAGAAAAGTTTTCAAAAACAATGGCCTTGTTATTTTCTATTTATCTTTCTATTATCGTAATTAGTTATGATGTAATTATTATGACGTTTGTGATTATGCGATGTTGTACATTAATTTCAATTGTTGTAATGGTTATGTATATTTATCATAGATGTAAATTATTATTAATAGAATAATACTATTTCACTATTTGGTTCGTCATTTGTCAAGCGATACTTCAACATGTTACTCCAAATTCGAAAGCCCAACGTCCAACAACCTCAGACTAATCAAAGTGATCTCATACCAATAAAAGCACTAAAATAAGGCAGTTGATTTATGAACTTTATCCCATCAATTGGCATAGAAACAGAGAAGATGCGATTTCTAAAACTTGCTGTTGCTAATTTCAAATGCCCAAATTACATACTCTCATATTTTTATACTAAATATTTCGAGAATATTTAAATGTTCATTCGAAAATTCGCAATTGTCCATATTAAATGGGTTAAATTCTTCGTAAATTAGGATATTTTAGCCCGGACAAAATGAGGTGTCTATAGTTGCCCCCCTTTGTATACCTCTTAAAATTCGAGAGGTGTACAAAGTTATCCGTACACACCAATTTTGGCCAGTCTATCGACTGTATACTGTTATTTGAGCAGACGGAGGTGCTCACGTACTCGTATTAAAGGGGAGTTAAATCGATTAGCCCTAGGAGCGGCATAGCTGAAAGGGATTGCTTGTTCGAATATGACGGTAGAGTCTGATTTGATTTTCATGGTTTTTTTTTCTCAAGGCGGTATAGCCTGATTTGGGTTCTGTGGCGGTAGAGCCTGATTTGGTTTTCATCGCGTTTCCAAGGCGGTATAGCCTGACTTTCTTTGGCGGCAGCAGTATGGCCGTAACATTGACGAAGACAATCTAGAGTAATACTCTAATCAAGATTGGTATACAGTGAGGTTAAAATGAAGCAATGTACTAAAAGTTTTGTGGACAAGGTATGCTTGATTCTTGAAAATGTTCTCAACCTTAACTTCAATAAAAGAAGGAAGTTTGATGAGTCGAAACAAAATGCTAGTGGCTCGCAAGGCATGAAAATAATATGATGCGATGTGATGTCATGTCTATAATGAGCTATAATGATGAATGCGCTCGTCTATTTGACAGCAAACTTATAACGACATCTTGTTTGGCCATGGGTTTCCTTCAAATTGGTGACCCACAAGAGAAGGAATCAATTCCTCGGGTTGTTTTGACGCTGCACAACGCACATTGTGTTGCCTTAGGCCATAAATAGGATCATCACTGGTGCTCCAACCATTTGTTTGTCCATCGACAATTTACTCTTATGGTACGTGGGTCTCTCGCCGTTTGAGATCGTATGTCAAACTCCTAGCCGGACTCGTGCGTTTGAGTGGGGTTATTGGAGGCGTTTCTAGGTATCTTCTATCAGTTGATTCTGGATTCATAATGGGTATTGACCCCTCGTTTGGGCTTAGAATAATCCATCGCCATAAAGTCATGGATCTATAGAAAATTCTAAACCGAGCTCTTCAAGCCTATTTCTTTGGGATATCTTGTGTTTAAGTTTTTAAAGCGAAGATCGTAATGATAGTGAATTGACAATTTGACTGGAAGAAAAGGATGGATCGTGACAAGGGTGTATCTGGTGCGAATAAAAAAAAGGTTATATTTATTAAACGAGAAATGACAGGGTACATGAAAAATTAGAAAAGCGCAAAAGACATTTCATGATTAAACAAATTATTCTGTTCTTATCCTCTTATTCATATGGAATCGGCTGCAATTCATCGGCTTGCCCCCTTATGCGTAGTATTTCTTGACTGAATCAGAATTCACTGGATGTGTCAACTCGTCTCCATCCATATCTGTCAAGATCAAAGCCCCTCCGGAGAAAGCTTTCCTCACCACATAGGGCCCTTCATAGTTTGGCGTCCACTTTCCCCTTGGGTCTCCTTGTCGCAGAGAAATCTTCTTTAAGACGAGTTCTCCCTCTTGAAATTGTCGGGGCCTTACTTTCTTCTCAAAGGCGCGGATTAACCTTCGCTGGTATAGGTGTCCATGATGAATGGCCCTTAACCTCTTTTCTTCAATTAAGTTCAGCTGGTGGTACCTTGCCTCAACCCATTCAGAATCTTCTAATTCTGCTTCCTTTACCACCCTTAGGGATGGGATTTCCACCTCTATTGGTAGAACAGCTTCCATTCCATAGACTAGGGAGAATGGGGTTGCCCCCGTTGATGTTCTCACTGTCGTTCGATACCCATGTAGAGCGAATGGTAACATGTCATGCCAATCCCTGTATGTGACAACCATCTTTTGGATGATCTTTTTGATGTTCTTATTTGCTGCCTCAACGGCACCATTCATCTTGGGTCGATATGGTACTGAGTTGTGATGTTTGATCTTGAATTGTGCGCATAGTTCATCCATCATTTTATTGTTGAGATTTTTAGCATTGTCAGTAATCAATCTTTCTGGCAACCCGTAGCGACAAATGATCTCCTTTTTTATGAATTTGACCAACACACTTCTTGTTATGCTTGTGTAGGAGGCAGCTTCCACCCATTTGGTGAAGTAGTCTATCGCGACTAAAATGAAGCGGTGTCCGTTAGCAGCTTTGGGTTCGATCATCCCTATGACATCGATTCCCCATACGGCAAAAGGCCAAGGAGAGGACATGACGTGTAGTGGGACTGGCGGGACATGGATTTCGTCTGCATATATTTGACATTTGTGACATTTTCGGACGTACCGAATACAGTCTGCTTCCATTTTTGTCCAATAATAACCCATCCTTAGGATCTTTCTGGCCATGACATGCCCACTTGCGTGCGTTCCACATATGCCTTCATGTATCTCCTCAACTATCTTTTGGGCCTCTTTAGCGTCTACGCATCTGAGTAAGGTTGAGTCGAAATTACTTTTGTAAAGCGTTGAATCACTCAGGTAAAACCCACATGCCAACCTCCTAATCGTCCTTTTGTCGTTCTCGGATGCCCCTGACGGGTATTCTTTTTTCTGGATGTAGGTCAGTATGTCATGGTACCACGGTTTACTGTCAGGCTCTTCCTCTACATTGGCGAGATATGCAGGGTTTTCTTGTTTCTCAATCCTGATACAAGGCGTTTCTCTCATTTCTTCTGTCTTATACATTGATGCCAATGTGGCCAAGGCATCCGCCACTTGATTCTCCACTCGTGAAACATGCTCAAACTCTATTTCTTCAAATTGTGACGCCAATTCTTTGATGAATTTCTGGTATGGGATTAGTTTGTGATCTCGAGTTTCCCATTCTTCTTTCAACTGGTAGATTACCAGTGCTGAATCTCCAAACACTTTCAACTTCTTAATCCCCATTTCTATGGCAGCTTGGATGCCGAAAGCGCAGGCCTCGTATTCTGCTATATTGTTGGTGCATATGAAACAAAGTTTAGCCGTAATGGGAAGTATTCTGCCTTCCGGGGACATAAAAACGACCCCGACTCCATGACCCAATGCGTTGGATGCCCCGTCAAACTTCATAATCCATGTTTCTTTTGATTCATCCGCTACTCTTTCTTCCCCCGTTGTCATGATGTTCTCATCTGGGAAATCCATCATTAAGGGATCGGCATCTATAATGGCATGTTCTGCTAGATGATCTGCGACGACACTTCCTTTAATAGCCTTTCTTGTCATGTAAACGATGTCGTATTCGGCCAAAAGGACTTGCCACCTAGCGAGACGTCCCGTTAGGGCAGGCTTCTCGAAAACATATTTGATGGGGTCCATTTGAGACACCAGGTGGGTAGTATGGTACAACATGTATTGCCTCAACCTTTTTGTTGCCCAAGCTAGAGCACCGCAGGTCTTTTCTAGCGCATTATATCTTTTTTCACACTCGGTGAACTTCTTGCTAATGTAGTATATAGCGAATTCTTTCTTTCCAGGAGCTTCTTGTTGTGCCAACATTGCCCCCATAGAGTCTCCAAATACTGATAAGTATAGCGTTAAGGGTTTCCCTGGGATTGGAGGTACCAAAACCGGCGGGTTCAGTAAGTAATCTTTGATTTTACTAAACGCCTTCTGGCAATCTTCATCCCATTCGCATGGTCGATTTTTCCTCAATAATTTGAAGATAGGCTCGCAAGTCGATGTCAACTGCGAGATGAATCTGCTGATATAGTTTAGGCGCCCAAGGAATCCTCTCACTTCCTTCTGGGTTCGTGGGGGTGGCATCTCGACAATTGCTTTCACTTTTTCGGGGTCGACTTCGATTCCGTTTTGACTTACTAGGAATCCCAATAGTTTTCCTGAAGTAACCCCGAATGTGCATTTTTCCGGGTTCAACCGAAGTTGATACTTTCGTAATCTTTTGAAAAGCTTTCTTAGTATCTCTACATGGTCCTCTCCTGCTCGAGATTTGGCTATCATATCGTCCACATAGACTTCTATTTCCTTGTGCATCATGTCGTGAAATAGGGCAACCATCGCTCTTTGATAAGTGGCCCCTGCGTTTTTCAACCCAAAAGGCATCACTATGTAGCAAAATGTTCCCCATAGTGTAACGAAAGTCGTCTTTTCCATGTCTTCTGGAGACATCTTAATTTGATTGTACCCCGAAAACCCATCCATGAATGAGAAAAGTTCATGATTGGCTGTGTTATCAATCAAGACATCGATGTGCGGTAGTGGGAAATCATCTTTTGGACTCGCACGGTTTAAATCCCTGTAGTCTACGCAAACCCGTATTTTCCCACTTTTCTTTGGGACTGGCACAATATTGGAGACCCACTCGGGATAGATAGCTACTCGTAAAAATCCAGCGTTATACTGTTTCTGAACTTCTTCCTTGACCTTTAGCAGCCATTCTGCCTTCATTCTTCGTAATTTTTGCTTGATGGGTTTGCAACCCTCTCTCAGGGGTAAACGATGTGTCACTATTTTGTCATCTAATCCCGGCATGTCTTTGTAGGACCATGCAAACACATCTTGGTATTCTTTTAACAAGCTTATGAGACGGTCTTTTACTTCTTGGTTCAAACTGTCTCCAATCTTCACCTCTCTTCTATCTTCCTCCGTTCCCAAATTTATTACTTGAATGGCTTCATTTTGAGGTTGCAAAGCGCGCTCATCTTGTTCGGCTACCCATTCCCAGTCTGGGGGCACATCTTCTTCACCATCCGATTCCATTTGATTAATAGGTAAGTCAAAATTGATTGTCAAATCATGAAGATCCTCAGTATTCTCACATTGTTCACATATCCTGGCATGAAACGAAATAATAAATGAATGGAAGGTGATGTAATGAGGAAGTGAAGACACGAAAGGTTTGAATGCGAAATGCTGGTATTTTATTGAAAGTAGGGAAATGTGCTAAGAAGTGCACTTATTTGTCATTACATCTTGCAAAAGCTTATTATAGGACTAATGCCCTCATTATTTAGTTTTATACTGCTAGATATTCAAACTTCACTTTATTGGGCATTACACTGTATCCAACGAGGTCACTTCCACGATCCTCCAATTGTTCAGCTCTTCATCCGGAAGCATCAGACGAACCAACTCGGTGTTCTCCGTGTTAACTGCTCCTATCATGTTGATTGATGGGTTCTCTAGCGTAGCCGACATATGATGGTTGTCAGGGACCCCTTCCATCCTTTTGGTATTAATTGTTTTCGTATTGATGATGCCCCCGCTTCTGAATGTCTTGCTTATATGAGGTATTACCATCCTTTTGTTACCCAGATTCCTCCCTTGGAGGTGAGCCAATCTCTTGTCTCGTTTCTCTTCTTGAATCCTTCTTATGTCTCCTTTATTTGGTGAATATCCCAAACCACAACGGTTCTTGTTCTCCCTAATTGTAAGTGGTGGCCTGATTAAGGTCGTCCACATTTCTTTGTCAACCCACTTGATCATTGACTTAGCGGCCATGATAGATGCTGCAACGAAACTTGGTTTACGGGGTTTGCTTCCCTTCCCTACATATGTTACATCCTCAATTTCGAGTGACTGGAATGCACTTTCGATAGCTTCTTCGGCGGCCTCAATATAAGGAGCATCTGGGCTTTTGGTTACCAGTATGTCCTCCTCTCCTAAAACCTCTATCAGATTACCATCAACAACGAACTTCACTTTCTGGTGTAATGAAGATGGCACCGCCCCAGCTGAATGGATCCATGGGCGCCCTAGCAGAAGGCTATATGCTGGGCTGATGTCCATTACTTGAAACGCAATGTTAAACACTGTTGGTCCAATCTGGATCGGAAGCTCAATCTCGCCAATCACTTTTCGTTTAGTCCCATCAAAAGCTCGAACTACTATGAAGCTGGGCTTGATGTATGACTCGTCAATGGGCAGCTGATTGAGAGTTGACTTTGGCATCACATTTAAAGCTGACCCGTTATCGATAAGTGCACGAGCTATCATGTGCCCTTTGCATTTCAGGGAAATATGCAAAGCTTTTGTATGGCCTGTTCCTTCGGCGGGGATCTCATCTTCGTTAAATGAAATCCTGCCATTAGTCAGGACCGCTCCTACGATCCCATCCCACTTATCAATGGATACATTATGGCAGACGTGTGCTTGGTTCAAAACTTTCATGAGAGCTTTTCGGTGAGGTTCTGAGGTGAGAATTAGAGATAAAAGAGAAATCCGAGCAGGCATGCGGTTTAGTTGTTCCACTACCTTGAATTCGCTCTGTTTGATCAACTTTAGGAATTCACACGCATCTTCATCAGAGACTTGGGCCTCATATTCTTCTGGCTCTTTCATCTTTAGTATATCCTCACTTTCTTCGACAAACTCAGGATTTAAGGCCTCTGTTATTTTTTGCTTCCCGCGCTTAATTTCCTGCCTTTTGGTTAACTCCTCCATTCTGCGCTTCTCCACATCTTCTGGCACATAATGTCTGCCTGATCTTGTTATTCCTCCTATCCCAGTTATATTTGCTGCTTCGTACGGCGGGGTTGAGACCTCTTGGTTCACTTGACAAGTGTAAACCCAAGGTACTGCTTTTGGATCCTCATATATGAATGGCCCAGGGGTTTTTATGATTAACGGGGAAACGTTTGAAGTTGGTGAACTTTGGATCTTCGCCTCAGTCTGGTAGCAAACCACTTTCTTGGGCATTTTCGAACCCTCATTTTGTGATGACACCATATCAATTTCGTTTCTTTCTTTGCCGATGGTACGGATCGAGATTACTTTGGCATCCATGAGCTGCTGCAGCTTGGCCTTGAATCGACCACAATGTTGGATAGAGTGTCCGTCAGACTCTGCATGATAAGGACACCTACTTTCTTGTCCTGGGATAGTAATGCCTCCTTCAGGAATCTCAAGATAACCATTCTGGGAGAGGATTTTATAGATGAATTCCAGAGGGGTCTTTATTTCTGACACCTTCTTTCGGTCTACATGTTCCTCGCAGTTTTCGATAGCATTCACTCCATGTCCCCCATGGTTTGGTAACGGATTACTGTTGATATTTGGTCGGCCTGGTTGTTCTTCGAATTTTAACCATCCGGCATTCACTATTTGTTGCACCTTGACCTTCAGTCTTCTACAATCTTCAGTTGAATGTCCCGCCACTCCGGAGTGGTATTCACAGCGTTGGTCTGGTTTATACCAATTTGGGTATGGAGGTTGCATGGGTTCGCACGGTAGTGGGGCGATTAGACGACTTTGAAGCAATTGGGGAAAGAGTTCTGTATAGGTAATAGGGATAGGATCGATCTGAATAGGCTTTCGATATGTTCTAGTGTCATTTTGGTCTCGGCTATTTGTTTGGGGTACCACAGTGGGTGGATTTTGAGTAGTTGATGGTGAGGTGAAATTTGGGCGATGGGCAATTGATGGGGTGTTGGCAACGTAGGCATGAGCTTGATCATTTTGTGGGTTCCACCTCCTCCCTTTGCTAGATTCTCCTTGCACTGAATGAACCTCTCCTTCTCTTCTTCGAGCCAGATTTGCTTTCTTTATGGCCTCCGGGCCTTCCATCTTACCTTGCTTGATACCTTTTTCGATTCGTTCTCCGATCGTTAACAGATCCGTGAAGCAAGTAGTCGTAGTCCCTACCATATTGTTGTAATATGGGGGTTTCAGAGTTTCAAAGAAAATAGATACCATTTCCTTTTCCATAAGTGGTGGTTGGACATCCGCCGCTTTTTCTCTCCAACGGTGGGCGTACTCTCGGAAAGACTCATTCTCTTTTTTCTCCATGTTGCGTAAATCCTCTCGATCTGGTGCTAAATCTTGATTGTGCCTGTAATGTTTCATGAAAGCATCTCCCAGATCTTGCCATTTCTTCACCCTTGTTCTTTCGAGCTGCATGTACCACCTTATGGCTGAACCAACTAGGCTGTTCTGAAAACAGTGTATCATGAGTTTGTCATCTCGAGCATGATTAGCCATCTTGTTACAGTACATGACTAGGTGGTTCCTCGGACAAGTAGTACCGTTGTATTTCTCGAAATCGGGCATTTTGAACTTTTGGGGTATGACCACATCTGGGACTAAACATAACTGTGTAGCATCAGTGGGTCCATATGATTCTATCCCTTCAATTGCCCTCATTCTCTCATCTAAATATTCCCATTTTTCTTTCAGTGCCGAATCTTCCAAGTATCCCTCGACTTTCTCTTTTTCCTCTGAGTCATCATTTGTTACTGGAATTTTCTCTTCCTTTTTAGATGTGCCTTCTGGTGTGATGAGGATGAACATTTTTGACGAGCCATCACCCTTGGGTGGCACATACTTATCATCCTCATCGGATTCTTCGTTCTCTTCTTCTTCATTAATGATCGGTCCCTTTTTCTTTTTGGACACCATCTTAATTAATAAGTTTAGCTGGTCCTTCATCTCGTCGACCCCCACCAATTTCTCGTGTATCTGCTCAACCCCTGCTAACTTCCCCTTGATATCATCAAGCTGTTTCTGGAAAGCTTCCATGACGATCTCGAACTTGGATCTTGTCAAATATACGAAGTCCTGATTTTTCTCTTGTAGATGCGCAATTTTAGCGAAACCCCCCTGGCCAACCGATATTGTTAATTATACTGGGGTTATTTGAGTGGATGTTATGTAAATGTGATGAATGCAAACATGTGGGATGCCATTTAATCATGTATGGATGCAAATCTAAAATTTGTCACCAAGATAAAAAATCCATTCGGGAACCAACGTTATTACAAAACGGGATCTGTCTGGCATCCATCCTTGTCTGAAAATGTTTTCATAACACACCCTCCTTCCTACTACCGAACCAAATTATTACACACAACCTTCTACTCAAGTACTACCAAGCCCTTATTCAATCCGGTCACATAATTCAAATTATTACATATAACCCTGAGCCTACGCCTTCAGCCTTTAAAAGTGGAATTGGCTATAGTACATAAGCTCTCGCTGGATCTTCTCAAGGGAATTTTGGAGGTTGTGATCCGGGTTCTCCATTTGAGAAACTTGTTGCCTTACTTCTTCAATTTGAACTGACAGCTCATGTGCCCTTCTTGTTGCATCAGTGACTAGTCCCTTGAGGCAGTTTACTTTGGCAGTCTCACTGTGGTAATTGTTCTCTGCTGCTTGTGCCATATTATACCACCCATGGCCTTCTGCCAGGAGCTCTTCCTTCTTCTCGATCAACTGATTGACTTTCTGTTGAAGCCTTTCAATCTCTTGATGACATCTCTTTATAGTCACTTCTCGTCGATGGCCCATCTCTTCTAACTGATTTACCCTTTCTCCGAGAGCGGCATTGACCTCATGCTGTTCATCGATGGTAATCTTCTGCTGACGGCAAGTGTTCTCCAAGCTTTCTACCTTCCTTTTCAGAGTCTCGTTGATGGTCTCGAGATTTCTTTTATCACCCCTCCCATTCAGGTGCGTCTTCATTTCATCGTTTTCCCTTTGTAGCCTGCTTATTTCCATATCCTTCGCCAACGTGCTTCCATGTAAGTGGATTCTAGGAGGCAGTGCCGATTCATAAGTCACCTTTCTCTTTCCTTTCATTCTCATAGTGAGAGCTCTTCCCCTGCTTTCGCTCCATGTTGCATATTCTGGAGCTACAGATGAGTGAAGGTCTGGGAACCTTCTATTATACTCATCGCTCATTGAATGATCGATGAGCCTTGGCTGCTTCCATAACTTTATGGCATTTTTACTCTTTGCCTCTACATCTGGATCTGAGTAGGTGAAGTTCAACTCCCCCATTCCGCCGGTCATCGGAGTGAATTGAAGACAACCGACCTGCCTCCTGAACATATTTGGTGCATACGTTACACATCCGGTTGGACCTAGTAATGGCACCCAATGCTTCTCATCAAACCCATACAGGATATACTCTCCAGCCATCCATGGTGCCTTCCATGACATATTGTGTTTTCCGAACGAGGCAAAGAAATCTCTCCATTGACTAGCAGCAACTTGCATGTAAATTGGTGATGTTCCGGTGAATTCTTGAATCGATCTTCTATAACCATCATACACCAATGCATACTGGACATCTGGGATTCCGTGACTAGGAGAGGGCTTGAGATGCCCAAAAAGCCATACCACGAGTAGGGATGTGCACCCATATAAGTAACCTCCTTCGGAGTGACGACATCGACTAAGGGCGATGAGAGTCTCAGATAATATTGAGGTGATGGGGTTGGCATCGATCATATCCTGTTGGAGCACCTTGATGGCGAAACTGTCAACATAGTTAGGCAGGCTGGGATAGAGTATGAACCCATATATAAGTAGAGCAAATGCTTTCATGTGGCATCCGATTTTCGCTGTTTGATTGAGGTATGGCATGAGCTGATTCATATGAACTCGTTCTGGCCCACCGCTTGACTCTATCATGTTTTGAGCTTGTTCTTTGTCTATCCCCAGTATCTTTGATAGTGCCTTTTTTGTATTCTGATCTGGCCGGTTCACATAGATCTTGTATGGCTGTCTTATATTTATCTGCAGGATTGATTGATATTCTTCGAGCAGCGGGGAAAAGTCCAATTCATGGACAGAGAAGCAACTGTAGTATGGATCCCAATAATTTAGGATTTCCCGGATCATGTCGGCGGGGAACGGTACGTCAAGTAGATCAGCCATTTGCCCATATGTTTGTTCAAATGCCTCTCTTTCTCGCTGTGTGAATTGTTGCCATGCTTGTCTCAGTATGTGAATTGGGTTATCAATAATCTCCACTGATCCCATAGGTCGAAGTTCAATTCTTTGCATTAACCTGTCTCCTTTATCTTTCTGTTCCCTAATTGACTGATCCATCACACTCTTTTCTCCCTGGACCCACGGATATGCCATCTTGCAATAATGAAGTTCCAAAATAGAAATTTTATCTGGTGACAAACCTAATCATGAGATTAACCGTTAGTATCAATATTATATTTTTAACAAATGCAAATGCATGTATGCAATGTTATGAATGTCACGCACAGTTAAAATTGAATAAACCATATAAACGTTAGATACAAAATCACACTTTTGTTCGATCAACTGGGACAAACTTCCGTTATTTACAGAATATATACAAAGGTGGCGTCACTAGCCACTCTATCCCAGGCATCTTCCCCATTACTATAATAAATGGAAAAGGCATCAAGACCACATGCTCCTTTCTACGGAGGGCCTCGGGGCAAAAAAAAATTCCGAAAATGTCGACCTTCCTTCCAACACGTCGACCTTCTGACGGCTTCTTATCTTCTCACTGATGTGGGAGCGCTGGCTCCGGGAGAAGCACCTCATCGATGAAAGCTTGTTCGATTAAATAGGCATGAGCTGTTGCCACTCGCCTGAGGGCATAGTTATTTTGTTCTATTAAGTTGCTGGCCATGGTGAGTGTTGGCAAGTAACACTCCTTGATTCTCCCGTCATATTGATAACCTTCTGGGGTCATGAGCGCCACTGGAACCTGTTGGGGTAAGAGGTGGTTCAGATAGCGAAGTTTTTCTTTCAGATGTACCCAATATCCGGGCACCCTAGATGGTTCGATCGTCGGGTTCTCATTTGAACTTCCTTCCAATGTGGCCCATGGGGTCTCCATCAGTTCAAACCCCTCTTCCGCAACCCGAATTTCTCTGTTCATATGGAGTGCAATGGCCATATAGTTCAGAGTTCTTGGCTCCACTACGAGCCCAAACCATCCGCCGATTTGGGCATGTTCGATGAGCAGTCTCCCAAAGGTACTGATGTTGTCTGGAAAGAGAATCCATTGTTGGATACATCGTCTCAATGTGGGTTTATGAATGATGAACCCTATGTGATTCAGACGCACCATATGCCTCAGCATACAATAAACTTCCTTCGACATATCTTGATACTCATTTAATGGTATATAGAACAAATTCATGCACATGAGCCCCGGATACCAGTTGAGATGCTTCAACGGAGCATCGTAGTATCCATGGGTACTGATTAGTGCCCGTTTTGATCTCTCAACAAAGGACTCCGAGTACCCTTTGAGAGTCCTTAACATGATGTCCATCGCGATCTCCACCGGCAGCCTCTTCATGTTGGCGATCATTGGATCTGCCCAGGCGGGTCCGGGTAGGAAGTTGGGGATGATAGCTATGTCGAAATCGGCTAGGTTTCTCGCCATTTGATCCAATCTAACATCATACATAGTAGATTCCAAGTTAACTGTGCGCGATAATCATAACATGAGAATGCATGATGATGGTGATGCATGCGTGTTATGATCATTGTAGATTCCTTTAATTGTTTTGAGGAAATCGTTTTTCACTTATAATGAGAAAGAAATAGACCCATGTTATAGTACATTTAAATAACGACAAGACAAAAAAGAGCAATAAACATTTAGCATTTAAGAAAAAAAAAACGGGCAATAAATATGTAACACTTGTATCAATAATGACAAACTAGTTAGGTAGCCCTAGGGATTTTTGGCAGCATAACGTCGTGTTTTTGGGTAGGCTCTGGGATTAAGTTGCGGCTTGGGCAGTTTCTAGGCAAACTATATGCTGGATAGGGATCTTAAGGAATTTGGCTCCCAAGTTGTACCATACTATCACCCTTTCGAGCTTTAGCATGATACCCCAAATCAACCTCGGATTTGAGTTCAACCAGGTTGGGAAGTTTTCGTATTTCTCCTACTATTGTAGGAGTCACACTACTTCCTTCCGTTTTGCTATAAGGATTGCTCGGGCATAGAGCTTTATGGATGTATGCAAAAATTGAAATACATAGCAAATTTAAAGCGCAAATTGATGTATGAACACGTAACACCCATTATAATAAAGTAAGAAAAAAACTTATCGACGATTAATGTAGTTTGACTCTAGGTCCCCAGCGGAGTCGCCACTGTCGCAACCGCCCTCGAAGAACCTGGGCTATCGCCTGAGGTTCGGTTTGGAGTCGCCATCGATCATATTTTGGGGTGGGTCGAGCACCCTCTTCCGGTTTTAATTTTTGTTTAAAACCAGAATTCTGGTCTGCGAATTTTAGATTTCGGGTTCGGGAGTACGGTTACGCGTGGGGAAGTGTATTCACACCCCACAACGCCCAAAGTTGGTACTACCTAAATCGATAAGTTTTAAAAGTTGGGGGTATCATAATTCGTGCCTTATTTACATACTTAATTAATTGACTTGATTGATTACATGTTTGTTATTAATAGTCAATTATACATAATTCTAAAAATTAAAGAAAGAGTTTTTAGGTTGGTTGGACTCGAACCTATCGGTTGCCTACGTACCCGGGTTAGCCGGGATCAAAGTCCACGTAGTTCGAATAAAGCTTAGATGTTTTAAGAAGTACTTTTAACCTCGTTCCTCCGAAAGTAATTTTCGTATTATAATTTAATGAAACTTAAATCATATTTTGCATGGGTTTTAAAATTTATGAGGTAATTCGACGTATTGGACAAAAAAACGAGATAAAATTAATCCGCATCTTAACATTTCGTATTAAGGATATTAAGTAATAAAATTAAATGAGAATATTGGATTGTTGCAAGATGGGCCAGCAGCCTAACTGGCTGAGGTGCCATTCACATGTTTGGTTCGACCCGAGAACGTCGGTTCGAAACTCGCAGCAAGCATTTTTTAAACTGATTCTCGTTTTGGTTCAGCTGAGGGGGAAGGGTAGTTTGGTAAAAGGCCGAAAACGCGGTGGCATGGACGGTAATTTCTACGAAACCCTAGGGGCAGAATCGATATTTACCGACGAGTATAAAATCATCTCTTGAGACGAAAAAAACAAACCCTAATCGCGTACTAAGGCCAGCGGCGGCAGCCCTCTTCCTCTCTCTCCTGTTCTCTCGATTCTTCCACTTCTCTCTTCCCCTTCCTCTTCCAGAAGCAAACCAAACCTAGCCGCCAACCTCTCATCCTCTCGTCTCCTCTCTCTTCCACCATAGATCGAAACCCTAGCCATCAACTAACATCGCCGCCGCCATCACTCTCTCCCTCTATCCCTCGGCTCTTCCACCATAGATCGAAACCCTAGCCATCAACTAACATCGCCGCCGCCATCACTCTCTCCCTCTATCCCTCGGCTCTTCCTCCCTCTTCTTCACTCACCTCTACCGAGAGATCAAAGACCTAAACTAAACCCGACTCAACACCGCCGCCAACCTCTCATCCTCTCGCCTCTCTTCTCTGCTCTTCCAGGAGGAACTAAAGAAGCCCTAGCTCTCTTCTTACTTCCTCCGTCTTCTCTGAGACGAGAGGCAACGAGAGGAAACTCTCCCTCTGAACGGCGACGACATGTGGCGGCGGCGGGGACGAAATGACATACACCACCGGCGACAACGACGGTGACGAGAAGGGAGTTCGCAGGTTCGCCCTTTTTATTTTTGCATGTTCGATTTTATATTCGGTTTTAGGGTTTTGAAGTTCTGATTCTTATTTTTTGTTTTTCTTCGGAGATCTACTCTAAACCGAGGGGAGGCTCCTGATTCTGGTTATAGACACGGCGGTGACGAGGGAGGTCTTGCCCTAAGGTAAGATTAACGAACAACGCATATCTACTTTTATTTGATTTAGGGAATAAAATCGAGGTTTGATCTGTTTTATTTTTGTTTTGATTTTTCTGGTTTTTTGGTTCCTGCCGAGGTGAGGAAGGGAAAGACGGCGGTCGCCGGCGCCGGCGGCATGGATTACACCCAAGCCGACAGCGTAAGCTTTAAGTAGGTTCTGCTCCTTTCGTGTTTTTGATTATTTTGGTTCTTTTTACTTGGGGTTCTAACCCTGACTTTTCTTATTTTTGCAGATTTAGGGTGAAAAAAAACCTACAGGTGAAATCTCGCCAAACTTTTGCTTTAATACATGATTCAGCAAAAAACAGATTTTGGTGCGATGTTATTATAAGAACCAGAATAGGTTTAGCAAGAGTCAACTCATGCTAAACTGGTTATTAAAGCCTAAATGCTGAGTTATAGATAAAATCATGAGTTTATGATAGAGGGGGAGCCCTTAAACAAAAACAAGGTATTTTAAAATACCTTTCCAGAATTGTTTTTGCTTGTGTGGTGTCAAGTTGTTGTTTCTGGTTGTTTCTGGTTGTTTCTTAGTTAATGGTGCTTAATAAAAAACGAGACCTTTGGGATTGACAAATATTTAAACTACCTAAACAATGATTAGCAAGTTTAGTGAGATAGAGTATTTTATGGTGTCATGTTTAAATATATTAGTAGTGCATGAACTAAACAACAAAGGTTGGTTCCAACAGCCACATATTTTGAGTTTACTGCTTTTTTATCTTTGACTGAAAAGCTTAGATGCTTCTGATATGAGTCTCTTTAATTACTATATTTGGAGAACATAAACAGATAGCAGCAGAAAGTAAACAAACAGCTTAGGAAAGCAAACATAATAAACGTAGGAAGCAGAAAAAAAAACTTAGGAAGTAAAGAAACATAAACATTGAAAGCATAGAAAGAAAAAAGAAAAGCTTAGAAAGTAAAGAAACATAAACATAGGAAGCATAGAAGGTACTGAAGCTTAGCAAGTAACAAACGTAGAAACTGTTTATACATATATCTGTATTTTTTTTGAGTATGGGGTGAAGTGGTGATGATGATGTTTTTAAGTTCTGAGAAAAACCTACCCTTGCTTTGTGATTGAGATGTGGTGGTTGTTTGTTTGTTTCCTTCTTTGGCCTCCACTGGTCCTGTTCAGTCGCTTTCTCCTTATTCCCTTTTTCTTGGAAGTGTGTTGTGAGAACAGAAAGGTAGAAGTGGAAGATTGCTCTTTTGACTCTTGTAAGCTTGCTGTTTTTACCCTAAGATCTGGGTATGATCTTGGGGGAAAGTTGGGGGAAAGTGGGTGGCTTTTTTAGGTGCTCTCTTTACTGCTCTTTTACTTTTGGGATCTGGATGAGGATGAGAATATGAATCTGTTTCTTTACTTTTGGGAAGAGGAAGAGGATGAGGATGAGAATATCAATCTCTGTCTGCCCTTTTACCGCTGCCCAGGCAGGTTGTATTTATATATGGAAAATCACTGTAACATAGGGTGTAGACTCCCTCTCTGCTTAATTTCCATTGGTGGAGGACTGTAGCTACAGTAACCGACTTGATTCAGGCCGAACCGGGGTTCGAGTCAAACGGGCGAACCGGTCCAGGTTGGATACAGATCTGACCGGGTCGATCCGTTGACCGGCCCTTGACCAAATTAAAGGGCCTGACTGGGTTTGACCAATCTGAATGGGCCTGGCTGGGGTTGACCAATCTGAATGGGCCTGGCTGGGTTTGAGTTAGACTTGGTTGGGTTCTGACCCAAATTGAATAATTTAATTATCTTTAATTATTTATTTATTTTATTTATTTTATTTATGCAGGCCTATTTTTAGATTTTTAGGGCCCAAAATGATGACCTGAGACAACCAAATCCAAAGAGGATGGTTCTCAAAATCTGATTTCGTCCGAAGTCTTAAAATGAAAGAAAAGTTTTCAAAAACAATGGCCTTGTTATTTTCTATTTATCTTTCTATTATCGTAATTAGTTATGATGTAATTATTATGACGTTTGTGATTATGCGATGTTGTACATTAATTTCAATTGTTGTAATGGTTATGTATATTTATCATAGATGTAAATTATTATTAATAGAATAATACTATTTCACTATTTGGTTCGTCATTTGTCAAGCGATACTTCAACATGTTACTCCAAATTCGAAAGCCCAACGTCCAACAACCTCAGACTAATCAAAGTGATCTCATACCAAGAATAGCACTAAAATAAGGCAGTTGATTTATGAACTTTATCCCATCAATTGGCATAGAAACAGAGAAGATGCGATTTCTGAAACTTGCTATTGCTAATTTCAAATGCCCAAATTACATACTCTCATATTTTTATACTAAATATTTCGAGAATATTTAAATGTTCATTCGAAAATTCGCAATTGTCCATATTAAATGGGTTAAATTCTTCGTAAATTAGGATATTTTAGCCCGGACAAAATGAGGTGTCTACAGTTAGGTTCATTAATCACCTAACACCGGATACCACGTAAAAATCCTGTGTCCGTGTTTATTTTCATTTCTATCTCGATTCAGTTTATCTTCTGTTCTTACCTGTGTTCTTGGTTGAGTGCTCGTTTGAAGTCTGTGCAGAACAGGTTTGATCGACTTGGCCAAGGAGAAAGAACAGACAGCAAGTTCTTAAAACGCAGCGTACAAATCAAGTTAATTTGGCCAACTTAAGATTGACAAATTGAGACCGAACCAAGCCCAATTCTCTTTAAGATTCAACTCCAAATTCGGTTTCGTGTTGGTAAACACAAAAGGGACGTTAGTCTATCCTTTGTATCGATTCATTCTGCAGTTTACCCTATTCTCTTTACTTGTTCTTGTCAAAACCAAAATAAGGGTTACACAGAGTCTTGATCAATCAACAAGAAGAGGGAATCGTTACCAGAGTCTCGCTCGACTCAAACTACACATGGTATCAGAGCCCGGCTCCGACAAAAGAGGCTTAATCACCTTCGGAGAAGATGAGTACAAGCGCAAACACTAAAGCGATCTTTATGGCGGATGGATTCTCTCAGACAAGACCCCCAAGATTCGGAGTGCACTACGGGTACTGGCGAAACCGAATGGAGCTATTCATTGGGTCCACTGATCAAGATCTTTGGGATATCATCCTCGATGGACCGCTGGAGGTCAAGGGAGTTCGAGGCAACTGGTCAGACACAGACAAAAGGAACTATTAGATGAACTCCAAAGCCACCAACTTACTGTACTGTGCACTGGGACTAGAGGAATATCATCGCGTCACTGGATGCAAATCTGCAAAGGAGATTTGGGATAAACTTCAGATAGCGCATGAAGGTACGAGACATGTGAAAATTTCCTGAAGCAATAGCTTAAAGCAAGAATTTGAGTCATTTGTCATGAAGCCTGAAGAATCCGTCAAAGAGATGAATGAAAGATTCACGATGATTGTCAACAGTCTGATGAATTTGGGAATCATGTACGAGAGCAGTGATCTAGTCAGAAAGGTGCTATGGGCACTTCCTAAGAAATGGACGCCAAAGTTCACTGCAATTGAGGAATCAAAAGACCTCACAAAACTCAGCCTTGATGAGCTCATGGGATCCTTGATAACCCATGAAGAGAAACTGAAAAAAGAAGAAGCTGAAGAACCAAGGAAGGAACGAAGGAGCATAGCCTTCAATACAACAATTCAGGAAGAAGATCTTGATAGTCTTGATGAAATGGAAGAGGAAGAACTAGCTATGTTGGGTAAACACGTAGCTAAGCTAATGAGGTTGAGAAAAGAGAAAAGAAGAGGAGGGATGATAAATCGATCCAGAGAAGGAGATGATCAACCAAATTCAATCGATCACTGCCAAAACTGAGAAAAGAAGGAGATGCAACTGAGAAGCAGTCACCACAGGCTGGATGCTTCAAATGTGGAAGATTAGGTCACATAAAGGTTGAATGCCCGATGATGAAAAAGGAAAAGGCATACACTGCAACCTGGAGTTGTAGTGAAGAAGAAGAGGATGATGATGAAGCAAGGCACAATGCCTACATGGCACTGGGAATGAGTGATGATGACTCCAAATCACCTCAGGTAAGTCATCTTGACTATTATTCTGATAATTATAGTGAAACAGAAGAAATGATTGATACAATTAAAAACATTCAAGAAGAATTCAAAAATGTTAGACTTAAGCATGCTAAGCTGAAGAATGAATTTCTATACATAAACAGTGTGTGTAATAGGCTGAAAGAAGAAAAGCTGAATGTTGAAAGTCAACTAAAACAGTGTCTGTTTGAAAATGAAGCTCTTAAAGCTGATCTTCTAAATCTAAAAGGAGTACAAAACACTACAAATTGCAAGTGTGGCGGGGGAGAGTCATTCTAGCATTAGAAGATGGATCACTAATAAACCATCAAATGTTAAAACTAATCGTGTCATAAAGAAAAGAAAGTCAACAATTGTTGAGTGTTTCTACTGTCATTAGGAAGGTCATTATATTGCTAACTGCAGAAGAAGAATTGCAAACGACAACAAGAAGTGTCATAAATGTGGTTGCTCAGGACACTTAAAGAAACACTGTAACATAACACAAAAAATATCCAAACAAGTTTGGATACCAAAGATCAAGTAAAATCATGATTATGCAGGTCTGTCTCCAAGTGAGCATGGATAACAGTGAATGGATCTTGGACAGCGGCTGCTCACATCGCATGACAGGTATACAAGAATTATTTTCCAAACTTACCCTAGGAAAGAAAGGCAAAGTCTACTTTGGTGATAATTATAGCACAAATATTCTAGGGAAGGGTCAAGTAGGATCGAATCCGAAAATTAAAAATGTCATGCTAGTTGAAGGTCTCAAACATAATTTGTTATCCATAAGTTAAATGTGTGGTACTGAGAATCGAGTAGTTTTTGAACCTAATTCGTGCAATGTTGAAAATATCTTGAGTAAACAGATTTTGTTCACTGGAAAAAGAAAAGGAAAATTGTTTGTCATAGACTTGAATGATAAAACATTATTCAATGAAACTTGCTTGGTGACAGTGGATAAAAACGATCAAATGGAATGGCACAGGAGGTTAGGACATGTGAGCGTGGGAATTTTATCAAGATTAGTAAACCTAGGACTAGCTAGAGGTATTCCCAAAATTCATAGTAAAATGGAATTCTTTTGTGCAGCTTGTGCAAAAGGTAAACATGCTAGGTCTTCCTTCATAAGTAAGTCTGTAATTTCAACTAAAAGACCCCTAGAACTGTTACATATGGATCTGTTCGGACCCACAAATATCAAAAGTCTTGGTGGAAAACAGTATGCATTTGTTGTTGTGGATGACTACTCTAGATACACTTGGGTTCTGTTTCTTGCATCAAAAGATGAAACATTAGAAAAATTTAGAGTTCTGTCTAGAAAACATGAAAAATGAAAAGGGGTATAAAATTGTCAACATTAGGAGTGATCATGGAGGAGAGTTCATTTCTGATAAGTTTAACTGCTTCTGTGAGGAAAGTGCATTTCTCACAACTTCTCAGCTCCTAGGACTCCTCAGCAAAATGGAGTGGCAGAAAGGAAAAACAGAACTTTGATAGATATAGCCAAACCATGTTGAATGATTACGGATTAGCAAAACATTTTTTGGGCAGAGGCAATTAACACTGCTTGCTATGGTATGAAAGAAAACCTAACCTGGAATACTTCTATCCATTCGGATGCAAGTGTTTTGTTTTGAACACCAAGGATAATCTTGGTAAATTCGATGCTAAATATGATGAAGCAATATTCTTAGGTTACTCAACACAAAGCAGAGCCTATAGAATATTCAACAAAAGGACCCTCAAGGTTGAGGAGTCCATAAATGTTATTTTTGATAAGAGTCTTCAAGTGAGTGTGCAGACAGCTTAGATGAAACAGAGGATTTTGGTCTTGGAAGAGCAAATTCAGAAGACACTCCCAGGGAGACTGTTACTGAAGATCTTGACACGGAGGGAGAACTGAACAAGGAAATGAGGGAAGGGGAGCACCAAGCTCCACCTCACATAAGAAAACGTCATCCCCCTACTCAGATCATTGGCGACATAGAACAAGGTATTATCACTCGATCCAAAACTTCTGATGCTCATACTGCATTTGTATCACTCATTGAACCAAAGAATGTTAAGGAAACCTTAGATGATGAATACTGGAATGCATCAATGCATGAAGAAATGAACCAATTTAAAAGAAACAATGTATGGGAACTAGTTCCAAAGCCTCAAAACAGAGTCATTATTGGAACTAAATGGATATATAGAAACAAATCTGATGAAATAGGGAAGATTGTTAGAAATAAGTCAAGGTTAGTGGCTCAAGGTTATAATCAGGAAGAGGGTATAGATTTCGAGGAAACCTTTGCTACTGTAGCTAGATTAGAAGCTATAAGGTTACTATGTGCTTTTGCTGCATCTAAGGGTTTCAAACTGTACCAAATGGATGTAAAGAGTGCATTTTTAAATGGGGTTATAAAAGAGGAAGTCTATGTGTCTCAACCTCCTGGGTTTGAAGACTATGAATTTCCAGATCATGTCTGTAAGCTCAACAAAGCATTATATGGACTTAAACAAGCTCCTAGAGCTTGGTACGAAAAATTAAGTCAATTTTTGTTAGACAAAGGATTCCATAGAGGAGCAGTTGACAAAACATTATTCATTAAAATTGAAAACTCTCACACCTTGCTAGTTCAGGTTTATGTGGATGACATAATCTTTGGTTCCACTAACACTGCACTGTGTAAAGAATTTGAAAATTATATGAAGAGTGCTTTTGAAATGAGTCTCATGGGTGAACTGAACTACTTCCTAGGGCTGCAAGTTAAACAAACTAAGCAAGGAACCTTCATAAGTCATACCAAATATCTTCTCAACATGCTCAAAAAGTTCAAACTTCAAAATCTTAAAACTTCCTTAACACCAATGGGTTCAACAGTAGAATTAACAACAGATGAAACATGGATCCTTGTTGATGAAAGAATGTATCGTGGGATGATAGGGTCTTTGTTATATCTGATTGCTAGTCGACCAGATATAATGTACAATGTTTGTGTCTGTGCTAGGTTTCAAGGGTGTCCTAAAATGAGTCATCTCTCTGCAGTCAAGAGGATATTTCGATATCTAAGTGGTACCTCCAACTTAGGATTATGGTATTCATGTGATTCCAGTTTGGAACTCGTGAGTTACAGTGATTCAGACTATGCTGGATGCACTGTTGATAGAAAAAGCACATCTGGTACTTGCCATTTTCTAGGAACCTCTCTGATTTCTTGGGCAAGTAAAAAGCAAAGTTCAGTAGCACTATCAACTGCTAAGGTAGAATATGTTGCTGCTGGACTCAGTTGCACTCAACTCTTATGGTTGAAATACCAGCTTCAAGACTATGGTCTAGTAGTTGGTACTCTACCCATTCTGTGTGACAACACAAGTGCAATTAACATGACCAAAAATCCAATCCAACATTCTCGAACCAATCATATTGAAGTGCGATATCACTTCATTCGTGACTTGGTCCAAGAAGGTAAGATTTGTCTAGAATTCATTAGCACTGATATGCAGTGGGCTGATATCTTCACCAAATCACTTGGGGCGGATAAGTTCCTTCCTATTCACCGTGAACTTGGATTGTTCTCTCTTCACGAGATTGAATCTTTATGATTCTAAGAATATAAACCTCCCACGTTTACATAACGATTGATTGCTTGATTAAATCAAGCATTCATTGCACCTTACCTCTAATTCCCCTTCTCGAAACTTCGCTAGTGTTAGGACTCACTATATATCGCCCCTCCCCTAGGCTCTGATCTCCTTCCATCAAGATCACTATTATCTACAATACTCATTTCATCCATTGGCAGCCAAAATGGCCTACAATAATGCTCAACTGCATCCTGATGCAGTATTTAGCAACAAAGTGTTCAGCAGCCCTGCAGCCTACTCTCTCTATCTTCGCAGATTCCGAGATCGTCCCATCTACCCTTCCTTCTCCATTCAGCTTTCTGGCTTTTCCAAGTACGACATGAACGTATCCTATCTCATTGATGAGCTTGGCTGGGGCTCATTAACTGAGAACATGAAGTTTAGCTACTGTCCAGAAACAGTACGCTGTTTTATGTCAATCTTGTTCCAGGTCCCGGGTGCGACCCTGCATTCTTGACAACCACTGTGTTCAACTATGATATCACAGTTACTCTTGGTCTCTTGGCAAACCTTCTCAATCTTCCTCACACTGGTCTTCGAGCAGGCACAGATAGTGAGTTTGCCTCTCCAGGTTTTCGATTTGATGCTACTCTTGCTCGCTATACGCGTGATATCGGGGATTTCTTTCCTTCTCCGCTTGCGGCTGGTCGTCTACCAGATGACTTGAAGGTGCTTCATTTCTTCATCACTCGGACTTTTCTCCCTCGTGATCTCTCTAGCACTGATCTCCTTCACTCTGCTGATTTATGGATCCCTTCTAATGCTAAAGAAGGTCGGCTAATCAGCTATGCCTCACTCATGTTCTCCCACCTGATTAAGTTTGGCCTCCAGTACTACAATGGCCCCCTGCCTTTTGGGCCCCAGATCACCAAACTTCTATATAAATTGGGCATTGATCTGCGTGATAAGGTAACGCTATGTAATGTCCTGGATGATCTAAAACCTCAACATGTTCTGGCCAAACTCAATGTTGAGGTTGTCCCCCGTAAGCCTGTCACTGGCTCAGGGGGAGTTATAACGAGTCATGCATCCTATGCATCTGGGAGACTTGTGGATGCTCTTGTTGATGCAGCTGTGTTAGTCATCAAGCGAGAATCTGCAAGTACAGGCAAACAGTCCACTGCTCTGAAGCGGTTGAGGCAACAAGATCTAATGTGGCCCAAATTTGTGTATGAGTCAGGAGCGGTAAATGACTCAATCAATTCTGACTCCGAGTCAGAAGAAGAAGATAGAATTTTTTAAAACGAGTCTCCACCAGAATATCCCTTCTAGGTGGTATGAGTAGTAGTTACAGGGGGAGGATCTAGAATCTGGGTAGTGGTCGAGTATGTAGAAGTTGTCATAGTAGGTGTGAAGTCTTGAACTAGTTATGTTAGGTCCTTATGTGATTGTTCTTCTTATCTGAACAATGAATAATAAGATTCTCCTCTATTTGTCTTCTATTCAACCTTGCTTTTTAGATATCTCGATTGGAACAGGCTGCACCAATGGTGTGTTAATGTGTGCAGGTAACCAAGTGAGCCAATGACAAGTTTAGGGGGAGTTTGTTGAAGGAAGCTTTGTCAATGGCATCGAGATTTCAAGCTAAGCAAGAAGGGCAAGTAATCTTAGAGATTCTGGTTCATAAAAAAGGGAAAGTCCATATGCTGTGATCAATCAAAGCAAATCAAGGAATACAAATTGATCGACTGATCTACAAGCAACAGTCAACTAAAGCAAAGAATATAAAGCTGGGGTTATGGGTAGAATAAGAACATCTTTTTCAGGAAAATTCTCAGCAAGAAAAACAGAGTGTTTTTGACCGAGTGTTTGAGAAAGAAAAAGAACAGAGTTATCAGGGAGAGAACTCAGGTTACAGAATTGAGACGTCAAGGTAGAGTAGTTGTAGGGAGCAGACTCTATAGTGTGACTCTGATCAAGTGACGGGGAGTCACTCTGAGATCAATCGGTGCTACTTTGTAAATCAATCAACGATCGTCATAGTAAAACGTCGAAGGTCTCAAATCAGAGATCCTTCGACCGTGGATTTGTCGGTGTTAGGTTCATTAATCACCTAACACCAGATACCACGTAAAAATCCTGTGTCTGTGTTTATTTTCATTTCTATCTCATTTCAGTTTATCTTCTGTTCTTACCTGTGTTCTAGGTTGAGTTCTCATTTGAAGTCTGTGCAGAACAGGTTTGATCGACTTGGCCAAGGAGAAAGAACACACAGCAAGTTCTTAAAACGCAACGTACAAATCAAGTCAATTGGGCCAACTTAAGATTGACAAAATGAGACCGAGCCAAGCCCAATTCTCTTTAAGATTCAACTCCAAAATTTGTATCGATTCATTCGGCAGTTTACCCTATTCTCTTTACTTGTTCTTGTCAAACCCAAAATTAGGGTTACACCAGAGTCTTGATCAATCGACAAGAAGAGGAAATCGTTACCAGAGTCTCGCGCTCGACTCAAACTACACATATCACACAAATATCATCACCAAGCTTCCCCGTCATAGTGGCTAGTCTCTGGTAGTGATGGCCCCCATAATGATCAAGCAAGATATAAAACAAAATATCGGAGGACAACCCTTACCCCAGACAAGTCTATGCTAGCAAATTGCAGGTTCTCGAGGGCGCATATTATCCTAGGCCACCTCCACGAATACTACGCACTCTAATGGTATTATAGTACACCGCTCCTTTCATCTTACAAAGGAAATATTTGATAGAAGCTCGCTCAGATGCTTTAGAATCCTCCTCCAATCCCATAAATTACTAGAACACCATAAATTACTAGAACATGCCATCAAGTTCCATTGATTTACAAAATCTGTCTTATTTGGTAATTCATAGCATAATTTTTAGGACTTTACTACGGTGACATGCACTTTTCGGTCGACCTCATATAGGATTAGGTCGACCGAATCTGTTGTTTCAGTGTAAAAACAGTTTCATGATGCCTACTTTGGAGATTCATATCTTACAATTGGCTAGATGGAAATTGGATATCAATGACTTTTTTTTAAGCTGAAGTGTCCCTCTACATATTAAAGTACTTGAGAACTCAATAAGAAGTCCAGAACACCATTTTTGAACATGATCAAAAGATGCCAAAACCTTCAAACTGCCTGAAAATGGCTAAGTCAGGGAACGTGTTTGTGAAGCCTACTATGGAACTCAATTCGAGAAGCATGGATGCGAATCGAGTCCAGAGGCCTCTACCACGTTAAATTAGGTATTTTTTATACAAATTCAAGACATTGGATGAAATATTGGATATCTGTAAGGCTTCAAACAAAGGGGTCGAAGTTGCTACGAAGGCTGTTTTTCTGGCAGCTTGCTTGTGCTCGAAGTCCGGTAGAAAAACTGTCTTCGTAGCAACTTCGACCCTTTTGTTCGAAGCCTTACAGATATCCAATCTTTGATCCAATGGCTTTTGTTTGAAGCCTTACAGATATCCAATCTTTCAGCCAGTTTTCCAGTTTTGACATAGCCTTTTGATCAAGTTCAAAAATTGTCTTCTGTACTTCATATCGAGCTCCCCAAGCACTTCAATGTGTATAGGGACACTTCAGCTTCAAAACAAGCTATTAATCTCCAATTTCCATTGAGCCAATTGTAAGATATGAATCTCCAAATTAGGCATCATGAAATTGCTTTTACACTGAAACAACCGATTAGGTCGACCTAATCCTAAATGAGGTCGACATAATCCTATATGAGTTCGACCTAATCCTAAATGAGGTTGACCTAATCATAACTGAGGTCGACCGAAAAGTACAAGTCACCGTGACATGCATGTCACCGTAGGCGCACCCTAATTTTTATTTGAGACAAAGTTGACGATAGAGTCGTAGGATATTAACTCTTCACATAGTTTAATTATTTGAATTGTTTCCCCGAAATTCATACATAGTCTTCTTAGTTTTAGAGTTTGGACCATCTTTTTGGACACAATCCAGCCTATAATAAGGTGATGTTGACCCACATATAAAAATATAGATGCATCGATCGACTCGTTTTAAGTTAACGAAACTTCAATTCAAATATACAATGCAACAGACAGTCATATATATTGCTCAATATACCGATGACTTTTATATGCAAAAAGAACGTCATAAGATACCAGGCTTTGATACGTGAAATGAAAAGGCTATATATATCTATCCCAAAAATTCATTGCAAAAAAAAGATTCATACGTTGAATCATATATATACTGCCGCTATTTATTCCTTCCTATGTGCGCTTTCGGCCACCCAAAAGCATCGGCCGCTGCGGCAACGGCAAGTGCGGAGCAACTTATCAAATTAGCAGACACAAACCCCCGCATCTGCTTCTGCACAAGATAACGAAAATTGATTCTCCCAGTAGCGTACGGGAACCAGCATATTAGCGACCGACGAAGTTCCATTCTCCGACGTCCAATTCGCATCAACTTTGTAGTCATGAATATACAATTCCATATCGTCCTCTTAAATACCGCAGCGAAACGGCAACCCTAATTCTCATATCAACCAACAAATCATTTCTTACCCAACTCAATCCTTCTCATTCTCTTCTTCCCCGAGTTCTCTTATTCCTTTCCCCACAGACTCCAACCATGATAAAGGGCAAAAACTACGCCATCAAACTCTGCTGCATATCCGCCACGGTTATAGCCGTCATCACCACAGTAGTCTTAGTGACTCTCGCCTTCACCGTGTTCAAGCGACACGACCCGGACCTCGTCCTCTATCCCACGGGGCTAGCCAAGCTCCAGCTTGACGACTTCATCACTCAGGACACCATCACCAGTGAAATGGTGATGAGCATTCGCAACAGGAACCACGGAAGCTTCAAGTTCGAGAACACGACCAGCCACATAACCTACGACGGGGAGCTCGTGGGATGGGTCCCGATCCTGGCCGACACCATCCCCGAACAAGCGTCGATGAACATCACGGCATACGCGACTCTGCGGGCTAAGAAGCTGAGGGAGAACCCCAAGGCGATCAACGATATCGTTAGCGGCAGTCTGAACCTTACCGCGACGGCGACCATGCGCGGGAAGATGTCGATAATGGGGATCAAGAAGAAAGGGTCGGTCTATACGGAGTGTCACATGACCATGTACATTAATGAGATCCCTATCCGTGGGGACTCATGGTGCTGGACTAAGCTCGAGATATAATTAACTAAACTGTTACATTCGTTGGTATAGTAAAATATTTTTGTGATTCAACGGAAAAAAAAATATTTATGTGTAATTGCGTTGATTAATATATTTGTTTCCTATGAAGAATAAATTATTTGACAAGTTGTTTAAAATTTTGTTGAGTTTAATATTGGGTGTGATAACCCCGGCCAGTAGTTGTAGCAGCTCAGACTGGTACCATGAATCGAGCGGGCCCTAGAGAGCAGAACGAGTTCGGCATTATCAAGTGTTTTCTTGAAACCCTAGACTGGGAGATGCCAAGGCGTCAACAAATGGGGCATCATCATTAGGTAACCACTCAGTACAACCCCTGTTTAATGACTATAATGATGATTATCAGGATTATGTGGGAAGACCACACAAAAATGGAGGCTAATGACGATGATCCGGTTCAAAGGATTAAACTCATTTCAATCCCATTGTTTCAAGAATCTAGTAGTGCTTCAGCTTACCTTAAATAGGAGAGGAAGATTATTTTATTCTTTGGGTGCAATCCTTACCCAAAATATCATAAAGTTCTGGTAGCCACCTATGAGTTTATAGATTATGCGATAACTTGGTGTGAATAGTTTGAGCTTAGACACAAAATAAATCTACAGCCTGCTATTTCTACTTGGAAAGAATTGAGAGGTCTGATGCGTGATCGATTCGTGCCTACTTTTTATAAGAGAGACCTTCATGATTCCTTGCAAGGAATTTGACAAGGAGCATGCTTTGTTGACGAGTACTTAAAAGAGCTCAAACTGCTCTTCATGAGGGCAGATGTGAGGGAGGACAAGGAAGAAATGATTGCTCGCTTCCTACATGGCTTCAATAAAGAGATCAAGCACGAAGTCTAGTTTTTTCAGTTTGTAGAGTTGAAGGAAGTGTTTCATCTGACCTTGAACATGGAGAGACAGCTGAAGTTAGCTTTGGAATAAGGTACCCTCCTCCAACAAAGCCGATTGAAGAGAACAATTCAGAGATTTCCTTGAATCATTTCAGGCAGTAAGGAGACAAGCCAGCTGTTAGGAACTGTGTCCCAATTATTAAAACCAGACCTGAAGGGTCGATCCAATGCTTCAAATGTATTTGTCAAGGTCACAAAGAACCAGTGTCCCACCAAGAATACTCTAGTTCTATAAGAGAAGACTTTTTTAAGGATGAGGAAGAAGAAGGAAAGCCAATGAAGGGAATCAATTTAGATTCTGTCATTATGTTGATGAGCACATCACTGCTAAAAGTTCTCCAACATGTAAGTTTCTTGGAGTTAAATGTAGAGTGCTCTCCCTTGAATCTATATCTGAACAAGAACATCGAGATAATCCATACCCGCTGCATGATGAATAAAAAGTTGTTGTCTGTGGTGATCGATGGTGGTAGCTTCACCAATATAGTGAGTCTTGATGCAGTCAAAAAGCTGGGACTGAGTACCATTAAGCATCCACAACCTTGCAACCTTCACTAGTTGAACAACTATGGAGCCATAAAGGTTATTAAGAAGGCCAAGGTTCAATTAGATTTGCGAGTATGCAGATGAAGTTTGGTGTGATGTTGCTCCAATGCATGCCACTCATCTCTTATTCGATCGTCCGTGGCAATATGATTTTGGAGTTACTCACAAAAGAAGGTAGAATAGCTACCGGTTATAATCATTGTCGCCATCTGAAGTCCGCGAAAATCAACAACAAATGGAGCTGAATTAGGCAAGTGAGAAAGGAAAGGTAAGTGGCTAGAAGTCGGAGGATGGAACTAGCTAGGACCCATCTTATGGCTCGAAGATACATGTTGAACGAGTAGAGAAGACTTCAGGCGGGAAGTTCTGGTCATGGTCTCTCTTGTAGGAACGGCGCACGGGCTTTGAGGGCAACCCTTCTTCAACAGGGAGGGACTAAAGCGATTACCCTCGACAAGGGTTATCCAATTCCCCGACCGGGGAATTTGAGGGGTGACCGGGGATTAGCAAAAGGAGGTCCCCTGGTCAATTGTGTTAAATCCCCGACTGGGGATCAGGGCTGACGAGTGAATTTACGTTTTTGTTTAGGATTCTTTTCCTTTTCGGAATTTTGTTTAGTTTTTGTTTCTCTACCCTATATACTATATAAAGGCTTAAACTAGAGTTTTGTTGAAGGCATTGAAAATAATTGAGTTTATTTTGGTTCATTGACCTTTAGGGTTGTGAATTTTCTCTAAATCAAACTAGTTTCCCCCCTTATTGTGGTGGGGATTCTACTCTTATATTGATAAAACCTTCTCCAAGATGTGAGATTGCATTTCAATTCCACCTTATTTCTAGTTCTAAACCCCGTTATTAGCTGTGCGACTTTCATAACTATGTGCACCAGTTCTGTGCTCGTATCACTAACTGTGGGAATCGCTCAAGAGTAACATATAGGAATATTGTATCTAGTACTGTCCAAAAACAGATGTTGAGTGAGATGTTCAATATAACTAGCCATGTCCATCAACACTCAACAGGAGCAAACTCAGGCTAATGGGAAAGGGGCAACTGACTCTTCTGTTGGAATTTTATCTGCGTCTAATTCTTTTGCTCCGTATAGTTCTGGGAATGCTATTGTTGATACTGAAGGATTTAAAGTGGTTACTAAGAAGGGTAAGGCTCTTAAAATGGTATCGAGGAACGCTGGGAAAGGAAGTAATGTTATGAGACCTACTTATGTTGTTCAATCTTGGGTACCTTTGAGTTGCAAAGGGTATGCTTTGGTTATTCCTTACTCTTCAAAGAAAGTGAGAGGTAAGAAACGTGATAAATGATGTTTATCTGCTGGAATCTCAGTGGTTTCATTTCCCCTTAGAAACATTGTCATCTGATTTAATGGATTTCCAAAGTTTAGTATTAACATTTTTTTTGTACTTCTTGAAACTTGGGTACTAGAAAGAAATGCTTCTGATATACTTAATTAGTAAAAGTCCGCTCGCTATCGTTTCTCGTATTAGAAAAATAATATTTAAAAGATAAAATAGTTTCAATGTTGATCCAAAAGTGAAAGTAATCTTATTTCATTCATAATCATTCTTTTCATAGGTTTGTTATTTACAATAGTATAAGGTCGATGAACTTGCATAAGGTAGAAGGGTCATCCAGTAGATTATTTATGTTTAAACCAAGGATTGAAATACCGTACCGAAGGTTGTATCGGAAAAGTCAGCGGTAGGGTATTTTATGCTAAAACAGTTGTTCAACCGCTTAATACCGCTAAATATCCCTGGTACGATATGGTATTTTTTGGTCGAACCGCCGGTACGGTATTTCAATCCTTGGTTTAAACTTTATTCATGCTGCAATAGGGAAATGAAAACCTAGTAGACAATTTTTGTGGGAAACACACTGGACAATAGATGTAAACCTGGCGAACAATAGGTAAACACAAATGTTGCAGAATGGAGAGTGAGGTAAAAGAAGGATTTAGAACTTTCTCACTTGCATTTGGTGTAGTGTGAGAGCCACTAATAAATAGTAACTTCAATGTTAGACCCTTACATAGTAATTAGTAGACAGTTGAGTTATAAAAAAATTAGTAGACAGTTGAGTAGTTGGTAGGGGTGGGCATCCGGTTCGGTAAACCCGAACCGAACCGAACCGACTTAAAACCGAACCGAAACCGAATTTCCAGTGTTCGGTTCGGAATTCGGAAATCAAAACTGGATATTTCGGAACCCAGGGTAGTCATCACCGAACCCGAAATTCCGAAACCCGAACCGACAAACCGAATCCCATTAATCCACACCCAACCTAAAGCCCACCACTCTCCCCAGACCCCAGCCCAGTCCCCCTATAACCCTAAGCCCAACCCGTCAACCCGTCTAATTATACGATCTATTAACACACTCACTATCACAACCCAACTCCCATAGCCCAACCCTAATTTACTCCATCCTCGATCTGCCTCCAAACCAATCCCAGACCCATTGCGCCGCTGACTTAGATTCCCCGCCTCACTCCCAGGCGGCTGCCACTGTGGCTCCATCTGGCGTCGCCCGAACATCGTTTTACCGGCATCAGATCCACTAGCGGAAGCACCATCGCCAACACGAGCATCCTGCTCTGTGTTTCTGTCAGTCTTTCAATCCAAGATCTTGAAACTTTCTTCTCCTCCTGAATCAGAAACAGGGACGAAGTTAATGAAGCTTGAAGGAGAAAATCGAACCAAAAAATACCATGCATGCTTGGAAAAATCAGCACACCAACCTCTCACATTCGTTGCCAGAGTCATCGCCGTTGTTGATGCCTGCCGCCGATTTCCATTCTGCCAGAGATATCTACCGCAGCTTAGGAGAGCTTTTTGTCGACTACTTTTGTTGGCTATGGATGGAGAGAGAGAGAGAGAAAGGAGAGATATGACGGAAACTTCAATTTCCAAATGGGAAAAGGGGAAAGTAGGAGTGAGGTGGTGTTATTATAGAAGTTCGGGTTTGGAGCTTAAAACCGAACCGAACCTAAATATAATTCGGTTCGGGTGAACCGAACCGAATTATATTTCGGTTCGAATTCGGTTGGGACCATAGGCTGATTCGGGGAGTCGGTAATTGTCTATTCGGTTCGGTTTGAACCGAACCGACCGAATGCCCACCCCTAAAAGTTGGACACGTAAAACAACGATATGTCTCCCTTTAAAAGACACCAAAGCAATCCACAAGCTCGTCCTGCCGCAGGAGGTTGCACAGAAATAGTCTTCTTAGCTTCAAAGTTTGGACCATCTTTTTGGACACAATCCAGCCTATAATAAAGTATTTTTGACCCATATATAAAAATATAAATACATCGACTTGTTTTCAGGTAGCGAAACTCCAATTCAAATATACAATGCAACAAAAAGTCATATGGCTGAAGATAACAATGACTTTTATATGTGAAAAGAACGTCATAAGATACCAATGGCATTGATGTGTGAAATGAATGGGCTATATATCTATCCCAAAAACTCCTTGCAAAAGATTCAGATATTGAATCATATCCTACCGCTATTTATTCCTATATGCGCTTTCGGCCACCCAAAAGCATCGGCCACTTGGGCAACGGCAAGTGCACAGAAACTTATCAAAATAGCAGACACAAAACCCCGGATCTGCTTCTGCACAAGATAACCAAAACTAATTCTCCTAGTAGCGTTCGGGAACCAGCATATTAGCGACCGACGAAGTTCCATTCTCCGGCGTACAATTCGCATCAACTAATTTGTAGTCATGAATATACAATTCCATTTCGCCCTCTTAAATACCACACTGAAAGGGCACCTCTCTTATTCTCATATCAACCAACAAATAATTTAATTTCTTACCCAACTCAATCCTTCTCATTCTCTTCTTCCCCCACAGACTACCAACCATGCTGAAGGACAAGAACTACGCCATCAAACTCTGCTGCATATCAGCCACGGTTATAGCCGTCATCACTACAATAGTTTTAGTGACGCTCGCCTTCACCGTGTTCAAGCGACACGACCCGGACCTCGTCCTCTATCCCACGGGTTTAGCGAAGCTCCAACTTGACGACTTCATCACTCAAGACACCATCACCAGCGAAATGGTGATGAGCATTCGCAACAGAAACCACGGCAGCTTCAAGTTCGAGAACACGACCAGCCACATAACCTACGACGGGGAGCTCGTGGGATGGGTCCCGATCATGGCCGACACCATACCGGAGGATGCGTTGATGAACATCACGGCATACGCGACCCTGCGGGCCAAGAAGCTGAGGGAGAACCCCAAGGCGATCAACGACATAGTCAGCGGCAGTCTGAACCTTACCGCGACGGCGACCATGCGCGGGAAGATGTCGATTATGGGGATCAAGAAGAAAGGGTCGGTCTATACGGAGTGTCACATGACCATGTACATTAGTGAGATCCCTATCCGCGGGGATTCCTGGTGCTGGACTAAGCTCGAGATATAATTGAATTATTACATTCGTTGGTATAGTAAAATATTTATGTGTAATTGCGCTGATTTTTAAGATATTTGTTTTCTTTGAAGAATAAATTATCTGATAAGTTGATTGAAGGATTGTTGAGTTTAGTGTATACTAGATAATTGGCCCGCGCCTTGCAGCGGGTTTAGATGATATATCAAATAATTAGCGTAACAAATTAATCCACAAATCTGATAATATGGTGTGCACACTTTTCTTGAATATATTTTAATAATGTTGAATACTCTAAGTATGTTGTGTGAATAAACATAAATATGTCAACGGTGTTGTAGGTATATTATTGAGCAAAAAGATTAATATATCATGAAAAATACATGTAAAATATTTCAATATTCATCATATTAGATTAAAAAGGAAATCTTGGAAACCTACTAAAGGATATTACAATTTTAAAAACATATTATAACCATAACTATAACAATTTCAATACATAATAGGAATTTCGTTAGGAGCACTTATACTATAGTTTAAAATATTGGTGCTTCAAAGTACAACTTGAAGTTGTATCATAACGTTAAAGGTACAAATTGAAGTTGTACCATAAGTGATTTGGATCTTTATGTTGTAGTACACCTTGAAGTTGTACCATAACATAAAGATACAACTTTAGTTTGTACCATAAGAGGATTTTACAACAGAGTATAGGCACAATCTAAAATTGTACCATAACGCTAAATGTACAACTTCAAGTTGTACTATAAAGATAAAAAAAATAAAGCACCAATTCTTTAAAGCATTGTAAAATTCCTCTTTCGTTAGTCCTTATAAACATAGTTTCAGTATAATAATCCTACAATTGCTTAAGCATGAAAAAATATAACTAATTTGTCTTAATCCACAAATTCACATCATAATCAAGAATTGTAAAACTGTCAAGAGTTTATGATGCAAAAATTAGCGTATGATATTTTATGTTGAAACCGTAATTTTATCGTAGTTCAACTATTTCATATCACTAAAAATCACCTTCCAATTTAAAAAAAAAAATTGATCAAATCATCGGTACCATACGATTAATCTTTTGATACTAATTCCTAATACTAATACTGAGTAACTTTCAATTAACAATTGTTCTCTCAAAGGCCTTCTCTTTACAGGTGCAGAAGACAATAACATGTGTCTAACATGCATGACTGTACTCCATGACTTCCTTCTCCTTCCCCTGTATCTCTGATCATTCTTACTGTTTTTCATTTTTGCTCCCTTCTGACTATCTCTGCCAGCTCTGAGAATTCTAAATAAAGAAGTAAGAGGGATGTTGCATGCAATTAAACTCCTCGTCCTCGATCAAGTGTGGATCCGTGTCATTACAACGAAAACTCAAAAGGCAGGAAGCGCAGAATTACGAGTCCTTTCTTCCTGACTTTTTTTTTTATTGAGAATTAATTTGACATGTTAAATATGATTAGAATCAATGAATCCGTATTAGTAATAAAAATTATTGAAAACTTTACGATAACACGGTAACAAGATGAGAGGTTAATAGAGGGAATTGCGCCCAGGATTGAACAAAAATAACAAATAAGGCATATATAGTACTTATATTAATCCATTGTATTAGTTCCTAATATCATTCCCCCATCTATGGCATTCAACTTGCAGGTTCAGTTTCAAAAAAATTATAAAACCTTTCGTCACTCTATACTCTCACATTCTACAAAAGGTCAAAATTGATTTGGTTTTTCTTCTTCTTCTCTTCTTTCTCAAAATTTCAACTCGTGATCTTCCAATGGAGAAGATCTATGACAGGTATTCCCAAAAGTCACAAGGCCAGCACGAGTATACGAGGTTGTGTTGTCTAATGGTAACAATATTTGTAGCTATTACGATCTCCATAACAATGGTGATGGTGACATTCGCGACGTTTTTCGATCATCGAGATCCTGGTCTCGTTCTTCGCATCAACTTCGAAGAGCTGGTCGATTTAAGAAACACGACGGATGGGAGAAGCTACGAGAGCTTGAAGTTAGCTTTAAAATTCGACGGAGATGTCAATTCAATACCGGAAAAGGCGACGGAAGGAACAATTGTTACGATCTCGAAGGAAGACCGTGAGGTAGCTGCTGAACTTATAACGACGAATGGGGCCAGGTTAAGACTCAATGTGGGAGTACATGGAAGAGCAACAACGAGCAGGAATGTGATCATCAGGACGGCAGAGCTTTTAACCACGGTTGTGCGTAGCGTCACTAATGGTTTAGGGGCTGATGAGCGCACGATGATTCGGCTGCTTCTGGTGATTTGCTGGGGCTGCTTCTTTTGGAACTTGTCTCTCTGGTTCAGACTTTCCTCGTATGTCAATCCTGTTAGTTTCTATGGAGATCATGTTTAGAATCGTTTTAGCAATTGGATTGGTATATATGGTTGCTTTATGTTGTTCGAAGTTTTGATAATTTAGTAAAATCTCTTGTGCGCACACCTTTGTGTATTGTAAATGATCTATTGGTGAATCTTTATACAACGATCATGTTTTATTACGGGCACATTCTTTTCTATAGTAGATTATCTATTAGTAAGACGACTGTCAAAAGCCATTATGCATGTCTTGTATTACGTATAAAAATTAGCAGATAAAGGTTGGATTTTGTTATAACTAAGCAAGATCTTAATTTTTTGAAGACAATTAATCATCGCTTAATATTTATGAATGACAATTTCGATACCCGAATTATTTGATATGCTTTGGGATCCACACATCAAAACCCTTTGGCCATACCTTGCCTCATTCTCAACCATATTTGTCTAAGTTATAGTTTAATATTATACTGTTTAATATTTTAGCTCAAATCTTATCTCATTATCCGAGAGCCTTCCTTCCTTGAATAAATTTCCTTTATATATTATGTCATAGTGGCTATTTTGTATCGTTCCAATTTTATCAAATGTCCCCGAAACTTCATTTTTATTCGGTAATTTTTCACTTTAGACTCATATGAATGGTTAACTTGTCTCGACCCATCCTAAGATAAAATATCTGACACAAAACAGTCAAAGGTAGGGATGACAATTTTGACCTGATTCGTTTTACCCGACCTGTTTGACCTATTTTGATGAGTGTCCGACCCGCCCCGTCGGGACGGGCATGTGTACTCTTTCTCGATCTGACCTGACCCGCTCCATTCTCGATCCGTCTTTGCCTAAATTACATGTAATTTTATTAGAACTACTTATAATTTTACTTTTACTACTGCATATTTATCCTATAATAAAGTTTTAAACATGTGAGAACTTCAATTTTTAAATAATTAAACTACCTTTATCATATTTTACTTTATTTCTTGGGGTTTCAATGAAAAAATTGAATATTTACTCATGGTTTTCTTCTAAACTAAATACCCATTGGATCGACTTGTCCCGACCCGCAACCTATGATGAATTACCTCACCTAGACTCGAACTGCTATGAGGCAAGTATGGGTATCGAGATAACCGCCCTGGACCTGCTCTATTGCCATTCCTAGTCAAAGGTGTGAATATGCAGGTTCTCTACCAATGAGGTAGGGATGTAACTATGGTATTAATTACCCACTGGCCAGACCCAACCTTGAGAGTGGGGTAGGGTCAATAAGTGTTTAGGGCCAATAATTAGTGTGTTTTTGGGTATTACCCTCAAATCCATTATGACCCATAACAATAATTAGTGATTTGAAATATCTCATACAAAAAATATTGAATTTATTTTTAAATTTTAAAGGTTGGGGAGTACTACAATGCAAGGTACCAAAACACAAATTTTCCACTTCAATTCCTGGACCTATTTGTAAAAAAAATTAGGCACTAGTTGTAAGAAAAAATAAATTTGGGTATCTAATATAGTTCTTCAAATAATAATTTGTTGATTTGGGCTGACCCGCATACTTGGCCCGAACCGATCCAGTCCTACCCAAGTGGCTCAGAAAGGTTCATGAGAAAATAGGACCGGGCCGAATTCGTAGTTTGACTCTACATGATTGGGTATTTTAGGTTAGTTCTACGATCATGGTTGTGTTTCGTTGCCATTCTAACCCTACTGAATGCATCAAGAAGATCTCTATATAACTCAGATAATAGATTTTATATGGTGATTTGTATAGCTGCAAGTATTTTCTTCTACTGGGGAGAGTGCACCAGTCGATAATGTTGCATAGCTTTTGTTATTTATTAGTGTCCAAAAGCAACAATACTCACATTAATCTTATTGGCGCTAGTGATTTTGTATTATATTGTGTATGACTGAACCAAAAACAGATTACAAGCAAAGCTGCATATAAAATGGAGGAAATGGAAGATGTTTTTAACTTTTAAGTAGAAATTTAAATTGATAAAAATAACCACAACTACGATAATATAAATTTCTTCCTTATAATCGAATATATAGCCTTGATCAACATATTTTTTTTTTTTTGATAATGGTGAAATAAGTTAAGCTTACAAAAGGAAAAAGAACAAAGAAGGAAAAACAAAAGAACAAAGGGGAAGAACTAAAGAGCGCCAGCCACCACCAGAGATCGACGGCGCCAAAACACACAGTACAGACCAGAAAAGAAAAGAACGAACAGAATAGATGGAAATCGACGACAAAACCAACAGAAAAGCAATAGAAGCAAAGCACCGAGCTGAACAAAACTCCACTGACATGGGCGCCCAGAGATTAAGGAGATGGATGCAGAGGGGGATTACTTCCACCCTCTGTGAAGAAAACTCTCGAAAGCACCCTGGATTTGAGATGCTAGAACCACTGATCAGCCACCAATCGATCCACCCTTTTTGCCACTGACAGCCAATCTGCAATATCTTTACCAATGCCGACGCAGACCTGCTCCGGGGTAGTCCTCTTGCCCTTGAAAGTCCTAGCGTTCCTCTCACGCCACAACCTCCAACAAAGACCATGAAGAAAAACCTTCGTGCACCATTTTGCCGGGTCAACCGGGTCTCCGCTCCACCAAGAACAAACAATGGACTTAATATCCAGATGCTGGGCCCTAAAATTCACAAAGGCTGCCATGATCTTCCAGACTTTACGCGCGAACCTGCAACTAACCATCAGATGATTAAGGGTTTCCTCCTCCTCTTCGCACATGACACAGCGGCTCGGAATCGCCCAACCCCTCGATTTCAGCACCTCATGAGTTAATGTCCTCTTGTGAACAACAATCCACAAGAAAACGCAGATCTTGAAGGGAACCTCCGCCTGCCACACCACTTTCACAGGAAATGAATCAGATCCGAGATAGCATTCCCGCACAAGCTCTTGGTAAAGGGATTTGGCGGTGAACCCCGAGCGAACCGAGGGGTGCCAAACGATGCGAGCAGGACCTGTAAGATTACTGTCAAATCGCAAATTGTTAAGAAAATCAAAAAGCCTTTCCTTTTCTCTCTCCGCTCCCCCTCTCAAAGAAAAACGGAGATTAATCTCCCAAGAAACTCTCCCCTCCCCCCAACTCACAACATCAGGAATCCGGCACGAAGGCAACTCAGCCGCAGCGAAGATCCGCGGAAATTCAGTAGCAAGAAGTACCCCCTGATTCCAAAAGTCATGCCAGAAAGAAATTCCAACTACCGAACCTGGATCAATGTGAGCGAATTTCCAGAAAAGATTCTTGAGCTTCATTATCTGCAACCAAGGACTGAAACCCACAGCTCTACACGGCATACCGGGTAACCATTATGAATTCTCATTGGGAAATTTGAAATTAATCATTTGACGCCACCAAGAGTCACGTTCCAACGCGAATCTCCACCACCATTTGCAAAGCAGAGACAGATTCCTGAGTTTCAAATCGGTGATACCAAGCCCGCCGAGATGTTTCGGAGCTTTGCACTTTTCCCAAGATACCAAATGGATTTTCTTCTCTCCCCGTGGTCCAGACCAAACGAACTCTCTCTGTAATTTCTCCAGAGTTTCTATAACCTTTGTCGGAGCTTTGAAGAGACTAAACATATAAATTGGTTGGGCCGCCAACACTGCATTGCACAACACAATTCGCCCACCAAGGGAAAGCAATTTTCCCCGCCAGCCTTCCAGTCTCTTCCCTACTCTGTCGATGATAGGGCTCCAAATTGCCATAGAGGAAGGGCTAGCTCCGAGAGGGAGACCCAGATAAAGAGAGGATAAGAATTTCCAATCGCACCCAATGATCTCGGCCAATCTTTCCACATTATCAACTTCCCCCACAGGGAACAGGACACTCTTCTCCAGGTTAACTCTAAGGCCCGTGATGCACTGAAACCAAATCAACGCGGCAGCCAAGTTAAAAGCATCTGCCTCAGATGCATTCAAGAAAATTAACGCATCATCGGCATAGAAAAGGTGGTTGACCTGCCCTCTTCCTTCATCCTCATCGATAAAGAAACCTTGGATTAATCCGCCTTCTTGCGACTGAGATAGAATAAAGTCAAGTACATCCATGACGATATTGAACAGGAACGGGGAAAGAGAGTCTCCCTCTTTTAAACCTTTCTGAGCTTCAAAAAACCCCCCAGCTTCACCGTTCACGAGAACCGAAAGTTTGGAAGAGCAAACGATACCACGAATCCATTTTTGAAGCCTCGGATTTAACCCCATATTGTTCAGAGCTTTAAGTAAGCATCTCCAATTTACTGAGTCAAAAGCTCTCTCAATATCCAACTTCAGAAGAAGTCCCGGTCTCTTACTCCGAATTCTACTGTCAATTAATTCATTAGCTATCAAGGCAGCTTCATGAATTTGGCGATTCTTGGCACCCGCAAACTGCTGTCTGGATATGATCTTACCCATAAAAGGTTGGAGACGGCCAAAAAGGAGTTTCGAAATAATTTTCTGAAGGCTCCCAATCAGACTTATAGGTCTGAAATCTTTAACCTCCTCCGCAGTCTCCTTCTTAGGGATCAAACATATAAAGGAGTGAGCAACTGAATCTGGCAGGAAACCAGTAATGAAGAATTCGTCCAAAGCCTTTAAGATATCCCCTTTAATGATGTGCCAAGATTTTTTAAAAAATTCCAAAGAGAAGCCATCCGGACCCGGGGCCTTATCTCCACCACAAGAACTGATCGCCTGCCAAACTTCACTCTCAGTGAAAGGAGCAGCAAGAATAGAGTTTTCTTCAAGAGTAATAAGGTCCTTTTTGAATTTTCTGGGAAAAGGCCTCTCTTCAACATCTTCCGCAAATCTGGATTTGAAATGATCGATAAACACCTTCTTCAAAGCATCCTTCCCAACCACGACGCCCCCGTCAACTTTAATGCTATTAACCCAATTCTTCCTGCGGTTACTATTCGCGACTCGATGAAAATACGCTGAGTTTTTATCACCCACACCCAACTATACTTCCCTTGATTTTTGTCGCCACGATATCTCTTCCATGATGAGGATCCTATCCAACTCAAGCTGCGCAAGACTTCTGTCCTGAATCATGCCATCTGTGATCTGGCCTCTTTCCTCCGAATCATCAATACTCTTGATCTTCTTTAAAAGATATTCTATTTTCTGACCAGTCCTACCAAAAACCTGAACGTTCCAGATCTTGATCATCTGCTTCACTTGTCTAAGTCTCTTCCCTGCTCGAAAAAGAAACCCAGAACCCTCCACCGGAATGCTCCACCAGCCTATCAAACTCTGCATAAAAAAATCCTCCATCAACCACATGTTTTCAAATCGCCAGGGTCTATGAACACTTCCCAACTCTCCCCATTTAAACATGATCGGATTATGATCTGACTCTACTCTTTCAAACGCTTGTAGGGGGCCAGGAGACAACAACTCATCAAAACTCAGATTGACTAATGCTCTGTCAATGCGAGACAACGAAATATTACTACCGCCACCACTTCGCGTGAAACGAGCCCCAGTAAGAGGAAGATCAATAAAGCAATTTTGGTTAATGAAAGCATTAAACTCCTCCATCAGCTCCCTGCACCTATGGCTGCCTATAAAATCCTCATCAGACCTTACCAAATTGAAATCACCCAAGATGCAGAGAGGATCACTGTATCTCCTGCAGATAAAGTTCAATTCTCTAAGAAATGCCAATTTATCTTCTTTATCTTGCGGCCCGTAAACAAACACAAACGACAAGATGCTGGAACACTGCCTAGATTGGAGTCTCACCGCCAAGGAGAACTCTCCCACCCAGGAATTAACCAGAATAAAATCTTTAATGTCCCAAAAACAAGCAATGCCACCTCTAGTGCCGATCGCATCATTCGCAATCCAAGCAGAATACCTATTGCCGCTAATAGAAGAGATAAGGGCTTGCGAACACTCACTCCACTTCGTTTCCACCACCCCTACCACCGAAGCATGGCATCTCTTAATAATCGCTTTCACCCGAGCCCGCTTATCCGGAGCACACAATCCCCTCACATTCCAAACTAGAGCTGACCCATACATAGAGGAAAACGAGCGAAACAAAACAAGACCGAAATCAACGAGGCACCACAATCAACTGACCTCCTCCACACGTCTATGTCTAGTTCTGAGCCTAGACGAGGTTTGCGAGGCAGGAAACATAGATCCAAGGCGATGAACCTCCATCTGCAGCTTAGTCCTGCGTCTTCTACTACCCTTGATTTTCAGGGAGGTGGCAATCACGCCATACTGATCTTCCGCAGACATAACATTATCGGGAGTTGAAAGTTCCAGAAGAGTGCTAAAAGTCTTTCCAACCTCCAGAAGCCGAGCTAGATCTTGTTCGGCTCGCCATTCTTTCAAAAAGGATTGGTCAACGGGACAGTATTCCACAATGGCTAGCGGGTTCTCCTCCACATCATCTGATAGAGAGGGGGAAGCATCCACGGCGTTTTCGAATTGGGAGTCCGCGCGGAAGGCCTCAGTCAATGGGGAAACAGAAGGAGAAGAAGAGGAACATGAAGGGCTAGGAAGGGAAAGGTACAAGGAGGAGAACTGGGGGAAAAGGGGCTTAGAAGTGGAAGAGGGGGTAAGAAACAGAGATGGATAGGCATCAAGAGTGAAATGAAAAGAGAAAGGGCTGGAGAAAACAGAGCTCTGGAGGAACTGGATAGACAAATTATTGAAGGACAAAAGGATTCTATCTGGTAGAACAACCACAGAGGCGGAACGAGTTGGATTGGGCTTATCCACTACTAAATCAGAGCAATAAAAGGACTCTGAGGACGGTGACGGGCTAGGCCCATTAAACAAAAGAGGGTTGGGGAGGGGTCCAAACTTCCGGACCCAAGTCAAACGGGAGTGAGGCGAATGGGATTTTGCATGGATTCTGTCCCCATGCATGCACTGAGGGAGATCAACCGCCATCTCGGGTGCAGAAGAAGCCTCTTTTCCTGTCATCAAGCCGGTTAAGCTTCCCGAGACCGGATGAAGCTCAGTCGGAGGAGAAGCCGCCGACGGTGGGATAACGATCGAAACTTGCACGGCAGCATCCCCCCACTTCAGGCAAATCGTCTGAGGCAAACCCTCTATCGACTTAACCTTAATCGAGACGAAGGGATCTTCCCAGTTCGCCCAACTAGCATCCACAAAGCCTCCGCATAAATTCCCGATCTCTTGGCAGACGGTTCTAGAACGAAGATGAAAAGGGATACCAAAAACCAGAATCCACCTTAGACCATATTGACTGCAGAAATCAGTGCCCACCTCTTCTGTCCACGGTCGTAAAATAACATTAAAACTTTTGAACTTCTTGCTCCTAGTAGTCTGAATGCGGACAGCTTCATGACGGGAAGGGCAAATCAGCATCCAATTGTCTCCAATCCTTCTGGAAAACGAAAAGCCATCTCCAAGGGACCATTCTTCAACAGCCCAATTCTTAAACTCTTCCGAAAAATCTGAAGGGAGCCCTTTGTACCACGCATCCACAAACTCAATCCTCAAGCACCGATTAAGGAAGGTTCGTCTCTCCTCAATGTCTTCTTCAGGAACAACGATGCAAGGTTGATCCCCGCGAACGGAAACGGCGGGCGAGAAGGGGGTCAACTTCGAACCGCTCACCACTGAAGCAAAGGATCTTCCAGGCGTCACAAAGGAAGAGGGCATCCGTTGACTATAACCAGGAGCTTTCCGAACTGGTGACAACACCTCGGCTAGATCTCTCAAGCCCGCATAATCGTTCGGGATTAGGAGATAGAAAAGCCTTCCATCTCTCCTCAACTCTGATAGTTTCAGGCCAAGACCCAAATGATTCTTAAAGGATGAGAAACATAGATCCCGACCTTCAATCCTTTTGGAAGCATTAACAGACTTAGGCTTCCCACCTCCACCGAGGGACCGAAACTGAGAAGCCAGCCAAACAGCGTGGCCAAACTCCAGGAAGATGAACCGACATGCCTGCTTCTCTTCAACTGAAAGTCGCAAAACCTCCCTGTCGTGGAAACTCCGCTGCTCCACCCAGATCTTTTTATGCCCTACCGATACCCCTTGTCGCTGAACCACCACGGATCTTCCACTTATCGATTGCTGACGAGCCGGAGACCTGCAAGAAAGAACGAACTTACGAAATCCTACCCCTAACCCAGAATCTCTCTCTCTGCGACTCACTCCCTCTCTAAGACCCATCTCTCTCACTCTTTTTTGCTGTGTTAGTTGATACTCAACATATTTCTTTCCTATGCATTTCTTCAAACCAATTAGAAGTTTCAAAGAATACTCTATATTCCTCCAAAGGTCACATCAAACATGTTTCTATCTAAGTAAACACTATCATTGTATTTAGCATTTGATAATTTTCTTATCTTCGAAGAGTAACCATGTCACCATATATACCAACTTGGGTTTGAGTTAGCTGGGTATGTTATCAAATTATTTCTGGTTAAAACAAGATCGAACGAGACAGTTCACTAAATGATGAGAGTTGCATGAAACTTAGTTAACGAATCAATATAAGTCAATTGTAAGACTTGAATCTCTCCCATTCCACTAAATAAACCAACAGTCTTCAAGCCTCACTTCATCAACCATTTGTTGCTTTCTCTACCACTCAACATTCCATCCACCTTTGACACTTAGATTATTTATGTCATTTATACAATTACCTCAATGTTTTGTAAATGAGAATTCGTGTCTTCATTGTTCAATTTTTCCAAAGGCTAAACAAAAATATCTACCTTTTTCTACCGATGTTAGCAAGTTTGTAGCACATTTTGATCTTCTGCAAATTGACATTTGGGGAAATGCCCCGGTTCAATCCATCTATATGGTCATTTCTCATTTGTACTTCTTTAATTGTTGTAGATGACGTACTATAGTCACCACACTTGCTTGTTTGTAGTGAAAAAGAAATCTGAAACAATTGATCACCATTAAAAAAAGAAAAGAAATTTGAAACAAGAAATTTGTTGAAACACATTTAAAAAAGAAGTTAAATTCGTTAGCATTGACATTGACTTATAATTTGAGATTCCGGAATATTACAACTCCAAAAGAATCATCCATTAAACCACATGTGCATATACATTTCAGCATAATAAAATTGTAGAACGGAAACATCAATATATCCTCAATGTTACAAGAGCTTTACTCTTTCAAGCTTATATTCCTAGTTAAATATGGAATTTTGTAGCAATATATGTTGTCCATATCATTAATAGGTCCTCAACACCTTAACAACAAAACACCTTTTGATATATTAAATAAACATCCACCAGACTCAACCTATCTGAAAGTATTTAAATGTTTATCATATGCTACAACAATTCAGGATACTAGAACAAAGATTGATCATAGAGCTAAAACTTGTGTTTGTCGAGGATACCCTACTGTCACTAAAGATTAGAGATTGTATAACCTAGATATTAAGGAAATTCATTTATAAGGATGTAATTCTCCATGAAAACATATTTCCATTTTTTGGCAAACCCTCTATCCCAATCTGGGTTGTTACCAGTATATCCCGAACCCCTTCTAGATTTGGGCCTTCACCAGCTGTCTAATCAGCCATCACCTTCTAATCCACCTTCAGGATCCTCCTCTATTACACCACTTCATTAGCAAGACATTTCTTTTGATAGTATTCCTCTACAATTAGCACGAGAATCACCTTCACTTCAACAAGGCGAGTTTACTCCTACAAATCATCAACATCAACCACCTAGAAGATTTGATAGAGTCAGAACTATTAAGTGAGACATCAGTCTCCATTAAACAACAAGAATATAATTTTTAAGATGCATGTTCTCACTTATACCTCACTCAGTACCCAACACATACATGAAATTTGCATTTTCGCTCAATTTGGCTGGAGAACTAACCTCTTACAAAGCAACTTCCACAGACCCTAGATGGACCAATGCAATAAATTCTGAACTATCTTCTCTTCATAGAACTCAAACATAGGTCCTTGCTGACTTACAACCTAATACACTAGTGGTTGGTAACAAGTGGATGTGTAGGGTAAAACACATGGAGTAGATTATTAAGATACTTTCTCAATGATGTCGATTATAGTGTTGCTACCAAATTTAATTGGCCCTAATGTAGGATCGTATTCACTCGGGCTGTTCTCGGAACCGTTACTTTGGAAGCGAGGTAAGGTTCTTTTAAACAAGATGTCAGTTTCGGAGGTCAAGGTTCCTCCGGTTTTGCAGAATGTAAGAGTTCGGAAAAGTAAAGCGATGTAGAAAAGTAAATTCTTAGCTATTGGAGAAGTGAGAGAGTAGATAAGGAAAGCATTGCATAGGCAATGGTTTCCCTAGGTATCCTAACCACATGCCCCCGATGATGGGAACATACAAGCTGTCGATTTCTTATTTCGTTAGATCCCACCTTGTGTCGAAGTATTTAACCAAACTAATGGACGACAAGAACCCTTCAGATTTCTCCCTTGGGGCGTCATGATATTTGATCGAATGAGGTTCGATTGAGTAGGACCGTTATTTCTACCATCCTAAATGACTATGATTTCGATCCTCGCACCTCAAAGGAATGCAAGATCGACTAAGCAATCATTCCAATCAACAAATAATGAAATAGTGGAAATCAAACATCATACATATGAAAATTAAACAATCTTATTCACCAAATCATTGAGTTTAAATGGTTAGAACCCCTAGGGTTCGAATACCTACATAAGTAAGGAACTTAGCCAACCATGGGGAGGGATTCCTGGATTTTCATCGATGGAAATGAAGACACTAGGAGGCCACAAGAATCGGCTGCTGGAATATAGAAAATAGGTCATAGGTCCCCGTTCTTCCATCGATTATCCCTTTTAGGGCGAACTTGTTATAAGTGAAGAGGCTTTCTCTGTCAGTAGAGTAACGAACCATCCTTGGCCTCGTGCCTCCTCTCCTTGAAATCTACATCTAGTGCCCTATTTATAGATCTTCGATTAGCTTTCTGAGGAGGAAAAATCACTCTTCTTGCATCACTCGGCCAATCAGAGCGCTCCAAACATGTGGCTAGTGAATCAGGATATTCTGGGATAACTTCCTAACAAAGTGGACGACTCTCCAAAAATGGCGCCATGGCCTCTTTTTTATATTAAGAAAACAGCGATCCGGGTGCCGTTTTACTTTGACATCTGATCTTCAAATCCTAACTCTAGCAACTTGGGCTCGATGTCCCCTTCTCATTCCAAGTGGCCCAAAAGGCTGCTTTCACGTGCCATCATATAGCCCCACACTTGAACTTTGCTTTTCCCCAAGAAAACCTAGCCTCAATATCTTTCTCCTTACTAGATCTTCACGATATCACTTGACTTCCAATCTTAGGTAGTGGATCATAAGAAGCTTACAAGGTCAACCCTTGCACTTAGAAACCTTTGATCCTGGCAATGATGCCCAAACTTACTTCGCAAGAATGAAATGATTCAGTTCTCACGAGTTGGGGTTCTCTTTTCCTTCCTCAAGGTTTATTTCACGACTATTGGGACGAAGCCTATGTAGCTTTATTAAGAATCATTTGCATTCCTTCCCACGTAAGTCTTTTTGGACATTTTCGTATTAAGACGATCTTGCCATGCCGCATTGCACTTTCGTGCCATTTTATATGCAGAAGGGGGTTGCGCGTTGTACTTTGGTACTTAGCAAGCCTGATCAAACAAGAGTGCTTGCTTCTTTTCATTGATCGTGCGGAGGGCCAATGAAGTCAAGGGGTGTCAGAGGCTTTATCCGTGCCCTAGGAAACACATCCTCAAGTTGGAAATCCTATCATACGGGTGGAAATTTTACTTGTATTAGAGAGGAACTAACATCATCTCGTAGGCGTGCCCCGTCAAGACTGAACTAGTATCTCTTCCAAACCCGAATTTTTACGAGGATAAGATGCCTCCCAATTTAGTTACAATGACATCATCTGTTGATGTAGATTGAACGTGGTAGGATATCAATTGTGCGAAGCTACATATCGACCCCATTTGGGCTTTTAGCATAGAGGACTCCTTCCTTTGAGGAGGAGTTCGAAAAATCTTAAGGAATTGTAGGGAGCACCAATTCATACGTTTTCCTCTAAAGATGGATCCAAGTTTCACGACAAGGACATCCTTCATAGCCCCTACATCAGCCTACCTTACGTGTTAACACGTAGAGTAGTAATTCAAAGTATGACGAATTTCAAAATTGCTTTGGGAATGGAGCAGTACTCGAGATTTTTCGAATTTTATGCGCAAATGCACACACAAAATTTCTTTCTCGTACACGTAATATGCATGTGACTGCTTGGGGGGGGGGGGCATCCGTCCTTCTCATGGACGTGATTGAAACTATGAAAATTAGGGATGAATTCCCAAATTGACAATTTGAAAATAAAATTTCTGGCTAATTCACAGCAACAGCCGCGGTCGTGAAACTAACTGTGAACCTGCGACCACGACAAAATTTCCTACAAAGCAAGGTTTGTGCAACTTTTATATGTTATGTAGGAAGCACGCTTCCCCATATGCATGAACAATAAGAACATGGTACATTAGATAAAAACCAGACTACCTAAATCCCACCCCACACTTTAAATGAGAAAACGTCCTCATTGGACTGCACAAGAAGATAAGGAATAAGTAGAACAAAGTTACCATATTGCCAAAAATCCAAGCTAACTGTGAGTTCCTTGATGTTTGGTTTTCAAAGCAAGAAACAAATCTAAATAAAGGGTGGAAGGGAAACCACTCCCCATACATAAACAAAAGGATACATCACATATTAGACTCCACCCTAACCGCTGCTAGTGTCATCAACATCCAAGTACTAGCCATACGACTTTTGAGGAGGAGGTGGAGACATTGGCTGTTGAGTGCCAAAGTCAGCGTCCCAAGTCTGGAATGAGGGCTACGCTACAACCACATTGCCTACTGTTACCAAAGGAAAACATAGTTGGCATCAACACTTGAATGAATTGAAGTTAGCTCGCGCTCCATGTAGTCACGAGATCTCGCCACTTGCTGATCAATATGTTGAAAAAATCGTCTAGGTACCAAAGTTTTTGCACAAAGGAAAGAGGAGCTGCTGAGGTAGAAGCACCATCAGTCCTAGGCACTTCCCCGTGGAGTGTGGCTGGCAGAGGGCACGGTCGAGTGACCAGCTCAATGCGGCGCCTTTTACCCATCACCCATTCAACGAAGGACGAATTACCGTGCAACAAATCCACCCCTAAAATGGTGAAGGAACTGACCCCCACACGTTGTGCTCTAATGCAAGGGACGAGAAGCTCTTCTCGATCCTCTCCCACACCTCATGAGGGGTCTGGGATCTATCCTGGTCGTTGCAGAGAAAGTCGGCGACTGTCCGTATGTAGCCAACACCTGGTAGTTGGCTCGGATTCCTCTTGGATACGATTTTGGCAAAAATATCCGCAATGAGCCACCTTAGGTGCACCCAGAATCCATCCCCGCTTGAATGGAATATAAGCATGTGACGCATAGAAGGACGATTACCTTCTCTATAGTGGCGCGATGAAAGGAGGCCCGAGCGAACTGCTGTACTTATCATGACACTATATAATGGAAGTGTTGTCGGTGGGTGGTGTTCACAGCCAGCTCTCTAAATGAGATTTCAATTATTAATACAATTATATGCTTTGAAGGGTAATTAGGGAAATACCAAGTTAGTTTGGTTTGGGGTGTTACAGGGCTCCTAAGATCATATCCTCATCAATCTCGAACTCATCCTCATCCTCCTCGTCAAAGTGCACAATTTTGTGCTGGCGTCGCTGACTGACTCCATAGCTTCCTCCAAGATGGGTTAACAAATGTCAGCCTCTTTCTTTCAAGATAGCTCAGCCACCTTACTGGATTCTCTAAGCAGTTAATCGTCAGTGTTATGCCAAATGTATGCCCATATAGCTTTACAAAATCTAGCACTTCACATCTTATCCCTATTGCGAATGTGTGAGCTAGATGGACGTTTATGAATCTGTGATTACGATATTTGCAGATAAGCCCCTAGTAACGATGCCATGTTGCATGAAGTGACACTAATGGACATTCTATTTCGTCAATCCTCGCTCCTAATCTACCGTTTCAACCCATCATCTACCACTTCATAGATATTTAAACACCATCCTAACGACTAGGATTTCAATCCTTGCACCTCGAAAGAGTGCAAGATCGACTAAGCGATCATTTGAATAAAAAAATAACAAAATCGTAAACTGAAGCATTACAATTTATACATATAGAAATCAAACAATCGCAAAACCATGAAGCCACATGAATTGGCGGCTAAAACAGAGGAAAAGGCCATAGGGAGGCGGTTTTTACTTTGATTCTCCCGCTCAAGGTGAAATCATTCTAAGTCAGGAGGGCTTTTCTGTCGACAGAGTAATGACCCTTCCTAGACCTCTCATCTCCTCTCCTCAAACTTTACCTCTAGATCCCTATTTATAGATCTTTGATTAAGATTTGTGAGGAAGAAAACTTGTCGCTTTCTATGTCATTTGGCCAATCATAGTGCTCCAAACATGTGGCCAGCGAATAAGGATGCTTTGGGATAGCTTCTTGACAAAGTGGACGACTCTCCTAAAGTGGGATATCAATTGTATACAACTGTAAAGGTGCCAAAACAAAACCCGACCTGACTAACCCGCCAGCAACGTTAATTGACTAAAAGTCAATGACTCGCAACCCGCCCGATCTGCAACCCGATTGACCTGTGACCCGTGACCCGGTGGCAATAGGTTGGGTTGGGGGCGGATAGTGCATATCTGTTACCCTACCCAAAGTAGTTATGCTTTTACCCGTACCCATACCCATATAAGAAACGGGTAGAAAATCAAAACCATGCGCATACCCTTTCGGGTATCCATGGTTATCCATGAGCAATAATTTATCTTCATAAATCCAACCAATATGTTAACATTCATACTTATTTTCATACTACGTAAGAGGAAAAGTACAACAATAATTCACTATAATGAATAAAATTAATTAAAACAACACAATTTCATGAAAATAATATATTTATATGCTAAATATAAAATATGTTAGAGAAAAATAATGATTATTCTAGACAAAATACATATTTATGTGTATAATCGGGCGGGTTTAGGTTGGATAGTGAGAAACACATACCCAACCATTACCCACAATATTCGGGTTTGGGGTTTACACTACCCGATTAGGCCGGATTCGGGCTGATATCCAAGGTTACGAATCACTTTGCCATCCATATTGCCATCACTAGGTGAACTTGTAAACCTACTAACCCACAACCCGATTAAAGCGAACCCGATTGACCCATAACCCAATTAAACCCGTAACCCGATTGACCCTAACACGATTAGCCCAACCCCAAAAAACCCGTAGCCCGCCTGATTGACCGAATAATTACTATATTATATATTATGTAGTTTTTCAAAACGAAGTTTGTTTGTTGTCAGTCTAAGTAAAACTATTTTTTTATTTTTATAAAGGAAAGTTCAAAAAATTAAATTGAGTTGAAATTATGTATTTTTAATAAAAGAAAGAAGGAAAAGTTTACAAGGTCGTTTTTATCTGTGCTCTGACTTCTCTCTTCTTTCGCTACATCTTTTTGCGAGAAAACCCTAGTATGATTGACGGGGATGGCCAATCCTCCGCAGGAAAATTGGGCGCAATTGTTTGGGGTTCGAGCTGATAACCATTTGCAGTATGTTCCGCCAGTTATGGTTGTTGGGGAACTTGTTATTCCTCAATCGTTTCGTGATGAGGGGATGGGAGATGGAGGAAATCGCTCGTCAGACAATTCTTTACCAGGCCGCCGAGCTTGTTCAAGATTCGTCGTTGGGTACATCGGTTTTGGGGAAGGGAGGGACATGTTTATGTATCCCCGCCGAGTGAAAATCTCTATCTATTCCAGCTGCCGGGCTCGGATTCCTGCACCTGGATTTTTTAAAATGGTCCTTGGAATTGTGACAACAACCCATTATTTGTTCAAAAATGGACTCCAGGGATTCACCCACTCGCATTGAATCTGGGACTGCTTCCAATTTGGGTTCAGATTAAGGGTTTGCCATTGGAGTATTTACAGTGGATGGGTTGAGTAGAGTTGCTAGCGTTTTGGGGGGTGGAAATTTGGTTCTTAAATTTTTAGAAAAAGAAAGAAGGGGGAGTTTTAGTGATTTGGTTTATAGGAAGAGAAAGAAGTGTGAAATTTTGATATTTTCAACTTTTTTTTTGGGGTGGGGGAAGAAGAGGGAAATTCGGTGTTTCAAGTTTTGGAGGGAAAAAGGAGAGGGAGTTTTGGTGCTTTCGTTTTTAGAAAGAGAAAGAAGTGAGAAATTTTGGTATTTTCAACTTTTTGGGGGAAAAATGAAGAGGAAAGTTTGGTGCTTCAAGTTTGGGAAAACTAATGAGGAGACTTTTAGTGCTTTTGATTTATAAGAAGAGAAAAACGTTGGAAATTTTGGTGTTTTTGATTTACAATAAGAGAAAGACGCGAGAATGTGCTAGATTTGCGAGGTAGTCAGCTACTACGTTCGCCTCACGATAAGCATGTATAATCCTAACCTTCCAATCCCGCACAAGCTAGCGTCGTATTCTGCAATGGTTGAGTAATGAAGGTGGTGATGTGTGGGTGTCTCTATGAGTGAGTGTCTTCGCTGTTGTTGAATCTGTCTGCAGAATCACCTTTCGAACTCCTGCCTCCCAAGTGAGTCTCAGTCCATGCCCAATCCATGCTAACTCTGCACCTGTGATCGAACCGCTCAAGGTTCATAGTGAATGCCGTAATGAAGCGGCTGTCGTCTCCCCTCATGACTCCGCCAGCTGCTGAGCTGGAAGGAGAATGGATAACATATCCATCTTTGTTTAGGCAAGCCCACCCAGGCTCTGGTGGTTTCCAGCTGATCATTCTTTTAGTACGGAGTTCCCCGGCTCCGGTTATGACACTCTCCTTCTATGAAGGTTTCAAAATTTGTTGCTTCAACTGTACAATATTAGCTTGGATTTGTGCATTAGACTTTAACTCACCCTGAAAGCAGAAGTTGTTCCGGTTCTTCCACAACAGCCAACAGGTACTCGCGATGATCGTACTATCCAGCACTCTACCACGCCCTGAGGTGTAATGGATGATCCTCTCTGCAAGGTCCCGATCAAAGAAATCATGGTCTGGCTCGTCATTCGGTAGTCCAGCCCAGGTTGCTCGTGCGAAGGGGCAATCGCGAAATATGTGCATAGTTGTCTCCGGTCCTGTGCCACAAATTTTGCAGTTTTCATCGTCGGTGAAATGTCTCCTCTTCCATTGCACATTAGTAAGAAGTCTCTAATGCATCGCTAGCCATAGGAAAGTTCTCGTTTGTTGTATGGTTGGCGTCAACCATATAGCTCTTCATCTCGGGTGGCGGTGAAGCTATGTTGGGTCTTCCTCTCCGGTGATTTCGTACGCCAAACTGAAGGTGAATGCGCCATCCGCCGACAGTTCCAACAATGGACGTCCTCGTCACTTTTCATGGGCACCGGGTATAGTAGTGACTCGCTCCGAATATCACAATAAAATCCCACTTAAGGCCCAAGTATAAACCTTAGATGGGTGCAATATAGGGCAAGTATGTTTAAATATCAACCCGGACCGACTCATGTACCCCTACTTCAATTGTTTGAAACATTATCTAGCGGAAAGTTGTTTGTTGAAATCTCTATAATCTACTATTTAAAAACAAGACTTGAAAAGTAAAAGGGTGGAAAACTCTTGGTGAGAAGCTTCACTCGAGAGTTGCTTCCCCATAACTAACTACCATGCACCGTGGGATAAAATGAACCAGTGTGTGACAAGGCAATTGTGACCCGTAGGAGGTGCAACAATGGTTAGAAACCATCCTCTCAATTGCTAGGCCAAGGAAACATTATGGCTACAATTGTAGCCCTCTTGGCACAAGCAAGTGAGGGTTGACTTACCTTCTCCCTCAAACCAAGGTTTGGATGACATAATCACAATTAACTTAGGTGTCTAATTCAAGCTAGAGGTTTGCCCTTCATTAACCTAGTTAGGAGGCATGGAATGCGTAAGAAAACCCAGCTCAATTTTGAGCCTCTTAAGATAAGGGGGCTTCTCTCTAAGCTAGGTTAGAATAGCACAATACATTGGCAAGCACACATAACGCACAATCACCATGAAAAATACCTCAATTCTTAAATTAAACACCACTATCACACTATCAAACCCAAGTGAAAAAGGAAACTACTCCATGCTAGACAAAGGAAGAACACAAAGGATGAAGAACGAAACCATCATTGTGATGCCTCCAACTTACCATGTGCTTGTAGAGATCCTCTCTTGAAGAGGAACTTCCAAAATCTTCACATGGAGCAAATCCTAGCCTCTTCTCCCTCTTGGTTCGTGCTTTCTCTCTCTAGGATTCCAAGAAGAAGAAGGTTTCTCTCGCTTTGGGCTCTCCCTTCTTCCTTCCAGCTCTCAATTTTAGTCAGATCGCGCCCAGTTCAAGGTCCTAGTTCACGGTCGTGAACATCAGGCCGGGACCACAAATACAGATCAAAATGCGTAGTTTCACTATAGGATTTCACGGTCCATGGCTCCAGCTCACGGTCTTAGCGATCGTGAACTGCCTCAACGCCAATAACCTCAAAAACACCTCTTGACGCTTTGCGTTTCATGGTTTGTGGTTCCAGTTCACGGTCCTGGCGACCGTGAACTCCAATGTTTGACTGTGAACTGTGGCTGAATCTTCCTCTTTGCCCGGTCTTTGCACCTTTTCTTCCAACTTTCGACTCCAGGGTTGGTTTAACCTGTTAGAGTCTGAAACACATAGAAACAAAACAAACCTAGTGTAAAACTACCCTTCTAGGAGCTCAAATGCCACAAACGCCCAAGAGAAACGGGGATAAAAAGTGTACGATTAGGCCAGAATCACTCCCCCACACTTTCACGTTTGTTTGTCCCCAAGCAAACCATTTTACACAAGGTAATATCTCAACCTAACCAAATAACTTGGGGACAAATCGAAGGGCACCAAGTGGCGAATCTCAATGGCTATTAGCAACTAACACGTGGCCCGTTTCAAGCAATATCGGCATCCACCACAAACGACATTCGAGGTCACCAAAAACGGGCAAACTAATAGTTCTCACCTCGTTCATGAATCAATGCAAGTCTCAACAAGATCATTTATCAACCATAACTGGCACCTCTGGATCGGGCTCCACTAGAGCCGGTTCAACTACCGGCCTCATAGCTGCTGAGGGTCGAAGTTCATCGACGCACTCGATCCCTCGCTCTCCTTGAAGCACCAACTTCATGTTGTAGAGAGTCTCCGGTGGGAAGGGCTCTGTCTGGCCAAAAATGGAGCACCTCGTCATGTCCAAATCGAAGTACCTAGCTAGTCTCGTGATAATGCCCCCATATGCATCGTGTCCACTCTGTTCCGCCCCAGACACGGTGTACTGCCGCTCTATCATCGTCATGTAAGTGGTGTCAAACCCCATGGCCTGGGCGAAGGCATTATATGTCAGCTCACATGGCTGACCTCCAAGCATGAAATCCACGTGGGGCCTACTCCTCTTGCTCGTTGGGACGACGTGGGAGAAGGTTGAGTAGAACTCCACACAGAGCTCATGATAGATCAGCTCATCCACCGTCAGCAACTGGCGCCACTAGGGGTGACAAGCAACCCCCGACATCGCGGCTTGGCACATGAACTTGTTCAACAGGTCCAGGTGCAGCATCCAGTACGGTCCAACCGGACTGTCCCTCTGATAAGCAAAATTCACCCCGAACCGCTCGTTGTTCACCAGAAAACTGATGTACTCATGGTCCAAATTAAGCATCCTGCAAAACCGACAAACATGCACCATACGTGGAAATAATTGTCATTCTGAACTCATTGGGAGGAAAAGGAATTCCCCCCCACACTTATATTTCCACTACGGGTCCATGCTATTGAAAATAATTAAGCACAAGCACACCGAGACATGATTCTAGATGTTTCATTGTTTATCCACACAAAAGTTCTAACCCAAACCATGCCATGGTCGCTACCATCCACCACTCAGGCAAAGAAATTCCACAATCATTCATTATTTTATTTTTGCTCTTGGTGGGAAAATTTCACATTTGAAAGCAATTTGTCCTAAATTGTGCCCACCAAGGTGTAATTAAGCTCATTCAAACATATTCAATATTCATGCATCACAAGTCACCTAATCCCTCGCCCTATTTCGAAGTTCAACATTCAAGTTCTCCTCACTTCACTCCCTAATTCGATTCTCCACAATTTACAAAGGCAAGTTCGAAAACAAACCTGGAAACTTAAGTAGGATTTTAGAGGAAGTGAGGGCAGGGTGAGGGAAGCAAAAATCTGGCCGAAAACAGGCCGGAGAAGACTCGTCGGTGGCTCGCCGACGGTGACTTCACCGAAAAAAATTGACTCCAAATCCCCCCTAAGTCATAGTGAAGGCCGCCCTTGACGAGGGGATATTGGGCCTGAAATTTGTTTTTGATTTGGGTGGTCGGAGGGCGGTGAAAATTGAAAAATTCATCATAAAATTAAGGGTTTCTGATGAATTTGAAAGGATTCCGGCGAGTTAGGGTCGTGAAAATGCGGATAAGACGTGCACGGCCCTTTTATAGGCAGACGCCAAGGTTCACAGACGTGTTTGCCAGTTCACGGCGCTAAGACCGTGAACATAGCTCGCGGACCGCGAATTGGGGTAAAAACGACGAGTTTTCACAAAACGCGGAACACTCTGGTCCACGGACGCTTTTGTCAGTTCATGGTCGATTAAGATCATGAGCTCCAAGTGCAAACCGTGAACTAAAGTGAAAACAAGGCATTTCCGAAAAATTTTGACTCGACCTACTCCACCGTGCCTACTATTGATCGTGACACAACTCAAAACACCCAATCACAAATACCTAGCACGTGGATACCACTCGACCACTTGAACTCTTCACTTGACACAAAAACAAAAATAAGGAAAAGAAAACAAACCTACGTTGGGTTGCCTCCCAACAAGCGCTAAGTTATCGTCATTAGCTTGAAGGTTGCGGATCTATCACACCTTTGAACGTGATGCCAGGGAGAGTGGATCCACCGCGATCTAAGGGCAAGGCATGTCGCCTCCCAAATTAAATTCCACGAGATGGCCTTCTTGGCCGATGACTTTCGCTTTGCCCTTTTCCTTCCTCCGGGCATTAGCGTGATACATCCTTTCCCGCCAAGCTCTTTTCCATCCTTCTTTGGGCGAGATACCCTGCTTGCTTTCTAGCTGCACGTCACCACAAGGAACAACAATACTAGTGGGGTTTACCTTGAAAGGTTCTCCTCCACTTGCATTCACCTGGTTCCACTTTCTTAACATCCTCACTCGTAGGCTTAGGTTCAATTCCAAGAGTGATTCTCTCGTCACCATCCCTCAGAATCAAAGTTCCCTCATTTACATCAATTAACGCCTTGGCGGTGGCAAGGAAAGGTCGTCCTAGTATGAGTGGCATCTCAGAATCCTCACTTATATCCAGGATCACAAAATCCATCGGATAACAGAATTTTCCCACTCGTACTAGCACGTCCTCCATAATACCCATAGGACTAATGATAGAGCGATTGGCCAATGTAACACTAAGCCTCATAGTCTTTAGTTCACCCATGTCTAGCCTCTTAAAAAGCTTAAATGACATCACATTTATGCTCACCCCTAAGTCCGCCATGGAATTTTCTATGTGATGAGTACCGATGCAAAGAGGTATGGTGAAACTACCTGGATCGGGTTGCTTCTTGGGAAACCTGTTGAGGATGAAGATTGAGCACTCCTCGCCTGGGTTGACATTAGAGAGTTCTCAAACTTCGGATTCTTGGAGAGAAGCCCCTTGAGGTATTTCAAATACCTTGGCATGTGGGCCATTGCTTGGAGCAAGGGAATGTTGAGGCGGAGTTTTCTGAGCATCTCCATTAAACCTCCACATTCAGCTTCCAATCTTTCCTTGTGCACCCTCGTGGGAAAAGGTAGAGGTGGCGTGTACTCAGCCATTGGAAGTGGCATTGGCGGTACCTTCCTCGCCACTCCTTTCTTTTCTCCACCCTCGTGTAGAGGGTCTTCCTTCTCCTTCACTTCTTTGGAAACTACCTCCGAAGTCACCTTCCCACTTCTCAATTGAATTTCATTCACCCTGACATGATCCTTGGGTTTTGTAATGGTTTGAGAGGGTAGGGCTCCCTTTGGTCTCTCGGTGAGGATCCCAGCAAGATTGTCGATTTGCACTTCCAAGTTCTTGAGACTTACTTGATGACTTCGGAGTCCCGCCTCAACCGATGTAAACTTGGAGGTTGCTACATCCATGAATCGCTCAATCTTCTTGAACTTATGAGAGCTTGTACTCACATAGGTGGTGACTAAACTACAAGTTTAGAAAACTTGTCGACTTGTTGTTGTTGTTGGAACCCTTGACCACCTTGTGCTTGGTATATTTGTTGGAAGTTCGAGTTTTAGAATTTTGAGCCCCTTAAGATAAGGGGTCTTCTCTCTAAGCTAGGTTAGAATAGCACAATAGATTTCCAAGCACACACAATGCACAATCACCATTAAAAATACCTCAATTCCTAAATTAAACACCACCATCACACAATCATTCAATCCACACAATCAATTACATGATAGAAGTTAGGGTTCTACAACACCCAAGTGAAAAGGGAAACCACTCCATGCTAGACAATGGAAGAACACAAAGGATGAAGACAAAAACCATCATTGTGATGCCTCCAACTCTCCTTGTGCTTGTAGAAATCCTCTCTTGAAGAGGAACTTCCAAAATCTTCACTTGGAGCAAACCCTAGCCTCTTCTCCCTCTTGGTTCGTTCTTTCTCTCTAGGGTTTCAAGAAGAAGAAGGTTTCTCTCACTTTGAGCTCTCCCTTCTTCTTCATTCCAGCTCTCAATTTATAGTCAGATTGCGCCCAGTTCACTGCCGTGAACATCAGGCCGGTACTGCGAACACAGATCAAAACACGCAGCTTCACTTAAGGAGTTCACGGTCCATGGCTCCATTTCACATATTAGCAATCGTGAACTGCCTCGACGTCAGTAACCTCTGAAACTCCTCTGGACGCTTTGCGGTTCACGGTTTGTGGTTCCAGTTCACGATCCCGACGACCGTGGACTCCAATGTTTGACCGTGAACTGTGGCTGAATCCTCCTCTTTGCCCAGTCTTTGCGCCTTTTCTTCCAACTTTCGACTCTGGGGTTGGTTTCACCTGTTAGACTCTGATACACATAAAAACACAACAAACCTAGCGCAGAACCACCCTTTTAGGAGGTCAAACGCCACAAACGCCCAAGAGAAACGGGGATAAAAAGTGTACAATTAGGCGCGAGTCACTCCCCCACACTTACACGTTTGCTTGTCCCCGAGCAAACCATTTCACACAAGGTAATATCTTAACCTAACCAAATAACTTTGGGACAAATCAAAGGGAACCAAGTGGCGAATCTCAATGGCTATTGGCAATTAACACATGGACCGTTTCAAGCAATACCAGCATCCACCACAAACAACTTTCGAGGTCACCAAAAACGGACAAATGAAAAGTTCTCACCTCGTTCATGATTCATGAATCAATGCAAGTCTCAACAAGATTATTTATCAACCACAACTAACCATGCATAACATTCAAGCAGCACCTGCGTAACCACATCATGGGGTAATTAATGGTTAAGATAAACATGATTCCTCTCACCATTTTTTACAAAGTTTGCCACTGGTAGATCAGGGGCTTCCGGTGGTACTGCGGGGGCAAAAGTCGCCAAAGGCTCGCCCTCTGTAAGCGAGCGGTCACTCCAGAAATTTGTTCATCGTCATTTCGAACATTTCATACAGTTGATTATACGGTCATAGTCTGGTCCAAAATAAGGTATTGACCCTAGATTTTATAGTGAAATCAATATCAGAACAGTTAAGTAAAATCGTAAAAACGTAGGATTTTACAATTTAAATCGAGATTTTGAATACTTTGGTGATGAGTACCCAGATTGGCAATATTGATCTTTTGGAGGAGATCTCTAATAGACAAGCATCTCAATCTCTTCTTGATTCCTAGTAAGCAAAAAAAAAAAAAAAAAAAAAGAGTAAGCTGCTAGTTTAAGCAGCAGCAACCAAAAAATGAAAAATGAAGTTCATGTTTGAGGTTTGAGCACGGAGAAGGTGAAGGCAGCTGCCTGAGATATTGCAGCAGAGGGAAGAAGCCTGCAAACACGCCTCACTGATTTCAGATTATTTTTCGGACGGAATGCTAGCTAGAAAAATCAACAACAGCATATCCGGCCCACTTTTCGGATGGAATGCTAGCTAGCAAAGTCAGCAGCAGCATATCCAGACCACTTTGAGGATCTATATGAAGCCGAAAAGCTGAAGATGTGAAAATTTAGCCAGCTAGCCAAGATGCATGGGGTTTTTCAATTGTAGGAGTGCTTCACCCTCCCAAACGTCTTGATGTTCATGAGACTAACCTCACTTCGGCGTCTCATGCTCGGTATCCTATTTTGCATCATGTTTACTATGAGCGCGTCATCCTGGCTTATCAAGCCTTTCTGGCTTATATTGATGGGATTCCAGAACCGCGCACTTTTCAAGAGGCTATTCGTCATGCCCACTGGCAGGAGGCCATGGATAAGGAAATTGCAGCACTCATGGCTAATGGCATGTGGCGTTTAGAGCACCTCCCTCCAAGTAATCGTTGTATTGATTCGAAGTGGGTGTTTAAGGTTAAATATTATCCTGATGGGTCGGCTGAAAGATACAAGGCTGGTCTAGTTGCCAAGGGTTATACGCAGATAGAGGGTGTGGATGTTCCTGATACCTTTGCACTGGTCGCAAAATTAGTCATGTGTTCGTTGTTTGTTGGTCGTAGCAGTCAGTCAGGGATGGTATTTACACCAACTTGGCGTCAATAATGCGTTTCTTCATGGGGACTTGTCTGAAGAAGTTTACATGAAAGTTCCTCCTGGTTTCGGTGTTGAAGGAGATTCTTGTGTCCGTCGGTTGCAAAAATCTATCTATGGATTGCGACAGGCGTCTCAGAATTGGTATCAGAAGTTCACTGTTTCGCTAGGTGATCTCGGATTTTATGCCTCACCTGCTGATCATTCACTTTTCATTTATAAGAAGGGTTCTACTTTTGTTGCAGCTCTTATTTAAGTCGATGACGTTATTTTGGCTGGTAAGGACATGGATTTCATCAATCATGTGAAGAACTTTTTGGATCAGAAGTTCAGCATCAAAGATCTTGGGGTTCTTCGTTACTTCTTAGGTCTTGAGGTTGCTCGTGCTCCTCAAGGACTCGCCATCAGCCAGCGGAATTATGTCATGGACATTCTTACCGAGGTTGGGGTACTGGGGTCTCGTCCGAGTGCTTTCCCGACGGAGCAGAATCATCAGCTCACTAAACCATCATCAGACTCTCTTGTGGATGGGTCTTCTTATCGTCGCCGTGTTGGTCGACTTCTCTATCTCACAATATCGCGCCCGATATTGCTTATGGTGTTAACATTTTAAGTCGTTTTGTTCATGCACCTACGCAGGCACACATGGACACTGCTATGCGTATTTTGAGATATCTCAAGACTTCTCCGGGTGAAGGTCTTTACTTCCCTACGAACAACTCCCTTGAGTTGGTGGCGCATTGTGATGCAGACTAGGGTGGTTGTCAGTCCACCCGTCGATCTACTACAGGTTTCTATATCTCTCTTGGCTCGAGCCTGATTTTTGGCGTACTAAACGTCAAATGGTGGTTGCTCGTTCTTTGGCAGAATCTGAATACCTTGCCATGGCTAGCACGGTTAGTGAACTGATCTGGCTTCGTTGGTTACTGCATGAGCTTGGTGTTCCTCAGAATCGCTCTACTCGTCTTTACTGTGATAATCAAGTGGCACTTCATATTGCGGCTAATCCTGTTTTTCACGAGCGCACTAAGCATGTTGAGATGGACTGCTACTTTGTTCGTGAACGTGTGGTTTCTGGTGACATCGTTTCTCTTAAGGTCAGTTCGTAGCATCAAGTGGCTGATCTTTTTACGAAGGGTCTTGGAGCAAATCGGTTTCGTTTCTTATTGTCCAAGCTGAACGTTCGTGATCTTCACCGTCCAGCTTGCGGGGGTGTATTGGTCTGAGAACAGCAGCAACCCACGTCGGCATCAGCCCAGCCCCAGTCAAGTGTCTCTTCTACGTGCCCGGCAAGGATTCCTTTCTCCACCCGTGTAACTGTAGGGCAAAAAGAGAAAAACCTATATAATGATCCTGTAGGCCTCTTGGCCATTGTAACCATTCGCAGTCAATAATAATATCAGAGCTGGAGAGGCTGATCTCTCCCGTGAATTAGTCCTGACAAATTGTCAGGAATACCACGTAAAATCTCGTGTCTTCTTGCATTTATTCTCGATTTTACACTCTAAGCGTCCCAATTGTGGATATTCCTCAATTCATGCCAATCATTATTATATAAATAGCGCCTAATTGGTATAAGGGGTTCACTGGAAAATGGGCGGGTCTACAATAACTATCCTGTGGACCACACGGATCTCCGTCCATCACATTCTAAAACTCCATATATATATAGTAGAATATAGGGGTGGCTATTTGGACCGGGACCGGATTAAAAACCGGAAACCGGACCGTATAACCCGGACCGAGACCGGACCGGGTAGTAAACAATCCAATCCAATCTTTGGGCTTAGATTTGAGGTAAAAAACCGGATAAAGACCGGATAAGAGAGCTCAACACCCAAAACTTAAGGGTAATTTGCATAAACGGTCACAAACCTTTGCACTTAGTACAAAACTTAACCAACTGCTCACCCTTTAAGGCTTTAGGCCACTCAAATCCCACAATCTCAATGTAAAATCAAGACCGAATCGGGACCGGACCGGATCAAAACCGGACCGGATCAAGACCGGACTGTATCCAATCCAATTTTCGGTCCTTATATTTTCAAAAAGACCGGACTAGACCGGATCAATTTGGGCCAATTTAACCGGACCGTATAGCCACCCCTAGTAGAATATATAAAGGGCGAGTTTAGCATTAGGGGTCCAGTGGGATGTTGTGCAGTCTACCGTAAGCTTTCTACGGACCAAACAAATCGAGTTTAGCAAGTTCTATTCACACTCGATCTAGGTCGTCCGTTTCCCATCGATCCCATAACCCCATGTTGCCGATCTCCCTAGATAGATAGATCAAATGGCGTCTAGGCAAGTCTCTGCATTCTTCTGTCTTTTGTTCGGCGGCTAGAAAAGAGCACCAAAGAGTTTCCCTTACCGTAGAGTGCTTTCAGGGTCCTTCTTCTTCTGGCATCTGTTCTTCTCCCTTTTGCATGCGGTCGTTCGTTGTTGTCTGTCCTTGCAAATTGCAATTTTACCTTCTCAAACCGTCGCTGGATAGAATAGATAGAAGGACACGTCACAAATAATGAAATTGGTCTCTTTGATTTACGATCAATGGGATGGGGGTAGTTGGGAGTGGTCTCTCTGTTTTGCGATCAATGGATGGGGGAAATTGGAAGAGGCCGGTAATTGAATGGCTGCTTTTCTATCTAAAACCGACAAAGGAGATTCAGCCACTCTGTGTGGCGGCCGATGGAATTGGGTATTCATAAGAGGAGGGTTACTAATTGGAAGAGGCTAGTCACGACTGTTTCTCGACGGATTGGAAAATAGGAGGTCTCGACAAAGCAAGGAGACGAAAACAAGAATAAACACAACACACGATTTACGTGTTCACTAACACAATATGTGCTAGCCCACGGGCAGGAGAGTGCTATTTTCGTTACTATACTTATTACGAGAAAATACAGATTACAAAAGAAAGTGACAAATATTTATATTACTTCTTCCTATGGTCTAACCCTAATCCAAATGAATTTTTTTATTTATTTATTTATAATACTAATACTATTATCGCCAGTTTTATGACTTACACTAATCGAACCTGGTTTAACCAGCGGGGTTACTACACTGGATAAGACCAAAACCTTCAGCATGATGCATGGAAAATGGAAGTTAAAGAAAAAGAAAAGAAAAAAATTCATCAATTCTGACATCATATCCACTATAAATTGAGCATATCGGTTCAACCTCTCACACTCACCCACTCTCTACTTCATCCTGTGCAAAAAAAACAACCCTCCTAAAGAAGGAAGAACACACCAGAAGTTCCCACCATGGCTGCATCTTACAACTCTGTCCCTTCCATGGTAATTCACTTTCCTCCACTCTGTCTTGTTAACCAACAATTTTTTTAGACCAAAGTTATTGATAAAGTTGATGTTATTTTGAACATTTTATTATGAATTCTATTTGTCATTTCTTTTCTTTTGTACGTCACAAATTAAAATCTACTTATGATTTTCAATTCGTACAAATTGAACATGTACTAAACATAAGATATATTATGCTAAATCATTATTTATATTAGGATCTTCATAAGGATTAGAAGGACGAATAAACTATCATTGAGACTTAATAACTCAAGTCGTCGAAAATAATTTTTTTATAGATTTTATATATCATTCCTTTTCTTTTAGATATTTGGTGGCCATTTGTAAACAAAGTTTCATTCACTAATTTGTAACAAATATCATCTAATTTTTTTATGAGCTCAATATAGTTTCAAACTATGACTGATTTAACAAACTTTGATTACCATCGTTAATTGACTTATCGGAATTATCCTTATTGGTTGTGACCTAATATCCTAGAGTTATAGATCACATTTCCTAATATCATGGCCTTGCTAATAGGTGATATATATACATCCTATGAAAACCAACCATTATTCGCAAATTTTCCTATACCATGACTTGACTGCTCTTTTCTAGATTCCTATCATAGTAAGAAAATAGGATTCGAGCAATATATAATTGTGAGTTAGTGTTAAAACTTATATAAGCGAACTTCTGTCCATAACGTGGTTTGATAGATAATGGAAGAAGAAGGAAGATTCGAGGCCGAAGTAGCAGAGGTGCAAGCATGGTGGAACTCGGAGAGGTTCAAGCTAACCCACCGCCCGTACTCCGCCAAGGACGTGGTGGCGCTCCGCGGCAACCTCAACCAGAGCTACGGCTCCAACGAGATGGCCAAGAAGCTGTGGCGCACCCTGAAAACCCACCAAGCCAACGCCACCGCCTCCCGAACCTTCGGCGCGCTCGACCCAGTTCAAGTCACCATGATGGCCAAACACCTCGACACCATCTACGTCTCCGGCTGGCAGTGCTCTTCCACCCACACCTCCACCAACGAGCCGGGCCCCGACCTCGCCGACTACCCGTACGACACCGTCCCGAATAAGGTCGAACACCTGTTCTACGCCCAGCAGTACCACGACCGGAAGCAGAGGGAGGCCAGGATGAGCATGACCCGCGAGGAGCGAGCTCGAACCCCTTACATCGACTACCTGAAGCCAATTATAGCCGACGGGGACACCGGGTTCGGCGGCACCACGGCCACCGTGAAGCTGTGCAAGCTGTTCGTGGAGCGCGGCGCTGCTGGGGTTCACATCGAGGACCAGTCCTCGGTGACCAAGAAGTGCGGCCACATGGCGGGGAAAGTGCTGGTTTCGGTGAGCGAGCACATCAATCGGCTGGTGGCTGCCAGGCTGCAGTTCGACGTGATGGGCGTGGAGACGTTGCTGGTGGCGAGGACTGATGCCGTCGCTGCGACTTTAATCCAGACCAACATCGACCCGAGGGACCATCAGTTCATTTTAGGCGTGACGAACCCGAATCTTCAGGGGAGGAGCCTGGCGGCGGTTCTGGCTGAAGGGATGGCGAATGGGAAAACCGGAGCGGAGTTGCAAGCGATTGAAGACAATTGGGTCGAGTCGGCACAGTTGAGGACTTTCTCCGAACACGTGGTGGGCATGATTGAGAAAATGAACGCGCCGGAGCCGGAGAAGCGGAGGAAGGTGAACGAGTGGATGAATCTGTCCAGCTACGAGAAATGCCTCTCCCACGACCAAGCCCGCGAGGTCGCTGCTCGACTAGGGATCAACAACCTGTTCTGGGACTGGGATTTGCCGCGAACCAGGGAAGGTTTCTACCGATTCAAAGGCTCGGTGATGGCTGCGGTGGTCCGAGGCAGAGCATTCGCTTCCCACGCGGATGTGATCTGGATGGAGACGTCGAGCCCCGATCTGGTGGAGTGCACGGATTTCGCTCAGGGGGTGAAGTCGACCTGCCCGGAGACGATGCTGGCGTACAATCTGTCGCCGTCGTTCAACTGGGATGCTTCCGGGATGAGCGACGAGCAGATGAAGGACTTCATACCGAGGATTGCGAGGCTGGGTTTTTGCTGGCAGTTCATTACGCTTGCTGGGTTCCACGCGGATGCGCTGGTGGTGGACACTTTTGCGCGGGATTTCGCCCGCAGAGGGATGCTGGCGTATGTGGAGAGGATACAGAGGGAAGAGAGGAGCAATGGAGTGGATACTCTGGCGCATCAGAAGTGGTCGGGTGCTAATTTCTACGACAGGTATCTCAAGACTGTGCAGGGCGGGATTTCTTCCACTGCCGCCATGGGCAAAGGTTAGTGCAAAACTTTTCTTTGGAAAATTTGAACTTCAAGTGGTGATGTTGGTCCCTTCTTATGGGTTTCTTTTTTGGGTAATTTTGCAGGGGTGACTGAGGAGCAGTTCAAGGAGACATGGACAAGGCCAGGAGCCATGGAAATGGGTGGAGCTGGAACTGAAGTGGTTGCCAAGTCGAGGATGTAAGAACCAAGAGAGTTATGGTTGCTATGGAAGAAGGGTTTGGTTTTGAAGAGGGCGGGGAATCCAACCAGGATCCTGACATTATGGAACTGGGATGAAGTGAATAATTTGTGTGCCAAATAATAGGATTATTATTATTATGTTTTACCCTATTGAGGCGAAAAACGAAGGCCGATTCTGAGGAAGAATCCCCAAGGCCACAATTGTTCTTTTTGGTGATTTCACTTTGCATTTTGTAGTCTTCATTAAAGCCAATTGCAAGAATTTGTTTCTGTTCTGTAATTTTCTCATCATGTGATTCCTATATCAATATATGTTCTCCTATCTGTTGCTTTCCTCCATCACCTGTTTTCTCATTATGGTATTACGACATATTTCAGTTTTGCCAAAATTGGTACAAAACTTGATTGTGTTAGCTGCTGATTAGTCAGTCACTAGCCGCTTCAAGTTGTTAGGTCCGTGTTTTAGAAATCGTCACAGAGTAGAGCAGATGTTCCAGGTTCGCCTGCTACATTGTAGGTCCATGCTACTATTTGACTGCAATGCCCACTCGTTCATTCGAAACTCTCAAATTCGAGTTCTGACCTGACATCAGAACCACAAATCCGAAATGTTAATCAAAATGCGAATTTGTGATCAGTCACTGTTCCACATGAGGTCTAGGAACTGTATATATACCTCACCACCAACTCTAGGATGGAGGAGAACAAAATTGCAGAGAGGAGGCCTTAAATCGAGTGAAAGACATCTAAAGAAATGCAGCTGTGATGATGTTATGAAGTAACACAGGGAATAGTTGTGTAATGAATGGATGAAGCACTAATTTCAATTACCGAAAAAAAAAGAAGCACTAATTTCCTTTTTCTTCTTCTATATAAAATATATAGCTATCTGCATGTGTGTGTTTTTTTATGTGTGTATTTTCCTTGTGTGTGGGGGTTCAGGCCTTCTTGTTCTTCCAGGGTTTGAGAACGGCTAGTAGAATGAAACCGGCAATGAGCAAGAGGAGAATGATGGCAATCATCATGCATTTTCTCGAGTTCTTCTGCAGACTCTTGGCTGTCTGGAGAGCATCTGTCCCTGATTGAATATGATCCACTGCATTTGTCACCTATTAAAAAAGTAGTTAGTCCAATCTCTTCTTATTTAAGAGGCAGGGTATGGATCGAGAAATCGTACAAGATCTCAAATACATGGGAAATGATCGTGTAAAAAGTCGTTATAACATCATGATGAAACCATATCAGATTGGTCACCATTCCATAGTTCTCCTAAAAAGAATTCATTGATGACATTTACTCATGATGTCTTACAAGAGGAGTCTGCCTTGAAAGAGGCGACCTAATCCATCAACTTCAAACAAAATTGAAGGAAAACCAAATATGACATTGCTATAGGGTTGACTTATGATGACAGATGTAAGAACAGGGGAGGACTGCACAAGGACTTTGGATTCCTAAAGAGAGATAATCAAAATGTCAAGGCACTGTCAAAGAGTAATAAAAATGGCTAAGACTCTGAACCAGTCACTTAAATGCCTAATTTTCACACCCGTGCACTGCGCGAAAACCAAAATTGAGAAGTACTTATAGGAAAAGAAGTAAAAGAAACCTGGTTTTCGATGTTGTCTAATATCTCTCCTTGAGCCTCAACTAGAACAGCCATGTCAAGGTATATCTGACAACAAGATTGAGACGCAAGTTCTTAGGCTGTGCTAGCTTGTTGAGCACGTGAGTAGCTAGATGTGGGATATGATAACTTACCTGGTGTAAATCAAGAAGCTTCTTTTCGATCTCCTTCACTGCGTCGTGCCTCTCCTGGATTTCTTGCACCGTATTTAACACCTACACAAACAAGGCTCAAAATGGCTGAGCATGATGAATCAAAGTTTGATGGATCTTTCTTTACAAGCAGAATGATAGATGATGATGATTTAAAACAGCCAAACCTGTCCTCGACCCATTTCTTGCATTGCATTTTGAAAGATCTGCTCACTGTCTCCCGTCTCAATTAGTTGGTCAATCGTCTAGTGCCAATCAATAATATCTCATAAGAACCAAAAGGCAAAAATACTGACCACATTAAACAAAAATGACTTTTAACTTCTAGTTTCAAGATTCAAAGCTCACCTCTTCATCTGGTCTAGTTCCAGTGACTGATCAAGTTGTAACGAGAACAAGTAGAGAAAAAAGCAGTCAGTCCAAATGTAGTCCGTATAATCCTAGCTAGCTCTAATTGAATCCAGGTCATCAATTTCAAATCGAAGGATTTGTACCTGTCATGACCCTTCTCTCAACAACCTCTCGATACTCGTCTTGTATCGTTTGTCTTAGGGTCTGAAACTCGGTCATCAGGTCTCTAAACCTTTTCGTTAATGAACTGCAGTCCACACAAAATAAATGTACACAAGAGGGAGTGTGTTAGGAAAAGAAGAACATTACAAGACTTGATCCAACTCAAGAAATGAGAAGCCGTTGTCATACCTTGAAACATTCATCCTAGCTCTGTCGACCCCAGTGCCCTTTTCGCAGCCAGGTTTCTGTCGATTGGCTAAGTTCTGGTAGTTAAACACAACAACAACAAAGGAGAAGAACCAGTCCAATAAGTAAATGTGATGCACAGCTTTTAGGGGGAATTTAAACTTGATCAAGACCTAATTAAAGGAGAGTGAAGTAGAGTTTTTTTTTACATCTTTGTTTATGGCTTCTAGTTTTGCTTTGACGAAACGTGCTGTCTTCCCGACTTCGTCAATGTCTTTCTCCATTCGCTTTTTGATGGCTGAATGATTGGATGGCCAAGAACAAGTCAGACGTCATGTGCTTCAGAGTACTGAGTACTGACTAAGGCTTGTTGTCATATTCAAACTTCTAAAGGTTTCCCTTATCACAATTGACTATATACAAAGAAGAGGCTTACCTTTCATGGAAGAAGCTTTTGTAACATTTTTTGATTCCTCGTTAGCATCCTACAGAAGATAACAGTAGTATTTACTATACAGTTAAAAAATGTAATAGGAGGGTTCTTCTTCCATGAGATAAAGTTATAAACAGAGAATGAATTTCATAGAGTTCAACCATTGGTTCTGTTCAATTCTTCATGGAACTCTACCATACAAATAGAACTGTAGTTGCATGCCCTAAATTGTAAGGCGCCCTGGTGTTACTCAAGAAATTGAGACCTACCTTCAAGCTCTTCAGCAGACCAGCAACTTTATCAACATTTTTCTCAACTTCTTGTATCTAGTAAAAGGTCACATGAAAATTGAAAACAAATTACCAAGAGAACTAGAGCTGACATATAGCCCCAAATTAGCTAGAAAATCACAACCCACTACATATTTATCTAAAGCTTCCCTTATACAATAATCTGGATAATGCCTATGGCCATATATATATATCCCCCATACATAGACTAAAACTTGTACCTGCTTATTGAAACTTGCCATTCCCATATCAGAGCTACTCCTGGAGCTCTGGCTGTGACCCTGCACCCCCATCTCGATATCATTACTCTGGACCCGGTTCGTTGGACCAACGAACGAGTCCTGAAACCATAAGAGAATGGCACAATCTCAGTGTCAGTTGTCATCATTTTTGCTTTAAACAAACTCATCAGTCATCACCAAAAGAAGCAAGGAAAAGGGTTTCCATGAGCCATATGCATCAAACAGGATGATTCCATTTCATTGTCTAGCTAGACTAAGCGATACAATTAGGGTTGCGATGAAATATCTACATACAGTAGTAATAGTCTCTTGCATGTTCAATTCTAGCAACGGACTTGACTTGTGTTAAATCAGGTGAGAAATTCTCAACACCTCCAAGACCTGATAGAGAATTTTTATATTATTACAGGTACAGTTTCCACTTGGCTCCTTGTCCTTGATGATCAAAAGAAGAATCACGATGAAAATTCAGACTTCTCAGCAGAACGTAAACAACAAAGAAAAATCGAAACCGAAAGCAGTGCAGTTCAAGTAAAATTTGCAGCATTGTTCATCATCCCTTATCAAAGCACTGTTGTTATCTCTATACTATACCTAGTGATCAAAACTAGGTGAAACCGAAGAAAGGACGACAGAAGGTGAGAACCCAGTATTTGGAAACCAGAAAAGAATCGAACTTTACCGTGAGCAGGTCGTTCATCCTGTTTTTTTTTTTCTCTGATCACTTTCAGAGGAAGAAAAGGAGATAACGGCTCAGTCGGAAGTCAATCCAGAGAAGCAAAGGGGGAAAAGAAAGGTTGGAGAGATGATGTTGGGGGCGTTGAACGGCAAATAAAATAAAACGGTTATAAAACTGAAACCGAAACGAAACGGGAAAACTTATTAATGGAGAAGTTTTTGCCATTTCAAAGGCAAAAGAGTATTGCTGGGTAGCCGGCAGCCAGACAGAGAGCGAAGGAAGAATGTTTCCGGTTTCTTCTCGTTAGTTTTAGTGCATAATTTATGAGGGCTGACTGTTGCCGGCCAGGCCATGTCGTTTCATAGTCTTCCTCTGTTTCCTCCTTTCGTTTTCGAAGACTGGAGCTTTGGACAGCCTTTGCATTTTGTTCACATGAACAAGATGTTTGTCTGTTTCGTCCTTTGTTTTGTTTTCCCTTTTGGTTTGTGGGGGCTTTTCTCTCATGTTGGTGAGCTGTAGTGGAGATTAGATTTACTAATCTCGTATGGTATGTCCAAGCAAAATTCTTTCGCTTGTCAGGTGCGACTCTCAATTCTCTAATGGATCTGGCAATTCGAAATGTTTTTTTCCATTGAGAAAAATACATAAAAAAATTCCAAAAAGAAGAAGAAAAAATAAAACGCCTTTTCGATGCTGAGTAGTGATTTTGTTATGCCGGCATCACTCCAAGTCCAACGGGCAATGGATTTGGGCAGGGCCGTTTTCTTTTTTCTATATACTTTCTCCGAATCCTAGTTCAAAATCGTAACTATTTCCATAACTAAAATTATGTGAGGATGTAATATGACATATCAAAACCAATTCATATGTGGTTCGAGAAAAATCCATCCACACCATCCTCGAAAAATCATATCTAAAGTTCTTCATATGATCTAAATGTTTTCTTAGAATGTAAATGTTATTGAAGTTTCTTTGTTACATTGTTTGTAAAACTTAGAGAAAATGAGTAAGATATGAAATCAAAGAGATAATTATAATATTTGAGAGATGCGGATGAAGAAAGTGTTTAAGTGTAGAATATAGTTATAACACATATTCGAGTGAGTTCGGTGCAAGATCCTCCAATACAAAGACAAATTTTCTCAACTGTTCCTTTTCTGTTTTATTTGTAGTTCACAGAGCTCTCCTCCATGAAGGATCATCATCCTCCATAGCTGTAACCTTAGTTGTAGTCGCGGACCTCTTAAGGAATCTCCATGGGAGTAGGGTAACAGTAATGTAGATTTTCCATACACCAAACACCCTCGTTAGAATAGTGTTTGAAGATGTGTGGACCATAGCAACAATCTCACCTTCGTAGAAGTCAGACACAACTCATCCACCTATTCTTCCACCCTTAGCAATTTGGAACGCCTAGTGGAACACATGGGTTTGGTATGGCTTCGGAACGGAGGTAGAAAGAAGATGATCTTCCACGAGGTTTTGTGGAGGAGGAGAAGTTGGTCAATGTTGATGTTGAGCAAGTTGGGGGGACTTCAACCAACACTAGTGGAGCAAAGGTGCCACTCTTGGCTCCAACCGCAGATACACGTGAAATAGTGCCCTCCACCAAATGATGGAGGAGATTCACCAAATGGTGGTTGGACTCTGTAGAAGCAACCAATAGGTACATCTTCACTTGGCCTCTTTACATAATAATTTTGATCATTTTAAACAAAGCATTGATAAAGCTCGTGATAGGATGGTTGGTAGAGATGTTTATGATCTTTAGATGCCAATTATGGAGTTGTGCATGATGCATCCATTGTACAAGAAATTTTTGTTGTTGTTGTTGAGTGACAAAGATTTGGTGAATGAAAAAATTGAAACAGTAAGCATTGACCAAGTTCGTGGTTTAGCCAGTCAAACCACAATTGGTTGATGAGAGAGTCGGGTATCTGGCCATTTTTTATGGATAGTCCACAATGTCATGGTAATAGTAGTGGTCAATCCAACTTGTTCTGCTTGACTGGTAAAAAGTTAAAGAACTCAATGATGAAATATGTAGTGGGTTAGATAATGTCAATACAGACTCACCCCCTACTTTGGCTTCATCACTTTTCAAGAAGCAAACAATGCAAATGTATCGTTTCTTGTGAACATTATTGCTTGTAAGGGCACAAAAGCTAGAGATTGCTTACAGAAGCCATTGCAAGGAAGTATGTGTGAACGTGCTTCTGGAAAAATTAGAAGTGAAAAACATGCTAAGCAACTCATATGTGAGTACATTGAAAAAGGAGAAGTATAAGGGGGAACTTGACACTAATAGTCAAGCTGCTAGGGAGGCATGTCATCCCATTTGTTAGTAGGTCGAGACAAAAGCAATATTCCAAGTGGAAAAATAATTTTCACATTCACCAAGTTAGGAGATGCCACAACGATGGTTACCAAGAGTAATTCTTAGTTTTGGGATGGTGATCACTAAGGTGAGATAGCATGACTACCCCTAAAGAGGTTGGAAAAAAGACACCCCTATTAATTATAGGCTTTTAAAGCAATTAAATTGTGTTGCATTTAATAATATGTCTGAATTAAAAATCCATATTAAGTACTTTTTCCCCAGTGCAATGGTAGTTGTATCAGACTATCAGTGCAATGGTAGTTCAAAAAAAGGAATGCAATTAATATGATTTTAGTATACATGTGCAATAGTAGTTCAAAAAAAGAAATGTAATTTGAGTTTTTCATTCTTGAAGATTATTAAACGCAACACCAATTTAATACAAAAAATAGCTATAATTAATAGGGAGTGTCATTTTTCCAACCCCATAGAGGGGTTAGCAAGATAACCGATCCCGTGATCACTTTCAAAAATCTAAAGTCACAAAGATTATCTAACTTTGATCTAAACCTTTATCGGACAGTTTGTCAAAGACTTCATCTAAAAGACATGTTAGCGTCTTAAAGCATGGACAGGGTGCCGTGTCACCAACTAATAAAGATGCATTGGGGGACATGTTATATAACTTGCAAAAAGTTCAACCTGCACATGACTTAGGTAAGAGCATGCTAACAATCTGCTCTTATTCTCAAGCCACTCATGGTGGCATGTCAACAACCAAAAAAGATGAATCAAACAATCTGCAATATTCTCAAGTCACTCATCGTTTGCATAAATTTAAGATTGTGGTAATGATGGACAAAATTGTATGCATAAATTTAAGATTGTGGTAATGATGGACAAAATTGTAATATACTAATATGTCAATAAAAAATGGTGGACATAGTAGTATGCATAATGTGACTCAATATGCAACAACAAAACTTGGTTGTGTGCTAGATGACGCTCAATTTATATTGTTTATTACTATAATATTTTTTTAAATTTCCCTCTTCTATCAGTGTATCTTTAGTAGTTTTTATTGTATTTCATAAGGAGATTGTAACTATTTGACTAAGGTGCTTAAGATAGACCTCGAATGAGTTTTGTACTATTTTATGGCTTTTGTTGTTGTTTTGTACTTTTTAAGGGTATAAGGCACTCAATAGGAATATGGATCTTCAAGAACAATAATGGATCAAAAGGAGGTTGAAAATACAAGCTCATGGGCTCAAATGAAAATAGATTTGGACATCGGATGCTCACTTTATGGCCAATATAAGCATATATGGTAGTGAAGCTGAAGCAGGTCCAACTTTGACCAAGTTCCAAACGGAGTTTTACAAGTCAAATCACACCCAAATTTGGAGGATAGGTTGCTTGTGCACCAAGCAACCCTTTGCACGAAGAAAACATATGACAGCGCAGTAATAGTACCAACTGCCCTCAAGCACAAGCCCACAAAGTCGAAGAAATCCAAGTTCAAGGCGTACAAGGAATCTTTCGGCCACCTTTTAGAGGAAAAGGACTACAAAACCCTCCTTCTATAACTAGTATAAATAGAGGTTATCCTAGACTTTAACATACACCTTTTACCTGCACTCTGCCTAGGGGCAGAAGTAGCAATCCATGAAGAGGAGGCAAATTTCTATAAAAATTGGACGAGGAAGCATAGACCATCGATGCCTGTATCAATGGTGATGTTGTTCTACTACCCTATGACATGCTAGTCATCTTGTTTAGGGATGTGAATTCTTTTAATGTTTTATGCATATACTTTCGATGATTTAATGACGATGCCTATTGTGTTTAATGTCTCTATCATTGATGCATGATGTTCATTTATGCTTGTATCATATATTGCTTGAGTTATTTGATGCTATTGCTATCATATGATTTACATTATCGATGCTTATTGTGTGTCACTTTAGTCATCATGCTTAATACAGTCTAGGTTGATTAGAATACTATACTCTAGTGATATCCCATTGATGTTGTACGTGTATCACCAAGGATCAATGCTTGATTGTTAAATCATTGATGTTATCATTTATGAGTTATGACTCAAGAGGCCCACATTTAACCATATTCTATCCTGACTTCCTTGTTCTTTATCGATTAGGTGATGGCATAAAGAGAAAGCATGATTAGCTAGTCAAGTTCCTATTGCAGGTGGCGAAAGTTTGAGTAGGATGGCCTTTCACTTGCTTTGTCATTTACTTGCTTGCTTTGCTTTGTTTACTTGATTTCTAAGATTAGAATTTCGACCAAGAAACCTACCTAAACCTACTTCATTTGCTTTTCTTGCTTTATTCCCATAGGTGGTTAGTTTTGAGTAATTTCTTTAAAAGGCCCTATGGAATATGATCCTATGCACTCCTAGATTTATAATTCCATTTACAACTATCAAGTTATAGGCGTCATTTCCGGGGAACATTTATAGTATTTGAAAGAAGCCAACCTCTTGTGTTTGATTTGTCTTGTAGATAGAGAAAATATTACGCTCTAGTTGGTTTTTGTTTTACATGATTCGAACTCGAGCAAGCCATAACAATCCATACAAGGACGTGGTACTAAAAAAGAGCATCACTCGAAGGATGATGAGCATCCTATATCTATTCGAGTACTTTAGGCCAAAAGCATTGATGGTCGAGGGCAAAGGCATTTAACAAATATAAACTGGGAAGTATTAGCCTTAAAATAGGTTGTTGTATCACACTTATTTCCATGATCATGCACAAAGAAAAATATCATGGTATCAACAATATAAAATTGATTTGTTCTTCCCTGGCCTGGAAGATTAACTTCCCATCATGCACATCAATTAAAATCTTGAAGGTTGCTAGGAATAGCCTACTTAGGTAGGGATGATATTTGAACCTGCTTTGCAGGGTATTATTTGACATGACCCGGACTGGGGCGGGGCATGGGTTACTAATTCTAATTTTCCCTATATCGCTCTCTTATTTAAATCATAGTTTCACCCAATGAAATTTAAATAGGTGCAAGACTTGCTCTTTCAATTATTTATACTAAATTACTTATTATATTATCACTATTTTCATCCATGAAGTGTTTTTCTTTATTTTATCATAACAGAAAATTTTTATGTAATTATTTTGTTAAAATAATATGCGAGAATGGATCGGCCCGGTCCATCCAGTAGCCGTAGGGGTATTACCTGACCCGCGCTTGATACGAGACGGGTATTGGTATTGAGTACCTGCCCTACCTCGCCCGTATGTCCTCAAGATTAATCTCAAGAATGACAAAGTCGACGAAAAAAAAAACTTATCAACCTTATCAAGGAAGTCCTCCACTATTCTTTTAAGATAAACAAAGAATGATATCTACCAGTTCAACACTTGTAATGGCACTAGGTTTACATAAATCAAATTTCTTGATAATAAAAAATCTAGCCATTTAATCTAATAAGGTTGGACAAACTAAATATGTCAATGTGGCTATTTATTGTCAAAATGTAGTATTTTCTTAGCATACATTAGAATGAAAGAAGAGAATTTTTTTAAGGTAAAGTTATAAGGGAAGGGTTATGATGCTAACACTTATTTTATTAGCATGATGCTAACACTAGCTTTAATCAATGAAAATATTTCGTTTGAATGACTTTTTTATTTGTAAGGATTGACCACAATTAACTATATTTTGAAAAATTAAATAACAACTTCGACTAAAACCCTACTGCCTCTCAATCCCTCCCACCCTCTATCGCCGCTCTATTGCTTCCCCTCAGCTGAATTTCCATCTTCATTGTTGGAGCCAGGGCCGACTAATGAAATCTGGAGGCCCTGTCCTAGAAAAAAGATGTAGCCTGATTTTTTTCATAAAATAAAAATAATTCTATTGTTCAAATAAAATTTCAAAATATTGATTAAGAAATAAGTTCATAACAATGTTACTTAAAAAGTAATATTCTTCTTGCATTGTTTGAAATATAATTATCAATAAGCCTTTGACTTTCATATTTTCTAGGAGATCACTCTTAATCGCAACCATCGCTAATCTATTAAGCCTTTCTTGTGTCATTGTAGAATGCAAATAGGACTTCAACAACTTCAACTTAGAAAAACTTATCTATGTAGTAGCAACACTCATAGGAATAGTTAACAAGATTCTATATACAATTGCGGCATTAGGAAAATAATCAACACATTTGAGAAAATTCAAAATATCAATCGGTTGTAAAGTTTCCTTGGTCAAAAAGTCATGTAACAACTTAAGCTCACAATATAAATTTGGGTGCGCCTATGGTGCCTTACAAGTCACCGTAACTTGCACTTTTCGGTCGACCTATTCTAACTGAGGTCGACCGAATACACTAATGTGGACACCGTAATGACTTATCATGGTCGACCTTTAAAATGTAGTGGTCAACCGTTTTAAGAGAGCCATTATCGGTCAACCATAATTAAACATCGGTCTTCCTTTTGGGTTTGATCTTCCTTACCTCGCAAGTACAGAAGTCCGATGTTGTGCTCTAAATTCAATTTCTCGCAATTGTCAAACAGAGGCCGACCTGATTGAAATAAGGGTCGACCGAATGGTCTTCTGCACGCAACAAAACATCGAATTAAACGGTGCAAATTACGAATTAGACAAGATGACGACGATAGCTAAGATAGGTGGACCTCACCTTTCACGTGGTCGACCTCTTGAAACAAGCACAACAACAACCGCAAAGGATCTTCTTCTTCACAAAAGCTCTAACCGTACAAAAAACCTAATTCAGAGTTTCGGTGGCGGTCAAGGTGACATATGTTCTTATTTATATATATTTAGGACGAGATTGTGTCAAATTAAGTGGTAGACAAGTTAAAGTTACCTTTTGGTGTTGGAATACTTATCCAATACGGATACGGTGTGCACGCGGTCGAATCTCTTAGTATGTGAAGAAGTTGCTTGATCCACAATGTATAAGAAATAACTAACTCTAAATGACTCTTCTCTAGATGACGATGCATTATTAGATTTATTATTGGGAAGCTCATCAAAATATCTTTTTATTTTAATTTTGCGCTTTTGAGGAAAAACTTGATCAATCTCCATTATTGTGGAAATTTCTTTTGATTGTTCTAATGCATTTTGAAAATCATTTTCTCTGTATCTTTGAAAAAAAGAAATTAATCCCTCTATATTTTCAATGACATCATCAATAAGAATATCCTTTGACTGCAAATGCTTACTAACTAAATTGACATAATACAATATTTTATACCAAATAACTAACGAAACAATAAATTCGAAGTTCATTTTCTGCCAAAGATCTAGCTTCACTACTTATTTTCGAATTAATATCAACATCAGCCACTTGAAGTAAAGCTTCTCTAACTTCTAACATTTGAAATCTAATTGCTTTTACACTTTCAATGCGACTCTCCCAACGAGTTGACGACAATGGTTTCATAGTTAAATCTCTGACATATCTTTCAAAATCTGTCATCTCTTATTTGAATTTGCAAATATTGTAAAATTTCGTTGAATGATTCCAAAATATCTCTAGTTTAACACGACAATTGGCCATGTCGCATAAAGTCAAATTAAGACTATGAGAAGTACATGATGTATGAAAGACTCTATAATTTATATTAACAAACTTCTTTACACACCACTATGTTCTCCTTTCATGTTTGATCCATTATCATAATATTGTCCTCTAATGTTGTCAATATTAAGATCAAGAGAATTCAATTCATCTTTAAAAACATCAAATAATCCTAGAACAGTAGTGTCATTCACATGTAAGAAGCCCATAAAAGACTCTTCAATAGAGAGAACTACAAGAGATGTCTACGTACCTTCATATCATAGACATTTGTTCTTGATGACTTATATCAGGGGTACAATCCAAAATCACAGAAAAATACTTTGCTTTTATTTTTCTAACAATTTGAAATTTAATTCTAGAAGCAAGCAAAAGTATAATTTCATTTTGAATTATATGTCCAAGATAATGAAAGTGAAGATCCTCATTTGTAATACGGTGAACATGTTCTTGAGTAACAAGATCAAACACAACCAACATTTCAACCAAGCCTAAAAATTTCCATTACTACTTTGATAGAGTTTTTCATTACTACCACGAAATGCAAGACTATGTTTAGCAAAACTTTACAATTGAAATAATTCTCAATAAGAATTTTCTCTAATGATCTTTTTCTTTCTTGATTTGTTTTTGAGCTACATTATCCATGGTTTGGTTCATTTGAAGTCTCAAATGTAAATCATACCAAGTAGTCACATGTCTAATATGTTCTAAACTTATTTTATGCTCTTTAAGTCTACTACTCATGGTGACCAATCACAAAAACCTTCACTTTTCCACCTTGTTTTTAAAAAATCTTACAACAAAAACAAAATAACTTATTAAGCTCTTTCGAATACACAAGCCAATCTCTATCACGTTTTTCACCATTTGGTAAAATTCTAGTACAACAACTTGCTAAAAATCACTTCAAAAATTTAACTTTAGGGCCTTTTCCAATAGATATATATATTTTTTGGACCCTTTATAACTAAAATATCAATCATTTTAGAATCAAGTGAATCCCAAATTCTAGGATCAAATATATCAATCATTTGAGCATCAGAATCATAATTATGCACAATAGTTTTAGAATCATCAATAGGAGCAACATCAGCATCAAAATTTTCAGAATCAACAATGCTATTATCAACATAATCACCACGAGCAAATTAGCACTAGAATCTTTCACAACAAATTTATCAAGTGCTCCTCTTTGAGTTTGAATTAATTGTTCACATCTTTGTTTCTTTTTACGCTTAGAGCTTCCTGATTCAAATTTCCTACACGACATAATTAGTAGAAAAGAGAATAATGATAGTCAACTTCACAATTATGATGAACGCTTGAGGAAGTAGGTGAACTATTAATGATCAATTATTGGGGAGTCTTTGTCCACAAAATGATGATGATTGATGATAGCTGAAAAAATAAGATACAAAGTAAATGAGTGAAACAAATAAAAGAATCCAAAATTTAACATAATTGAAAATAATTCAAAGTATTAAACTCACTTGAATAGGTTACGGGAGCTCGATTGAGTAAAATATGAGAAGAATTTTAGCAAAGTTAAAAAGGAGAAACAATGAACAATGAATGAGAATATTAGATTAGTAGAAGTACATTATTTTGATTTCAAATTGATACTAACTATTTAATATTTATACTGATAATTTTAATTACCCGTTGGAAGCCAACGACAATATGGTAATGGGAGAATCCATTTATTTCTCTTTGTCGTTGCTGATAAATTCATTTTGCTGTGGCCACATAGGGGTGAAGAGAGCAGCCAGAGTTCTGTCAAAACAAAAAAGAAAAGTGAAGCCTTAGAGGCCCACATGTAATATGATTCCTTCCTCATGGGCCTGTGTTATTATAAGTGGGCTTAAAATAATGAAACTTTAGCAATAACAACCTATACATATAACAGACCATTTTCAATTATATCGTGTGGTCCATGTATTACCAGAGGACAATAATTTAGCTGTCTACTACTTACAATTATACACGTTGGAGGCCCTGAATAAGGCCCTGTGCGGGTGGGCCTTCCCGCACAGGCCCATGGCCGGCCCTGGTTTGAGCTAACTAGTCGGGACTTCACACCACCGTCTCCTTATTGGCTATTGCTAATTTTTTAAATTCAAAGTCTTGGATCTATCCCATCACCGCCGAGAAAGAGATTGGCGGCGGCGAGACTTGTGATGGGCCGGCAAGCCCATTAGGGAGTCGATGGCGAAGCACAAGTGCCGAGTCCTAGAATTTACGACGCAACAATCTAGGCGACGGTCGTGGCTAATGGCGGTGGGGAGTAAAGGCATCAGTGACTGGACGAATGTAGGGCGAACACTAAGCTCGATAAGGTACCAGGAACAAAAGTCAGGTGGGACAAGTTTTTTTTTTAATGAATTGTTTGAGATTTCTATTTCATCAAAAAGTAGCAAAAACTTGTTGGCAGCATACTCTGCCAACTGAGCAAAGGGAACCTATAAACAAGTAATCACCTGTGAACTGCCTAACAAGCAGAACAAAATAACTCAAACAAAATATAAAACTAGAAAAACTGATCCAAACACAACGGATCCAGAATCAGCCTCAAGTCACTCTTCACCTGACAAATCAGCTCATTGATATCAAGCACACCTTCTCCAAATTTAACTTTGCATCTTTCCCTCCAAGTGGTGGTAACCAAACTTTGCCAAATAACTCTCCCCACCTGAGCAACAACATTCTTCTTTTGAAAATGCAAGGATGCCCACTGAAGTTCCGCCAACCATTGATTCCCAGGAGTACGATCTGAACATTTAGGGAACAGAGCTGCAAACAATTGCCTATATAATCGACATTTAGCAAACAATTGAGAACGTGTTTCTAGGGTGGAAGAACAGAAAACACAGAAGTGACTGCCAGCAATTCCCCACCCTTGAGCTTTGTCACCTGTCACTATGTAATCGTTAACGATAAGCCACACCAGGAACTTGTTTCTTGGAATACAAGGTCCCTTCCAAACCAGAAAACTTAACTAAACAAGTGTTCTTTTAGGTCTGATTTCCTCCCAAACTTTCTTAATATTGAACTTTACCATTAGATCCCTTTTCCAATGAACTCCATCATCCTCCACTAATAGCCAATTTCTCAACTTGTCCCTACTCTTTAGCAGTAAGCCAAAGCCAAGAACCTGCCTTGGTAATTAAAGTCCAAAAATCAGCCCTCTTGATTCTGTATTCCCAAATTCAGGCCACCCATAGAGACCCCTGTTTTAAAAGAATAGCCCAAATATGCCTTGTAACATAGGCAAAATTCCAAGAGGCCATATCTCTCAGTCCTAGTCCACCTTCCTTCTTAGGATAAGTGACCATAGGCCAAGCAACCACTGCCTCTTTTCGAGTACCTTCCCCCACCCCCCACAGGAAGTCACTACATAGTTTCTCAATAGCTCTTATAACTGCTTTTGGAAGGATAAAAATGGACATCCAGAACTGAGTAAGACTATACAGTACTGACATAATCAACTGAAATTTGCCAGCATATGTCAAAGACTTTGATTTCCAACTAGTAATTCTTCTTGTAACTTTTTCAATCAGAGGAGCACAGGCTGTAATAGTTAGTTTCCCTGCCAACAAGGGAAGGCCTAGGTAACGAACAGGAAGAACCCCCAACTTATACCCTGAATAACTTGCCATTGACTCTTGCCATCGCCCACTGATCCGACCACAATATAACTCACATTTTGCGGGGTTCGATTGAAGACCAGACATTCTCCTAAACTCAGTCAAAGAATTTTTTAATACATTGAATCCCAAAGTTAGATCCATCAAAGAATAATAATAGATCATCAACAAACATAAGATGAGTTAACTTCAGCCTCTTACACATAGGGTGGAAAGGCATTTCATTCTGCTTGACAGCCTCATTCATAAGACTAAGAGAAAATTTCCATAGCCACTACAAACTGATAGGGGGAAAGGGGATCCCCTGCCTCGAGCCCTTCTTAGAAGAAAAATATCCAATTGACCCACCATTAAACCCAATACTCAACTTTGGTGTTATCACACACATTCTCAGCCAATTTAAGAAATTATCAGGGATCCCCATAGCTTGTAAAACATTGAAAAGGAAGCCCCAATCTACTGAGTCAAATGCCTTCATCAGATGAACCTTTACTAAGGACCTAGGAGAGATATTCTTTCTACCATATTTCTGGACCAGTTCATGTGCCAGTAGAATATTCTCCCCAATGACTCTACCTTTAACAAAAGCAGTCTGGGATTCACTATAATGCTAGGCATGACAGAGCTTAGTCTAGTAGCTAAGATTTTGGCCATACATTTATATAGTATGTTGCAACAGGATATTGGCCTAAAAAATTTCATTTCCTCAGGGTTGTGGATCTTAGGAATAAGGGCTAGGAGAGTGGAATTAATACTCACGGGTATAGTAGACACATGAAAACAATAGAGAATGGCATTAGTTACCTCCTCTCCAATCAGTGGCGGACCCATAATTTTCGTATAGGTGTGTCGGTCAATAAAATTAAATAAAATAATAAATAAATTCTAATTATATTTTACTATGAAACACAACGAGAAGTGGGATCGAAAGAGGTAAAGGGAACACTAGGTTTTTTTTATAAGATATGCAATAATAAAGAGCGATAGTCCATATGCAACCAGACTCTCGATGAAAGAGAATTTTTTGTCACTAGGTGGACAACTATGTGAAAGCTACAAGGATGAAGAAGAAATGAAACTTATTCAGGTAGAGACAAAAACGAGAAACCTTCCTTACGATTACCCTTGCCTAAGACCTAAGAGCAATACACCATTGAGTTTAAATGCTTAAGCAATGGAAAGAACCCTAAATTTGTCATAAGTTAGCTAAAATTTAAAATAAATAATATATATTACGAATTTTAGAAACTTTATGACACCAATTTCATCATAGTGTATTGAAGGTGTGTCGATTACAATTATTGAAGGTGTGTCGGAAGTCCTAAATTCCAAAATAATTATATCGACAAAACATGGATCTCTCACAAAATATCCGGGCGGAGGTGTGTCGTTTGACACACCTCCCTAACACATAGGTCCGCCCGTGTCTCCAATAATACTCCAAGTTTCCTGGAAGAAACAAGCTGGAAATGCATCAGGCCCATGTGCCTTCTCTCCATGGAAGCCAAACAAAGTAGAGCGTACTTCCTCAGCAGTGATAGGACAGCAAAGCTCCACCCCCTGTTCAGGCAGTAGTATTTTCATCAGAATTTTCTTGATCTGGGCTACTTCTGGAAGAACTACTTCTTTATCCTGTTCCCCCAACAGCTTCCTATAGAAGCACTCAGCAATCCTAGACATCCCATCAGTATCTGTTACCCTCAGGCCAGACTCATCAAGTAAAGACCTGATCATGTTCCTCTTCTTCCGACTTTTAACTGAATAATGGAAATAAGGAGTGTTCGAGTCACCCTCTTTGAGCCAGACTTCTCTAGACTTCTGTCGAAAGAAAGACTCTTCAGCCTCTCTTAACTCTTTTGCCTCTCTAGCAAGTCTAAGATCCACTTCAAAAGTTATAGGAGAAGGGTTCTTTAAGGCCTCAGCCTGAGCTTCCAACAATTCTGCCGCCTTTAAACGAACTCTTTCACTCAAATAAGGGTAGACGTCTTTATTCAACTTCTTGAGTAACCCTTTGAGGATCTTCAGCTTCTTACAAACACAAACTAAAGGTGACCCTTCTACTTTCACCATCCGAGCCTCCTTTACCAGATCCATAAACCTAGGATGCTTGATCCAGAATTTGAAGAACTTGAACAGCTTTGGCAAAGATTTAACAGAGCTATCAGTGTTTAGAAGTATTGGACAGTGATCTGACACTGATGGATCCAAGAGATCAACAGTTCTAGAAGTTAAACCCTCAAGCCACTTGACATTGACAAACACAGTACGGTCCAGTCTCCTAGCAATTGGATTACCCAATTGTTTATTTATTCTCGTGAACCACGGACCTGATGCCTTGTGCTCCTCTAACTCACAATCAAATTGTCACTGCCTGAAATCAGACATGCTACTAGAGAATTGAGGCAAATTAGAAGCCTCACTTACATCACCAATTGCATTAAGATCCCCCAACACTGCCCATGGAGCTGACCCAACTCTAAATATTTCCAAATCACCATAAAGAACCCTTCTACCCAGTTCCTCGTTTGATGCATAAACCACCGAGAGGAAAAACGGGACACCTAAAGCAACCATCATATGAATGAACTGATCCGTCTTATGGAGAACAGTAAGCTGAATATCAGACTTCCAAAGTAACCATAACTTTCCCAAACCACTAGAGTTGTTTGACACTTTATACCCCCAACCTGGAAAATGCTTACTTATCAATTCTTATGCCTTATTTTCTCTAACTCCAGGCTCAAGTATAACTAGTATATCTATATTATATCTATTAACTAGCTGTCTAACAACTTTATTCTTATCCGGGTCATTAAACCCCCAGATGTTCCAAGTGAGAATCTTCATCTTTTCTTTCCAGTCCTTCCCCCTTTTCGAGGAAGAACTGGTGTAACTCGAGGTGTAGATGGCTTCTGTTTAGTACTTCCAACCATAATCCATGTGTTAGGTTCCTTCTCCTTTTCAGCTGTAGGTGTCTGAGAGACTACCCTCACAGAATCTGGTGAGATACTCCCAACAAACTTTTGTATCGGTTGACTAGGACTCCTAGCCTGGACTGATGATCCTAGGACAACATCAACAAAACTAACAACTATACTCCCAATAGGCGTAGGAGTAGGAGCTTCCTGCCCACTGAGATCAACCTCCTTCCCTTTGGACACCATACTTACCACAACAGTTCCATTATCCACTTCAGCCTGCACTAGCACATCCTCAGCAGAGGCCTCCTGAGCAGCTTTGTCAGTCCCTTGCTCAGCAACTGTAGAGCTAGGATCAGAAGGCTTGGTTTCCCCTTTAATGACCCACTTCTTATTACTATTTGCCAAGATTGAACAATCATGGCCATACACTTGACAGTTCGAGCACACCCTAGGTAGATTCAGATACTCAATAGACACATCAAAAAGCAGACCATCATCAGGATAGAGACGAACCTTAGAGGGGAATCCACACTCCACCTAAAGATCCACACACACCTTGGCAAACCCCAACTGACCTCCCATCCTGGTAGTTTTATCCATCCAGAGAGGCGAACCCAGAGTACTAGCAATCCACTCCAAACCATCAATCGAATGATACTCAAGCGGAATACCCCAGATTGTCACCCAAATAGGAAGTGATTCAACCAGCGGAGTCACTGGTTGAAGATCTGGAGACCATTTCCAGAGGTAAAGTTGATTACCCTGGTAATGCCACGGACCTGATCGGAAAACCCACTTACTTGTAGATGAAGAGGGAAACTGAAACACAAACATACGAGACCCGAATCACGAAACACGAACAGTGCCATCTCTTCCCCAGATTGCAGTAGCCCAAGTGTGAAGCTGAGCCACCTTAGGTTGAGCTCCAACAAACTGCACTATGAGGCAGTCACGCCAGCGCTCTTCCCCCTTATTCTTCACCTCTCGAGGAATTCTAAATCCATCATTCACCCGCTCTGGAGATCGATACTTCATTCTATTCTCTTGAGGGACATCAAACAACTGAGCCCAAGTACTAACCCCAGAACCCTTGCCCGTCGTCGGAGCAGATTCCTACGACGAGGCCGCCATCGCAGATTCGACGCAAAAACCCTAGGGAAGGCGGAGAGAGGATTAGGTTGTGGGACAAGTTTTGGAACCTAATTTGAGAGTGAAAATGAAGGAGAATTGAAGAGATGCAAGAAAGGCATTTACGTGTTTCTATTTGCGGCCTCCATTCTTTTATTGTTCTTGTGAACCATTTGAGGTAACAAGTTGTTTTTGTTTACTCATGAGCTTTGTGAGTGTGGTAAGGTTTGTACAACTTTGTGGTGTGGATTTTATATTTTTTGGTACGATTTATAGAATTTTTGGTCGACTTAAAAGCATACTAGAATCCTTATAAAACATATTACTAGTTTTTGGAAGTATGCCATAAATTTTATAAAACATACCACAAGTCCTACAAGGCAGATCACAAGTTCTATAAGACATATCACAAGTCTCACAAAGTAGACCACAAGTTTATTCAAGCACACCACAAGTTTCTGGAAGTAGGCCATAAATCTCATAAAACATACCACAAGTTCTATAAGTAGACCACAAGTCTCACAAAATAGACCACAAGTTAATTAAAGCACACCACAACAGTTTTTAATCAAACCAACAAACTCATAAAATAGACCACAAGTTCCCGAAAGCATACCAGAATCCTCATATAGCATACCACAAGTCCCCTCTAGCATATCACAACTCTCATGAAGAATACAACAAGTTTGTTAAAAGCACACAATAACTTTTTTGAAATATATAAAAAAATATCATAAAACATAGCACAAGTTTTTTAAACCACACCACATATTTATTATGATAAGCAAAGCAGTTAAAATCAAGATTTTACCTAAAATAAAAAATTGGGGTAAAATCGAAATCGTAAAATCGAATCGTAGAATCGTAGGATTTTAAGTACCATATAGAAATTAACATATGATAATATTAATAAGGTAAATAATTAATAACACAAAGACTTATAACATTTAAAGGGGTTAATTGCATGGTTGGTCATTGAGATTACAAAAAACGTTCAAATATGGTCACTCAAAATATTTAAATGCATTGGTGGTACTTCAGTTTACTGAAACCGTTCACGTTTGGTCACTCTCCGTCCAATTCCATTAAATTTGGCTGATGTGGCAGTCAATTCTCAAAGTTGACCGTTAACTTAGTGACGTGACTATTAAGAAATAATAAATAAAATTTTTTAATCTATTTTAATGTCCACCTCATTTTTATCATAAAATAAAAAAATAAAATAAAAAATTATTTGATCATCTCTAGCTCCGCTCCTCGCCCCTGCCCCCTCCCTGCCGCTCCCCGACTATAATCACCTGCACGCCTGCACCACCTACACCCTTGACCCCGCCCATTCCTCCTGTCAAGTCCCGCTGCCCGGCCGACAAGAACATTCGCGACGAGGCCCGCCGTCGTTCCCCTTGGTCCACCTCGCCCAGCATCGCCGCCACGGAGCTCCCAAGTCGACCGACGAAGATGGGAAGACGCCTGACGGAATTCCTCTCTCCATCTTCTTCCGGCAAGTTCAGTCTAATCCTAGTGGACGCTCTCGCCGTTGTATCCCTTCTCCTCGCCGTCGCGCTCCTCCACCCTGAAAGTACCCATCGTGGATAAGAACCAGCCACGGAAAGCACTCGACGAACCCTTGATTCTCGTCCTTGAAGAACAACTTGTTGTACTCGTTGTACTGGTCCTAGAGGAAGATTTGCCAAAGGGCCGACGGCGAAGAATCGTGGTTGTAATTTGATAATTATAATAATTTTTTATTTTATTTATTTATCTTATGATAAAATGAGTTGGACGTTAAAAAGATTAAATTTTATTTAATTTATTATTTCTTAATTGCCACGTCACTAAGTTAACAGTCAACTTTGAGAGTTGACTGCCACATCAGCCAAAGTTAACGGAGTTGGACGGAGAGTGACCAAACGTGAACGGTTTCAGTAAACTGAAGTACCACCAATGGATTTAAATATTTTGAGTGACCAAACTTGAACGTTTTTTTTTAATCTCAGTGACCAACCATGCAATTAACCTACATTTAAAGTGATAATTTTCAAGTTTAATGTTCCAAAATTATCATTTCAATTGTTATTTAATGCGTAACTCAAAATAATTTATGAGGAAGGGATAGAGCTCATGGGGACTGGGGTTTGGCTCTTGTTTTTCATGTTGTGTCTAGGTAGTTTAACTCAAAGTAGTATTCCAATATGGTCTACTAAGCATGATTTAAAACTAAGAATAACTAAAATCCAATAAAATAATTAACTAGCCTGGTACCCGGTCCGTTGGCCGGGTGAATTTTGTTTGAAATGGTGATTGGGACAAAGCATAATGTTCGTAGATAATTAAATATTTTCTCAGTTAGAAGATAATTTAATATTAATATCGTCTCTTGGGTATTAGTATTGTCTCGCATCCTCTTGTATTATCTTCCTTGTAAATATTCTAATGTAAGAACCTGATAGTCGTGTCCCTAAATTGAAATGTAATGTACGTCTGTGAATTGTTGATGTACATAGAGAATGAAACTCAAGTAGTGGGAATATATTGTTAACTTCCAGGATATGGATTTAGAAATGTTAGAAAGCTTATTTAAATGAAAATAGGTTTGGGAAAGACAATTGCAGTGATGTATTAGCTACAACATCCCTTTTTAGTAAAAAAAGAAGATACAGAAGTGTAGAAGAAAGAACCCCAAGAATATGAACTCCAACCAAAATGATAGAAATATAAAATACTTCCAACACAATCACATCCAGCGATGGTCTGTGTTTGGTACAAATATATAATATATTCATTAATCAAATAATTTGTTAATAATGATTTTAATTCTTACGCACTTACAATATTCTGACAATTGTTCTACCGATGAGTTAAACAAGGAGAAGGGAAAGGGGTTGACCTAACCCTAATTAGTTTTTTCTTCTTTTTTTCAAATGTTCTTTTAATAGAAAAATATATGAGAAGATCCCCGTCATTGCCCTTTCCACAGAAACAGTTCAGCCTTTTTTGAATTGGCTCAAGCTCCCTATTATGTTCACATAGGATCAAAATCACGATTTTGGTACGATTTTACGATTTTAACGATTTTAATCCCGATTTTGAACGATAATAACGTCCACCGATTTTATAGTAAAATTAGGATTGAAATCTCTAAGTAAAATCTTAAAATCCTACGATTTTACGATCAAAATCCCAATTTTAACTGCACTGATGATAAGACATAATTTAACAATTCAACATACTCACTGCATAGAGGAAAAAGAGATGGAGATGTTGGCTTTTATTAATTGAAAAGTAACCACGCTACAGTCCCAAGGAAAACAAGTACTAAATGAAAAACAGAGATCAATTAGAGGGAGGGCCTATTCTTTTTCATGCTAAGAAGTACCAAGGCAACTTCCGTCGTTGCCGGCCATGGCAACCATGGAACCATAGCAGCGGATATTCAACAATTGATCCATCCACGAAGGTGTCGGATGAACTAGCAGTGGAGATTGTCTCTCGTCTGGGGACAATGAATGAAGTGGCGAAATGCAGCAGCCTCGTGCAGACGGTGACGAAACTTGTGGCGATCTATTGACGACTAGATTATGGATTTCAACAGCTACAACGGTAGAGATCGGCGGCCCTTGAGGGGAGCGTACACGAAGTTGGAAGAATAGGGTGTACCAGCTGGACTAAGCATTAGTTGGATTCTTTACCTTCACTCAGTAATGACCCATTAGTTAGAGGGTGATTGCATAATTGTGCTTCTGTATTAAAGGATGAACAAAGAACACAACAGGGCATGATGAATGATGAATAAATAATCTTAGTTCTCAGTATCTCTCTTCCTCTCTTCCTCTCTTATTCCCTTTCTCTTCTCATCTACCTCCCTTTCTTGTTGATAATCCATCGCCAACATACTCTGTGTTCTCTGTTCATCCTTTTGTACAGAAGCACAATTACACAATTACCCTCTAACTAATGGGTCATTACACACTCCTGCAATAATCTCCAACAGGCTATGCTTTTTCATGCCGAGAAACTAAATGGGAGGAGAGCGGAGAGTTCAAATTGGGAATGGAGATGGGAAACGCTATGCTTTTTCGTTGTTAGTAAATGTTAATGGTGGAAAAATGGGTGATGGGTTGCGCCTGACTTTTATGAAGGTGACAATTGTTACTAAGGTACACACCTCTTCAAACACTGTTCGAACATGAGTTTTTGGTGTATGGGAAATCTACGTTACCTTACACTACTCCTAAAGAGATTCTTTGAGAGCTTTGTGATTGGCGCTTAATTCCACATAATTTGCCCCCGGTTTGCTTAGATGTTTGTGCAAAATTCTCTCATTAGAGATTGGTTTTACGCGAGGTTCTGCGTGTTTGAGTGCTTTTCAGGATTTAACAGGTGGAACCAGCCTCAGAGTCGAAGGATTGGCGAAAAGGATAAAAAACCGGGAGAAGAGGTGAAAAAATGCAAGTTCACGGCTAAAAGCAGGAGTTCACGGTCGCGCAAGACCGTGACGAAGTGGAGTTGACCGTGAAGAGCAAGGCGTCTAGAGCCAACTTGAAGGTTACTGACGCAAGGCGAGTTCACGGTCACTAAGACCGTGAACATAAGCAGTTGCCCGTGAACTGCCGTGATCGATGCAGAGCGTTTTGGCGCAAGGCGTGAGTTCACGGACGCGTTTGAGAGTTCACGGTCGTAAACTCAGCCCCTCTCGTTTTTAAAAGCTGAGCTGCAAGGAAAGAGAAGAGGAGAGCCACTTTTTGTGTGAGAAACACTTCTTCTGCATTTTAGAGAGAGAACCAGAACCAAGAGAGAAGAAGGAGTTAGGGCTTGGCTTCAAAGGAGGTTTTGGGAAGATTTCTCCAAGGAAATCCCAGCTCAAGGTTGAAAAAGAGAGGAGGCATCCCCACAAGATGATTTCCTCCTTTTCCTCCTTTGTTCTTCCCACTTCTTCCATGGAGTAGTCCTCCTCCCACTTGGGTGTAGTGGAACCCTAAACCCTACTATGTAGTTTTCTTGTATGTGGTTTGAATGAATGATATTGGGCATTGTTCAATTTATTGTTTGAGGTATTTTCACCATGATTTGGCATGCTTATGCTTAGCAACTTAGGGGTTGTGCATATTTTGTGCTTAGTATCCTAGGGTTGTGCGTATTTCTTGCTTAGGATCTTAGGGTTGTGCATAATTGTGTTTAGCACCCCTAAGTTTTTGCATTTAGGTGCTAGAAATCTAATTTGCCAACTTAGCGTAGTTTAGAGAGGAAAATCCCCCTTTTAAGGGAGACTCAATCGAGTTGGTTTTCCTTCCGCTTTCCAAGCCACCTAAACTAGGTCGAGTTAGGGCAATATGAAATATTGAATTGAACAAATCAATTAATCGTGGTTAAACCGTCCGACTTTATAGTTGAGTGAGGAAGTAAGCCGATTACCGATTGTTTAAACCGAGAGGGTCGGGTGACACGACCTTTCATCTTCACCTCGATTTAGCAATCGAGACTGTGGTCCCCAACCACATACGCTTTCCTCTGTGGTCACGATTAACGTGCCCAAGACAATCGTTCCATCCCACGTAGCATAGTAGCGGTTTAGGGGGAAGCGAAACCCAAGTGACTTTCACACAAAAGAGTTTTCAAACCAAATTACCTTTGCTTTCTTTCATTTAAATTGGCAAACCTTTAAACCAAAGTTTTATCGCTAAATAATGATGTCAAGAACCAAAGTAGGGGTAGATGGACCAACCCGGGTTTTTATATAGATACCTGCCATATACTACACCCGATTAAAAACTTGGGCTCTAATTGGGGTTTAATTGTAGTGTAGATTCGAGTGAGTCAAGTTTTTGGCGCCGTTGCCGGGGACTACGGTATGTTATAATGAAAAAGTTGTTGGTTGTTAATCTAGCTTTTAATTTCAAGTTTTGCAAGTGTGTGTGTTCTTTGCTTGTGCTGGACTTGGTGTTTTCTGAGTGTGTGTCGGTGGTGCATGACCCGGAGCAACCTGCCTCTCCGACTCCTAGGAAGCCCCCGACTTCGGTGGGAAGTTGTATGACCCTGCTTGAAGCGAAGTTAGATCGTTTGATCTTAATGATGCTCGAGGATAAAGGACATGTAAGCGGGGTAGCAACACCTATGGAGTGGGGTGAAAGTTGGAACCATGAGGATGTAGAGAACCACCGGATGACCCGCCTCGAGGAGGAAGTGATGAGCTTTGTCGCCTCCAGCTCCAAAAAGTTTGAAAGAATTGACAGATTCATTGGAGAGGCAACGAAGAAGTTCTCGGACATAGAGGCGGGGTTGGAGAGTCAGGAAACCCACTTGATCAACCTGGCCACAAGCATAAGGGGTATCTTACAGGCGGCTCAGCCTTGGAGATCAGTCGACGAAGTAGATGTGGTGGCCGTGACTCTTCGAAGTGGAAGAGAGGCCAAGGAGCTGCCCCCAAGAAGAAACAGTCCACTACAGAAGAGCAAAAAGGGGGCGGAAACCCCCTTCCCCCCCGGCAGCCGGAAGCTACGAGTGACAGGGACCTCGACTCTACGACTCCTAAGCCGACCTCTCAAGAAGAGGATGTCACTCTGGCCCCTCAACTGGAGCAAGAAAAGAGGAAAGCAACCCCAACTCTCTCTTATGCTTCACGGTTTCGCAATGACCGCATGGCGGCAGAGTTCTCCCACTTCATGGAGTTGATGAACCAGTTGCATTTGAACATCCCCTTCCTGGAGGCCGTCACCCAAATGCCCAAGTACGCCAAATACCTGAAAGACCTCCTCACCAACAAGAAGAAGCTTGAGGGGGTAGCTACCGTGAGCTTGAATGAGGAATGCTCCACCCTCGTGCAGAACCACTTGCCCCCGAAACGCAAAGATCCAGGGAGTTTCACTATCCCTTGCTTTATTGGTGATGTATGCATAGGAAAGTCCTTGGCGGACCTAGGAGCTAGCATTAATGTGATGCCCTACAAGTTGTTTCAAAAGTTAGAACTAGGAGAACTTAGAACCACTAGGATGCACATTCAGTTGGCGGATAGGTCTGTGGTACGACCTAAAGGTGTTGTAGAGGACTTGCTCATTAAAGTAGGACCTCTCGTGTTTCCAGTGGACTTTGTTATCTTAGACATTGATGAGAAATTTGAGGTCGCCCTCATTTTGGGAAGGCCTTTCTTAGCCACCTCCAAGGCCTTGATTGATGTGCATGGGGTTAGGTTGGTGCTTAGGGCAGGAGAAGAGGAGGTCACATTCTCCATTGATGATAACATGAAGTTGTCTCGTTACCATGATGATTTTGATTATTGCGAAGAGGTTTTTGACTTCATGGAGGCACTCGCGTTTGCGGGTGCCCTTGCTACTAACCCTTTTGAGGAGTGTTGCTTGGTAGGAACTGACGCCCCAGACTCCCCGGAGGATGATAGCCCACCGATGCAAGATCAAGAAGTGGAGGCATTGCCCTCCATGCCGAAAATCCCTACCTCCCTGGAGGAACCCCCCGAGTTGGAATTGAAACCGTTACCTCCCCGCCTCGAGTACGCCTTTTTGAGGGATGACGGGAAGCTTCCAGTCATCATCAACGCCAATCTTACGCCCGAGCAGAAGGTGGAATTGATTGAGGTCTTAAGGCGTCACGAGAGGGCAATAGCATGGAAGATCACAGATATCCGAGGAATTGGGTCAAAATTTTGTTCTCACAAGATTACCTGGAGGAGGGGGCCAAACCTGTTTGGTAACCACAGAGGCCAGTGAATCCTAATCTGGAAGAAGTAGTGAAGGCAGAAGTGATCAAGCTGCTGGATGCCGGGATTATCTACCCTATCTCGGATAGCCAGTGGGTGAGCCCAACCCAGTTGGTCCCTAAGAAGGGAGGAGTGACTGTGGTAGCCAATGAAAAGGAAGAGCTTATACCAACAAGAACGGTGACAAGGTGGAGAGTGTGCATTGACTATCGAAGATTGAACGAAGCCACACGAAAGGACCACTTCCCTTTGCCTTTCATTGATCAAATCCCAAAGAGACTCGCTGGGCATAGTTACTACTGCTTCTTGGATGGGATGTCCGGATACTTCCAGATCCCGATTTCCCCAGAAGAGCAAGCCAAGACGACATTCACATGCCCTTCGGGACCTTTGCTTACTGACGAATCTCGTTTGGATTGTGTAATGCCTCGACAACATTCCAGAGGTGCATGGTGGCCATCTTTGACAAGCTAGATGGGGAGATAATGGAAGTATTCATGGGCGACTTTTCAGTCTTCGGGGATTCGTTCTCTCATTGTCTGGCCAACCTAGAGAAAGTCCTTGAGCGATGTGAAGAAAACAATCTAGCCTTGAGTTGGGAGAATTCCCATTTTATAGTCCAGGAGGGCATTGTGTTGGGTCACAAAATCTCTAAGCAGGGGATTGAGGTGCATCGCACCAAAGTTGAGACAATAAGCAAACTACCTCCCCCTAACACAGTTAAAGGCATAAGGAGTTTCCTTGGGCATGCGAGGTTTAACCGTCGTTTCATCAAAAACTTCTCGAAGATCGCATTGCCCTTGACCAAGCGTTTGGAGAAGGACGCCCATTCCTTTTCACAAAGGAATGCTTTGATGCTTTCAACATCCTTAAAGAGAGACTCACCAATGCCCCCATAATGGTCTCCCCAGATTGGAACCTCCCCTTCGAGCTCATGTGCGATGCTAGTGATTATGCAGTGGGAGCAGTTTTGGGTCAAAGGAGGGGTAGACACTTCCAACCTATTTGCTAAGCCTCAAAGACACTAAATGATGCTCAAGAGAACTACACAACCACGGAGAAAGAGCTGTTAGCAGTAATCTTTGCTTTCGACAAATTCAGGTCTTATCTGGTGCTCTCCAAGGTTGTTGTTTACGCAAATCACTCTTCCATCCGCTTCTTGATGAGTAAGGCGGATGCCAAGCCTCGGCTGATTCGATGGATCCTGCTGCTGAAAGAGTTCGATGTGGAGATCAAGATAAAAAGGGGGGCCAAAAACCTTGCAGCTGACCACCTCTCGTGGCTTGAAGGACCGGGAAGTAGCACACATTCGAGAGAGATAATTGCAGCCTTCCCTGATGAGCGTCGACTCGCCCTCGCCGCTGCAGTGAGTATCGCCCCTTGGTTCGCCGACTTTGCCAATTACTTGGTTGGAAAGCGGCTACGCAAGGGGATGACTACCCATGAGAGGAACAAGTTCTTCTCCGAATTTCGTGCCTACTTCTGGGACGAACCTCACCTTTTTCGAATTGGGACCGACGGAATCATTCGAAGGTGCGTGTTGGAGGAGGAGATGGAAGTTATTATGAACTACTGCCATACGGGGCCAGCTAGGGGTCACCACGGAGGCAACCAAACTGCAAGAAAGGTGCTCTAGTCTAGATTCTATTGGCCGAGCCTTTTCCGGGATGCCTACAAATTCGTGAGCCATTGCGACACATGCCAAAGGACAGGTAATGCTTCTAATTGAAATGAGATGCCCCAAACAATTTCTATCACTTGTGAGATTTTTGACGTTTGGGGCATCAATTTTATGGGATCTTTCCCCTCGCCTTTTGGTAACAAATACATCCTTGTGGTCGTAGACTACATCTCGAGGTGGGTTGAGGCTCAAGCTCTCCCCACCAATGATGCAAGACGAATCTGCGGATTTCTGAAAAAAGCTGTTTTCACGGTTTGGAACCCCAAGGGCTATTGTTAGCGACCAAGGAACCCATTTTCAAGGGAAATTCGTTAAGCTCCTCGCTCGCTACGGTGTCACCCACCGGGTATCCATGGCCTATCACCCCCAAATTAGTGGACAAGTCGAGCTATCAAATAGGGAGCTAAAACGGATCCTGGAAAAGACCGTGGATCAATCCCGCAAGGATTGGTCCGCAAAGCTCGATGATTCTCTATGGGAATACCGCACGACCTACAAAACACCAATAGGCGTCTCGCCTTACCATTTGGTGTATGGCAAAGCGTGCCACTTACCCGTAGAGCTAGAGCACATGGCTTTCTGGGCCACAAAGCTTTTGAATATGGACCCTAGTTTGTGTGGAAATGAAAGGAAGTTGCAGGTGCTTGAACTTGAGGAGTGGCGTCTCCAAGCCTATAAGAACACCAAGATTTACAAGGAGAGGACAAAGCGCTTGCATGATGCTCGCCTGAAAGGAGGGAATGATTTCCAGCCGGGAGACCAAGTTCTCGTGTACAACTCCCGGTTGAAACTATTCCCTGGGAAGCTAAGGTCAAAATGGTCGAGCTCGTATGTGGTAACTCAAGTATTCACATACGGGGTGGTTGAGATCTCCCACCCGGAGGAAGGAACGTTCAAAGTGAATGGACACCGCCTGAAGCGTTACCTCGGAGGAGAGGTGATGCCACACAAGGAGGTGGTGTTCCTGCAAGATGCATGACCCGAAAGTCTCCGTCTAGCTTAAGACGTTAAAGAAGCGCTTGTTTGGGAGGCAACCCAACGAAGGTTAGCCAGCATGAACTACTACTACTATGTATTGTGCTTGTAATAACCTCGCTTCGAGTGAGTCGTATTGTGCTTGTGTGTGTTTTTTGTTGTCTCTCCTTGAAGCTGCAATTATTCTACCCCGGTTCGATTCCTACATCCACTCACAAAGCCCAATTAGTAACATCACTCTACCCCTTTCTTACGCCATTGAGGGCAATGCCGAGTTTAAGTGGGGGGGGGGGGGTAGTCTTCTTGTGTGCTTGTGTGAGTGAGATGTTTCTTGGAGCCTTTTGTATGCCCAAATTTCAAAAATTTGAGAGGTCCAAGCAACGTTTGCATGTTCAAAGTGACCGGATGGTGGGAAATTCTCGTGTTTGTGGCATTAATCTTGAACTGTGCATGTGATTGAGCATATCCTATGATGATGGCTGAGAAGTTCATTAGGATAGGGCAAAAGTTTAGTTCTCAAAGTGTGCATAAATGGATGAAGGTATTGACTTGATCACTTGTTGTTTACAATTGCCTTGCATCGTGTTTGTGAATGGGAATAGATGGTTGGATAACTAGGTAGCCCGTGAGCTTTGTGCTGTTCATTTCTTTTGGTGTGATACTTCTCTCTTACCACGGTGTGTAGCATCACAAGTTATCACTAGCAAGTATGATGGAGGCATAGGATTTTCCCATGCCTCGAAAGTTGATTGTCCCGAGATGCATCATCCCTTAGTCAACCCGTTTGAGCTATGTGATTCCATGGGTCGTTCTCAGTTTAGGAGCTTTGTTCGTGTGAGCTTAAATGTGTTAGTAGAACGACCCCCAAATCCTTTTTTCGTGTCCAAACATTAGTTGCCCGTGTGTCCCGGAACTCTTACCATTGAGTTTCCATAGAGGTTCTACATAGGAGGTTTATGTGTGGTTCTTTCTCGGAGTGCCAAATTGAGTGTCGTGTTGGATTTATTTCCTCAAAAAGAGACCATTGGTTGATAAATGTTTAGGTGGCAAGTGTTTTTACTCTCTAATACCCCCTCAAAAAGAAGGAAAAAAAGAGAAAGAAAAGAGAAACGAAAAAGAGGTAATAAAATAGGGTAAATAAAGTAGAGAGTGCCACGGAAAATCAAAGTACATGCTCTAGGAAGGGGTTTCTTGGCACCCAAGCCAATGAAACCCCCATATTGTTTAGAACTCCTTCACTACCAAACCTTAAAAGAACTAGCAAGAGTTGGCCGAGGAAGAGTGCTTCAAGGTAGTTCATGATTGGTGATAGTTGGAAGGGAGAGATAAGGGTTTTGGCTGATGCTAGTGGCCTTTGATCGAAGAGAAGAGTTTTAGTCGAAACCATAGACCCTTCGGCTTTAGGTTGAAGATGTAGAACCTCACGTCATGATTGCCACCACCCAAAAAACCTTTTCACCATGTCACAGCCAATCGCCAGTCATCTGAACCCGTGTCTAAGACCTCCAAATGAGCTAGTGGTGACAACCATCCCGTGAACTCTAGCAATTAGAGGTTACCGCCGTGGTATTAAGACGATAGGGCCGAGAGGTTACGATTGTGCACATCTTTTGCACCAAAAAGGTCCGACCCCACTGGTGTTGAGAGTGAGCGATTCATTCTTGCTTTGCATGTCATATCATACCCCGTTGAGGACCTTTGTTGCATTTCCATTTGTTCCTCAGACTTAAATTCCATGCATGGTTGGTTGTGGTCGATAAGTGGTTTTGTTGAGACTTGCATTTATCCATGAATAAGTTGAGAACTTTTCGTTTGCCCATTTTGGTGGCTTTGAATGTAGTTTGTGGTGGATGTCGGTATTGCATGCAACGGTTCATGTGTTGATTGTCAGTAAACATCGAGAATTCCCGCTTCGTGCCCTTTGAGTTGTCCCCAAAGAATTTGTGTAGGTTGAAATATTACCGCATGCGTGAAATGGTTTGCTTGGGGACAAGCAACGTCTAAGTGTGGGGGAGTGATTCGGGCCTACTTCCACATATTTTGCCCTCGGTTTGCTTAGATGTTTGTGCCAAATTCGCTCATCAGAGGGTTGTTTTACGCGAGGTTCTGTGTGCTTGAGTGCTTTTCAGGATTTAAAAGGTGGAACCAGCCTCAGAGTCGAAGGATTGGCGAAAAGGATCGAAAACCGGGAGAAGAGGTGAAAAAGCGCAAGTTCACGGCTAAAGGCAGGAGTTCACGGTCGCGCAAGAACGTGAAGAAGTGGAGTTGACCGTGAAGAGCAAGGCGTCCAGAGCCAACTTGAAGGTTACTGACGCAAGGCGAGTTCACAGTCACTAAGATCGTGAACACAAACAGTTGCCCGTGAACTGCCGTGATCGATGCGGTGCGTTTTGGCGCAAGGCGTGAGTTCACGGACGCGTTTGAGAGTGCACGACCATGAACTCAGGCCCTCTCGTGTTTAAAAGCTGAGCTGCAAGGAAAGAGAAGAGGAGAGCGACTTTTTGTTTGAGAAACACTTCTTCTGCATTTTAGAGAGAGAACCAGGTCCAACAGAGAAGAAGGAGTTAGGGCTTGGCTTCAAAGGAGGTTTTGGGAAGATTTCCCCAAGGAAATCCCAGCTCAAGGTTGAAGAAGAGAGGAGACATCCCCACAAGATGATTTCCACCTTTTTCTCCTTTGTTCTTCCCACTTCTTCCATGGAGTAGTCCTCCTCCCACTTGGGTGTAGTGGAACCCTAAACCCTACTATGTAGTTTTCTTGTATGTGGTTTGAATGATTGATATTGGGCATTCTTCAATTTAATGTTTGAGGTATTTTCACCATGATTTGGCATGCTTATGCTTAGCAACTTAGGGGTTGTGCATATTTTGTGCTTAGCATCCTAGGGTTGTGCATATTTTGTGCTTAGCATCCTAGGGTTGTGCATATTTCGTGCTTAGCATCCTAGGGTTGTTCATAATTGTGTTTAGCACCCCTAAGTTTTTGCATTTAGGTGCTAGAAATCTAATTTACCAACTTAGCGTAGTTTATAAAGGAAAATCCCCCTTTTAAGGGAGACTCAATCGAGTTGGTTTTCCTTCCGCTTTCCAAGCCACCTAAACTAGGTCAAGTTAGGGCAATCCGAAATATTGAATTGAACAAATCGATTAATCGTGGTTAAACCGTCCGACCTTAGAGTTGAGTGAGGAAGTAAGCCGATTACCGATTGTCTAAAGTCTAAACCAAGAGGGTCGGGTGACACGACCTTTCATCTTCACCTCGATTTAGCAATCGAGACTGTGGTCCCTGACCACATACGCTTTCCTCTACGGTTCACGATTAATGTGCTCAAGACAATCGTTCCATTCCACGTAGCATAGTAGCGGTTTAGGGGGAAGCAAAACCCAACTGACTTTCCCACAAAAGAGTTTTCAAACCAAATTACTTTTGCTTTCTTTCATTTAAATTGGCAAACCTTTAAACGAAAGTTTTATCGCTAGATAATGATGTCAACAAATGAAGTAGGGGTAGACGGACCGGCCCGGGTCGATATATAGATACTTGCCCTATACTACACACGATTAGAGTTTAAAAACTTGGGCTCTAATTGGGATTTAATTGTAGTGTAGATTCGAGCGAGTCACTCCGCGATTACAACTAAGACTACTGCTATGGTGTATCCTTCATGGAGCACAGCTCCGCAAACTACAGAGAAAAAGGAAAAATGGATAGTTGAGACAATTTGTCTTTGTGTTGGATTGTGTTTTGTCTTCCTTGCTCCAGGATGTTGCTTCAAGTTTTGTTGCCATGATTTGTCCAACTGTTCTCTCTCCTACTCCCAAAAAGTAGCTCCGCTTAGCCTCTACGCAAGTCAGTTGTCGCCAACAAGTCTCTAAATGCATCGCCACGTCATCCTATTTCAATATGGATGGTACCGTCCAACTAGTACTTTGGATGACATCCATGATATGGGATGGTCAACATCCAATTAGTCATTTGGATGGTGTCCATGATATTTGGGATGATACAATCCACATTCCACCATAGGGTTGGATGGTATCCATGATGCGAATTGATCACCATCCACTAAGATGTTGGATGGTATCCACTATATGGGATGATACCATCCACTTAGAGGCTGGATGGTGTCCATAATGTGGGATGGTCACCATCCACTAATAGGTTGGGTGGTGTCCACTATATGGGATGGTACCATCCACTTAGAGGCTGGATGGTGTCCATAATGTGGGATGGTCACCATGCACTAATAGGTTGGGTGGTGTCCACTATATGGGATGGTACCATCCACTTAGAGGTTGGATGGTATCCATAATGTGGGATGGTCACCATTCGCTAATAGGTTGGATGGTGTCCACTATATGAGGTGGTACTATCCACTTAGAGGTTTGATAGTATCCATACTGTGGGATGCTACCATCCACCTACATGTTAGATGGTTACCCTGGACTCGGCACATGGTGACCAAGCACTTTTAGGTCAACCAAGTGGTATTTTAGGAGGGAAAATATTTTGGTGTAAACAGTAAGGTGCTAACACTAATGGGTGTTAGCACCCTATCCGGTCCCAAGTCATAATCCAATAAACCTACGTGCTTCTCTCCTTTCCCAATATCTCGTGGATTTCCTACTCTGAATCTACAACTTTCCTCTCACTTGTATTTTTTATGGGTTGGGTCAGTTACAAAACTTATAATTTTGTTTTACTATAAAACTATATATTGAATGGCTGAGATTGAGAGAAAAGTGATCTTATGGGCCTCCTTTATTCCTTTGAAAGGGTTAAGGAAGAAAAGTAGTAGTTTGGAGAGGGCTAACCAAATTTTTAGGGCTTTTGATCGAATTTTGTGGGATTGGCGTGAATTTCCAGGTGGTTATAAAAGCACTTTTCAAGTCTCACATGAAAATTCAATTGACCTAATCTTATTCATTTTATATAAGATTTCAAAAAATTTGCACATAAAAAGCAATATTTTTGTGCTCTACAAGATGATATTCATTTTCATATTTTTTGAGCAAAATATTTTACGTCATCTTACTATTGTTATATCACTATATTACCACTTGTAGTGGTATGATGTTGATATTATAATGATATAATGTTGGTATGATAGTGATATGATGTTGGTATGAACTCTTATGAGAAAATGATTTGATGACATCATATTATTGTCATATCATGATATCATGTTGGCATGAGGTCTTATGTTTGACAAAACATAAAAAAATGAATATATTATTATGTATATTTTAATTAATGTGTACTTTATATACAAATGAAGGAGATGTTGTCAATATAGAAATATCATATCATGAAGATATGATAGTAATAATACCACAATCAACACATGTTTTGAAAACTTTATTTTCTCTTTGCTAAAAAAACAGCAAAATGAACATTATTGCATAGATCATAATTAATACGTTCTTTCATTGCAATTTTTTTTTAAATTCTAAGTTGAAATGAATGATATATGTCCCGATTAAAAAAGGATTAGAAAAAATGTATTCTCTTCTCTAAATCCGTGTCATTACAACAAAAACTCAAAAGGCAGGAAGCGCAGAATTACGAGTCCTTTCTTCCTGACTTTTTTTTATTGAGAATTAATTTGACATGTTAAATATGATTAGAATCAATGAATCCGTATTAGTAATAAAAATTATTGAAAACTTTACGATAACACGGTAACAAGATGAGAGGTTAATAGAGGGAATTGCGCCCAGGATTGAACAAAAATAACAAATAAGGCATATATAGTACTTATATTAATCCATTGTATTAGTTCCTAATATCATTCCCCCATCTATGGCATTCAACTTGCAGGTTCAGTTTCAAAAAAATTATAAAACCTTTCGTCACTCTATACTCTCACATTCTACAAAAGGTCAAAATTGATTTGGTTTTTCTTCTTCTTCTCTTCTTTCTCAAAATTTCAACTCGTGATCTTCCAATGGAGAAGATCTATGACAGGTATTCCCAAAAGTCACAAGGCCAGCACGAGTATACGAGGTTGTGTTGTCTAATGGTAACAATATTTGTAGCTATTACGATCTCCATAACAATGGCGATGGTGACATTCGCAACGTTTTTCGATCAACGAGATCCTGGTCTCGTTCTTCGCATCAACTTCGAAGAGCTGGTCGATTTAAGAAACACGACGGATGGGAGAAGCTACGAGAGCTTGAAGTTAGCTTTAAAATTCGACGGAGATGTCAATTCAATACCGGAAAAGGCGACGGAAGGAACAATTGTTACGATCTCGAAGGAAGACCGTGAGGTAGCTGCTGAACTTATAACGACGAATGGGGCCAGGTTAAGACTCAATGTGGGAGTACATGGAAGAGCAACAACGAGCAGGAATGTGATCATCAGGACGGCAGAGCTTTTAACCACGGTTGTGCGTAGCGTCACTAATGGTTTAGGGGCTGATGAGCGCACGATGATTCGGCTGCTTCTGGTGATTTGCTGGGGCTGCTTCTTTTGGAACTTGTCTCTCTGGTTCAGACTTTCCTCGTATGTCAATCCTGTTAGTTTCTATGGAGATCATGTTTAGAATCGTTTTAGCAATTGGATTGGTATATATGGTTGCTTTATGTTGTTCGAAGTTTTGATAATTTAGTAAAATCTCTTGTGCGCACACCTTTGTGTATTGTAAATGATCTATTGGTGAATCTTTATACAACGATCATGTTTTATTACGGGCACATTCTTTTCTATAGTAGATTATCTATTAGTAAGACGACTGTCAAAAGCCATTATGCATGTCTTGTATTACGTATAAAAATTAGCAGATAAAGGTTGGATTTTGTTATAACTAAGCAAGATCTTAATTTTTTGAAGACAATTAATCATCGCTTAATATTTATGAATGACAATTTCGATACCCGAATTATTTGATATGCTTTGGGATCCACACATCAAAACCCTTTGGCCATACCTTGCCTCATTCTCAACCATATTTGTCTAAGTTATAGTTTAATATTATACTGTTTAATATTTTAGCTCAAATCTTATCTCATTATCCGAGAGCCTTCCTTCCTTGAATAAATTTCCTTTATATATTATGTCATAGTGGCTATTTTGTATCGTTCCAATTTTATCAAATGTCCCCGAAACTTCATTTTTATTCGGTAATTTTTCACTTTAGACTCATATGAATGGTTAACTTGTCTCGACCCATCCTAAGATAAAATATCTGACACAAAACAGTCAAAGGTAGGGATGACAATTTTGACCTGATTCGTTTTACCCGACCTGTTTGACCTATTTTGATGAGTGTCCGACCCGGCCCGTCGGGACGGGCATGTGTACTCTTTCTCGATCTGACCTGACCCGCTCCATTCTCGATCCGTCTTTGCCTAAATTACATGTAATTTTATTAGAACTACTTATAATTTTACTTTTACTACTGCATATTTATCCTATAATAAAGTTTTAAACATGTGAGAACTTCAATTTTTAAATAATTAAACTACCTTTATCATATTTTACTTTATTTCTTGGGGTTTCAATGAAAAAATTGTATATTTACTCATGGTTTTCTTCTAAACTAAATACCCATTGGATCGACTTGTCCCGACCCGCAACCTATGATGAATTACCCCACCTAGACTCGAACTGCTATGAGGCAAGTATGGGTATCGAGATAACCGCCCTGGACCTGCTCTATTGCCATTCCTAGTCAAAGGTGTGAATATGCAGGTTCTCTACCAATGAGGTAGGGATGTAACTATGGTATTAATTACCCACTGGCCAGACCCAACCTTGAGAGTGGGGTAGGGTCAATAAGTGTTTAGGGCCAATAATTAGTGTGTTTTTGGGTATTACCCTCAAATCCATTATGACCCATAACAATAATTAGTGATTTGAAATATCTCATACCAAAAATATTGAATTTATTTGTAAATTTAAAGGTTGGGGAGTACTACAATGCAAGGTACCAAAACACAAATTTTCCACTTCAATTCCTGGACCTATTTGTAAAAAAAATTAGGCACTAGTTGTAAGAAAAAATAAATTTGGGTATCTAATATAGTTCTTCAAATAATAATTTGTTGATTTGGGCTGACCCGCATACTTGGCCCGAACCGATCCAGTCCTACCCAAGTGGCTCAGAAAGGTTCATGAGAAAATAGGACCGGGCCGAATTCGTAGTTTGACTCTACATGATTGGGTATTTTAGGTTAGTTCTACGATCATGGTTGTGTTTCGTTGCCATTCTAACCCTACTGAATGCATCAAGAAGATCTCTATATAACTCACATAATAGATTTTATATGGTGATTTGTATAGCTGCAAGTATTTTCTTCTACTGGGGAGAGTGCACCAGTCGATAATGTTGCATAGCTTTTGTTATTTATTAGTGTCCAAAAGCAACAATACTCACATTAATCTTATTGGCGCTAGTGATTTTGTATTATATTGTGTATGACTGAACCAAAAACAGATTACAAGCAAAGCTGCATATAAAATGGAGGAAATGGAAGATGTTTTTAACTTTTAAGTAGAAATTTAAATTGATAAAAATAACCACAACTACGATAATATAAATTTCTTCCTTATAATCGAATATATAGCCTTGATCAACATATTTTTTTTTTTTTTTGATAATGGTGAAATAAGTTAAGCTTACAAAAGGAAAAAGAACAAAGAAGGAAAAACAAAAGAACAAAGGGGAAGAACTAAAGAGCGCCAGCCACCACCAGAGATCGACGGCGCCAAAACACACAGTACAGACCAGAAAAGAAAAGAACGAACAGAATAGATGGAAATCGACGACAAAACCAACAGAAAAGCAACAGAAGCAAAGCACCGAGCTGAACAAAACTCCACTGACATGGGCGCCCAGAGATTAAGGAGATGGATGCAGAGGGGGATTACTTCCACCCTCTGTGAAGAAAACTCTCGAAAGCACCCTGGATTTGAGATGCTAGAACCACTGATCAGCCACCAATCGATCCACCCTTTTTGCCACTGACAGCCAATCTGCAATATCTTTACCAATGCCGACGCAGACCTGCTCCGGGGTAGTCCTCTTGTCCTTGAAAGTCCTAGCGTTCCTCTCACGCCACAACCTCCAACAAAGACCATGAAGAAAAACCTTCGTGCACCATTTTGCCGGGTCAACCGGGTCTCCGCTCCACCAAGAACAAACAATGGACTTAATATCCAGATGCTGGGCCCTAAAATTCACAAAGGCTGCCATGATCTTCCAGACTTTACGCGCGAACCTGCAACTAACCATCAGATGATTAAGGGTTTCCTCCTCCTCTTCGCACATGACACAGCGGCTCGGAATCGCCCAACCCCTCGATTTCAGCACCTCATGAGTTAATGTCCTCTTGTGAACAACAATCCACAAGAAAACGCAGATCTTGAAGGGAACCTCCGCCTGCCACACCACTTTCACAGGAAATGAATCAGATCCGAGATAGCATTCCCGCACAAGCTCTTGGTAAAGGGATTTGGCGGTGAACCCCGAGCGAACCGAGGGGTGCCAAACGATGCGAGCAGGACCTGTAAGATTACTGTCAAATCGCAAATTGTTAAGAAAATCAAAAAGCCTTTCCTTTTCTCTCTCCGCTCCCCCTCTCAAAGAAAAACGGAGATTAATCTCCCAAGAAACTCTCCCCTCCCCCCAACTCACAACATCAGGAATCCGGCACGAAGGCAACTCAGCCGCAGCAAAGATCCGCGGAAATTCAGTAGCAAGAAGTACCCCCTGATTCCAAAAGTCATGCCAGAAAGAAATTCCAACTACCGAACCTGGATCAATGTGAGCGAATTTCCAGAAAAGATTCTTGAGCTTCATTATCTGCAACCAAGGACTGAAACCCACAGCTCTACACGGCATACCGGGTAACCATTCTGAATTCTCATTGGGAAATTTGAAATTAATCATTTGACGCCACCAAGAGTCACGTTCCAACGCGAATCTCCACCACCATTTGCAAAGCAGAGACAGATTCCTGAGTTTCAAATCGGTGATACCAAGCCCGCCGAGATGTTTCGGAGCTTTGCACTTTTCCCAAGATACCAAATGGATTTTCTTCTCTCCCCGTGGTCCAGACCAAACGAACTCTCTCTGTAATTTCTCCAGAGTTTCTATAACCTTTTTCGGAGCTTTGAAGAGACTAAACATATAAATTGGTTGGGCCGCCAACACTGCATTGCACAACACAATTCGCCCACCAAGGGAAAGCAATTTTCCCCGCCAGCCTTCCAGTCTCTTCCCTACTCTGTCGATGATAGGGCTCCAAATTGCCATAGAGGAAGGGCTAGCTCCGAGAGGGAGACCCAGATAAAGAGAGGATAAGAATTTCCAATCGCACCCAATGATCTCGGCCAATCTTTCCACATTATCAACTTCCCCCACAGGGAACAGGACACTCTTCTCCAGGTTAACTCTAAGGCCCGTGATGCACTGAAACCAAATCAATGCGGCAGCCAAGTTAAAAGCATCTGCCTCAGATGCATTCAAGAAAATTAACGCATCATCGGCATAGAAAAGGTGGTTGACCTGCCCTCTTCCTTCATCCTCATCGATAAAGAAACCTTGGATTAATCCGCCTTCTTGCGACTGAGATAGAATAAAGTCAAGTACATCCATGACGATATTGAACAGGAACGGGGAAAGAGAGTCTCCCTGTTTTAAACCTTTCTGAGCTTCAAAAAACCCCCAGCTTCACCGTTCACGAGAACCGAAAGTTTGGAAGAGCAAACAATACCACGAATCCATTTTTGAAGCCTCGGATTTAACCCCATATTGTTCAGAGCTTTAAGTAAGCATCTCCAATTTACTGAGTCAAAAGCTCTCTCAATATCCAACTTCAGAAGAAGTCCCGGTCTCTTACTCCGAATTCTACTGTCAATTAATTCATTAGCTATCAAGGCAGCTTCATGAATTTGGCGATTCTTGGCACCCGCAAACTGCTGTCTGGATATGATCTTACCCATAAAAGGTTGGAGACGGCCAAAAAGGAGTTTCGAAATAATTTTCTGAAGGCTCCCAATCAGACTTATAGGTCTGAAATCTTTAACCTCCTCCGCAGTCTCCTTCTTAGGGATCAAACATATAAAGGAGTGAGCAACTGAATCTGGCAGGAAACCAGTAATGAAGAATTCGTCCAAAGCCTTTAAGATATCCCCTTTAATGATGTGCCAAGATTTTTTAAAAAATTCCAAAGAGAAGCCATCCGGACCCGGGGCCTTATCTCCACCACAAGAACTGATCGCCTGCCAAACTTCACTCTCAGTGAAAGGAGCAGCAAGAATAGAGTTTTCTTCAAGAGTAATAAGGTCCTTTTTGAATTTTCTGGGAAAAGGCCTCTCTTCAACATCTTCCGCAAATCTGGATTTGAAATGATCGATAAACACCTTCTTCAAAGCATCCTTCCCAACCACGACGCCCCCGTCAACTTTAATGCTATTAACCCAATTCTTCCTGCGGTTACTATTCGCGACTCGATGAAAATACGCTGAGTTTTTATCACCCACACCCAACTACACTTCCCTTGATTTTTGTCGCCACGATATCTCTTCCATGATGAGGATCCTATCCAACTCAAGCTGCGCAAGACTTCTGTCCTGAATCATGCCATCTGTGATCTGGCCTCTTTCCTCCGAATCATCAATACTCTTGATCTTCTTTAAAAGATATTCTATTTTCTGACCAGTCCTACCAAAAACCTGAACGTTCCAGATCTTGATCATCTGCTTCACTTGTCTAAGTCTCTTCCCTGCTCGAAAAAGAAACCCAGAACCCTCCACCGGAATGCTCCACCAGCCTATCAAACTCTGCATAAAAAAATCCTCCATCAACCACATGTTTTCAAATCGCCAGGGTCTATGAACACTTCCCAACTCTCCCCATTTAAACATGATCGGATTATGATCTGACTCTACTCTTTCAAACGCTTGTAGGGGGCCAGGAGACAACAACTCATCAAAAATCAGATTGACTAATGCTCTGTCAATGCGAGACAACGAAATATTACTACCGCCACCACTTCGCGTGAAACGAGCCCCAGTAAGAGGAAGATCAATAAAGCAATTTTGGTTAATGAAAGCATTAAACTCCTCCATCAGCTCCCTGCACCTATGGCTGCCTATAAAATCCTCATCAGACCTTACCAAATTGAAATCACCCAAGATGCAGAGAGGATCACTGTATCTCCTGCAGATAAAGTTCAATTCTCTAAGAAATGCCAATTTATCTTCTTTATCTTGCGGCCCGTAAACAAACACAAACGACAAGATGCTGGAACACTGCCTAGATTGGAGTCTCACCGCCAAGGAGAACTCTCCCACCCAGGAATTAACCAGAATAAAATCTTTAATGTCCCAAAAACAAGCAATGCCACCTCTAGTGCCGATCGCATCATTCGCAATCCAAGCAGAATACCTATTGCCGCTAATAGAAGAGATAAGGGCTTGCGAACACTCACTCCACTTCGTTTCCACCACCCCTACCACCGAAGCATGGCATCTCTTAATAATCGCTTTCACCCGAGCCCGCTTATCCGGAGCACACAATCCCCTCACATTCCAAACTAGAGCTGACCCATACATAGAGGAAAACGAGCGAAACAAAACAAGACCGAAATCAACGAGGCACCACAATCAACTGACCTCCTCCACACGTCTATGTCTAGTTCTGATCCTAGACGAGGTTTGCGAGGCAGGAAACATAGATCCAAGGCGATGAACCTCCATCTGCAGCTTAGTCCTGCGTCTTCTACTACCCTTGATTTTCAGGGAGGTGGCAATCACGCCATACTGATCTTCCGCAGACATAACATTATCGGGAGTTGAAAGTTCCAGAAGAGTGCTAAAAGTCTTTCCAACCTCCAGAAGCCGAGCTAGATCTTGTTCGGCTCGCCATTCTTTCAAAAAGGATTGGTCAACGGGACAGTATTCCACAATGGCTAGCGGGTTCTCCTCCACATCATCTGATAGAGAGGGGGAAGCATCCACGGCGTTTTCGAATTGGGAGTCCGCGCGGAAGGCCTCAGTCAATGGGGAAACAGAAGGAGAAGAAGAGGAACATGAAGGGCTAGGAAGGGAAAGGTACAAGGAGGAGAACTGGGGGAAAAGGGGCTTAGAAGTGGAAGAGGGGGTAAGAAACAGAGATGGATAGGCATCAAGAGTGAAATGAAAAGAGAAAGGGCTGGAGAAAACAGAGCTCTGGAGGAACTGGATAGACAAATTATTGAAGGACAAAAGGATTCTATCTGGTAGAACAACCACAGAGGCGGAACGAGTTGGATTGGGCTTATCCACTACTAAATCAGAGCAATAAAAGGACTCTGAGGACGGTGACGGGCTAGGCCCATTAAACAAAAGAGGGTTGGGGAGGGGTCCAAACTTCCGGACCCAAGTCAAACGGGAGTGAGGCGAATGGGATTTTGCCTGGATTCTGTCCCCATGCATGCACTGAGGGAGATCAACCGCCATCTCGGGTGCAGAAGAAGCCTCTTTTCCTGTCATCAAGCCGGTTAAGCTTCCCGAGACCGGATGAAGCTCAGTCGGAGGAGAAGCCGCCGACGATGGGATAACGATCGAAACTTGCACGGCAGCATCCCCCCACTTCAGGCAAATCGTCTGAGGCAAACCCTCTATCGACTTAACCTTAATCGAGACGAAGGGATCTTCCCAGTTCGCCCAACTAGCATCCACAAAGCCTCCGCATAAATTCCCGATCTCTTGGCAGACGGTTCTAGAACGAAGATGAAAAGGGATACCAAAAACCAGAATCCACCTTAGACCATATTGACTGCAGAAATCAGTGCCCACCTCTTCTGTCCACGGTCGTAAAATAACATTAAAACTTTTGAACTTCTTGCTCCTGGTAGTCTGAATGCGGACAGCTTCATGACGGGAAGGGCAAATCAGCATCCAATTGTCTCCAATCCTTCTGGAAAACGAAAAGCCATCTCCAAGGGACCATTCTTCAACAGCCCAATTCTTAAACTCTTCCGAAAAATCTGAAGGGAGCCCTTTGTACCACGCATCCACAAACTCAATCCTCAAGCACCGATTAAGGAAGGTTCGTCTCTCCTCAATGTCTTCTTCAGGAACAACGATGCAAGGTTGATCCCCGCGAACGGAAACGGCGGGCGAGAAGGGGGTCAACTTCGACCCGCTCACCACTGAAGCAAAGGATCTTCCAGGCGTCACAAAGGAAGAGGGCATCTGTTGACTATAACCAGGAGCTTTCCGAACTGGTGACAACACCTCGGCTAGATCTCTCAGGCCCGCATAATCGTTCGGGATTAGGAGATAGAAAAGCCTTCCATCTCTCCTCAACTCTGATAGTTTCAGGCCAAGACCCAAATGATTCTTAAAGGATGAGAAACATAGATCCCGACCTTCAATCCTTTTGGAAGCATTAACAGACTTAGGCTTCCCACCTCCACCGAGGGACCGAAACTGAGAAGCCAGCCAAACAGCGTGGCCAAACTCCAGGAAGATGAACCGACATGCCTGCTTCTCTTCAACTGAAAGTCGCAAAACCTCCCTGTCGTGGAAACTCCGCTGCTCCACCCAGATCTTTTTATGCCCTACCGATACCCCTTGTCGCTGAACCACCACGGATCTTCCACTTATCGATTGCTGACGAGCCGGAGACCTGCAAGAAAGAACGAACTTACGAAATCCTACCCCTAACCCAGACTCTCTCTCTCTGCGACTCACTCCCTCTCTAAGACCCATCTCTCTCACTCTTTTTTGCTGTGTTAGTTGATACTCAACATATTTCTTTCCTATGCATTTCTTCAAACCAATTAGAAGTTTCCAAGAATACTCTATATTCCTCCAAAGGTCACATCAAACATGTTTCTATCTAAGTAAACACTATCATTGTATTTAGCATTTGATAATTTTCTTATCTTCGAAGAGTAACCATGTCACCATATATACCAACTTGGGTTTGAGTTAGCTGGGTATGTTATCAAATTATTTCTGGTTAAAACAAGATCGAACGAGACAGTTCACTAAATGATGAGAGTTGCATGAAACTTAGTTAACGAATCAATATAAGTCAATTGTAAGACTTGAATCTCTCCCATTCCACTAAATAAACCAACAGTCTTCAAGCCTCACTTCATCAACCATTTGTTGCTTTCTCTACCACTCAACATTCCATCCACCTTTGACACTTAGATTATTTATGTCATTTATACAATTACCTCAATGTTTTGTAAATGAGAATTCGTGTCTTCATTGTTCAATTTTTCCAAAGGCTAAACAAAAATATCTACCTTTTTCTACCGATGTTAGCAAGTTTGTAGCACATTTTGATCTTCTGCAAATTGACATTTGGGGAAATGCCCCGGTTCAATCCATCTATATGGTCATTTCTCATTTGTACTTCTTTAATTGTTGTAGATGACGTACTATAGTCACCACACTTGCTTGTTTGTAGTGAAAAAGAAATCTGAAACAATTGATCACCATTAAAAAAAGAAAAGAAATTTGAAACAAGAAATTTGTTGAAACACATTTAAAAAAGAAGTTAAATTCGTTAGCATTGACATTGACTTATAATTTGAGATTCCGGAATATTACAACTCCAAAAGAATCATCCATTAAACCACATGTGCATATACATTTCAGCATAATAAAATTGTAGAACGGAAACATCAATATATCCTCAATGTTACAAGAGCTTTACTCTTTCAAGCTTATATTCCTAGTTAAATATGGAATTTTGTAGCAATATATGTTGTCCATATCATTAATAGGTCCTCAACACCTTAACAACAAAACACCTTTTGATATATTAAATAAACATCCACCAGACTCAACCTATCTGAAAGTATTTAAATGTTTATCATATGCTACAACAATTCAGGATACTAGAACAAAGATTGATCATAGAGCTAAAACTTGTGTTTGTCGAGGATACCCTACTGTCACTAAAGATTAGAGATTGTATAACCTAGATATTAAGGAAATTCATTTATAAGGATGTAATTCTCCATGAAAACATATTTCCATTTTTTGGCAAACCCTCCATCCCAATCTGGGTTGTTACCAGTATATCCCGAACCCCTTCTAGATTTGGGCCTTCACCAGCTGTCTAATCAGCCATCACCTTCTAATCCACCTTCAGGATCCTCCTCTATTACACCACTTCATTAGCAAGACATTTCTTTTGATAGTATTCCTCTACAATTAGCACGAGAATCACCTTCACTTCAACAAGGCGAGTTTACTCCTACAAATCATCAACATCAACCACCTAGAAGATCTGATAGAGTCAGAACTATTAAGTGAGACATCAGTCTCCATTAAACAACAAGAATATAATTTTTAAGATGCATGTTCTCCCTTATACCTCACTCAGTACCCAACACATACAGGAAATTTGCATTTTCGCTCAATTTGGCTGGAGAACTAACCTCTTACAAAGCAACTTCCACAGACCCTAGATGGACCAATGCAATAAATTCTGAACTATCTTCTCTTCATAGAACTCAAACATAGGTCCTTGCTGACTTACAACCTAATACACTAGTGGTTGGTAACAAGTGGATGTGTAGGGTAAAACACATGGAGTAGATTATTAAGATACTTTCTCAATGATGTCGATTATAGTGTTGCTACCAAATTTAATTGGCCCTAATGTAGGATCGTATTCACTCGGGCTGTTCTCGAAACCGTTACTTTGGAAGCGAGGTAAGGTTCTTTTAAACAAGATGTCAGTTTCGGAGGTCAAGGTTCCTCCGGTTTTGCAGAATGTAAGAGTTCGGAAAAGTAAAGCGATGTAGAAAAGTAAATTCTTAGCTATTGGAGAAGTGAGAGAGTAGATAAGGAAAGCATTGCATAGGCAATGGTTTCCCTAGGTATCCTAACCACATGCCCCCGATGATGGGAACATACAAGCTGTCGATTTCTTATTTCGTTAGATCCCACCTTGTGTCGAAGTATTTAACCAAACTAATGGACGACAAGAACCCTTCAGATTTCTCCCTTGGGGCGTCATGATATTTGATCGAATGAGGTTCGATTGAGTAGGACCGTTATTTCTACCATCCTAAATGACTATGATTTCGATCCTCGCACCTCGAAGGAATGCAAGATCGACTAAGCAATCATTCCAATCAACAAATAATGAAATAGTGGAAATCAAACATCATACATATGAAAATTAAACAATCTTATTCACCAAATCATTGAGTTTAAATGGTTAGAACCCCTAGGGTTCGAATACCTACATAAGTAAGGAACTTAGCCAACCATGGGGAGGGATTCCTGGATTTTCATCGATGGAAATGAAGACACTAGGAGGCCACAAGAATCGGCTGCTGGAATATAGAAAATAGGTCATAGGTCCCCGTTCTTCCATCGATTATCCCTTTTAGGGCGAACTTGTTATAAGTGAAGAGGCTTTCTCTGTCAGTAGAGTAACGAACCATCCTTGGCCTCGTGCCTCCTCTCCTTGAAATCTACATCTAGTGCCCTATTTATAGATCTTCGATTAGCTTTCTGAGGAGGAAAAATCACTCTTCTTGCATCACTCGGCCAATCAGAGCGCTCCAAACATGTGGCTAGTGAATCAGGATATTCTGGGATAACTTCCTAACAAAGTGGACGACTCTCCAAAAATGGCGCCATGGCCTCTTTTTTATATTAAGAAAACAGCGATCCGGGTGCCGTTTTACTTTGACATCTGATCTTCAAATCCTAACTCTAGCAACTTGGGCTCGATGTCCCCTTCTCATTCCAAGTGGCCCAAAAGGCTGCTTTCACGTGCCATCATATAGCCCCACACTTGAACTTTGCTTTTCCCCAAGAAAACCTAGCCTCAATATCTTTCTCCTTACTAGATCTTCACGATATCACTTGACTTCCAATCTTAGGTAGTGGATCATAAGAAGCTTACAAGGTCAACCCTTGCACTTAGAAACCTTTAATCCTGGCAATGATGCCCAAACTTACTTCGCAAGAATGAAATGATTCAGTTCTCACGAGTTGGGGTTCTCTTTTCCTTCCTCAAGGTTTATTTCACGACTATTGGGACGAAGCCTATGTAGCTTTATTAAGAATCATTTGCATTCCTTCCCACGTAAGTCGTTTTGGACATTTTCGTATTAAGACGATCTTGCCATGCCGCATTGCACTTTCGTGCCATTTTATATGCAGAAGGGGGTTGCGCGTTGTACTTTGGTACTTAGCAAGCCTGATCAAACAAGAGTGCTTGCTTCTTTTCATTGATCGTGCGGAGGGCCAATGAAGTCAAGGGGTGTCAGAGGCTTTATCCGTGCCCTAGGAAACACATCCTCAAGTTGGAAATCCTATCATACGGGTGGAAATTTTACTTGTATTAGAGAGGAACTAACATCATCTCGTAGGCGTGCCCCGTCAAGACTGAACTAGTATCTCTTCCAAACCCGAATTTTTACGAGGATAAGATGCCTCCCAATTTAGTTACAATGACATCATCTGTTGATGTAGATTGAACGTGGTAGGATATCAATTGTGCGAAGCTACATATCGACCCCATTTGGGCTTTTAGCATAGAGGACTCCTTCCTTTGAGGAGGAGTTCGAAAAATCTTAAGGAATTGTAGGGAGCACCAATTCATACGTTTTCCTCTAAAGATGGATCCAAGTTTCACGACAAGGACATCCTTCATAGCCCCTACATCAGCCTACCTTACGTGTTAACACGTAGAGTAGTAATTCAAAGTATGACGAATTTCAAAATTGCTTTGGGAATGGAGCAGTACTCGAGATTTTTCGAATTTTATGCGCAAATGCACACACAAAATTTCTTTCTCGTACACGTAATATGCATGTGACTGCTTGGGGGGGGGGGGCATCCGTCCTTCTCATGGACGTGATTGAAACTATGAAAATTAGGGATGAATTCCCAAATTGACAATTTGAAAATAAAATTTCTGGCTAATTCACAGCAACAGCCGCGGTCGTGAAACTAACTGTGAACCTGCGACCACGACAAAATTTCCTACAAAGCAAGGTTTGTGCAACTTTTATATGTTATGTAGGAAGCACGCTTCCCCATATGCATGAACAATAAGAACATGGTACATTAGATAAAAACCAGACTACCTAAATCCCACCCCACACTTTAAATGAGAAAACGTCCTCATTGGACTGCACAAGAAGATAAGGAATAAGTAGAACAAAGTTACCATATTGCCAAAAATCCAAGCTAACTGTGAGTTCCTTGATGTTTGGTTTTCAAAGCAAGAAACAAATCTAAATAAAGGGTGGAAGGGAAACCACTCCCCATACATAAACAAAAGGATACATCACATATTAGACTCCACCCTAACCGCTGCTAGTGTCATCAACATCCAAGTACTAGCCATACGACTTTTGAGGAGGAGGTGGAGACATTGGCTGTTGAGTGCCAAAGTCAGCGTCCCAAGTCTGGAATGAGGGCTACGCTACAACCACATTGCCTACTGTTACCAAAGGAAAACATAGTTGGCATCAACACTTGAATGAATTGAAGTTAGCTCGCGCTCCATGTAGTCACGAGATCTCGCCACTTGCTGATCAATATGTTGAAAAAATCGTCTAGGTACCAAAGTTTTTGCACAAAGGAAAGAGGAGCTGCTGAGGTAGAAGCACCATCAGTCCTAGGCACTTCCCCGCGGAGTGTGGCTGGCAGAGGGCACGGTCGAGTGACCAGCTCAATGCGGCGCCTTTTACCCATCACCCATTCAACGAAGGACGAATTACCGTGCAACAAATCCACCCCTAAAATGGTGAAGGAACTGACCCCCACACGTTGTGCTCTAATGCAAGGGACGAGAAGCTCTTCTCGATCCTCTCCCACACCTCATGAGGGGTCTGGGATCTATCCTGGTCGTTGCAGAGAAAGTCGGCGACTGTCCGTATGTAGCCACCACCTGGTAGTTGGTTCGGATTCCTCTTGGATACGATTTTGGCAAAAATATCCGCAATGAGCCACCTTAGGTGCACCCAGAATCCATCCCCGCTTGAATGGAATATAAGCATGTGACGCATAGAAGGACGATTACCTTCTCTATAGTGGCGCGATGAAAGGAGGCCCGAGCGAACTGCTGTACTTATCATGACACTATATAATGGAAGTGTTGTCGGTGGGTGGTGTTCACAGCCAGCTCTCTAAATGAGATTTCAATTATTAATACAATTATATGCTTTGAAGGGTAATTAGGGAAATACCAAGTTAGTTTGGTTTGGGGTGTTACAGGGCTCCTAAGATCATATCCTCATCAATCTCGAACTCATCCTCATCCTCCTCGTCAAAGTGCACAATTTTGTGCTGGCGTCGCTAACTGACTCCATAGCTTCCTCCAAGATGGGTTAACAAATGTCAGCCTCTTTCTTTCAAGATAGCTCAGCCACCTTACTGGATTCTCTAAGCAGTTAATCGTCAGTGTTATGCCAAATGTATGCCCATATAGCTTTACAAAATCTAGCACTTCACATCTTATCCCTATTGCGAATGTGTGAGCTAGATGGACGTTTATGAATCTGTGATTACGATATTTGCAGATAAGCCCCTAGTAACGATGCCATGTTGCATGAAGTGACACTAATGGACATTCTATTTCGTCAATCCTCGCTCCTAATCTACCGTTTCAACCCATCATCTACCACTTCATAGATATTTAAACACCATCCTAACGACTAGGATTTCAATCCTTGCACCTCGAAAGAGTGCAAGATCGACTAAGCGATCATTTGAATAAAAAAATAACAAAATCGTAAACTGAAGCATTACAATTTATACATATAGAAATCAAACAATCGCAAAACCATGAAGCCACATGAATTGGCGGCTAAAACAGAGGAAAAGGCCATAGGGAGGCGGTTTTTACTTTGATTCTCCCGCTCAAGGTGAAATCGTTCTAAGTCAGGAGGGCTTTTCTGTCGATAGAGTAATGACCCTTCCTAGACCTCTCATCTCCTCTCCTCAAACTTTACCTCTAGATCCCTATTTATAGATCTTTGATTAAGATTTGTGAGGAAGAAAACTTGTCGCTTTCTATGTCATTTGGCCAATCATAGTGCTCCAAACATGTGGCCAGCGAATAAGGATGCTTTGGGATAGCTTCTTGACAAAGTGGACGACTCTCCTAAAGTGGGATATCAATTGTATACAACTGTAAAGGTGCCAAAACAAAACCCGACCTGACTAACCCGCCAGCAACGTTAATTGACTAAAAGTCAATGACTCGCAACCCGCCCGATCTGCAACCCGATTGACCTGTGACCCGTGACCCGGTGGCAATAGGTTGGGTTGGGGGCGGATAGTGCATATCTGTTACCCTACCCAAAGTAGTTATGCTTTTACCCGTACCCATACCCATATAAGAAACGGGTAGAAAATCAAAACCATGCGCATACCCTTTCGGGTATCCATGGTTATCCATGAGCAATAATTTATCTTCATAAATCCAACCAATATGTTAACATTCACACTTATTTTCATACTACGTAAGAGGAAAAGTACAACAATAATTCACTATAATGAATAAAATTAATTAAAACAACACAATTTCATGAAAATAATATATTTATATGCTAAATATAAAATATGTTAGAGAAAAATAATGATTATTCTAGACAAAATACATATTTATGTGTATAATCGGGCGGGTTTAGGTTGGATAGTGAGAAACACATACCCAACCATTACCCACAATATTCGGGTTTGGGGTTTACACTACCCGATTAGGCCGGATTCGGGCTGATATCCAAGGTTACGAATCACTTTGCCATCCATATTGCCATCACTAGGTTAACTTGTAAACCTACTAACCCACAACCCGATTAAAGCGAACCCGATTGACCCATAACCCAATTAAACCCGTAACCCGATTGACCCTAACACGATTAGCCCAACCCCAAAAAACCCGTAGCCCGCCTGATTGACCGAATAATTACTATATTATATATTATGTAGTTTTTCAAAACGAAGTTTGTTTGTTGTCAGTCTAAGTAAAACTATTTTTTTATTTTTATAAAGGAAAGTTCAAAAAATTAAATTGAGTTGAAATTATGTATTTTTAATAAAAGAAAGAAGGAAAAGTTTACAAGGTCGTTTTTATCTGTGCTCTGACTTCTCTCTTCTTTCGCTACATCTTTTTGCGAGAAAACCCTAGTATGATTGACGGGGATGGCCAATCCTCCGCAGGAAAATTGGGCGCAATTGTTTGGGGTTCGAGCTGATAACCATTTGCAGTATGTTCCGCCAGTTATGGTTGTTGGGGAACTTGTTATTCCTCAATCGTTTCGTGATGAGGGGATGGGAGATGGAGGAAATCGCTCGTCAGACAATTCTTTACCAGGCCGCCGAGCTTGTTCAAGATTCGTCGTTGGGTACATCGGTTTTGGGGAAGGGAGGGACATGTTTATGTATCCCCGCTGAGTGAAAATCTCTATCTATTCCAGCTGCCGGGCTCGGATTCCTGCACCTGGATTTTTTAAAATGGTCCTTGGAATTGTGACAACAACCCATTATTTGTTCAAAAATGGACTCCAGGGATTCACCCACTCGCATTGAATCTGGGACTGCTTCCAATTTGGGTTCAGATTAAGGGTTTGCCATTGGAGTATTTACAGTGGATGGGTTGAGTAGAGTTGCTAGCATTTTGGGGGGTGGAAATTTGGTTCTTAAATTTTTAGAAAAAGAAAGAAGGGGGAGTTTTAGTGATTTGGTTTATAGGAAGAGAAAGAAGTGTGAAATTTTGATATTTTCAACTTTTTTTTTGGGGTGGGGGAAGAAGAGGGAAATTCGGTGTTTCAAGTTTTGGAGGGAAAAAGGAGAAGGAGTTTTGGTGCTTTCGTTTTTAGAAAGAGAAAGAAGTGAGAAATTTTGGTATTTTCAACTTTTTGGGGGAAAAATGAAGAGGAAAGTTTGGTGCTTCAAGTTTGGGAAAACTAATGAGGAGACTTTTAGTGCTTTTGATTTATAAGAAGAGAAAAACGTTGGAAATTTTGGTGTTTTTGATTTACAATAAGAGAAAGACGCGAGAATGTGCTAGATTTGCGAGGTAGTCAGCTACTACGTTCGCCTCACGATAAGCATGTATAATCCTAACCTTCCAATCCCGCACAAGCCAGCGTCGTATTCTGCAATGGTTGAGTAATGAAGGTGGTGATGTGTGGGTGTCTCTATGAGTGAGTGTCTTCGCTGTTGTTGAATCTGTCTGCAGAATCACCTTTCGAACTCCTGCCTCCCAAGTGAGTCTCAGTCCATGCCCAATCCATGCTAACTCTGCACCTGTGATCGAACCGCTCAAGGTTCATAGTGAATGCCGTAATGAAGCGGCTGTCGTCTCCCCTCATGACTCCGCCAGCTGCTGAGCTGGAAGGAGAATGGATAACATATCCATCTTTGTTTAGGCAAGCCCACCCAGGCTCTGGTGGTTTCCAGCTGATCATTCTTTTAGTACGGAGTTCCCCGGCTCCGGTTATGACACTCTCCTTCTATGAAGGTTTCAAAATTTGTTGCTTCAACTGTACAATATTAGCTTGGATTTGTGCATTAGACTTTAACTCACCCTGAAAGCAGAAGTTGTTCCGGTTCTTCCACAACAGCCAACAGGTACTCGCGATGATCGTACTATCCAGCACTCTACCACGCCCTGAGGTGTAATGGATGATCCTCTCTGCAAGGTCCCGATCAAAGAAATCATGGTCTGGCTCGTCATTCGGTAGTCCAGCCCAGGTTGCTCGTGCGAAGGGGCAATCGCGAAATATGTGCATAGTTGTCTCCGGTCCTGTGCCACAAATTTTGCAGTTTTCATCGTCGGTGAAATGTCTCCTCTTCCATTGCACATTAGTAAGAGGTCTCTAATGCATCGCTAGCCATAGGAAAGTTCTCGTTTGTTGTATGGTTGGCGTCAACCATATAGCTCTTCATCTCGGGTGGCGGTGAAGCTATGTTGGGTCTTCCTCTCCGGTGATTTCGTACGCCAAACTGAAGGTGAATGCGCCATCCGCCGACAGTTCCAACAATGGACGTCCTCGTCACTTTTCATGGGCACCGGGTATAGTAGTGACTCGCTCCGAATATCACAATAAAATCCCACTTAAGGCCCAAGTATAAACCTTAGATGGGTGCAATATAGGGCAAGTATGTTTAAATATCAACCCGGACCGACTCATGTACCCCTACTTCAATTGTTTGAAACATTATCTAGCGGAAAGTTGTTTGTTGAAATCTCTATAATCTACTATTTAAAAACAAGACTTGAAAAGTAAAAGGGTGGAAAACTCTTGGTGAGAAGCTTCACTCGAGAGTTGCTTCCCCATAACTAACTACCATGAACCGTGGGATAAAATGAACCAGTGTGTGACAAGGCAATTGTGACCCGTAGGAGGTGCAACAATGGTTAGAAACCATCCTCTCAATTGCTAGGCCAAGGAAACATTATGGCTACAATTGTAGCCCTCTTGGCACAAGCAAGTGAGGGTTGACTTACCTTCTCCCTCAAACCAAGGTTTGGATGACATAATCACAATTAACTTAGGTGTCTAATTCAAGCTAGAGGTTTGCCCTTCATTAACCTAGTTAGGAGGCATGGAATGCGTAAGAAAACCCAGCTCAATTTTGAGCCTCTTAAGATAAGGGGGCTTCTCTCTAAGCTAGGTTAGAATAGCACAATACATTGGCAAGCACACATAACGCACAATCACCATGAAAAATACCTCAATTCTTAAATTAAACACCACTATCACACTATCAAACCCAAGTGAAAAAGGAAACTACTCCATGCTAGACAAAGGAAGAACACAAAGGATGAAGAACGAAACCATCATTGTGATGCCTCCAACTTACCATGTGCTTGTAGAGATCCTCTCTTGAAGAGGAACTTCCAAAATCTTCACATGGAGCAAATCCTAGCCTCTTCTCCCTCTTGGTTCGTGCTTTCTCTCTCTAGGATTCCAAGAAGAAGAAGGTTTCTCTCGCTTTGGGCTCTCCCTTCTTCCTTCCAGCTCTCAATTTTAGTCAGATCGCGCCCAGTTCAAGGTCCTAGTTCACGGTCGTGAACATCAGGCCGGGACCACAAATACAGATCAAAATGCGTAGTTTCACTAAAGGATTTCACGGTCCATGGCTCCAGCTCACGGTCTTAGCGATCGTGAACTGCCTCAACGCCAATAACCTCAAAAAACACCTCTTGACGCTTTGCGTTTCATGGTTTGTGGTTCCAGTTCACGGTCCTGGCGACCGTGAACTCCAATGTTTGACTGTGAACTGTGGCTGAATCTTCCTCTTTGCCCGGTCTTTGCACCTTTTCTTCCAACTTTCGACTCCAGGGTTGGTTTAACCTGTTAGAGTCTGAAACACATAGAAACAAAACAAACCTAGTGTAAAACTACCCTTCTAGGAGCTCAAATGCCACAAACGCCCAAGAGAAACGGGGATAAAAAGTGTACGATTAGGCCAGAATCACTCCCCCACACTTTCACGTTTGTTTGTCCCCAAGCAAACCATTTTACACAAGGTAATATCTCAACCTAACCAAATAACTTGGGGACAAATCGAAGGGCACCAAGTGGCGAATCTCAATGGCTATTAGCAATTAACACGTGGCCCGTTTCAAGCAATATCGGCATCCACCACAAACGACATTCGAGGTCACCAAAAACGGGCAAACTAATAGTTCTCACCTCGTTCATGAATCAATGCAAGTCTCAACAAGATCATTTATCAACCATAACTGGCACCTCTGGATCGGGCTCCACTAGAGCCGGGTCAACTACCGGCCTCATAGCTGCTGAGGGTCGAAGTTCATCGACGCACTCGATCCCTCGCTCTCCTTGAAGCACCAACTTCATGTTGTAGAGAGTCTCCGGTGGGAAGGGCTCTGTCTGGCCAAAAATGGAGCACCTCGTCATGTCCAAGTCGAAGTACCTAGCTAGTCTCGTGATAATGCCCCCATATGCATCGTGTCCACTCTGTTCCGCCCCAGACACGGTGTACTGATGCTCTATCATCGTCATGTAAGTGGTGTCAAACCCCATGGCCTGGGCGAAGGCATTATATGTCAGCTCACATGGCTGACCTCCAAGCATGAAATCCACGTGGGGCCTACTCCTCTTGCTCGTCGGGACGACGTGGGAGAAGGTTGAGTAGAACTCCACACAGAGCTCATGATAGATCAGCTCATCCACCGTCAGCAACTGGCGCCACTAGGGGTGACAAGCAACCCCCGACATCGCGGCTTGGCACATGAACTTGTTCAACAGGTCCAGGTGCAGCATCCAGTACGGTCCAACCGGACTGTCCCTCTGATAAGCAAAATTCACCCCGAACCGCTCGTTGTTCACCAGAAAACTGATGTACTCATGGTCCAAATTAAGCATCCTGCAAAACCGACAAACATGCACCATACGTGGAAATAATTGTCATTCTGAACTCATTGGGAGGAAAAGGAATTCCCCCCCACACTTATATTTCCACTACGGGTCCATGCTATTGAAAATAATTAAGCACAAGCACACCGAGACATGATTCTAGATGTTTCATTGTTTATCCACACAAAAGTTCTAACCCAAACCATGCCATGGTCGCTACCATCCACCACTCAGGCAAAGAAATTCCACAATCATTCATTATTTTATTTTTGCTCTTGGTGGGAAAATTTCACATTTGAAAGCAATTTGTCCTAAATTGTGCCCACCAAGGTGTAATTAAGCTCATTCAAACATATTCAATATTCATGCATCACAAGTCACCTAATCCCTCGCCCTATTTCGAAGTTCAACATTCAAGTTCTCCTCACTTCACTCCCTAATTCGATTCTCCACAATTTACAAAGGCAAGTTCGAAAACAAACCTGGAAACTTAAGTAGGATTTTAGAGGAAGTGAGGGCAGGGTGAGGGAAGCAAAAATCTGGCCGAAAACAGGCCGGAGAAGACTCGTCGGTGGCTCGCCGACGGTGACTTCACCGAAAAAAATTGACTCCAAATCCCCCCTAAGTCATAGTGAAGGCCGCCCTTGACGAGGGGATATTGGGCCTGAAATTTGTTTTTGATTTGGGTGGTCGGAGGGCGGTGAAAATTGAAAAATTCATCATAAAATTAAGGGTTTCTGATGAATTTGAAAGGATTCCGGCGAGTTAGGGTCGTGAAAATGCGGATAAGACGTGCACGGGCCCTTTTATAGGCAGACGCCAAGGTTCACAGACGTGTTTGCCAGTTCACGGCGCTAAGACCGTGAACATAGCTCGCGGACCGCGAATTGGGGTAAAAACGACGAGTTTTCACAAAACGCGGAACACTCTGGTCCACGGACGCTTTTGGCAGTTCATGGTCGATTAAGATCATGAGCTCCAAGTGCAAACCGTGAACTAAAGTGAAAACAAGGCATTTCCGAAAAATTTTGACTCGAACTACTCCACCGTGCCTACTATTGATCGTGACACAACTCAAAACACCCAATCACAAATACCTAGCACGTGGATACCACTCGACCACTTGAAACTCTTCACTTGACACAAAAACAAAAATAAGGAAAAGAAAACAAACCTACGTTGGGTTGCCTCCCAACAAGCGCTAAGTTATCGTCATTAGCTTTGAAGGTTGCGGATCTATCACACCTTTGAACGTGATGCCAGGGAGAGTGGATCCCACCGCGATCTAAGGGCAAGGCATGCGCCTCCCAAATTAAATTCCACGAGATGGCCTTCTTGGCCGATGACTTTCGCTTTGCCCTTTTCCTTCCCCGGGCATTAGCGTGATACATCCTTTCCCGCCAAGCTCTTTTCCATCCTTCTTTTGGGCGAGATACCCTTGCTTTGCTTTCTAGCTGCACGTCACCACAAGGAACAACAATACTAGTGGGGTTTACCTTGAAAGGTTCTCCTCCACTTGCATTCACCTGGTTCACTTTCTTAACATCCTCACTCGTAGGCTTAGGTTCAATTCCAAGAGTGATTCTCTCGTCACCATCCCTCAGAATCAAAGTTCCCTCATTTACATCAATTAACGCCTTGGCCGGTGGCAAGGAAAGGTCGTCCTCTAGTATGAGTGGCATCTCAGAATCCTCACTTATATCCAGGATCACAAAATCCATCGGATAACAGAATTTTCCCACTCGTACTAGCACGTCCTCCATAATACCCATAGGACTAATGATAGAGCGATTGGCCAATGTAACACTAAGCCTCCGTAGTCTTTATGTTCACCCATGTCTAGCCTCTTTAAAAAGCTTAAATGACATCACATTTATGCTCACCCCTAAGTCCGCCATGGAATTTTCTATGTGATGAGTACCGATGCAAAGAGGTATGGTGAAAACTACCTGGATCGGGTTGCTTCTTGGGAAACCTGTTGAGGATGAAGATTGAGCACTCCTCGCCTGGGTTGACATTAGAGAGTTCTCAAACTTCGGATTCTTGGAGAGAAGCCCCTTGAGGTATTTCAAATACCTTGGCATGTGGGCCATTGCTTGGAGCAAGGGAATGTTGAGGCGGAGTTTTCTGAGCATCTCCATTAAACCTCCACATTCAGCTTCCAATCTTTCCTTGTGCACCCTCGTGGGAAAAGGTAGAGGTGGCGTGTACTCAGCCATTGGAAGTGGCATTGGCGGTACCTTCCTCGCCACTCCTTTCTTTTCTCCACCCTCGTGTAGAGGGTCTCCTTCTCCTTCACTTCTTTGGAAACTACCTCCGAAGTCACCTTCCCACTTCTCAATTGAATTTCATTCACCCTGACATGATCCTTGGGTTTTGTAATGGTTTGAGAGGGTAGGGCTCCCTTTGGTCTCTCGGTGAGGATCCCAGCAAGATTGTCGATTTTGCACTTCCAAGTTCTTGAGACTTACTTGATGACTTCGGAGTCCCGCCTCAACCGATGTAAACTTGGAGGTTGCTACATCCATGAATCGCTCAATCTTCTTGAACTTATGAGAGCTTGTACTCACATAGGTGGTGACTAAACTACAAGTTTAGAAAACTTGTCGACTTGTTGTTGTTGTTGGAACCCTTGACCACCTTGTGCTTGGTATATTGTTGGAAGTTCGAGTTTTTAGAATTTTGAGGCCCCTTAAGATAAGGGGGTCTTCTCTCTAAGCTAGGGTTAGAATATCACAATAGATTTCCAAGCACACACAATGCACAATCACCATTAAAAATACCTCAATTCCTAAATTAAACACCACCATCACACAATCATTCAATCCACACAATCAATTACATGATAGAAGTTAGGGTTCTACAACACCCAAGTGAAAAGGGAAACCACTCCATGCTAGACAATGGAAGAACACAAAGGATGAAGACAAAAACCATCATTGTGATGCCTCCAACTCTCCTTGTGCTTGTAGAAATCCTCTCTTGAAGAGGAAACTTCCAAAATCTTCACTTGGAGCAAACCCTAGCCTCTTCTCCCTCTTGGTTTCGTTCTTTCTCTCTAGGGTTTCAAGAAGAAGAAGGTTTCTCTCACTTTGAGCTCTTCCCTTCTTCTTCATTCCAGCTCTCAATTTATAGTCAGATTGCGCCCAGTTCACTGCGTGAACATCAGGCCGGTACTGCGAACACAGATCAAAAACACGCAGCTTCACTCTAAGGAGTTCACGGTCCATGGCTCCATTTCACATATTAGCAATCGTGAACTGCCTCGACGTCAGTAACCTCTGAAAACTCCTCTGGACGCTTTGCGGTTCACGGTTTGTGGTTCCAGTTCACGATCCCGACGACCGTGGACTCCAATGTTCTGACCGTGAACTGTGGCTGAATCCTCCTCTTTGCCCAGTCTTTGCGCCTTTTTCTTCCAACTTTCGACTCTGGGGTTGGTTTCACCTGTTAGACTCTGAAACACATAAAAACACAACAAACCTAGCGCAGAACCACCCTTTTAGGAGGTCAAACGCCACAAACGCCCAAGAGAAACGGGGATAAAAAGTGTACAATTAGTCGCGAGTCACTCCCCCACACTTACACGTTTGCTTGTCCCCGAGCAAACCCATTTCACACAAGGTAATATCTTAACCTACCAAATAACTTTGGGACAAATCAAAGGGAACAAGTGGCGAATCTCAATGGCTATTGGCAATTAACACATGGACCGTTTCAAGCAATACCAGCATCCACCACAAACAACTTTCGAGGTCACCAAAACGGACAAATGAAAATTCTCACCTCGTTCATGATTCATGAATCAATGCAAGTCTCAACAAGATTATTTATCAACCACAACTAACCATGCATAACATTCAAGCAGCACCTGCGTAACCACATCATGGGGTAATTAATGGTTAAGATAAACATGATTCCTCTCACCATTTTTTACAAAGTTTGCCACTGGTAGATCAGGGCTTCCGGTGGTACTGCGGGGGCAAAAGTCGCCAAAGGCTCGCCCTCGTAAGCGAGCGGTCACTCCAGAAATTTGTTCATCGTCATTTCGAACATTTCATACAGTTGATTATACGGTCATAGTCTGGTCCAAAATAAGGTATTGACCCTAGATTTTATAGTGAAATCAATATCAGAACAGTTAAGTAAAATCGTAAAAACGTAGGATTTACAATTTAAATCGAGATTTGAATACTTTGGTGATGAGTACCCCAGATTGGCAATATTGATCTTTTTGGAGGAGATCTCTAATAGACAAGCGATCTCAATCTCTCTTGATTCTAGTAAGCAAAAAAAAAAAAAAAAAAGAGTAAGCTGCTAGTTTAAGCAGCAGCAACCAAAAAATGAAAAATGAAGTTCATGTTTTAGGTTTGAGCACGGAGAAGGTGAAGGCAGCTGCCCTGAGATATTGCAGCAGAGGGAAGAAGCCATGCAAACACTCCTCACTGATTTCAGATTATTTTTCGGACGGAATGCTAGCTAGAAAACTCAACAACAGCATATCCGGCCCACTTTTCGGATGGAATGCTAGGCTAGCAAAGTCAGCAGCAGCATATCCAGACCACTTTGTAGGACTCTATATGAAGCCGGAAAGCTGAAGATGTGAAACATTTAGCCAGCTAGCCAAGATGCATGGGGTTTTTCAATTGTAGGAGTGCTTCACCCTCCCAAACGTCTTGATGTTCATGAGACTAACCTCACTTCGGGCGTCTCATGCTCGGTATCCTATTTTGCATCATGTTTACTATGAGCACGTCATCCTGGCTTATCAAGCCTTTCTGGCTTATATTGATGGGATTCCAGAACCGCGCACTTTTCAAGAGGCTATTCGTCATGCCCACTGGCAAGGAGGGCCATGGATAAGGAAATTGCCAGCACTCATGGCTAATGGCATGTGGCGTTTAGAGCACCTCCCTCCAAGTAATCGTTGTATGATTTGAAGTGGGTGTTTAAGGTTAAATATTATCCTGATGGGTCGGCTGAAAGATACAAGGCTGGTCTAGTTGCCAAGGGTTATACGCAGATAGAGGGTGTGGATGTTCCTGATACCTTTGCACTGGTCGCAAAATTAGTCATGTGTTCGTTGTTTGTTGGTCGTAGCAGTCAGTCAGGGATGGTATTTACACCAACTTGGCGTCAATAATGCGTTTTCTTCATGGGGACTTGTCTGAAGAAGTTTACATGAAAGTTCCTCCTGGTTTCGGTGTTGAAGGAGATTCTTGTGTCCGCTCCGGTTGCAAAAATCTATCTATGGATTGCGACAGGCGTCTCAGAATTGGTATCAGAAGTTCACTGTTTCGCTAGGTGATCTCGGATTTTGTGCCTCACCTGCTGATCATTCACTTTTTCAATTATAAGAAAGGGTTCTACTTTTGTTGCAGCTCTTATTTAAGTCGATGACGTTATTTTGGCTGGTAAGGACATGGATTTCATCAATCATGTGAAGAACTTTTTGGATCAGAAGTTCAGCATCCAAGATCTCTTGGGGTTCTTCGTTACTTCTTAGGTCTTGAGGTTGTGCTCGTGCTCCTCAAGGAGTCGCCATCAGCCAGCGGAATTATGTCATGGACATTCTTACCCGAGGTTGGAGGCTTACGGTGGGTCTCGTCCGATTGCTTTCCCGACGGACTAGCAGAATCATCAGCTCAATAAACCATCATCAGGACTCTCTTGTGGATGGGTCTTTCTTATGTCTCTCTTTTCCGCGTGTTGTTCGGACTTCTCTATCTCAACATATCAGCGCACCGATAGTGCTTATGGTGTTAACAGTTTAAGTCGTTTTTGGTCATGCTACCTACGCAGGCACACATGGACACTGCTATGCGTATTTTGAGATATCTCAAGACTCTCCGGGTGAAGGTCTTTACTTCCCTCCGAACAAACTCCCTGAGTTGGTGGCGCATTGTGATGCAGACTAGGGTGGTTGTCAGTCACCCGTCGATCTACTACAGGTTCTATATCTCTCTTGGCTCGAGGCCTGATTTGTGGCGTACTAAACGTCAAATGGTGGTTGCTCGTTCTTTGGCAGAATCTGAATACCTTGCCATGGCTAGCACGGGTAGTGAACTGATCTGGCTTCGTTGGTTACTGCATGAGCTTGGTGTTCCTCAGAATCGCTCTACTCGTCTTTACTGTGATAATCAGTGGCACTTCATATTGCGGCTAATCCTGTTTTTCACGAGCGCACTAAGCATGTTGAGATGGACTGCTACTTTGTTCGTGAACGTGTGGATTTCTGGTGACATCGTTTCTCTTAAGGTCAGTTCGTAGCATCAAGTGGCTGATCTTTTTACGAAGGGTCTTGGAGGCAAATCGGTTTCGTTTCTTATTGTCCAAGCTGAACGTTCGTGATCTTCACCGTCCAGCTTGCGGGGGTGTATTGGTCTGAGAACAGCAGCAACCCACGTCGGCATCAGCCCAGCCCCAGTCAAGTGTCCTCTTCTACGTGCCCGGCAAGGATTCCTTTCTCCACCCGTGTAACTGTAGGGCAAAAGAGAAAAAACCTATATAATGATCCTGTAGGCCTCTTGGCCATGTAAACCATTCGCAGTCAATAATAATATCAGAGCTGGAAGAGGTGATCTCTCCCGTGAATTAGGTCCTGACAAATTGTCAGGAATACCACGTAAAATCTCGTGTTTCTTGCATTATTCTCGATTTTACACTCTAAGCGTCCAATTGTGGATATTCCTCAATTCATGCAATCATTATTATATAAATAGCGCCTAATTGGGATAAGGGGTTCACTGGAAAATGGGCGGGTCTACAATAACTATCCTGTGACCACACGGATTCTCCGTCCATCACATTCTAAAACTCCATACTATATATAGTAGAATATAGGGTGGCTATTTGGACCGGGACCGGATTAAAAAACCGGAAACCGGACCGGTAGATACCCGGACCGAGACCGGACCGGGTAGTAAACAATCCAATCCAATCTTTGGGCTTAGATTTGAGGTTAAAAAACCGGATAAAGGACCGGATAAGAGAGCTCAACACCCAAAACTTAAGGGTAATTTGCATAAACGGTCACAAACCTTTGCACTTAGTAACAAAACTTACCAACCTGCTCACCCTTTAAGGCTTTAGGCCACTCAAATCCCACAATCTCAATGTAAAATCAAGACCGAATCGGGACCGGGACCGGATCAAAACCGGACCCGGATCAAGACCGGACTGGATCCAATCCAATTTTCGGTCCTTATATTTCAAAAAGAACGGACTAGACGGATCAATTTGGGCCCATTTAACCGGACCGTATAGCCACCCCTAGTAGAATATATAAAGGGCGAGTTTAGCATTAGGGGTCCAGTGGGATGTTGTGCAGTCTACCGTAAGCTTTCTACGGACCAAACAAATCGAGTTTAGCAAGTTCTATTCACACTCGATCTAGGTCGTCCGTTTCCCATCGATCCCATAACCCCATGTTGCCGATCTCCCTAGATAGATAGATCAAATGGCGTCTAGGCAAGTCTCTGCATTCTTCTGTCTTTTGTTCGGCGGCTAGAAAAGAGCACCAAAGAGTTTCCCTTACCGTAGAGTGCTTTCAGGGTCCTTCTTCTTCTGGCATCTGTTCTTCTCCCTTTTGCATGCGGTCGTTCGTTGTTGTCTGTCCTTGCAAATTGCAATTTTACCTTCTCAAACCGTCGCTGGATAGAATAGATAGAAGGACACGTCACAAATAATGAAATTGGTCTCTTTGATTTACGATCAATGGGATGGGGGTAGTTGGGAGTGGTCTCTCTGTTTTGCGATCAATGGATGGGGGAAATTGGAAGAGGCCGGTAATTGAATGGCTGCTTTTCTATCTAAAACCGACAAAGGAGATTCAGCCACTCTGTGTGGCGGCCGATGGAATTGGGTATTCATAAGAGGAGGGTTACTAATTGGAAGAGGCTACCACACTTGATCGAGGACGAGGAGTTTAATTGCATGCAACATCCCTCTTACTTCTTTATTTAGAATTCTCAGAGCTGGCAGAGATAGTCAGAAGGGAGCAAAAATGAAAAACAGTAAGAATGATCAGAGATACAGGGGAAGGAGAAGGAAGTCATGGAGTACAGTCATGCATGTTAGACACATGTTATTGTCTTCTGCACCTGTAAAGAGAAGGCCTTTGAGAGAACAATTGTTAATTGAAAGTTACTCAGTATTAGTATTAGGAATTAGTATCAAAAGATTAATCGTATGGTACCGATGATTTGATCAATTTTTTTTTTAAATTGGAAGGTGATTTTTAGTGATATGAAATAGTTGAACTACGATAAAATTACGGTTTCAACATAAAATATCATACGCTAATTTTTGCATCATAAACTCTTGACAGTTTTACAATTCTTGATTATGATGTGAATTTGTGGATTAAGACAAATTAGTTATATTTTTTCATGCTTAAGCAATTGTAGGATTATTATACTGAAACTATGTTTATAAGGACTAACGAAAGAGGAATTTTGCAATGCTTTAAAGAATTGGTGCTTTATTTTTTTTATCTTTATAGTACAACTTGAAGTTGTACATTTAGCGTTATGGTACAATTTTAGATTGTGCCTATACTCTGTTGTAAAATCCTCTTATGGTACAAACTAAAGTTGTATCTTTATGTTATGGTACAACTTCAAGGTGTACTACAACATAAAGATCCAAATCACTTATGGTACAACTTCAATTTGTACCTTTAACGTTATGATACAACTTCAAGTTGTACTTTGAAGCACCAATATTTTAAATTATAGTATAAGTGCTCCTAACGAAATTCCTATTATGTATTGAAATTGTTATAGTTATGGTTATAATATGTTTTTAAAATTGTAATATCCTTTAGTAGGTTTCCCAGATTTCCTTTTTAATCTAATATGATGAATATTGAAATATTTTACATGTATTTTTCATGATATATTAATCTTTTTGCTCAATAATATACCTACAACACCGTTGACATATTTATGTTTATTCACACAACATACTTAGAGTATTCAACATTATTAAAATATATTCAAGAAAAGTGTGCACACCATATTATCAGATTTGTGGATTAATTTGTTACGCTAATTATTTGATATATCATCTAAACCCGCTGCAAGGCGCGGGCCAATTATCTAGTATACACTAAACTCAACAATCCTTCAATCAACTTATCAGATAATTTATTCTTCAAAGAAAACAAATATCTTAAAAATCAGCGCAATTACACATAAATATTTTACTATACCAACGAATGTAATAATTCAATTATATCTCGAGCTTAGTCCAGCACCAGGAATCCCCACGGATAGGGATCTCACTAATGTACATGGTCATGTGACACTCTGTATAGACCGACCCAGGGGCGGACCCAGGGGGTTTTAGAGGTGTCCCCGGACACCCCTAAATTTTGGGAATACGATTATCTAACCCCCGATGATAATTTACGTATGGACAAAAAAAATATAATTGATAGTGAGGGACATCCCTGAAATTTGAAAACATGATTATCCTACTGTCATTTGTGTATAGGAATATAAGTGGTAGATTGGGTAATTCAAATCTAGAACACTACTCTTATTAATAAACTTAATTTTCGTTGACCTACAACTCATTTGTTGTTCGATTTTGAAAAATGTAATAGTAAAATGTCATTTCCTATCTCTAATTATTTTAAAAACCTAACAATTAAACTAATTTCAAGCTACCCTTAATGCGTCAAGTGTTGAAAGAGTCTTTCAGCTTTGGGTTACATCGAGAACAAGTTTACAAATCGAATATGCGATAAGTTCGTGAATGATAGTCTAGTAGGGTATATAGAGACAAAAAATTTTTAACACTATAGACACCAAGTGTATTCTACAATTATTTCCGAATATGAAAACAAAACATGGACTTTTTTAACCTGTACGAGTAAGGTATTTTCAAATTTACGATTTTATTTTTATTAATTATTAATTATTTTTATTTAATTTATTTTTAAAAGAGGACACCTCTATGGAAAATCTCTGGATCCGCCACTGGACCGACCCTTTCTTCTTGATCCCCATAATCGACATCTTCCCGCGCATGGTCGCCGTCGCGGTAAGGTTCAGACTGCCGCTAACGATATCGTTGATCGCCTTGGGGTTCTCCCTCAGCTTCTTGGCCCGCAGGGTCGCGTATGCCGTGATGTTCATCGACGCATCCTCGGGGATGGTGTCGGCCAGGATCGGGACCCATCCCACGAGCTCCCCGTCGTAGGTTATGTGGCTGGTCGTGTTCTCGAACTTGAAGCTGCCGTGGTTCATGTTGCGAATGCTCATCACCATTTCGCTGGTGATGGTGTCCTGAGTGATGAAGTCGTCTAGCTGGAGCTTGGCTAACCCCGTGGGATAGAGGACGAGGTCCGGGTCGTGTCGCTTGAACACGGTGAAGGCGAGAGTAACTAAAACTACCGTGGTGATGACGGCTATAACCGTGGCTGATATGCAGCAGAGTTTGATGGCGTAGTTCTTGTCCTTCAGCATGGTTGGTAGTCTGTGGGGGAAGAAGAGAATGAGAAGGATTGAGTTGGGTAAGAAATTAAATGATTTGTTGGTTGATATGAGAATAAGAGAGGTGCCCTTTCAGTGTGGTATTTAAGAGGGCGAAATGGAATTGTATATTCATGACTACAAATTAGTTGATGCGAATTGGACGTAGGAGAATGGAACTTCGTCGGTCGCTAATATGCTGGTTCCCGAACGCTACTAGGAGAATTAGTTTTGGTTATCTTGTGCAGAAGCAGATCCGGGGTTTTGTGTCTGCTAATTTGATAAGTTTCTGTGCACTTGCCGTTGCCCAAGTGGCCGATGCTTTTGGGTGGCCGAAAGCGCATATAGGAATAAATAGCGGTAGGATATGATTCAATATCTGAATCTTTTGCAACGAGTTTTTGGGATAGATATATAGCCCATTCATTTCACACATCAATGCCATTGGTATCTTATGACGTTCTTTTCACATATAAAAGTCATTGTTATCTTGAGCCATATGACTTTTAGTTGCATTGTATATTTGAATTGGAGTTTCGCTACCTGAAAACAAGTCGATGTATTTATATTTTTATATATGGGTCAAAAATACTTTATCATAGGCTGGATTGTGTCCAAAAAGATGGTCCAAACTTTGAAGCTAAGAAGACTATCACTACGAGAAAAGTGGTCTTTGCCAACACTATGTTTGCAACACTTATCAAAAGTGTTGCTTATAATTAACAGTGGCAACACTTCTTTTAAGTGTTACTTAAAATGTACTTTACACAACATAAATCATTCATCACTTGAATTATGTCGCATTTGCTATATTATACACAACACTTATAACCCAAATAACTTTATGTTGCTTATTCCTCCATTTTAAGCTACATTTAAACTAATAATGTTGGGAAAAGTTAAATACATGATAATTGAATGTAATCTACCAATTAAGTAATGCAAAACAATTTAATTGCATATACACGTTGCATACTTTGAAGTTTTAATTTCTTGATGTGCATTTACAAAAAAAGATTAATTTAAGCTATAATGAAGACCCTACGTATATGGGCTTCCCCATCAAACTTATTCTCAATTTTAATTTACCAATAATAAAGGAAGAAAACTCTTCCTGTCCAACTCCAAAAACGAAACGGTGGAACTCATGGGAATAGATATAGCGCGGGAATAAGGCCGAATCCCAATCGCGCGCGGGAATCAACTGCTTAATTCCATAGAGCAATTTCTACCTCATCGAATCAGTCTCTCTTCTAGGCTTCTCTTCCAGTTTCGGCTTGAAGAATCTCTCGCACAAAATCCATCTCCAAGGAAGGCTCCCAATTGGATCGTTTAGTCCCGCAAACGATTTGGTCGTGAATCTGGTAAGTTATTCGCCTCTCATCAAATCAGCTTTCCAAAATCCCTAGCAATTGCATGCAAAGAACAACAAAATCCTTGTTATCTTTTGTAATTATTGTTGACTTAAGGTATTTTCTTCCTGCCTTTTGGTTTTCGCCCAACCCTTGAACCCCTTTGAGGATGGATTGGATTTAGGGATGTAGCAACTTGCAACAAGGGTGTGTTCTGTTCTACAGAGTTCTCAACTTCTATGCATTACTAATTAAATAACGAGGAAATTGTACGAGCTTAGGAAATTCCACTTTTTGAATAATTTTATTCAGGTTAGCAGCTTAGTGTCTCTTCTTTAACTGGGAAAGAAAGGCTGGTGGTTTGAATAAAAATCATGAGCCTTTCTAGGAACTTTAGCATTGCCAACTCTTTTGACTACAAACTGTCATGTGTGCATTGAATAGGTTTAGATTCCAGAATGTGATCAAGTGGATGTCAGTAATATGGTCTTAGTACTTACTCTCCTTTGCTATGTATGATGTATCGACAAGCCTAGCGAAACAAGCAAAACTGATTTTTTTTGCACACTTTAACAGGAGATGAAATATTTTGCAGGTTGCAATTGAAATGTTGGACAAGAGTTGGGTTTCGAAACCACGAGAAAGTATTGCATATCGCAACGGAGTAGAGTACTTTTTGAACTTTGCATTTGCTAATTCAGCTGAGGGAGATCAGATTGTGTGTCCTTGTGTGGACTGTATAAACCTGTTGTGGAAAACAAGAGATATCGTACGTATGCATTTGGTTGTACGTGGATTTGCTCCAAAATACAATCAGTGGACTGACCATGGAGAAAATGATATTGAGGATATAGGAGACACCGAAGGGCTTGGTGATGATGATATGCATGGCCTATTGAATGATGTCTATGCTACGGAGAGTGGTGAAGAATCAAATGACAAAGTGAAGGAATTTTTTACTCTCATACAGGATGCTGATCAAGAATTGTACCCTGGCTGCAAGAAATTTTCAAAGCTCTCGTTCACCATTCGAGTTTATCTTCTTAAGTGCCAGAACAGATGGAGTAATGCATCAATGGACTCGCTCCTTTCCTTGCTCGTTGAGGCTTTTCCAGATGCAAAGATTCCTGCCTCATATGGTAAAATGAAGGCGATGATTAAAGGTTTAGGTTTGACCTACAAGAAGATTCATGCTTGTCCAAATGATTGTATGCTATACTATGGTGCTGGCGATGAAAAATTGGAGAATTGCAAAAAATGTGGTGAATCCCGATACAAGTTTACAGCTGATAGTCAGGGGGATAACAGTGAAGATGGCACTAGTTCCAAGAAACAAATTGCAGCCAAGATTTTTTGTTACTTTCCCTTGATACCGCGACTCCAAAGGTTGTTCATGTCCTCCAAGACCGCTGAATTTATGAGATGGCATGATGAGAAGCGAGTGAAGGATGGCAAACTTAGACATCCTGCAGATGGTCAAGCTTGGAAAGACTTTGATAAGTTACATCCTGAGTTTGCAGCTGATTGCAGAAACATCAGGCTCGGCATTGCTGCAGATGGGTTCAATCCATTCAGGAATATGACTAGTTCTCATAGCACATGGCCGGTGATAGTTTCCATTTACAACTTACCTCCATGGATGTCCATGAAGCCTGAGTACTTGATTTGTCCTCACTTATCCCGGGGCCAAAATCACCGGGGAATGATATCGATGTGTACTTACAACCTTTTGTTGATGAGTTGAAGACCTTATGGCATGAAGGAGTGATGACATATGATGCACATAGTAAGCAAATGTTCAACATGCATGGTTGTTTAATGTGGAGTATCAGTGACTTCCCAGGATTGGCCATGCTATCTGGTTGGAGTACAAAAGGATACTTTGCTTGTCCTAGTTGTAATTATGACACATGCTCTCAGTACTTATATAAGAGTCGGAAAATATGTTACATGGGGGCACGCAGATTTCTTGATGCGAAACACAGGTGGAGGAAAGACAAAAACTCTTTTGATGGCAAAATAGAGCTTAGCCTGAAGCCGAAACCGTTATCTGGTTCGGAGATTAAGGAACACTTGATTGGATTCATCAACGACTTTGGCAAGGAAGAAAAGAAGATAATTGAGAAAAGAGGTGCGTTCTCGAAGTTGTCTATTTTCTTTGAATTGCCTTATTGGGAGCATAATACACTACGTCATAACCTTGACGTTATGCATATAGAGAAGAATGTATGTGACAATGTTTTGGGAACGTTGTTAGACATTCCGGGAAAGACCAAGGATCATTTAAATGCTCGTCTAGATTTAAAGGATATGGGAATTAGAAAGAGCCTTCATCCAAGAGAATCTGAAAATCCTAAGAAGAGTAAGTTGGTGAAAGCTTGTTATACACTGGTTAACCATGAAAAAGAGATTTTTTGTGGGGTCTTAAAAGGCGCTAAAGTACCAGATGGTTGTGCATCCAATATATCTCACTGTGTGAATGTGAAGGAGAAGAAAATCTCTGGGTACAAGAGTCACGATGCTCATTTTATTATGCAGTACTTGCTCCAAGTTGCGGTACGTAGAACTTTGCCAAAGAATGTGGCTATCGCTTTGATCAGACTTGGTTCATTCTTTAAGGCTGTTTGTCGAAAGGTGATAATCTTGAGCGAATTAGATCACTTGCAAACTGAGATTGTTGAGACACTGTGCCAATTAGAACGTATATTTCCACCTAGCTTCTTTGATATAATGGTTCATCTACCTATTCACTTGGTGGAAGAGATTAGACTTGGCGGGCCCGTGCAAACTCGATGGATGTACCCGATCGAGAGATTTTTGGGTGTTTTGAAAGACTATGTAAAAAATAGAAGTCAACCAGAGGCATGCATAGCTGAAGTGTATCTAGCTAATGAATGTTTATCATTCTGCTCAAGGTATTTGAGTGAGGATGGTGATACAAGATTCACTCGACCTTCAAGAAATCACGAAGAGATGGGTGTGGAGGAAAATGCAAAAGCTTTATTCCCAATTATTGGCCGACCAATTGTATCAAAAAGAAGTGGGAAGGGTAAGATTGTTGAATTGGAAAATAGTATTATGGACCAAGCTCGACGATATGTCTTATTCAACTGTGAGGATAACTGTCCAGAAATATCAGCATATCTCAAGTAAGTAGTTGATTCATTCTTCTTGAACTTGAGTTGCTGCATTGTTCTATGAATTTGATATCTTTTTCACATAAATTACAGAGAGTACGAGCAACCACCATTCAAGAAGCGCAAGGGTGGAACCAGGTGGATAAAAGAGAGAACCCAATCACAAGATATAGTACAATGGTTAGAGTCTCGGGTCGAAAATGATGGGGCTGCTTCTGACACTATCAAGCAAATAGCTTTTGGACCGAATGATGCCAATGTTCAGAGTTTCTCTGGATACATTATTAATGGCTATAGGTTTCATACTCTAAAGCATGATAAGCGTCGCCAGACACAAAGTAGTGGAGTAACATTAACAGCCATGACATCTAGTTTTGCTAGTGCCAGAGATAAGAGCCCGGTGCTCGCTAATGTTGCTTATTATGGGGCTATTGAAGAGATTCTCCAGTTGGATTATTATGGACACTTCAAAATTGTCTTGCTCAAGTGCAAGTGGTTTCACTCGGAAAGGGATGACTACGGGCTTATTCGGGTCAATATGAAGAAATTATTATACCAAAATGACCCGTTTGTCATGGCAAATCAGGTAAGCCAAGCATTTTATGTACAAGACCCCGTGGAACAAGATTGGCACTATTTCATGGAGGCAATCCCTCGAGACTTATTTGACATGGGAGCTGAAAGTTCATTGGATGAGGCTGCTTCTTCTTCACAGGAGTTTAGAGTTGATGATTTGCAGAATGTTGTACCAGTTGATAACAGTGACATTCAATGGTCACGGGAGGACGTCGACGAAATACTAGTTGACAACCCTGAAGATACTGCTATGCAGGATGATCGTGCTCCAACTGAGACTGAAGTGATGGAGAATGAACACTCAGGTGAAGCTGAAATGATGGAGCATGTACATAAACACTCAAGAGAAGCTGAAATGTCAGATGATGATGAAGACGGTTTCTCAAGTGAAGAAGAACCTGCAGATGATGTAGATGAATACTCTGACTGGTTGGTTAATCATTACACACTCAAACTTTGATCATGGTATCTGGTTTTGATGCTTAATTGTAGAAGTCGAAATGACACCCTATTAAATGGGTTGATGTTTTTTTGTCCTACAGATGTGTTCGAGGATTCAGAGAGTGCAAGGACTTAATCAAGCTCCTGAGGTAACTACTCACTGCTGCTTTTCTGTTTTTGTTTTGCTAGTACTTTTGCTGCTATCTTAGAAAGACCTAGATGGACTATGTTAATCAGAAGGGTGAGATAGTTATGAGTGGAGAACATTGGTCTTTGAATTTTGCTTCATTGTTTGAATTTTGTGTTTCTCTTGTTGTGTGCAGGTTGATGAGTTAGTTGACGACTGCATTCTTGGGAAGAAGAAGCAGCAACCTTGTGTTTCTCTTGTCGTGTGCAGGTTGATGAGTTAGTTGACGACTTCATTCTTGGGAAGAAGAAGCAGCAACCTTGTGTTTAGGAATAGGGATCTATCGTGGCTACTATTGTCTGCTGTGTGGAGTTAACGTTTTGTCATGGGTTGGTTGGCCACTGCTGCTTTTTCTGTTTTTGTTTTGCTAGTACTTTTCCTTGCTTGCAGCAATTGAAAGTTAAGATGGGTTGAGAACACTAGAGGCTTGCTGAAATTGTTCTATTAGGATTGACATTTCAGAGTTGGCATCTTCTGGTTGTCTATTTTGGTTTCTCTGTCCTTACTCAGAAACAACAGAACTTGAAAACCATATATTTTGCTGTGTTTTTAGTCTAATGTTTCTTTTCTACATGAATTCCTTATTATGCTACAGCTACCCGTGAAAACCCTCAGATTGCTCCTTTGCCGCATAATTCCAAAACTAAACCACACAGAAAAGTTGTATACTTGTATTAATGGGGGCAATCCTTAACAGGTCCTTCAGAAGCGAGCTGTCAAAGAAAATCACTTATATGCATAAGAACCACGTTGTTTATTAATAGAAACTATAAAAAGGTATACCAAATAGAGTTTTAATGAATTGAAGTGAGTTGAGCAAACTTTTGGAACTTCGAGCTAAAGATAACATATTCAATAAGAAACTGAAATCTTCTAAATGAAAATTTTGACGAGGCCTATTCCGCTGTATCTGAGTTGGGCATTTCATTCTCAATGCTCCTGTTAGCCTCTGTAGGATTGTTCACCAGCAAGAAGTCAAACATGTCCTGAGGGATGACAAGAGATGGGTTGGATTCCTTCAACGAGGCCATAGCATTGCGCAATCCATTTGACAGATGAGATGTTTGTTGATCCAGCCTTTTTTGCACATCTTCAGGCAACATAGATGGATTTGCAGACGTCCCTTTTTCTTGATATATCGCATCAGCACCTTTGTGTTTCCTCTTTAACATGCTTGGAGTCACGCCTCGTCCATGGAATCGTAAATTTGGCCTCCACACTATTTCTTCTTGTTCTTCTTCTCCTTCTCCCACAGAGTGCTTCTGTAACTCCTCAAATTGAACCTAAAAAGTAACACAGTATGAGATGATGTAATTTTTTAAAACATGTTATATGAGATCAATTCTTACTCTTGTATTTTCGTCCATTTCGGGACCTTCATTCACTTTACGAGTTTTGAGAAACATTTCGATTTCAGTTGGCTCTTCATCATTTCCCTTCTCCTTCTTCTACATTAATTGAACAAACAGATACACGAGATTTAAGATAAAAGAACTGAAACCACGGAAAGATAGTCTTTAGAATAGTCTACCAGCTGATGGCATTGTCGTGCATAGTATGTGTATGATACAAATCTAATCATGTCGTTTGTGGATAGATTGTCTTCAGTCCTCCTTAAACAACTTCAATCTTCTTGACTAGTAACAATTTGTATGAATACTTAATGCAATTATGAATTCTTTTTCTATAAAATTATTTGAATTACCCACTCATGTGTTGACATCGATTCAAAATTGAATTAAATTAAAGATTTCAAACTTCGCCCTTATGATGTTGTTGACTATGTAGTTTGGAAATAGCATGAGAGTTGGGTTTGTTGTTAAATAGTAGTGTTTAAGAGAAACTATATATATTAGGTTAACATAACGGTGGAAAGAGGAGAGTTAGGCGCCCATAATCTGTGAATTGGCGCCAAATATTATATGTACAAGTAGTTTACCTAATAAATGAGGATAATTATATCATTCCATTATAATTAGTAAAATACTTGTGAAATTCATTTGGAGATTCCACCTAAATTCCTAGGAATTGCTATAATTAGTTTCAATTTCGTAAAATTCAAAATTTAGAGTTGGAAATGAATCATTTAAATACCAAACACAAAATGATTTCATTTCAAAATGAATCCTCAAAACTTTAGCATTCATTTACACCAAAGGTTATGTAAATCTTTTAGTTGAAAAGACTATACTACAATGAGATTTTTCCAAACTTTGATAATTGACTTGGCAATCGGGTCAAGTTTGATAATTTCGGGTTGGTGTCCTTATTACATGTCATCACAGGCAACGACAGATTCAGGATAAGGTAGAGCACTGGGCCACATTTGAAAAGAGACAGAGGGGACTGGGCCATAATCCGACGAGAACATACACATATACCTAAAATCGAAAATTTACAAGGACCATACTAGCTCTGGATCCAGGGAGGGCTGGGCCGTGGCCCGGGGGCGGCCCCCCTAGATCCGCCGCTAATCATAGTCAGGTCATGTTGGGTAACCTGATCTCGAGACAAATGTTAACTCAATCCAAAAATCTATGATTGGGTTTTGGATCATTTCCGTGTACGACTGGTCGCAAAACAATATCAAACATGTTTCATATTTTTTAAAGCACACAAATTCACATATGGACAACAATGATTTATCTACAAATGTCAGTTAACATATTCTCAAATTCTCACATATGCTGATGAAAGGAAATACAAATTGGACACTTTGGCCAACAAAAAAATTACGAATGCAATAATAGTACAAGAATACATAATATTTTATTATCCTTACACTCCAAACTTATCTTTGAAATACTTGTGAATTTTTTGTAAACATCTCATCAACTTATGAGTGATCTCGGCTTACGGATCGTTACATATTTGATAGTAATTTGGTAGTTTATTAATTAGAGAAGTCTAATCTCAAGGATTTATAATAATAATAATAATAATAATAATAATAATGTACAACCGTAGCTAGAGGAAATTTATGTACTTTACGGAAAAGGAATAATTATAGATTAGGATCCTTGTTTAATTAATGACTTAAACTTTCCCCAAGTATACGAGCAAAACAATAACTCTCCGCTAAAATTAAAAAATCCGACTCTTCCTATTCTGAATAAATCTCTATTCCATAGCAAATCCCTAGTCCCCATTATCCCAATCGTTCCCACTGAAGTAAACAAGCTCTGCAGCAAATCTCTTCTTCTCGTCCATCGACCGCCGACACCTATTCAGTTCCCGGAAATTACAGTCGTTGCCAGTCAGCCTCGCACAAGTCTGCCGCTGCTCTCGGAGGTATTAAGTTTTTGGTTAGTATTGGCTGCAACCCAAACCATTCTCTTAATTAATTAGGTATTTAATTATTGTTTGGTGGTATATGATAGTTGTATCCGCTTCTGGTGAACCCAGGTTAGATAGAGGGATCGACACCTTCTTTGCTCCTTTTAGAGATTGGATCCATGTTAACTTAATTTTTGCTCTTGTTTTTGCTTCCTCTTTGATACTTCGTAAAGGCATCCTCCCCTGTTGTTTGGCTTGCTTTCCTTGTTGGGTTGTAGTTCTTTCTTCTGTTAATCTAAATAATTAAATAGTGTCACTCCTACAAATTCAATTGAAGCTTCTGGTCTTGCTTGTAAGATTATATAGTATTTACTAGGCTACCTGTGAAAGGGCCATCCAACCATCTACGTATGTGGCTAATTAATTAGCTTGGACGGAAGGTGGGAAATACTAAATACAAATAGATTAACAAGAAAGAACTACAGCAGCAAACATTTTACCTTTTTCCCTTTAACTACAATGAATATTTCTTTTGATAGGGGTCATGAGCTCTAATTGTATAGTGTATTCGAAAAGATCGAGATGCATGGGAGAAGAACAAGACAAATCAATTCCTTCTGATAGTGATGAGACAAGATCCCCATCAGAAAATGAAATATATGATTCGGATGAGACCCAAAATCGGTCGCAAGAAATGGGCGCAGGGCATACATTTGTACCAGAATCTGAGTATGAGATCGAGGCTCCAATAGGTATATTTATTTAAATGGTCAATAAATAATAAGTTTAGTGATTGAATGAGCAGTGTGGATCAATGGTCGTTTAAATAATAATTTTCATATGTATGTTCCATTACAGTGAAGAAAAGGAGAGGCAAGACAACATGCAACGCCGTTGAACTTACGACAATAAAGGGGAATAAAATTGAGGTGGACATCTCAAGTGACTGTAAACCCATTGGTAGGAACGCGAGGAAATTTGTAAATTACTGTGGACTCGTAGTAAGAAGCAATACGAAGTTGAGCATCAAGACATTGAGTGAGATAGACGAAGCTGAGATTGATAAATTGTTTGAATTGGTGGAGGTAAATTTATCTTTTATCTTTTACCATTTTCATTTCCATTTTTGTGTTTACAAACTCTCCACAATGCATGCTTTTTGTTTTTTATGTAGAGAAAATTCACTAGTAGTGACAAACAAGCTCTAAGAGATCTTATGTGGATCAAAATGAGCTCAGCACATTCAACTTGGCAATATCGTGAGCGTGAAAAGTTCCTTGCACTTGTCGAAAACCAAAGGAGTGGCTATGTTCCTGAAGGTGTTGATGTTGATGACTGGGCAAAAATTGTTCAATATTGGGCTTCTACTGACTTCAAAGTAAGTGTGTACATTTTTACTTTCAATGCTGTCAAAATTAAAATTATTTATTGATCTTTGATTATTATTAACATATGTGGTAGGAAACGAGTAAGAGGAATAAACAAAATAGAGGAAAGGTGCAAGGAAAAAATACATGTGGGTCAAGAACACATGAAGAAGTGGAAGAAAATACGGTAATGAGTTTTCTACCTATACTTAATTTTTTGGTAATTAATAATCTAATATTAGGATAATTATAATTTCTATTCAATTTTATTTTTTACATAGTGTTCTTAAAATATAAATTTAATCACTTGACTTCAAATTTTAGAGAGATCCATTGACTGGAAAGAAGAAGTCTCATGACGAGGTTTACTATGCTCAACATACCAAGAAGGGCAAAGAAGGAGAGACATTGTGGTCTGACCCTAGAGCAAAAGCAATATACGTACGGATACCTATTATATAATTTTGTTTTCATCATTGTATCAAATTATACAAGTTCAAATTCTTGTGTATATAATTATTATGTAGTGATCGATATTGAAGAGAGTACTAAATATATTTTACTTTGCAGGAAAAAATAAAAGATCTGGTTCAAGCAGGATCAAAATTGTCCTATAAAGCGACAGTTCTTCTTGCCTCAGGAAAGCCACATTCTCAAAGTAGAAAGAGGGCCATAAGAGGTGGGGTCGATAAGGCTACATTGAGGGCTGAGATAGAAGCAAAGGTACATCAACATTTTGAAGCCAAGTTAGCAGAAGAAAAGAAGAAATTTGAGGAGAAAATAGCACACCTACAAGCAAAACATGATGAAGAGAAGAGAGAAATGTGTTCTTGACCTATAAACTTCAACCAATTACTATTTTTTTATATCATATTTAGTTTAAATCATTGTTGAGATTGTGGTTAAAGAAATTTGTTCTCTATTTTTTGTTAAAGATTGTCACTAATATTAGATTTGTGCCACATTATTCCAGTACAAAAAATTCATTCATTACAAGCCATCTCCTCGCCACTGGGATTTTTTAGTGTAGTTTTAGTCACAAAAAGAGGTATACGTGACCAAATATATGTAGTAAACAATATACATTTATGTTGAGTCAAATCGTCACAATTGTTAAATTTCATGAAGACACTATTTGTCACAAAACAACTTTTCGGTCACGAATCATATCATCATTATTGTGTTTTTTACCTACAATGTACTATTGTCTCATATATTGTCATTTGAGACGAAAATATTTGTCACCAAAGGATACATATGTGACAACATTGTCGTCACCAACAATACAAATTGCGAGAGCTAAAAGCCTCACCGTTGTTGATATTTTGTGATGACAAAGTTGTCACAAAAATACATACGGTCAAGTAGCAAATCGTCACTAATGTATACTATTCGTAACATTCATAATCGTCACAAACGCTATCATACGTGACACAAATATTTGGCACACCAGTGTTTTTTCATGACCACTATTATACTCACGAAAGATATCATGTAACTGATTAAAAAAGTTTGTAACATTTGTATCGTCACTAAAACCACCAATGTTGTTACAGCTGGAACAAAATTGTTGTCACAAAAACCAAATTTTGTAACATTTGTATCGTCACTAAAACCACCTTGTGTGACAACTTAAACTGGTGACATTAGATATACATTGGTGACCACACCAAATAGTCACAAGCGTATACTATTCGTTACAAGTGTTATTTTGTCACGATTTAGAACATCTTATGTGACGACAAAACTTGTCATGAATAAAACAATATATGTTAGTTATACTTTTCAAAAAGTGTTGTGAAAGTTTTCGAAGGTGTTGCCTAAAATAGTGTTGCATATGAGTAATGCATATGCAACACTTCTTATTTTGTTGCAAAAAGTGAGAAAAGTGTTACATATTACTTTAGGTAACACCACCTTTAGATGACACTACTAAAAGTGTTGCATATTGCATAGGCAACACTTTCGACACTTTTTACAACACTTTTCACGTGTTGGCAAATGCCACTTTTCCCGTAGTGTATTTCTGTGCAACCTACTGCGGCAGGACGAGCTTGTGGATTGCTTTGGTGTCTTTTAGAGGGAGACATATCGTTGTTTTATGTGTCCAACTACGCAACTGTCTACTAATTTTTTTATAACTCAACTGTCTACTAATTATTACTATATAAGGGTCTAACATTGAAGTTACTATTTATTAGTGGCTCTCCCACTACACCTAATGCAAGTGAGAAAGTTCTAAATCCTTCTTTTACCTCACTCTCCATTCTACAACCTTTGTGTTTACCTATTGTTCGTTAGGTTTACATCTATTGTCCATTGTGTTTCCCACAAAAATTGTCTACAAGGTTTTCATTTCCCTATTGCAGCATGAAAGAAGTTTAAACCAAGGATTGAAATACCGTACCGGCGGTTCGACCAGAAAATACCGTACCGTACCAGCGATATTTAGCGGTATTAAGCGGTTGAACCACGGTTTTAGCATACAACCTTTGATACCGTATTTCAATCCTTGGTTTAAACATAAATAATCTTCTGAATGACCCTTCTACCTTATGCAAGTTCATCGACCTTATGCTATTGTAAATAACAAACCTATGAAAAGAATGATTATGAATAAAATAAGATTACTTTCACTTTTGGATCAACATTGAAACTATTTTCTCTTTTAAATATTTATTTTTCTAATACGAGAAACGATAGCGAGCGGACTTTCACTAATTAAGAATATCAGAAGCATTTCTTTCTAGTAACGAAGTTTCAAGAAGTAAAAAAAAAATTGTTAATACTAAACTTTGGAAATCCATTTATTCAGATGACAATGTTTCTAAGGGGAAAGGTTACCACTGAGATTCCAACAGAGAAACATCATTCACCACGTTTCTTACCTCTCACTTTCTTTGAAGAGTAAGGAATAACCAAAGCATACCCTTTGCAACTCAAAGGTACCCAAGATTGAACAACATAAGTAGGTATCATAACATTACTTCCTTTCCCAGCGTTCCTCGATACCACTGTAAGAGCCTTACCCTTCTTAGTAACCACTTTAAATCCTTCAGTATCAACAATAGCATTCCCTGAACTATACGGAGCAAAAGAATTAGACGCACATAAAATTCCAACAGAAGAGTCAGTTGCCCCTTTCCCATTAGCCTGAGTTTGCTCCTGTTGAGTGTTGATGGACATGGCTAGTTGTATTGAACATCTCACTCAACACCTGTTGTTGGACAGTACTAGATACAATATTCCTATATGTTACTCTTGAGCGATTCCCACAGTTAGTGATACGAACACATAACCGGTGCACATAGTTATGAAAGTCGCACAACTAATAACGGGGTTTAGAACTAGGAATAAGGTGGAATTGAAATGCAATCTCACATCTGGGGAGAAGGCTTTATCAATATAAGGGTAGAATCTCCACCACAATAAGGGGGGAAACTAATTTGATATAGAGAAAATTCACAACCCTAAAGGTCAATGAACCAAAATAAACTCAATTATTTTCAATGCCTGCAACAAAACTCTAGTTTAAGCCTTTATATAGTATATAGGGTAGAGAAACAAAAACTAAACAAAATTCCGATCGAAAAGGAAAAGAATCCTAAACAAAAACGTAAATTCACTCGTCAGCCCCGATCCCGGGGATTTAACACAATTGACCAGGGGACCTCCTTTTGCTAATCCCCGGTCACCCCTCAAATTCCCCGGTCGCGAAATTGGATAACCCTTGTCGAGGGTAATCGCTTTAGTCCCTCCCCGTTGAAGAAGGGTTGCCCTCAAAGCCCGTGTGTTCCTACAAGAGAGACCATCACCAGAACTTCCCACCTGAATTCTTCTCTACTCGTTCAACATGTATCTTCGAGCCATAAGATGGGTCCTAGCTAGTTCCATTCTCCGACTTCTAGCCACTTACCTTTCCTTTCTCACTTGCCCAATTCAACTCCATTTGTTGTTGATTTTTGCGGACTTCAGATGGCGACAATGATTAGAACCGGTAGCTATTCTACCTTCTTTTGTGAGTAACTCCAAAATCATATTGTCACGGACGATCGAATAGGAGATGAGTGGCATGCATTGGAGCAACATCACACCAAACTTCATCTGCATACTCGCCAATCTAATCGAACCTTGGCCTTCTTATTAACCTTTATGGCTCCATAGTTGTTCAACTAGTGAAGGTTGCAAGGTTGTGGATGCTTGATGGTACTCAGTCGCAGCTTCTTGACTGCATCAAGACTCACTATATTGGTGAAGCTACCACCATTGATCACCACAGACAACAACTTTTTATTCATCATGCAGCGGGTATGAAATAGATTATCTCGATGTTCTTGTTCAGATATAGATTCAAGGGAGAGCACTCTACATTTAACTCCAAGAAACTTACATGTTGGAGAACTTTTAGCAATGATGTGCTCATCAACATAATGACAGAATCTAAATTGATTCCCTTCATTTGCTTTCGTTCTTCTTCCTCATCCTTCAAAAAAGTCTTCTCTTATAGAACTTGAGTCTTCTTGCTGGGGCACTGGTTCTTTGTGACCTTGACAAATACATTTGAAGCATTGGATCGACCCTTCAGGTCTGGTTTGAATAATTGGGACACAGTTCCTAACAGCTGACTTGTCTCCGTACTGCCTGAAATGATTCAAGGGAATCTCTGCTTTGTTCTCTTCAATCGGCTTTGTTGAAGGTGGGTACCTTCTTCCAAAGCTAACTTCAGCTGTCTGTCCACGTTCATGGTAAGATGCAACACTTCCTTCAACTCCACAAACTGACGAAACTAGACTTCGTGCTTGATCTCTTTGTTGAAGCCATGTAGGAAGCGAGCAATCATTTCTTCCTTGTCCTCCCTCACATCTGCCCTCATGAAGAGCAGTTTGAGCTCTTTAAAGTACTCTTCAACAAAGCATGCTCCTTGTCAAATTCCTTGCAAGGAATCATGAAGGTCTCTCTAATAAAAAGTAGGCACGAATCGATCACGCATCAGACCTCTCAATTCTTTCCAAGTAGAAATAGCAGGCTGTAGATTTATTTTGTGTCTAAGCTGAAACTATTCACGCCAAGTTGTCGCATAATCTATAAACTCATGGTGGCTACTAGAACTTTATGATATTTTGGGTAAGGATTGCACCCAAAGAATAAAATAATCTTCCTCTCCTAGTCAAGGTAAGCTGAAGCACTACTAGATCCTTGAAACAATGAGATTGAAATAAGTTTAATCCTTTGAACCGGATCATCGTCATTAGCCTCCACTTTTGTGTGATCTTCCCACATAATCCTGATAATCATCCTCATAGTCATTAAACAGGGGTTGTACTGAGTGGTTACTTAATGATGATGCCCCATTTGTTGACGACTTGGCATCTGCCAGTCTAGGGTTTCAAGAAAAAACTTGATAATGCCGAACTCGTTCTGCTCTAGGGCCCGCTCGATTCTTGGTACCAGTCTGAGCTGCTACAACTACCGGCCGGGGTTATCACACCCAATACTAAACTCAATAAAATTTCAAACAACTTGTCAAATAATTTATTCTTCATAGGAAACAAATATATTAATCAACGCAATTACACATAAATATATATATTTTTTTTCGTTGAATCACATAAATATTTTACTATACCAACGAATGTAACAATTTAGTTAATTATATCTCGAGCTTAGTCCAGCACCATGAGTCCCCACGGATAGGGATCTCACTAATGTACATGGTCATGTGACACTCCGTATAGACCGACCCTTTCTTCTTGATCCCCATAATCGACATCTTCCCGCGCATGGTCGCCGTCGCGGTAAGGTTCAGACTGCCGCTGACGATATCGTTGATCGCCTTGGGGTTCTCCCTCAGCTTCTTGGCCCGCAGGGTCGCGTATGCCGTGATGTTCATGGACGCTTGTTCGGGGATGGTGTCGGCCAGGATCGGGACCCACCCCACGAGCTCCCCGTCGTAGGTTATGTGGCTGGTCGTGTTCTCGAACTTGAAGCTGCCGTGGTTCCTGTTGCGAATGCTCATCACCATTTCGCTGGTGATGGTGTCCTCAGTGATGAAGTCGTCAAGTTGGAGCTTCGCTAAACCCGTCGGGTAGAGGACGAGGTCCGGGTCGTGTCGCTTGAACACGGTGAAGGCAAGCGTCACTAAAACTACCGTGGTGATGACGGCTATAACCGTGGCGGATATGCAGCAGAGTTTGATGGCGTAGTTTTTGCCCTTTATCATGGTTAAGAGTCTGTGGGGAAAGGAATAAGTGAACTCGAGGAAGAAGGGAATGAGAAGGATTGAGTTGGGTAAGAAATTAAATGATTTGTTGGTTGATATGAGAATTAGGGTTGCCCTTCCGGTGCTGTATTTAAGAGGACGAAATGGAATTGTATATTCATGACTACAAAGTTGAAGCGAATTGTACGCTGGAGAATGAAACTTCGTCGGTCGCTAATATGCTGGTTCCCGTACGCTACTAGGAGAATCAATTTTCGTTATCTTGTGCAGAAGCAGATGCGGGGGTTTGTGTCTGCTAATTTGATAAGTTGCTGCACACTTGCCGTTGCCGCAGCGGCCGATGCTTTTGGGTGGCCGAAAGCGCACATAGGAAGGAATAAATAGCGGCAGTATATATATGATTCAACATTTGAATCTTTTGCAATGAATTTTGGGATATATATATATATATATATATAGCATTTTCATTTCGAGGAATTTTACAATGCTATATAGTATTGGTGCTATAGATTTTTGTCTTTATGATACAACTTGAGATTGTACCTTTAACGCTATGGTACAACCAAGGTTGTTAAACCCCTATCGAACCCCCCGGTTGGACCCGGTTTGACCTGAGTCGAGCTTCAAAACGGCCTCGAGAAAACCCCCCGGTCTGACCCCTAAACAGGGAGAAGAAGAGAGGCGGAAGAGAGGAAAAGGAACGAAGAAAGGGAAATGGTAGGTGGATCATGGAGGTTAGGTAGATTTATTTTGTTGAAAATAAGTTTTTAATAGATATAAGTAAGATAAATTTTATTTCACTCATTAAATTTTTAATAACTACTTTATTTGTATATATATTTAGAAAACGGCTCAAACCGGCCGGACCCCGATCAGACCATTAAACCTCAAACCCCTTGCTTGACCGGCTCAATGACTTAAACCGGTTTGACAACCTTGGGTACAACTTCAGCTTGTACCTATACTTTTTGTACAAATTCTTTTATGGTACAACTTAAAATTGTATCTTGTGTGATGGTACAACTTCACCATGACATAATAATACAAATTCCTTTATGGTACAACCTAAACTTATACATTTAATGTTATGATACAACTTCAAGTTGTACATTAAAACACCAATGCTATATTTCACGCATCAAAGCCTGGTATCTTATGACGTTCTCTTCAGATATAAAAGTCATTGGTATATTGAGCAATATATATGACTGTTTGTTGCATTGTATATTTGAATTGAAGTTTCGTTAACTCAAAACGAGTCGATCGATGCATCTATATTTTTATATGTGGGTCAACATTACCTTATTATAGGCTGGATTGTGTCCAAAAAGATGGTCCAAACTCTAAAACTAAGAAGACTATGTATGAATTTCGGGGAAACAATTCAAATAATTAAACTATGTGAAGAGTTAATATCCTACTACTCTATTGTCAACTTTGTCTCAAATAAAAGTTATACTACGAATTACCAAATAAGACAGATTTTGTAAATCAAGGGGACTTGAAGGCATATTCTAGTAATCTATGGGATTGGAGGAGGATTCTAAAGCTTCTGAGCTTCTGTCAAATATTTCCTTTGTAAGATGAATGGAGCGGTGTACTATAATACAAATCGAAGGCGTAGTATATTCGTGGAGGTGGCGTAGGATACAATGCGCTCTCGAGAACCTGCAACTTGCTAGCATAGACTTGTCTGCGGTAAGGATTGTCCTCCGAGATTCCGTTTTATATCTTGGTTTATCATTATGGGCGCCATCACTACCAGAGACTAGCTACTATGACGGGAAGTTTGGTGATGATATCTGTGTGATATGTGGGGATTTAGCATAATTAGTGCCCAATTTTAGTTTTTATTTGATGTCTAGCAAGCATTCTAGCGAGCAAATCCTTGAAGATGGTTGTGATATTTCTGTGCAACCTACTGCGGCAACTTGTGAATTGCTTTGGTGTGGATGTAATATCTGTAGCCCTAATCTATCAAATATATATATATATATATATATATATATATATATATATATGGAAACGACTCGTATGCGTCAGACACATACTATGTGACAGGATTCTCTACCGTAGATCTAATCTAACGGTCATTATAAATTATATTAAAATTAGTAATAATAATTACTACTTGCACCCCTTAAATAATTATATGTGCTATGTAGCCCCCCAATAATAATTTGCGTTTTATTTTCTCACATGATACCTATTCGTTTTTGTGAGAACTCAGATGATACCTTATTTCTTCTAGATCTTTTAATGAACACCCAAAATTATACAATTGATAAAATAAAGTTCCATTAAAAGGTTGCCCCAATTCGACAATCCTAAACCACCATCATCGTCATTACGATTTTTCTAGATACCCCAATTGCAAGCCCCTAATTTTACCATCATAATCATCGTCCCTACTTCTGACCTACATCGACTTTGGCTCATCATCTGTTTTTAAGGTCGCAGATGACAGCTACCCTTTCGCGACGAATCCGAATAAATTGACGGTGAAAGACTATGACCTTTACGTCCTGTAAACAATGACTAAGGCTGAAATGGAGAGAGGGGATTGGGTCTCATCAAGGGAATTCTCTTGGTCGGAGTCCAGAATCGTAACGGAGTGAGAAAGTTTGGACGATGAAGAGAGACGGCCGTCGGATTACGGTGGCGACGGCGGCAACTGGATACTTGGGAATTTGGGGGGCTAGGGAAGACGACGATACATGAAAAAACGGCATCGTTTTGTGCTCGTCTCTGAATCGAAAGTGTCCTGGAGAACGGCGTCGTTCTATAGGTGTAGCTGAAAACAAAAAAAAATTGTAATGGTATGAGGGTCGAACCAGAGTCCTAGTCATTACCATGGGCATTCTTCACCATTCATGCTGAACAAGGATTTTGATTCAATATACTTCCACTGTTATATTTATAATATAAAATGAGTTCTTGTAAAATTAAATCACAAAACTAACTAAGCAAGCCTTTTGTACCAGGCCCAATAGGGCTTAGTCGAGCAGATCGGCGGCTGCCCCTGCCCTCCCTTTGTCTCTTTAACAATAATCAATTGTAAAAAATAAAATAAAACAGAGAACAATAATGGCATAGTTGAAAATTGGAAGACTACTTACCTACCAAATCTAGCAAACGATTTATCTTCCACTTTTTCTCCCCTCCCCATGCGCTGCCTTCTCGGTTTTCCTTCAAACTGATCAGACACATACTCAACCGCCCTCATCCTCCCTCCGCCTCCGTTGCATGTCTCCGCCTCTGCCCGTCAAGCAACCGCTGGTCGCTAAGTAGCGGTCTCCTCCTCCGGGCCACCATCTTCGCCTGCCGCCTCCGCCGCTGATTCGCTGTAGCGGTTGTGGGAAGAAGAGCGGAGGAAAGTCGTCAGGACTAACCACGTCGGTTGTGGGAATAAGAGCGGCCACCTCCGTCGCTTGCAACCTCGTCGTTGATTCGTTCCCGATCTGCTCGACTAACCACGCGGTGTCGCTGGCCACGTTTCCACCGCCGCAGGTAATTTTCTTTAATTGATTGTTAACTATTTGGTACGTTCTATTAAAATAGTTGATCATAATGTGCTCTTATACTCCTGTTGAACATCCACAGTACGTGCAAGAACAAAAATTGAGTAGGGTTTCCGTGCTGTAATTTTCTGACAATGGATTATATATCGCAATGGTACCCGTAAGTATTGTTTACCGACTAATCGTTACGACAGTCTACTCCGCTTCCTATTCCTTCTGTCAGCCATTACTAACAGTTTTATTTATAGCGACTTTATGGTTGAGCCTGGTTTCGTTGCAAAGCTGAAGTATGAGGAAGCAGTATCTATGTCTATTTTGTCGGATTCAATCGAGCTTACATTGGTGCAAGAGAATGGTGACGATGAGGTTACTGAAATAAACTTTTTTTGTCATTCATCCTTCTCGATCGCGTTTGCAGTTATTGTGTTTGTTAATGCTTGTTAATTTTTTTTTTTTAAATTCCTTTTCTTGTTTTAAATACCAGGGCACTTCTTACCTCATCTCCGGACGTGTCGGCGAGGTGAAGACATCCTGGTGTGCTGAATGTAGAGTTCATTTGATCCACCTAACTATCGAGGATGATTATTTGGATCTTGAGGTTGTTTTCCCATCGACAAACTTGCGCAAAATCGTTTCAGATGTAGTAAGTGATAAAGATATGGCCAATGCCGATTTCGTTACCCTTATCAACTTGCTTGGTGGAAACTCTTATGAGTTTATGGTCGCATTGGGTCCTTGGAACAATGTGTCGAGTTATTTTGAGCTGTTATTGGTAAAATTATTTTTTCCTCCCGGAAACTGAATACCATTTCAGCAATGTAAATAGAATCTACTAAAGTTGCTTAGTGTTCGCCTTAATATTATTTCTCTTGTTATGAAAGTGTACTAAGTGTGTGAACACAATGCTTTTTTGTACGTTTTGTGCCCTTCTTAATGAATTGTTGGTTGTATCTTTCTAGACTTATCGAAACATTTCTCAATTACTTATAAACGGGATCAGTTGCCTAATGAAAAGTAACGAAAAAAATTCAGGTTAATTTGGTTCAAATTACTGTATCATCAACATACCACACCCCAATTCGACTATCCAAAATGCCATTATCTGTTCACCCAAGCTACCCCATAGCTAACCATTTATCTCACCAACAGCCATCAAAACCCAACAACCATCAAAACCATGGTTATCTCCAATTACTGCCCAGGGAAGACGATGAGACATGACAAACGTCGTCGTTTGTGCTTGCTGCTAAAGCGAGAGTATCCCCAGGACGACGTCGTTCCACAAGCGTAGCTGAAACATGATTACATGGATGTGGGTAAAAGAAATAAGACAATATGGAGAATCGAACAGGCAACCTTGCGATGATAATAGCAAATCTTAACCATCAATGCTGTACATGTATTTTGATAGTTTAAATGTACACGTTTTGCATACATATGTTGTAACAATTAAACATAATAACAAAAATAATTAAGGAAGTAAAGCAAAATAAAAGAAGACGACGACAATTTTTGTATAGAAGTCAATGGCTTTACCGTGACTATATTATATGAAAAAGCTATCTACATGTGCATACCATGCATTTGGACAATAAACCTTCCATACTACTTGTAGACACCAGTTTTTGTCCTGGTTAAAACATTTTTAATAAAATGTTAATTAGTTTCAATTTAAGGTTTGCAATAGCAAATCTTTAATGGCCTTCTAACTAAAACGTATTTGTAGTGTTTGGGAAATGTATTGGTTATCATAACTGAATAAGATTAGCAATAGCAAATCTTATTTGGTACAATTTGGATTATTGAGATTAGCAATAGCAAATCTTAATCGATACAATTTGATAGTGAGGGCATGCTTCAGTTAGACGATCCAGTTTTAAATCGAAGGAGTTAGGCTATGGAATGAATACTTGTATGATTCTCTACCGTAGATCTAATCTAACGGTCATTATAAATTATAGGCAAAATACACTTGCATAGCCAAAACTTTCACCTTTGTGCCACTTATAGCCACATTTGGCGAAATACCACTAATAGCCACTTTTGAAAGATGTTGCGTAGGGGTGTACATGGGTCGGGTGGTCCGGGTTTAGCCATTTTATCACCCATCCCATGCACTACGGTTTGGAAAATATCAAACCCTAACCCACCCAAAAAAATTTAAACCCTACGGTTTGTTTCTAATTGGGTTGGGTCGGGTTGGCGATATTTTTAAGTAAAAACCCAACCCAACATAAAATATATTATTATTCTACATCATAAAAATATTTTATAACTAATTAAAATTTCAAAAGAATAAACCGTGGTGAAAGGTACCAAAATTCACAAATGTTGTTTGAATTTTAATAAAATGTGATTTACTTCAAAATACGTCTAGTTTTTTTACGATATTTGTTGAAATAGGCTAAAAAGGTTATAAACAAACGCACCCACAATATGTTATTCTATTAAAATTGTACACAAGAAAAACGATTACGTGAATCATAACTATATTCAATTTATGTCTATACTTTAAGTCGAATAATGCATTAGATTAGGGAGACCAAGAAAGAAAACCATGGAGAAATATCTTAATTTTCTCATAAATATGGCTATATACGACATAAATATTTTTTAGATACGAACTCATACTAATAGTTGGAACACGGGTTGGGTCGGGTTCTACGGGTTGTGTAATCCAAAATCCAAACCCAACCCAAAAGAGGCGGGTTGTACAAAACAAAACCCTCACCCAACCCAAAATCTTTGTTTTAGCGATAAATACGGGTGGGTTGGGTCGGTTTGGACGGGTGGGTCGGTTTGCGGGTATGTTTGTTCACCCCTAATGTTGCGTGCCAGACATAGCCATTTTCGTTAGAAACTATGACGACGTTAATAACTCCGTCAACTTATTTAACGGTTCGCTGACGAGGCGCCAAATCATCAACCACGTCAGCGACAACAAAGCAAAAATTGACACGTCATCTTAATAATTTATTTATTATTAAAAAAATTTAAAACTTTCCCCATCTACCTGATTGCACGAGGCTACCAAAAATCCCCATCTATTTCCAGAAAATGAAATTAGGGCTTCCTTCTTCTCCATCTCTTTCTAGAAAACGAAATTAGGGTTCTTCCCAAATTTCCTCTTCCCCACGAAGGAGATACACGAACCTGATCGATGCTTACTCCTCTTCCCCAAATCTTCTTCTAGTTTCTGAACGACTCGGCGCTTCTTCCTTCTTCCCCAAATCCCACTTCTTCGCGACCCCAAAATCGCGATTTCTCCTAGCCAGAACTTCACGCGAAGGTCAGCCATGTCCAAGCGAGCATCTTCCTCAACTTCGACTAGCATCAATAGCCAAGGGGCGATACTCTGTTGGCACAAGAAGCCATGTGTGGTGAATACATCTGGAACCGAAGCGAACCCAGGAAGACAGTTCTATGGGTGTCCATTTTGGATGGTAAGGTGTTTAGATATGGGTTTTGAAATTGTCATTGATGTGGGTTCTAAGTTAAATGCTCGTATGGTGCAGGACGAGAAGAAGAACTGTTGTTTTTTTAGGTGGGTGCGAATGAATGTCGATGAAGATAAGCACCATGACTCTGAAATTGGGTGTTCGACTTTGAATATTGAAGAAAGTTTGAGGCTAGCTGAGTGTAAGGCGGAAAGGAGGAAGAAGGAGAAGAAACTTTTGGCTGAAGAGCTATCAAGATGGATGAAGGCACATGAAATTATGCTAGCTGAAGGAAGGAGAGTTAATCATGAAATCCATGTAATTCGAGCTTTATTGATAGTGATTGTCGTACTGAACCTAATATTGGTTATTCTTATGTTGCATCACGTTATTATATGGTAGGAAATTAATCGACATTGGTATGAGAAGCAAAAGGTTTCTGAAAACGTAGTTGTCATCCTAAATGTTGTGTAGAAGCAATTGGTATTTGTGTTCTTAATGTAGTTGTGTTCTTAATACTTGTTACACTATATTGATTTAGAAAATGCCACACATTTGTCAATTAAGGCTGGGTACATAATTTGGTTTGTCTTTAGGGTACGTTTAAAATCAGGGATAAAATGTTGGAATTCCGTTAATATGTTTTATAGGGTATGTGATTGTATTTCCCGCCGGTGTGCTCCGCAGTAATAGCCCCTTCCCACCAGCCGTCGCTGTGGAAGGCCTCCACTTCGTCGCCGAACTTGAACTGGACCTTCTTCTTCTTCTCAGGAGGCGGCGGCGGCGGACGCAATTGGATCCAATCGAGGGTTTCTTGCAACAGCTTCTCCCCAGATTCGTCCTCGTAGAGCTGGTCGTACTCGACTACGTAGCGATTAGGGTTCTTCGCCTCGCGGCGGATGACGGTGCCGGCAAACCAGGAGCCACAGAACCCGGGGTCGTCGGAGCTGACCTCGACCCGGTCGCCCGGTTTGAATTGGGTGATCCACGAAGAAGATGGGTTCGACTTCGACATTTGCAGAATTGCAGGTGAAGACACGGATGGAAGCGGGGGGATTTTGAGAATTTTGGCGGATATGAGAATATGCTCTACATCAATTTGAACCACAAAGAGAAAGGGAATGGGTAAAACTCCTAAGAGCATTAATATATTGCGGTAGAAAAAATGAAAGATTTAACTCTTTAACAAAGAAATTGATCACCTCGAGCTGCAAAAAAAAAATAGCCAATCACGACCCCTTGGCATCCGCACAGAACTGGAAAAGACTCTGTTCTACTAATCTACCTGATAAAGTACCTTGGTTCCCTCGCTACTTTATTGAGCCACCTCCAGTCTCCTCAAGTGGGATACCTCAGCAACTGAATGGTACATGAATCCTCCCACTTTTTTTTTTGACAATAAGGCAGCTTACATTGCACTTCAGAAATATTCGGTTACAAAGAGGGAACCCAACATAAATCCTCCCACTCACATGGCCTTAGATACACAAAGATCAAGGGTGAACCCAACATAAATCACAAGGGTTGCGTATGAGTACAGTTTACCCAACATTTTACCAAATTGTGTTGCAAAAAATAATTATTATAATATATAATTAATAAAATAATATATTAAAGAATTAAAAAGAGATGAACCCAAATTTCAACTAAACCGTGTAAAAACATTGGGAAGGAGAAGATATGCCGTGATTTTAGTTGCACCAAATTTTATCTCTTATTTACTTAACAAATTAATAAGTTTCCTTCTCAAATTAAAACTCTAGCACATCCCTTTATATTCTACTAATACACATCCATTCCCCTTTCTACGCCACTAAGACCACCTTCAGTGGTGTTTTAGAATTCCAAAAGGTCCATTTAATGTAATTATTGGTTCCAAAAATGGAACACAAGTGGACAAAAGTTCTTTGAACCCGAACGGCTCTTTGTTTCAAAATTTTCTTATAAATAGTTAAATACACTTCAATACGTCATATTTACAAATAATGTGTTTTTTTCGGAATTCAAAAAAAATTATCGAAATGTTCGTCTTTATTAATTATTACTACCTATATAAAAATAATGAACAAATTTTGTAATTAAAATGATGAAATATACACAAAATTGGATTATGAGTTAAAATGCATATCTGGAAATGTAAACATTTGGAACTCATTACTAATGCCAAAACACCTTTTGATGGGCTAGATTTTGAATTATAGCCCCAAAATCTGGACTTTTGGATTCAACCACTAAAGATGGTCTAAGGCAGAAAATACCAATCAATATAAAAAACCCTTTGCTTTTCATTCTAGTTCTACCACTATTGTCGTAGACTCGTAGTTTCTTCCTTCATTCCAATTGCATCCTGCAATTTCTTTCGAATTGTTAAATTCCTCTGCCTCTACCATTATCAAAAAATATCAATCGACCTCTAAATGTTGTTCTCTCTTACATTTACAGCTGACTGTCGTTGTCCGTCTCTCCGAGTACTACCGAGTAACCTATAAGCTCGTCTCCAAGATGCTACACATCTCTTGCGAGAGTTTTGGAGTATGGTGCTTAACCCGTTAATTTCTAGATTCTTGTATATTTATACATACGATTAGATTGATTCAATACTTACACCCTTATTTTTGTATTTTGACAACAATGCCCACCCGTGCTTACGCCATATACAAAAAAGAGCAACAAAAAGACAGTCGAATAACTATGAGTTAGATGAGACACACTCGCAATCTGAATCTCCTTAATGATGAATATGATATCGGATTAGACCCAAGTTGAAAAAATTTGAAACTATGCTAAAAGGATAATTTTTTGTAAATCAATTCTGCTGCCAAGCATGTAATTATTTGTGACAACTAGACATCGAAAAGTGTATTTTGTGTCAGAAATATTACCACAATTGACATTATTTGTGACAAATATACATGTCACTATGAACGTCTTATTTATAGGTGCCTCCTACTTTTGGCGTAGATGGTGTGCTCGTAATAAAATAAAAATAATACATTACCTCCCAGACAACCCGAGTGCCATGGGTGGATGGCTACAAGCAAACACATATCAAAATAAAATTAGAAATAAAATAAATTGATTTACCTAGTGTCTTTCTACTAAGCCGTATGTGGAAGATGGGGAAATGTTATTGTGATGGCAATAATCAAAATTGCCTGCTCCACATCTCTTCTCATCAGGGCACGTGTAGTAGTGTAGGTAGTGATGAATTGAGATTCTTTTTGTGGCCAACTCTCTTGCTAAAATCCAACTAATTGAGAGTAAATAACACACCCATCCACCTTGCCTTTTGTATGTGGAGGCATGGGAAAGTGATCTTTTTAATTCATGTGTATGTGGTAAATGGTGGGTGGTAGAATTTCCACCTCATTTTTGCCTAAGGCCACGTTGGTGTTGTCTCATCCATCTTTCTCCACCTCTTATCCAAGTTAAAAGGGTTGGATAAGTTTCCTGATTGGTGGTTTGAGTAAGGAATAGTACAGGTAAGGGTTCCATTACCATCCATCAACTAATTGCTCTTAATAATTCGTACACATGGAAAATGGCAGGTGATGATGTGTTAATACATCATTTGGTTGGAGGTAAGCAAATAGAAATCGTCATCCACATGGGTTTAGCTTTAAGAAACCATTCCATGGATGCAATTTGGTTTGATGGGGTTATTTTGGAGGGGAGAGCACCCAAACCCAATGTTTTAACCAATAGTAGATACCAACACCATTAACTTACACATATATATGATTTTATCATTATTCTCCTTTTGATCACCTAAAAATGGTTTGTGACGGTTGTGTGATATTGGTTGAATATTGGGTCTATAAGTTATATACGAAATTAATTTCATATTTTAATATTGAAACTATGATAAATTTTATTTGTGGTGAATTGAAAAAAGTAATAACCATCCATTCTCTAATTTTTCATTACAAAAAATGTGTAAAAAAAAGTGTACATAATGGTAGTGGCAAAATGCAACGTAAAAAGAAAATTCAAAATTGTTAAAATTTGGCTTTTACCTTCTCAGAATAGCGCTTTTTTTTTGCCAAAAATTTGCGTGTCTTTTGAATTCGTCCCCCAGAAAAGTTTCCTTCATTCTGACCCCCCATTCTCATTCTATCTTGCATGTCGTCAATCTGAGAGAGAGAGAGAGAGAGAGAGAGAGAGAGAGAGAGAGGCGATGGCGGTTCCGCGTTTCTGCCGACGAGAAGAGAGAAAGAGAGAGTTGACGATTCCAATCATTCCATCGACTGGCGACGGCGGTTCCGCGTAGCTGGCGATGAGTTGCTTGGTTGATGAAACCTGGTGGATTTGGGGATGTTCCTATCGGTTGTGTTAGGCGAAGATGCTCCCACTGGAAGATAAAGAGTTAGTGAAATCTCGCGTTTCCTTCTCCTTTTCCTTCCCCGAATTTTTGGTTTTCGTTTTCAGTTCTTTGATTTCCTCTTTGTTTGGCACGAGATGCATACAAAACAAATCTGGATTGGTAAGAGCGGCAACTATGGTCTCATTCCCTCGGATTAAAAAGGCCCCCTAAGGAACGATTGCAGGTAGTTGCTATGCAAGTTTTCATTTCGTTTCTTTGAGTTCCTATAAAAATCAGGACATGACTGGACACTGCCCAATTACCGAGTTCAAACTTTGGGTTTCTGAACTCGTTTCTTTTATTTCATTTTGTTTTCATGTTGATTTGAGGCTTGCGAATCGGGGGAGGAGGAGGAACTTGAAGGAACTTCGAGGAGTTAAGGTGCTTCGAGGAGGCCATGAATGGGAGCAGCACAAGCAGGGTACTGGGCATCGAAAACAGGTATCTAAGCCTCGAGTGTTTGTTGACAGATCTGGCCTTTGTTGATAGATGGGTTCTAAACAGAACATAAAAATAATCTAAATAGAACATAAAAGTCATCTAAATAGATCAGAGCTACTTCGTTCAGTTCTCGCGGCAGATTTAGTAGGGTAAGCCCTTACTAGACCAAGTCTTGTAGCACTCTCCTGTAACCTCCTAAATTGCTGATGTTTTTGCCGAGGAATATCATTTTTATTTCTTGTCCTTATCTTGTCTCGGTTGTCTTTTAGTCCTTGTTAGCACACTGACGATTTGTTTGTCTTCTTTGTATGTTCAGTTTCCAATAGGGATAGATTCAGAAAGGGTTATATCAGCGCTTAAGCTCCCTAAGGTGCAGGAGCACATAAAAGAACTGACGAAAGGTTTCGTGGCCGTAAGGTTTAATCTGAATTTAACCTCCATATGCTGTTTTACTTGCTTAAGAGAAAGCAACCTACTGATTAAAGTCACTGGCTTAGTTTCTTCATTCTTGAATGTAAGTGTCCTACTCTTTAATAGGTGATGCTAGGGGTTGATCGTCTCGATATGATTAAAGGAATACCACAGAAGATACTTGCATTTGAGAAGTTTCTTGAGGAGAACCCTCTATGGCGTGATAAAGTTGTTCTGCTGCAAATTGTTGTGCCAACAAGAACTGATGTTCCTGAATGTAAGCTTCCTAGTTATCTTGATTCATACAGCAAAAAGAAAACATGCCTTATTCTTGTTTGGAGTATTCATTTGAAGTACTAATAAATTATATTTGTCACATGTGTACAGATCAGAAACTTACAAGTCAGGTTCATGAAATCGTTGGGCGCATTAATGGGCGATTTGGGACACTAACTGCTGTTCCAATACATCACCTGGTTTGTTACTGTCAACTTAACTCATCTTCTTTCCATATGTTTTGTAAGCTGCTAGTGGAAACAATGGAAGCTGTTTCCGGTCTTTCCATGTAATATCGTGATTAGTTCTTTTACGTAAATTTGGTCACCAGACGGCTGGTGATTGTATCCTGAAATAGACTTCTGTTAATGCATGATCGGTCCTTGGATTTTCTTGGCCTGTGTGCATTATATGCTGTTAGTGGTACAATGTTCTTTTGATGTGTAATTTAACTGCAACTTTTTCCGAGTTCAATTGAAATTGTCGACTCTGTTTCTTGCATGGTTGTTTAAAGTCATAGACGTGGAACTTATGTTACACTTCCCTTTATGTTCCTTGATCTACACAAGTATCCTTAGTAGGATTTCGACTTTGTGTGCTTATGTCATGATCTCTATTCCCGTCTTGCAGACGTGGCGATTGTAACCTCATTGTGAGATGGAATGAATCTCGTTACTTATGAGTTTGTAGCATGCCAATATTCAAAGAGAGGTGTTCTTATTCTTAGCGAGGTACTTAGATATTAGTCAGCCGATTTCAATTCATTCTCATAGAACTCATATTATATTTTAGAATGCGTTGTCTTTGTCTTTGTGCCCCAATTTGTCCATTTCAAAAACATTGCCTGGAGAAAAGGACTAGAATTATTTCTAAAATACTTACAGAACTAAACATATCCTAGATTGAAGAATGCACCATTTTTCTTTCGTGGGACCGACTTCTCTGGAGTGCAATTTCAAATGCTTCCCACCCTCGTGTATTTTTTTTAATGAAAACTACCATCGTGTATTTTAGTTGCATCATTCTAATGCATTTGAGATTACAGTGCCTAATACACTCAAACAAATCAAAAGTGTCAACGAAAAATGATATATTTGTTCAATTCTATTGATAGTATATCTCTTCGTAATGCAGTTGAGGCCTCAAGGAAATCTGAAGTGGACAAATTGAAAAAGCACTTCAGACTGGAGGTAAATTACACATTTCCAATGTCACTGTTACAATTTTAGGCGGCTATACTGGTTAGACACATGAATGGGTTTCCATATATTTGGCTTCAACATCTGATTCAAAGATCTACCTGTTCTTATGCTGACAGTTTATGGAGGAGCAACCCGTGAGGCATTAGCTAGCCAGGTCTGCTTCACACAAAAAAAAACAAAGAAGAAAAGCCAGGTATGTCCTTTCAATTGCAAACAGTTCATGTCCCGCAATGTACCCTTCGTCCAACAAAAATATGAAGTGTCGATGGAGTTTACTTTTGTGAAATATACCAAGATAAAAGATTTTGTCCCCTAAAATTAATAATAAAATTGTAAACTCAATAAAAAGTGGTCATTGCTTTCCATGGGCGTTTCAACTTCTTGCTATGGAAGTGCTAGTGAACTTCATTTGTTTTTCTTGATGCTTCTGTTCTTTGCACCACGGGTTCTAGTCTGATGTTGTTTCTGTAGCAGACCAAAATAAGAAAAAATAATATTAAACATGTAACTTCCAACACAAAGAATCATCTAATCTTGCTGGTTAAATCATTAGTGTGATTGGAAAAGTACCAGTTCATCGCTTGGACGATCATCATGCCGACTAGTACCCCCAGCACTATGTCCTGTATGCTTCTTAGCTCCCTTCTCTGCTCCCTTCTCTTGTTGACTAGTATTGCTCCTAGTACGTGCCCCGATCTGTTAGAGGGCAAATAAACTCTTAAGCTAATAGCCATTTCTAACAAATCGATAATTTAGTGAATAAACAAATGATATATAACCTTCTGTTGTGGCTGACTTTTTCCTATGGGCTCTCTAGTAGTATTATGCCTGCTCGTTCGTTGCTTCTGGTAAAAACAAAATAACAACTGTAGGTTATTAACTCTAATAACTATATCAAGAACACCTAACCAGAGATGCTAATTACCTTTGGGGGCTGACCACCTTGGTCATCATCTCCATCATCGTCGTCTCCATATTCTCCGTCGTCCCCATTATCGTCCCCATCATCGTCCATGTCATCGTCGTCATCCTCCTCATCAGATTGAGATTCTACCACGTCGGCTGGGGGGTTAGTACAAGTGCTCCTATAATACCCATCCCTTAGCCCGCAGTTCCCACACTTTCTTCTTTTTTTCTTAAGTTGTTTTTTCCCTTTTCCTTTCCTACAACCCTTAAACCTCACTTGATTTGGGTTCAATACATCTTTGAACTGGTCTGGTATGACAATCCTTTCTCTCTCGGCGGGGGTTTTCTTTACCATCTCCAACTTGTTACACGCTGCTGTCAACTCATCTTGAGCCATTCGATAAGAGAGAGGAGTGTCTGCTCCTAATAAGCAGAATCGTTGAGCCATGAACTGTAGCGACCCGTACCTAATGCTGAAACTGCTGTCATCCCCCAATGTACTTGGTTCTGGCAGAGTGTGTAGGGACTTTGGGTTCTTCGAGCAACGTCTGAGTACCAGTTTTTCAGGAATAGTCTTCACTTTTTCTTCTTTGAGAACAAATAGCATATGAACGCAGGGTATCCCAATACTCTTAAACTTTTGACAACTGCACTCCATATCGCTTGTTTCAATGTTGTATTTCACCTCTATGACCTTCTCTTTGTTGAACAGTGTAAGTGTGTAGGTTCCCCTCTTCAGTTTGGTTACCCTTAATGACCCCAATAAACTCCTCCAACTCATTTTTGAACAAAAGAAATGCAGCCTTTGAGAAAAGCTTTGCTGCACTTTGCTCAAGGGGCTTTAGGATTGAATTCTTTATAGGAACTAAACCATAATTAGACTCAAAATCTAATCTAATCTCTGTCTCTCTCATGTCTCTGAGCCACCGGTCGTATTGAGTGAAAAAGTCAAGCAAACATAACCTCTCACCTTCATACCTTGCAACAACCGCATTTATGCTTTCACATCTTGATGTGGTTGTCAACCCAGCAAAGAAATGTGAGCGCAAGTATGTGTCCGCCCATTCGTTGCGTCTCCCAAATAGTTTTTTCGAAACTCATTGGTTGTTCTGGAGTTCGCATTCCTCTACCAATGCATTCCATTTCTCCTCAAATTCTTCTGGCTCGTACTCAGCAGTTACTAACTTCTTCCACCGGGGTTCAAAGTCGGGTTGATTCTTCACCCTGCCAGTGATATTCTTGGACAAATGCCATGCACATAGCCGATGTGTTGCATTTGGAAGCACATTAGCAATAGCTTTCCTCATTGCTTTATCCCCATCCGTGACAACTGTACGTAGTGGAATGTCCCCCAACATTTCCTTCACTATCTTCAACGCCCAAATATAGGTTTCGTCAGTCTTATTGGGCAACAGTGCACTCCCGAATAAGCAAGTTTTGAAGTGATGGTTGATACCTACAATGTCAAACAGAAACTCGGAAAAATCAGAATCTTTTGAACTAGCAAGAGAAAAGCTAAAACTGTGAGGAATATGTAAACAATGGTAGAGTTCATATAATCAGAAACTTGCTGTTTTCTAGATGCCATTATGTGTATTCAAACAACAAAGCAAAGGATAATACTTAGAGGGCATACTAGGATGGCGTACCTGTAAAAATGACCAGTGGCATATTGTAAATGTTTTTTTGGTACGTTGTGTCAAATGCGAGCAACTCTCCAAAACACGAAATGTCGGCTCTGCAAATGCTGTCAGCCCAAAATAAAAAATGGAGCCTTTTTTCCTCATCAGTAGTGTATCGAGGAGGAAGTGTGGGTCTGTGCTTTTCTTTGATTCTAGATAGGCCAGTGCAGTTGCTGCATCACCCTCGCTGATTCTCTCAGCGCGGTCTTTGGTGCTGAAATTTAACCCATCTTTAACTGTAACCCAAGTTTGTCATGCCCTCCAGCACAATGCACAACAAGCTTAATGGACTGAGAAGGTTTCATTCCGGCATCCTTTTTAAATCGGAGGTCTGCCTTGTCTACTTCTGTTAATCCTCGATGCGACCTCAAGTAATGTACCTGATTCTGCCTAATTGGGTCATGAGTGTGCCGTGAGTTAAATATATCAGCCACCCACTTATTGCTTGTCTTGTTCAAGCTCACACGAAACATAGCCATGCACTGAAATCTGATCTCCATAGGCGACTCCCTCTTTTGTTGACCTTTATGTGCTTCTCGAACTCCCTGACAAGAACTCACGAAGGCTGCACTTGTTACCTCTCCCTTGACGTTCTTAACCTTCCTTGAGCGACGGACAGAAAACCCCCAACTCTTAGCATAGTTGTTGTAGAATGCATATGCATCCTCAAAATCATTGAATTCCTGACCGATAAAAGGAGAATTTTGAATAACGTTTGTGTCATCCTCCTGTACAGTAGGACCATCGCTGTCAGAGTTCATTGTTTCTGGTATGATTTCAACATCGCTGTCTTCATTGTTGTTGATATTATCTCCCTCTTCCTCCATTGGTGTGCCGTCTTTTTGTTGTTTGTGACTTTGTGGGGAGGGGCTGTATCGGGCACAAAGCAGAGGTCTTTTTGCTGTTGTTGTTAACCTAATCCGTTTTTCACGTGTTATTAGTTTTTTCTATTTTCTTCCATCATGGTGTACAGTTTTATTATATTTTAGTACTTTAAATTTTTATTATATTGTTTCCCGTTATGGTTACTAGTTGGATAAAGAATGCAGCTAATTAGTTGGATAAAGAATGCAACTAATAAAGAATGCTTGAATTACCGGAAAAAAAATTTACTGAAGAATGCTTGCGTGTTATATATGGTAGATTCAACTTCCAAATATGGGATGCAGATTGTTTCCATGTTAATTATTACCCGTATACAATATTATTTTCCTTTTCCATGTGGAGGTTAATGAGGAAGATAAAGTTTCCAGTATCCTTATAGAGAAAAACACTCACCCGTTGGCGGTTGGCCCTATTTTAAGATTGCTAACTCCTTTTCTGCATTCACCATGAGCTCATTCAGGACAACAGTACAGGAGCTCGGTCAGGGGGCAGAAACCAAGAGCAATATGCAGAACGATAAGGACGGCAGGATGATGACAAAACGCAAGACCAGAAGTTCTTCCAAATTAATGGTTCGTCAATTTGCATTCTTTTTCCCCCTTTTCTCCATCGTTGGCAGAACTGAATTAAGGCATTGTGTTTTTATTACGATGAATTCTTTGCTGGAGAAGGATGAATCTCGAGGAAAGAAAGGTAGAACTGAAGATGGTGTGATCCAGATTGATGGTGATTTGCAGGCAGATTGGAATGACTTAGTTAGGAAAGGCCGTACCAGATTTTCTTACTTACAATTCGCCAAGAAGGTATGATAATCTAGCCTTCCAATTTTCCCCGCTTAGAACAAAATCAATTGTTTTTATCCTTATGTTTCTTCTTCTGTAGGGTGAAACAAAGTTTACACTTCCAATAGTTCTCAAGTACACTAGAGAGAAAGTGAACCTTGCCCACTACATATTTGCGAAGGATCTTCCAGAAAAGGAAGTCCTGGTCGAAACCATGATGCAATCCTATACACGACAGGTGTTGTGGTCCCTCTGCCCTAAGTCTAATGTCGCTGATGATGTAATTACAGCCATGGCTTGCCAATTGAGCCTGGAGGAAGTTTGGAGGGATGTTGGAGATGGAAGAGAAGTCTGTTATCTGCCTGCTGAACTACAAGTATAGTCCCATTTACTTTATATATTTATTTTAGGTGCAATATTCCGTTTCTCCTATTAAATGTGTTATCTTCTATTTTAAATGAACCATGATCAGGAAATGGTGATTAACTATGGCATGACATCAAAAAAAGCTCTAGAGTGTTACGGTGCAAAGTTCTTGGCAAGAGCTCACACGTGCAGAAAGGTTTCTTCTTAACAAGTCCTTTCTTGTTGCATTGAAATATTCCTCAATTACTGTTTCTAGCTACTGTTTGAATTGAATATGCGAATAAATTAGATGCTCCATCAAGCTTTTGATATTTCTGTAAATTGTATTTTACAATGCTCAGCTGAGTTTGGTCTTTCTCGTCGTTATTTAGGTGTGTCTGCCCATGAAAGATGCAATGGACGGTGATGCAGTTCACTGGTATTTAGCTGTCATAATGCTGGATGACAAACAAGTCCATATTTTGGATTCGTATCCTTCTAAAAAGCGCCAAAGATCTTGTAGAAACGCAGTAGTAACTATGGTATGGTTTGACCTCCTGATCCGAATAATTTGTGTTTTCATCTATTTCAAATAAATTGATTACTGCTTATGTAGATTGAATTTCTTGATGGCTTGTTTGAGGATCTTTATCGGCAAGTGGAACCAACACTTGATCCACCTGTGATGGAAAAATTTTCTCTGACAATTCCTTCAATTCCCGAACAACGTCACGAGTAAGAATTGTTCGTTGTGAATAAATTAGAAACATACTTAGATACCCACAACTCATATGCTGCATCTTATTTTATGTAGGTCTGATAGTGGCGTTTGGGTGTGCTCATGGATGATGGGTGCATCTTGGGATTCTTCTTATAATATATGGGTAAGCAAGAATTCTCCTACTTGGCCTTGAAGGAAAACAACCTTTCGAAAAAGCTACTAAGCCTCATTGTCATTGTCAAACTGTTGCAGCCATGCGGAGATATAAGGAGAATGCAACTAGCTTTATATCTGGTCCAACAGCCTACAAATTACATAAGACATGTCGTCATCGAGGAAGAAAATAGGAATGCATCGAGATTTGTTGCCCAGACTCGTAGGTACAAGGAAGAAAGCCAAAAGAGCGTAATCCAGAACTAGAAGATTCATAGGGAGATAGTGGTTCATTTCTCCTGCACTAGTATATTCTGGATATTGGTTCCTGCAAACGTTTATGAATTTTTTTGGTTGATTAGTTGTCCTGCCAGTACTCTAGTTTGGTTTCCCTTTTCATTTTCGTTGAGAACCAAAACAATACCCTTGAATTGTTTGAATTGTCTGCTTGTCTCGTTCCCTTTTCATGTTCGTTGAGAACCAAAACAATACCCTTGAACCTCTTTGACTTTCTGACGATATTTAGTTGTCCTGCTATGATTTAAAGACAAATTAGTTGTAACTGACTTTAAGTTACAGGGTCTAGTTGGAGAACATACTATATATAAATTATCAATCTACCACTATCTCGATACGATCCAGCTCTAAGCAACTAAAAACACTTGTTATTGGGTTAAAATTTTGTTATTGAAGCTATGAGCAACTAAAAACACTTGTTATTGGGTTAAAATTTTGTTATTGAAGCTATTTGTTGGATCCAACATGGTTAGGTTTGCTCTGATGAACGCATACATCTCCGGCGTCCTCCGGTGGCAAGATATGAGATATCCAAAGGCCAAAGCCATGAATTGGCGCGTTTTTTGGGACGAAATAAAGATAAACAAAAAAGCCCACTGACCAGACGAAAGGTCAAAGTCGTCTTCTTCTATACAATCCCAGTCCCTTCAATCCCATAATGAAATCACGACAATTAAGGCTCATGCATAGGCGCCTTCTTTAAGCCTTATCTCAGCTGAACAAGCATCAGGAACAAAGCCACAAAAACGAGAACCAACATTCGGATTTAATAAAAAATAAAGGTAAACACCAAAACCAATCTAAAATGAATTCAGTTGGGATCAAAGCGATAGTAAAACCGACCGACTACCAATAAAAGTATAAAACCGACCGACTACCAATAAAACAAAAACAACTACTTTTCTAAAATGAATCAAATAAACTCCTCTGGCATTTTTAGCTGATTTTCCCCTTGAAATGTCTTTCATAAACGGCCCTTGCTTCATCATAAATTTGAGAGCGCTTTGTATTTGAAAGATCTTTGACTAAACTTATGGCCAAGGATAATCGACCTCTATTACTACAAACCTGCACCAAATTTAGAACATTACTCTTAACATTTTGATTTCGATTTGATAGTGTAGAATCTCACGTGGATGGAATCATATTTAGAAGGAAATGATTGTATTATACCGCCGTATACGAATTATTATCAGCCTCTCCGTGCAACATCCACTGACAGACGTAAAACCCGCACTCATAGCTACGTGGAAAATAGCATTTATTATTGAAAATAAGATTGTTTATCAAAATGAAATAATCAAAATACTCAAAGAAATACTAACTCATCAATTTGCTTAGAAACGTATGGAGGACTTATGATTTGGAACTTATGCACTTTGGGCACTTCATAGGTTGATGGCTTGTCTGGAAATTCTTGAAGCATCTTGTAAAAGAATTTCAACTGTAACAACAAACTTAACCACGTAACTATTATAGTACAAAAATTTAGAATAAGAAAATTGACTTACTAAATTTATAGAAGGGAATAGTTTGATCACCCACCATTCCTTGCACCCTTTTCCTACGATTTTCCAGCACACCCAAATCAATAGGGAAAGAGTCCACTACATGCACTACCTTTCGGTCCATGAAAACCACAATAAGAAACCAATGACGGTTCTCATCATTCATTGGAAAATATATCTGAAATAAATAAACAAGTAAATGATGACGAAACAATGAATGGACTATACATTAAAGGGCAAAACATTAAGAGAATAGAGTACCCTGGAAAAATTACTAATATTATTACACCATACCTTGTTGCATTCAAAGGTGCCGCCAAGACATAGGTTCTTATAATTTTCCACGGCTTTTTTTGGAGTCCAACCCATTTTCAAAACCAAATCCTGGGTAGCAGTTCACATTCACTATTCAACTTTGGGAGAAAGAAAAAAGTAAAGTTAATGTAAAGAGTTTTCCATAATTGTTGCTTACCTCAAAATTGGATGGAAGATACCAAGGTCCATTTTTCCCCCAAGCCCTAACATCAACAGCTAATTTACAAGCTACAGCAGTCAAAATCTAAAATAAGCAAAACCAAAGATTAGTATAGCTAATATGTGGTCAAGTATGCCTTACCAAAACAGAACTACAAAATACTTACATAACCATGAAGCCACGTTTCTGGCAGCAAGTCCTTCAGTTCTAGACGACTTAAACTATGGCCAAAATTCTCAACAAGCCATTTATCATCTTGTAGACCATCACCAAAGATGAAATACGCAATGGAACGATCCTCATCATTATCTAACGCCATTATTGCAATCACCGGAAATTCCACCTATGATTTGAATTTACCAAAACTTACAATACATAGGTACATCATAAACATTTTAGAACCACACAGGTGTAATTTCTTTAAAAAAATTCTATATACCTTCCCCGATACATTTATATATTCCACAGCCGCATTTTTTGGCCTCTTGTGTGAATCATCGCCATCTGCGTCTGAGTCGGAATCTATATAAATAAATCCGTTTACGCTAGGTGTGAAAGGAACAACAGTGGGAGCTGAACTTCCAAATGCAGTCACCGGAAATTCCATCTACGATTTGAATTTAACAAAAATTACAATACATAGGTACATCATAAACACTTTAAAATGACACAAGTGCAAATTGTTTAAATAAATTCTATATACCTTCACTGACTCATTTAGATCTTCCATGACCGCATATTTTTGCCTCTTGTGTGAACCATCGCCATCGCGATCTGAGTCTGGGTTTGAATCAATATAATAAACTCTTTTTACGGTAGGCGTGACAGGAACATCAGTGGGAGGTGAACTTCCAGATGCTTGATCAAGAATGCGTTTCGACAGCCTCTTTAGCACTTGAAATTCAGTATCAGTTTTCATTATCATTGCAGTCAAAGATTTAATCTTATCGTACAACTCAGTGAACGTCGTCTCCATGGCTCCAAAGGTAGTCGATATGGATCCAACAACTTTCTTAGTATCATGGCTCGACATGCTAAACAACAAAACAAAAGAAAGAACATACATGAAACAAACAAAAGTCATAAACAAACAAAAGTCAAAGCGGCTTAAGGAGCGAATAAAGAACATACATGAAAGGAAAAGGGTTGTAAGAAAGGAACAGCACAAACGACCAAAAGAAAGAGCTATTTTAGTTGTTGCACTGTACCGAGATTTCTCCATTGCAATTGGTTTATCTCCCCGCCAACACAGAAGAAAAGCCTTACTTTTGCTAAAGTCACCAGGGAAAACGGCAGGAGTTATTTTTTACAAGGTAAACTCTAGGCTTGGCGTCCCTTTATATAGACCGCCAAACAAACCTAATTTATTAATACCATTACGTCCAAAAAAAGAATTCCTCTATTGACACCTAAACTGATCCAACTAAGGAAAGCAAGCCTATTAACAAGGAGTAGAGATTAAATCCCCACCAATGACAAGCCTATTTACAAGCATATTCCTCTATTGCGTTTGGCTCCACCACCGAATGAGGGAGGCCATCTCCACTGGCTATAAAGAACACCTGAAGAATGAGAATCAATTTATCAGTAGCCAACCTAGTATTGTTTCTTTCTTGACCAAAAAAAATTTCGGCCATCACTATTTATGAACCGAACACAGACGTAATTACACATATCACATATGCATTGGAGAGAGAGAGAGAGAGAGAGAGAGAGACAGAGAGACAGAGGAAATGATAGACCTTCAAGATATCGAAGTCTTCTTCCATCATAACAACATCTAAATCAGAGAATGCACGAGAGGGGCCTCAGTTAAGCAACACCCAAACATATCCCTACTGTAGCAAGATAATGTGTACAAATTATATACAAGCTTTAATGGAAGGTTTGCGAATTCAAAGTACAAAAGAGAATTTGAAGACCTACCAACGATGCTCGGCAAACGCTTAACAACACCGAGTCTCTGAATTTATCATCAATCAATCGGCATATCTAATCAAGAACCTGAAAATTATATGCAAGTTCAGCTAAGAGAAGCAAGCAAGACAAACAAAGAGGAGGCTCCACTGAAGGAAATTTCCCAAGCGAGAAGATCCAACATCACCTATTGGGCCTGGTACAAAAGGCCTGCTTAGTTTAGTTTTATGTTTTAATTTTACAAGAACTCATTTTATAGTTATAAATATAACAGTGGAAGTATATTGAATCAAAATCCTTGTTCATCATGAATGGTGAAGAATGCCCATGGTAATGACCAGGACGCTCGTTCGACCCTCATACCATTACAAATTCTTTTTTGTTTTCAGCTACACCTATAGAACGACGCCGTTCTCCAGGCCACTTTCGATTCAGAGACGAGCACAAAACGATACCGTTTTTTCATGTATCATCGTCTTCCCTAGCCCCCCCAATATCCCAATTATCCAGTTGCCGCCGTCACCACCGTAATCCGACGGTCGTCTTTCTTCATCGTCCAAACTTTCTCACTCCGTTACGATTCTGGACTCCGACCAAGAGAATTCCCTTGACGAGACCCAATCCCCTCTCTCCATTTCAGCTTTAGTGATTGTTTACAGGACGTAAAGGTCATAGTCGTTCACCGTCAATTGACGGCAGCCTACCTACCCACCGCTATCGGCGATCCGCACTTCGGCCCACCTCTCGAGTCTGCACTCTTCACTTCTCCGATCCTTCCTCATCCGCCTCTCGAGCACAAGATTCAATCCATCATGCCTCGAACAGATCACTCTCTTAATCCATAGAGGGATTAAACATCGATGGGAAGCGCAAAATCCAATTGCTTCAATCGATAGCCAGGATGAGAGGAGAGGGTTCGTCAGCCACTACAGACATCAATTGGAAAGGATGTTTGAGCGTTGACATGAGTGGGGAAAGGAATAAATCACCAAACTAAAATTGTAAGTAAATATAACTTAATGGATTGGAGACATGATTAGAATAAAATTTGGTACTATAATTCGAAAATATGTTGAAAAGTTTGTTTAGGGGTTAAAGGGTACGCATAAAAAAGTTATATGACCAACTAATCATTTAAAAATTGTAAAAATTAAATAATTTAATTCCAATTAATAAACACCGTTAGATTAAATCTACGGTGTAGAAATCCTGTTGCATAGTATGTGTCTGACGCATACGAGTGTGACCCATATATATATATATATTGCCTTCTACGGTTCCTCGGGTGAAATTCAGGCTACCACATACCTTAAGTATGAAAACACTATCTAGGCCTCGAATTAGCAGGATTTTTGGGCATGATACTATACCCTAACCCTTAATGAGTGAACCCTAGGTCCTAATTATCTAAATTATAAACTATAGACCCTAAGATGGTGCATTGATTTTGCCTATATTTGGACGAATCATAACCATCGACTATTGTTTCTAATTAAATTGATCTTGGGGTATAAGATTTAGAGAATTGAGACCTCGATGTTGATCTTTAAGGGTTAGAGTATAGTATCATGTCCGAAAGATTAGTCAATTTAAGTTCTAGATAGCGTTTTCTTACTCAAGGTATGCGGTACCCCAGATTTCACGCTGGGTACCGTAGAACTCCCCACATATATATATTTGTAGCCCTAACTTTTCTTTATTTGTAGCCCTCAATTAAAAAATGTACATTAATACCTCACGCCGGCGACCACCAACCTTGCCAGTGACATCAACCACAACCTTCAGGAAACGCAGCCGACGAGGTAAAAAATTGCCGACAAAATTTTCCTGCGACGACCAGACGTTCTGTCGGGACGTCGGCCACCGTGGACTGACAGCTCGTAGGTCGTCATCGTGATATTTTTTTCTTTGAATTTTTATTTCCCTGTAGATTTGTTAAGAATATTAAATATTTTAAATAGATATTAGATAATTTAGTTTTTTTACTTATTGTTTTTGTTTGGGTCTAACTGAGTGTAGGAGGGAGACTCGGGGGAATAATGGGGTGAGAGGAACAAGCAGTATGGATACTGAATCAGTTGGAGGATAATGGGGCCGAAGAAAAAGATTGAGAGAGATGAGATCGTAGAGAGATAAGTCGATGTTTTTGTGATAGACTCAGAAAAATCTGACCCCCTCACCCACCGGAGTAAATGCTCTATTTATAGGCTACATTGTGGTGGATGAACATTTAATTCGACATGACCACTACATATGTCAGACATTTAGGCCATGCCTTAGGCCATAATTATACCTAGGACTAGGATGTGACCGTTCCTTCGAAGGATACGATGTCGTTCTTCCCGTTTTTCCTTCTCAGCTCGAATTAGGCGAAACGACGTCATCTAGTGTTTACAAAACGTCGCCGCCTTGATTAGAGCAAAACGATGTAGGCTAGGGCAGGGCAAAACGACGCCGGCTGGCGCTTCTAGAACTCGCGGGCTTGTCTTTATTCGCGGAGACCTCTAGTACTCGCGGAAGGTATGTAAAACGGCGCCGGCTTGAGTAGAGTAGAACGCCCCTGGCTGGTGCATCTGGCGCTCGTGGATTTGTCTCTAGTCGCAGATGCTTTTGGTACTCGCGGAAGGTTCTTTCCGCGAGTGCGTGGGGCGCGCTTGGCCGGATTTCTTACGCGACTAGATCCGAGCTATATCCCCAACAGTTTTAGATTTTTTATGATACATTTATGAATAATTTAAATTTAAAAGAATATTTAGTGATTTTATTTAATTTATTAGTTTATGAATATTGTAATTATCATATTTTTTAGGATATATTTTTGATTTATTATTATTTTTAGAATGAAGTTCTTTAATTTCATTTTTGATATTTTGAAAGTAAGTTAATATTACTGATAATATTTTTCTTATATCTATTTCTTGAAGTTGTTCAACTTTGGACTTATAAATATCACTACATTAGACAATGAGTAACACGGTTAGTGAGCTAACCTTTATAATTTTAGAATAATGTTGAATTAGTTATTGATAGTATGCTTAAATATTGTTACGATGACGCCTAGTAATTGATAGTATGCTTAATTGGTTTTTTACAATGATACATATCGTTCGAAAAATGTTGAATGATTGACTTTGTTGCGTTGTTAATAATTTAATTAGTGTGTCTACTTGTTAAAAACTTTGTTATTGCATGTTGAGATATTAGGTTTTGTTAGCTAATCATGCTTAATTTGCTAATTTGTTGTTGAAAAGCTATTGAATTATAAGTTTATGTTCGAATAATGTGCTAATTTGTTGTTTAAAAGCTATTGAATTATAAGTTTATGTTCAAATAATGAATAATTGTTAATAACGTGTTTAATATTTTTGTAATACAAAGATAAAACTCGCATAAGACTCCATCCATAGCAAATTATAAGAATTCAATTTATAACAAACATTACTAATCATCAAAAGTGTTGAAACTTACATAGGACTCATTCTATATCAAAATGGAAGAATTCAATCTACACCAAACATTTCAAAGTTAGTATCACTAATAAGATGAATGTGTTTGTTTTAGGGAGATCCGAAAGATAAGGGGGACAAAGTTGATTATACTCAATTTTTCATAACAAATACGAGATATAAGTCATGGAATGAAGCTATGGAAGTCTCGAAAGTGATTGCATAAGATCTTGGGTTCTTTTTGTCATATTCATCAACCAAATCAAATGTTGGCGAGAAGTATCCTCGATATATTTTCACTGTCATCGTGGATATAAGAATAATGCATATGTCCCAGATCCGGATAAGCACTACAAAAAAGACTGGCAGATGTTACCAGACAATTGGCGTCACAAAAGGCCTTTTCTCGTCACAATAGGGTTATTTTGACGAAATACGGTCGTTGGTGGGTCGTGGGGTAAAGGTCCCTCGCTAATAGTTTAAATGTATTTGCGTCAGAAAATCATATATTTGTGACAATTATTTTTTATCATTATGCAAAATATCGTGATCAGTAAAGAAATGTACTTAACGAAATTGTTTGACCAAATATATTTTTAAGGGATAAAATAATTTTTGTGAGGCGTACATTTTGTTAGATAAACTATAATTGAGGAAACTATGTTTGTTAGTAAATAAAAAATTCGTTACTAAAAATTTGACATTTTTTTCCGAAAATACCCTTTGAATGTTTTGACCACAGTTGTTTGTCGTAAAAGAACATTTTTTGCGAGGGTTAATTATGTTCCTAAATTACCCCTGTGGTGTTTATAATGAATATCTTCCGTCACTAAAAACTATTCCTAATAATTGTAAATTTAGTTTCCAACGAGAAAATAAGGTCAGAAGAAAATATCGAATATTTGTGATGCGAAAGTTTCGTAGGAAGAAACTAATTAATTTAGACCAACTTTTGTGTTCATGTAACCAGATTATTGCGTTGAAAATAAGATATTTGTCACACAAAATATACGTCGGCATAAACATATTAAATCTAACCAAATTGTTGTGTTAAAAAAGAATATTTTTAACATTAAATATTCGTCGAAAGAAACAATTAAAGCTAACCAAATTGTTGTGTTAAAAAAGAATATATGTAACCCAAATTATTCATCAGAAATGACTTACTAAATCTAACCATTTTGTTACATTACAAATAGAATACTTGCAGGTGATTTATTAAAAGCATAAAAGAAATTAACCAATTCAATATATTAGCAAAAAATGAAAATTCTCCATAAAATTAGGTGGCTTAACCACCAAAACTGTCTTAAAAGGAGACCACATTCAACACTTGTTCAAACATAAAACAAAACAACCAAACACTTGTTCAAACATAAAACAAAAACAACCAAACCCTTAACAAAACAAAACATAAACATAAACATAATCCGATTGAAAAATGGAACTTGCAAAGTTCCTAAGACTGCCTTCTTCCTAGCTGCAAACTTCCGATTGAAAATTGGAACTTTCAAAGTTCCTACTGCTGCTTTCTTCCAAGCGCTGCAAACTTAGTAGTCATCATCATCAGGGGGAGCTGTTCTCATGGTCAAAACCATCCGCATCTTCATCATTCACTTCCTCGTCTCCATCTTCATCTTCATCATTCACCTCCTTGTCTCCAGCCTAATTTACAAAGTTAAATAGATTATGATAAGGTTCATACGATTAATCATGCTCAACCAACTAAAAAAACAGCAACTACTTACCATTGAGGACTCTGCCAAATTAACTCCTAGCCTCTTCAATGTATCCTCGACAATCTGAGGAATTCCATTCTTCACCTGCACTAGCTCTTCTTTCAGCATTCTGATCATCTCATCATTCTTCACCTTCTCTTGCCTTCGGTCTTCTTCACACCTTTTGCTGCAGCCCTGACTGGAGCTAGGGCCAAAAACATCCACACCGGTTACCCCATATAACCCATTCCCAACACACGTTTCCTAGGCTGTTTTCCTACAACCTCACCATAAATCGCAAACTGATTCACCTCTTCCCCTTGACTCAACTTCTCAGCTTCCTTATTCTTCAATTCAGCCTACACACATAGTAATTAATAACTAATACGCTGAGTTTAAATAATTTAAAAAAAGAAGAAGAAACGAGGCGTATCAATAAGTCGAACCTCAACCAACTCGCACGGCCAGGATTGCACCTTGCACGGCCGTGCAGATTTCACTTGTGCCCGTGCGTGCCCACGCACAATCACGCACGGCCAGAATTATGTGTTGCACGGCCATGCGTGGCCACGCACAATCCCGTGCGCCTTCCTCAGAACCTCGCCATGCGTCCGATCCTCGTCCAATCGACCCCAAACTCGCTCCCAAGCCTCCATTCACATACTAGGACCTGAAATATCATAAACAAGCACAACCTAGCGTGAAATCGGTCTAAAACACGAGAATCAATACCTCAAACGGAGTAAGAGCAGGGGTAAAAACATGTGTAACTAACGGTCTATCAAACTCCCCCACACTTAACCGTTTGCTTGTCCCCAAGCAAACCTATCTCAAACCAATGCAACTCTCCAGACCTCTGTAGCAACAAACAACCTCGATCGTAGGTAGAGGACTTCCTAGATCATTTAGCAACTTACGAGGTCAACCGACGCACAAGTCATCTCATAGCTTCTTCGGCGAGAGCACTAGTCTCGAGTCAGCATCATGGCAAATAGTGAACAGAGGACAAATGAATCGTGGATGAAGAGACTCTCAAAAACAAAAGATCATGGACTCACATTTTTCAAGGTGCTCGACTTTCTTTTTGGAGATGGTTGGAACCCCTTTTCTTTCTCCTTTTTGCTTGTTTTTCTGTTTTTCTCTTTTTTTTCAAGGGTTCCAACCCGTTTTTGCAGAAAACGGGGGCTCCCACCTAGCAAAGGTTTTGCGGGAGCCCGGCTCTTACCGGCCATGCCAGGAGCAGTTGTCTCGAGCCTCGTGCGGGGGAAAGACATGTAAGGGGGCTGGAGGTAGTAGGTGGAAATTGGGAATGGATTCCCGTCTCCCCTTACACACTTTCGCCCTATTCGCACGGGAGACGTCATTTTAAAGCACATTTTCGAGCACCTGTTATTTTCAAAACATGATACAAGAGTCCATGACAGGCAGAGAGTCCACAACACCACACAATTCAAGGGTCCTAAGATCACTAATTCACTCAATCAACCAACACACTATGAAGAAGAAATGAGACTCCTTAAATGCATCAACATCCTCCATAGTGCTACACTACCTCCCTAGGTTGCAAATCACTACAGAGACTGTCAATTCAAAGCATACTGAGCAGGCAATTGCAAGGAACACGTACTTGGAGCCCTCAAATTTAAAAATTTGGACAGTGGACTAGGCTCCAAGCACACAAACAGATCAAATGCAGTCAAAAGATAAACATCCCCCCCCCCCCCAACACTTAAGATCGACATTGCCCTCAATGGAGAAGAGGACAAGTAAGGGGAACGATGTTACCGGTATGCACGGACTGCAGGAGACTGGAAATGGACCAGTCGGGAACACAGCACAGCTCAAGGGGAACAGAAGAGCTCAACCAGAATATGTTAGGTCCGATGTCAGCCCAATAAGACATCATCCAGAACAAAAGCAAACAAACCAAATTGCAATCCGACTCGAAACAAAACAAATAAATGAAAACCGTGGTGGGGTTGCCTCCCCACAAGCGCTTCTTTACCGTCTTTTAGCTGGACGCCCATGGTGGATACTCAGGGAGGTGCAGGAATAGGTGCCTCCAAGAGAGGATCCACGTCGCTCTTGAGGTACAGCTTCAGGTGGTGACCGTGCACCCGACGGTTGCAACCACCAGCATCGGTCAGCTCGACCTGGCCATCCGGCAAGATACAAGCGAGTGAGTACTCGGATGGCCAGGGTGGTCGTGGTGCAGGGGGTGGGACCAGCTCATAGTGGTCTCCACTCTTCTTCCGTGCCGGCTTAGCCACCTGCGGCTTCGGTCGCCACTCCTCCTTGAGCTTTTTGTTCGGAGGCGAGACTGGATGGAGTGGCGGCGAAGGAATGATAGGCGGGTCCTGCAAAATGAGAGGTGCAGAAGGGTACACGACAGGCTCGTGTACCTGATCAGAAATAGCATGCACAGGCGATACAGAAATCATAGCACAATGATCAAACTCAGTCACAGGAAAAATAGCATGTTCATTTCCAGCATGCAGGATCAGTTTACCATCATGCACATCAATCAGTGCCTTGGCGGTGGCAAGAAATGGTCTACCTAGAATCAAAGGCACATCCACATCATCATTTATATCCAGAATAACAAAATCAACAGGATATATGAATGCACCCACATTAACAAGCAAATCTTCTATGATACCCCTAGGATGCACCACGGAACGATCAGCTAGCTGAATGCTCATCCTAGTAGGGCTAAGTTCACCTAGGTCTAGCTTTTTGAACAATTTATATGGCATGACATTGATGCTAGCTCCTAGGTCCGCCAAGGACTTTCCTACATGCATGCTGCCAATAGTAAGAGGGATAGTAAAACTCCCTAGATCCTTGCGCTTTTCGGGCAGCTTGTTCTGCAGGATAGCAGAACACTCCTCGCTCAGCAGCACTGTCGAGAGATCCCCAAGTTTCTTCTTGTTGGTGCAGAGATCTTTCATGAACTTAGCGTACTTGGGCATCTTCGACAGTGCCTCCACAAATGGTACGCTGATGTTGAGCTGCTTCAACATTGCCATAAAATTGGCAAACTCAGTCTCCAGCTTGTCTTTGTGAAGGCGAGTGGGGAAGGGAAGCTGGGGTACGTGCTCCTTCACCACTGGTTGTGGCTTGGGAGCAGGGGCTTCCTTCTCCACCCGCACTTCTGCATCACCGGCTGGAAGTGCTGAAGCAGGTAGTGGTTCCTCCTGCCTGGTCGAGGCAGGATCAGCTGATGTAGGTCTGCCGCTCCTGGTGAAAACGGCACCCAGCTGCTCGTGCGGGTCCCGTGGATTGGGGACCGTGGTAGCAGGTAGAGTCCCCGGGGCCCGAGTAGTAATCTGGCGAGCTATGGCGCCAACCTGGTTCTGCAAATCTTGCAGAATGGCACCCTGGTTTCTCTGGCCTGCCTCCAGGGTTCTCTGGCCTGCCTCCAGTGAAGCTATGGTCTGATCCATCCTCATGATATTTGCCTGGCTGGTGGTCATGAATGCCGCCAAAACGTTCTTCAGCTCGGTCATCTGATTATCGGGAGCTGGCGCTGCTGCTGGCTCGGCATACTGACGCTGGGGGCTGCTGGAATGGCTGCCCCTGTCTAGCCTGGAAAGGCTTCCTCTGCTGAAAACCACCTGCTGGTGCTGGGAAACCAGGTGGTTTATTGGTGTTGTTGCTCCAGGCAAAGTTTGGGTGCTGGCGCCACCCCTCATTGTATGTGTTACTGTATGGATCGAGGCGCCGAGCATTGGCGACGAAGGCCAACTGTTCTTGGGGAGTAGAGGACTCCCGCATAGCCTGGCAGTCCTCCACCAGATGGTTTGGACTCTCACACCACTGACACTGAGCTACTGGAGGCGTAGCTGCACCTCGGCCCGGAAGGAGACCGTTAGGCTGCTTCAATGTCTGCACCAACTCAGCTACCTGCTGCTCTAACCCGGATCTGGCCTCCATAGCATGCACACCTCGGTCCCGGGAATGCCTGCCTCTGCTGCTCTGCCCCCAGGAATGATCACGGGCAGCCAAAGTACTGATCATCTGGTTCAGCTCGGGTGGAGTCTTAGTGAGAATATCCCCTCCTGGGCATAGGGACTCGATCACCCTCTGGCTATCTGGGGTGAGGGCGCTGTAGAAGTTCCCTACTATGAAAGCATCGCTGAAGCCATGATGGGGACACTGCCAGAAGTATCCCATGTACCGCTCCCATGCATCACGAAGGGACTCATCTGGATCTTGGCGGAAGTGAGTGATCTCCCGCTGAATCTCCGTGGTCTTCGATGCCGGATAATACTGGTGCACGAACTTGTCAGCCAGATCGTCCCAAGAGGCGATGGACAATGGGGGCTGGGTCTCCAACCACCTCTTAGCATTCCCCGCCAGAGAATGGGGGAAGAGGTGAAGGCGGATTGCATCATCCGGAACACCATTCAGCTTGAACCCGTTCGTCAGCTGCAGAAAACGGGAAAGGTGTGCCCGGGCTTCCTCATCCTTCAAACCATGGAACTGGATAGATGATGTGATGAGTTGAATCCAGCATGGCTTGATCTCGAGGTTGTTTGCTGGGATGGGTGGATAGAGGATGACCGGGCGGATGTCAGCAATCCGTGGAGTGTAGTAGTACTCCAAGGTGGGACCCGGCGGTGGTGGTGGATGCTGATTCACCGGGGGAGCCTGTCGAGCATTCCCCGGTTGTGGGATGTCTTCGCCCTCCATCTCGTGTTTGTCCTCGGATTCGCTACTCAATTGGACGTCTCTGTACTCCACCGTAGCCAGTCTAGCTCGCTGTTGTCTCCGAAGTTGGTTGCAGGTGCGTTCAATCTCTGATCCAACGGCAGTAAACCTCCCGACTGGCTACGGGTCATGCACTATCTGCACACAATCAAGCAAGGCAAACCCGTGAAGGCACAAGTGGGAAAAACAAAAACTCAATGCAAAAAATGAAAATGCTAAAATAACAGAAATCACTTTTCTTCAACAACCTAGCCGTCCCCGGCAACGGCGCCAAAAACTTGACTCGCTGTTACTGTCACTCTAAAAAATGGCCAAGTGTAACCACTTCCTAAAGCGTAGTATAGCGGGTTTGGGTTTTATTATCAACCCGGGTCCTAGATGTGATGACTACTCAGTGAATTCGTATTATCTAGCAATGAAACTTTAGTGAAGTTCTAAACTAACAAGCAAGCAAAGTAACTAAAACGGTTGTATTCAGGTTAAGAGAGGTCACCCGGATATGGTTCCCCCTAGACTGCAGTTAAGCCGGATTGTAATTGCCAAGTTCGATTTCTATGAAAGTTATACTGCGGAAGGTTCTTAATCAGTCTGAAGTCTCGACTAAAGGTCTTCAGACCCTCTCAATCTGAGTCTCTAGCTGGTGACTAACCTGCACCGGAGTAAACAGATTGAGGCCCTATGAACAAAACCTCCACTACCGGAGTAAAACCGGTACAGAATAGCGAATTGGCTCCTCGACTAAAGTCACCAATTCACTACCTTCGATTAAGGATACTCTATCAACCTAGGCAGATATTATCATTCTAGGTTAAAGCAGAAACAACATGAATTTGATCAGGATTCATGCCATTCAATCATTCAAAACTCAATCGAATATAATCAATTCATAGAAACAATACTTGGGTTCATACAATCAAACCTAACATACAGAACTAGGGTTTCCCATACCCAGATGAATGGGGGAACTACTCCATGGAGAGAGAAGCAAAAGCAGAATCAGACGCGGAAATCATACTGTGAAGATGGATTTCTACTCCTGGACGTTGAATCGGCACTTCTCCAAGCTCAAACCAAGCTCCAATGGTGTTGAAGATCGATCTAGGGCACTTGGAGGCTCTTGTTCGTCGCTTTCTCTCTCTAGGAACCGCTCTGTCTCTCAAAAACTCGAATCCCCTTCTGTTTGACTCGGAATCCGCTTAAAAACCAGACTTTCCCGACTTGCACGGCCAGGGTGCACGGCCGTGCACATCACCATTCTGGCCGTGCACTCCAGAACGCGGTGTATCAATAAGTCGAACCTCAACCAACTCGCACGGTCAGGATTGCACCTTGCACGGCCGTGCAGATTTCACTTGTGCCCGTGCGTGCCCACGCACAATCCCGCACGGCCAGAATTATGTGTTGCACGGCCGTGCGTGGCCACGCACAATCCCGTGCGCCTTGCTCAGAACCTCGCCATGCGTCCGATCCTCGTCCAATCGACCCTAAACTCGCTCCCAAGCCTCCATTCATATACTAGGACCTGAAATATCATAAACAAGCACAACCTAGCGTGAAATCGGCCTAAAACACGAGAATCAATACCTCAAACGGAGTAAGAGCAGGGGTAAAAACATGTGTAACTAACGGTCTATCACAATCATGAGTTTTCATTCCTGAAATCTTCCCTTCCTGAACATTCACACAATTTCTCAAATAGGCAGAATAACCATCTGGAACTTTTAACTTTGATATCCACTCGCAGAATTCCCTTCTCTGCGCTGGCAGCAAGCTATATAAAGCTCGAGGTAACACTGTTCTCCCGTTCCTCTCTATAGGATGTAATTCCTTTCTCAATCCCATCTCCTGCAAATCTTTGCGGGCATTTAGACTATCCTTGGTTTTGCCTTCAATACTCATCATTGTACCCAAAACACTGTCACACACGTTCTTCTCAATATGCATGACATCTAAATTGTGGCGTAACTTAAGTGAACTCCAATATGGCAATTCAAAGAAAATGGAAATTTTTTTCCAATTATGTTCTCTACCAAATCCATCGATCTTTTTACCCTTTCCTTTGATCCCAAACACAATTTGATCGAATGAGTGGATCTGATTTGATACCTCGAGTGATGACAATTGCTTTGGTCTGGGCCTCTTCTCTACTCTACCGTTAAATTGCTTCCTTTGGTTGCGCCACTTATGATCCAAAGGCAAAAACCGACGATGATCCATATAGCACTCCTTATGCCCATTCGTCAACCTCAAATGCGCTGTTTCCCCTGCACACGATGGACAAGCTAATTTACCTTTCGTACTCCATCCAGAAAGATTAGCGTAAGCCGGAAAATCGTTGATGGTCAACAACAATGCAGCTCTCATGATGAAGTTCTCCTTCTTGAATGCATCATAAGTTAACAAGCCTTCATTCCACAAAGCCTTCAAATCATCAATAACAGGTCTCAAAAAAACATCAATACTATTACCCGGAGCTTTTGGGCCAGGAATGAGCAATGTCAGGAAGGTGAAAGGATTCTTCATGCACTTCCAAGGAGGAAGATTATACGGGAATAGAAGGACCGGCCACGTGCTGTGCTTGTTGTTCATATTGCCGAATGGGTTGAAACCATTAGTCGCTAGTCCCAAACGAACGTTGCGGGGTTCAGAACCAAAAGATGGGTCAAACTCGTCCAAAGTAGTCCAACCCTCTCCATCACATGGGTGCCTCATGATCCCATCTTTCGAGCGATTTAGAGCATGCCATACCATATCTTCAGCATTTTTTGACGACATGAATAATCTTTGTAGTCGTGGTTTGATGGGAAAATACCGTATAATTTTGCACGGAATTTTCTTATCTCTGCCCTTCTTATCCTTATAAACTTTCTTCCACCTTGATTTTTTGCACGTGGGGCAAGATGTCGCATCTGCCAGCTCGGCGTAGTATAGGACGGAATCGTCCTCACATGCATCTATTTCTTCGTAGTGTAGCCCAAGAGCTTTCATAAGCTGCTTTGCTTCATAGTAATTCTTCGGAAGTGATTGCGCCATAGGAAATACAGCCCGGATATACTTGACCAACTGGGTAAATGAATTGTTACTCCAGTTATTCTCCCACTTGATTTTCATAAGCTTTGTGAAGAATGACAATCTTGACACATTCGAAGCACATCCCTCGTACAACGGTGATTGGGCCTCTCCGAAAAGTTTGTACAAATTTTGAGCTTGGGCATTAGGTTCTTCCGGATTCGCTAATGGAGCCATGAGGTCGTTCAGAACACCAAGCATATCATCTTCGCCCATATCGTTATCTTCACCCATATCGCCATCATCTCCATTGTCTATTTCAATGTTATCATCACCCAATTCTGGACCTTCATCGTCATCTTCTTCATCTTCGTCGACCTCGCCATGGTAAATCCATTTAGTGTAGTCGGTTCTCATTCCTTTATAAAGAAGATGTCCTTCTACTTGGTTCACTGTCATTCTACGCACATTACCACATTCCACGCAAGGACACCTTATTAGACCATCATCGTCTTTAACATGGTCTGTTGCATACTTCGCGAATTTCTCCACTCCTGCAATGTACTGTGTGCATGCCCGATTCTTCAATTGTATCCAAGCTTTGTCGATAGGTTCCATGCCTATAGATATATGTAGGAAATTTATGTTATTAGACTTGGTAAACAATTTATGTTACGTTATTAGACAATATTACAAAAAAGTAAAACTAACTTAATTATTCAGGAAAATTAAATTGTCGATGTAGAAATAAAAATAATCCAATATAATTACTTCACTAAGCTTTCATATATAAATCAAAGAAACAAATTTTTAATTACATTCAATATAATTTTAATCGATGTATATACAACTAGCTAGGAAACTTAACTACTTCCACTTTATTCCATGTAATCACATTAAAACAAATACTAAATTAATAGTCTTCCTTTACCCAATAAAATAATAAATTAATAATGATATTACCGTTTGGGGAAAAAAAAGTAATGTGCTGCGTACAACAACGTCTAGACACCAAAAAATAATAAAGTTAAGCTGGAAAAAAATAAATAAGCAGGTTCATAAAAAAAAAAAACCAAATACGTGGTCGTTTTGAAGAGCTGGAACTGCTTACCTTCCGTCCTCAAACCGCAGTCGCGCAGATCGCCGGAGGACCTCCCCTTCCCTCGCGTCGTTCCAGATTCTCAATCAGCGGTGAAGGTAGGCTGTGGGAAACGCAACTCCGATGGTTTTCTTTACACTTTCAGATTGGGAAAACTACATAATCATAATCCGTTTGTTCTTACTGGGATTTTATACTGGTTTATGGCGAATTTGGGTCTTGGTGGATTGATTTCTTCTTCCCCCTTTTGCCGCAATTAAGAGAAACTGATCGGATTAACAAACTCCATTCATTGAACCAGTTTTGATGCCATTGTATCGTTCCCTTTTCCTGTAATTTCGGAAATAAATGGTTTGCAGGGGAAGAACCAGCCGTCGTTTATTGCAAGGGAGGAAGAACATTGAACTGATCTGCAGAAGACAGAGAGTTCTCTGCAGTTATGATTCTGTTACACGATAATTAGATACAAAAAATTAAAAAACGTACATAAATTGTGTGTAGTGTAACTAGTTAGCAAGCTCGGTTGCAAACATGTGGTCCTGGGTTCGATTTTCATCAATGACTTATTTTTTGAAGTTGTTTTCCATTATAAAATCCACTAAGCTGTTTCCCAAGACATCATAATTCGTCAGTAATGTTTGATTTTTGACGAATTTTTTTCAATATTATTGACGAATACAAGTTTGCTCACTAATATTGTTTTTTCTTGCAAGTTTTTCAAACCAACTATTCATTATCGTTGGGAAATATGTGGTCATTAATATGGGTCGGGTAGCTACATGTAGTGTGCGTTTGTTCCAACCATCTTTTATTGACAACCGTATTATCACCGTCGAAAAAATAGTGATTTTTATGAGAAGTTACTAAAATCCTCGCAAATAAAGTTGTTTTCCATTATGAAATCCACTAAGACACTTTTTCGGAAAACAATATTTCTGACCAATTATTTCCATCAAATTCATTTTCACATTCGTAAAAAGCAACCGAAGGGTAAAAAGGGTACATTTCAAAAACTTGTTTCCCACGACATCGTAATTCGTCAGTAATGTTTGACTTTTGACGATTTTTTTTAATATTATTGACGAATACAAGTTTGCTCACTAATATTGTTTTTTCTTGCAGGTTTTTCAAACCAACTATTCATTAACGATGGAAAATATGTGGTCATTAAGATGGGTCGGGCAGCTACATGTAGTGTGCGTTTGTTCCAACCATCTTTTATTGACAACCGTATTATCACCATCGAAAAAAAAAAATAATTTTTATGAGAAGTTACTAAAATCCTCACAAATAAAACTATACCAAATAATTCTTTACCGAGTATATGTTTTTGCGTCGCAAAAACGTTATGACACATATGCCATTTTTTTGGACGTCACAAACGATGTTTATTTCTGACGGTTTGCTTAGGACAGTTAGTAATGTTATAAATTATTGACGAAAATAAAAAAATCGTCAATAAAAATGGCACAACCTTCCTCATAGATGTGAAAATCACCTTTACTGAGGAATTGTTTTAACTTTGCTGATGAATTTAGCTATTGGTTGGAAATAATATAATTTTTTATGATACAAAGAAAGTTTTGTCACAAAAACAGTTATTTCCAATGAAAAAACAGTGTCGTCAGAAGGTTTTGGTCACTTCTGCCAGTCTTTTTTGTAGTGAAGACAAGACGATCCAACACAAAGTCACTTAAAGATGGTTGTCGTTTTCGAGTGAGGCTGGTGGGACTCCCAAAGGATAAGACTTGAATGATTGATAGTGTGAAAGACAATCACAATCCATGACTATTTTGTGGGTTTCACAACCATGCATTAGAGTTTTATCCTGAAGGCCACACTCAGATGAATGCTTTCAGTGAAGAAGAGCTATCAACCAAAAGTATGGTACTCACCATCATAAAAAAAAAAGAAAATTTTACAACGCGATAGAAAATATAAGGATTGAGTGATTGGGTGGCATGACCCCTTCGGATCGGACGTTACACCATGCGAGAGAGATGGGATACTACATTGGTTACAAGCGTGATGATGATCGCCACCTTAATTACTCACCTTTTTCTTGCTCACCCTGAGTCTGTTCAGATGTTGAGTTCTTGGTACCATGTAATCTTGATTGATTCCACATACAAGACGAACAAATATAAGATGCCTCTTGTTGAGGTTATTGGTGTTACCCCCATCAAGAGGAACTTCAACATTGGATTTGCTATGACGGAGGGGGAAGGATTGGTTGCTGCTATCCCTCAGGTCTTCACAAAATCGGCTGACTTGTTGTGTATATGGCACATAAAGCGAAACATTGAGGCTAAGATGATGGATTTGGGGATACCACAAGAAGTTGCTCGAGGAGTGGTAAATGGTTCTTGGAAGAAGGTGATGGAAGCCACCACACCACATGCTATGATTGAGGAATGGGAAAATTTCCAAAAATGGATTTTGGGGGAGGAATAGTAGGTTGATATAATACTTGGATCGTGAGTGTTTAGAGCATAAAGAGAAGTGGGCTTGTGTTTACACTAACAAAGACATCCAAAGGAGCCTATGGACCACCCTACGGTGTTGTAAGGGGAAGTGTAAGCCTATATGCGATTGAGTTTATGTTTATAGAGGGAAAGATGACTCCGTCGGAATGTGATTGTGTGATTGGGAAGACACATGGGCTCCCATATAGTTGTCGAATAAACTCCTTTAAAGAAGGGGGAGACCAGTTTCAGATGGCACACTTGGCACCATTCTGGTCTACTTTGGACTATGCAAGACGAAAACAAAGATACCAATGATCTTCAGATTTTTCATTGGATATCTCAGCCACCGCCAGTTCCTTCTTCCTCACCCGTGATGTCATTTGGCACCAGAGGTTGCTCATGGTGACCGATGGGTATGAGTGGGCTGATGGTATCTCTCTTCCTCTGTTGAGAGAAAGCCGATAATGACGACGATGTCTCCTCGGAGGATGAGTCCAAGCTCGAGGAGCCGCTTTCACCACCGGAGGATCTTCCTCCTAGATAGAGATTGGAGCGAGGCGAGTCCTCCTCCATTCCTTCTATTTTGTTAATGGAGTTCTTCGCCGACTACTTCCAGCAGGTGGCCCTCCAAAACCAGCAGCTCCATACTTAGCAACACCAATTCCAGGAGTAGTATTGGCTCAGCATGCGCAGTATACTATTCGCATGGATCAGTTTGACTCCCGCCTGGATAGCCTCGAAACCAAGCATAGTGTGCTCCGTTCACCTCTCGAGCGTGAGTGTGATCGGATTCACCGGATGATGGAGGTTCAACTATTTCTGCTTCATCAGGTTCCAGTTGCGCCTCTAGAGTGGCAGACTCCGTGGGTTGATTCTCCAACACCTCCACCGTAGGACGACGACGCATTCATGAACGACATCGGCTTCGACGTCCGCGAGTAGGTTGTACTCCTCTCTGTTTGCTTTTGTGTTTTCTTATGTGTGTGTGAGGAGTGTGAACTAAATCATTCATGTTTTTCTTTTCCTTGTTGGGTTATGCACATTTGGGTGATGACTATTCCTAACATTCCATGCTCTAGTGGTTGTTTATGGTGATCCTTTCTTGTAGCGATTGGTCCATTTTTCAGTTTGCCTAGATGATTGGTCCCCTCTCTAGTCTTGTTGCAATCAATTTTCCCGGTAAAATGGTTCCCCTTATCTTTCCCTCTTCTTTATTGAGGGCAATGTCGATCTTAAGTGTGTGTGTATGGGGGTGGGGGTGTTTATCTTTGATTGTATAGATGTGTTTTTTGCTTGGAGCCAAGTACATTGTCCTAATTCTAAAATTTGAGGGCTCCAAGTACGTGTTCCTTGCAATTTTCTGCTCAGTATGCTTTGAATCGACAATCTTTAGAGTAATATGCAACCTAGAGAGGTAATATATCACTATGAAGGATGCTGAAAAATAAGAGATTTCCTATATTTCTCCTTGTTGTGTCGGTTGATTGTGTGAACTACTGGATTTCGGACCTTTGATTCATGTGGTAATGATGAATGTCCTTATGTTTCTGAGTAATGTATCATGATTGGGTGCTCAAATTGTGTCAAATAAGAACTAGTTGGTCCTCCATGTTGAAAATTTGAAGAATGGGGTAGGCCCAACGTGTGTGGCACCGTTCATTGCACAATATCGGCTTTTGGAAGAGATATTAGTTGAGCCTTAGTGGGGTATTCCTACAAGGTGATGCTAGACCGTCTCTAGTACAATTAAAAATTCCACTCGTAGAATGGACCGTCTACTTGAGGATGTGTTTTTAATGACACGGATAGAGCTTCTGATCCCCCTTAATCTCATTGACCCTCCACACGAATTAAGGAAAAAGAGTTACAAGAAGTACTCTGATGAGCGACAGATGTACAAAAACCCAACCAATAAGGATCGACTGTGAAAAACAACAGTTTGGAACCCGAGCAAAGTGATGAATGAAATGAACGAAGAACGAAGAGAAAAATTCAAAAAAGGGTTTCAACAAATGAAAGGAAAGGAAATGAGCACCCGATACGAATAGTCCATAGTTGTATGTGTTGTGAGAAGTCTCTTAATCCATGATTTTTCTGTCCTAGGTCCACTATTTGGCATGATCCTAGCTTGAGCCTAGTGCTCTCATAGAGAGAAATAGGGGATGTCGTAGAAAACTGGTTGACCTCATAAACTGCTAAATGACCTAGGAAGTCCGCTACCGACGATCGGGGTTGCATGTTGCGATAAAGATCAGAAGAGTTTCATTGGTTTGAGTCAGGTTTGTTTGGGGACAACGAAACGGTTAACTGTGGTGAACTTTGATAACACCATATTTACACATGTTTTCCTGGCATTTCTTCATCGTTTGTCCTATCAGTTCGTTGCTTTGTGGCCCCTTTTACGCTAGATAGTGTTTGGTGTAACCGTGGATTTCCACTGAGGAACACTCAAGTGCCATACACCATTTTAGTATTCCACGGTATGGAACCCAATTTTACAACCATGGATTACGACCATGGATTATACTCGTGAAACTCGGAATTTTGGTCATTTATCTGGTTTTCCAAGTTCTGAGATAGCAAGAGATAAACCTAGATAGACAAAGTAACGAAGAACAATCTTGGGAAGGGAATTGAGCTATCTAAGGACATTGGATCTCGATCTTTCACCCTGGTGGTGTCGATTTGATGAGTCCTGATAAAGTTTCTGTGATTCCTGCTTTAACATAGAACCATAATCTCAGCATAGGTTAAAAGAGCAACCATGATTGGAAGTAGTGAATCGATTACTTTAGCCGAGGAATCAATTCACTGCTCTGTATTGAAATTTAAAACTAGTATTGGAAGTTTGGTGTGTTAGTGCCTCGGTTAGCTTATTCCGTTGGAGGTTAGTCGCCCGCCAGGTATTCAAACTAAGAGGATCTGGATTTCTTTAGTTGAGATTCCATACTTGTCTAGAACTTTTGCAGTGTATCTGTCAATAAAATGAACTTGGGAAATTACAATCTAAACTAATTGCATACTAGGGGGACACATACCTGTGTGATCTTCCTCATACTTGAAACCATAACATTTACTGCTTTCTGTTTACTTTGCTTTTGAACACTTCACTCGAATTCAAATCTTAGATAATAAATTTGAACCGAGTAACAAGTAGACTTAGGATTCTGGGTTGACAAATAGAACGTGAATCACTATACTGCATACCTAGAATGCGATTCCAGTTGGTCGTAGTTTGGTTGTGTTGGTTTTAGCGAGTCAGGGGGCTCACGGGTACCCTTGTTTGGAGATTTTTTAAGCCATTCGACTTGAACAACCATATCTAACTCTTGAGCCTCCACTAAAACTTTAGCCTGACATTCTTTTTCTTCACCCATTGATAACACTGTTTTTTCACATGTTTTTCCCTTCATTTCATGATCGTTTTTGGCTTGGATTGGTATGTTCTTTAGCCTATTTTACGTTAGGTTGTACTTTTTTATGTTAATTTAGGGCCTAGTTAGTGGAAAACGTCTTTGGGACATCTTGTGGACCAAATGGAGCAGAGACGTATCGAGAGTCGCTGAGCGTATGATGAAGGATTTCAAAGGAAAAGAAGTCACAGTCACGGTCGTGACTTCCTAGTCACAACCAGAGCTTATCATACACATCTTCATGAGTATGACCCTTTGATTGTGCGTCCCTCTTTCTTCATGGAGTAAACCAATCCTCCACTTGAGTATGAAGAACCCTAGATTTTTATGTTAGAAGTTGTATGAACCCATATTCTTGACAATTGCATGTTAAATATCCAAATGAATTATTTTCTTATATGAACAGGCGGGTGCTCCAAGAAAAGACCGAGCAAACACTCGTCTTGGAGCTTCTCGTTTTCTACATTTTGAATTTTATGATTGATTTGGGAAAGTCTTTCGGATTTCTCTACAAAGAACAATTGCAAGAGTCCCATCTCTGCCTCTAGAACACATATTGTGGCGAAGTGATTCCAATTGCTATTGAAAATATTATTGATCACTGACAAGCTTAGAAGATTGTCTATGAACAACCTACCTCGCAAGCTCATCTTTACTACTCCAGAAGCCACATCGCCACTAGATGCACATCCATGATTTGGGGGCTATCTCCTTCATTGCCATCTCTCTCTTATATTAAATGTGTTAGATACGCCAGTATAAATCCCAATAATGCTACAATCCGATATATGGAAGAAACCACGTGTAATACAATTAATATTATTAATTATTAATATATAAAAGCCTAACATTGAAGTTACAATTCATTAGTGACTTCTAAACTCCTCCAACTGCAAGTTGGGAAGTTTCAAGTCCATCTTTTACCCCAGTCTCTTATTCAATAACCTATGTGTTCATCTAATCTCCATCGCGTCTACATCTATTGCCCATTAGATTTCCCATAATAGTTATTAGGATTCACATAATTGTAATTGTCTACTAAGGCCCCGTTTAGTATCATTTTGTTGATGTTGTGGTTGCAGTGGTGTTGTGTAAACAGATGTACAACCACAACAGGAAAAAAACAGAAAACACAAACCTGTTTAGTTGATAAATCTGATAAATCATGAAAACTGAAAACAAGAAACAAAAACGCGTTTAGTTACTACTATAAGAACTAAAAACCAGAAAAGAGATGGAGTAAGGCGTTTATGGAGGGGAAGTGGTCGGCGGCCGGCGGACTGGCGGCGGAGGCAGGGCGTCGGCAGTGGTTGCGCGGGCGGACGTCGAAGGGCTGGGCGGCTGCGCGGGCGGAGGCGAGGCGGCGCTCGGCGGAGGTGAGGCGAGGCGTCGCCGGGCGGAGGCGGAGGGGTCGCTTCGGAGGTGAACTCCTCTGTCGTCGAGAAGAAGATGGAAAATGGTATGGGGGCGGCTGATAGTGATATGTTGAAGTAGGGTTTGGGGGGGGGGGGGGCGGCTGAGTTAAAAAAAAGAATTTTTTTTTGCTTCTGTGGGGATTCGAAAAGTGGTCTGGTTTAATGAAATCAAGTGCCCAACCAGTAGGAATCCCGTGTGCAACATGTTTAAGAATCAGATCCAAAGCAATAAATTATTGTTTCTCATATTTGGGCCTTGTTGTGCAACTCTGATTTACAACAGAAAATAAAAACCCAACTAAACACGATTTTTTTTCTTGGTTTTCCAAATTTCATAAAACAAAACAGACAACAAAAACAAGCAACAATACTAAACGGGCCCTAAGCTTTCATCTATTGTTCTTTGCTTTCCCTATTGCAACAATTATCCATTAGGTTTTCGTCTATAATCTTTTTCCCAAATTTAATATATAAAAGCCTAACTTTGAGTTACTATTCATTGGCTTGCAAACTCCTCCAAATGCAAGTGGGGAAGTTTCAAGTCCTTGTTTTACCCCACTCTCTTATTCTATAACCTATGCGTTCATCTATTGTCTGTCGAGTCTACATCTATTGCCCATTTGGTTTCCCATAATAATTATTAGGTTTCTCATAATAATAATTATCTACTAAGTTTTTATCTATTGTTCATTGCTTTCCCTGTTGCAACAAGTATCCATTAGGTTTTCATCTATGATCTTTTTCCCAAATTAATATATATTATTTATTTTAATATATAAAAGCCTAACATTGAAGTTACAATTCATTAGTGGCTTCCAAACTCCTCCAAGTGCAAGTGGAGAAGTTTCAAATCCTTCTTTTACCCCACTTTCATATTCTATAATCTATGTGTTTATCTATGGTCCGCCGGGTCTACATCATTGCCCATTAGGTTTCCCATAATAATTATTAGGTTTCCCATAATAGTAATTATCTCTTAACTTTTCATCTATTGTTCATTGCTTGCCATGTTGCAACAATTATTAATATATAAAAGCCGAACAGTGGAGTTACTATTCGTTGGCTTCCAAACTCCTACAAGTGCAAGTAGGGAATTCAAGTCATTCTTTTACCCCACACTCTCATTCTATAACCTATGTGATCATCTATTATCCGTCGAGTCTACATCTATTGCCCAATTAGGTTTTCCGCAATAATAATTGTCTACTAAGTTTTTATCTATTGTTCATTGCTTTCTCTGTTGCAACAACTATTAATATGTAAAAGCCTAACATTAAAGTTACTATCATTAGTGGCTTCCAAACTACTCCAAGTGCAAGTGGGGAAGTTTTATGTCCTTGTTTTACACCACCCTCTTATTCTCTAACCTATTTTTCTTCTTTCTCAATCGTCCGTCAGGTCAACATCTATTGCCCATTAGGTTTCCCATAATAATTATTAGGTGTCCCATAATAGTAATTGTCTACTAAGTTTTCATATATTGTTCATTGCTTTCCATTGTTGCAATAATTATTAATATATTAATATGTAAATTTATTTATATATAAAAGCCTAACATTGAAGTTACTATTCATTAGTGCTTTCCAAACTCCTTCAAATGTAAGTGGGAAAGTTGCCCATCGGGTCTACATCTATTGCCCATTAGGTTTCCCATAATAATTATTAGATTTCCCATAATAGTAATTTTCTACTAAATTTTCATCTATTGTTCATTGCTTTCCCTGTCGCAACAATTTTATTAATATATAAAAGCCTAACATTGAAGTTACTAATTATTACTGGCTTCCAACCCTTCAAACACTATCGGTGGAATCCTAAGTTGTACCCACAATAGGTTTCCCAAGACCGCTACCAAAAATCCATACGAAATTTGCTTTGTGTTGACGAATTTTGTATTTGACCCGAGTTTCATATTACTTAGTGTTTTCTTATGTCTCTATTTCCTTTTGGTTAAGCATGACAATTGAACTCGGATTCATGGGTATCCAATATAATTTGACCAGGCCAAAGTGACTTTGAAACTATTTATTATTTTCAATTTCTATCTTCACCTTTTGTTGAGAGCGACAATTGAACCCAAACCCATGATATTGACGAGTTATGTATATTGAGAGCGAATTTTATCTGCTTTTGTAGTTGGTAGGTTGGATCGAGTGTGCATTTGTTAAAAAATCAATTTGACCCTATCAAAGCAAGCTGAGCACGATCTAGACGAGTTTTTGATCGAGAACGAGTTTTGTACGCTTTAATATTTTTTTATTTCTTAAGGTTGCTCTCATTCTCCACTTCCAACAGAGGTTCTTAGAAACGGAGGAAGACCGCCCATTCCCTCTAAATTATGGTTCAAGCGTCTTAAGCATTGAGAAAACTACAACTTGATCAGACCCTTCACAGGAGCGGAGATTTGGGAAGCTATTTCAAGCTGCGATGGTGACAACTGACAAGGCGCCGGGTCCAGATTGATACACACTTCAGTTTTACAAAAAGTGTTGGAACACTATAAAAGGCGACCTTATTAAAGCATTTGACGATTTTTACTTGTCGGGACTCTTGCCTGATTCCATTGCCCACTCTTTCCTCTGCCTTGTTCCGAAAAAGGAAGCAGTTGAAGAAGCTAGTGACCTCGGGCCGATAAGTCTTGTAGGAAGTATCAACAAGATCATTTCCAAATTTTTAGTAGCACGACTCGGGCCCTTTATGAACAAATTGATTTCTCGGCATCAATTTGGCAGTATCAAGGATAGACAACTAGACCAAGCTAGTCGAATCGCCAACGAGATGATTGACTGCAGAATTAGAAGCGGGAAACCTGGGATTGTTCTAAAGCTAGACATAGAGAAAGCTTTTGACACCGTTAATTGGGCATGCCTTTGAATATTTTGAAAGAAATGGGATTCCATTGGAGGTTTCAAGGCTTAATTAAAGGACTGGTGTATTCCACCAAAACTTTCAGTTCTCATCAATGGCGAATCTGGGTGTTACTTCAATACAAAGAAAGGCCTTGATAAAGGAGACCCACCCTCTCCCTTCTTGTTCAGTCTCACTATGGACATCCTATCCTTCATTCTTCATGAGGTGAGTAATGCAGGGCATCTAAAGGGTTTCTGTATTGACGAAGTCCACAGAAGTGGGGAAGTCTCGCACCTACTATACGCTGACGACACCATCATATTTTGTGATGCCACAAAGGAAGATGTAATGAGTATCCTGGGCGCTTTGGTATGTTTTCAGTCTATTACAGGTTTAAATGTTAACCTACTCAAGAGCAAAATGTACCCGGTAGGTGAGGTTGAGGACCCGGGCATATTAGCAGAGATTTTTGGGTGTGATTGGCAGTATCTGCTCGCCACGTATCTTGGACTCCCTCTTTGTGCACGCCTGACGTCGGCTGGTATTTGGAACTCGGTAATTACAAAAATGCAGAATAAGCTAGAAGGCTGGAGGGGTAGATTTTTATCCTTAGGAGGAAGAATAGTCCTTAGCAACGCCTGTCTTGCTAGTCAACTCCTTTTTCAATGTTCTTTGTTTATGGCGCCAAAAAGTGTTATTCAGAAAATTGAGAAAGTGCAGCGGGATTTTATCTGGTCAGGAGTAAACCAACAGAAGAAATTGCATCTGGTAGCTTGGAGAAGATGTTTGGGACCGAAAAAGTTGGGTGGCCTTGGTATAAAGCAATTGGAATTGCAAAACGAAGCGTTACTTGGCAAGTGGATTTGGAAGTTTGCAGAAGAAGAGGATACTTGGTGGAGAGAGTTGATTAATTTGAAGTTTCAGAATTCGGAAAGTTGCTGGGTGCCAGGGAAGTCCGCAAGATCAGCTGGCCTGAGTCCGTGGAGCCAGATTATGAAGTTTAAGGACTCAGTATGGAAGCTCGCTAGAGTAGTTGCTAGCAACAGTAACCGCATATCGGTCTGGCATGATGTGTGGACTGAATGGGGTGCCCCTCTCCCCGTTGATTTCCCTAGAGTCGTTGCTGCGTTTGCCTTCCCCTTAGCCAAGCTGTCCGAAGTCTGCAAAATCGAAAATGGGAGAGTGTCTTGGGATATTCCCCTTCTTTTTAATTTGAGGGGCGGGGCTGAGAGGGAAATAGAGAGTTAATTACCTATCTGGCAAACCTATCTACCCATGTCTTTGCTGCAGGTAAAGATAAGATCACGTGGCATCCATCAACGGCAGGCGGGTTCAGCGTCAATTCCTTGTACCAGCGGTTGACTGCGGAGAGATCTCTTGAAGTTGAAGACTACCCTCATCAAATAGTCTAGCAGAATCACATACCGTCAAAGATATGCTCTTTTGTTTGGGTTTTACACCGTAAAAGGATTCTAACGCAAGATATTCTAAAGAGGCGTGGATAGAACCTGGCAAACCGTTGCGTCCTCTTCTCTTCGTGTGAAGAAACAGCAAACCACCTCTTCATCATCTGTGCTTTTACTAAGGAGGTTTGGCAGATCATTCGACATTTTGTGCAGGTCTCCATTAGCCTCCTAGATGCCATTACAGCGACAGTAGAGAGATGGCTAAAGAACAAGCCGAGGAACCCAGCGGGGTGATGCTCTAAATCCCTCCTTCATGCCCTCTACTGGTCGATTTGGAAAGAAATAAAAATGAGGATTTTCGAAGAAAAGAGTGCAACGGCTAAAGTCATGGCTTTCAAGATCGGAATTCTAATAGCAAGTTGGTTGATGACTGCAGATCTTTTGGAGAAAGAATTAGCCGAAGACTGCTTAAGAGGAATCAAAAGGCGACGGTGGCTTGCGGAGACTCTACATCAAGCCTAAGAAATCTTCGGCTAAAGAATGACTGTGGCTTTGTCTGTTTTGTCTGTTTGGAAATAGAATTAGCAGCATATTGTGAGTAGAGAGCCTTTCTTGGGGCAAATCTCGCTCCCTGTGCTTACAAGGTTACGCTCTGCTTCGTTTTTAGTTTTAGTTTGTTTTTGCTGCTAAGTTATATCTTTCTCTTGTATTCTCTTCCAGCTGTTTGCTGCCTTTTCTTAATAAAATTTATGTCACCATTACCACAAAAAAAAATATTTCTCCTTTTCCTTTTGGCTGAGAATGACAATTGAACCTAAACCCGGTGCTGACGAGTTCTGTATAGAGAGCGAGTTTTATATAATTTTAGAATTGACATGTTGATTTGAGTGTGATTAGTTAAAAACTAGGTTCTAACCAGTTAATACAAGTTGAACTTGGTGTGCAGAGTTTTTGGTAGGAAGCGAGTTTATCCGCTTTAGTGCTTTTTTATTTATCCCTTTTCTTTTGGTTGAGAACCAAAACCTATGGGTATTCAACCTAATTCAACCTCATCAAAACGACTTGAACCTGGTGCTTACAAGTTTTCGAGCGCGAGTGAGTTTTATTCGCTTTTGTAATTGGTGGGTTAATCTTGAATCTGTTACAAACTTCTTATCAAAGAGAGCTGAACATGATGTTGCCGAATTTTGGGTCGTGAGGGAGTTTTATCCGCTTTAGTGTTTGTTAATTAATTTCTCTTTTTCATTTTGGTTGAGAATGAAATTGAACCCAAACCCATGGGTTCAACCTAATTCGGCCAGGCCAAAGTGAGTTGAACCTCCTCATATCCGCGATTAGTCCCGAAAATCTATTAAAAGGATAATCAAGATGAACTTAAAAAAAAATACAAAGTAAAAAGAATACAAACTAGAGAGGAGATTAATCATAGAAATCATTTGCTAGATAATCATTCTTCCTTATTAAACTTCATTATTGTGTTGACTACATGAAATTGTAGATGACAAGCTCTTTACTTTTAGATAAAAATTCAAACTATCATTCTTTAAAATATCATGTTCCCGCTCACACGCAAAGTGGTGGTAGGGAGCAGACTGATGTTAGTCTGGAGCATAGAGGCTAACCGTGCTTTAGCAATCACCACTGCCGATGCGATATGCTTTCTATCTGCCTATTCACCCTCCACCTCTCTATGTTATGATATTTTTTTAATCTAGCTCGATATATGGCTTGCGTCGATATAAAGACCCAATTGTTCGCCAATATCATAACCATACTCCGTACGGTCTCTTGAGCCGGGTTTGTCCTCCTTGATTTTCGAATATGTAAATATCTGAAAAAATAATCTTGGTTGGAAACCCTAGACTGAGCGATATGTATATGTGCTCAGCAAAGAGCGGCGACCAAAGCGATGAGAGAGGAGAGAGCTCTACCAGGCCCGGCCCATACCCTGTGCTGGTCTGACCCACAGCACAGGGCCTCATCTTTTGGGGGGCCTCATAATCCATAAGCCCAGCGGAATTCGACCTCATAATCCGAGCCTGTTGGGCTGGCATTGCTCCAAATTGGGCCTCAAAGTCCATAAAAGGCGCAGCTGGCAGATCAGATAAAAGGATACGCCAAAGGATGACAGCCGCCGCAATCGAACTATGGACCTCATTGTCCATGAAAAGGGCACTTAACCACTGCGCTGGGAATTATTTGATGATTAAAATTAATAGTTAGAATATTTAACGTCTATCTTCATCTGTTTCCCCAAAATTTCTTAACTTTCCAAAATCATATAACACCTAAATATTAATTATTCACACCCAATTATAATTAACTCTTAATAAATGTCTATCCCTACTATCCCGGCCCCTAATGAACTTTTCTTTAAGTTCTAACCTTTTTTTCCTTTTCTTTAACAGGGAACTTAATATTGATTGGAAATTTGGAATCATTAATTTTTAGTTATAATTTTTAATTATGTCAACCCAAAAATTTGAAAAAGGTAGTTCTAAGCATAAAAGAAAACATAGAATTGAGGAGCCTGAATACTAGTAGTCGATCTTGATGGCAATTCGAAAAATAGAAGTGAAGCTAAATCTTTTGCACAAAATGAACTTGGTGATTTTGAGTTTATTGTTTCATTAGTTATTAGGTATGAAATATTGCACTCAACAAATTGGTTAGTAAATATTTACAATCCAAAGATACACTTATTGATGATATTTTAGAAATAGATGGATTGATTTCGTTTTTCAAAATTTACAGAGAAGATGGAAAGGCTAATAGAGGATTTTATTTCAAATAATGCTAGATGATTGTTACTTTCTGAACATTAATAGATAATATTATTACTTTTGTAATCATTTTCTAAACTTAAGTAATTATTATTTTTTTATAATTATTATTTTTAATAGATTTATAAGATAAAATTTTGGGGCCACATTTTAAATTGTCGAACAGGGCCTCCGAATATTACGGGACGGCCCTGAGCTCTACAAAGCAATATTTATTTATTTATTCATTCGCCACTATCATTTCTCTACTTTTCATTGAACGTGAGAACGTCATTAGATACCAATCGAACACATAAAATTTAAATTGTAATTAAATCGACCATTTCTATTTGGATTCTGTGATTTGTATTCTGAATTTATCGATAATGATGACTTTCATACGTGAAAAGAAAAGGCTATATATCTATCCTAAAAACTCATTCATAAAGATTCAGATATTGAATGATATACGGCCGCTATTTATTCCCAAATGCGCTTTCGGCCACCCAAAAGCATAGGCCGCTATGGCAACGGCAAGTGCACAGCAACTAATCAAATTAGCAGACACAAACCCCCGGATCTGCTCGTGCACAAGATAACCAAAATTAATTCTCCTAGTCGCGTACCGGAACGAGCATATAAGCAACAGACGAAGTTTCATTCTCCGTGGTCCAATTCGCATCAACTTTGTAGTCATGAATATATAATTCCATTTCGTCCTCTTAAATACCGCAGCGAAACGGCAACCCTAATTCTCATATCAACCAACAAATCATTTAATTTCTTACCCAACTCAATCCTTCTCATTCCCTTCTTCCCCCACAGACTCCAACCATGATAAAGGGCAAAAACTACGCCATCAAACTCTGCTGCATATCAGCCACGGTTATAGCCGTCATCACCACGGTAGTTTTAGTGACGCTCGCGTTCACTGTGTTCAAGCGACACGACCCGGACCTCGTCCTCTACCCGACGGGGCTAGCCAAGCTCCAACTTGACGACTTCATCACTCAGGACACCATCACCAGCGAAATGGTGATGAGCATTCGCAACAGGAACCACGGCAGCTTCAAGTTCGAGAACACGACCAGCCACATAACCTACGACGGTGAGCTCGTGGGATGGGTCCCGATCATGGCCGACACCATCCCCGAGGATGCGTCGATGAACATCACGGCCTATGCGACTCTGCGCGCCAAGAAGCTGAGGGAGAACCCCAAGGCGATCAACGATATCGTCAGCGGCAGTCTGAACCTTACCGCGACGGCGACCATGCGCGGGAAGATGTCGATTATGGGGATCAAGAAGAAAGGGTCGGTCTATACGGAGTGTCACATGACCATGTACATTAGCGAGATCCCTATCCGTGGGGATTCCTGGTGCTGGACTAAGCTCGAGATATAATTGAATTATTGCATTCGTTGGTATAGTAAAATATTTATGTGTAATTGCGCTGATTTTTAAGATATTTGTTTTCTTTGAAGAATAAATTATCTGATAAGTTGATTGAAGGATTGTTGAGTTTAGTGTATATGGTTGGTATGAATTGAGGAATACCCACAATTGGGACGCTTAGAGTGTAAAATCGAGAATAAACGCAATAAGACACGAAATTTTATGTGGTATCCCTAACGATTTGTCATGACTAATCCACGGGAGAGATCAGCCTTTCCAGCTCTGATATTATTATTGACTGCGAATGGTTACAATGACCGGGAGGCCTACAGGATCATTGTATAGGTTTTTCTCTTTTTGCCCTACAGTTACACGGGTGGAGAAAGGAATCCTTGCCGTGCACGTAGATGTTTCAGACATCTTATATCAAGGTGTTCCGAACAACACCGCAAACAAAACGAAACAAGATTCTAGATTTCTTGAAGGACAAGTCGGCAACGAGGGTTCATATGAGAGTGGTGACATAGAAAGGATTTCAGACTCTGGTATAACAAAACCCATTCTGCTCCTCTAAAACTTCTTGCTTAGGAGGCAAACAAAAGGAGGTGGGTAGCGGCTAGGGATTGGTGTTTATTATTCTCATGGCAAACCAAGACAACGAGGGATCATCTTTCGGGGGTCTTGGTTTCGAAAATAGATAGACGAACCGAGCAAAGGAAACTAACAGTGGACAGGAAAGAATTTTTTTTGGGGACTTAGAGAATTTTAAGACGAAAAAATAATAAGACATTGAGTGAAGGTGGCCGGATGAGTGAGCCCTCATGGTTGTAGAACCCTAGAGGTTATTGACTATTTAATCCTTGGTGTAAGTTAATATATGATGTTTTTTTATTCTTCTATCTTTTTGTTTGTTCTTAAGTTTGGTTTATTATCAATTCGATTGAATGCTTAAGACGAGGGTTATCTTCAATAGATTTATTTTTCTCGCACTAGTCTTCTTTTACTTTCTGCTTTGCAAAATCGGAGACACCTAAACTTCTAACACAATTTTTTCTTTCAACATAAACCCGTCCATCACCATCTTAGTAAGTGGTTGTGGGAGACCTAGGGAATATGATCCTGCATTTGGGCAGGAAAAATTTGGAACCGCTGCTACGGATAACATCAACCCTTGACTTTTGCCTATAGAACCTTTACTCAACATGAGTGTTTGTGTATCCCATGGGGCTGACATTGATGTTCCTAACTCTTACCCAGTATGGGTGTTTGTGTTCGCCTTTTAGTTGTTCTCAGAATCTGATCCACCAGTCCGCTCCAGACAACTGTTCCCATTTCCAGTCCCACTGTAGTCCATTTTTCCGGTAACATTGTTCCCCTTATCTTTCCCTCTTGTCCATTGAGCGCAATGTCGCCATTGTCGTGCTTAAGTGTGTGTGTGTGGGGGGGGGTGTTTATCTTACGATTTTAGGGCTCCAAGTACTGTTCACTTCAAAAAAAACGGCTCAGTATGTTGTGAATTGACAGTCTTTATGGTTATGTGCAACCTAGGGAGGTAGTTGTAGCACTATGAAGGATGTTGAAGTATAAGATTTTTCCTATCTGTCTCCTTGTTGTACTGGTTGATTTTGTGAACTAGTGGATTTCATGTGGTATGGATGACTCTCCCTATGCTGTGTTGTGGACTCGTGTATCGTAGATGGTGCTTAATTGAATGAAAAAGTAGTTGGTCCCCCCATGTCGGAAAAACTTGGAATTTTAAACATGGGGTAAGACCAAAGTGTGTGGCACAGTTCATTGCACAAAATCTGGTTTGGAAGAGATTTTAGTGATCCTTAATTGGGTAGGCCTACGAGGTGACGCTAAGCTGTCTCTAGTACAAGTAAAAATTCCACCCGTTGAACAGTTTGCCTACTCGAGGATGTGTTTTTCAGGGCACAGATAGAGCTTCCGTCCCCCCTTAATTTCATTGACCCTCCATAATAGACCTTCCACCCATTGGCGAGTGACAGATTTACAAAATTTTCTCTTGCTCCATCAATAAGGGTCGACCGCGCATAAAACTGCAGTTTGGAACCCCATCAAAGTGTGAATGAGAAAAACAAAAGAAGAAGAAAATAAAATCATGAAAAAGGGGTTCCAACGAATGAAATGGAATGGAAGAGCACTTGATATGAAGAGTCCTTAGTTTTTAAACTTCGGAGCCTCTTTATCAATGAATTTATTGTCCTAGTTCCATGGCTTCTCATGATCCTTGATTGAGTCTACTACTCAGAGTGAGAGAGATAGGGAACATCTTAGAAGACCAGTTGACCTTGTAAGTTTCTAATTGATCTAGAAAATCCTCTACCAACGATCGGGGTTGTGTTTTGCTATAAAGGTCTGGAGAGATGCATTGGTTTGAGTTAGGTTTGTTTGGGACAAGCAAATGGTTAAGTATGGGGGAATTTGATAACTCCATATTCGAACTTGTTTTTCCTGTCATTTCTCTCGACCGTTTAAGCTTGTTTTATCGCATCTTGTGCCCTATTTTACGCTAGGTTGTGTTCGTTTATGATGTTTCAGGACCTAGTACGTGAATAGGCGCGAAGGAGCGAAGTTTGGGACATTTTGGAGCGAACGGGCAGTGAGTACCTGGGCGTTACGGTCAGACCTTACAAGTTACGGTATGCCCCGTAACTCCCCTCAAGGAGTCGTTATTAGCGATTGGAGGATGCAGAGTTCCAGGAGACTTGTTGGAGTTACGGGCAGACCTTCAAAGTTATGGTCTGGGTCGTAACTCAGTCTTTGCAAGTGTAACTCCTGGAGAGTGACGACATCAGTTCTAGAGGCATTTTTTGAGTTACGATCTCCCTCTTCAAGTTATGGTCGAGGCTGTAAATCCTCCAAGAAGTCGTAACTCTTGGTTTACGGAGTGAAACAACGACGTCATCTTTTGGGGAGTTACCGGCGAGGAAGTTAAGTTACGGCCATAACTTCAGCCGTAACACGCGGACTCTCAGCCTTTAAAAGGGCTGCTCGGAAAATTTGCAAGCGATCCAGTTGTTTGGACTTCCAAAGGCAGAAAAAGAACCCTAGAAAGAGTGACGACGCAAAATCCAAGGGAAAGGATTGGAGCGATCTGAAGACCTCGGAGATCGATTCCCCAACCTCGGAGTACCGATTAGCCGCCACGAGCAGTTGTTCGTTGTCGTTCTGATGATGTTTACTCCGAGCGTGACGTTCTCACATCTCTCCATGGAGTAATTTGCCATTTCATCTGGGTATGAAGAACCCTAGCTGTGTATATGAGGAATGATTATATGAACCCCATGTTATGAATGATTGATTGGGTAAATTCAATTGAGGCATTATTCGGAGTTGCATGAGTCCTGATCAAACCTGTGTATTTCGGACTTTAACCTAGAACGATAGTCTCTGCATAGGTTAAAAGAGAAACCTTTAATTGAAAGTGGTGAATCGACTGCTTTAGTCGAGAAGTCGATTCACTGCTTCGTACGTGAACAAAGGCCAGTAGTGGAAGTTTCACGTGTTTAGCCTTCGTTAGTGTATGCCACTGGAAGTTAGACGCCCGATGGGTATTCAAACCAAGAGGCTCTGGATAACTTTAGTCGAGATTCCAGACCAAGGAATAACTTTCAGCGGTTTATCTATCCGTCTAAGTATTTTTGGATCATAAGGCCTGAACTAGCTGCACACTAGGGGGAACCATATCCATATGACCTTTTGAACCTGCAAAAGAACTAGACCATTACTTGCTTTTTGTTTCTTTTGCACTGAAATCACTTCACTCTCTTAGTCCTGCTAGATAATAGGAGTTCACTGAGTAGGCAGTAGATCAAGAGCCCGGGTCGATAATTAGACTTAACCACTATTCTGCATTTCCACTATGCGATTAAACTTGGTCGCATTTTGGTGTTATGTCGTAACGTGTCAGCCGCGAATTGCTCGGAGTCGCCATCGATCTTAATTGCGGTGGATCGAATACCTTATGATTCGGGCTCCACCTCAGGGTCGAAACCGGAACCTGATCTGCAGAGTTTTAGAGATTTGGGTTCGGGATTCCGGTTACGTGTGGAAGTGTATTCACACCCTACAACGCCCCAAAATTGGTACTACTTAATTCTATAAGTTCTTTAGGATAAGTGTATTATTAATACTTGGCTTTATTTACGTATTTAATTATGAGATTCAATTAATTAAGCATCGATTAATATACAATTTCATCAAACGTTTATTGACATAATTCTCAAAATTAAAGAAAAAGTTTGTGATTACTTGGACTTGAACCTATTGGTTGCCTACGTACCCGAGTAGTCAGGATCAAAGTCCACGTAGTTCATTTAAGTGATTCGGAATGTGAATTATATTTAATTAACTTGGATTAAGAATACGATTACATTGTTTTAGATGAAATTTGATTACTCGTCTTAATAGTATACACATGGTAATGTGTTAAATAACTTTAATATGAGTATTCTCATTAATTAATTTATTATTAACTGAAGGATTTATCACATTCTATTGCTATTGATTCGTGATTCAATTATAATAAGAATGTTTTAATTATGACATAATAGAAAATTAATTAAAAAAGGAATTTGTTGTAGCATATATGGTTAAGTCGTTATTTGGGTTTTAGAGCAAAATACATCCCTTTAACCTAGCCGCACCTGTTTTCAAGCTCCCCTCCACTCTCTGTTTCCTCTCTGGAAAAAGAAACGAAAGGAGAAAGAAAATCTGGCCCATTCTCCCTCTCGCCCTCGTTTTCTAAACCTTCCCCATCTCGGATCGATCCGCCCTTGTTCTTCCCCAGCGCCTATATTCTCCTTTTGTCACACCCTGGGAGGAAGAATAGTCTTGGCAAGTCGTTTGGTTTCAGGGAAAAGGAAGGGAAAGTGTAGGAAAGGAGGGATTGAGGAAGAAGAAGGGAACAGAGGAGAACACAGAGGATATGAGGAAGAAAAAGAGCAGTAAAGATAGTTTCTGTAATTGATTTTCCATGCGCCTGTTCTTACTACACAGCGCTATTTATACGACACACTAATTACACATTGCTCCCCAAACTAAATTGTATTACAATTAACCGCCTACCCACACATTGGTTCGTTGCACTTTTCTTCTTTCTTCCTTTCGGGTAGTGACGAGGAGAAAGTAAGGAATGAAAGATGGCAGCAGTGAGAGCGCTAACATCGATAGGCATCGGCGACGAGGAAGACAGCGGTGGCGAAGGTAAGATGGGTTTTGTTGCATGTCGATTTTTAGGGTTTTATTTGGGACTTTCGTGAGATTCTTATTCCTGTTGTGTTATTCTTTTGTGGGTTATCTTATTGATTGGGGTCTGATCGAAAAGGGAAAGATGATAGTGCTGAGGATATTAATTATTTAGTCAAAAATAATTAATTCATTGTCCTCCAAGTCCCTTGTTTCCTTGTCCTTCTCAAAGAAGGAAACATGGTTGTCATTAGGTTTTAACCCTAAGTCTCTCTATATAAGCTTAGCTACGAGATTGTCGTAAGCAAGCTGTCACAATGTAGTCATTCAATAAAACGTCAGCCGTGAGCTCGTTTCGAGCTCACCGTGGATTAGTCTCGATCAATCAATCGATCGAGGATACCACGTAAAATCTTTGTCTCGTGTTCTTTTCAATCTTCCGCGTCATCAAATTCTTCATGGTATCAGAGCGAAACTCGATCCCTTGTCTAGGGTTTTGAGCTTCCGCAGTCGGTCTCCATTGTTTCTCCCGTAATCATCAATAGTCAATTGCCGCATCTCCAAGACGAAGTCTCGATCCACAACCAGTTCAGTTCGTAGTCCCGCCGACCAAGACGAAGTCCAGTCTGTCGTGGGTTATCAATCGCCAATCAAGGTCAGCCGAAAAAGAAACAGCCAATGTGCCGGTCCACCTTCGTGCAACGCCGGTTCTCCAGCACAACAGCAAGTCCGGCTGCCCCCGACGTCGCTAACCCGCCGTCTCGTCATCGGTCGTCGTCGTCATCTACCGCCATCGCCCATCAGCGTCTGCGGACTCCTCACAGCCGCCACCCATGTCAGCGACCGCGGCGTCTTCGTCGTTGAAAGCCCTCACCTGTAGCTGCTCCAACTTCATCGACGGCTCGTCACAAGCCGACCCTTTGCTCCCAGTCGCAGTCATCATCACAATCGGGAGAGAGAGATCAGAGCGAAACTCGATCCGAGTTAGGGTTAGATTGGATTTTGCCTACCCTCTGCGCTGCTAGTGTCTTGTCTTGTCGTTCGTCACCATGTTCGACGAACCAGCAATCTCTACAGTCGATAGACGTGGTTGCCTTGCTTTGGCGCTCTGTCTCCGTTCGCCAGTCTCCTCCACCAGTCTGATTCAAATCTCCCAAGGTCATTGTATACTTGGCCTATAGACAAGTCGTCTAATCTTTGCGGCTATTGGGTTAACTGATCAATAGCGGCCGGGTCATCTTCGTCAATCGCCCGCAACAATGTCGCCGCCAGGTCTGACGCAACTTCTCATCAGTAAGTTGGCGTTCATGGCAAATCATCAGCAGATGCCGCTAATCCCTCTGCTACTCGGCAAGTTCTCATCGGCAAGTTGCCGTTCATGGCGAATCATCAGGTCCGAGCTTTTCGCTCCGACGTCCCGTCCATCATAGTCAACAAGAAGGTCATGCGATCCCCTGTAATCTACCTACAAAAGATTGTCCATCATAGCCAGCAAGTCTTTGCGTCAATCATTGGCCGCCACTGCCTCTCATAGGCTACCAACATCGTGGTAGTCGTCTTCCGAAGGTCATTATGTCTCTGCCAAAGTCGAATTCAATCAGTGGTCGCCAAAGGTCAGACCTCCATCACTTCTGTGAGATGGGTAGTGCCTACAACTAGTCCAATTACCTTTGCCAAATTCACATTGGGGCTTTCACTATTTTCCCTGCATCATATTGTTGGGAGCCGTCCTCAAAGGGTTGAATAATTTCTTTCAATGGAATTTCCCCAAACTATGATTTGGCTCTTCGTCCAATATGATCAGTCTAGTCATCATGTTTGGATCGCTTGCATAGTTGTCAATCAAAGCACACGTCGTCGGAAGCCACCAGCCGTTCAATCCAATATGTTCGGAATCAGTTCTGTTCGCGTGGAGCATTAGGTTGCTTTTGGCTTCATGTTCAAGATGTTTGGACGTATTGGCAGAATGCACTACGATGATCAAATCGACAGCATGAATCAAGTGGCTACTATTCTCAGCTGTAGTTTTATCTCACGACATGCCATGCAGCCGGTTCCGTCGTCGTGAGTCATGCAGGTAGTGTTGGGAGATAAAACAACTTTCATCAACAAAGAAGTTCAAGTTATAAATCGAGGCAGTCACGATCACAGAAGCGATCGTCCCCTTGATGTTCAGAATCAGGTAATTTTCAGTCTCCACTATTTTTATTTTCAAGCTGGGCATTCACGTCGTTCATGCGTCAGCTTGAGGGGGAGAATAGGGAGTCAAGTCGTTCAGGAGATGCAGTCAACCATCTCCACCATATCATACGGATAGACGTAGTCAATCGTCTCCGTCAAGTCATTCAAGAGGCGCAGTCAACCGTCTCCGTCAGGTCGTTCAAGAGTGCGATCAACCGTCTCGTCACGACGTTCAAAGAAGATGCAGTCAACCATCTTCATCAGGTTGTTCAACGGAGAGAGTCAGTCGTCTCCAAATCAGCCTCGTCCGAGATGTTGTTCATCTCGAGTTTTGTTGTTCAAGCTTGTCATGCTTGTTCGTCACATTTCCTTTTTCAAGCTCGACATTCTTGTCACTCATGTCTTCGCTTGAGGGGGAGTGTTGAGGATATTAATTATTTAGTCAAAAATAATTAATTCATTGTCCTCCAAGTTCCTTGTTTCCTTGTCCTTGTCAAAGAAGGAAACCTGGTTGTCATTGGGGTTTTAACCCTAAGTCTCTCTATATAAGCTTAGCTACGAGATTGTCGTAAGCAAGCCGTCACAATGTAGTCGTTCAATAAAACGTCAGCCGTGAGCTCGTTTCGAGCTCACCGTGGATTAGTCTCGATCAACCAATCAATCGAGGATACCACGTAAAATCTTTGTCTCGTGTTCTTTTCAATCTTCCGCGTCATCAAATTCTTCAGATAGAGGTCGCCGATGACGGAGATGAAGTCGCTTCGGCCGGTGACGAGAAAGGAGCAAAGCTTGGACGAAAGGTTTCAGGTGGGTTGTCTACCTTTGGTTTTGATTCGCCTTTTTTATTAATTTTGGGGGAGCTTTAGGTTCTGACCTCTTGTCTTTTGTTGTGGTTTCGGACTAAGGAAGGGAGCCTCTAGCAAGGACCTCTGGTGACGACGAGAGAAGAAAAATAAGAGTCGTCGGCTCTCTAGTTCCACCGGCGACAAGGGAAACCTAGAAAACGTCTGTTAGGGGTTTCGCTTGGTAAGTTTTTTTTTTTTTTCTGGAAATTCGAGGTTTGCTTTCGATGTCGGTTTAGAGGCTGAAATGTATGGAGTTTTACGAATCTAGGATTTCGATTGGGATTATTTTGAAACTGGAAGTTGTAGGTGTAAGATGTGGATTCGAATATGGAAATTGTGTGTCGTGTTGGTTTGAAAATTTGTATACTGTAGGTGTGGTTTCAGTTTGGGAAGTTTGTGTTGATAGTTTTGGTTCGGCAAAGTTGTGTTTATAGTTGGGTTTTGTTTGAATATGGAGTAATTTGATATATTTTCATTTAAGAAAGGAAGAAGTAAGATGGTTATATATATATATTTTTTTTTTTTTTTTTTTTTGAAATGAAGATGGTTATATATGAAAGAGGATAATCATAGTGACACTAGATTTAGTGTTGACAATCTTGATGATTGCATTTGGGGGTGACTCTGACTCCTTTTCTTCAACTTCTGTGTCAGTCTTTGACGCTACCTTTTGCTATCTCTTTCTGTCTTTTATGATTTTGTTGTTTGTGTGTCTCCTAAGTAGAAGAAAGAAGTTTATTTTCTTTGTCTGTCTGTTTCTGGCTTCTCTGGGTGTGTTTGTCTCTTTTCCAAGCAAGGAGGAAAAGGAAGAGGATCCCTAAGCGTTCTTTCTCTGATTGAGGAAGGGGAAGTGTCTCTAGCTTTGTTTATGTGATTGAGAAAGGGGTTACAGCAGGAAAAAGTGGAAGCAGAAAAGGGTGGAACCGTAGGGAAGAAGAGAATGGAAGAAGCTGTCATGGAGGAGAATAAGCTGTCTAAGGTGTTCATTACATAGAATTGGCAGCTTGTTTCCCAAGTTTGCAATAGTACCGATTTTGGGTAAGACCGATTTGGGTTTGGTCCTACCTGATCGAGTTGACTGCCTTTGACTTTTATTGACAGAATTAACCAAAAGTTGACTTTGACTTTGGGTCTTGGTTTGGGCCTAAATTTATTTTATTGTTGTATTTTGTTTGTATTTAATGTAAATTTTATTTATCAATTATTATGGAATAGCATTGTGATTGAAATTTTTATTTATATTTGATTTAATTCGAATTTAGTTTAATAATATGCTTATTTATCTTTTCTTAATTCGACTACTTTTATTGCTTCAAAATTGAGATTTAATCCTCACCAGGTCCAAAGTCTTAAGAACCAATCAAAAGATCAACTCACAAAACTGTTAAATCGCCTAATTCGTCGAACCAAAGCAAATCATGTCAACTCTCGCTATCAAATCATATCGATCGAGATTTGCTATTGCTTAATCTCATCGAGTTGTGACAAATATAACCGATCCCAATCACTATAAATATATTTTAGGTAGGACTTCATTTAAGATTTGCTATTGCAAATTTTAAACAAAAATTTAGTTAAATATGTTTTGACAAAAAGTGGTGTCTACAAGATGCAAACTCGACGTGAGGCAAACATTCTTCCCACGCTTTGATATTACTTCGAATGATTGCCCGAAGCATTTGAGACAACGTTCTATTATCCACTTCAGTTTGAACATCCGTTTGAGGGTGACAAGTTGTAGAAAATAGCAATTTTTTTCCAAGCTTACGACACAAAGTTTTTCAGAAGTATTCAAGAACTTGACATCACGATCAGACACTATCGTACGAGGCATACCATGCAACCTTACAATTTCTACAAAGAACTATTCGGCTACATTAGATGCATATAAGTTTTATGACATGCTATATAGTGTGCCTTCTTCGAAAATCGATAAACCACAACGAACACAGAATCTCTACTACGTTTACGCCAAGGCAATACAATAACAAAATCCATATAGATGTCAATCCAAGGAGAAGTAGGAATAGGGAAAGGAATATATAAGCCGTTGGGCTGTACTTTTGATTTGGCTTGGCGGAACTTAAGACATCTTGCACAACCTTCTCCATGTCACTTCTCATGTGTGGCCGATAATACAATTCGATACAAATATTTTTTTATATAACTAGTATCTATCTCTATTTGCGACTATATTTTTCTCTAAAAGGAATTCGAGACAGAGGCAAATGATTCAAATAATTTATTTGCATCCAATGATAAACGAAAGCAAATAAGTGACATTTACATGCAAATAACCTTTGTCTCCAAATCCTGATTTTTGGGATCCTCATTCTTCGCGAATGGGGTTCGTGATGCACTCGAAGAAGCTCTAGTTGAAGGGGTGGACCTTCTTGCAAAGCCTGCTTCTCCACCTTAGTAGCCATATGCACCAGATCGTCAATCTCCATGACCTGCCTGATCTCTCGGTTGAGACCATTATAAAACCAAGCCAGTGTTGCTTCCCTATATTCAATGATGTGAGCTCGAATCATAAGGGTCTCCGCCTCCTTGAAGTAGTCCTCCACCCTCTTCGACCCTTGCTTCAATAAATGGAGAGCTTGGTGAAGCTCATGTTGATGATGAATGGGAACGAATCTCTTCCTCATGAATTTTTTTCATTTTTTGCCACGTTGCTATGGATTTCTCCTCGTGGCACACAACTGATCCCACCAAATAATTGCATAATCAGAGAACTCAAGAGCGTCAATGGTTACCTTTTTTTGTTTAAAGTAGTCGTGACACTCGAACAAGTACTCCATCTTTCTCTCCCAGTCGAGGTATGCTTCACTTCACCCTTGGAATGATGGTACTTTCACCTTCTCCCCTCATGTCATTGTCCCTATGTTGGGGAAACTCGTTCTCCTCGTAGTACTTCTCATATTCATGAGGTTCTAGATCTCTACGAGCTTAGAATGGTGGTCGCCTTCCTCGGCCTCTACCTCCTCTTCCTCTTAATGGTTGATAGTCATTAGGACCTAGAGGTCAACCATGTCTCCCACGTGGTGGTGGTAGTTCCTCTTCCTCATTGTAGTGTATGTTGATAGCTTGATCCATCTCATCGAGGAAATTGTGTAGCTAGTCATGTTGAGTCCGCATCATTCGTGTGAGCTAACCAACTAGCCCTTCCATTGTAGCTTTAGGTATGCCCTCCACGTTCTCAATGGCCACAGAGTTATCTTGCATCGCATGACTGTCAACCTCCTTTCCTAACATGATGCTCAAACTTAAAGTTTAAGAATAACTGTACAAAAAAGGCCTCACCAAAAGTGCTCCCTTACGTGTTTCACTCGACGAAGGATCACAATTCTTCTTACCACTCATATTTCACTCCACGAAAGATTGGCTTTTACCCGATAATGACCTAAAAAATCCTCTTTCCACTCGCACTCTTCAAACCCTTGACATGTTTCTTAATCTGAAAGTATAACAAAAAAAAAACAGCCAGTATATTCAACCACAAGAAAGATCTAGAAACGACTTCCTATCAAGCAGCCCTAGTAGCAATGAACAAGATCCCCAAGAAACCAAATACACAACCCAAAACTCAACCAAGAAGTAACAAACTCGACTAAGACTCAACAAGACTTGATCAAGAAACAATATTGCTTGATCTGGCCTCTATTCTTGTCTTTTACGAGCTAATCTTGAACCTTTTGTGCTCTTTTTTTTTTGTATTTTCTAGAATGACTTTTCCAACAGATGTACTTTAAGGACGCAAAACCTGATATGGTTGATTATTCACAATATGGGGGATACGTATGCCACTGTGTTTGAACCATTTCTCTGATACCACCTTATATAAGCTGAGGCTCCTACTTTTGAAATTAACAATCAGAAACGCAGAAAAGTCAATGATTAGCAACACAACGAACACAGAGAGGGAAATAACTCGCACCTACACCACGGATGGGAATAAGGTCAAGTATACGATGTGACTCCACAACTAGGGTGATTGACTAGTTGATAACGTCGGGCTCTCCTTGCTGGATCGATTCCACGAACGAACAAGAAAGCAAATAAGAGATTTAATGTTGAATTCTCAGAAACTAGGGTTTCGATTGATAAAAGATGAGTTCAACCCGTAGGCAAATCACCCTCTTTGTATAAATGTTTCAAAACAATGAATCTATCCTTAAACAACCTTAAAATCTGAATAGTACAAGGTCAGGAAGCCAAAAACTAAAAGGAAAAACAATTCAACTAGAATTTGCCCTACAAGGTACCTGTCACGCCTTGTTTTCGCACTAGTAATGACTTAAGCTTCAAGTAAGCTCCTCCTCTCCATCTGCCAACTTGGGCTCTTTGTCTTGGAGGTGTATGATGACAATCTCTAGGCCCACAAACAATTCAGGCTCCAATGATGCAAAACTATTAGCCAAATATGCTTGTAGTTGAGCTTTGAACGATTTGTTTTGGCTTCGACTAATTGGGCCTTGAATTTGAGCAGCCTCCTCTTGCACCAAGGTTGGACTCGTGATAGATTTTGTATGGATGCCCTCATCAAATAGGTTTAGTATGAATACATGGATTGTAACTTAATAATGTATCTTTTCTGTTGGATGAAATAAATGGGTTCCAGGTGGCTTTCCGTCAACTAGCACACCAGTTTCAAACCTTGTCACTTCGACTCATCAGTCTACTATGATGCTAGCTCCTGGAGGTTTTGGTTCTACTCACTCACTCATTCCTACTATTATCATAGCTTCTAAGCAAAATGGTAGAATCCTCCCTACTTTACACTCCTCTTCTACTACACTTGTTTTGATAATAGATAGTGGGGCTACAGATCATGTAGTATCTGTGAAGCACTTGTTTGAATCTTATAGAACAATTGAACATATGCATGTTTCTTTGCCAAGTGGAATTAATGTTAAAGTTTCTTATAAATTAGGTACCATTTGGATCAGTCCTATGTTAGTTCTATATGATGTTCAATACATTCTTGCTTTCATATTTAACCTAATTTCAGTTTCTAAACTAGTTAAAGCATCAAACAGTTCATTAAAATTCCATGGTGGTTCTTGTTTAATTCAAGATTTCACATCCCGAAGGATGATTGGTACAACTAAACAAGAATATGGTCTATAACATCTTTAAGCCTCATCTTCCCATATTCACCATTCCATTTCATCCTCATTTAATGTTTGTTTCAATTCAACAATATTTCCATTTGAACTTTGTCATTATAGATTTGGACATTCTACCGTTCATGTTTCCGCATTATAGATTTGGACATTCTACCGTTCATGTTTCAATTCAACAATATTGCCATTTGATCTTTGTCAAAACTAGATTGGATAATACCTTTACAATCAAAGACCTAGGAGAGCTTAAATATTTACTTGGGTTTTAAATTTCAAAGGTTATCCAATGGTATCATGCTATGTCAAAGAAAATTTGCATTGGATCTGCTAACAGATTATGGCTTTTAGAGTGCAGAGCCAGTTAATTCACCATATATCTATTCTATGTCCTTAACTATCAGCCAAAACTGGTAATCTCCTTCAAGACCCTTATGAGTTATGTCTATAAGAGATCAATTGGTAGGTTGTTATACTTGTGTAATACTCGTCCCGATCACCTTGCATATGCGGTTCATCAGTTGTGCCTATTCACTTGTTGCTCTATTAATAGTCATATGCATGCCATTGAAAGGGTACTTCGTTATATTAATGGGTCTATTGGGCAAGGTCTATTTTCCAGTGACTCCACTACTTTTCTACCGGCTTTTTTTGTGACAGTGACTGGGCAAGATGCCCAACACTCCCAGGTTTACAAGTAGTTTTTGTATAATGCTTGGAAATTCTTTAATTAGTTGGAGATCTAAAAACCAAAACACTATCTCACGATCCTATACAGAAGCTGAGTACCGATCAACGACAAGTTCAAATTATGAGATTATTTGGTTAAGATACATATCTTATATGATTTGCACATTGATCTTACCATTAACTCCTACTCCTGTTTTCTGCGATAGTCTTTCTGCCATCAAACCAAACATATAGAATTCCATTGACTTGTGATTAAGGATAAGATATTGAGTGGAGTTATTAAGGTTGTACATGTTTCTTTAACCAATCAATGGCTGATATGTTTACTAGGTCTCTTCAAGTAGTTGTTTTCCAATCTTTGCAGGCCAAGCTAGATCGTTTGGACATATATGCGCCAGCTTGTGAGGGGAGTTGTCCGAAGAAGAAATTCCAAGGAGCTAAATGGAATTCATGTAATATATGAGGATTAAATTGTAATATTTACTGTATCTGCGCTTTAATAGGACTAGTATGTTTACTATAAATAAACAGCTTGTAATTGAATAATGTATATTTTCTATTGTATGAAATAAAATGTGTGCCTGGTGGCCTTCGTTCTGCAAGAAAACAACGTCCAAGCAGCAATCGTGTTGGGTATCCAATCGTCCCTTGGGAGGAAGCAGCAATTGTGTTGAATGTTTTAAATCCTAATTTCCTCTATTATATTCTCTCTGAATTGGTCAGCGGCTAATTCTTCCTATATTTCTGTCTTTAATCACATTATTTTACGTCAACCCGGCTGCCAAGATCTGTGACTGTACCTCCAACAAAAGGGCTCCATATGCCCATTTGATTAAATATAATGTTGGACTATATTGTAAAGTAGACTTAGTTTAAGTACCTTGTTGTAATGTTTGTTTATATTTAAGTACTGTTTTGTTATTTTACTTGTTTACAGTTGTATATATTGTATCACGAACAGTGTAAATTTTACCTTTTGATGAAATAAAATAAGTAGCCTTTTTCTTCCCAACATGGTATCAGAGCGAATCAGTTTCTAGAGAGTTATTGACGTTTCATCTCTTTTCTTGCTTCCGCGTTTCCTTTCCATGGCGACTTCTTCCGCCTCTTCGTTCCAGCCACCGTTGCCGATCTCGGCGACGCTCGCACCAAATCACCCGTACTTCATCAGTTCTGGCGATTCGTCCACGGCGCAGCTCGTCTCCATCGTCCTCACCGGGCCGAATTACCATTCCTGGGCCAGATCCATGCGATTTGGTCTTCTGTCGAAGAACAAGATCTCCTTCGTCGATCCTTCCGTCCCGACGCCTCCTGCTGGCGATCCGCTCTTCCAGGCCTGGCAGATGTGTGACACGCTCGTCCTCGGGTGGATTCTCCGGTCGCTCTCGCCGGAGATTGCACAGAGCGTTCTCTGGCTCAACACTGCGGTTGAAGTTTGGCGTGATCTTCAGGAGCGCTTCAGCATCGCAGATCTAGTTCGCGTCGCTGATCCACAGGATGAGATCTACGGTCTCAAACAAGGCGATCTGTCTGTAAGTGCGTTCTTCACCAGATTTAGGGTTCTTTAGGATGAGTTGATGACTTACCGTCCTGTGCGATCTTGTGCATGTGTTCCTCGCTGTTCTTGTGATGACTACATGAGAGTAGATCAGGTTATTAGGTTCTTGAGAGGTCTGAATGAGGATTTTGAGTCTGTTAGGTGTTTGATACTGTTAATGGATCCTCTGCCTCCCATTAACAAGGTCTTCTCTATGATAGCCCAGCATGAGCGTCAGATTAGGAACCCTAACCCTAAACCTGCCAATCCTATGGCCTGTGCTGTTCAGTCTGGTCCTCATAGGGGAAATAATCAGTCGAAAAGGCCTGTTTGTTCGTTTTGTGGCTTGACTGGGCATACTGTTGATCGTTGCTACAAGAAACATGGTTATCCACCAGGGTATAAGCCACGTCCTAGAGTCAATGCTGTGGTTAGTGAGTCTGTTGACACTAACAATTCTGGTTCTAGTGAGAACGGAAGTGTTCCTTCCGATTCTGTTGTCTTGACACAGCAGCAGTATAGGGCATTGTTTGCTCAGAGTCACCCTCAGGCTCTTCCTCCTCCAGTCCCTACTATGAACTCTATCACCACTGGAGGTTGTGTCGAGCAGTCTTATCCATCACACTCTGCATTCCTGGCTTCTTCCTCAGGTGCTTCCTCAAGCCAGGATGGAGGTAAGTTTGTTCTTGCCAATTCTGTGGTTGTTAACACATCTAAATGGATTTTAGACAGTGGTGCTTCTGATCATTTGGTGTCTGATATTGCTTGTTTGTTATCACCTGTTGCTCTGTGTGATGTGTTTGTATCATTACCGAATGGTTCTCGAGTTCCTGTTACTCATATAGGTTCGGTTAGGTTAAATGACCAGTTAATTCTGAAGAGAGTTCTTTTAATACCTCACTTTGGTTTTAATTTGATCTCAGTTAGCAAATTAAGCAAAGATTCGTCATGTTCCTTGACGTTTTTTACTGATCATTGCTTACTACAGGATCTGGCTTCCCACAAGATGATTGGTATAGCTAGAGAGAGCGGTGGACTTTACTGTTTTTCAGAAACAGTGCACACCTCAGCTCCTCTGCCTCTACCAATGTCTTCACCCTGTCCAGATTCTTCTGCTTTTTCAGTGTTGTTTGATAAGACTGTTCATGATTTTGATCTTTGGCACTTTCGCCTAGGTCATGTATCTTTGTCTCGTTTACAAACTCTAGCATCTAGAATAAGGGGTATTGATTCTAAATGTACAAAACACTGTTCTGTTTGCCCACTGGCCAAACATAAACGTCTTCCCTTTATGGTAAGTGAGTCCCAAGCTGAGCATATGTTTGATCTCGTGCATACAGATATTTGGGGTCCTTATAGTGTTCCTACTTTTGAGGGTCATCGTTATTTTTTGACCATAGTAGATGATTTTTCACGTAATACATGGGTTTATCTTATGCATAAGAAATCTGAAGCTCGACCTTTAATTCAGAATTTTGTTACTCATGTTCAAAACCAATACAATGTTAGAATAAAGACACTTAGGTCAGATAATGGTCAGGAGTTTCAGATGCGTGCATTTTTTGATTCCTTGGGTATTGTGCATCAGACAACTTGTGTAGAGTCTTCTCAGCAAAATGGTCGGGTGGAGCGCAAGCAGCAGCACATCATTGCTGTTGCTCGAGTCTTTTGTTTCAGTCTTCTCTTTCTTCACGTTTTTGGGGTCATGCTGTGTTACATGCCACTTTTTTGATTAATCGAGTTCCTAGTTCAGTCTTAGGTGATAAGTCTCCCTATGAACTGCTTCATGATTCTGTTCCAGATTACAATAGTTTTCGTGTGTTTGGTTGCTTGGCTTATGCGTCTACCTTGTCTCATAATCGTCCCAAGTTTCAACCTAGAGCAGATCCTTGTGTTTTCCTAGGATTTCCTTTTGCCACTAAGGGTTATAAGCTTTATAACTTAGCTACCAATACTGTTTTTGAGTCTAGAGATGTGGTTGACACGCTAAAACACAACACCTAACAATGACCAAGTGTAACCAATGAAAGGGACTGCAGTATAGTGGCACAAGTAATAAATATCGAATCCACGGGTCTCTAGAGTTACTATTACTCAGCTTCAGTTCATTATCTAGCAAACTAGATTAAGGATTGATTGATAAACTACTCTACTGACTACTCTACTAATTACAAGTTGGGAACTCACTTAGGTATGATTCCCCCTAGCTCCTCAATTAGGTCCAAGTTGCAATTACCTTAGGTTGATCTACTATTGATTAAACTGCGGAAGATCCTAAATTAGCTTGGAATCTCTTAAGCTGACCAAGCCCTCTCAGTCAAACTACCCAGCAGACGACTAGTCTTCACCAGGATAGAAAGCTGAGGCTATGAACACAGAACTCCACTACTGGAATTAATTCCAGTACAAAGCAGTGAATTGATTGACTCTCGCACAACCAATTCACCACTATCAATCAAGGAAGCTCTCTTAACCTAATCAGATTCTATCTATCATAGGTTAAAGCAGAAATCAAGAGAATTTGATCAAGATTCAATTGACTCAATAAATCATGCCTCAATCGATTATAATCAAACAATATAGCATCCAAAACTTCATACAAGAACAATCCTAACACATGGAACTAGGGTTCCTCAAAACCTAAGTGAAGGGAATTTACTCCATAGAGAAGAGAGAGACTGCAGAAATCTGATCTAGATCTTCAATCTCCATTTCCAAGTTTGATTCCCGAGCTCCAATGGCGAAGAAATCCTCCAAAATAGCTCCAAGAATGTTTCCAAGTCGCTCTCTCTCTCTAGCGTTCGTCCCTTGGGTGTTTGGGATCCAAAACCCAGCTCTCTCTCTCCAAAAATCGCAAAACAGCTTTTATACCTGCTGAAACTCGCACCCCCTACTTGCACAGCCGTGCAAATTGAGGTTCTGGCCGTGCACAATTTCCAGCATGCACTCCTAAGCTTCGTTGATCTCGTTTGAGCTCGTTTGACCTCCGATTCAGTCGCCGTTTGATCCCAGACGCTCGTAGTCTCGTCCTCTTTCTTTTCACAACAAGCTTGCATGATTCTTTGTCCATAAAGTGAGGTAGAAATCCATTCTTCTTCAGGTCATGCCCGAGTTTCTTCTCTCGAATCGTCAATTGATCTCTGATTGACTTGAAACTTGCGCCTATGCTTCACTTTATGTGCTAGGACCTGAAATGGGACAAAGGAACACAAACTAGCATAAAATAGGCCAAAGACACGATAATTCAAGCTCAAACAATCAAGAAACAAAGGGGAAAACATGTGCAAATACCGAGTCATCAAATCCCCCCACACTTAACTGTTTGCTTGTCCCCAAGCAAACCTAACTCAAACCAATGCAACTCTCCAGACCTCTATAGCAACAAACACCCCAGATCGTAGGTAGAGGACTTCCTAGATCATTTAGCAACTTACGAGGTCAACCGACACACAAGTCATCTCATAGCTTCTTTGGCGAGAGCACTAGTATCGAGTTGGCATCATGGCAAATAGTGAACAGAGGACAAATGAATTGTGGATGAAGAGATTCTCAAAAACAAAAGATCATGGACTCACATTTTTCAAGGTGCTCTATTTTCTTCTTGAAGATGGTTGGAACCCCTTTTCTTTTCTGTTGTGCTGGTTTTCTGTTATTATTTTTTTTTTTTTCAAGGGTCCCAACCTGCTCTTACCGGCCATGCCAGGAGCGGATGTCTCGAGCCTCGTGCGGGGGAAAGACATGTAAGGGGGCTGGAGGTAGTAGGTGGAAATTGGGAACGAATTCCCGTCTCCCCTTACACACTTTCGCCCTATTCGCACGGGAGACGTTATTTTGAAGCACATTTTCGAGCACCTGTTAAACTCAAAACATGATACAAGAGTCCATGACAGGTAGAGAATCCACAACACCACACAATTCAAGGGTCCTAAGATCACTAATTCACTCAATCAACCAACACAATATGAAGAAGCAATGAGACTTCTTAAATGCATCAACATCCTCCATAGTGCTACACTACCTCCCTAGGTTGCATATTACTATAAAGACTGTCAATTCAAAGCATACTGAGCAGGCAATTGCAAGGAACACGTACTTGGAGCCCTCAAATTTCAAAATTTGGACAGTGGACTAGGCTCCAAGCACACAAACAGCCAAACATTCACCCGCATAAATAATCGAACACCCCCCACACTTAAGCACGACATTGTCCTCAATGGAGGAAAGATAAGGAGGGTAGAACGAAGTTACCAGATCAAGGTTGAATGATGATGTACGGGTCAGGCGGTGCATTCCAGGAAGAGAGAGTAATCAGAACACAAACACCACACAAAATCTCACAAAGGTTGAGTTATTGACTCTAAAATCAAATAACAAAACTGACTCAACCGAGGAGAAATAGAGAAAGAAATGCAAACCGACTGGTTGGGTTGCCTCCCAACAAGCGCTTCTTTCACGTCGTGAGCCGGACGATGGCTCCTAAGTTTCGGTCCATGCTAAAACCTCCTTGAAGTTGAGGTTCTCGTCAATGAGGTGGAGTCTCAAGTCACGAGCATGTGGTGTGGCAGGTGATGAAGGCTCGTGCACTTGATGCAGATGAAGTCTCCACCCTCGAGACCTCTTCTTCTCTTCTCTCGTCTCATTGCCCCAAACCAGATAAGACAGCATCGATTGGCCACCATCGCGTCCACCAAGAGGGACCGATGTTGATGTGGCCTTGGTCTGGCAAAGAGACACTGCAAATGGGTCCTTGCCAAGCAGCTCCTCGAAGTTTGGTGGAGATATCACATGTAACTCATGGCCGGTGCAGGCCTCTTCCACCTTAACTCCATCCTCAGCCTGGACGCCAATTGCCTCCACAACCCCCCTTCCTTCTAGATGTGGTATCACCCCTGGGAAATGATCAAGAACTCCTCCTGCTTCACTTTCGTCATCCTCCACAACTTCTTTCTGCACCCTTTCTTGCTCTTCTTCTTCTAGCACAGATTGGAGAGCAAGTCGCCAAGCAATTTCTTCAATGGGACCAGCTTGCATCTCCTCGCACAGGCCCAACATGTTAGAGCATAAATGAGGAACAGTGTGATCTGCAACCAGAGGACTTTCTTGATCATGATTATCATGGAAGTTCTCCGTGATAAATTTTGTAGGCTCCTCAACACCCCCGTTGCCCTTGTCATACTCCACCTCTTCTAGCATAGTAGCAGAAAGGTGATCTTGAGCAGGATGTGAGCAAACTTGCTTCACCCACTCTGTTTGCTTCGCTGAGCACTGAACAGTCTGCTCCATGTCATGGAGAAATGAGGGATCGGACGAGGCAAGGGCTTGGATTTGAAGATCCATCTTGGAGCATGCTCTCTCAGTGTCTCGAGCAAACTTCTCCACGAGAAGCCTCAATTCATAGTTTGGATCTGGCTGTGGAGTGTAGCACGGCTCTGCAGATTGGCCCGTGAAGGCCGCCATGGGTAACTCCAGCGCCGATGACCCTTCTGGTCGTGGGAGAAATTCTTCTTGGTAATGAGGTTGTTCTTGATATGCCCAGGGGTCTGGTTGTTCTCCGTAGAAAGGGGGTTGGTACTGGAACCCGAATCCATAGTCTTCTCCTCCTTGATTGCTACAGGGAGTCTCGGGGTAATACCACTCGGATGGTGGTGGATACCCCCAATGATTGGAGAAGCCATGAGGATCCATGATTCAGATCTGCACCAACAAAAACAAAAACACCCAAGTGAAAAGCAAGGGTGGAAAACAAAAAGAAAAACGCTAAAGTAACAAACTTCTTCCTTTCCTAATAATCTAGAAAGTCCCCGACAACGACGCCAAAAACTAGACACGCTAAAACACAACACCTAACAATGGCCAAGTGTAACCAATGAAAGGGACTGCAGTATAGTGGCACAAGTAATAAATATCGAATCCACGGGTCTCTAGAGTTACTATTACTCAGCTTCAGTTCATTATCTAGCAAACTAGATTAAGGATTGATTGATAAACTACTCTACTGACTACTCTACTAATTACAAGTTGGGAACTCACTTAGGTATGATTCCCCCTAGCTCCTCAATTAGGTCCAAGTTGCAATTACCTTTGGTTGATCTACTATTGATTAAACTGCGGAAGATCCTAAATTAGCTTGGAATCTCTTAAGCTGACCAAGCCCTCTCAGTCAAACTACCCGGCAGACGACTAGTCTTCACCAGGATAGAAAGCTGAGGCTATGAACACAGAACTCCACTACTGGAATTAATTCCAGTACAAAGCAGTGAATTGATTGACTCTCGCACAACCAATTCACCACTATCAATCAAGGAAGCTCTCTTAACCTAATCAGATTCTATCTAGATTCCACGAGTCTATTTTTCCCTTCTTTTCTAAAAGTCAGAATCTGGATTCAGTTGAGTTTGCATTTCCTGTCATTCAGGTTTCGCCTTCTGCTGCGGTTACACCTCATGGTGCAAACACAGTGGATGGTGTAGTTCATTCATTAAATCCCGACCAACATATAGAAGCTCCTTCTTCTTCTACTGTTTCTGACAACGATGATGGAGCCCCACCTCCTGAGTATCCTCCTATTTTTGATTCTGAACCTTCTGGCAGACATGCTAGAAATAGACAACGTCCTGCTCGATTGCAAGATTATGTCTGTAACTTTGCAGTGAGCTCCTCTGTTCCATATCCATTATCCTCGGTTATTTCTGACACTAACCTTGCTAATGGTCACTCTAGTTTTGTTAATGCAGTAAGTTCTATTTCAGAACCTACTAGTTATCATGAGGCAGCAAAGGATGAACGATGGAATGCTGCAGTCAACACTGAACTGGATGCACTGATCAGAACAAAAACATGGACTATTGTCCTACGTCCACCAGGAGTCAAACCCATTGGCAATAAATGGGTCTTTAAGGTAAAATTTCATCCTGATGGAACTATTGAGCGCTTTAAACCTCGATTAGTTGCAAAAGGATATACTCAAACAGAAGGTATAGATTATTTAGATACTTTTTCACCAGTTGCTAAATTAACAACTGTTAGGGCTTTACTTGCTTTAGCTTCAATTAAAGGATGGCATTTACATCAGCTAGATGTAAATAATGCTTTTTTGCATGGTGAACTAGATGAAGATGTGTACATGAAAGTTCCCTTAGGTTTAAATCTTCCTCCCAATTCTGGTGATGTTGTATGCAAATTGAATAAATCACTTTATGGCCTAAAACAGGCTAGTAGGCAGTGGAATCACAAGTTAACAGAATTTCTTTTGAATGCTGGTTATCAACAGTCAAAATCTGATTACTCATTGTTTACAAAACACAAGGATGGTGAGTTTTTAGCTTTGCTTGTTTATGTAGATGATATAATTTTGGCTGGTGATTACTTGTCTGAAATAGAAAATCTTAAGAAAGGTTTAGATGATGCATTCAAAATCAAAGATTTAGGACATGTTAAATACTTTCTTGGACTGGAAATTGCGCGTAAATCAACTGGAATTTCTCTATGCCAAAGAAAGTATGTCTTGGATCTCTTGTCTGATTCTGGTTTGTTGGCTGCTAAACCTGTTAGCACACCTTGTAATCCAGGAATTAGGTTGTCTAGTAAGACTGGTACTTTACTTGATGATGCTTCGGTCTATCGTCGTTTGGTAGGACGTTTATTATACCTGTGTAACACGCGTCCTGATATAGCATTTGCTGTACATCAGTTGACTCAGTTCATGAGTGCACCCACTGATGTACATTTGCAAGCTGCTTATCGTGTTCTTCACTATCTGAAAGGAAATCCAGGTCTTGGTTTATTTTTTCCTAGTAATTCAGAACTGACTCTAAAGGCTTTTTCAGACAGTGATTGGGCTGGATGCCCTGATTCTCGCCGTTCCACAACAGGATTCTGTGTGTTTTTAGGTAACTCGTTAATTGCTTGGCGTTCCAAGAAACAGAAAACCATTTCTCGATCTTCCACTGAGGCTGAGTATAGAGCCATGGCAGATTTAACTTGTGAAATTCAATGGTTACATTACTTGTTTGCTGCTTTGGGTGTTTCGTTTTCTGCCCCTAGTATTTTATACTCTGATAGTCAGTCGGCTATACGAATTGCTGAAAACCCAGTTGCACATGAACGTACTAAGCACATAGAGTTAGATTGCCATCTAACTCTTGATAAGATAGCTTCTGGTTTAATAAAAGTGCTGCATATTTTGACTACTAACCAGGTTGCTGATCTCTTTACAAAGTCTTTGCCTACTGCAGTGTTTTCTGTTTTGCAGTCCAAGCTGGAGCATGAATTGGACTATATTGTAAAGTAGACTTAGTTTAAGTACCTTGTTGTAATGTTTGTTTATATTTAAGTACTGTTTTGTTATTTTACTTGTTTACAGCTGTATATATTGTATCACGAACCGTGTAAATTTTACCTTTTGATGAAATAAAATAAGTAGCCTTTTTCTTCCCAACATATAAAGTTGATTTACAAGAGCGGCAAAACTAAGTTCAAAGTTAAAATTAAATTCCTTGCCAACTAATAATAACTAACTAGGCTTGATCGGGTCTGGCGGAAGCTGGGATGCTAGAATCCGAACAGCTTGGACTATTAATTTCACCATTTGACCGCAAAAAATGTAGTCGCTGCTAGTTCAGCTTTGCAGTCGTGACCAATTCCTCTTAAATACCAACCACGGCAAAACCCGTTTCTCAATCATCCGAAGTTCATTCCTGTCAAACAACATTCAGCTATTCGAGAAGCCACAACCCTAGCTAATTTCTCTCACCCTACACAGATCCCTTTCTTCACCGGAAAAGAAGGAAAAAGATGGTGGCCACAAGTAAATCCACGCTCCGAGTTTGTTGCATATCGGCGACCATCATCGTCCTCGTCACTATAGCAGTTTTAGTGACGCTGGCGTTGACCGTATTCAAGCCACGAGATCCCGACGTCGTTCTCTACCCGGTCGGCCTGTCCAAACTCCAGGTTGACGACTTCATTTCCCAGGACAGCGTGACGAGCGAAATGGTGATGAGCATTCGCAACAGGAACTACGCCAGCTTCGAGTTTGCAAACGCGACGAGCCACATCAAATACGACGGGAAGCTCGTGGGTCGGGTTCCGATCGTACAAGGCACCGTCCCGTCCAGGTCCGCGTTCAACATCACGGCTCCGGCCGTTTTGCGGGCGAAGAGGCTGAGGGAGAATCCGAATGCGATCAACGATATCGTCGGCGGCAGTCTGAACCTCACGGCGACGGTGACTATGCATGGGAAGATGTCGATGTTGAACCGCTTGATCAAAAAGCGGGGCTCCGTCTACACCGAATGTCACATGACGATTTATATCAGTGAGGTCCCCATTCGTGGCGAATCGTGGTGCTGGGCTAAGCTCGATATGTAATTTATGGCTCGTAGATCGCTCAACCGTGTTTCTGCGGAGAAGAATTATTTTAGGGATCCAAAAATATTCAAGTTGTACAATGGAACGATCTATTTTGTCTTCGGTAAATAATATATTTTTCCCTTATACATGGCTACTTCTGCGGTACCGTGCCGGCACCGGTGTCGTTATACGTTTGAGCCGTTGGATACACTACATCAAATTAAGGCCTTTGATTATTACACTGCACGTGACCAACATTGGTCGAACCTTTTATCTCTGGTTTGACCCTCTCTTTCACTCAAGTTCTTTATTATAATTATATTCTTATTTTGTTATTTTTCTTTTACCCCTGACTCCAAAAGGGATTGATCCCGTCGAATTAAAGCATCAGTTAAAGTGATCCGTCGAATTGAGTATCAATTAATATAGAGGTATTTACTCTGTTTGCACCATTGTCTTCGTCTTTGATTGATCCCATCGAACATAACTATCAGGATAAACTTCTCAGCCGAAATCCCTTCACGGCTACGCTTTGGGATGACGTGATTGATCTTATTGCGAACTATTCCTTGCTATACGGAACTCAAATCAATCTGGGTTCAGACTGATAGAGAGATTCAAGATTTGGATGTAGATGGGCGGTTAACAGCAACGACGATGGCGAAGGTGTTGACTTGAACCAAAGAAGGACTCTGCTTTTTTTTTTTTTTTTTGTGAAAGGACTCTGCTTTCTTGATATAGAAAGGGAAAAGAGATAAAATCAATTAACCCAAGAGAAGAAGGAAGAAACGAGTCGGTTCTAGCTGCTGATGGCCGGCCGCAGTGGCGCAGGCAGGTCCTTTGGGTCTTGTTCCGGGACAGGGGTAAATTTCGGTGGAACAAAACAATACGCCATATATATTTATAATGGTGATGGAACACATCACCTATAGATAGTATTAGAGTACTTTGTCACTACAACACAACTCATTACTTGTCCAAAATTAGCATAAAATTAATTTCTTATACTATAAACGAAATTCCAATTGCAATAAAGACCTAATCGGGTCTCTTTTCTCCTTATGCCAATTCTATCTTTTCCCCAACAACCCTGAAATTGTCTAGCGACAACGACAATCCTACTACTTTTGATCTACCAATTACAATTGCAAGTGTAAAAAGAGTATTTTCAGCTTTGAGTTATATTAAGAACAAGTTTCCAAGTCGATTTGGCGACCAGTTTGCTAATACTTATTTAGTAAGATACATTGAAAGAGACTTATATAATAGTGTAGACAACGAATGTTTTTGCATTTATTTCACTATATGAAATTCCTTCATAGTTGTTTCTGAAAGTATGATTGTATAATCAATTATTTTTAATCTATGAATAAATTATTCGGTTTTAATTATTTTTTATTAAATATTTCTTTTATTAGATACTTAGATGAAAAAAGGACAGAAGTGGTTTGAAAGGTTGCCTCCGCCACTGGCCGGCCGTCGACAAAAAACAGTGAATTAGTGATGGCCGTGGTGATTTGGAGGAGTTCGCGTTCCTTGGGTCTTGGGATAAGATAAGCAATTAAAAGAGAAGGAGAGAGGGATCCACCGGGAATGGATCAGGTCAGTAACCTTATGGTGAGTAACTATGAGTAACCCGCCCACATCAGCATGACATCAGCATCATCTCTCTCCTGGAAAGTCTTTAATTTTCCACTCCTTAATCTTTGACGGATGATTTCTCACTCGTTTTAAGTCGAAATTTAAATTTTTTTACACAGTTAGATCAGATTAATTGTGCTCTTCAAAATGATATCCACTTTGATATATTTTTCGAACAAAAAAATTGAGTCATTTTATACCAGTCTATACCATATGGTATTGACTAGTATTGAAATAAGAGCATACCTATGATTTGAAAAGCGTACCATGGTGGTATGACACAAACCAAAACTGTAGGATGATTGAATGCATGATAGTAGAAGTATATTAATTGTCATTTACGACTTTTAACATTGTATACCATAAGATACCATAAGATACCACCCCGTACCAGGGTGGTATTGTATGGTATTGTGTGGTATTTTTTTGTCTTGTAATTTGTTCACCCAGAAATTTGTAGATCCAATAGATCATGATGAACTCGTCCCTGCTGTGCAAACGTTTTCAAAAACGAATTAAAAATGAATAAGATACCATATGGTATGCAGTTGGTACCGAGAGGCCAGAATTTTTTTTTTCCTCAATAAATATTGAAAATTGATCTCATTTTGTAGAGCACGATGAACTCGTTCCATCTGTGCAAAAAAAAATTAAAATCCGAGTTAAAACTAAAAAGATATGAGTCAATTAAGAAAGCTAGTGAAATAAAAATGGCTTTTAGTTCTCCATCCTTAGATCTGGATTTTCTAAATGAAGGGTCCAGATTTGGTTATTGATGGGTGCATAACCCATGGTTATGCACCCTAACTTGAGCCGGATCCACCACATACTCGTGAAGGATTTTTCTTTACATTTTCAACTTTTGTTTTATTTATTACTTAAACAAACCTGGTTCAATTGTTTTAACCGAACCAGCCTTACTTGAACCGAGTAAACTAACAGACGGCACTAGTGCCGCAACTGTACCACAGAATTCCCGCCTTATACATGAGAGTCATTATATAACGATAAATTCGCATTAATTACCAATCAGAAAATCCAAATAGAAGATTAATACCCACACTTGATTTGAGAAAAAATCCAAAGCTACCACTGTTTAAAAAAAATTACAAAAATACCACTCATTGCGAAGAAATTCCAAATCTACCACTATTTATTAAAAATTGCTCCACTCAGGAGCGGTTAAAACTGAAATCGCCCACCCAAGTGGTGGTTTACCATGAAACCGCCTGGTAGAAAAGCGGGTTGTCTTTTTTGGGAAAAACGCTCTTTGAAGGAGCGGTTTTCATGGCTGCCCTAGCACAAACCGCGTCCTATGGGAGCGATTGTGTGTCAGCAAGGTAAAACGCTCCACAGGGAAGCGGTTTACCATGTCGACACATAAACCGCTCCCCCCTGCGGTTTATGCCTCGTCACCCGACATCCGACATGTCGACATGCAGGAGGTTGCAGGGTTGGGGCTGCATGCCAAACTAAAACAGCTCTCCCCTTGCGGTTTCCAGTGTAAAATTTGCCTATAAAAGGCAGGTCCAGAAAACTCAAAATCTCCACTCCACTCCTTCTTCTTCTTCTTCTTCTTCTTCTTCTTCTTCTTCAAATTTCAATTGTGCACCTTTAAATTATTTAGCTTTTGCGATTAACGTTAATTCGTAAGTTTGTTCGTAAGCTTGTAATTTTTATGTTAGTTACTTAATTACAGTTTTATTGCAGATGGCATTCCAAAAGTTCACGCTTGAGTTGCGGTGGAATGGTTACACGGAAGAGACCAAAAAGGGTGTAAGTTACGTGGGTGGCAATTTTTATAAAATGAAGATTCGTACGAGACCGATGCTTGAAGAGCTCCATCAAATGTGCACTGAGGTTTCCTGGATGGATGGCACTAGAAGAGTTGATCGTATAGTGTATCGATATCCAAACAGACATGGCATTATGGTTATATCCATCATCGCCGACATTTCTAGTCGTTATGGTTATATCATTAACTACAAGAAGGCGTAGCATGGAAAACAGAAACCACTGGCCGCCGTGTTTGGTGACTGGGAAGAATCATATGCATTCCTTCCCATATTGATTTTGGCTATGGAGGTGTCTAACCCTCGCACAATTTTCTCTCCCCACTACCAAGATGAAGAAATTCAGTCGCCAGTGCCTGGTAACATGCGCCATTCCAAGCATCTTTTCTGGTCATTCAAGCCATGTATTGATGGTTTTCCATTTTGTGTTCCTGTGATTCAAGTTGATGGAACATTCCTTACCGACAAGTACAAGGGTACTCTACTGATCGGCAGCAGAGCAAAGGTATACCTTGTTCCCATGCAATGGCTGGAATAAAGCACAAGAGCAGTTATGGTAAGAGTTTTCGTGCATTGCCGGATGAAGCTTACTGGCCAGTTTATGAGGGTAAGGTCATCATCCCACCAATCAGACTTAGGCGGGAAACAGGTCACCCCCGGGTAAAAAGGATTTCAAATGATATGGATCAAATTGGAAGACCACGAGGGCCAAGGCGGTGTTCCATATGCAAAGTACCAAGGCATTATAACGAAATTGTCCTGGACCAATTGGTCCTCAAAATCCAGGTCCAGATGTGGTGAACCCGAATAATGGCACATATATTGATTTCATGCATTTTCACATGGTGAACAGAGTGTATTAATTTCAATGGTTACGTACTTGTATTTTGTGTGCTTAAATGGCTTTGGAGATTTTCAAAATTGACACACTTCGATGCAATGTTCCATATTTTTGAATAAACACATCACTCACACAAACACACTTCTACATAAAACAAAAAATAACTTCAAATAAAAACAACTTGTTTAACTTAACTTAAACAAACATAACTTGAAATAAACACAACTTGTCACAGTCATGCATTATTTCGACGATTCGCCATCTGTTTCCTTGTGCGATGGGCGACTGGTCCACCGGGTGTAATAGGAGTTGTAAGTGATGGAAGATTCCTTTTCGCCGTAGAAGGGCGCTGGTCCGTGCTATGCCGCCGCAGTGCCGTGCAAGGTGGCCCCTCTGTGTGCGGTCCAGGACTATCCATGCTCATACGGTGAGGAGTGGACTACCATTATTGTTGCGGTCGATGCAAAGGTGAGAAGTCTTGGTGGGGACTCAAGGATGAACCATGGCCCAAGTAGCTGAGGATTTGCATTCATGAAATGTACTTGGCCTAGGATCATAGTGGAAACTGGACCGGAGATTGTATTGGAAACTCGGTCGGGGATCATAGTGGTAACCGAGCGGGGAATCGTAGTGGAAACTGGGGCGAGGCTCATGTTGAGTACTGGGGTCGTAGAAATCACTCGGTCGCGGATCTTAGTGAAAACTTGACTGGGTTCATACTGAGTACTCTAACCTGCACCTTGCACACCTCCAATGGAGTAGGCACCTTCCACGCCTCAATCGGCTTGATCTCGGGCACGGAGGTCGATCCCTTGTAGCCTTGTTTGTCCTTCTATTGACCGACGGCGGCACGTGGGGGACATCTTTCGTCACCGGTCGCGGTGCAACTGGGGGAGCTGGCGGGTATCTTTGATGGTCACGGGCGTGCGCTCTCATACAGCCAAGGAGACTATTCGCTATCCTTCTAATGAGCCCCACCTTTCGCCCCGCCGCCAAAGAATCTGCAGTACGAGCGAGGTCGTGTATACACTCGATGCCATCAACTTAAATGGCAGAAAATAACAACGTTAGTCATTTAAGTAGTAATGCCCTGTATGACTAAATATATTGATGCCAAAGTAAATAAATAAATTAATATGACTGAATTACTTACTAAAGCTCCGTCTGCCGCACCTTCGGGGGTCATGTAACGTACAGATTGTCTTCGGTATGTTTCCATGTATGGGTCATGGTAGCCCATCCGCCCCACAGCTGATGTCGTCACAATATCCTGATCTTGCCTATTATTCCATAGATCTATCAATTCTTCAAACTCCTTGGGCCAATTAGTGGATCCTTGTCGACCATCTTTCTCGTGGTAGCCCCTCTGACTCGCCGGGACTTCCAATGGTAGGCATTGCTCACATCCGAATTGTCGTAGACATTGATCCGGCAAGTGCCACTCCACTATATGGAGGCAGATTAGTGGCAATCGGGTGCATTATTGAACGGGATGCAACGGGAACTTGTGGACGTGATGCGCGACAATGCGTTCTGGATACGGATCGAACTTAAGCTACGAAGGTGCAGAAAAAATGGACCATCAAGAAACATAATAAAGCAAGTTGAAAATAGAGCAGGAAGTAATCGTGTATTATGATGGTTACCTCTGCTTCCCAAAGGCGATCCAGCCTCCTACGATACTCCTCTAGCTTATGCGCTCCTAGGTTGTCACATGTTGTTTCACCAAGCCACATATTAATTTGGAAAAGTCCACAATGTTAATAAATACTAAAAATTTCGTTATAAAATACTGAATTAGTAAAAAAAAAAAGGCGAGAACTATGAGTGGGATAGAAATTGTTTACCTACAACCATAAGCTTCATGTCATAGGGGATGGTCGGGTCCCCATTCCTTGTCGGGGTCTACCTTCGGCGCAATCAATGGGAAATGCTCCCAAGCCCAAAATTGGACGATGAACATGGCCCCATCAATCTCCTTCACCGCTCTCGAACTAGCATTACAGAGGGAGCGGTAGAGATGAGCTAGGCAAGCAGTGTGTATCCTTTCTGCATCTCTCTACCAATGCTGTGATGAGTTGGCAGTCGATCTTTGACATGGTAAAACACAACAACAAACTGCGACCAAGTGTAATCGCAGTCCAGAAATGCAGAAAAGTGGCAAGTTCAATTTATCAACCCGGGGTCTAGATGTACTGCCTACTCCGTGACTATCTATTATCTAGCGAGACTAAGTTGAGTGAATGTGATTTTAAGCTAAAGCAGTAAGAAAACTGGAAATGGTTCGAAGTTCATAAGCAGGGGAAGAGTCACTCGGAAATGAGTCCCCCTAGCTGCTTAGTTAGGTCAAAGTTGTAATTACCTTTGGTTGATTTACTGTTGATTAAACTGCGGAAGATCCGACAGTAGCTTGGAATCTCTTAAGCTGACCAAGCCCTCTCAGACAGACTACGCGGCAAACGACTAGGCTTCACCGGGATAGAACGTTGAGGCAATTAACACAGAGCTCCACTACTGGAATTGGATTCCAGTACAAAGGAGTGAATCGATTAACTCTCGTATAATCGATTCACTACTACCGATTGAAGAAGCTCTAACAACCTAATCAGATTCTATCTATCTCAAGTTGCAACATAAATCAATAAAAGATGATCAGGCTTCAATTGACTCAATCAAAACACTTCAATCGATTATAATCAAGCAGTATCACAATCCAAACGTCATTACAATCGATATCCCTAACACATGGAACTAGGGTTCTTCATACCTAAATGAGAGAGGGTTCTACTCCAGAGAGAGAGAGGAAAACAGAATACAAAGCAGCCATACTCGTCAAGATGGGAAGAATCTGCTCTGGGATGATAATCTTCACTCCAATGATGAAATCCCAACTTGATTGATGAAACCCAGCTCCAAAATCACCTCTAGGGTGTGTTCTCCGCACTCTCTCTCTAGGACTCTGTTTCTAGCTCTGAAAATCGATCCCCCATTCAAAAGACCCGAAATTGGGTTAGAACCCAGAATTCCGCGACTATACGGCAAGGCCACACGGCCGTGTAGAATTGCCAGCTGCCCATGTGGAAGTATAAAACGCCGCGTTTCACTTAAGTGCCTTCATGCACGCTACACGACGAGAACCGCACGGTAGTGTGAAATCTTGGTCTGCCCGTGTGAGCTCCTAGGGAATTCCACACAGCCACAAAGGACCCTTTACTCGGCCAGTGTGGTTTGCCAGCGCAATGGGGTTCCACACGGCCACATTCACACGGTTGTGTGGTATTTAGGCCTGGCCATGTGGTTTCCCAAGTTTTTCATCAATCGTTCTAACTTAGTCCAATCGACCCCGAACTCGTGCCCGTACCTTCCTTCACATACTAGGACCTGAAATATCACAAACAAGAACAACCTAGCATGAAATTGGCCTAAAACACGAGAGATGAGACTCAAACGGTAGAGGAATGGTGGACAAAAACATGTGTATATATCAAGTCATCAAATTTCCCCACACTTAATCATTTGCTTGTCCCCAAGCAAACTTGACTCAAACCAATGCAGCTCTCCAGACCTCTATAGCAACATGCAACCCCGATCGTCAGTAGAGGATTTTCTAGATCATTTAGCAACTTAGGAGGTCAACTGGTCTTCTAAGACGCCCCCTATCTCTCTCAATGTGAGTACTAGACTCAACCCAGGATCATGAAGTGGAACTAAGACAGCCAATTCATGGATAAGGAGACTCACACAATTCAACAACCGAGGACTCATTGTATCAGGTGCTCTTCTATTTCATTTCACTTGTTGGAACCCCTTCTTCTTTCTATTTGTTTTTCTTTTTTACTTTGCTGGGGTTCCAACTGCAGTTTGTATACGCGGTCTGCCCTTATTAGGTGAGCAAGAGCAATTTCTGTACATCTGTCGCTCGCTAGAGTACTTCTTTTAACTCCTATTCCTCATTTCGTGTGAAGGGTCAATGAAATTAAGGGGGTCGGAAGCTCTATCAGTGCCCTTAAAAAACATCCTCAAGTAGGCAAACTGTTAAACGGGTGGAAATTTTACTTGTACTAGAGACAACTTAGCTTCACCTTGTAGGCCTACCCCACCAAGGATCACTAAAATCTCTTCCAAAACCCGATTTTGTGCAATGAATGGTGCACACACGTTGGGCTTACCCCATGTCATAAGATTTCAAAGTTGTTGAAATGGAGGACCAAGTGCCTTTTCATTTCACATATGAGCACCCTTTTTCGATACACGAGTCCACACACAACATAAGAGGAGTCATCAATACCACATGAATTAACGGTCCTAAATCCACTAGTTCACAAAATCAACCGGCACAACAGAGAGACAAATAGGAAAAATCTTATACTTCAACATCCTCCATAGTGCTACAACTACCTCCCTAGGATGCATATCACCATAAAGACTGTCAATTCAAAGCATACTGAGCAGGATTTTGCGGGGAACGGTACCTGGAGCCCTCAATTCATGAGCTGGAGCAGGTGTTGCTGGACCTCCTGCATACGACGAGCCTGGCCACGCTCCCTCTCAATGTGAGCAAGGGTGACCTCCTGCTGGGCCTCCATGCGGTCGAGGCGCTCATCATATGCAGCCATCCGGGTGTTCTACTCAGCCTGGTGGGCCGAGTATTATTGCTGGAACTGGAGATGATGCTCGAGGAGCTGTTGATTCTGAATATTCAGCACCTGGAACTGGTGAGAGAAGTAGTCGTGGGGTGGAAACGTAGAGCTACCACCTTCATGCTCATAGGTGCTCTGGTGGGGGCGGGGTGGTCGGGAGAAGCGTCCACATCCTAGGGGTTAACATCCTCGGGGGCAGCATCCTCAGGGACTACGGTCTGATCCTCCGCAGGGATGGGGGGGACAAGAAAGCCCTCAACCCATTTGACACCGCGGGAGACTCTCAACAGGTGCATCTTCGAGATCGTCTCTTCTCCGAACCACCAGGTGCCCCCTGCTCGGTGCAATCCTGATAGGGGGTATGGAAATAGTCGGCCAGTCGGTGATGAGTGGGGTGCAGTGGAGGGTCCCCAGAGTCTGAGCACTCTTGTCCATAGTCCTCGCCACCACAGATCCCAGGTGGAGAGCATGGTTCTCAGTGCGGATCGAGTGGATGAAGTACAGGGACCGCCTGGTCAGGGTGCTGGTACTTTCTCCAGCTGAAGTGAAGGACTTCGCGAGCAAGTGGTGGAGCAGGCGATTCTCGAGCTGTAGAGTGCTAGCCTTCGTCCGCCCCGCAGTGAAGGGGTTCTGAGCAGGCTGAGCTAGCCGGGTGGACTCATTAAGTTTATTTGACGAGCCGAGCTCGAACCGAGCTCGAGCTTTCATTTTCATAAACGAGCCGATTTTGAGCTTGCATATTAAAGCTCGTGAGAACACGAGCCGAGCTCGAGGTTGAAAATATATAAACGAGACGTGCCCAAACTATGACAAAGCTCGGCTCGGATCATTAACAACACTAGAAGTTGAGTTAGGATAGAATATATAGAATAATCATGTGTGGTATATTTTTTTCCCAAAATTATTCTGGAGCAATCTTAATTGTGAGATTTAAAAAAAGAAAAAATAAATAAAAAAATAAGTGGTGGATACTAATGTAGCCACGGTGGCTACTAGAATTCTAGTTACTACCATAACACATTTCGAATTATACATATGCATACATATTTCACTTTAAAAAGTTATCATTAATTTTCTCAATGTATTTAGTATTTAATATATTTATATAATAATTTCATAAAATTATATTTTACTAATTTTTTCATTCCAGTAATTTATTGTTGTACTGCCCTGAAATCTAAAAGCTAGATTGGCAATCAAAATAGTTTGGGGCGGGGAAAGTTAATCTGCCAACTTGAAAATTCGTTAGCAGATACCAACTGATATCCAAAATACATGAATTAATATCCAAGTACTAAAGTATCTAGAGAGTATAGAATAGTATTCAAAGTTTACTAACTGATATCCACCATGAATCAACTATTATCCCAAATTCACAAACTAATATCTAGGCAACACATAATAGTATCCAAACACATATTTAGTATCCAGATAACACATAAGAGTACCCAGATAACACATAAGAGTATCCATATTGAATACTAGTTTGTTGATTGTGTATATTAGTTGGTATCTGTATAATAGTTTGTGATGTTTTGAATATTAGTTTTTGCTATCTAGATAGGTAGCAGGCTTGGATATTAGTTCATACATTTTGGATATTAGTTAGCATATACTAACGAATCTTCAAGTTAGCAGAATAACTAGACTGGTTTTGGGCTCGCCGAGTACTTCCTGATTGTGAATAGCCTAGAACTTTCCATAGATATATATACAGAAAACGGGGAATACTACACCCGTTAAGCTCAAAATTAACGGCCCTCTACATTTTTCAAAGGACGGAAAATATGTGAATTGATTATGTAGTGGGATTAGGATATGCATTGCAGTCTGATCTGCTATGTTGAGTAGCTTGCATAATAGAAAAGCTTAACGAACTATAACGAGAAGGGATAGTCGCACTAATTTTCACACTAATATATGTTGGTATACTTCGATATACATGACATACTACAATGTGAGGAACAATGAGTACAATTGATAAATGCGTACCACTTAGCTTCTAAACCATGCGGAGTCCGCGGTGGAGACTGGAGACAAAAGTCACTTGGCCTTAATGTCCGAATCAACTACAAAGAAAACACTGTTACACTTCATTCCTGGAGCATCGCCTTCAAACAAAAATCTCGATCACATTATTTGGTGAATGTTAGCTTGCTTGCGGAGCCACTGCTAATCCTCATCAGAGGGCTCGTCGCCACCCACATCTACATCTTCGCTCATTCCCTGATGTTTTCATATCGAAACCACACCCCCAGAATCAATCATCAATTAATGAAAGTTTTGAAAGCAAAGGGGAAGAGTAATTGGAAGTCATACCTTATACTTCCTGGTCTCCATCATAAATTGACGAGCAAGATTCTGGGTTGGGGGGGTTGCCTCATATGGCTGTAAGACTCTGCTCTCGGCTAGTGGATCCCCAGGTACTATAGCCCAGTGATCAAATGCAATGAGAACAGATACTCGGCGCTTTGTAGGGACCTCTAAGAGCATCTGTAGCATGTATGACTATGTCCCTCGTAAAAATGCCTGAAACCATATTTCACAAAGAAAGGAATGAACAAGGGGAAACCACTGTGCATATGGCCGATTAAGTGTGTACTACCAGGAGAAAGAGAAACTGAAAGAGCTAGAAAGAAGAAGGATACATGATCTGGACAGTCAAATTTACAGTAAATCTGGAAGAAAGCCTGTAGCATCCTGGCTTCCGAGCAACCAACCAAACAGATCTTAAATTAAGGACCAACCCATGGACGAGCAGCTCAATCACAAGAACAAATAGCAATATCTGTAATTTTCAGGGGGTCCTTTGGCCCCAACCTGCAACCCACCCGGTTATGCACTCTTTCCTATTAGCCTTCTAACGGCATAATTATTACAGATTCTACTCCCCTTCTACCCTTTAAGGCACAAGCTTTACAAGCCAATTTTTATAAAAAAATGTCAAAGAAATGAACCTACCCCGTGCGGTGCAGCCCATATAACGAAGCCACAATATTACATAGTCATTTACAAGCTGTCATACTTTCACTGATGTTAATTGCACCAGGCAAAGTAAGCACATTAGTCCAGTATGCTTATATCCTAGGGATCACGCGTACCAGGCCTTAGGCAGATTGCCATTGCCATGAGAAACAGTCTAGAGAAGCTTTTTAGCTTGGAATAAAGAAAAAGGGATTGGTCTAGTGATATCGGGAATATAAGTAGGGAATAAGAATATTTTTTTTCTTACTGAAAAAACCTATCCAAGGATGGAGCTAGGTATCAGGTCTCAAATGCTGCGAGTTCAAGCAAGCAGAATGCTAGTGATTCCGAGCTTTCCAGTACTTAGTAGTGTCGCTTAACTATCGGACTTTCATCAATGTTTCATGGGTATGTTCTTCTGCCATTATATCTTCCAAAATTTCATTTCCGAAAATTTCCTATGAGCAACTGCAATTTCTCAACTCCAATAACCTAAACTTCTAAACTCATTGACCTGTTTTCACAATCAACCCTAGCCATATTACTCACATTCTGGTAATATGCCGAAGTTAAAGGCAGCCTACCACTTCTGCACGACATTTTAGCATTTGATGCCAAATCAAACTGTAATATGCTCCGTCCATTTACTTTTGACAATACACTTAGAACTATTAACTGCTTGACCAACTCCGGGACATAAAAGAAACCAGAACTCATCATTCATATAAGTTAACAGAAACCGCTCGTAAATCTAAGTCAAGGAAACAAACCTTAAGAACATAACCTCGAGGTCCAAGGAGAATAACATCTGTTATTTTATCTATATGTCGACGTGACAATACCTCACGAACTTTGGGTAGGTCGTCCACTGGTGTATGTATCTGAAAAATAAAATAACCAAAAGGTCAGTTCTAGAAGAACGTTAGCAGGGCGGTGAAACATAAGACATTCAAACAGTTTAATTAAAGTGGTGGCTATAAAATTTCGCAGCATTTTGACCCATCGCTACATCCAAAATACTATTCCTACGACAACATTGCATACTCATCTATCAATTAAGTAACAAGTTTATTGTGGCAGCGAATAGCAAGAAAGTACCTCCACGTAATACACAGGTTCCATAAGTCGAGGAGCTGCCATAAGAAATGCTGAATGTGCCACTCTCCTAGTTGTGGGAGCAATCCCCTCCGGCCACCCATGCGACAGTTCAGATGCAAATATTGCATCAACTATTTTGAATTTTACATTCCTCATTGGCTCATCACAGAGTGGTCCTTGTCGTGCAGCCCATTGAAAACTGTCAAAAACATGAAACTCTTTACTCTGAACAGCTATAAAGCTCAAACAAATGCCAAAAGAAATAAAAGAGAAATAAACAATTTTAGTTTACCCGTGGACAATATAATCCCTAACAGCACGAAGCAATCCCTTGTCAACTTCAGTAGAAAGAGTGCCATCCAGCAAAACATTAGGTCCCTGAGGAATTTAAGCTCACAATGAGACAAGAATTCAACTAGGGTATTCAATAAACATGACAACCGAGTCATGATGCAGAATACAATGTGGAGGAAAGGAAATGAATGTATAGAAGAGCATCAGGCATTTCATTTACATGCTCATCAGGACCAAATGCCCATACAGATTGACCATCAAGCAAATCCCATTTATGCATTCTTTTGAAAAATTCATCAACAGCTTTGCTCGTCCAGTCAGTGCTCACAGCAACATTCTCAATGTCTTCTGCAAGACCTTTCTCCAAAGGCTCAGCAATCTGGTGAGAAAAGTTTAAAAAATTATCTACAGTGGTGTCACCTAAATCAATAAAGCATCAGTAGGAATGATCAGTGAATATTAGAGAGTAGAAAGAAAGACTAAGGAAGGGCAGTGTTATCAACCGTAGTATCATATGATTCAAAATATGAGGTTAACCACACCAAAAATAACGGGGTTAAGCAATTTACCATTGTTATTTTGTTTCTCTTGGGTGTTTTAGCAGAACACTTCATTGAAGAAGATTCCACCACAGTTTCACGGAATAAGACCGCTGGAACTGAATCCTGCACATGAAATTTAGAAGCAAAAGCAACAAAGGAGTCAGAAATGCTAGCATGCAAGGAGAAACAGAAAGCACATATGAGAAACAGTAACAAGAAGAGTACTAACACACCTTGATTTCTACTCCAGAATCAGAACAGAACTCGGAAAGGTCTTTGATAATTCTATTCATCTGAAATTCTCCAGTACCAAGAATCATATGAAGTGCAGACTCCTCCACTTTAATATTGGCATGAGGATAGGTTCTGCTGATATAACGAAGACCCTCCAACACTATTGGCAACCCAGTTGGATGTGAAGGCTCGGCAGAAACTCTCATCAATGGAAGGGTATTGAACTGTAGCGGCTGGAACAGATATGCATCTTCAACATTATATTTACTACCATGGTATACATCATATTTACTGTTGCATAATGTAGCAGTTTTTGTAATTCCTGCATCTATACCTTCGATAAGAACCCAAGAGCCAGGTCCTGCAGTGCTTATGGCCAATCTATATCGACCCTGATACACCCACAGGTTTGTAACTTCTTTCACTGGAGTGTCGTCATATTCCTCCACCGTATAAGCTTCCTGCAATATTTTCACGGACTGCCCAGTCTTAAGTGTACCGCTATAGACTCTACCAAAAGCATCCAAGGCGCTCCAATCAGACTTGGGATAGAATTTGACGACATCGATCATGAGCGGCCCAGAGGAGGTACATTGTTTCATTGCTTCATAAAGCTTAGAGTCTTTAGGCCCTGTGTATATGTGTTCGACCTTCCAACCAGCTGCATCCTTAGCAGAAGGTATATGTTGAACCAACATATCAGTGAACCCAGAAGCAGTACCAAAAACGTTGCTACAGGCCAACCTCAGCAAAGGCCAAGCCTTCATTGTATAAGCAGCATTGTGAAGTCTCACACCAAACCCTGCCAGAATAGCTTCCATGCTCTTCTTAGGCTCTCCGATCATTGGGCAATAAACAGCATTAGAAAGATTCACAGCATCGTCATCCAAGATAGTTTTCAAGATCTTTGTCTGTTCTCCAATCACTAGACTGTATATTCTATAGAGAGGTTCGAGAACAAATTCAACAAAAGATCTTTCACCCCCAGTAGCAGGGCGGTCCTGCTGGAAAGTCCTTGACTATGGGTGATAATAGTTATCCCCCCACAAGCTAGATGCAAACTCATTCAGTCCGAATGGGATATCGTGATGTTTGAGATACAGCCTAGCAAATGATTGCAACGTGAATGACCATCTAGTAACTGAACTTGCAAAGCAAACATTCCCAACAGTAGGATCTATAGTAGTGACATTCTGTGCAGCTGATGAGACAGCAGAGATATGGTCGTTGATGATCTTAATAGTATCTCTCAACTTGTTGTAAGCAACCTCAGGGCGCAAATTAAGTTCTGTTATCAGCTTGTCCACCTTCCCAAAAAAAAAATATTATAACTAACACCTTGAAACACACAAAAAAATCGAGAAAGCACAAGAAGACATTCAGCTCAAGAAAGCACCTTGGTTATGACGACTACAATAGGCAGGTTTTCCTGGATTGCATGCTGAATCGCTCTCTCTGTATTTAGCTGTACATCACATAAGTTCATAGCAAGAATATTTCAGCTCATAAACACTGCAAATGTACATCACATAAGTTCATACTCCATCACATACACTTGCTTCAATCAATCAAATATGCACAAGCCTAACAAACTACCTTTCAATCAGTTATTCATACAGCTTAGAAATATATACAGAAAAATGACGATATCTCTACTAAACTAGAATTTCGAAGACTCACCATCACTCCTTCGGAAGGATCCACCACCAAGACTGCACCGTCAGAAAGCCGCAGAGCAGCCGTCATTTCATCGGACAAGTCAAGATGGCCAGGAGCGTCCATAATGTTGCAGAGGATATGATTCGAACTGCTATCCTCAAGCGCTAGAGACATTGGTACTGCTTTGATGGATCGACGAAGAGTTTGCTCATCTGACCTAGTATCCGTATACCTCATATACTCTGAACTCTCCAGAGGAGATATCTGATGTGTTTGCTCAACAAGCAAGTCCATGAAACTCGTCTTTCCGTGATGGATGTGGCCAACAAGAGCAACATTACGGACACGGGCTGGATTGGACATCAGATCGACAAGATCTCGACGGGAAGCGTAAGAGTGAATTTCTTCCTCATCGGGCTCAATTTCTGGACCAACGTAATTCCCGAACTCATCATATTCATCGTCGCTCATCTTTCAAGGTTGCTGCTCGACGACGACTCGGGCGACGGGAGATGGCGGGAGGCCGGCGGTTGGAGTCGGAACTGGAAAGTAGGGTTTCAGTTGTGTCTCGCACGGAAGAGAATTGAGAGACGGAAGAAGAAGGAGATGGAGAACATAGGGAAGCGAATTGAGAGACGGAAGTAGAAGCAGGAGAATAGAGGGAAGAGAATTGAGAGACGGAATTAAGATGGAAAAAGTGAGGTAAGAGAAATGGGCGGGAAAAGAGTCTGTTGTTCTATTCATAATCCCGTTTCTGGCTTCAAGGCAGAGCTGCCGCACTGAGGGTCAATGAAGCTCGGAATCGTGGATTGAGAGCCTGACCGTGGAAATTGACTGTGAATCCCTGGTTTCCAAACTGAGAAAGGAAAGAATGATCGAACAAAAGTTGCAGTCCTCTCACTGAGATGACTCTTTGGAGGAGATGGCAAATGCCCGAGAAACGGGTTGCAAAGTGGGCTTTTTCACCGAGGCCTTTCAACTCAGTGGCCCATGTTTTTGCTGATATTCGTATACCATGGAACAAACTGTCTGTTGGGCTGAAATGCCTACCATTTCTTTTAATTTTTGCTTCGAGTAATATGCGGTATAGACTTTATTTGAGTTTAAACCTGTTACACGTATACGAGTGTCATGGATACCTGCTCTGTATTTTAATAATTTTTGTGAATTATGCTACTGATGACTACCATTATTTGCTCATTTCACTTGCTATTCTATTTGCATATGGCTTGAAAACATTTAATAGACTCATGACTTATGTCTGCGTTATCGATATATTTAATATTCTAAACAATATCTCTTCCTTAATAAACTAATCTTTCTTATGTTTGTGGAGACTTGTCTAATTTGTTCTTCCTAATTGTGTAGAATGAAGTTGATATTATGAAGTGTAGAATGAAGAAGGTTATGCCTTGTTTGATAACTCTGATTCTAAACATTATATTCTGAGTATACATGTTTTCTACATAATACAATACTTTTTGACTTGTTTAAATCACACAATGCATGTAAAGAGAATACATTGTCTTCCTAATACATAAAAAAATGATGTATACTAAATTCCACCTTTTTTATGAGATTGAGTATCCATAATTCATTTCATGTATAAACCATGCATTCTTTTACATTTTTCAAAGAATGAATATTTTGGAATGTTGACCTTCATGTGTCTCTCCCAAGTCAGTATTATGTTGCCAAATCAATATTGCTAACTAGAAGTTAACATTTGGCTAATTCTCAGTATTTTAATAGGTTTGGATAATATAAAAGAATCTGAATAAGGTTTTGATAAAAAAATAGACATTATCCTTTAAGTAATCATGTTGTTTATGAATCTATACATCTACACAATATATAATAGCATCAAGGGGAAAACTATTGCTCCATTTCAAATTTCCTGCAATGAGAGTGAAAATAGGAAGGACATTTTGGTTAGGTAGAGAGACAAACTGATCGGAATAACCTCATCGTCGGTAGAGCCGCTCGATTTGCGACCGACAGTCTCCTCTTCCTTCGCAATGACGTATAAAACCTAATAGTTGAATCTTACTACTCTGATACCATGTAAAATAATCTAAACGCGAAAAATAGATGACACTCGATTTACGTAGTATCCCCGGGAAACCGAGACTAATCCATTGAGAGCAGAGCTCTCATGCTGAAGTTTCACTATGTGATGGAGAGTAAAATTGCAATCCTTGCGTTAGGCTTGCCGAGATCGGCCACAAACCCTTTTATACTCCACAACATGTAACATGGGTAGTAAAGAGAATTACAAAGGAGCCCCAAAACAATACAAAACGGACAGCAAGGTCCAATAAAAATAAGCTATCAGAGCAATCGCAGATGGGAATTGATAGCACCATAGAGCAAGTCCTTTATTTATCCTATTTCCATTTGTTCTTGTATGTCTCTGTTTGTGTGTGTTCTTTTTTTTTTTTTTTTTTTGGATCATGTAGTAGAGCAACAACATGTGATCACATGACCTTATTATTATGAAACCTTCTTGAGAATCGACTGAAGGCAAGAAGTTAGGGATTCGAACAGTGATGGAAACTGAGAAGAAGAGGTAGGATAAGATGAAGATAAAAAAATTGGATGGCTAAACATCGCCCTAGTTTTATTATTATCGTCCTAACTTAAATGATGATTTTACTAAATTATCCTTGATAATAAACTCAAATTAAACAAAACACACCGCCTTAGATTTCTAATTAATCCTACTTCAAACCTCCTCCTCTCCAAACACATTTCACTGAAGGCCTTCTCCCTTCCACTCCGCGGCCGCGATTCCCCAAAATTCCCGGCAAATAAGTCGACACAGTGTTTACACCTAAAATATTTTTGGCTCAAATATTAAATTAATGTGGCATCGCGAGATTAACGATGTCGCGAGCATAGCGGCGTCGCAATTCCAATAGCCTTGAAGATTCAACAACGCCACTGAATGTTGAAATCAAGACGACCGGTGGATATTTGGCATTTGTTTTTATTTCAGTAATCAGTGGTGCATCCGGTCAAATGGCACCGACCCCACCTGCCGCCCCTTCTGTTTTCTATGCAGCGGGGAAAACAACTACCCTCCAGATCCCTAATTCCCTTCGCTTCACAATGGCGAGAAGCCAAACACCATGACCCGCAGCTTTGCAAATCCGGTGTCTGCTTCGCGCCTTCGCAATTCTGACCTCCGCTCCATGCCTCTGCACCAGCGACCGGCGACCAACGAACCAGCGAGCCCTCATTTCACTTCTCAGGCGGCGATTGTTTTTCCATCCCCACGCCTAGCATCTTGCCGGTTATCAGCGCCGAGTTCGGGACGGTGAGGTCTCCGATCTCGGTTAATGCCATTTCGGCTCACCACTCCTATCCTCTCTGTGAGTCCGCCCCAATCGTCCTCCTCTCCGCGAGACCGTGACACCGACTCCGCCCCAACAAGTGCGACCACCGACCAGTGTGGGAAACACTTCCTCTTCTTTCTCTGCCGCTTCCCTCTTATCTCTTTTGGCTCGACGATGAGGATTCTGGTGGCGGCGGCGAGGGTTTGATTGATTGGGGGAGGGAATTATGTCTCCTCCTGCAAAAGTGAAGTGAGGGAGGGGAGCTGAACAACAGCTAGGGGTGGGCAACGGGTAGCGGGTATTTGGGTATACCCGTACCTGCCCTGTTTTTTGCGGGTTACGGGCACAGATATTACCCGTAATATTATTAACGGATGAGACTTGGGATTGTACACTCTTACAATGGGTACCCGCGGGTTACCCGCAAATACCCGTTTGTGTAATATGGGTACCCGTTTTACCCATTCAAAACACAAAAGAAGAAACTAAAAAGCAGAAAGTCGAGCTTCAATTGTCTTCAATTCAGGACCAACAAGGCCAGTTTCCTTTGGCCTTGACGAGTCAGTCACAACATGAGTGACCCAACTCTCCCTCTCCTCGCGACAGGCAGGCGCGGTCACCGCAGCCAACAACAACTCTCCAATTCCAATCGCTCATCCCCCCGCAGCTCTACTCAACTCCGAGTATTTGTGGTTTCAATGCATCTTTGCAAGCCAATACCCACTTGTTGGGATTCAATTCATAGTGTCGATCTCCATTATATTATTAATGCAAATTTTCTTCATCAATTGGGATTCAATGCAGATTTCTGACAGTGAAGCTAGTGTCTGTAACAAGCTTTGGACGGTTCATTGCCATACTTGTTCTGGCGCGATTCTTTGCGAAAGGGGAGGTTCGGCTTCAGGTTGTGGGATAGCTCGATGCATCTTTGCAGCATCTCTCCAATGCAAATCGAATATTTGTGATTGAGATGGATTTTGTAATTCGTATGGATTTTGTGATTGTTAAGTATGTACAACAGTACAAGTTAAATTTAAACTTTTGTTAAAATTTTAGTGATTCAAACTTTGAGTATTTATAGGTAATATGGGTACCCGTTATCCGTCCCGTACGGGTAATGGGTACCCGTTTACCCATACGGGTTTGGGACATGGGATGGACTTTGGCCTCCAAACAGGAATGGGTACCCGTTTCAAACGGGACGGGTATCCTGTCCCGTCCCGTTGCCCACCCCTAACAACAGCGTTTTAGAGTAGGGAGGTAGAAGTCCAGTTTTGGGTTAAAACTGGAGTGGGACCGGGACCGTATAGAAACCAGACCGAGTCAAAATCGGATTGCATCCAATCTCCAATCAATCCGGGCTAGTTTAACCAGACTGGACTGTATAGCCACCCTAATGGCAGGCAGAGATAAAGAACAGGGTTGGGAAGCTTCTTTTGTTTATTGATTTGGTGTTTCTTTGCTCACACACGTTACAAATTCATGGCTTTATATAAGCCTTTTACATACAAAGATCTTAGACATAGTAGCTAGAACCGCCAATATTTTGTGGCCTCTATTTGTTTCTAATTAAACACCAACTAACACATTAATTTGGCCAACTCGTAATTGATATGGGTTGTCGGATATGCTTACTGATTACTTCTCCATCACTTGTTTTTTTTTTTTATAGTTTTAAGTTTAGATTATTTGAGAAGCGTGTAGAATTAACCTTCACACTTATAACAGAAATCTCACATATTCCCAGAGAGGTGCAGATTCAGGATTTTTGCGTATTCTTTGGGGTTCGCTAGACTGCTCGAAGCCGAGAAAGAAAGGGGTGAACGACGGATCTCGAGGTTTTGATTGCCGCCGGCTTGGCTACTGGATTGTAATTGGAGGATGGAGACGAGGAGGGTGGCGTGGAGGCAGCAGCTGAGGATGAGGAGACGTTGAGGGTGGAGGGGAGATGGACTTAGGGAGTAGTGATGGCAAATTGGGAATGGGATGGGGTGGGGTGGGGCGCCGCGGTACCTTAATTCTCATGCGTCGTCCCACGTTATTATGGGTCGGGGTGGGTAAAATCCGTGCGGGTAAGGGGCGGGGTGGGTCAATAATAGAATAGGCAATTGAGTCTAACAAGTTGAAATATTGACTCTAACTAGTTGAATAAAAATCAAAATAGGAGAAATATGTATAGATATCGTAAGAAATTGAGACAAAATGTATCTAGAACGGGGCGGGGGCGGGACAAGGCGGGTCGGAAGTAGATACTCATGTCCCGCCCTACGCTGCTACGGGTCGGGTAGTACCCGCCCCATCGCGGGTCAGGTCAGGTAATACCCACGGGGCGGGTGCAAATTGCCATCACTATTAGGGAGTTGATTCCCCGTAAACCAGAGAGAAGGGAGGAAAGAGATATTGGGTCTGGTTAGAGCTGATAATTTTCGATCCAATCCATCTAGCAAATTATCCACCTAATCCAATCCATTTGATCCAAATCCAAGTGGATTGGTGGATTCATGGATTGATCCATGAATCTAAATTACAAATTACGGTTTAGTACCTATACTTTTTATATTTTACATTTTGGTATCCAAAATTTAATTTTTTATACAAAAATATTATCGGAAAATTATGTTTGGTACCTAAATTTTTTATCATGACATTTTAGTATCCAAACTTTTCAAAATTTACATATTGATCCAAGACTTGGATGTCATTTGGATTCATGAATCAATCCACTAATCCACTTGATCCTATCCATGAATCCACCAGTCCACATGATTCATGGATACACCAATCCATGGATCCAATCCTATTGCCACCTCTAGGTTTGGTGGTTTCTTTAGGTTAGCGAGATAAGGGTTATCGAAAATTTGAAATTAGAGGAATGGGTCTGGGAAGAGCATAGTTTTGTGGGCTCAAAACTGGGCTGAGGTTAGCAAATCGAAATTTAAAATCGAAATCCTGAATTTTGGTTCGGTTTTATTTTGAACCGAGTTGTGATAATAACTAATTGGGATTTCCTACGGTAACTTGAATTTTTTTACCTGCTATAGCAGGTTTCATAGGTCGTATTACGTAAAATACAGTAGGCATTACGTAATGGTTACGTAACATATGATAATCTTACGTAACAGTTGTAAAAGATCATTACGAAGCCTTACGTAATAGAATGTGTCTTTACGTAATGAGTATTAACCTCGCGTTACGTAAAATGCTCAGTCATTACGTAAGAAATAACTGTCGTTCCGTAACCTTTACGAAATGGAAGGTCTTTTTACGTAATGAGTAGTAACCTTGCATTACGTAAAGTGCTAAGTCATTACGGAAGCCTTACGTAACTCTTCAGATTTAACTTTTACGTAAAAAATAACTATCATTCCATAACCTTTATGTAATGAATGTGTATTTTACGTAACAGTTGTAAAATATCATTACGGAAGCCTTACGTAATAAAAGGTCTCTTTACGTAATGAGTATTAACATCGTGTTACGTAAAGAGATAAGTTATTACGGAAGCCTTACGTAACGCTTCTAATTCAATAAGAATTAAACAGGAAAGGTTAAAATATGGAAAGACAACTAAATGTGAAAAAGAAAAGAAAAAAATAAAAAACGTAACTTGGGAATGTGGTGACCGGCAATCCATGTTGCCATTTATTTTTTTTACCTATTTTTTATTTTTACTTCTTTAATTAATGGTGTTGGGGGTGTTACTAAATACTCCACGCGCTGACTAAATAAGGGCTCGCTCAATCGGCAACGTGCTCCGCCCGAACGCCACTACGAAGTATTTAAAGGCATGAAACTCTCCATTGAGAGGGACTTCGGCTCCCTCCTCACTTTCCACTTTCCATGATCTATCTACACTTTATCTCTCTACCTTGTTCTCTCAACTTTGACCTTAAACATAAACTGACTTGATTATTGGAGCTTAATCCGGGGGCAACCCTGGCTCTTTCACAGGTTCTCTCCCTCCCGACGAGATCGGACGAACGGATGACGAGTCAACCCACACCAACAAATATCATTGTTCATACCTCGAACTAGATGGTACAAACAAATGGTTTAAAATAAGTTTCGTCAATTTTAACGATTTAGATCTATGCAAGTTACCTAATTTGAAATCATACCCAAATTATTGTAGGAGATCCCCCTAACTAATAAGCAACAATAAAGCCGAATTCCGACCCGTAAAGCGCCTATTTCCGTTCCAATTTGGTTTGTGTGCAGTTCGATTAGGTAAAACCGAACCTAATGCTAACCCCTAGCTCGAAGGTTGGTGTCATACGGTTTGGACGAAAACCCTGGTGCCTTCGCTGAGAAACTCTCGCTTGCTAATGGATCTTCCATGAGACATGCGAGTTGCGAATTGCGATGTAGAAATGACACTGCCAGCGTTATTTAGTTTGCAGTCATAACCTAGCTGCTTCTTGCTGGAGCGCTGAGGCTAGGAGTGGTCGTATTGTTTGCTTAACGCTTTAAGTTGATACCTACTATTAACCCGTCGATGGCTCATTGGATTGCTTAACGCTTTAAGTTGATATCTACTATTAACCCGTCGATGGCTCATTGGATTAAAAACGACGTGGACAAGTAACTGTAAACCCAAGACTTGAGTTTTCTATTAATCAATGAACATATTTATAATACAAGACAGTAGAGTGCTGCGGTATAGCAGGAGTAAACTAAGGAACTGCCCATAGTGGGCAACGTTCCATTAACAACAACTAACAGCACTAACAGCACTAACAGCAGCAGAGTAACTTCAGGAGCAAGTAGTTCCTCTTCACGCCCCCGCAAGTGAAGGCTCGGAGAGCCGGAACTTGGAACAGAATTTGGTGAAGGACTGACGTGGCAACGGCTTGGTGAGCACATCCGCTAGTTGATCAGGAGCCGGTAAATAGTCGCACCAAGGTTGTCGCACCACAAAGTAGGGGCAGTGGGAATAGATTGACCAAGCTCCTGGAGCAATGTACGCAACCAAAGTACCTCAGAGGCAAGGGTGGCAAGGGCTCGATATTCACATTCTGTGGATGATCTAGCGACGGACTTCTGTTTGCGAGTTGACCAGGACACAAGGTTGGTTCCACAAAAGACTGCGAAACCGGTGATGGATTTGCGATCTTTAGGGCAGGAAGCCCAAGATGCATCGGAATAACCATGAACATGAAGAGAGGCTGATTTGGAGATGACAAGGCCACGGTCCAGAGTGCCCCGAAGGTAACGGAGAACTCGCTTTACAGCAGCCCAATGATTATCCGTTGGTGAGTGTTGGAATTGAGATATATGGTTGACGGCAAAGGAGATGTCTGGGCGAGTGAAGCTGAGATATTGCAGACCCCCGACAATGCTGCGGTAGAGAGCAGGATCAGCAAACAGCGGAGCCGAATCCATGGCAGAATGCTGAATGATGTCAACAGTACAAGGAGTGGATATGACATTGGCATTTGACATCTGAGCACGATCAAGTAGATCCTGAATAAATTTTCGCTGGCGAAGAACAAGACCTGTGGAGGATCGATCAACTTCAATACCGAGGAAGTATGAGAGAGGCCCCATCTCCCGAAGTGCAAAATTATCACGAAGAAAAGCAAACAGCTGCTCAATGATAGAGGCATCATTGCCTGTGATGACAATATCATCAACGTAGACAAGCATATATAATCGAATAGTGCCGGACTTGTAGATGAATAGGGATGGATCGGTTTGTGAGACGGAGAAGCCGAACCGAGAGAGAGCTGCAGCAAGACATTGGAACCACGTTCGTGGAGCTTGGCGGAGTCCGTAGATGGACTTACGAAGGCGACAAACATGGTCTGGCTTATCCGGATCAACAAAACCAGGAGGCTGCTGCATATACACTGTTTCCTGCAACTCACCATGTAAAAATGCGTTAGCAATATCAATCTGGTGGAGCGGCCAACTCTGAGTAACTGCGAGACCAAGAATAAGCCGGAGAGTCGCCGGCTTCAGAACCGGGCTATATGTCTGATGGAAATCCAAACCCGGGATTTGTTCGAACCCTCGAGCGACAAGACGAGCACGACGTCTATCCAGCTGACCAGTGGGATGTAGCTTAGTGCGATAAACCCATTTGTTTGATAGAAGATTGCAATTCGGTGGCCGGGGAACCAAGTCCCAAGTATGATTGCGGAGCTGAGCAGTAACTTCATCAGCCATGGCCGCGCGCCATTGGGGGTGCTTGAGAGCCTGAGTCACAGTTGTGGGGGTATCATCAATATGCAAGTGGGAGAGAAGAGTGCGAGGTTTGAGATGGCCAGTCTTGATTCTAGTGACCATGGGATGATTGGAATTGGTTGGATTAACTACAGGAATAGGGCGAGGGGATGTAGTGAAAGGAGGACGTTTTTGGGGGGGACGACGAGGGGGAAGAGGGGTATGATGAGGTTCGGAAACAGAAGCAGTGGTGGGTTGCGGCGGGACAGTGGAAGGTGGAGCAATGGGGTGTGCGGTGGAACGGCGGCGCTGATACTGGAGAAGCGGCCGAGGGGGAACAGGGGTGGGAATGGCATCGAGAGATGATTGCGACGGGCCGGGTGGGTTTAGAGTAGTGGGTGGATCGGGATTATTGGTAGTCTCAGTAGATAATGGGCTAGGGGAATTTGGAACAGGGGGTTGGGGATTTACGGGGCCGGGGAGATTAAATGGTGATGATGTATTGGGACCAGAGGGAATGGGGGAGAAGGGCCGAGGGTGTATATTGTGGGCTTGGGAAAGGGGTTGGGCCGGGAAGGAGTCGGGAGGCAGGGGAGGCAAAGGAAGAAAAGTGGACAAGGGAGAAGAAGAAGGTAACGTGGGGGCAGTGTGGGCAGAGGCAAATGGGAAGGTATTCTCATCGAACAGGACATGACGACTGATATAGATTCTTCCTGTGGGAATGTGGAGGCAACGGTAACCCTTGTGAAGTTTGCTGTACCCTAGGAAAACGCAGGGAACAGAACGGGGGGATAGTTTGTTTGCAGCGAGTGGGCGAAGCCAAGGATAGCAGAGACACCCAAAAACACGGAGATTAGCTATATCGGGGGATCGATGAAAGAGAAATTGGAAGGGTGAGTCATGATTTAGGAGAGGTTTAGGAGTGCGGTTGATGAGATAACACGCAGTGTCGAAGGCGAGGGGCTAGTATTTTAGAGGAACACTGGCATGATGAAGAAGTGCAAGACCATTATTGACAATATGTCGATGTTTGCGTTCCGCACAACCGTTTTGCTCAGGAGTCTAAGGACAAGAGGATCGATGAGCAATGCCATTTTGAGAGAGATAAGCAGACAAAGCTTGATATTCACCACCCCAATCAGATTGAAATGATTTTATGGGAAGGCCAAAATATTTTTCGACCAGTTGCCGAAATTGAATGAAAACATCAAGCAATTGAGACTTATAACGAACAAAATAGATCCACGAGAATTTGCTGTAATGGTCATAGAATAGGATGTAATAAGATTGCTCATCATAAGACAAAATAGGCGCAGGACCCCATACATCACTACAAACTAACTCAAGAGGCGCAGTGGCATGATAAGTGGACGAAGAAAATGGAATTTTGTGAATTTTGTTAACAGCACAACCGTGACACAAGGAAGAAGGAGAAGGCATAAATTTTATTTGATGTTGACATAGAAGATGTTTAACTGCTCGTTCATGAGCGTGACCAAGACGACGATGCCAAATGTCGAAGGAGGCGGCACAAGCAACAGGAGAGAGACTGCGGGAAATATTAAGAGGAAGAGAATAGAGACCATCCACCGCAAAGCCTCGATGAAGTTCACGCCCCGTGCGTCGATCCTTGATGAGAAATAGAGAATCAAAAAATTCAATGGAAATGGGATTAGAACGAGTAAGAGAGCTGATCGAGAGAAGATTATATGGGGCATTACGCACATGAAGAATATTATCCAACGAAATGGAAGTATTGGATAAAGAAGTAATGGAAGAACCAAGACGAGAGATGGGAAGAGAGTTACCATTGCCAAAAACAACCTGATCGGTCCCATTGTATTCCGAATGATGGGCAAGATTGTCTAAGTCGGATGTGAGATGATGATTGGTGCCCGAATCAAGCAACCATTGTGACGGGTTGAAGGGTTGGGCTGGGGAAGATGAAAACATGGTGTGTGGGCCTGCAGGAGGATGGGCCGAAGTGTGAACAGGCGCAGAAGTAGTGTAGGTAGCATTATGGGCCGAAGTAGGAGCTTGGACTGGGCTTGGACAATAGGGTTTGATGTGGCCACGACCCCCACAATTGTGGCAGATGACACCATTGGGCCTAGGCCCAAGCAACCCACCAGGTGAAGGCGGCCTGTAAACAGTAGACACAGCAGGGGAATTATTGTAAAAACGACCGCGTGATGCTCCACGGCCTCTTCCACGGCCGCCGCGACCGCGATAGCCACCAGCGTGAGAGTAGAAGGCAGTCGGCGCCGGAGATTCGGATCGAGCGGCATAGCGTTGGAGCTGAAGCTCCTCGCTCAGGAGAAGCGAGTGCAGATTCTCAAAGCTAATGGGCTCCATACGAGCCTCGATGTGCCGCACAAAGGGCCGATACTCCTCGCCCAAGCCGTCAAGAATCCAGCCAGTAAGATCGGCAGCGGGAACAGGAGAGCCGAGAGCAGCCAATTGATCAGCTTTAGCCTTCGCATCCTGAAGATAGTCATGAATGGAGGCAGTACCGCGACGAATATGCTGGAGCTCTTTGCTGAGGTGCCGAATTTGTATATGAGATCCAGACGCGTAGATGGTGGCCAGTGCAGTCCAAGCGTCGAAAGCGGTAGCTTTGTTGATGACGTTGGGTAAGACTGCCTCAGAGAGAGAGAAGTTGATCCACGTGAGTACGTATTGATCACGCACATACCACGCCCAATACGCCGGATTGGATTGACCGTCGATGAGTTGCGGCGGAGCAGCAAGAGTACCGTCGACATGCCCCATCAATTGATGACAACGGAGAAGAGGAGTGATCTGAGCATGCCTTGATAAGTAGTTCGTTGGGGTGAGTTTAATAGAGAGCTGGGGATTAGCTGGCAGAGAAATGGAAAGGGTCGGCATAGAAGGGGGGGAGGCTCCGGAGGCAGAGGAAGAAGAAACAGAGGATGAAGAAGATGATTCAGTAGCCATTCTTGGCGTGAATAGAAAGGAAAAAAAAACTGGGCGAAAGAAAGAAGAGAGGATTGACTCGTTAGAGTACTATAGGCTCTGATACCATGTAAACCCAAGACTTGAGTTTTCTATTAATCAATGAACATATTTATAATACAAGACAGTAGAGTGCTGCGGTATAGCAGGAGTAAACTAAGGAACTGCCCATAGTGGGCAACGTTCCATTAACAACAACTAACAGCACTAACAGCACTAACAGCAGCAGAGTAACTTCAGGAGCAAGTAGTTCCTCTTCAGTAACTATTGAACTTCAAAATCTTGAAGATGGAAACTACAGCCAATTTTGTACATGCACGTATCTTCGGCCTCGTTCCCAAGATGAAAGTCGTTTTGTGAAGATTCTGAAAACTATGGAGCTAACGTGGTACGAGATTTAAGTTTCGCCCTAACCGTATCCAGACAAGCTTGAAGATCCTGAAATTCTTGTGTGTCCGAGAAGCTCTCTGACTGGCAAGTTGGAAACACATATATGTTAGTCATTTCTATTCCCCCTGGGAACCAAGAACAGGCACCAGATGACATGAACTTGCCTGTCTAATAGTGTTACTCAAGTGCATCTCAGCTGATGAGAGTTTCGTACAGCTACTTGTTGATGCAGACATGTCCATGTACACTTCGCATAGTTCCACCGAAGCATGGGCAAACTTCTTGAATCGATCGCTATCTTTCCATAGATCAGAGCCCTGGGAAAGAGCATCCAAACTATTATCAGACACCAGAGAAAAGTCCTCCAACCAAGCAATGTACTTTGAAGCCATACAAGGTCATTTCTAGCACCTGTTCCGTCCTAACTCCTAATGAGCGGATTACAAAAAAAAAATACAAAAAAAAAAAAAGAAGAAGAAGAAGAAAGGATTGAGATACCTGATACCCTCTGATTTGCTTCAATAGGGCTTCAGAGCACATAATGGGATCTCCTTTGATTTTATGCCACCTGGCATACAATCCCCAAATCTCCGGTCTGCTCACATTTTTCACCATCTGAATCACAAAGCGAAATGCTTTATTTAATGTCTACAATAGGAGGATGCACAATATGCATCAACTGCAACGAATTAGGTTCTCGAGATGATACCTTCTGTAGAATTTTCCCCAGCAGTTCCAGCAACAGCAAAGTTTCGCTCACATTTCCTTCTGCTTCTGTGCTACAAACAGGGTTGCCACTTTGACTAGTGGGCTCATTCTCATAGCTAGATAAGGGTATCCTTGAACCGATACTTGAATTTCTTCTTTCCATTTCTTCCATGATCCGCACCACTAACTTTACATCGATTCTTTTACCAGTGATATCTGCAACTCTCTGTAGAGCTTCCACGGCCTGCCAAGTAACAATTATTTTCTGCTAGAACAGTCTAATGAAAATGGAATAAGACCCCAGGTCATACGCAAGCAGTCGTTCACAAAAGAGAGAGAGTCGCAATCTTTAACGAGCAATAAGAATCCTATTGAGCCACCCATGTCAACACTGATAGAATGCAGAATGCAGATGAAAGTTAATTCCAAATCCAAACAGGATAGACATAAATTGCAGTAGAGCAGCTTAACAGATGATGATTGAATAACCATAGAGCAAAAGCTACCTTCAATGCAGCGGCACCGAGAGCAAACCAACCATCTGGATTTAAGGAATTCAAGGCCATCGCAGATTCCCTGCGATGTGACCAAACAAATTAGTTAAGAGCTAGGAAGAATCATATAATGGTAGTATAAAAATCAATATAGTCAGCAGACCAAAGCGTTTTAGATTGCTCATACACCCCTCTGTTGTAAGCGCTTCGGGCCAGAGCACGCTGCCGACAGGAAAAGAACAAATAGGCCAGTGGATATTACCAACTTGTTTATATACATGAGATAACTCATTCTGAACAATGAGACTAACCATGGCTCTAGCTGAGTTATAGTTGGAAACCTTAAGAGCCTTTTCATAGCAGCTATCATCATTTGTTACATCACCCAAGGAACACCTGCAAAAGGAATTATACTTCGTGTGAAAGGAACAGCTTTCACATGGTTTTCATACAAAATGGATGTATTGACAAATTACTATGTAGTACCTACGGCCGAAGTTTCTCTTTCTCGCACTTAGCTCATGACATTATGAAAAGAAACAAATGGAGTACAAGTGTTCAACAGTCTTTTTATCAGCCAATAGTTATATGCTATGCAGCAATTGACGCTCATAAAAATAAATTATGATGGAACCAAATTATTATGTCTTGGTAGTTCTAATTAATATTGGTAATTTTGTTATACTAAAGCGTGCTACTTACTTAAAAGTATTGACCGATTATTTTATGGGGACTTTGGTTAATTTAATCTATTTGAAGTCTAGAGGAAGTTTTAACTAAATGTGAATAGGTCCAGGAAACTCACCCCAAAAAGCCAGAGAAAAAGCAAGAGTAACAATGATATTATAATTCTAACTGGCACATGTGGTAAAATTTGGTAAATTCACACTGCACAGCAAACTTGTTAATAATGGAGCAAAGAGGAGGCTTCTTGGGTACTTTGGACAGGTGTCAGAATAGGTAGGATAGTATAGAATTGTATATTGGTAAGCCTATGGCTTAGTATGTGTAATAACTTACCAAAATACTTAACTCACCAAGAACTTAGCATCAATAATACAAATCAAATGAATTCAGCTGCTCACATGAAATCTAATAAGAAAGCAACAAAAATGTAACTTGGAAGAAAAGCAATGCCCTTCATGTACAATTTTCATTTTTCAGGCTACTTCCCCTTGGATATAACACAATCTTCACATACTATCACATGACTTGCTGCAATTCATTAAACGCGTGACAATATTGACAAAAACACAATGTTGATGAAACTTAGAAGTAGAAATTTGGAAGTACAGAGAGAGCATACCATAACCTTGAGTCGTTAGGCATTTCAGAGAGTCGCATCTTAATGAGCTCAACCGCAGCTGTTTTCTGCCCCAGTAAGCTGTTTTTGTGAGGTAGCTCAAATGACACTCATAATTGATCACATCATGGGTAAAAGGAAAACCTCTGTAACCATCTTACCATTTGCACTGTATCAGATTGTCCCATAACTGCAAAGCCTCAAAGATTTTAATTGCCTCCCCTACCAAGCCACAGCTCAAAAGGAGTTCACCATATTCCCTACACAGTCACGAATTAGTTTTGGAAAGCTCTCACAAGCACACAATTGAAACAAAAAAATATTATCAAAATAAGAAATATAATGTCATCCAGGGGGAAGATAACTCACTTTTTTAGAGTTGGAATTGTAGGGAAATTAGCTACATAGCAAAACGGAATCCTCCGTGCCACTCCAGGAAAAGACTTTTCAAGATTCTCGACCTGAAATATGGAATCTGCAACCATGAAATGGCCTCCCAAAAACGTGAATAAGCACTATATAACTGAAAATTTATCAGATGGTTGCATATCTTACCAGCTTTCCCATCATCTCTACTGCGCGAAGTTTAGTGTTGCTACGAGTTGACTCCCAACGTACACGCAAGAGGTTACAAAAAAATTCTAGCTAGATCAAGATAAGCAAGAAACAGTAAGATTGATACATGCAACCTCTGCAAAAACACTATAGTGTCATTAACAAAAGCATATGATAGTTCTTAAACTGTTGACTAGCAGTATAGATAATTAAACTATTGAATTGAAATGTTTTGAAAACTCGTAGTCAATTCAAAGCAAAAAGAACCCTTGAATCGATGGATCAGTTAGTTGCATATTTCAAAGCTCCACAACAGATACTATTGTCCTTAAAATGGATAAAACATTCTTTATGTTGTTCTATTCAAAACAAAACACCGGTTCTGCTCACTTACAGTAAACAATGATGATGGCTGAGAATCAATTGCCTCGACAAATGGAGCAACATCCCATTCTGAAACAGAATTGCAAATGTCAATAACCTAAGAAAGGTGATATCGCAATTACCATGAGACAAGAATCATTAGTGTAATAGGAATGATTAGGCTTCAGCTCGAAGGCAACTTACTTGTCAATTCGTCATGCTGAGAGCCTTTCTGAATCATATAGCAATGGGTCAAGATAACTGCTTGTTGGGTTGGACTTAAAAGAGAAGGACCACATATCTCATCTTGCAGCAACGCGGTTCCAACTTTACATCCCTTATCGAACAATATCGGTTTCTTAAGTATATCACACGATTCAGACTCGTCTGTTTTTTGTGGATCCAAACTATCTTCAACAAGTTTAGACAGTGGATTATATCTCGCCGAGGAACCACCACCACCATTGCTTAATGAGGTTCTGTTCAAAAGAAGCACCCTCTGAGCCGTAGGTTTTACTTGAGGATCATTACGATATCCAAGAACTCCAGTAACGGATAACTGAAGCCCTGCAGCAGCTTCAGCTGAACCGATATGCTTTCTGGTAGTTCAAGAATGCCTCATAAGAAAACACACCAAGAATCATATAAAGGGAAAGAATGCCTACTCAACCAACAGACTAAGCCCATACCTTGCTGAATCAACAAGTCCATAGAGCCGCTGTATAATTCCAGCCTCCAAGTGGGCAACCGAGACAAGAGTAGAAGCTTCTTCACCAAGTAAGTTAGCACCCCAATAGTTTGACACTTTTTCCACGGTGCCAAAATGATTTAGTGTTTCGCTCACAGATACTTGCAACAGATCAAAAAGTAAAGAAGACGGCTGGCTTAAAACTCTCTGTTCAGTAAATAACAGCCTAGAGAGCCACCATGAAGTGCTTCTGACCGCATATGTAGAAGAAACACTTCCTTCACATAACAAATCTTTTGTCTTCATGACCAAAATTTTAGCCAAAACTATATACTGCAGAACAAATGACAAGGGTTAACAATTCCAATCTCAAAAAACACCACTACTCATTACTAACACTTACTCCTAGCATTGTATACATATACATACACACAGGTATACATAAGGAGCACCAACAACAAAAAACTAAGACTCTGAACAAGGAAGTATTCATTCAATTTCCTATCAATACATAAACATCTAAATCTAGATCATCACATAAACATGAATTCTTCATTGTTCAATTAAAAGCTACACCAGTACCAGAAGGTTAGAGCACATCCCATGCAAGTCAGCTCCCTCGGACATAAGCTGGTTCCGTGACCACGTCTCCCAGTCTATCATGTTGCTACCTTCAGCAAATTGGAATGGCAGAGGCGGTGAAGATACCTCATCCAATGGTCTGCATCCAGCGGCACTTTAGAGATTAAAAACAATGAATGAACTGACACATCCAGATTGTCCAATTAAAACCTATCTTTTCAGAACCAGATCACAAGTTAGACTCCAATAAGTTATTGGTTCATGTTTCAGTAGTTCATCCTTATAGATACTATGGTCAATCATTATTTAAAATCCATATCATCAATAATCAGAAGTTCTCACAAAATCTTCTAAAGTGCCTCACAAATCAAACCGTCTGTGGTACTTAATCACAATCTAATCATCCAAATACACAACCCCTAGTACCATGAGTCTACACTGCACAAGTATCACTAATTCACTACTAATAAAAATCATTGACTCCACCATCAAAACTTACAAACCAAACCCCAAATGTGTTCTTATGAACGTTTCCCTAAAATAAGAACCCGTCAAACCCTCGAACCGCCCCGATCCTGACAGTTCATTGGTGGATCACTGAAAACTCTGGGGCTTCACTACTGACCGCTCGAACTAATGTACCGACCTGCTTCTGCCGGACAGCAGTTCTTGGTAATGGACGGTTCAGCTCGGTTCTTATAGTTATAGTAAAGACCAATCCTCATTAGGAAACCTATCCTACGGATTCATTTTCACCGCAAATGTAAACTCTAGCTACACAGACAATCGAATTAAATATGACGTTCCAAACCCTCAAGTCTGAAGGAAATATAGAAATACCCGGTAATATTGGATTGAGTGAAGTAGAAAAGCGCGGCAACGCCAATACACAACACGAAAATCGCTCTGCACGCAATTTCGTCAAAATCGTCGCTACGAATTCCACTCATCACGAACCTTTCAACGTGTGCCAGCAACTTGGAGCAAACCTGATCATCGGCGTCATTCTCATTCTCCTCAGCAACGCCAAGGGAAAGGAGCTCAGTAGCCACATCCAGGGACAGAGCTTGGAGATAGTCGCCGTCCTCGATATAGCTGAGCACTTGATTGATAGATTCGTGTTGCTTGCTGCTAAGAGAAAGAACATCGGACGGTGAAGATTGGCATTGAAATAGAGAATCCATGGATGGAGGACAGTATGTGCAACGAAGGAGACGCAGCTCGTAGCTACGGAGAATCTCCCGCTCCGGATAATGTAGTAGTTCAGAAATAGGAGCTTCCCCCATTTATGGTTTGGTGGAAGAAGAGAAGCTAGAAAGTTTCAGCTTAAAAGCGGTAACGGGTGGGTTTGTTCCTCCTTTACTTTCGCATACAGTGCATTAGGGACTTGCTCGAACTTAATCTGTGTTCAACAAGTAATTACTCCTAATTCCTTTGATTGCAAACAAGTAATTTTGTTGAATTTCATTATGATAGTTTGTTTTATGAGTAATTTGTAACGTGGAAGGCAAGTTAATTAGTGCAATTTGTGGTATGGGTAACCTATAGTGGATCAGGAAGAAATTTACAAAAAATTTGAAATGCATTGCTGGTAAAAATCTTGAAAAGGTGAAAATTCACTCTGTCCCTTTTAGCGACGCCGTTGTTCAAATTCGTTGGTATAACTATTTCCAGATATGTGAACATAATAGGAGAGGATCGGGTGAGTAACTCTCCATAATCCAATCATCCGCGCACTCTGTCGCTTATGTAAAACCTCTAATCTTATTTCCTTTAATTTTTAACTGTCGATTTCTCTTTTGTTTTATGGTATAAAGTTGGTAACGAGATGTATGAAAAAATTTTCTAAAAAAATATTGAAAATGGATCTCATTTTGTATAGCACAACGAACTCGTTTCATCTGTGCAAAAAAAAATTAATATCCAAATTAGAACAAAGAAGAAAAGAGTCGATTAAGAAAACTAGAGAAAATAAAAAAAAATTATTTCTCAGCTCTTTGATATGTGGCCCACTTAAAAAGAAGGACCCATATCTTGTTATGCAAGTTATGCACCACAAGACTTTTTTTTTTTGACAGTGAAAGTGGTAGTTTCATTGATAAAACAAAACAGTGTATAGAGTTGAGTTAAAGTCAATTAAAAGAAAAAAAAAAAGCTACTAAAAACAAGAGAAAACTAAAGCTAGTATTAAGGCAGTCCAAAAAACAAGGGAACTAGATCCAAACATTTGGACTCCCAAGCCCAAACCTAGCCCTAGCCCAAAGAAGCCCAATCACCCAGGGAAGGCCGCCGCTTGCTTCCCCACCACATCTCCTCACTGCTCATCTTCTCCCTGCCAGCAGAAACAGATCCTTCGAAGGTGAATAAAAGAAAATGGAGCGTCGCCGTCGTCATCAAGGAAGGAGTGTCATCTGGTCAGAGAACGAAAGCATAAGGACAAGACGGGGAGAACCAAATTGCCAAGTAGCTCCAAGGTCCACCTGCAAAAAGAAAGTGGAGAAGCAGCCACAGAAACTCGGACAAAAGAGTGGCGAAATCCCAATCGTCGGAACCACCACCGATCTGTGCAACTGGTCAGAGCACAACCACAATAATGACTTCCCTGCTCACAAGCTCTCTGATGCTTTATCCAAGACAACAGAGGCCTGACATATGCAAATCATCCGCAGTTTTAGATGAAACATGTGGAGGTAGATAGAAGAACAGAAAGGAGCAAGCAAACCGAAAAAATCAGCTCCCTCTAACACCCACCAGGAGTCATCACACACAGATTTGGGAACCCAGCTTGGTGGGAAGCAAAAGACTTCTCTACTAAGAGAGGAAGAAAGATTCAATCCCTATTGGGAGGAAAACATACGAAAAACAATACATGCAGCAGACATCTCAACCAAGGAGAGAAAGACGAAAGGGAAAACAACTAAGGAGAAGGAACAGGGAACAAGGAAAAGGGAAGAACCATCAACAAAGAGGAAGAGATTGAAATTTGAGGGCCACCGTCGGTCCCAATTTGGAAGCCGACGGCAACCCCATGGTTAATTTGAAATTTGAAAACTCTTCTCTTTAGAGAGAAGGCAGAGGAAGGATTTGTTCCCTCTTCTGTAGGTGGGATTTCTTTTTTGTTATGCACCACAAGACTATGCACCCTATCTAGAGTCGTTTATAATTGATGCGAAACCTTGCAAGGGCATCCACCAACGGTTAAGATGACTGCTGATGTAGCCATGCAATGGCCTGTTTAGCGACAATTTTGATGAGGTTGTGGAAACCGCTGTCGGGATCTCTAGTGAGTAGTGACGGTTTTAATGATTGCTACAACCTTAAAAAAAAAACCTGTTGTAAACACTTTTCCTTGTAGTGATATCACTATCATATCAAGATTTTATCAATTCATATTTACATCATATTACTATGATATCGTACCACTGTTAGCGGTAATATTGTGACATGAAAGTGATATGATGACCATAAAATAATTTGCTCGAAGAAAATACTAAATGGATATCATCTTGTAGAACACTAAAACTATGATTTTTCGATTCAAATAATTTGAAATCTGATGTAAATGAATACGTTTGTCAAGGACCAATTGATCTCAATAACTCAAGTTGGGAGAGGTTGAATTGTGGATCATATACCATTTTCACTAACACCCCCCCCCCCTCAAACGAAAGTCGTATCATATGGGCTTGAAGTTTGCACAGGTTCGGACACTATGTGCTTAACAAAACAAATGGGAGTTATCGGGATTCGAACAAAAGACCTATCAATCACAGAATACTCTGCTATCATGTCAAGAACCAATTGATCCTAATAACTCGAGTTGTTAGAAGAGTTTCAATTGTGGATCATATAAAATTTTCATTAACAATGGTACGTTTAATTTCACAACCTCCTGAAAATTCTCTCCCAGTTAAGAAAAGAGAAAGAGAACACACAATATTTGGGATGACAACAAAACTAGGGGTGGGCAACGGGAAACGAGTATTTGAGTATACACGTTCCCGTCCCTTTTTTTAGGGTTACGGGTACCCAAATACCCGTAAATTTTTTTACAGAATGGGACTTGGGATCAATAATTTTACATTGGGTACCCTCGGGATACCCGTCAATACCCGTTTGGGTAATATGGGTACCCGTAATACCCATTAGCCAAAAACACAAGCTCCAAAACCATCACACCCGTATCTAAATTCACCTATAATTAAGCTAGATATATTCTAGCCCAACAATTGAGCCATTTTAACGGCCCTAGTTGGGGTTTCTGCACCTTTTTCCCTTTGAATTCGAACAATTTCATTATAAAAAGGAACCTGAGCTAGCAGTTGCTCTCATGAGGCTTTAATCACAAGAACTTAACCCAACTAACCAGACCCTTTACCAGAGCCATGAATATTGTCATTGTTCTATCTTTACTTTTGGAACTCAAAAATTGATACTTCGCACGCTTGAGAAAGGAGTAATGCACCGGTTTTAATCAACATACAGAAGACATAAACCTAAAGGATGATTATAGTTATGTTGGTATGGTTATATTGGTTGTCATGTTAATTTGGTCGATTTAATATGTTTGGGTTACGTTTTTGAAAACCAATTATATTTTTGTCATTTTTGGTATTATATGGGTACCCGTTAACCCGTACAAGTTTGAGAATGGGATAGAATTTTCTCTCCAAATGGGAACGGGTACCCATTTCAAACGGGACGGGTACCCAATCCCGTCCCGTTTCCCACCCCCTAAACAAAACCCGAACCCATGGGTACCCACCCGACCCAACCCGGTCAACATGGGTAAAACTGTAAAACCCGTGTTGACGGGTTTTGGGCCGGGTTCGGGTTTAAACCCGCTACACTATTCACCGGGTCGGATTGGGTTTGGATTTAGGTAAATCCACCCCATGGGTACCCGCCCACACACATATAATTACTTTCCCGGTATATTTAATATTCTAAATAATATATCTTTCTTAAATAACTAATATTCTTTATGTTTGTGGATACATGTATAATTTGTTCTTTCTAATTGTTTATAATGAAGTTGATATTATGAAGTCGAGAGTGAAGAAACTTAGTTAACGAGGAAGAAGCTTTCAATTAATCTTATTGTTTATATATGTTTATCTTTAATTTTGAACAATTTGTATTGATCATTTGCGGTTTGCTTGTATGCTCTAGATTGGTGTTTTTTGTATGATTAATTTGTATGAGAAAATAAACTTTTATTTTGAAAGAAACCTGTTATTGTAAATTTTTTACTACAAAAACCCACGGGTATCCATGAACCCGCGGATACCGAGCGATTTGGGTTGAGTTTGAGTTTTTCAAATCCAAAAGGTTTTACCCCTGATTTTTTTAGCGGATAAATCCATGAATTTTGATTTGGATTTGACTAAACCCACCCCAACCCGACCCATTGTCATCCCTACACAATATACAATGCACTCTCCTGCGAACAAAGCAGAGCTTATTTTTATCAGTGACAAAAATACCCAGTGCATCCATAGCTTTTAGATCTACTGCGCTATCAAACTGAACCATTAATCATGATTTTGCAGGGGTTTAGGTTTTGTATGTGACCCTCTGCCATATGAGATAGTTTGGCTATGCTATAGTTTGTGCAGAAGCACTTTTTGGGTGGAGTTTTTACAAAAGTACTAGCATTGCCCCGATCATTTGGTCGGAGGAAGATGAGGTATGAAATTTGATAATGTAATGAGGTGTATAACTTATCGTTGTATAGTTTTTTTTGGGAAACACGTGATAAAAATAGTGAATTTTAGTAGGAAAAAGACATGAATGATGCAACGAATCAAAAATCAGCCTTACGAACCAAAATCAAGTACCTGTTACCTTGTGAAACAATATTGTTTCTGGTAATATGATGAGGTGGAGTAAATTTTATAGAAACCGAATTCCATAAAATCGAATAAAAAATCGCCTATCCCGCCGGTTTTTGGGAAATGAGCATCTCACAATCGTTGCTAGCTTTTACTCGGCCCGTTGGCCGATTAATTTGCTTTATAAAACTTTCATCTTGTCATCATTGTGCTTTCTGGTTTTTTGCCAAACCATGATAAAATCTAAAGAAATCAAGAATGAACAACACGATTTGGGATAGGAACCACCGTTCCTGTATCCCTAGAAAATGGTGGTAAACACGGACTCACCTGCCAAACTGGTTTGGATTGAGATTTTTATGGTGTATCAGGGAACCATGTGATTATAAATTAGACTTGATCAAAACGGGCCAAAACTTGAAATTCAGCCTATTTGACCGACCCTGCCAAACTCTAATTATTCTTTACTTTTAAACTTTCTATTTGAAAATAAAAAATAATAAAAGAAAAGAGAAGACTGCAATTCGCCATTTGCACATCACTGATTCGGGAATAAAACTATAGAATTTCGAAAGGAAACTGAAAATGTTTAGGATCGTTTTAATGTTAAAAATAACCAAATAGATCTTTCTATTTAGTTTTTTACTAACAAATACCAAACGATTCTGTATAATACACACTATAATTTAATCATTATGATATCAAATAATTACATAATATATATTTGAAATGATAAAAAATGACTAATTGGGTTGGTCGAGATTGAACCATTGAATAACTTTAAAATACATTATATTTTAGCCACTAAGATATAAAATAATAGCATAATATATATTATTCTAGAGAAAATATCTTGTTTTAGAATGACAAACCCATGATGTTCATTTGTTTTACTTGATGGGCAAATCCCGTGTAGGTCAGGCCCATTCAACTATTTATTTTATGATTAGCGATTAGCCCATTAGAATCCATGCATTAGTTTATTGTTAAACTTTTTTCTTTTTAGCAATAAAAAGGAGTATTGTTTTTGCCTTTTCATATATATATTTTACCACCACGGAGAAATAAAAGGACTTAAAGAAAAAAATGACACTCCTGGACCCGTTGAAATCCGCATGTGTACGGTAAGTTGGCCCATTCCACAGAGGAAAAAGAAAAAAATTGACACTCCCTATTCTACCCTTCCTACAAACGCTCCTGGAGTAGAGAATTTGAAATGGGGGAAGTATTTTTTCCTCTCTATGATTATATATTTTTAATTTAAAAAGATACAACAAATGTACTTAGTGTGATTGGTTATGGTCTTTGCTTTAATTTAAAGTGGTCATGGTTCCAATCCTAGTATGTGTCATTTTTAATGAATAAAAAAAAGTAATTGTGGAGACCAAAATGTCCTTCCTACTTTCACTCTGGATGCAGGAAATTTGAAATGGGGCTTCAAGTTTTCTCATTTGGCTTTTATTTATTAGGTAGATTTTTCACAAAAATGCAGTCGAGTGTTTAATTGAAAAACTATTAAAATTGTTTTTTAATATAAGAGGTTATGTAAAATGAATATAAATGACCTCTCTCGCCCATCGCCCATCGCCCCTCTCTGCCAGTGGGTAGTAGTTACCGCATCGTGCGTGGTTGCCGATTGATGTTTTCCGCCACTCGGCGGCGATAAGGCCGGCCTCTCCTCGCCATGGAGGCTATAAAGCCGAGATAAGGGAGGCCCCAGGATCTATTCCGTCATCTTGCGAGGCTTAGTGCTCGAGATTCACCTGTGCTTAAGCTCTCATCAAACCCTAAATTCCCATTTGCAATGGTTGTCGTCCGATTCTCCGATGCGGATGTAGCGGTTGGTATCAATCAGAAGGAGCTTACTCTGATCGGCCGCGTCTGCGGACCTCCCCCCGCCCTCCATGCCCTCAAGGCCAATTTGTTGCGGATCCGGAAATGCTCCGGCGAGGTTTCCTTCGTACCTCTGGACTGGGAACTCCTTCAGGTTGACTTCTCCTCCGGCAAGGACCTCAAGAACATCCGCCATGGTTCTCCATGGTTCCAACCCAAGTACCTAATTCACTTGGTTCCTTGGAAAACTCCGTCTGCTGCTCTTGCGGAATCCCTCCTTAAAGTTCCACTGACGCTCCAACTATGGGGCGTTCCCTATGCGTGTTGCACAGAGAGGCTGGGGTATTTGCTAGGGGCGTCACTTGGTCCGGCTGAGCCAGCAACTATTCACCAATTTGAGGTGTCCGAGAAAATCTTCATCCGGGTCAAGGTTGCATTGGATGTAACCGCCCCTCTACCTGATGAAATTCCTGCAGAACACGGAGCTGCAGTCAAAGGGCTTTCAAGACCTAGGTGAAATATGAGCGGTTACCGCAATTCTGCTTCCTCTGCGGGATCATTGGCCACCCTGGCCACCGATGCCCAAAGAAGGAGGAGCTTGGCGATCAGACCCCCCAGTATGGGAGATTCACAGTGAACTGGGAAAAGGGTCCGAGGTTGAACGAGCAGACACTTGCTCAAAAGAGGAAGTTGACTCACTCCTACTGTCACTCTAGAAAATGGCCAAGTGTAACCACTTCCTAAAGCGTAGTATAGCGGGTTTGGGTTTTATTATCAACCCGGGTCCTAGATGTGATGACTACTCGGTGAATTCTTGTTATTTAGCAGTGAACTTTTAGTGAAACTCAAGCAAACAAAACACAAAGCAAGTAAACGGTTTGTTGTCAAGTCAAGAGAGGTCACCCGGATATGGTTCCCCCTAGACTGCAGTTAAGTCGGATTGCAATTTACCAAGTTCAGTTTCATGAAAGTTATACTGCGGAAGGTTCTCAATTAGCCTGAAGTCTCGACTAAAGGTCTCCAGACCCTCTCAATCTGAGTCTCTAGCGGGCGACTAACCTCCACCGGAGTAAACAGATTGAGGCCCTAATGAACCAAACCTCCACTACCGAATTGACTTCGGTACAGAATAGCGAATTGGCTCCTCGACTAAAGTCACCAATTCACCACCTTCGATTAAGGGTACTCTCTCAACCTAGGCAGATATTCTCATTCTAGGTCAAAGCAGAAACAACAGGAATTTGATGAGGATTCAAGTCATTCAATCATTCAAACCTCAATCGAATATAATCAATTCACAAACTCTGTACTTGGGTTCATACAATCAGACCTAGCATACAAATCTAGGGTTCTCCATACCCAGATGAATGGGGAAACTACTCCATAGAGAAAGAAGCAAAAGCAGATTCAGACACGGAAATCATACTGTGAAGTTGGATTCCTGCTCCTGGACGTTTAATCGCACTTCTCCAAGCTCAAGACGTGCTCCAATGGTGTTGAAGATCGATCTATGGCGCTTGAGAACTCTGGTTCGACGCTTTCTCTCTCTAGGAATCGATTTCTCTCTCCAAAAACTCGGAACCCTTCATTGTTGGCCTTCTTCCTCCTTAAATCAGCTGCCTGGTCGCGATACCCGGTCAAAATACCCGGTCGGGTATTTTGGGTTTCGACCGGGTATCTCTGCAGCGCACCGTTTAGCTTAAGGGAAGAATCCCCGGTCAATCGCCATAATCCCCGACCGGGGATTTTGCTGCTGTGCCCGGGCCCCTCTCTGCTTCTCGGGCGCCCAAAAGTGGTGAATACCCGGTCGGGTATTTGGCCACCTGACCGGGTATTTTCCTCCTTCAGCCCTATCCGTCCCAACTTTGCTCCTTTCGACCCAGAACTCGTTTCTCCGCCTCGATTCCAACGCCGGGACCTGAAATATGACATAAACACACAACCTAGCGTGAAATCGGCTTAAAACACGAGATTCCTCGTCACAAACGGCCTCAGAATAGGGGTAAAAACATGTATAATTATCGGTCTATCAAACTCCCCCACACTTAACCGTTTGCTTGGACAAGCAAACCTAACTCAAACCAATGCAGCTCTCCAGACCTCTATAGCAACAAACAACCTCGATCGTAGGTAGAGGACTTCCTAGATCATTTAGCAGCTTACGAGGTCAACCGACGCACAAGTCATCTCATAGCCTCTTCGGCGAGAACGCTAGTCTCGAGTCGGCATCATGGCAAATAGTGAACAGAGGACAAACGAATCGTGGATGAAGAGACTCTCACAAACAAAAGATCATGGACTCACATTAATTCAAGGTGCTCGATTTTCGTCTTGAACATGGTTGGAACCCTCTTCTTTCTTCTTTTTACTTGTTTTTCTGTTTTTTTTTCCACGGGTTCCAACCTGTTTCTGCAGAAAATGAGGGCTCCCACCTAGCAAAGGTTTTGCGGGAGCCCGGCTCTTACCGGCCATGCCAGGAGCGGGTGTCTCGAGCCTCGTGCGGGGGAAAGACATGTAAGGGGGCTGGAGGTAGTAGGTGGAAATTGGGAACGGATTCCCGTCTCCCCTTACACACTTTCGCCCTATTCGCACGGGAGACGTTATCTTAAAGCACATTTCGAGCACCTGTTACATTGAGAACATGATACAAGAGTCCATGACAGGCAGAGAGTCCACAATACCACACAATTCAAGGGTCCTAAGATCACTAATTCACTCAATCAACCAACACAGTATGAAGAAGAAATGAGACTTCTTAAATGCATCAACATCCTCCATAGTGCTACACTACCTCCCTAGGTTGCAAATCACTACAGAGACTGTCAATTCAAAGCATACTGAGCAGGCAATTGCAAGGAACACGTACTTGGAGCCCTCAAATTTTAAAATTTGGACAGTGGACTAGGCTCCAAGCACACAAACAGATCTAATGCAGTCAAAAGATAAACATCCCCCCCACACTTAAGATCGACATTGCCCTCAATGGAGAAGAGGGAAGGAAAGGGGAACGATGTTACCGGTATGCACGGACTGCAGAGGACTGGAAATGGATCAGTCGGGAACACAGCACAGCTCAAGGGGAACAGAAGAGCTCAACCAGAATATGTTAGGTCCGATGTCAGCCCAATAAGACATCATCCAGAACAAAGGAAACAAACCAAAACAAAACCAAATCGCAATCCGACTCGAAACATAAGAAAGAAAGTCAAACCGTGGTGGGGTTGCCTCCCCACAAGCGCTTCTTTACCGTCTTTTAGCTGGACGCCCATGGTGGATACTCAGGGAAGTGCAGGAACAGGTGCCTCCAAGAGCGGATCCACATCGCTCTTGAGGTACAGCTTCAGGTGGTGACCGTGCACCCGACGGTTGCAACCACCAGCAGAAGTCAGCTCGACCTGGCCATCCGGCAAGATGCAGGCGAGTGAGTACTCGGATGGCCAGGGTGGTCGTGGTGCGGGGGGTGGGACCAGCTCATAGTGGTCTCCACTCTTCTTCCGTGCAGGCTTAGCCACCTGCGGCTTCGGCCGCCACTCCTCCTTGAGCTTTTTGTTCGGAGGCGAGACTGGATGGAGTGGCGGCGAAGGAATGATAGGCGGGTCCTGCAAAATGAGAGGTGCAGAAGGATACACGACAGGCTCGTGTATCTGGTCAGAAATAGCATGCACAGGCGATACAGAAATCATAGCACAATGATCAAACTCAGTCACAGGAAAAACAGCCTGTTCATTTCCAGCACGCAAGATCAGTTTACCATCATGCACATCAATCAGTGCCTTGGCGGTGGCAAGAAATGGTCTACCCAGAATCAAAGGTACATCCACATCATCATTTATGTCCAGGATAACAAAATCAACAGGATATGTGAATGCACCAACATTAACAAGCAAATCTTCTATGATACCCCTAGGATGCACCACAGAACGATCAGCTAGCTGAATGCTCATCCTAGTAGGGCTAAGTTCACCTAGGTCTAGCTTTTTGAACAATTTATATGGCATGACATTAATGCTAGCTCCTAGGTCCGCCAAGGACTTTCCTACATGCATGCTGCCAATAGTAAGAGGGATAGTAAAACTCCCTGGATCCTTGCGCTTTTCGGGCAGCTTGTTCTGCAGGATGGCAGAACATTCCTCGCTCAGCAGCACTGTCGAGAGATCCCCAAGTTTCTTCTTGTTGGTGCAGAGATCTTTCATGAACTTAGCGTACTTGGGCATCTTCGACAGTGCCTCCACAAATGGTATGCTGATGTTGAGCTGCTTCAACATTGCCATAAAATTGGCAAACTCAGTCTCCAACTTGTCTTTGTGAAGGCGAGTGGGGAAGGGAAGCTGGGGTACGTGCTCCTTCACCACTGGTTGTGGCTTGGGAGCAGGGGCTTCCTTCTCCACCCGCACTTCTGCATCACCGGCTGGAAGTGCTGAAGCAGGTAGTGGTTCCTCCTGCCTAGTCGAGGCAGGGTCAGCTGATGTAGGCCTGCCGCTCCTGGTGAAAACGGCACCCAGCTGCTCATGCGGGTCCCGTGGATTGGGGATGGTGGTGGCAGGTAGAGTCCCCGGGGCCCGAGTAGTAATCTGGCGAGCTATGGCGCCAACCTGGTTCTGCAAATCTTGCAGAATGGCACCCTGGTTTCTCTGCCCTGCCTCCAGTGAAGCTATGGCCTGATCCATCCTCGTGATATTCGCCTGGCTGGTGGTCATGAATGCCGCCAAAACGTTCTTCAGCTCGGTCATCTGAGTATCGGGAGCTGGCGCTGCTGCGGGCTCGGCATACTGACGCTGATGCCCCGTTCACTTGCCATTTCATTTTCTGTTTTTCGTTGGGGCAACAAAAATTAAGAAACAAATACAAAAAAAACATGTTCACTTGGTGTTTTATTTTTCTTGGAGAAAACCATTTATCAATAACTGAGTACCTGTGGGAAAACAATAAATTGTTGTTTTTAGGAAGTTGAGGGACGGATTCTTCCCCCATTCCTAGCGGAAAAACGACACTGTAGATTAATGAGGTCGTCTGTTCGAGTCACCCAGCAGTCTTTTACTTTTTTTTTAGCTTTTTCACTGCTCACTGGTATTCAAAAGCACTCCTCCTATATAAAAAAAACACTCCTCCTCGCCGCCGACGCTGGCGTTTGGTCTACAAGGATTTTGGGCGTCCGTCTCGCCACCGTTGTTGCTGGCTTTGGTCTTTGAGGGTTTCGAAAATCTCGGCGGAGAGGGACTTCGACGGAACAAGGGAGGGCACCGGAGCCTTGGACGACGACTAGGAGATGAGAAGGCGAAGGCGACGATGAAGAAAAATTCCGATCAGTCTCCGTCTTCCTTCCTCCGTCAAACCGCCGCCGCTACCCACCTCCCCACTACCGCCTCTACCGCTGGGAGCCACAGCTTCCCCGCCGCCTCCGCCCAAAGCCGCGACACGAGCGTTCGTCGACAATCTGAGGGAAATCTCCCCCAAAATCCTACGGGTCCGGGAGCTAGTCCAATTTATTAGGAGTTCTTTTGTGAGTGATTTGCTTTTGTCTTTGTTATTAGGAGTAGAAGGGTTGCTAGAGAAGTGTTGAAATGGGGTTCCTCTTTGGAGAATTTATCTCAGAAGAAAAAGTTTCCTCAAAATGCCAAAACAATTTATGGTCTCTGGAATTTAAGGGAGCTTGCTGCTTGCTAACGGGGTTGTCTTGAGGAGCAGAGGAGAAGGAAGGGAAAATTGGGATCGCGGTGGTGACATCTGTTTTCATCTGTGCTCAAAGTTATCCCAGGTGTCCAACATGCAAATCATTGAACTTTGTGTAAATAAAAGGGAAGACTAATTATCACTAATATTTTGCTTTGAATAGCAAATAGCAATTGCCCATGTCTACTAATTTTATGCACTGATCCATTTCGTTATCATTTTTTCTTTTTCTAAACATAACTCACGGTCAATTATTGTCTAATGACATTTTAATCAGATAATCTGACTGTCCAAACATTTAATTAGAGGCTTATACCCGGAACAAAATATGATCGGAGGACATAAACAATTAAAACAGTTAAATGACTAGTGTACTGGTAAAAATTATAATCACAATTAAAGTTGTATGAAATTCAATGTAAAAATTAATCAAGAATCAGAAAACAGAATGAAGCAGCTAAACAGGTTTTCATTTCAGAACTCAGTTTCAGAATTCACCAAAATTCTCAGCTAAACAAGGTTTTTCCAGGTTTTGCTTTCCAGGAAATGACAGCTTCGTTTTCATTTTAATTTTGTTTTTTGTTGTGGCAGCTAACAGAAATGGAATGGCAAGTAAACGGGCCATGAGGCTGCTGGAATGGCTACCCTTGCCTAGGCTGGTAGGGCTGCTGCTGTGGTGGTGGCCCCTGCCTAGCCTGGAAGGGCTGCCTCTGCTGGAAACCACCTGCTGGTGCTGGGAAACCAGGTGGTTTGTTGGTGTTGCTGCTCCAGGCAAAGTTGGGATGCTGGCGCCATCCCTCATTGTAGGTGTTGCTGTATGGGTCCAGGCGCCGAGCATTTGCTATGAAGTCCACCTGCTCTTGGGGAGTAGAAGACTCCCTCATAGACTGACAATCCTCCACCAGGTGATTTGGGCTCTCACACCACTGACACTGAGCTACTGGAGGCATAGCTACACCTCGGCCCGGAAGGAGACTGTTAGGCTGCTTCAATGTCTGCACCAACTCAGCCACCTGCTGCTCTAACCCAGATCTGGCCTCAATAGCATGCACTCCCCGGTCCCGGGCATTCCTGCCCCTGCTGCTCTGTCCCCAAGAATGATCGCGGGCAGCCAAGGTACTGATCATCTGGTTCAGCTCGGGTGGAGTCTTAGTGAGAATATCCCCTCCTGGGCATAGAGACTCGATCACCCTCTGGCTATCTGGAGTGAGGGCGCTGTAGAAGTTCCCTACTGTGAAAGCATCGCTGAAACCGTGATGGGGACACTGCCAGAAGTATCCCATGTACCGCTCCCATGCATCACGAAGTGACTCATCTGGCTCTTGGCGGAAGTGAGTGATCTCCCGCTGGATCTCCGTGGTCTTCGATGCCGGATAATACCGGTGCACGAACTTGTCAGCCAGATCGTCCCAAGAGGTGATGGACAATGGGGGCTGGGTCTCCAACCACCTCTTAGCATTCCCCGCCAGAGAATGGGGGAAGAGGTGAAGGCGGATTGCATCATCCGGAACACCATTCAGCTTGAACCCGTTCGTCAGCTGCAGAAAACGGGAAAGGTGTACCCGGGCTTCCTCATCCTTCAAGCCATGGAACTGGATAGAGGATGTGATGAGTTGGATCCAGCATGGCTTGATCTCGAAGTTGTTTGCAGGGATGGGTGGATAGAGGATGACCGGGCGGATGTCAGCAATCTGTGGAGTATAGTAGTACTCCAAGGTGGGACCCGGTGGTGGTGGATGATGATGGTGGCCAGCTCCCTGGGGATGTTGGTCGTTCCCCAGGATCTGGTTCTGAGGAGGCGGGTTCTGATCGCCTTCCATCTCGTGCTCGTCCTCGGAGTCGCTGGTCAATTGGCCGTCTCGGCGCTCCACCGTAGCCAGTCTAGCTTGCTGTTGTCTCCGAAGTTGTTTGCAGGTGCGCTCAATCTCAGGATTCAACGGCAGTAAACTTCCCGACTGGCTACGGGTCATGCACTATCTGCACACAATCAAGCAAAGCAAACCCGTGAAGGCACAAGCGGGAAAAGCAAAAACTCAATGCGAAAATGAAAATGCTAAAGTAACAGAAATCACTTTTCTTCAACAACCTAGCCGTCCCCGGCAACGGCAACGGCGCCAAAAACTTGACTCACTCCTACTGTCACTCTAGAAAATGGCCAAGTGTAACCACTTCCTAAAGCGTAGTATAGCGGGTTTGGGTTTTATTATCAACCCGGGTCCTAGATGTGATGACTACTCGGTGAATTCTTGTTATTTAGCATTGAACTTTTAGTGAAACTCAAGCAAACAAAACACAAAGCAAGTAAACGGTTTGTTGTCAAGTCAAGAGAGGTCACCCGGATATGGTTCCCCCTAGACTGCAGTTAAGTCGGATTGCAATTTACCAAGTTCAGTTTCATGAAAGTTATACTGCGGAAGGTTCTCAATTAGCCTGAAGTCTCGACTAAAGGTCTCCAGACCCTCTCAATCTGAGTCTCTAGCGGGCGACTAACCTCCACCGGAGTAAACAGATTGAGGCCCTAATGAACCAAACCTCCACTACCGAATTGACTTCGGTACAGAATAGCGAATTGGCTCCTCGACTAAAGTCACCAATTCACCACCTTCGATTAAGGGTACTCTATCAACCTAGGCAGATATTCTCATTCTAGGTCAAAGCAGAAACAACAGGAATTTGATCAGGATTCAAGTCATTCAATCATTCAAACCTCAATCGAATATAATCAATTCACAAACTCTGTACTTGGGTTCATACAATCAGACCTAGCATACAAATCTAGGGTTCTCCATACCCAGATGAATGGGGAAACTACTCCATAGAGAAAGAAGCAAAAGCAGATTCAGACACGGAAATCATACTGTGAAGTTGGATTCCTGCTCCTGGACGTTTAATCGCACTTCTCCAAGCTCAAGACGGGCTCCAATGGTGTTGAAGATCGATCTATGGCGCTTAAGAACTCTGGTTCGACGCTTTCTCTCTCTAGGAATCGATTTCTCTCTCCAAAAACTCGGAACCCTTCAATGTTGGCCTTCTTCCTCCTTAAATCAGCTGCCTGGTCGCGATACCCGGTCAAAATACCCGGTCGGGTATTTTGGGTTTCGACCGGGTATCTCTGCAGCGCACCGTTTAGCTTAAGGGAAGAATCCCCGGTCAATCGCCATAATCCCCGACCGGGGATTTTGCTGCTGTGCCCGGGCCCCTCTCTGCTTCTCGGGCGCCCAAAAGTGGTGAATACCCGGTCGGGTATTTGGCCACCTGACCGGGTATTTTCCTCCTTCAGCCCTATCCGTCCCAACTTTGCTCCTTTCGACCCAGAACTCGTTTCTCCGCCTCGATTCCAACGCCGGGACCTGAAATATGACATAAACACACAACCTAGCGTGAAATCGGCTTAAAACACGAGATTCCTCGTCACAAACGGCCTCAGAATAGGGGTAAAAACATGTATAATTATCGGTCTATCAGAAGTTCACCTGGTTTCGTTCCCCAGATCAAGTGAAGGAAACTACTGGTATTTGGGATTTGTCATCGCATCAAGCGGGAGAGTTTGTGGTGAATGCCCGAATGAAGCACCTTTTCATCACTACTGGTGAAGGTAGCTCTGCTCAGTTGAGCCCCAAGGAGAACACCGTCGCCCCTCCTGCTACATATGGGTTGATCCCAGAGGAAGGGGAATTGGCGGAGCTTGTTGAACCAGTGGGAAAGAGTCCTCGTACAGAGAACAAGGTGAATGTCAGCCCGGATGCAGGGCAGTTGAGGGTGGAGGTGACCAGCCCGGATTGGTCCCCGGAAGCCAAATGAGTGTCCTGGCGTGGAATTGTCGGGGCCTAGGATCCCTCCTGACAATTCCCTCGCTAAGGGATGCCCTCCGTCGCCACCTGCCCTTCCTCATCCTTCTGAGCGAAACGAAGAGGGATAATGAATTTGTTGAGGGTCAACTTAAGAGTCTAGGTTTTAGACATTTTCAAGCTTTTCATGGTCGAAATAGAGGGGGAGATTTGACAGTAGCCTGGTCGGACCTGGTTACCTGTACACTGTCATCTCCTAATCCCTCTTATCTAATTGTTGAATGTTTGCATCCAATTCTAGATAGGTTTGCTGTCGTCTTTGTCCACCTTAGTTGTGCTGTAAATATTAGGGAGGATCAACTAAATGAAATCAGTTTGTTTGTCTCGTCGTGCGATTTACCTACGTTCGTGTTGGGAGATTTCAATTGCTTGCTCACGTCTGCTGAAAAACAGGGAGGGCGCCCCCCCCCCCCCCGGCCCGGCTGCATTCGACCAGCTTCATAATTTCTTGCTTGCGACTAATTTTTCTGATTTGGGGTGTGTTGGTGTTCCCTTCACTTGGTCCAATCGGCAATCAGGAACACGACATATCCTGGAACGACTTGATAGATGTTTGGCTAACCCCTTGGCTTTGTCTTCGTGGCCTGACTTGCAGGGTCGACATTTAACGGACCTCGAGTCCGATCACAGGATGATGCTGCTGCAATTTGTGAAACTAGCAACCCACAGCGGGAGACGATTTCATTATGACATGAGATGGGACACAAATCCGGAAGTTCCAGACATATTCCAGCAGGCTTGGTCCAAGGAAGTTAGGGGAACTTTGCAAATCAAGCTTCAATCTCGGCTGAAAAACTTGCGACACGGCCTAGTGGATTGGGCTCGCAAGGCAACGTCGAATTCAGCTCGGCAGATTAAGGGTCTTAAGGAGAGCATTGACTTGGCCAAGGAGGCTTCAAGTGTGCAATTGGAATACATTGAAGAGTTGGAAGTACAGTTAGGGGAAGCTTTTAAGGAAGAAGAGCGTTATTGGATGCAAAAGTCCCGGGTTCGATGGCTGCGAAATGGGGATGTGAATTCACACTTCTTCCATCTCACTACACAGCAACAGAGAAGAACAAACTCCATTCTCACTCTGAAAGATGAGCAAGGTGTGCGACATTCCAATGAAGATGAGAAGGGTGGTATTGCAGTTGAATATTACAAAGTGCTTTTCACCTCCACGGGGAATGATCCAAGTGAGTATGTCGAACAACTCCAGCTACCTCATGATGTTGATGTAGAGGCAAACAGATTCCTCATAGCGCCGGTGTCGTACAAGGAGATCCGCAAGGCTGTGTTCGCCATTGGCAAGTCTCAAGCACCCGGATCGGATGGATTTACAGGAGCTTTCTACCAGAGGTTTTGGCCTGAGATTGAATGTGACGTTTGCGAGGCAGTCCTGTCCTCCTTCAACACTAGACGTCTTCTCCAAAGCATCAATCATACATGGATTGCCTTGATCCCTAAGGTGACTCATGCGGATTCGATGAAGCAAATGCTGCCCATCAGCCTATGTCAGGTTTTGTATAAAATAATTGCTAAGATCCTTGCTGGCCGCTTGAGTTCTATCCTTCCTAACATTGTGAGTTCGTACCAGAATGGATTTGTTAAAGGTCGACCTATTACTGATAACATTTTGATTGGCCAAGAGATTATGCAGTTCCTTAAAACGAAATCGCAGGGGAAAGAGAAGTGGATGGCACTCAAGCTTGACATGGAGAAGGCGTACGACCGTGTTGAGTGGAACTTTTTGCTTGCTGTCCTGGAGGCGATGGGATTCTCTCGCACCTGGCTCAAGTGGATCCATTCCTGCATAACCACAGTGCACTTTTCAGTCCTCATGAACGGCATCGAGTACGGCTACTTCCAACCTCAGCGGGGAATCCGGCAAGGTGATCCTCTATCCCCCTGTTGTTTGCTCTCTATTCTGAAGCCTTCTCTGCTCGGATTCTCTCTGAGATTTCAGCTTCTGCATTACATGGCTTGCGTGTGCATAGGATGGCGCCCATCACTTTGCACCTTCTCTTCGCGGATGACACCTATCTTTTTCTTCGTGCTTCCCGTCCGGAGTGTGCTAACCTCCTTCATATGTTTTCTGATTATGAAACTATGAGTGGTCAAAAAGTAATTTGCACAAGTCCTCTATGTGTGTTAGTAGTAATGTTATTGAGTTCGAATTTAATGAGCTTACTGATTTCCTGGGAGTTGCTAAGATGGGTGTAGGTGACAAATATCTTGGGCTTCCGTCACAAGTCCATCGTTCTAAGACTCTTACATTTCTTTTCGTGGTGGAGGCCTTGGTGGCTAGAATACGAAGCTGAAAAGCAAAATTTTTGTCTCTTGCAAGGAAAGAAGTGGTCATTAAGGCAGTGGGGGTTGCAGGTCCGGTGTACACGATGTCGGCTTTTTGGCTCCCCGCTGCCACCTGTCGGCGATGCAATATCCTGTTGTCAAGATTCTGGTGGGCAGGACAAGACAAGGAGAATGGCATTAGATGGCTCTCATGGACTGCAGCTTGTCAAAGCAAGTTTGAAGGGGGCCTGAGATTTCGTGATTTCAATCGTTTCAACGTTGCCTTGCTTGCCAAACAGACGTGGCGCCTCCTCATGAACCCGGACAACACCTTAAGTCAACTGTACAAGGCCCGCTATCATCCACATTCTCAATTCCTAGCAGTTGGCAAGGGTTCTCGACCCTCCTAGGCTTGGCAAGGGATCTTGGAAGGGCGGGACATACTCGTTCGTGGTCTGCGCTGGCAGATCGGGTCAGGAACCTTAGTCCTAGTGTTAGAAGATGTATGGCTACCCACTACTCCGCCTTCCTCGCCTGTGCTACTTCACGGAGTGAAAGCTGCCCCAAGGAAAGTGGTTAAACTGATTTGTGCCGAGTCGAGGACGTGGAAGACGGAGCTCCTTCACAGCCTGTTTGAACCGGAATCTGTCCAAGCTATCCTCAGCATACCTTTGGGCATTCATCTGTCGGATGACCGAATGGTCTGGCATTACTCAACCACAGGGGAGCATTCGGTGAAGACTGGGTACCATGTTCTAACTAATGAACTGAATACTCTTCACCCTCCGGTTGTGCTACCTTTTGATTGCAGGTTCTGGAAGCTCCTGTGGAACTTGCCGGTGCCCCCGAAACTTAAGGTGTTCTTTTTGAGAGTGGTTCGGTGCTTTCTTCCACTGCAAACAGTGCTCCTATTCAAGAAACTTGTAGATTCCTCCACCTTCCCGGTGTGCACAGAAGGGCCAGAGACATTCTCCCACTGCTTCTTCCAATGTCGGGTGGTGCGCGAGTTATGGCGCATGGCGGGGTTTGAGCAGATCCGGTCGCGACTAGAAGCTCTTAATCCGGAGGAGGCCTGGAAGGACCTCTTCTTCTCTTTGCATTTAGTTAAGCTGCAGGTTTCTGACATTGTTTTCTTATGCTGGCGGGTTTGGAAGGCGCGTTGCTGGGCTGTACATGGAGGTATTCAATACCTAGCTCCCGCATTACTCAGGCAATATCGGAACCAAGTTGAGGAATGGCAGGCTGCTAACTTGACTGCTCAGCCGTTGCAAAGAGAGAATCAGACCGGCGCTGCGGGACGACAGGCAAATGCGGTGGCTACGTCGGGAACGCTGCACTGCCGGCCAGGAGCTGCTGCCCGAGGTCCCTATAATGCCATTACTGTCCGTGTCGATTGAGCGATCAAGCGTGCGCGTGGTGGCAGCATAGGATTTGCAGGTTTTGATATGAACGGCAACCTGATGATGGCGTTCAGTAAGTACTATGAGGGTATCCAAGAACCTTTTCTTGTGGAACTTTTAGGCTTGCGAGATGCAATGAATTGGTGTCTGACTCATGGGTTTCTGCATGTAAAATTCTATGGTGATGCTCTACTGGTGGTCCGTCGGGTACTGGCTCGTGAACGTCGGCACGCGTTGGGAGGAGCTATCCTTGAAGATGTACAACAGCTTGCAAAGAGTTTTGAAATATAACCCGGACCAGGACCGGACTGGGACCGGATAGCAAACAATCCAATCTCATATTCGGGCTTAGATTTGCGGTAAAAAAACCCGGATAAAGACCAGATAAGAGACCCCCAACACCTAAAATCAAGATCAAATTGGGACCGGACCAGGTCAAGACCGGACCGAATCAAGACCGGACTGTATCCAATCCAATCTTTGGTCCTTATATTCCCGAAAAGACCGGACTGGGACCAGATCAATTTGGTCCAATTTAACCGGACCGGACCATATAGCCACCCCTGTTAACAGGGCCGCCCATCTTGTGGCAAAAAAAGCCATTACATCAGAAGTTCGACTACTTGTCCAGTTCCGCGTGTGGTTGCTCTCTGTACTCTAACTATATGACTGAACGATTTTCGTTTGTCTATGTTAAAAAAAAAAATGAATATAAATGATTTATAATATAAAATATGAATAAAAATTCTAAACAATAAAAAATAGTCAAAATTTATATTGTTAGATTTCTTTTTTTTTTTTGTAGGATTGTTATTTTTCTTTGATACAAAAGAAACTGTTAGATTTTTTTTTGTATTCAATAATATGATTTGATATTTTATATTTAAAATGATATAAATGAAATAAAATTATATTTTCTTGAATAAAAGTAAAATATGATAAGGATAATTTTGTACTTCCAAAACAGTTTTTCGCAAAAACTCCAAATCAAAACTTATGTTTTTATGTTATACAAATACAGTTTATGAAGGTGTTTAACCTTATTTCCATTTTTTAACACAGAAAAGCATTTCTAAAACGCGGGATAAACCTAGGCAATAAGTGCACGGGCGGCTTTTTGTTTAAAAAAAAAGGGGACCGGATCCCATCAGTAACCATAGAATCAGTAACCGCCCTATCCACCGTCCATTCCATCATCTTTTCAACCGTCAGATCATGCAAAGTAACTACACGGGGGGGGGGGGGGGGGGCAAAATAGTAATCTTCGATCTGACAATTTGAAAAGAAGACGTGACGTTAAACCGTGCCACCTTCTTTCCTTCTTTCTCTCACCTTTCACGCGACTGTTCTACTTCCCTCTGCTCTCTAACTCTCCATTCATTATCCAATCGCGCACCAAAAACTTCAGAAAACACAGAAGAAACTTCAAAAATCGAAGGATTTTCGGAAAGATTTTCGAAGAATCATTCAACGATACACTGTTCTCGCTTCTTCGTCGAAAAACGAAGGGTTTCCAACTTCAACGAGGCTCAAAAATCGTTTTCGCACAAAATATCAAGGTAAAACCTCATTTCTTTCTTCGAAATCCATCCATAGAACAATAGAAACAGTATTTCAGTCACTCTTCATGTGAAAATTGTAGTAAACTCGCTACATTACCGAATCGTTACCATGCGTTGCTGAACTGGTGTAGAATCTGTTGTGTTTTGCTTCGTTACCACATGGTATGGTGTGGTAAGCTATGATTGCATGTTATAAAAAGGCAAGAAACCGTAACTCCTGTTGTATTTTAGTTTGTTACCATATGGTAATGTGTGGTAAGCTATGGTTTCATGTTGTAAAATAGCGAAAAACCAGAAGTCCTTCTGTGTTTTAGTTTGTTACCATATGGTAATGTGTGGTAAGCTATGGTTTCATGTTGTAAAATAGCAAAAAACCATAACTCCTTCTGTGTTTTAGTTTGTTACCATATGGTAAGGTGTGGCAAGCTATGGTTTCATGTTATAAAAATGAAGGAAAACATAAGTCATGTTGTGTTTTACTTTGTTACCATATGGTAAGATGTTATAAGACATGGTTTCATGTAATTACCATATGGTAAAATGTGATAAATATATGGTTTGATTTGGTATGGTAGGAAACCATTATGGTACCATATGGTATATTATGGTAAAAAGCATGCTAACAGACTATTCCTAATTTCTACATTCAGGTACACTATGATAAACCAAAGAAAAAGTTTTCGCACAAGGTGCAGCCCAACAAGAGTATCTCCAATTGCAATGACAATAAAAGAGGAGCAGAAAGCGCAACTTGAGATATTAGGCCTAGCAGGCTTAATATCAATCAGGCAGACAAAGATAAACAACCATTTTGCACTGTTCGTAATGAACAAATACAATCCAATGAAAGAATCGTTCAAGCTACCTGACGGGACACGCATGAAGATATCACCAATCGACTTTCATAGGGTATATGGTCTGCCGATGGGGAATAGGGAAGTTGTACCTCCCATGATTTCTTGGGACGACTCAGCAGATTATGCAATAGAAACCCTACTGGAAGTAGATGGAACATCCACTCCAAGGGTAAAGCTAAGTCAGGTAGAAAAAGATCTTCCTACAACTACAAACACTAAGAGATGGTTACAATTGTTCTTTCTGCTGGTCACCAGAGGCATGCTGTGTCCAAATTCAGCCCCTATGGCTGAACTCAACATACTTGAGTACTTGAAGACTGATGAACTGAAACATTTCACCAGCTACAACCGGTGCAAATACTTCTTCAAACACATTAATGAAGGATTGAAATCACCAAACCTCTACGTCAGTGCAGATCTTCACTTCCTTACAGTAAGTCTCCATTCCCTTGGCCATTTCAACCTTGTTACTCATATATTTTATATATAAATGATACTCTTTGAAAAAACTAATACAACTATCTACATAAAAAAGGTATGCTTCATGTACAAACTGGACGAAATGGCATTCTCAACCCAGCTTCGAACACCAACAGTAAGCTACTATGATGATCTCAATGTCGAAAGCAACTTTGAGAACATTAAGAGCTACTACAATGGAAAAGAGTTGAACGATATCGAAAAGGTTGCCAACATTAGTGACGATGAGGGTGATGATGCAACTGATGAGGAAGAGGAGAATGAGCCAGTCTATCAGTCACCGAAAAGACAAAGAAACAAAAGTCCAGACCAGTCATCATCACTGAACTTTGATTTGAAGAATATCAGAACAGTCAACCAAGTAAGTACAAATTATCTATATTACAGTTGTCCAATTCATGCTAACCGTAAGTCCTTCTGTGTTTTAGTTTGTTACCATATGGTAAGGTGTGGTAAGCTATGGTTTCATGTTATAAAAATGGAGGAAACCATAAGTCCTGTTGTGTTTTAGTTTGTTACCATATGGTAAGGTGTGGTAAGCTATGGTTTCATGTTATAAAAATGGAGGAAACCATAAGTCTTGTTGTGTTTTACTTCGTTACCATATGGTAAGGTGTGGTAAGCTATGGTTTCATGTTATAAAAATGAAGGAAACCATAATTCTTGTTCTGTTTTACTTTGTTACCATATGGTAAGGTTTGGTAAGATATGGTTTCATGTTATAAAAATGCAGAATAGTGATAATAATTGCCAATACCATGTATTACCACCATGGTAACTAACCACACACCATACACACATTACCACCATGGTATCTTACAAAACTCCCATTATGCAGGCTGAGAATGCAATTAAACTGCTTGAAGCATCAATGAAGGCAATGATGAAAGCAATCAAAGACCAGTACAAAAGCCAAATTGACAATCTGATCAGACACAAGGAGAATCTTGAGAAAGAAAGCAGTGATGAATATGTTCAGCCCATAGAAGGAGAAAAATCTCAGTGTGAAGATGATGAAGAAGAGAATGATGAAGAAATGAATGCCAGTTTGGATAAAACACTCAATGAAATATTCAAACAGGCAAAGATAGACCAGAACAAAGAGGAGAACGAGGAGCAAACACAGAAAGAAGATGATTCACAACCATCTACAGTCGATCTTGCTGCATCTACAGCGAAGGCAAAAGAAAAGGAGCAAGATGATTCTGCTCCAGGAGCTGTGAATAGGGAAAGCATCCAAGAAGGAGATCCACTGGGGAAAGTTGCAACAGAACCACCAGCACAATCTGTTCAAGAAGGTCTGAATCAGGGAACACCACAACAAGGGAACACCCCGAAAGCAGTTCCAGAACAGACATCTGCAAAAGAAACAGAAGAAAAATGAGCTACAAAAACAGCAGATCCAATGGAAGTTGATAAGGAAACAACAGAAGAAGGGAATACAGGGCAAGCTGCACAAAAGACTGCAAAAACAGCAGATCCAATCGATCTCAGCCCTCTCAACCATCAAACCCCAACAACACCAACGAAGTTGACTACCACCACGGCAACCAATCAACCAGAAGAGCCTCGCAAAAGAAGAATCGTGGTGAAGAATGTGCATGGAAACGAAAAGAAGCCAAGAACAACACCACCACCTACACAGCCACAAACCACCCAGTCACAAAAGGAGTCATATATAACATGGTCAAATCTGTACACAAACAGCCAAGAGAAGCTCAACGAAGTGCGTGAATGCATAGATGCTTACCTAGAGGACCTGAATACTCCAACTGTTGAACCGGTTGCTCCACAATCACAAAGAACACCAGTTGAATGGTCAACACCAACACAAACAACACCTGATGATATGTTCAGCAACATGCTGGAGTACATAAGATGCAAAAACAAGAAATGTGTCAAGAGGTAAGTCATCATCTTAAAACTTCTACTGTTATATGATGCTACTGTAGTGATCTAGTTTGTTACCATATGGTAAAATATGGTAAGATATGGTAAAATTAGATAAATCTATGGTTTAATCATACAAAATCTAGTAATCCACAATTCCAGTTTTGTTTTTGGTTTAATACCATGTGGTAAGATGTGGTAAGCTATGGTAAGATTAGATAAATCTATGGTTTAATGTTACAAAATGTAGTAATGCACAAGTCCTGTTTTGTTTTAGTTTAATACCATATGGTATGATGTGGTAAGCTATGGTTTGTTGTTAAAGAATGGATTAAACCATAACTCCTGTTGTGTTTTAGTTTATTACCATATGGTAAGATGTGGTAAGCTATGGTTTGTTGTGGTAACCTATTGTTTGATGTGATAAATTAAAGTAAACCATCCGTCCTGTTGTGATGTCCTTTTATACAGTGATGAGATAATGTTTAGAAGGAAGGATGGAACATTCTTGCTGAAAAAGGAGTCAGTACAGTCGATTGACATTCGCTGTGAAATCACATCTGATGTCATCGACTGGTATGGAGATCTAATGAACAGGAATGAAGCAAAAAAAGGAAAATTCAAAAGGTGGTTCTTCGTTGCATCTTTGGCAGTAAGTAAACCCACCCATTTTCTGTCAATAGTTCTTAGACAACACATATATAAAACACATAATAACAACCACAACTTTCAGGGTGACTGCCAACTGGACATTGATAGTGGCAATCCTCTACTAACTCCAGACGATTACTACGACAAAGTGGACTTGGACATCACCAACAAAGAATGGGCAAAAAACCTCAGCTTCACAGAATGTAACCTTGTAAGTATCTCACCACAATTTTTGCAGTGGTTACCATATGGTATATTGTGGTAAAATTAGTTTGCAGTGGTTATCATATGGTATATAGTGGTAAAATTAGTTTCCAATGGTTCTTAACTTACTGTTCAACACTTATATGGCAAGTGCTTACCATATGGTATACTGTGGTAAAATTATTTTGCAGTGGTTCTTCCCTTACTGTGATAACAAGCACTACATCATGATTTGTGTCAACATCAAAGCAGAGAGATTTGAAGTACTCGACAGTCTCCGTCACAAAGATTTTGAAGAATACTACAAACCAATGGCAGAGAGGGTTGTCCAGTACGCAATTAACTACATGAAGACACAGTTTGCAGACAAGACAGTAAAGTGGGAAAGGTTTACCTGGTTCTACCTCGAGAAGGTTACACAACCAGATGACAAGTCATGTGGGATGTACATCATCAGGTGGATGAGACACTGGGAAGGTAAGTACAACAGTGCCCTGACCAAAGACTGGAAGAGGATTGATCTCATAAATGAAGAAAGGGAGTGCCTGATGTTGGACATCATTCTTGATGAAGACAATCTTGAACGGGATAGGATCATGAAAGAATCAACAAAGTACTGCAACATGAAGAACAAGAGGAAGATTTGAAAGAAAGAAGATGAAAATTCTATTATGGTTTGTGTTAAGTAGTAGGAGGGTATACGTAAGCTTTTGAGAACAAACTCACAATGTTCAGTAGCCACTTCATTCTAGTTAGTAGGATGGTATGAAACAACTTATTATGGTGTGTGTTATGACTAAGTGAAATGTTCTGTTTTTTATTATGTTAGCAAATACTTAACATGTGTTCTTAATTCCCAAATTACCACATTTTACCACATGGTATGTCAATGTAAAATCAGTTACCACACAGTACCACATGGTATGGCAATGTAAAATCAATTATCACACAGAACTTCCAAACTACCACACTATACCACATGGTATGGCATGGTAAAATCAAATTAACACACTATACCATATGGTATGGCATGGTAAAATCAAACTATCATACTATACCACATGGTATGGCATGGTAAAATCAAATTACCACACTATACCACATGGTATGGCATGGTAGAATCAAACTACCACACTATACCACATGGTATGGCATGGTAAAATCAAATTACCACACTATACCATATGGTATGGCATGGTAAAATCAATTATCACACAGAACCCTCACATTTAACTTCCAAATTACCACATTTTACCACATGGTAATGCACTGTAAAATCAATTACCACACAGGACAACACATGCCACTTCCAAAATAGCATATTTTACCACATGGTATGGCATGGTAAAAATAAATTACAACACTATACCATATGGTATGGCAAATGTAAAATCAATTATCACACAGAACTTCCAAACTACCACACTATACCACATGGTATGGCATGGTAAAATCAATTATAAAACAGAACCTTCACATTTAACTTCCAAAATAGCACATTTTACCACCTGGTTTGACATTATAAAATCAAATTACCACATTATACCACATGGTATGACATGGTAAAATTAATTCAACAAGACAAGAAAAATATCCAACAAAACCAAAACCAATCCAAAAGAACAAAATAGCTTCAACAACTCAACCAGCTTCAACCATTCATTCAAATAATCCTCTAAGAAAACTGTTACAGCTTCAGCCTTAAACTTTCTTCAACAGCCTTCAAATTCTCCTCCTCAAGCCTGCTAGTTTTTCTCTTCTTCTTACTTACAGCCCTTGCAGCCTCCGCAACTGGAATTGGTCGATATCGAAGGCTTGAATGAATCTTTTTTAGGCTTAAACCCCTTCACTTTTTGGACCGGTACATCATCTATACCAAGATAACAAAAACAAACTACAATCAATGGCATATATATATATATATATATAAATAAAATCATTCTCCTCAAAAAATTGCATATATCAAAACACAAAACTCTAAACAATTAAAAACTTACTGTCACCGTTAGAAGACGTGCTTGTTCCAGCAGGTTCAGTAATCGATATGGCTTCACACTTTTTGATCAAATCAGTCATGAAGGCGATGGCTGATTTATACAAATCATCATCCAGTGAAACCCTGCTGATCATTGATGCAGAAACAGCTGACAGATTGAAAAGACGAGAACGGTATTTCAATGGACTATCAGTAGACGGAACTTCAAAAGAAAAGTTCCCTCCAGCTTTTGCTGCTCTTGTCCACCGCTTCAAAATCAAACTGCTAGGAATGTGCTGGAACTTCAGATTGCATGTTGTAGACCACAACATATCATATCCCTGAATTTGATGCTTACAGATCAAACCACTTGACTCCCACTTACGGCAGGAACACTTGATTTCACCGTTATCAAAATCAACCTTCAACACACTACTATCCAACCTTGTAAGGTCATCCTCCAATATGAAGACATCAAACATTCCTACATGTCCTTCTGGTTCTATCTCCGTATTTGAAAAAATATTATATGCAAGAGATTCCTTGTACTGATCCAGGAAAAACTTGAATATCTCCGGCGTATACACATTAGCAACTTGCTTCACAATAGGGCTAGTAGAAAACCGAGAATCAGCCAACCTAGATAAGGCATAATACTCTTCTTGTTCTTCAGCATCCCTCTTATTATCAAGCATCCTCTCAAAGTGCACAAAGAATCTACTAACGCTAAACTCTGACTGCAAGTAATGTCGAATATTACTATTGCAACACTCACTTAGCTGGGTACTCTTCATTCCTGCACCAAAATAACAATTCACCCAGGCTGAAGACCACTTCTTCCTGACTTTGTAAATGCCCTGTAACCAACTGTGTCCCAAAGGTCCCTTCCCAGGAAAACACTTCTCAATCATCTTCTTCCAATTATACTCAAAATCATCCTCATCATCAGCATTATACATCAAATAACTAAGCTCACGAAGGAAGTCAGAGTCACACAAACTTCCCAGATTAACAACTGCATTCTGAGCAATATGCCATGTACACAACCCATGAAAACAATATGGAAAAACAGACCTTATACCAGTAGCAATTGCAGCAGCCTGGTCAGTAAACATTGATAACGGTCTCACACCTCCCATGCATTTCAAAAACTGATCGAAAAGCCATTCAAATGTTGTCGTTGTTTCATAATATAGAAGAGCAGCCGCAAAGACAGTCAGTTGGTGATGATTGTTGAAACCAACAAACAAAGCTACAAAAACATAAGAAAATGTGAGTAAAAACAATTCTACCAACACATACCATGTGGTAAAAGGTACGAATAAAAATAATACCAATCCGTACCATATGGTAAAGACTTCTAAGAACAAAAAAAACAATCCATACCAGACCATACCATATAGTATAGACTTCTAACAACGCAAAAACCACCTCAAATAAACTTGTTACCAACCCATACTATATGGTAAAAGACTTTTAAGAACAAAAACACAATCCATACCAGCCCATACCATATAGAATAGACTTCTAACAACGCAAAAACCACCTCAAATAACCTTGTTACCAACACATACAATATGGTAAAATACTTTTAAGAACAAAAAAGCAATCCATACCAACCCATACCATATGGTACAGACTTTTAAGAACAAAATAACCATGATACAGAATGATAATAATAATAATCATACAAACTCACAAAGACAATAATAAACAACAAACTAGAAAACATACCTAGTGGCCGAAACTCTTTGTTAGTCCGGTAAGTAGTATCAAAACTAATTGAATCACCAAAATAATGATAATCCATCCTCATCTTCCCATCCGCCCAAAAAATACTAGCAATGTTCTCTTCAACATCAACCTCCACCTCATGAAAGAACCCAGGATCCAGCTGTGCTTGACGTCTAAAGTATTCAAGCAATGCAGTCGCATCACCATACTCCATTGATAACGTCCTTGTCGTTCGCAGATGGTTCTTCAAATCATTCTTTGTGAACCCAACAAACTTCCGACCACCACGAGCCCTACTAATTGCATTATACGAAGAAGTCACACCAATACCAGCAACATCATTCACCTCTGCCAACATCTTATACACAGGAGCCATTCGTCTGCTGGATCTCACATAGTGACACAGAGACTCAGGAATCATGTCATGGTTGTGCACATTATACCAACGATAGATCTTGTAGCATTTAAACTCTTTAAACCACCTCAGTCGTATATAAGCACCATTACATCCACCCCTGAGTTCTGGAACATTACGAACACGAACATTCGTATCAACAACACCTGCATTATCAGGGTTATTCTCGCTACCTCTTCTTCAAACTTCCTTATTGCAACAATACTTGATATAATATACAGCTGAAGAACCACCATTGAGCTTCAGACACGCTGATTGGTTATAAATCCTCACACCAAAACCTTCACGATTCCCATAATCCACAGAGAAATTGTATGCATCATCTGGTGTATTAAACTGTAAGTCCTTCCAAGAATCACGAACAGTAGGATATATACCATTGAAACCTATAAACATTATGAAGCAACATATTAAATATGTAAAAATATAATACCACCATGGTATAATAAGGTAAAGTGTATTCAATTCACAAAAACAACCATGGTATACTGTTTTACCACTAGCTAAAGTGTATTTTATGACTAAATACCAGCAATTACCACCATCTTATAATATGGTAAAATGATTCCACAACAACAAAATCGCATATCAGCATATACCAATGATTACCACTATGGTAAAATGAATTCCACGCCACAACAGAATCACATATCAGCATATACCAATGATTACCACTATGGTATGATATGGTAAAATAAATTCCACGCCACAACGGAATCACATCTCACAATATACCAATGATTACCACTATGGTATGATATGATACAAGAATTACCACCATGGTATGATATGGTAAAATGAATTCCACGCCACAACAGAATCACATCTCACAATATACCAATGATTACCACTATAGTATGATAAGGTAAAAGTTAAATACAGAGCACAATAATATAACAACACAACATTATGGTATCACCTCTCAGCGTATACCAGTAATTACCACCATGGTAAAATATGGTATCTAACACATTAAAACTTCAAATTAACAAACAAATTTGTATATCTTACCTCCTGATTCATCAAAGTTAGCTGAATCACCAAATCCAACAACGCTAGATAAAGAACTATTTCCAACAACGCTAGATGAAGAACAGATCCATCACCGCTAGATGAAGAAACAGATCTATCGAATGGAACAACATCGCCACAATTAACGTAACTCATTTCACCAGAGTACTGCAAAAACACAAACAACATGAACATGAACAAGCTCGATTAGCTAAACAGAAACACAAAGAAACTCACTCAGTCGAGGTCAAAGCCATATTCACTAGCAATTATCGCAACGAATAACATACAACGAAACCAAAGATCGACAGAACGCTCAACGAAACCAAAGATCGACAGAAAGCTCAACGAATCACGCCAGGTTAAAAAGTTAACGACGGAATAGGAAGAATCAGAAAAACTAATATCTAACCAGAGATGAACTCCCCGTTGATTTAGGTAATCCACCTAAGTTCTCGCCGTCGATCAATTATGGAGATTCCTCAAAAAAAAATCAATTATGGAGAGAAATATTCTCCATAGCTCGGTCCCCTGTTTTGCTGCTCGCACTTTCTCTCTCCAAATCCCAGCTCGCAACGGATAAAAGGGAAACTCATTAATATAAATAACGAACAAAAATGCCCCTGACCATTCCGCTTCAATGACAGCTACAAAATCAGTCCGGCCCAGATCGACGGTCCCTAAGTGGTTACTGACGGGTGAGTAACAAATGATTACTCACCCTATCCTAAGCCAAAAAAAAAGTGCACGGCCGGCTTAGAAGTAGATGACTTAGATGAGGATTGTTGATTCCATAATAGTTTCGGAGTAGGAGGCCGAAGACCGCTTGCCGTGCGGAAAGAGTAATTTTTCGTTTCATTTAGTTATTAGGGATTGTCGTGATAGCGGTGGGTTGAGGTACTATATATTTACACATTCACTTTTGGCTTTCGCTTTGTGTGCCAATTAAACTTGATATAATAGTTCCGTGAGGTAGGAGGGCAGCTTTGTTTTACTGGCTTGTTGGAATTGTATTTTGGAAGAGAGAGAGTGAGAGTGAGAGTTACAGAGAGAGAGAGAGAGACGATGGTGCCGGAGACAAGAGAGCACGGTGGTGACAGGATGTTGGTGGATCGACAAGGTTCTATTAAGAGGCAGAAAATAGAAGGATGCGCGTCTCGTCCACCGCCGTATGACGATGTCGATGACGATGAGGAGCACAATGAAAGAAGCCAGCGTCGTAACAGCGACGGTAGGGCTCAAAGGTGTAGGAGCAAGCTCGGGCCTGTTGAAGGCTGCCCTTATCTTGATACCGTGAATCGCCAGGTAGGGAGTCAGCTGATGTTTTGGTGGTGGGAATTTAATTTTGCTCTCTGATTTAGAACTTTGTATTTGGCACTGAATGTGTTGTTTTTCTTCTTCTTCTTCTTCTCCTTCTTTTTCAGGTGCTGGATTTTGATTTTGAGAAGTTCTGTTCGGTCTCTCTGTCAAATCTGAACGTTTATGCCTGTTTGGTGTGTGGAAAGTACTACCAAGGAAGAGGGAAGGGATCCCATGCGTATGCTCACAGCTTTGACGCAAGGCACCATGTGTACATCAACTTACACACTGAGAAATTGTACTGTCTTCCTGACGGATATGAAATTGTTGACCCATCTCTAGATGATATACGGCAAGTACTGAACCCGAGGTTTACCAAGGAACAAGTTGCACAGCTGGACAGAAACAGACGATGGTCTAGGGCGCTTGATGGATCTGATTATCTTCCTGGAATGGTATATATATATATATATATACACACACTCTATTCTATTATCTTGTCTGCTATCTTGAAATTTAGTATTCATCCCCTAGAATATGAATTCTAGCTCACATTGGTATTTATGGTCATCAGGTGGGACTCAACAATCTCCATGGAACTGATTTTGTAAATGTTACGATTCAGTCTCTAATGAGGGTAACGCCATTGAGGAATTTCTTCCTCATGCCTGACAATTATCAGCATTGTGGTTCCACTCTTGTTCAACGTTTTGGGGAGCTAACACGGAAGATATGGCATGCTGGAAACTTTAAGGGACAGGTACGGCCTTAGCTTTTCTTGATGATGATGAACTGGTGGTTCTGTTAAATTGGTGATCGATCGTGTTTTTGAATAATGTCCCAACTTACCATCCTGCTGCATATTCTGGATTCTGAACAGGTCAGCCCTCATGGGTTCTTACAAGCAGTTGCGGAAGCCAGCCAGAAAAGGTTTTGCGCAGGCCAGCAATCTGACCCTCAGGATTTCTTGGCGTGGCTCCTCAATACACTTCATGCAGAGCTTACAACTTCCTGCAGGAATAAGAAGAAGAAGGAGAAGAATACCATAATCTCTGAATGTTTCCAGGTTTGTTTGGCTAGTACTAGCCTGCTTTGTCCTTTTTCCCCCAATGGTTTGCTTGTGTAGTCAATCTTACGTTTTTAGCTGCGCATTATTGTCTTGGCTGCAGGGAGAAATGGAGGTTATCAAAGAGATTCCGACGAAAACTATCCCTCAAAAGGAAGACAATGGCGTTGAGACAGAACATGGTATTAATGTTCTCAAGCATAAGTCCAGAATGCCATTCTTGATGCTCGGACTGGGATTGCCCCCGCCTCCTTTGTTTAAGGATGCGATGGAGAAAAACATCATTCCACAGGTAACCTTGTTTTAGTCTCCTACTTATTGGACTGCAAAGTGGGTCTGCTCTGTTCCATTACTCTGTTTTGAATGACTGTTGTTGTTCCTCTGTTATTTGGTTCGCTTGTTTGTATCTTCACTTTTCTATGTTCTAATACTGTTGATTGCCTTCTTGCTTTAGGTTCCTTTGTTCAACATACTGAAGAAATTCGACGGGGAGACTGTCACTGAAGTAGTCCGGCCTCGCTTTGCCCGGACGAGATATCGGATAACTAGATTGCCACGGTATCTAATCCTTCACATGCAACGCTTTGAGAAGAACAACTTCTTCATTGAGAAGAACCCAACAATAGGTTAGTTTTCTTTATTCAATTAATTAGTTCCATTATGCACCTTGAGAACTAGCGTTGGATCGTTAACTTTGATGGGGTCTTGTGCTTATTCCTAAATTGGTGTCGCAGTCAACTTCCCTGTGAAGAACTTGGAACTGAAGGACTACATTCCTCTGCCAATGCCTAAGGAGGACAATAAATCTGGCTCCAAGTACGATTTGGTAGCTAACATTGTTCACGATGGCAAACCTGAAGAGGGCTTATACCGAGCTTTTGTGCAGCGCAAGTCTCAAGATATATGGTAATAACATAGCTTTATCACACATTTGTAAACTCGATCTTCTCCCAAACACTATACTCTTGCTAACGACATTATCATACATGGAATTCTTGGCAGGTACGAGATGCAGGATCTACATGTCTCCGAGACGCTTCCTCACATGGTGGCCCTCTCCGGAGCATATCTACAGATATACGAGCAACATCCAGTATAGTCAAATACGTGATAAGCACCAAGATAATTTAAGCATTATGTAAAATTGTTAAGATTCTTTAATAGTTATTAGCATTTTGTACCCTTTTACTATTGTAAATTAACAAACTTACCCCTTCTAATATTAAAATGTAATGAGTTTACCCTTTCTTTAACTATCACTACCAGGGGCGGACACCGGATCATTGGGGTGTCTCGGGACACCCCCTAAATTTTGGGAAAACGATTATCCAACCCCCGGTGGTAAATTACGTATGGACAAAAAAATTATAATTGATAGTCGGGGACACCCCTAAAATTTGAAAAAATGATTATCCTACTCTCATCTTTTAGTTTGCTTATGGGAATATAAGTTGTAGTTTGAGTAATTCAAACCTTGGACACTATTATTATCAATAAAAATAATTTTCTTTAGACTACAACTCATTTGTTGTTCGATTTTAAACACTTTGTAATAATAAATTGTCATTCCCTATCTCTAATTATTTTCAAAATCTAACAATTAAATAAATTATTTTAAACACTGTTGTACAAGTGTTGAAAGAGTATTTTCAGCTTTGGGTTACATCAAGAACAAGTGTAAAAATCGAATATGTGATCAGTTCGTGAATGATTCTAGTAGGATATACAAAGATTATTTTCTTGAGTAGTGTAGACACCAATTGTATTTTACTGTTATTTTCGAATATAAATACAGATCGTTGACTTTTTTTAACTCGTAAGATTCGGGTATTTTTTTATATAAGAATTATTAAATTTTTATTAAATTTATTTTTTAAAGAGAACACCCTATGTAAAATTCTTAGGTCCTGATCACAACTATACGACATACAAATTACAAATAGCTATGTCTCTCTCATCATCAATTCCATATCAATCAATATGAAGTACTCAACTACCGATCCCATCTAGGGCTGGAAAAATAGACCAGACCGTTAGAAAAACCGTGGTTCAAACCGTACCGCATAGGTTAGTCCGAACCGTAGACCGTGAAGTATGGTCTGGTCTGGTCCATGGTCTGTATTATTTTATGATTTGATCTCTTGGTCTGGTCTGGTCTAGACCGCGGTTTACCGGACCAAACCGTGGACCCAAGTGACTTGTCAATACGTGTTAACAGCCCATTCGACCACTCTCCAAACTCTCACAACGACACCCAAGTCTCAACCTTAATTTTGTGAATCTCTTCTCTCCTTCATTCACAACCACATTTAACCAGAGAGTAGAGATAATAGTGTCTCCATATGACATTATATTAATGTTTATGACGTTATGGTGCAAGTTGTGATGTTTTTACTTTGTATCTTTGTTATGTACTATGATTTAGAGTATCAAAATTATTCATGCATGTTAGGATTAATGTTTTAAGGCAAATAACAATTATTTTTCTTGGTTATTGGTTCAATTTTTTGTGTGGTTGACTAAACAAATTATTCATTTTTCGTTGAGTGTGGTCTATCTGGACCAGACCAGACCGAACCAGACCACACAGGCGTGGTCTGGACCGGACCGTATAGTCAGTGGTCTGGTCTGTGGTCTATACTTTAGTCTCTCGTTCTGGACCATAAACCGTATATATGGTCTGGTCTGGACTAGACCGCACCGTTTCCCAGCCCTAATCCCATCCAGTAAAATGATGTCGTCGCTAAAGCTACCAAAAAAGTTTACATCTCGCATTTCGTCTCATACAGTCGCCAAAACTAATGTGGTACTGGTCACATGCCCCCAATTTGCCTGGTTAACGGTCAGACTGTGGTTTTGGCTAGGATTGGTGTGGCGAAAGGTGCAGAGGCAAGCTCCAGTACCGCCAATAAAATTTCCCGAAAATGTATTTTTATTTAATTTTAATTATTAATTTCCTATGTGGCGTGGAAGACACATATGTTGGAAATTTGATTTAACCGATTTGCTTTAAACGATTAAATTGGACCGGTTTAAATAAATTAGCACGATTAAATTAAACCATGTGTTGCATGGCCTGCCTACGTGTGCTTTGCTGGTTTTGTGAATGGAAGTTTACTTCACTCCCATTTTAATTTAGGGTTAATACTATGGCCCAAAATTTAGCGTAAGTGACAGTTCTGGCTCCATTTTTTCAATAAGACGTTTATGACCTATTTTTGAAATTATTGGACAAATTTGGCCCGAAACTGTGTTGACTGTTAATATTAACGGTCAAACATTTATTCCGTCAATGACTTAACATCCAACGCTGATGTGGCAGTGATCTGGCTTCCATGTCACACACACAAACAAGAAGAGGAGGAGAAGAATCCGACCTCTTCCCATTTCCCGAATCACCAAATCCCTCGATTCTCCCTTATCCATCTACTGGCAACTGGTATCATTCAGCAGCAGCATGCGGAGAGAAGAGGCAGAGCAACATCGGGGGAGGCGGCGTGGCTAGGCTCTAGCCGGAACTGGATAATCAAACCCCGTCGAGCCCCATTGCTACGTACCTGGCGTAGTTGAAGGAAAAAATCCCACTGTACACACGTTCTTAAAAAAAATTCACAAAATACATAAGTTATAAAAAAAATTCCCAAAGTACACATGTTTGGCATTCACCGTTTTTGACAAACGCAGTGAAGGTAATCACCGCGTTTGAAAAAGACGGTGAATATTTCACCGTTTAAAACTAAAACGGTGACGTATTCACCGCCTTGATCTAAAACGGTGATGTATTCACCGCGTTTGTCAACAACGGTGAATACATCACCGTCTTAGTTAAAAACGGTGAATACATTCACCGTGGTTGCCTAAAGCGGTGATTGTTTCCCACGTTTCCCACCCCTGGTAGGTCAAAATTAGGTCACACCTACCTAGTATTCACCGTTTGAGACAAACGCGGTGATGGTGTTCACCGTGTTTGACAAAAACGGTGAATAGTAGCAAATTTTCCTATAAATACCAACCCACCAGCAGAAGCAAAAACTTACCACTCCCCCCTTCTTCAAATTTCAGCAAATAAATCGAGCATAATACACAGAACATACATTTTTTGGTATGTCTCTTTTCGTATTATAGTCTAATTATGTTTTTAGTAGTTATAGTATGATTAAATTTTCGTATTATGTTGTTGTTAGTTAGTTGAATTTATGTTCGTTAGTTATAGTATGATTTAATTTTCGTATTATGTTGTTGTTAGTTAGTTGAATTTATGTTCGTTAGTTATGAGATGGATAATATTAGTTGTACAATATGATTTTGGTTAATTTTACTGTCTTTAAGCTAATAGATACTTATCCTCGATTTGTAGATATGGGTAAATTCAAGAAGTTTCATCTTACTATTCGGTGGAATGGAAGGGTGACAAACTATGACATAGGCATTGATTATGAGGACGGCGAATCCATTATGCTGAAAATTGATTCCCGATTCAATTTTCAAGAACTCTGTGATCTTTGTGCGGAAAGGGATTGTACGAGCGGACAGACGAGACTTGGCAAAATTACTTACCGGTATCCAGACATGAGTGCTGGCGGGGTCGTGTTCCAAGAAGTTGTCATAAACGATGATGACGCGGTTACGATGATGTTACAGTTCCTAAGCGATAACCAAGTCCGGCTTGCAGAGGTGTATGTTGAGACCGAGGCGGTCGGTGAATCTCATTCTCACCAGTATTCTTATGATGATGGTTTTGCAGGAGGGTACGAATGGGGTGGTAGTTCGAGCAACTACCAAGGCGGTGGTTATACAGGAGGTTACGGGGAGGGTGGTGGTTCAATCAACTACGGTGGATCGAGTAGTGCAGGATGGGACAAATACTCGCAACCTCCTCAACCAGCCGATGGTGTTGAATGGCCTGCTTGGGGGCCAGAGTGGTCTGAAATCGAGAATAACATTCGATCAGGGCGTACTTCGCATGAGCGAGAGGACGATGTTGGTGATCGTGGTCATGTTGATCCTTCTAGCCCGAGCTATCCATTCGAGTCGAGCGACGAGGATACTGAGGAAGATTTGAGATCAGTGAGCGAGGAGGAGGAAGATACTGATGATAACGAGGATGAGGCGGCATTTCGTGAGGCACCCACGCCACATTACACACATGTTCCAACTCAATTTTTACATAGTCAGAATGATCCCCCCGAGTTTGTCCCTTTCGCTGTGCAGGATGCTTTTACAGAAGAGGCGTTGAGGCGCAATTTCGAGTGGAAGGTAAAATATTCTGACAGTAAACAACTACATGTCATATGCAAGCATGATGCAGAGGGTTGTACGTGGCAACTGCGGGCTGCAAATATGAAGAGAAAGGGTGCTTGGGTGATTCGCAAAGCTGAGACGATCCACACATGCTCCTCTTCTATACTTTCCCAAGATCACAGGCAACTAAAAGCAAAGAAAGTTGGGAGAACTATTAAGCACCTTATAGAAGCACAACCAGATATCAAGGTGAAAGCTATCATGGCAGAGGTGAAGGATCGACATTCTTACACGATACGGTACAAAAAAGCATGGCATGGTAAGCAGAAAGCCATGGCTGAGGTGTATGGTGATTGGGAGGATTCTTATGCTTTACTCCCTAGACTTATGGGAGCAATGGAGGAGTCCAATCCTGGGACTGTTTTCGTCCCAGTATACAACAATGTATACACTGGGGATCAAGTTCGAGTACAGGATAAGCTGATGTTCCATCGTCTTTTTTGGGCTTTTAAACCATGCATTGACGGTTTTGGGTTCTGCATACCGGTTATTCAGGTATAGAACCAACTGATGCCGATTTTAAATGTTGTATTATTTTCTGTTACGTAAATTTCATACTAATTAGATCCTAAATTTTTATTCAGGTTGACGGAACTTTCCTTACTGGGAAGTACAGAGGATGTCTTCTAATTGCAACTGGCGTTGATGGAAACAGGCGGATTTTCCCGCTTGCATTTGCATTAGTGGAAGGGGAGAACAGCTTAAGTTGGGCATGGTTCTTTGACCAACTACACGAACACGTGACACAGCGGGAAGATATTACGATTATATCCGATCGACATGCGGGGATTAGGAATGCTGTTGGTGGTTTTCCCGACGAGTGGGGATGGAGATGGAGATGGTGTATTCGACACTGGCTCGCCAATTTCTAGCACAAATTTGGGAAGAAGAAAGACATCAAAAATCAACTTTGGAATGCAGGTACTAATGTTTTTCTTATGCGATTTAAGTTTGTGTTTATTAAGCTGATGTTATTCATCATGTATTGACCAGTTTCGATTTTGTTCACCTTTCAGCGGTTGCACATCAACCAAAAAAGTATGAGCAGAAGATGAAAACAATTCGTCAGACCCACCGAGCTGGAGCAGTATGGGCTGAAGGTCAAGAGTTGCCCATGTGGACGTTCCATATGGACAACGGGGCCAGATGGGGCATTGCAACTACCAACCATGGAGAAAGTATAAATAATGTGTACAAGGGTCTTCGAGCGATGCCTGTTTCTGTCATCGTGGAGATGTCTTACTGGAAGGTCAACGAGAGCAAGCTATAGGGAGGGAGTTGCAAGGTCATTCAATAGCACATGACGTATTCGCTCAAATGCAGAAGAACGATGAATAATCAAGTAAGCATAAGGTTGTTCTTTTTGACCGCAGTGAAGGAATATTCGCTGTCGAAACAGGTATATGGGGTGGAGGGAGACGTGGTCACAATCGTCAAACGGTTAAATTGCACTACGAATTAGGGGAGTGTTCTTGTCAAAAGTATTAGAACGAAAGGATACCCTGTTCACATGCAATGGCGGTTGCTAAGTCAATAACCATGAACAGAAACAGCCTGGTGAGTCCTTACTACACTGAACAAGCGATACGGAACTCATATAATGCAGCTTTGAGCCCCATGCCAGATGAAGCGTATTGGCCTATATACGCTGGAAAGTTGATTATCCCACCGTTGCACCTAAAACGCACCAAAGGCCGTCCTAGAGTTGAAAGGATACACAATGAGATGGATCAAGTTAAACGGACGAGAAGGGGACCGAAGCGATGCTCTAAGTGCAGACAACCTGGTCACGACAAGAGGCGTTGCCCAGGACAACCATCATCAACTTAATTTGCATTTACTTGTATTCTGCTACTAAATTAATGGCTTGTTAAATTATTCATTACCGTTTACATTTGAAGTCCAAGTATTATGTTAACTCTAAAATGTTCTCCTTGTCGATACGATCGTGCTGCCGCAAACGGCTCGTTATTTCGACCTCAAACGAATAAGATACGCGCGTTTTAGTTTTTAGTACGCAAAAGATACTTTAACGATACGATCGCTCTTTGAACTCACTTATCTCACTCGTTTGGACTCGGAATTGGGATCTGTAAAATTCTATGTGATCGTGGTTGATTTTCCCAACTTTTTCGTGTTGAGGGGAGATACTGTTTCTTGCTAAAATGATCCAGAAAATTAATTCGACAACTAAAAAGCACAAAAACAACATGGATAGTTCACTACAATGATAAAACGATAAATTCACTCTTTTGCTTCATTTTGGCCCCCATCTCCACCTCTTCCTCCTCGTCCTCCACGACGTCCTCGACCCCTTCTTCCCCCTTCCGCCGCTGCTTCTTGGCGGGCTCGCTCAACGGCTGGTCGCGGATTTCTCTTGACCCGAGCCCCAACTGGGGTTACATATGGTGGTGGTGGTGGCTGAGATGGAGCGGTAGCTTGGCGAATGATCGGAGGTTGCGGAGTTTGTTGTTGTGGGGTCTGATACATCGAACTCTGTTGCTGATGTTGGAATTGAGAGAACCCATGAGAGAAAGTGTCCCACTCCTGAGATGCTCCACGACTCGATGACCCTCCACCGGCTTCCGCTGTAGGTACCCACTGGTACTCGAACGGTTCAGGGATTTCGGTTTCTTGAGTTGTACGCACCTCATCGAATGTAGGTAGAGGCCTGCGTTTGCTCCTTCGTGGGGGCTCAACCGGGGGCACAATGGGTGCATCATCACGGAATGAGGGTCGTGCCGGGGCAGGAACAGGAGGATAGGCCACGACATCCCTCCTTTGCTCTCTGGTACAACTCAGGAGGTTGTTCATAAGTCGGGTCAACCAATTAGTCTTCCGCTCATCCATGGTTGGCGCACTTTCGAGGGTGTACTTGGCATGTTCCAAACCATCAACCTAAGGAAAGCACTTATCTTATCAAATTAACTAAACCTTAAAATAAATAGATTTTTGAATGAGGGAGATTAGGATGACTTACCAACGACCCCATCACAGCACCTTGCTTTGACACCCATCTCATGGTGAACTTCCGATACCACTGCATGTACCCATCGTGGTAGCCCATCGGTCTCGTCTCCGGCATCCCTTGCACCACCCATTGGGACCGATTCTCCCAGATGTTGATGTAGAATCCATGCTTTAGCACCCAGTTCTTTGCAGTGTGTCGGAGGTCAATAGCATGTAGCTCCCTGAAACCGGCTGGCGGGTCTTGTGGAATTGGTTGCTCCATTCGATATTGCCTCAAAGATCGATCGGGTAGGTGCCATTCCACCATGTGCCAGCAGATCAATGGCACTTTGCACAACCACGTCTCGTGATCCAGAGGGTGCCTAAGATGATGCAGCTCACCCACTTCACGTGGATATGGATCCCATATAACCTATATTCATTAAAAAATTCGGAATTAATGACCATTTACATTGACAAAATTTAACTTGTTCAAATATGGACAAAATATGATTACCTGATTCCACCATGGTTTATCTAACTCAGAACGATAAAACAATAACGAATGCTCAGGTTGATGGTCATTCGTATTTGCTCCTATCCACCTTGTAAGTAAAAGTACGGATTCAATTTAGTTGAAATATAGCTAAGCATATAATAAATTAAATTGGTCTAAGTACGTAATAAATAAAATTAAAATCTAGCTAAGCATGCAATCAAAATTAAATTGGGCTAAGTACGGAATAAATTCAATTTAAATCTAGCTAAGCATGCAATCAAAATTAAATTGGGCTATGTACGGAATAAATTCAATTTAAATCTAGCTAAGTACACAATCAAAATTAAATTGGGCTAAGTACGAAATAAACTTACTTGCACCGTAGGGGAGATTTTGCAGAAAGTTGAGTTCATCATCGTTTCTCCGGTATGGACGTGGGTCGGGAGGTGCGAACATCGGGAGATGCTCCCATACCCACAGTTGCAGGATGAACATCGCAGCACCAGCTTGCTTTGCCCCAACCTTCGAGCAAGTACACAGCTCCCGGTATACGCCCGCTAGCACGGCCGACCCCCAACTCTTCTCTCCAATTGCATCACAGTCACCAGTGAGCAATGGCAACCATATGCCTTGAATCCACCGGTTGGACTTGTCGGGGAACAAAAATCCACCCACCAAACCGATGAGGTAGATGCGGGCGTAGCGCTCGACTTGTTCTTCCGGTGTCTCGTCATTGATTTCCACCTCTTGCTGGATGTGAGATACCAGCCACGGGACCGACACTTGCTCCGCATTCAACGGTGGATGCCCCCGTCCTTGAATTGGTGTGGTGGTCGGCATGTCGAAGCCCAAACGATCACGTATGAGCGGCCCCCAACCTCCTTCGGGTTTGGTCGTGGAACCAATGATTGCATCTCCAGAAATAGGAAGCCCGGTGAGGATCGCCACGTCTTTGAGGGTGATCGTCATTTCCCCCTCCGGAAGGTGGAATGTATGGGTTTCGGGACGCCATCGTTCCGCCATTGCCGTAAGCAGATCGTTGTCGATCTCGATCCGCAAGAAATGGCGCAACATTCCCAAACCGGTCCTCGCTATGTAGGGCTCCAACCTTGGATGCCAAGCGGGCAAGTTATTGGTCCCTTTATGAACCACGGGAACAAGCGATTCCTAAAACAAATAGGGAAAATAACAATTTATTAGATTAAATAAAGCAAAATAAAACCTTAAAAATAATAAAATAAAGCAAGAATACTCAAAAAATTACCGGATAGTTATCCCAAATAGCACGGGAGCGATGAGCTTCTTGATCGGTTAAGAGACTCGCATCCCTTGGGCCATAATGGATATACAATCGAGGATCGTATATCTCGGCACCCATCTATAAAAAAGTAATGAAATCAGAGATTGTTTTGATAAAAAAACAAAAAATCAAATTGTTTCGATTCAAAAAAATTCATAAACCAAAAACCTACACGAAGAGCCTCTTCGTCCATTTTTTGGCGTAGGCCGGACAGAGGTTCGACGATTTTAGGTTTGTAAGGGACGCGGGCTTTAGGGTCAAACTCTAGTAATTCTTTCTGATGTGGAAGATCGGACTTAGCCGCAACCACAGAGCATACTTAGAACGAGACTAGAGCGGATAAATTGAGGGAGAAAGAAGTGAAATGTTTGTGGGGTGAGTTGAAAGTGAAAGGGGAAGGGGTATTTATAGTTGGGGGAAGGGGGGAGGCGCCTGCGCAGCATTCAATTGGAGCGCCTTCACCGCGTTAGTCAAACGCAGTGAACTCATCGCTGTATACAAACGCGGTGTATGTCGAGGGGACGTGGCGTGTTGTGAGGCGTCGGATCGTGGGAAGAAAACCACGATCCGCGCCTCACCGCATCCAACGGCCACGGTGAAAGCACATTGGCCCGGATCGCTGACGTAAACAAACACGGGGTATTCACCGTGTTTGTCTAACGCGGTGAATACCCCGCGTTTGTCCACGTCAGCTCCTTCACCGCGTTTAATAAAAACGGTGAAGCCTTCACCGTTTTATACTAAAACGGTGATAGCTTCACCGTTTCAGTTTAAAACGGTGAAGCCTTCACCGTTTTAGACTAAGACGGTGAAGGCATCACCGTTTTAATTTAAAACGGTGAAATGTTCACCGTTTTTCTTAAAAGCGGTGATAGTCTTCACCGCCTTTGTCGAACACGGTGATGCCCAAACATGTGTAGTTTTGGAAATTTTTTTATAACTTATGTATTTTGAGAATTTTTTTTAAGAACGTGTGTACAATGGGATTTTTTCCCGTAGTTGAACCCGTCCTCTGGGGTGACAAGGACGGTGGAGTGCGCCGCGCCTTCGATCCTGTTCATCGAGTAGCCGGGCCTTTGATACTGTTCATCGAGTAGCCGCAGTGGTCAAAGTCGTAGATCGTGTATCTGGGGATGATATTGGAAATCCCCGACTGCTTCGTCATCTTCGGCACGGTCGCCGTGGGGGAGCCTTTGAAGAACACTGTAGCCTTCTTCTTGTCGACGATGTAAGGATGCCAAGAATGTGCTTCCAGGGACTGCGTAAATAAGGAGGCGGCAGTTTTGATTTAGATTTATTGTTTGGTTGGAGTTTGGGGATTTTGGATAAGAGGGGATTTCTTAATTTCTTATTATTTATTTTTAATTTTAATTGAATTATAAAATTAAAATAATAATATTTAATGATATGGCTTGCCACCTCAGCTTTTTTAGCTGAGTCACTAACGGAATAGTGTTTGACCGTCAATATTAATGGTCAAAGAAAATATCGGGCCAAATTTGTCCAATAATTTTAAAAGTAGGCCACAAATGTCTTATTTGGAAAATGGGGCAAGAACTGTCACTTAACCTAAACTTCGGGCCAAACTAGGGTATTAACACTTTAATTTAAAGGGACACCTTCCATTTAAATCTTCTTCTTTTTTTTTGACAAATAGTACCAACTTTTATTCCACCTTAAAAGATAACCAAGAAAAGGCTATTACATTCTTAAAGGAGAGCAGAAATTAGATCAAGAATATTAATCCAGTCATCTGGCAACCTATCTCTAGCTTTTGATCGTGCTACCCAATCCGCTTTGACAATCGAGGTCCTCGGAATTTCTTCCACCGAAATTGCAGGATTAGTCCGAAGAATATTGATCATTGTTCTAATCCACGCTGCATGACTCACTCCTACAGTCACTCTAGAAAATGGCCAAGTGAAACCACTTCCTAAAGCGTAGTATAGCGGGTTTGGGTTTTATTGTCAACCCGGGTCCTAGATGTGATGACTACTCGGTGAATTCTCGTTATCTAGCAGTGAACTTTTAGTGCAGATTCAAGCAAACAAAAATGCAAAGCAAGTAAAACGGTTGTTCAAGTCAAAAGAGGTCACCCGGATATGGTTCCCCCTAGACTGCAGTTAAGCCGAATTGTAATTTACCAAGTTCAGTTTTCATGAAAGTTATACTGCGGAAGGTTCTTAAATAGTCTGAAGTCTCGACTAAAGGTCTTCAAACCCTCTCAATCTGAGTCTCTAGCGGGCGACTAACTTCCACCGGAGTAAACAGATTGAGGCCCTAACGAACCAAACCCCCACTACCGAATTGAATTCGGTACAGAATAGCGAATTGGCTCCTCGACTAAAGTCACCAATTCGCTACCTTCAATTAAGGATACTCTATCAACCTAGGCAGATATTCTCATTCTAGGTCAAAGCAGAAACAACAGGAATTTGATCAGGATTCAAGTCATTCAATCATTCAAACCTCAATCGAATATAATCAATTCACAAATTCTGTACTTGGGTTAATACAATCAGACCTAGCAATTAGCATACAAATCTAGGGTTCCCCATACCCAGATGAATGGGGAAACTACTCCATAGAGAAAGAAGCAAAAGCGGATTCAGACGCGGAAATCATACTGTGAAGATGGATTTCTGCTCCTGGACGTTTAATCGGCACTTCTCCAAGCTCAAGCCGGGCTCCAATGGTGATGAAGATAGAGCTATGGCACTTGGGAACTCTGGTTCGTCGCTTTCTCTCTCTAGGAATCGCTTTTTCTCTCAAAAACTCGGAACCCTTGAATGTTGGCCTTCCTTTCCCTTAAATCTGCTGCCTGATCGTGATACCCGGTCGAAATACCCGGTCGGGTATTTTGGATCTCGACCGGGTATGCTCAAAACGCGCCGCTTCAGCGAAGGGAAAATCCCCGGTCATGACCAATAATCCCCGACCGGGGATTTAAGCCTCCTGCCCGGGCCCCCTTCTGTTTCTCACGGACGCCCAAAGTGGCAAATACCCGACCAATGCCAAAAATACCCGGTCGGGTATTCCTGCCTTTGGCCGGGTATTTTGGCTCTCCAGCACACTCCAAGCCTTACTTGCTCCTTGCGACCCAAATCTCGTTCCTTTGCCTCCATTCCACCGCCAAGTCCTGAAATATGACACAAACGTACAAATTCGCGTGAAATCGGCTTAAAACACGAGAATCCACATCTCAAACGGCTTCAGAAAAGGGGTGAAAACATGTGTAATTATCGGTCTATCAAACTCCCCCACACTTAACCGTTTGCTTGTCCCTAAGCAAACCAAGTCAGACACCAGGTAAGCTCAAAACGTTTCAATCAAACAGGCTTTAGGGCAAATCGTATCGGCACAAAACACGTGGATCATACTGGCTTGCAATCATTAACACATGGCAACTCGAACGACAACCTAGACAACCACCACAGATGACATTCGAATGCAATAAAGTCGAGCAAAGGAAGAGTTCCCTTCTGTTCACCAACCAACATAAACTTGACTCAACCACTTGTTCAAAACAGTCACTTCATGCACAAAGCTCAAGATATCAGAATTAAGACCGAGCAATCTAGGTCCTCACCGGGGTAAAGAGTATAGAGAATATGAGAAAATGAATCTCTCACTCTCAACCAGTGGGGTCAGGACAATTTGATGCGAAAAATGCGCATGCTTATTCTCTCAATCCCTAACGTCTCTTCACCATGAATGCAGCCTCTAAATGCTAGAGTTCACATAAGGGGTGTCACCACTAACTAATCCGGAGGTCTTAGACACAGGTTCAAATGACTGGCTAGGGTCTTGGACATGGGGAAAAGGCCTTTTAGGTGGTGGAAGTGATAGCACAAGGTTCCACATTTCCAAACCCAACAAAATCACAGTCAAGCAAACCAGTAACTTCCTTTCTGCTATTCCGCATTACTCAACTTCTTTAGGGCACAAGAGCGAAGGAGGTTATATAAATGCTAGCATTTCCAAGCCAGACTGCTAAGAAACACTACTTAATGGGCACTATTCAGATTTTTGGTGGTGGCTCTCTTTTGCTTTCATTTTTTCTTTGTTGTTTTTTTTTCTTCTTTTGCATTTCTTAAGAGAACCACCACCTCTGCACATTTTTCAAACACACGCCCAACTTTTAAGCACTACCTCCAACCCTCACATTACATTTAGCAGAAATAGCAGAAACCATTTAAAAAACACTCTGTGGAACCTTCTAAAAGATACAAAAGGGTGATTTTTCATTGCAGACCGAAAGAAAGGATAACACACGACTCAAAGGGGCTGACTAGGGGATATGACACATCAGGACAGTCGATTTGGTCGTGGGCTAATCCTATGCCTCCATCATCTTAGCTAGTGACAACGTGAATGCTACACATCATGGAAAAGGAATCTATCGCACAAGAAAGAAACGAGCAGGCTCAAATCTCACATGGCTACCTATACGCTCTATCTCACATTCTGATTCCCTGAACTAGATGCATAAATGACTGTCAAAAGCAAGTGATCAAATTCAAGTCGCAGTTGGTAAGCAAACAGTTGAAAACTGAACCCCTACACAACTCTACTACACATCTCAGTCATCGTAATAGGCTGTCTTAGTCACACTCAAGTTGTCATGCATCAAGTCAAAAGCCATTCAATTCACTAATCACATCCACAGTGCCAATACGATCAATCATCAAGCAAACAGCAGTGCTTGGAGCCCTCAAATCTCGAGATTTGGACAGTGGACTAGGCTCCAAGCCCACAAACAGATCTAATGCAGTCAAAAGATAAACATCCCCCCCACACTTAAGATCGACATTGCCCTCAATGGAGAAGATGGAAGGAAAGGGGAACGATGTTACCGGTGTGCACAGACTACAGGAGACTGGAAATGGACCAGTCGGCATGAAACGGACTGGAGAGAGGACCAGTCGGGAACACAGGCACAACTAAAGGAAACCAAAGAGCTCAAACACAATACGTTAGGTCCAATGGTCAGCCCAATAGTACAACATCCAAAAATGAAAAGAAAAAGAAACAAAACCGACACAAAACAGTTTGCATGCTGACAAAGACAAAAACACTCAAAACATGCCCCTAGGGCCCTCCAAGACCGGAGAAGTCGATCTGGTTCATGAGGTCGTCGTCACCATCCTCCGGTGGCTGGTGTGGTGGTGAAGGATTCCACCGGGTGGTCCAGTGGTGCTCCTCTGGAGGGTGACAAGCCTGGAGCAGGTGCTCCGAGTACTCCATCAGTCGGCGTCCACGATCTCTCTCCCGCTCCATGAGAGCACTAGTGACTCCCATATGGGTCTCCAAGCGGCCAAGGCGCTCGTCAACTCCCGCCAGCATGGACCGGTACTCGGCCTGGTGGGCCGAATACTGCTGGTAGAACTTGACTTGATGGTCCATGAGCTGCTAGTTCTGAAGACCGAGCTGCTGGAACTGGAGCCCCATCTGCTGGAACTGCTCGGTGAAGAAGTCCATCGACGGGCCAGAAGCCATCGACGGACCAGAAGGACCAGAGGAGGACTCGCCCCTCACCGGTCTCCGTCGAGGCTGAAGGTCCCCTGGTGGATAGAGCTGGGGCTCCGGCTCATCGGCATCCATGGCGCCGTCATCATCATCATCAGCATCCTCATCCACCTCCTCTCCTGAGTAGTCAGCATCCTCCTCGTCCTCATCGAGATCCACAACCTCCTCAGGGGGCATAGAAAGCCCGTCCACCCAGGTACGGATGTCATCAGTGGCCAGGAGGCGTGCACTGTGGAGCACGTCTCGGCTGAGGGGGGCGGAGCCGCCCCGTGCAGAAGCATCATGAAGCCCCTGGAAGCTGATGTCGAAATGGCGCGCCAACCAGGTGATCAACGGACCACAGTAGAGATGGGTGGGTTTCCCGTGGCACCGGGAGAAGTTGGTGGCCACGAAAGACCCCAAGTGGAGCATGTGCTCCGGGTACCCCATCGAGTACATGGCATACAACACGCGCTTCGGAATCTTATGCGAGCCAGTGACGTTGGGGACGATAGAGCGGGTGATCAGCAGGTTCAGGATGTGCCACTGCGGCTTGAGGGTGCTGACGTAGGTCTGGCCAGCATCGAAGTAGTCATATCTATGATCGCGCCTGGCTATCCTGCGGTAGAACCCATCCTGGTTCCAGTCCGTCGGGTTGGCGATCTCGATCTCATGGCGATCGAACGGGTGGTACTCGATCCCCAAGGCGTAGGCCAACCCGTCAATGGTCAGCTCCCTGGGGTAGCCACCCATCCTGAATGTCACCGCATAGGCGTCCCGAGCCTTCTTGCTGTCATACTTAAACGTGGTGTAGAACTCCCACACCAGCTCCGTGTAGGTGGGCTCGTCTATGGTAAGCAACGTCCGCCAATTGCAGTGACTGATGGCGGCGCTGAGCTCCTGCATGCAGTGGAGTTGCTCGAACACTGCCCACTCGAGGTGGTGGTGGCGCTCCAATTTTCCCCGGATCACCTTGCGGAACTGATCCGCGTACTCCGGGTGCAGGCGCAGGCCCTGCACAAACGGATGGTCCTGAGACATGTTCCTAAAAAATCAATACACCAAAGGTGGAGCCAAGAAAAACTTGTCAGGACCAATAGCATGGGTTCATCACTTCCCCCACATTTAAGGCCACCTAGGCTAACAGCGAAACGCACAGCCGGTTGAAGCGCAAGCAACTCAACCGGAATCAAAGCAAGAATCACAAAACCAATCACATTCAGTACAAGGGCAGCACAGACGCCATAGATAGAACTATGAAAGCTGAAGGCATCCCTCACCCTACTCTAAATCAGGCATGCAAACACAGTTCTCGGTCCTACAATCTACAGTTCGATTTTCCATGAAACGAGTAATTAACAAGAAACACACCTGGAAACGCAAGTAGAACCATAGCTAGGACGCGAGAAAAAGGGTGAGGGACGCGAGGAGGACCCAGAAATTTGCTCGGGAGGGCCGCCGGAAAAGGCCGAAAAGGCCGGCGGCGAGGGGGCGGCGGCGGGGGCGGCGGCCGGCGTCGCTCAAGAAGAGAGAGGGGAGAGGATTTGAGAGGAAGAGAGAGGGGAAATTTTGGAAAAATGAGGGTAGAGAGAGAAACTGACCGGGGGTTTGCTATATATAGCAAAAATACCCGGTCGGGTCTCAAAAATACCCGGTCGGGTATTTTTGGCGAGAGATCAGGGGTTCCTAAACGCCGCGTATCAAGATCCGGAAATCCCCGGTCTCGAGCCAACAATACCTGGTCGGGTATTTTTGGCCCGAGGTCGGGGATTTGACCTTTGGGCGCCCCGGAAGGTAGAAGGGGGCCCGGGCACGAGCCAAAAATACCCGGTCATGACCGGGTATTTTACCCTTCCGCCCAAAATCCTCATTCTCCAAAATTTCAACCTCTCCTGCACAAAAACACCAAATCGAGGCATCACAGACGACCGAACTTAACTACAGACATGCAACTGACTCGACACGACACAAAAACTCAGAAAAAAGGGAAAAATAAATGCAAACCGTGGTGGGGTTGCCTCCCCACAAGCGCTTCTTTACCGTCTTTTAGCTGGACGCCCATGGCGGAACTAAGGGTCCGCGAGTTCCACCACCAACTCCGCACGTTCGACCTCGTCTCCTAGGTAGAGCTTGAGACGATGGCCATTCAGTTTAAACGGCTCAGTTTGCGGGTTGGCAATCTCAATTGTGCCATACGGGAACACCTTTGTGACCGTGAACGGTCCAGACCACCGGGAACGGAGCTTTCCGGGAAAGAGCTTCAGGCGAGAGTTATAGAGGAGAACTCGATCACCAACCTGGAACTCTTTCCGACCCCGCAATCGTGCATCGTGCAGGCGCTTAGTGCGCTCCTTGTACAGCTTGGTGTTCTCATAAGCGTGGTAACGCCACTCTTCCAGCTCCAGCATCTGCATTTTTCGCTCAACACCTGCAACACTAACATCCAGGTTTAGCAGCTTAAGGGCCCAGAAGGCCTTGTGCTCTAGCTCCACGGGCAGATGGCATGCCTTTCCATAGACAAGCCGGTACGGTGAAGTACCAATTGGTGTCTTGTAGGCAGTGCGATACGCCCAGAGAGCATCATCGAGCTTGGTGGACCAATCCTTGCGGGACTGATCCACCGTCTTCTCCAGGATCCGCTTGAGCTCCCGGTTCGTTAGCTCGGCCTGGCCACTGGTCTGAGGATGATAGGCCACGGACACCTTGTGAGTCACACCATAGCGAGACAGTAGTTTATCAAATTGGCCCTGGAAATGGCTCTAGGTGTCCCGAACAGGGAGAATAGCTGCTTCAAAAAACCACAAACACGTCTAGCATTATTAGTGGGCAAAGCTTGCGCCTCAGCCCACCTAGAGACGTAGTCAACAGCAACCAGAATATAGGTATTGCCAAAAGATGGAGGGAAGGGGCCCACGAAGTCGATACCCCAGACATCAAAAATTTCACAAGTTATAAACACATTCTGGGGCATCTCATCACGGGCAGAGATGTTACCTGACCTCTGGCATCGGTCGCACCTGCGTGCGAAGGCGTCTGCATCCTTGTAGAGCGTGGGCCAGTAAAAGCCCGACTGGAGCACCTTCCTCGCCGTGCGGTTTCTGCCGTGGTGACCGCCAGTAGGTCCCTCATGACAGTGAGATAGAATGCCCTCCATCTCACTCTCCATAACACAACGACGGATGATCCCGTCGGCTCCGATCCGAAAAAGATGGGGGTCATCCCAGAAGTAGTGCTTCAGATCGGAGAAAAACTTCCTCTTGGTGTGAGTTGTCATCCCCTTGGGCAGCTGCTGGCCCACCAAATAGTTCGCAAAATCAGAATACCAGGGGGTGACACTCTCCACCAAGCACATCATCATCCGTCTCTCATCTGGGAAGGAGTCGTTGATCTCCTCCACGAGATTGTCCGCAGGAGGTGCGTCCAACCGGGAGAGGTGATCAGCTGCAACATTTTCTGCTCTCTTCTTGTCCCGGATCTCAATATCAAACTCCTGCAGTAATAAGATCCATCGTATGAGCTGAGGCTTGGCATCGGCCTTGCTCATCAGGTATCGAATCGCGGAGTGATCTGTGTACACGATCACATGAGACAAGACCAGATAGGGGCGAAATTTATCGAAGGCAAACACCACTGCAGGCAGCTCCTTCTCTGTGGTGGTGTAGTTCTCCTGGGCATCATTAAGGGTCTTCGAGGCGTAGTAGATAGGTCGGAAGTGTTGATCTCGCCTCTGCCCCAAAACAGCTCCAACAGCAAAGTCATTGGCGTCGCACATCAGCTCAAATGGTAGGGACCAGTCAGGAACAAATATGATAGGAGCTTGGGTGAGCTTCTCCTTCAAGGTTGTGAACGCCGTTGTGCAAGCATCAGTGAACTGGAAGGGGGCATCCTTCTCTAGAAGCTTAGTCAGGGGCAGGGCGATCTTCAAGAAATCCTTGATGAACCGCCTATAGAACCCTGCATGGCCAAGAAAACTCCGGATCCCCTTAATAGATGTAGGAGGAGGCAGCTTGCTGATAGTCTCGATCTTTGCTCTGTCCACCTCAATCTCCATCTTGGAGATCTTATGCCCAAGAACTATGCCTTCTCGAACCATGAAGTGACACTTCTCCCAACTCAGTGCCAGGTTCGTTTCTTCACACCGTTTATGAACAAGTTCCAGGTTATGGAGACAGTGAGAGAATGAGTCTCCATAAACCGAGAAATCGTCCATAAACACCTCCATAATCTCGCCGACCAGACGGTCAAAGATGGTGAGCATGCATCGCTGAAAAGTGGCCGGGGCATTGCATAGCCCGAATGGAATCCTCCGGTAGGCAAATGTGCCGAAGGGGCAGGTGAAAGTGGTCTTCGCCTGGTCCGCCGGTGCAATCGGGATCTGAAAGTACCCGGACATCCCATCCAAGAAACAGTAGAACTCGTGCCCCGCCAATCTCTCCAGCATCTGATCAATAAACGGCAGCGGGAAATGGTCCTTCCGAGTGGCGTCGTTGAGACGCCGATAGTCTATGCAAACATGGTACCCAGTCACCCTGCGCATCGGGATGAGCTCGTTCTTCTCGTTAGGTACCACGGTCATCCCACCCTTTTTGGGCACCACCTAGGTGGGACTGACCCACTCGCTGTCAGAAATGGCAAAGATAATCCCCACGTCCATCAGCTTCACGATCTCTGCCCGAACCACAGCCTCCAGTTTCGGTGTCAATCTCCTCTGCGGCTGCCTCACTGGCCGCATCTCATCCTCCAGCAGAATCCGGTGGGAGCAAAAGGAGGGGCTGATCCCCCGATGTCTGTGATCTTTCATGCTAAAGCTCGCTCGTACTGCTTCAGCAAGGCCACCAGTCTGATCTTCTGCTCGGGTGTGAGGGTTGAGCTGATGATGACTGGCAGCTTATTCCCCTCCCGGAAAAATGCATACTCCAAATGAGGAGGGAGGGGCTTAAGCTCCAGCTCTGGTGGTTCCTCCAAGGAGGTAGTGATGCGGGTGGAGGATGAGATCGGTTTAAACAGCCTGTCGCCCTCCAAGAAGGGGCCACTCTCCAATGCGGCCAACTACTCTGCCAGCTGCGGCTCCTGTGATGCCTGCTCACCTAGCAAAATACAACGCTCAAGAGCATCATCAGTACCCGCACTCGTGATGGCGAGTGCGGTCTCAAAATCGGTAAGCACATCACAGTAATCTATGTCATCATGCAAATGAGAATGTTTCCCATTGTCAGACACAGAGAAATTAGCCTGTTCATCACCAGCACGCAAGATCAATTTACCACTATGCACATCAATAAGCGCCTTGGTGGTGGCGAGAAACGGTCTACCCAAAATCAAAGGCACATCCACATCCTCATTTATATCCAAAATAACAAAATCAACAGGATATGTGAATGCACCCACATTAACAAGCAAGTCCTCGATGATACCCCTAGGATGCACGATAGAACGATCAGCTAACTGAATGCTCATCCTAGTAGCTCTAGGTTCACCTAGGTCTAGCTTCTTAAACAATTTATAGGGCATGACATTTATGCTAGCGCCTAGGTCCGCCAAGGACTTTCCTACATGCATGCTGCCAATAACAAGAGGGATAGTGAAACTCCCTGGGTCTTTGTGCTTCTCGGGCAGCTTGTTCTGCAGGATAGCAGAACACTCCTCGCTTAGCATCACTGTCGAAAGATCCCCAAGTTTCTTCTTGTTGGTGAGGAGGTCTTTCATGAACTTGGCATACTTGGGCATCTTCGACAGTGCCTCCACGAACGGCATGCTGATGTTGACCTGCTTCAACATTGCCATGAACTTGGCAAACTCTGTCTCCAGCTTGTCTTTATGAAGTCGAGTGGGGAAGGGCAGCTGGGGTGTATGCTCCTTAACCGCAGGCTGCGGCTTGGGAGCAGGTGCTTTGCTGCATTCCCCCACTTCTGCAGTATCAGCTGAAGGTGTTGAAGCAGGTAGTGGGTCGTCTCGCCCGGGCTGGGCAGGAGCAGCAGATATGGTCTTGCCACTCTTGGTGGTGATGGCGTCCAGCTGCTGGAGAGGGTCACGAGGGTTTGGAACAGTGGTGGCAGGCAGAGTCCCCGGTGCCCTGGTAGTGTTCTGGCGAGCTAAGCTACCAATCTGATTCTGTAGATCCTGCAGAATGGCACCTTGGTTTCTCTGGCCTGCCTCCAGTGAGGCTATGTTCTGATCCATCCTCGTGAAATTCGCCTGGCTGGTGGTCATGAATGCCTGCAAAATATTCTTCAGATCAGCCATTTGATTATCTGGAGCTACGGCTGCTGGAGGCTGAGCATACTAGCGTTGGGGCTGCTGGAATGGCTGCCCTTGCCTAGGCTGGTAGGGCTGCTGCTGTGGTGGTGGCCCCTGCCTAGCCTGGAAGGGCTGCCTCTGCTGAAAACCACCCGCTGGTGCTGGGAAACCAGGTGGTTTGGTGGTGTTGCTGCTCCAGGCGAAGTTGGGATGCTGGCGCCATCCTTCATTGTAGGTGTTGCTGTATGGGTCCAGGCGCCGAGCATTGGCGATGAAGTCCACCTGCTCTTGGGGAGTAGAGGACTCCCTCATAGACTGACAATCCTCCACCAGGTGATTCGGGCTCTCACACCACTGACACTGAGCTACTGGAGGCGTAGCTACACCTCGGCCCGGAAGGAGACTGTTGGGCTGCTTCAATGTCTGCACCAACTCAGCCACCTGCTGCTCTAACCCGGACCTGGCCTCCATAGCGTGCACACCCCGGTCCCGGGAATTTCTGCCTCTGTTGTTCTGCCCCCAGGAATGATCTCGGGCAGCCAAAGTACTAATCATCTGGTTCAGCTCGGGTGGAGTCTTAGTGAGAATATCCCCTCCTGGGCATAGAGACTCAATCACCCTCTGGCTGTCTGGAGTGAGGGCGCTGTAGAAGTTCCCCACTGTGAATGCATCGCTGAAGCCATGATGGGGACACTGCCAGAAGTATCCCATGTACCGCTCCCATGCATCACGAAGTGACTCATCTGGCTCTTGGCGGAAGTGAGTGATCTCCCGCTGAATCTCTGTGGTCTTCGATGCCGGATAGTACCTGTGCACGAACTTGTCTGCCAGATCGTCCCAAGAAGTGATGGACAGTAGGGGCTGGGTCTCCAACCACCTCTTAGAATTCCCCGCCAGAGAATGGGGGAAGAGGTGAAGGCGGATTGCGTCATCCGGGACACCGTTCAGCTTGAACCCGTTCGTCAGCTGTAGAAAACGGGAAAGATGTACCCGGGCCTCCTCATCCTTCAAGCCATGGAACTGGATAGAGGATGTAATGAGTTGAATCCAGCATGGCTTGATCTCGAAGTTGTTTGCTGGAATGGGCGGATAGAGGATGACCGGGCGGATGTCAGCAATCCGTGGAGTGTAGTAGTACTCCAAGGTGGGACCCGGTGGTGGCGGATGATGATGAACCACAGCTCCCTGGGGATTGGGGTCGTTCCCTAGGAGCTGGTTCGCCGGAGGTGGGTTGTGGTCGCCCTCCATCTCGTACTCGTCCTCGGATTCGCTGCTCAATTGGCCGTCTCTGTGCTCCACCGTAGCCAGTCTAGCTCGCTGTTGTCTCCGAAGTTGGTTGCAGGTGCGTTCAATCTCTGGATCCAACGGCAGTAAACCTCCCGACTGGCTACGGGTCATGCAATATCTGCACACAATCAAGCAATGCAAACTCGTGAAGGCACAAGTGGGAAAGAACAAACACTCAATGCGAAAATGAAAATGCTAAAGTAACAGAAATCACTTTTCTTCAACAACCTAGCCGTCCCCGGCAACGGCGCCAAAAACTTGACTCACTCCTACAGTCACTCAAGAAAATGGCCAAGTGAAACCACTTCCTAAAGCGTAGTATAGCGGGTTTGGGTTTTATTGTCAACCCGGGTCCTAGATGTGATGACTACTCGGTGAATTCTCGTTATCTAGCAGTGAACTTTTAGTGCAGATTCAAGCAAACAAAAAGACAAAGCAAGTAAAACAGTTGTTCAAGTCAAAAGAGGTCACCCGGATATGGTTCCCCCTAGACTGCAGTTAAGCCGGATTGTAATTTACCAAGTTCAGTTTTCATGAAAGTTATACTGCGGAAGGTTCTTAAATAGTCTGAAGTCTCGACTAAAGGTCTTCAGACCCTCTCAATCTGAGTCTCTAGCGGGCGACTAACCTCCACCGGAGTAAACAGATTGAGGCCCTAACGAACCAAACCTCCACTACCGAATTGAATTCGGTACAGAATAGCGAATTGGCTCCTCGACTAAAGTCACCAATTCGCTACCTTCAATTAAGGATACTCTATCAACCTAGGCAGATATTCTCATTCTAGGTCAAAGCAGAAAAACAGGAATTTGATCAAGATTCAAGTCATTCAATCATTCAAACCTCAATCGAATATAATCAATTCACAAATTCTGTACTTGGGTTCATACAATCAGACCTAGCATACAAATCTAGGGTTCCCCATACCCAGATGAATGGGGAAACTACTCCATAGAGAAAGAAGCAAAAGCAGATTCAGACGCGGAAATCATACTGTGAAGATGGATTTCTGCTCCTGGACGTTTAATCGACACTTCTCCAAGCTCAAGCCGGGCTCCAATGGTGATGAAGATTGAGCTATGGCACTTGGGAACTCTGGTTCGTCGCTTTCTCTCTCTAGGAATCGCTTTTTCTCTCAAAAACTCGGAACCCTTGAATGTTGGCCTTCCTTTCCCTTAAATCTGCTGCCTGATCGCGATACCCGGTCGGGTATTTTGGATCTCGACCGGGTATGCTCAAAACGCGCCGCTTCAGCGAAGGGAAAATCCCCGGTCATGACCAATAATCCCCGACCGGGGATTTAAGCCTCTTGCCCGGGGCCCCTTCTGTTTCTCACGGACGCCCAAAGTGGCAAATACCCGACCATGGCCAGAAAATACCCGGTCGGGTATTCCTGCCTTTGGCTGGGTATTTTGGCTCTCCAGCACACTCCAAGCCTTACTTGCTCCTTTCGACCCAAATCTCGTTCCTTTGCCTCGATTCCACCGCCAAGTCCTGAAATATGACACAAACGTACAACCTCGCGTGAAATCGGCTTAAAACACGAGAATCCACATCTCAAACGGCTTCAGAAAAGGGGTGAAAACATGTGTAATTATCGGTCTATCACTGCACATCTCCATGGCCATCGCGATTGGCTATTCTTAAGGGCCTTCACCATCATCTGACAGTCAGTTTGTACAGTACAAACCGATCCATATTCTTGAGCTAATTTAATTCCTTCCAAGAGAGCATTTGCTTCCGTTTCAATCAGGGTGGAACAAAGAAGATTTTCAGCTCTCCCATCATACAATTGTCCATGGTGGTTAACAGCAACAACACCATATGCCACCAACTGGGAGTCGCTAAAAAACGACCCATCACATTGAATCACTATCGAGTGATCACTTGGCGTGGGATTCGTAGTAGGGTGGGATCCCCTGAGCTGATTGGGTCCATCTGAACCTTGAGGTGGGGGCCTCGGGCAAGCATTCCATTTCGTAAGTTCTCTGTATGTTTGCAGACATACATTAGGGGGCCAAGGGATTCTATTCTTGAAAGTGCACTCGTTCTTGGCCTTCCAAATGTTCCAATAAAGATAGATAATATGAGTAAGCGAGTTCTGAAGAATGGTATCCTTGAGGAAGCAGAACCAGTCAAAGAAAGAGGTGCCTTGTGGAGGAATCGAAAGGGAAGGGAAAATGCTAGACCAAGCTTCTCTCGCATGCGGGCAGTCGAAAAGGCAGTGGTTAAGGGACTCGAAAGGATCATGACACACTTGGCGAATCGGGTTCGGGGCACATTTACGTTGGAAGAGTCTAGCTTTCGTTGCCAACCCATTTCTGGAACATCTCCATATAAAGAACTTAAGCTTGGGCGGGATGTTCAGCCCCCAGATCCACTTCCACCTCTCTTCACTTCCAGTTGACTGGAAATTAGTGTTGATTTTATGAACTGCGTGGTAGACCGTCTTGACCGAGAAATCTCCCTCTCTAGTGAGGCTCCAAGCCCAAAAGTCATCAGTACCCTCCTCCCCAATTGGGACCTTAAGGATAGCTTCCACTTCTTCCCTCGTCACATTGCCATGCAGCAAATCCAAATTCCAGCTCCTATTAATTGGTCTATCCATTCCTTGACCTTCAGGTTCTGCTGGGGGCCGCTTCAACAAAGTTCTGCATGCTCGGAATCCATGGATCTTGGCCAAACCATGTATCCTCCCCTGACCCGATTACTCTAATAGCACCCATTTTGATAACTTTTTTAGCCTCCCACATACTCGCCCAGATCCATGATGCTCTACTTCCTTTCTTTGACTGCATGAAATCTCCTCTCGGGGAGTACAGCCCCTTTAGGAGCCTACACCATAGGGCATCAGGGGAATTAAGGATTCTCCACGCTTGTTTCGCCAACAGGGCCAAGTTGAAATCTTTAAAGCTCCTGAACCCCAAACCCCCTTCAGATTTTGGGGCACAGAGAATCTCGTTCCTACACCAGTGCATTGTGCTTTTTGCATTGACCCTGACCAGAAGAAGTTGGTGAGGAGGGAATCCATCTTCCTGGTGAGGTTAACCGGAAGGTTAAAGAGGTACATGATGTAGGAAGGAATAGCTTGGATAACTTCTTTGAGCAGCACTTCTTTTCCACCATGGGAAAGGAGGAGGCTCTTCCATGCTTCCCCCATCATTCTCGTACCTAAGAGGACAACGCCCCTCTTTCTCGCTTTCATAAATAGCAGCATTGAAGTCACCAACTATGACCCAGTTATCTTCCCTACTACTCCGAAGAGAGCTCAAGTGCTCCCAAAAATCCCTTCTACTCACAGCTGTAGAGGGTGCATGAACAAAGGTACAAAAAAAAACTTCCTACCCATATCAATACTACAATCCATATAGTAGATATCACTACTCAAAATATTAATACTAATACCCGATTTCCACCAAAGCGCAAAACCCCTTGAAGAGTTGACCGGTTCCACATACTCTTTATTGGGGAAAACTTTGAGACTTCTTCTTTGCTCCTCCATGAATGATTCATTTTTGCTAGTTTCCATGAGGAAGACAATCGAAGGGCCTAAACGTCTACAGAGACGTTTCGCATAACTTCTTGTAAGGGTTGGGCCAAAACCCCTACAGTTCCAACTCACGATACTCATTCTTGAAGAGGTGGCTTCTGGCGAACCACCGCTGCCTTATTCTTCTTCCCTCGACCCTCTTGATTGTTTTCATTCTGATTCCCCTTTGAGGTGTTAGGGTGTAGAGACTTGAACTTCATATTTTTCTTTTTGGTGCCCTCCCCATGCCCTCTCACTTCAAACCCACCTGCTAGCCCAAATTGAAAGGCCTCAGCTTCACCCAATTCGGCCTTGGGCCTTGCTTCCCCAATCAGGCCCCCACCCAGGCCCATCCCCTTCCTCTTCTTTTGTTTGCGGCCCAATCCCTCCTCCCTTTCATCATTCATGTGCTGATACTCAGCACTCAAATTTAGGCCTGCTAGGCTATGGCTTTGGGATGGGATTACCATCTGGGCTGGGTTGGCCCAAGTGAGAGAGTAGTCTCCACTGTTGGCCGCCCCATCCCTTGAGTGCTCCGCTCCTCTTCCAGCCGCAAACCCCTCTCCGTCACCGCCACCACCCTATCCATCTCCACCCCCAAATTCGTTGCTCCCATCTCCTCTCGGTATCTTCCCCTCCCTCTTCCCTCCGACTCTTGCACTTCCTCCCCCTGGATTATTTGCTCCATTCTCCTTACTGTGAATCCTGGGGGAATTAACATATTCCCTTCAGAACTCCCTCCCTCTGCTGCTGACATCGCACCTCCCTCTTCTTCCCTCCATCTCCCCTGGCTTCCCGAGCTAGCTCTCTCCCTTCTTGCCATCGCCTCTTCTTCTTCCCTCCATCTCCCCAGGCTTCCGGAGCTCGTCCTTTCCCTTCCCGCCGATGAGCCTTGCGAGCTTCCCCCCTCCCTGCTACTTCTGTAACTGGCCTCCTGATTCCTGTGAGGTGAGTCAATTCCCGCTTTTAGCGACGAATTGTATACCTCAGACAGGTAAGCGATTCCATTCCTCTTCCTCTCTTCGTTCATTCTCCAGCAAGTCGGCCAATTGTGGCCAACTCTCCCGCAGAAATAGCACAATTCCACCAGCCTCTCATATTTGAAGTCGATGACGTCGCAGTGCTCTTCTCCCGTGATTTCATCTGTGAACGGAAAATCGAATCCGATCGGGACTGGTTCTCTTAGATCGACCTCCACCAGAATCCTCAAGAATTTTCTGTACCCGGAGAACTCCAAGCTTGCTCTGTCCAGGTCGAGAAACCCCGGGAAGTAGTGAGTTCCGATCGCCACCATATTCTGTTCGTTCCTTTGATTTTGATGCATACCATGAATCTGCACCCACATAGCCACCCTCTCCATTGGAACTTCTTCTGGTTTGCCCCTTCCATTGTACTTCTCCACTGCCGTTAGCGTGTTTGACAGGCTCCAAGGTCTTTCCCTCCATATCTTCTCCCTGGTTTCTTCATTACTGAAGGTGAATATGAAGAGGTTTTGTGTCTCAGTAGGTTGGACATTTACCTCTCCATATCCCCCCCAAGCATATCGTGCCGCACCCGCTGCCTTTGCTAGAGCAACTCTGCTCTCGGTCAACATCATCCCCAGCATCATTGAAATCCCTCTGCCACCAGTAGAAGTGAGGATTGGCCGATCGGCTCTGCTTCTTGATGATGGATGGGCAAGTCTGCCTTCCTCTCTGGCTCTGCTGGGTCCTTTGTTGTTGTTGTTGTTGTTGTTGTCCATGGTGAATGGCTGGGTTTTTTCACTCTCTGTTCTGTTTTTGTTGTTTGCAGGGGAAAACAGAGTAGGTTTTGAACGGTGGAGAAGTCTGGGTTTGGGAGCTTTCTTGTAGGCAGATGGCCTTCTCCTCTCCTTCTTGCCTTCTTTAAAGCCTTCTCCAGGCAGCCTGCCATTAACTTCATCTAGCTGGAAGTAGATTTGTATCTTGTCAATGCATTCATTATTCCTTTGTTGACTGCTCTTACCCCTGCTCTGCTTTTCTGTTTCTGTTACAGCTGCACTTGGCTCAAGATTTCCGCCCTTCCTCTTCCTATTGATGGTGTCTACTGCTGGGTAATCTTCAGTAGCTCTTCTATTCCCTCGTACTTCACTTCTACTCTTCTCCCTTCTCTGACATCTGAAGGTCGGTTTCCACCAGTCTGGCGGTTTCCAAATCCCTCTTCTCTTTATAACTTCTGCGTACCTTCCCCTGCCTTGTCCTGTCTCTGCCCGAATCTCCCCTGTTGTTGATGTGCTGAGCCTACCTCCCTCTTTCTTTTCCTCCAGATCTTTGCGATCTATCCATGGTGGTTGCGAAGCGTTAATGACGCTCTCGGGTTGCGCAGGAGCAGTCCCAACGTCGGGGACGGAAAAAGAACCGTTGGGTTCAGAGGAAAGTTCCGTTAGAGAGAGAAGAGAGAGACATGCTTTTTCTATTCGCGTCGATCGTTCGTTGGAAGTTGGATTCGGATAACTTGGAGAGCCTGCTTGCTTGCTAAGCCCCGGAGACGTGCTGGCGTAGAATATATATATTCCAATTTCCAAGTCTTCGATGGAGCTAAAAATGAAGGCCACCCACCTTCCATTTAAATCAGAGGGAACGTTTCATGGAAATTAATGAGGCAATGCAATGCTTCATGAAATGAAATGGAGTTTAATTTGATAATGGATACGGTTGGCGGGTTTTGCTTCACGAAGATAAACGTCGCTTCCCAGTAGGGAAGACGTTCGGTATTCAACCATATAACGCAACTCATTCTCGAAGGACGAAGGGGCTGATCGTTGCTGAGGAGATGCCCGGAGCAGCTGCGCTGCTGACTCGAGGAACAAATTGCCGGGGGAACCGGAATGTCTCTGGTCTAGTGATTCTGTTTTAGTTAGGGTTTTTATTTTTTATTATTTAATGAATGGATTTGGAGTAAGATACCACCGGGGAATTATGCGCCGGGGAATCGAGTAGATACTGCTGGGGAATTGAGCAACTAGCGCCTAGTGGCGTTCGTTTCCCAGGGTTGGGCCCTGGATTGGTGAAAGGGCCCCAGTTCCACAAGCTAAGGAGTGTAGGGTTTGGTATCCTGAATCCTGAAGAAACTCGGCATCTGATTTCAAGATTGGCTCATCTCCGCAACCTGCCATTCTCGCCCGCTTGGTCTTCTGCTAAGCTTAGAGTTAAAGGGAAATCAAGCGTCATCTCCTTAGCTTGCCTGGAATTGCTGAGGTGAGCAGAGACGGCGCTCTTCCTTTGTACTCTATCTCTACTTTCACCAGGTGTGTGATTCTCCATAGCTTTGTCTCTCTTGGGTCATGCCCGCTCTTGTTCGGTATCACTGTCCTTTCGTTGCTCAACATGGGTGTCAGGATGGTCGAGACAGGGGTCTTACTAAATCCTCCAAGCTCCAGCAGTTCAGAGAACGACATTGTCGCGATGAAGCTATGGCTCTTACACGCCAGACTCTCTCTGATAGTTTGCCGGTGTTTTCTAATGCTGAAACGACTCTAAAGCGGATGGGGGTTAGCTTTGTGGGGTTTGCCTCCATACTCACTCTTTCCGTTCTAAATGTCGCCATGTTGGGGATACTATTATGGAGCCTCCTGATTGCGGTGACGGCCTTGTTCATTTTATTATTTATGATATTCCCAGACCTCCAGCTCCGTCTTCGTCGGTTATGTCATCTGATGCTGGGGTGGAGCCTGTGGGTTGGCCTATCTCTTCGCTTGATCGTTTATTCTCAATGGGTCTCGCACTTAGAAATCTATTCCTCCTAAGTGTCGTCTTGGGTTCGCACGGGCTCTAAAAGGCGCTTTGGATGCTGTGGGTGTTTCTCCTGGTGACCTCTCTTGCTGGATCCGCTTACTTGTCTCTTGCTGGGTGTTTCTCCGAGGCACGGCCTATATATTCGGCCAGCACGGCCAATCTGGTCAGAATTTTCAATTTCCTCGCCGGAATCCTCTGTCCTCGCCGGAAAACCGCGACAAAACCCCCCTTTTTCGATTTTTTCGGCCACTTTGGGTCATTTTTTCACCAAATCAACAAAAGACCCACCCTTTCTACACCCAAAGCGGCCTATCCCTCCATTTTGAGCGAATTTGGACGAAGTTTTTGTCGCCGGAGGCGATTTACGGCGAGACTCCGACGAGCCCTTCCGGCCACTTTTTCAGCGTTTCGTCGCTTCCATCGCCTTTCCCTCATCATCCCCTACACCTCTACTTGAGTCTCGAGGTTCGATTTTGCCCTTAACTATGTTAATTGTGGAGAATTGAGTGTGTAGGAAGCATGTTAGAGAACCTTATTGAATCTTGTGTTTTTGTGCAATTGATTGAGGGGAATGCATAGAATGTGTTTGAATTGTGTTGGGCAAATTCCCCCTTGCTTGTTTGAGCCCTTGTGTGCAAGAATTTTGCCAATTTCATGCTTAACTTAATAGTGCACACAAGGTGTTCGATGACATGCCTGTCTTTCATGCCATGTTGTGGCCACCGGTTGGGGCCCTTATTGATGTAGTTTGAGGATGTTTTTGCTATGGATGTGAACCTTAAGTTTCCTATTTTCTTGTGAATGTGCACCCCCACTCGGATTATGCTTGATTTATCGATTTTTTGACCCCCGAAGTATGGATGAAACCATGGTTAGGCTGTTTTTCTGTTCTTAAGTGTGGGGGTGTGATTGACATTTTCTTTGGCTCTTTTGGTTCCACTTTGGGTTACTCTTTTGCAAGACAATGTCGAAACCGGACCTCAAGCACCCGTTCATCCGGGATCTACGGAGAAGCCCCCACGAGGCTGGCTTCAAGGAGGTCCTGGCCACCCCGTTTGGGCAACACCATTGCTGGTCCAAACGGGAGTTCAGGACATTGAACTGCTACGAGCAACTTTCTGCCGCCCTCGCCAACCGCACATGGCGCCGTCTGCTCACCTTCTGCGAGAAGGTCTATTATGAGCCCGTCCTGGAGTTCTACACGACCTTCCGGCACAATAGACGAATGATTGGAAAGACGGTACAGCCGTCAGATTCCGGCTAGGAGGTGCCCCCCCCCGGTCGATGAGCTACCATGAGCTGGCCGAGGCTCTCGACCTCGACCTGGATGACAGTGCGGACAACGTCACCGAGGTTAACGACCCGCTGGAGGTGGACTTTCTGAGGCTGTACACCCGCCTGGCTCAGCCAGGCCAGAGGAAACCCTTCCGGGCCGGGAGGACGAAGGCATCTACCCTGCTAGTCGAGAACCGCCTTCTCCACCACCTGCTGGCAAAGTCCTACACCCCAGCGGCTGATAGTGCCAGCGCCATCACCAAGAGGGCCATGTACCTCATCTCTTCGATGCGCCAGTACGACCATCCTCTCCACTTGGGATCGGTGGTGGCTAGGACCTTTGAGAAGACTGCCACGGAACTGAAGAGCCTCCACTGCGCCCCCCTCATCACCCGCCTGGCCACCTACTTTGGGCTCTCACTGCAGGGGTGCAACCAGGAGGGGGACACCCTCATTTTTGGTAGGAAGACGATCGGTAAGATGCAGCTTCTGCGAGAGAGGAACGGGGTTCTATGGGTCGATGGGTTTCCAGAACCTCAGATCCCCGCGGAGCCCGAGCCAGAGGACCAGCCAGAGGGCCAGGAGGAGGAGGCAGGTGAGGATATTCACCCAGAGGATGTGGATGCTGCTGCTGATAATCCACCACAGACAGACTTCCATTACGGGGGTAGCAGCTCCGCTTTCCCGGGCCAGGATTACTTTTCCTCCCAGTTCGAGCAGCTGCGGATCCAGAACCAGCAGATCCTCGACCAGCAGCTGCAGTTCCATCAGCAGTACGCGGAGCACCAGGCCGCGTACCAGCGCAGGATGGATGCTTATGATGAGCGTCTGGACATGCTCCAGACACAGCAGGGAGTGACTCTCGCCCACATCGAGTGGGAGAAGCGTCGTTCAAAGCGCATGCAGGAGGTTCAGCAGCACCTGCTCCAGCTGCTCCTGGGCGAGCAGCCCGTCTGGAGGACTCCCTGGGATGACTCCCCCCTTCCTCATGCCCCAGCTGACGGTGATGATGGTGCTGATGGCGCTGCTGGTACTGACGCCTTCATGGCCTATATCGACATCGACTTTGATGATCTTGGCGACGAGTAGGCTGTACTCGTTGCCCGTCTCAGTGTGTTTTCTTTTTCATTTTAGACTTTTGTGTGTTTGCTCCATGTGTGAGGAGCTTGAACTTAGTGTCGTTTGTTTTTGTTTTTGGTTTTCCTTTGTGGTTTGTTTCTGATGTAGCCGTCTGGGCTAACACTCATCCCTAACGCACAGTGTGCTAGTGTGTTTCTGGTGTTCGATTTGTGCAGCATTGTCCACTCTCCCGTTTGTTTCTCGCTGACTGGTCCACTTCCAGTCCCCCAGCAGTGTTTCAATCCGGTAACATTTTTCCCCTTATCTTTCCCTCTACTCCATTGAGGGCAATGTCGTGCTTAAGTGTGGGGGGGTGCTTTGTATCAGTTGGAATATATATTTGGGTGCTTGGAGCCTAGTCCGCTGTCCGAATCTTACGATTTGAGGGCTCCAAGTACTGCTGTTTGATCATATTGGCACTGTGTTTTGATGGATGAATTGATTGGTTTTCGGATTAATGCATGACAACTTGTTTGCGACTAGGACAACCTATGATGAGGACTGAGATGTGCACTAGAACGATGTAGGGGTTCAGTTTTTCAACTGTTTGCTTGCCAACTGTGACTTGATCTGATTACTTGTTCTTGACAGTCGTTTATGCATCTAGTTCAGGGTATCAGAATGTGAGATAGAGCATATAGGTAGCCATGTGAGATTTGAGCCTGCTCGTTTCTTTCTTGTGCGATAGATCCCTCTTCCATGATGTGTAGCATTCACGTTGTCACTAGCTAAGATGATGGGGGCATAGGATTAGCCCACGCCCAAAACTGACTGTCCTGATGTGTCATATCCCCTAGTCAGCCCCTTTGAGCCGTGTGTTATCTCTTCTTTTGGTCTATAACGGAAAAAAAATCACCCTTGTTGCATCTTTTAGAAGGTTCCACAGAGTGGTTTCTACATATTCTCTGCTGTTTCTGCTAAAGTTTATGTGAGTGTTGGAGGTAGTGCTTAAAAGTTGGGCAAATGTTCGAAATATGTGCAGAAGTGGTGGCTCTCTTAAGAAATGAAAAGAAAAATGAAAGAAAAACAAAGAAAAATTGAAAGCAAAAGAGAGCCACTACCAAAAATCTGAGTAATGCCCATTAAGTAGTGTTTCTTAGCAGTCTGGCTTGGAAATGCTGATGTTTATGCCTCCTTCGCTCTTGTGCTCTTGAGACGTTGAGTATTGCAGAATAGCAGAAAAGGAATACCGGTTTGTTTGACTGTGATTGTGTGGGTTTGGAAATGTGGAACCTTTTGCTATGAATACTTCCACCACCTAAAAGGCCTTTTCCCCATGTCCAAGACGCCAGTCATTTGAACCTGTGTCTAAGACCTCCGGATTAGTTAGTGGTGACACCCCATATGTGAACTCTAGCATTTAGAGGCTGCCATCATGGTGAAGAGATGTTAGGGATTGAGAGAAATAGCATGCGCATTTTTCGCATTAAATTGTCCTGACCCCACTGGTCGAGAGTGAGTGATTCATTTTCATATTCTTTACACTCTTGTACCCCGGTAAGGACCTAGATTGCTCGGTCTCTATTCTGATGTCTTGAGTTGGATGCATGAGTTGACTGTTTTGAGTAAGTGGTTGAATCAAGTCTAGGTTGGCTGGTGAACAGAAGGGAGACTCTTCCTTTACTCGATTTGCTGCACTCGAATGTCCTTTGTGGTGGTTGTCCAGGTTGTTATTGAGGTTGTTCATGTGTTGATGTTTGAAAACCAGTACGATTCACGTGTTCGGTGCCTTTATGACTTGTCCCCAAATGTTGGTTGATTGAAATATGTAAGCTTACCTGGTGTCTGACTTGGTTTGCTTGGGGACAAGCAAACGGTTAAGTGTGGGGGAGTTTGATAGACCGTTATTTACACATGTTTTTACCCCCGTTCTTACACCGTTTGAGGCGTTGATTCTCGTGTTTTAGGCCGATTTCACGCTAGGTTGTGCTTGTTTGTGATATTTCAGGTCCTAGTACGTGAATGGAGGCTTGGGAGCGAGTCTGGGGTCGATTGGACGAAGATCGGACGCTTGGCGAGGTGTCAAGGAAGCCGCACGGGCAGACCGGAGCATCACACGGCCGTGCAAAGTGCAATTGTGGCCGTGTGATATTTGCCGAGGCCAAACACGGGCAGACTGGAATTTCCACACGGCCGTGCACCCTGGCCGTGTGAGAAGCCTGAAGATCGAACTAAACCATACGCTGCGTTTTAAGCCGCACGGCCAAGTGGGTGAGTCACACGGCCGTGTGGCCTGGCCGTGCGAGTCGGAGAATTCTGGTTTTTGAGCCAATTCCGAGCCAAAAAGTGGGAGAATCGTATTTTCAGAGCAGAAACAGAGCCCTAGAGAGAGAAAGTACAAAGAACACATCCTATAAGCTATCTTAGAGCTGGGTTTCATCGAATCGAGCTTGGAGGTCGTCATAGGAGTGGAAATCATCATCCCGGAGCAGATTTTCCTCATCGTTATGAGTATGACTAATCCGATTACTGTTTTATCTTCTCTCTCTATGGAGTAGAACCCTTCTCTCACTTGGGTATGAAGAACCCTAGTTCCTTGTGTTAGGGATTTGATTGTAATGACTTGGGATGATATTACTGTTTGATTTTAATCGAATGATGCATGTTTATTGAATTGATTGGAGTCTGATCAGCTTTTCTCGATTTCTGCTGCAACCTGAGATAGATAGAATCTGATTAGGTTGTTAGAGCCTCTTCATTCGATAGTAGGAGATTGGCTATACGAGAGTTAGCCAGTTTACTGCTTTGTACTGGAATTCAATTCCAGTAGTGGAGTTCTGTGTTCATAGCCTCAGCTTTCTATCCCGGTGAAGACTAGTCGTCTTCCGGGTAGTTAGACTGAGAGGGCTTGGTCAGCTTAAGAGATTCCAAGCTACTGTCGGAACTTCCGCAGTCTAATCAACAGTGAATCAACCCAGGGTAATTACAATTGGACCTTATCAAGGGGCTAGGGGGACTCAATCCCGAGTGACTCTTTCCTGACTTTGAAAACCGAACGATTTACTGCTTTCTTACTGCTTTTGCTTTTAAACAACAATCACTCGAATTAGTTTGCTAGATAATAGAGAATCACGGAGTAAGCAGTAGATCTAGACCCCGGGTTGATAATATAACTTGCCTGTTACTGCATTCCCGGACTGCGATTACACTTGGTCGCAGTTTGGTGTTGTGTTTTGGCGTGTCAATCGGCCTAAGGTAGTAGATATGGTACTCACACGAGAGTTTGTGCTGGCGCAGTAGTAAGCTAGTAGCGTTCATTCATCCCCGTATACTCTTATCTATGCAATGAAGAACTAGCATGCTTGCCTCATTGATTCATCCATCATATTGCATTAGGTTTGAGTAGGTTTGCTTGGGGATAAGCAAACGCCTAAGCGTGGGGGAGTTTGATATCACCAAAATCGGTGTTATTTACCCTCCATCTTCGGGTATATTTTGTGCCGATTCATGTGCTTAAGCGTTTAAATATTGTCAAATACATCGCTATTTCGTTCCTATTTGATTTTGATGCGATAATAGGGTGTATTAGTCAATATGTCAGAATTAGGTACAAAACAAGGTCACAAGTGTAGAAAAGGGGCAAGGATCAAAGATCGTGGCCTAGAAACCAAAGGTCACGGCCGCGATCTCCAGTCGTGAAGACTCGCTAAAGATCGCGACCCGGAAGCCCAAGATCGTGACCGCGATCGTGAAGGCCCAGAGCGCGAACTTTGCGAAGAAGGATCCTTGGATAAGCATAGAGTTTCCCCAGTCGCGTCACGGCCAACGTTCAACTTGCCCATGAGGAAGATCACAGTTGCGACTCAAGGATCGCGATCGCGAAGTCAGCCCGCGATCTTCACCCTTTAGAAGGTCATGATGACGTCGTCTTGAGATCGCAGCCTATCATCGGAAGATCTCGCCCGCGATTTCCCAGCCTCAGGCCGCGAACTTCCCCGAGTCTAGAATGCTTATGAATAAAAGACCCATTTCCCCATTTTAAGAGAGTTGATTTTGGGTGAAATTTTTGGATCTATAGAGAGAAGAGAGAGAAGCTGAAGGGAGAAGAAGAGAGACGAAGAGGAGCTAGGAGCAAGGAGGATCTTTCCCAACTTCAAGTCTTCTTCTATTTCTACCATGTATCTTCTTCCCTCCTTTATGGAGTAGTCTTCTAAGGTACTAGGGGTTCTAAACCCCAAACCCTAGTTTTAGGGTTTATTATGTATGTATGGATATTTTAGGGTTTGAATGAATGAATGTGTTTGTCTAGAAGATTCTTAATGCCACTCTTTCCTAAATGATGACGCTTGGGCAACTGGCCTCAATCTTTCCTCTTAGCCTGCTTTATGCTACCGCGCTGAGTATGGAGTTTTCGGGGTTAAACGGGTATGCGCCATCTGGCGAGTTTATATTAGAAGAGTGAATGAGGGCCTATAGTGGTCGAGGCGACCAAACCCCTGCTATGGGTAGCCTTCTTAGATGAAACTCGGAATGAAACCTCGGTGTGGACGGTGGATATTGTCCATTTAAATGAGCCAAAAGCTTAATGCCCCAGATACGATAGCCTAGATCAAGGTGACTAAAACATGGGTTTAGGGGAGGCGTACTCAGAGGCGTGTGGATAACGACGAAGGCCCACAGAAAAGAGCTGACCTACCACATTCAATAACCCTAGGTATCTATACATTCATAGTATCCCTAAGCTAGGGGGAGGATTAGTTCCCCCAAGTACCTGCTTTTAGCTTTGATCAATCTCTAGTCTAGTGTTTCCTCATATCCTCCACTCAAAATCTAAAAAACCGATTGCCCAATTAACAACAAGGTGGGAAGTAGGCTAGGTTACTAGGACCCGAGTATAATACGACCTTGATTACCACTATACGAAAATGCCCTCCTAGATTAATATTGGCTTAGGATGGGATAGTTGTTGACGTGCACACCACTAACAATAACATGCACAAATTCAAGTGATCAGTCTCGAATTCTCCATCCTCAGGCTCGGACGCGTACTCACCATTCTCTATCAAGATCATCCTTTTCTTGTTTGGGCATTCGTTAGCCACATGACGTCAACCTTGACACCTATAACACACAATGGAACTCGAACGTGTGCTAGTAGTTGCCTTTTCTCCATTGTTGGTGGTATTCACTTTTGGTGCTGGCTTGGGATCCTCCTTCACTAATGGGGTTCGTGGTTCACTTGAAGAAGCTCCAGTTGAAGGGGTGGACCTTCTTGCAAAGCCTCCCTTCTGCTGCTTCTCCACCTTAGTAGCCATTTGCACCAGATCGTCAATCTCCACCACTTGCTTGATCTCCCAGCTGAGACCATTATGAAATTGAGCCATTGATGCTTCCCTATCTTCAATGATGTGATCTCAAATCATCAGGGTCTCCGTCTCCTTGAAGTAGTCATCCACGCGCTTCGCGTCTTGCCTCAATAAATGGAGAGCTTGGTGAAGCTCACGTTGATGATGAATGGGCATGAATCTCTTTGTCATGATAGTTTTCATTTGTTGCCACTTTGCCATGGGTTCCTCCTCATGCCTTCTCATCGTGCCATATAACTAATCCACCAAATAGCATAGTCAGAGAGCTCAAGAGCAACAATTGTTACCTTCTTTCATTCGGAGTTGTTGTGAAACTCGAACCAGTACTCCATATTTCTCTCCCAGTCGAGGTAAGCTTCAGGATCACTATGCCCTTGGAATAATGGTACTTTCACCTTCTCCCCTCATGTCATCGTTCATATGTTGGGAAAACTTGTTTTCCTCGTACTCCTCATATTCATGAGGTTCGAGATCTCTACAAGCTTGGAATGGTGGTCTCCCTCCTCGGCCTCTACCTCCTCTTCCTTGCAACGGCTGATAGTCATTAGCACCTAGAGGTCGACCATGTCTCCCTTGTGGTGATGGTAGTTCCTCGTCGTCGTCATTATGAACAGTGGCGTAGCCAGAATTTTATTCAAGGAGGTGCAATAAAAAAATTACATATGCGGTCTCGTGTTTTATACTGTGAAATTATTCTATTACTATATGAATCGGCCAAACTATCAAGATTTCCCACTTAATATAACCCACGAATAACCATTCACAATTTTAGTTCACTAAATGCGAAGGTTTATCAATCGTTTCATAGCATAAAATGTTATCAACTTGTGCATTGACAGATGATAGTAGCAAATCAAATCTATTTTCACAATCAAATACATTGATATGAATTTTCATGTAAAAATTAATAGATGAAATTAATTTATTAGTTTGTGATGATTTAACGGTAGAATATTTGACGATTGACATTGAAATTTAGGATTTAAATATCATCATCAACTAACTAATGCTACTAATATTTTGTACTTTCTCCAAATTTAAGGGGGTGCCATGGCACCCCCTTATTATACTCCAGCTACGCACCTGATTATGGATGTTGATAGCTTGAGCCATCTCGTTAAGGCAATTGTGTAGCTGGTCTTGTTGAGTCTACATCATTTGTGTGAGATGAGCAAGTAGCGCTTACATTGTAGCACTAGGGATTCCATCCACGTTCTCAATGGCCACGGCCTCATCTTGCATCGCACGAGTGTCAACTTGCTTTCCTTCCATGATGCTCAAACTCAAATAAGATGTTACCTGTCAATGCTTAAAAGTTTCAGAATAATGGTACGATAAAGACCTCACCAAAATCACTCCCTTACGTGTTTCACTCAATGAAACACTCTTTTTCTTACCACTCATGTTTCACTCCAAGAACGATTGGCTTTTACCCGATAATGACCTCACAAAGCCTCTTTTCACTCGCTCTCTTGAATTCCTAGGTTGGGTGTTCTGGGACGATGGAAAATTGTTTTCATTTTTCATATTTTCATAGTTGCGAAAATGAGGTGGAAATTGTAAAAGTTTAAAATTATTTATTTTTTATTTTTAATTGTCACATCACTTATTTAACGGTTAACTACCAGAGTTGACTGACACATCAGCTAAACTTAACGGAAACTAACAGAAAATGAGCAAACTTGAACATTAGAACTAATTTTAGTGACCATGGGTAGAATAACATAATTTTAGTGAACAAATGTGAAATATTTTAGTACTTCCAGTGACCTTGCAATTCAAAGTTCAAATTCAATTCCTTGCCAACTAATAATAACTAGCCAGCCTTGCTAATGCTAACTAAAATCGGGTCTTGCGGAATGCTAAGATGCTAGAATCCGAACAGCTTGGACTATTAATTTCACATTTTGACTGCAAAAAATGTAGTAGCTGCGAGTTCAGCTTTACAGTCTTGACATCGAGTGTCATCCAATTCCTCTTAAATACCGACCTGGGCAAAACCCGTTTCTCAATCATCCGAAGTTCATTCCTATCAAACAACATTCAGCTATTCGAGAAGCCACAACCCTAGCTAATTGCTCTCACCCTACACAGATCGATCCCTTTCTTCACCGGAAAAGAAGAGAAAAAATGGTGGCGACAAGTAAATCCACGCTCCGAGTTTGTTGCATATCGGCGACCATCATCGTCCTCGTCACTATAGCAGTTTTAGTGACGCTGGCGTTGACCGTATTCAAGCCACGAGATCCCGACGTCGTTCTCTACCCGGTCGGCCTGTCCAAACTCCAGGTTGACGACTTCATTTCCCAGGACAGCGTGACGAGCGAAATGGTGATGAGCATTCGCAACAGGAACTACGCCAGCTTCGAGTTTGCAAACGCGACGAGCCACATCAAATACGACGGGAAGCTCGTGGGTCGGGTTCCGATCGTACAAGGCACCGTCCCGGCCAGGTCCACGTTCAACATCACGGCTCCGGCCGTTTTGAGGGCGAAGAGGCTGAGGGAGAATCCGAATGCGATCAACGATATCGTCGGCGGCAGTCTGAACCTCACGGCGACGGTGACTATGCATGGGAAGATGTCGATGTTGAACCGCTTGATCAAAAAGCGGGGCTCCGTCTACACCGAATGTCACATGACGATTTATATCAGTGAGGTCCCCATTCGCGGCGAATCTTGGTGCTGGGCTAAGCTCGAGATGTAATTTATGGCTCGTTGATTTGCGGATCCGAAATGTATTCTTTTAGTAAATAATAATATAAACTTATGGACGTATACAATTACCATTTGACTGAAATTAAATAAATATTTGGAAAGTTGTGTCTCTAGCCAAGCTGATAGTTGTTGCTGATGACTTGTGATTGCACAGAAATATCTATTCGTTTTTTTTTTTTAAATTTATTCGTGTTACCGAGGACAACAATCAAATACAAAAGTCATGTGACCAAAAACAACCAAGAAAGGCAATAGAACCAAATTCAATAAAGGGGCAATTAAATGAAGGGGTAATGTCTACTTTTTATCCAATTTTTTTTTCCAGATTTTTTTATATTATCCAAACCTATTAAAATGTTATTAATTAGTTAAATCTTTCGTAATGTATCAAAATATTAGTCATTTTTACGTTATTGTTAATAATTTTGTAACTCTTTTCTTAGTTAAAATACTAAAATATTAGAATGTTGCCCTTCCTATTCCTATGTCTCTTCTAAGTCAATATCATATTGCCAAATCAATATTACTAACAAAATTGCTAACTGAAAACTAACATTTGGTAAATTCTTAGTATTTCGATAAGTTTGCCTGATAAAAAAGTATCCGAAAAAAGATTTGGCTAATAAATAGTCATTACCCTATAAAACAATGATAAAAGGACTTTTCTGTTACCAAATGGACAACTCTGTTACTATTAAGTTCGACAAACCAAATGCTAGACTGAGCAAAATCACCACGAAGAGTCGAGAATTCTCATTCACAGTACTACCCTAGATTTCTGTTGATTCCGCACCCATGATCTTGCCAATAACAAACTATAAATCACCAACAAAGCCCACCGATGTCAATCTCTAAGCAAGAGACAACCAAATCGCTTCACGATAAGCGACAATTCCATGTTAGGACTTTTAATTTATTGTAGAGAGAATATTGATGCGATCAAACGTGATCTTCATCTCTGTATTCAGATTCACCTTTATATACTTTTACAGGAGAGTTTGTTGAGGGAGAGTGGGAACGTGTACAAGGAAGAGGGAGAGTGGCTAAATAATAGGTACAACAAATAAAAAGAATTATTATTCTTTTTCTCTAATACGCCCCCGCAAGATGGAGGAGGTGTCAACGACTCCAATCTTGAACCGCAGAAGAAGAAAACGGCCGGCCTGGACCAGTTGAGCTGTGGGGATGTAACTGACGCGCAGAGGGCCGCCTGGACCAGTTGACGGACGAAGTGGAAGTCAAGCGCCAAATGCTTCATGCAGGAGTGAAAAAGAGGATTAGCACTGAAACATGTAGCGCCCAGTTTGTCAAATAAGAGTGTAGGGGAGGCCGATAATGGTTGGTAAAGCTCGGTTAGGAGATGCTGGACCCATTCGAGCTCAGCAATAGCATGAGCATTAGCACGATATTCAGCCTCACTACTCGAGCGTGCAACTGTGCGTTGCTTTTGTAAACGCCAGGAAATGAGGGTGGATCCCAATTATACAAGATAGGCAGAGGTGGAGGTGCGATCATCGAGATTACCAGCCCAGTCGGAATCATCAAATGTCGTAAGTCGTAGGGGTGCTGAGGTGCGCCGAATGGCGAGGCCGTAGGAGATAGTGCCACAGACGTACCTGAGCAAGCGCTTTAGACACTGCCAATGATGAGAGGTAGGAGCATGCATGTACTGAGACAACTTGTTGACGGCAAAGGCTATGTCAGGGCGTGTACATACAAGATACTGGAGGGCCCCCAGAACCTGGCGAAAGCGAGTAGCATCTGTGAAAGAAGTACCATCGTGTAGGGAGAGAGTAGTGGAGGATGCTAGGATCTAAAAGAACAACTTCTTGAAAATCGAGCAGCGACAGCAAAGACACAAGCAGATGTGGCAAGCAATATGAAACTTCTTCGGAGTAACGGTATCAATATCAACCTAGTGACTGGTAAGAAATCTCCATTCTGTTCATTATACATAATGTGTTTCGAACTTATGAAGAACCTTTGTCCTTATTCCCATGTCATTGCCTCTTTGTTGGGTTGTTTATTCTTCCCTTATTGCTACTGGTCATGGTTGGCTTAGGATCGGAGACTATTGTTACTTTTATTGGTTGGTTGATGTTTTTGATTTATTGATGGAGGCACTACTAAGATGCACGAGAAGGAGAGAGCAAACTTTCTGTTTAGTGGTTGGCATAGGAGGGTATTTCTATCTCTTTAGTGGTTGGTTGTTGTATGTCATTTATTGTGATATCTACTATTGAGAAGCATGAGAAGGAGAGGACAAACTACTTTTGGCTTTTGTATCAGTGGGGAACGATCATGATGTTGTTTGCACTATTGGTTGTAATATTGATATACATTCTTGACATATGAGGTGAAGTCTTTAAATATATGTATCTAGCATTAAAACTTGTGTTACATTCCTATATGAGTTTATATTATGTATTACTTATAGAGATGATGTGTTTATTGCAGGTTGATTTTCATGCAATTGTTCTTGTGATGGAAAGTTTTAGGTTGGGCGAATTTTGGTATGTGCTTCACTCTAGGTGGATATAACATTCTGGGAAGTGCTAAAAGAAGCTATAGGTGGGTATCATTTTGGGGAGTGCTGCAAGAAGCCATGTGGATATACATTTTGGGAAAGGCTAATTGTATAGTTAGAGAATAGTTTGTAGGGCATGACTAGTTAATTGTGTTAAAGTACCTTGCCAAAAATTGAACTATGAACTATGAAATACATTGTCATTATCTATATTAATATATGATATCACTATTGTGGCAGGTTGTGTTATATACAAATAGGTTTTTTCCCATTTGCGTTGAATAAAATAATCGCGAAAATGTTTGTATGCGACCAGAACTCTGTTTGTTGATGATCAAATTGAATGATAGGCAATGAGAGGAATTGCGACCACATCATCGGGTCGTCTTAGTAAGACATTTGGCGACTAAGGTCCTGGTCGCAATAAATAACAGTTGACAACCAAAATGCATCTGTCGCGGAATAGGTAACAATTGACGACCATGGAAATGGTCGCCGTAAATCTTATAGGCGACCATTATATAATGGTCACGCAAACTCAAGCTTTCCACGACCAGATATAATGGTCGGAAAACATTTCTTTACGGAGACCATTTTGAGAAAGTGGTCGCATTAGTTTTCGCCGACATCGTATATACGACCAAGTTGGCGACCATTAATTATGGTCGCAAAATACTTTGGCGAACACGTTTTTGGATATGGCGACCACTTTTCATGCTCACGAAATACCTTTTTTTGTTGTAGTGACTTCTTGAAAAGATCCTGAGAAGCTGCTTCATTCTGAAAAAGTTACAACAAGATCAACTACTAACCATACAAATTGAAACAATAGCGTCATGAGAGAAGTTTAAACATAAATAATTTATTCGACGACCTTCTACATTATGCAAGTTCATCGACCACATGCTATTGTAAATAACAAACCTAAGAAAAAAAATGATTAAGAATGAAATAAGATTACTTTCACTTTTGGGTCAACGGTAAAACTATTACTCTTTGAAATATTTATTTTTCTGATACGCGAAGCGATAGCGAGCAGGATTTGCTAGTTAATATATAAAAGCCAAGGTTGGTTGTACTCTCTACCTCCATGTTGCTAGTGGGAAAGTTCCAACTACCTAATTTTTGTTGACTCTCTTATTCTACAACCTTTATGTCCAACTATCATCCATTGGGTCTTCATCTATTGTCCATTGGGTTTCCCATAGTAGTTATTGTCCACAGGGTTTTCAGCTATTGCTCACTTGTTTCTATGTTGGAGCTATTATCCAATAGGTTTTCGTCTATGTCCTTTTGACCAAATCATCACCGTGGCCCATTCGCAGCCCATCTCGAAACTTTGTCGGCTGAATTCTAAGTTGTCTCCCTGCATCAATTGCCACGGCCGCACCAAAAATCCATACTAGATCTGTTATGTCCAATCCCCACCTTCGTCCACCAATTTAAAACAATTATGAAAACACTATCGGCAGAATCCTAACTTGCTCTGTCCACTTTTCCCCAAGGTCGTTACAAAGATCCATAATGCTATGTGTTTACGAATGTTTTTTATCTGCTTTAGTATTTTTTATTTATCTTTTTCATTTGGTTGAGCATGACAATTGAATCCAAACCCATGGTTATCCAAACAAATTCAACCCGGTCAAAACGACTTTAGCTCGGTGTTAGTATTTTTAAAAATTCTCTTTTTTTCTTTGGGTAGAGTGTAAATTTGTGAAAAACCCGGTTAAACCCGATCATAGCGAGTTTAACACAGTGTTGATGAATTTTGGGTCGTGAGCAAGTTTTATCTTCTTTAATATTTATTATTTTTATTTTTCCATTTGGTTGGGAATGGCGATTAAACACATACCCCCTATTGGCGAGTTTTGTGTCGATAGCGAGTTTTACCCGCTTTTGTAATTCTCAAGTTTAGGTCGAGTGTGAAATTTTTAAAAATTTGATTTGACCCGGTGAAAGCGATTTGAACCAATTGTTGAGAGTTTTGGGTTAGGGTGAAATTTATCCACCTTAGTTTTTTTTGTTTTTTTAATTTATCTTTTCCTTCTGGTTGAGAATGACAATTGAACCCAAACCCAAAGGCATCTAACCTAATTCGACACAGTCAAAGCAACTTGAACCCACTGTTTATAAGTTTTCGGCTGAGTGTGAGTTTTATCCCTTTGTAATTGTTGGGTCCATTCGGTTGTGAATGTGTTAAAAACTCGGTTGAACTCGGTGAAGTGTTGAAGAGCTTTGGGTTGAGATCGCCTTTTATCCACTTTGAAACCTAACACATGGGTATCCAGCCTAATTTGACCCGGTCGAAGCAAGTTTAACTACTCAAACATGCGATCAAATCCAAAAATCCATAAATGGCGATTAGCCCCGATAATCCATAAAAAGGAGAATCAAGATGAAATCAAACAAAGAAAACGAAAAAACAAAGCAAAAAAGTGAAAAATGACTCATATGAGAAATTTAATCATAGAAATTATTTGCTCGACAACACATTCAAATTATTATTTTTAACATATTATGTTCTCCCTCACACGCGAAGCATTAGCCAACGGCTATGTATAATCCCAAGTTGTTAAATTCGCCATCCGATGCGTAGCGTGGCTTTCGTGCTAGTTTGTATGGTACCCACGGGAGCGGATCCATTCAATAACCTTATGGTCAATACTATGCATAACCCAATAAGAATCCGCCACATCAACACCCCTTCTCTCTCCTGAAAAGCCTTTAATTTTCCCTCTCTTAATCTTTAACAGACGATTTCTCACTCGTTTAAATCGAAATTTAATTTTTTTTTGCACAGTTAGATCAGATTAATTGTGCTCTTCAAAATGATATACACTTTGATATATTTTTTGAACAAAAAAAAAATTGAGCCATTTTTTTACCAGTCTATACCATATGGTATTGACTGGTATTGAAATAAGAGCATACCTATGGTATAAAAAGCATATCATGGTGGTGTGAACAAACCAAGACTGCAGGATGGTTGAATACGTGATAGTAGAAGTATATTAACTATCATTTACAACTTTTAACATTGTGTACCACAAGATACCACCATGTACCAGGGTGGTATTGTGTGGTATTTTTTGGTCTTGTATTCCAATGGATCATGATGTACTCGTTTCTTCCGTGCAAAAATTTTAAAAAACGAATTAAAACGAAGAAGATACCATATGGTATGCAGTTGGTACCGAGAGGCACGCAATTTTTTTTCTAAAAAAATATTGAAAAGAGCACAACGTACTCATTTCATCTGTGCAAAAAAATTGAAATTCGAATTAAAACGAAGAAGATATGAGTCGATTAAGAAAAGAAGGGGAAAATAAAAATGTATTTAATTCTCCACTCTTAAATCTGGATTTCCTTAATAAAGGGTCCAGAATCCAAATTTAGCTACTGATAGATGCATAACCAATGATTATGCACGGTATCTTGAGCCGGTACCCAGGATAAATTTTAGAGCAACGACATACTCTTCCTAATATGAATTTATAAATTATACATTTTCACTTCTCTAATTCCTCTGCCGGCCTACTGCCATATTCCAAACGGCAGTGTCAAGGGTGAACACGCATCCATCGGTCCGCTGCAGAATCTAGTTAACAACCAGCTTTCTTAGTTGAGCTAGCCAGCTATTCCAGTATTGTCAACTAATTTAATTTGTCCATAAATACCTAAAGAACCGCTCGTTCGTATAATCTATTCCCTTAATACGAGAAAAATCCATAGCATTCCATCCCTTAGTTTTTTTTTTTTCGCCCCTGCAGAAGAATGAGGCCCATTGGGAAAATCTATTCGGAAAAGCTGCCGTACAGAAAAGCGGCAGTTATCCTCATAGCCGTCGTCATCGTTTCGGCGGTCATCGTAGCATTGGCACTCACCGTTTTCCGGCCGAGGGACCCTACTGTGACGATTGACCTCGTCGGCTTGTCAAGAGTTCAGCTGAAGGACCTGGTTTTCGCCAAAAATCTCACAACAGCCGTCGCCATAGGCATTAGCAACGACAATTACGGCAGCTTTGCATGGACAGATTTCACGACGGCAGTCAAGTATAATGGACAAGTCGTGGGCGAGATTCCGATTCAGGAAAAGTTGGTCCCTCAGCGCTCATATACAAACATCACGACTTCCATAACCATGCAATTGGACAAGTTGAATGAAGACCTGGCAGCCGTGGCGGCCGCTCTGACTGGCGGAGGTTTGAATCTCACTTGCTCGGTGACGGTTTATGGCAAGATCAGACCGCTTAGGATTTGGCCCGCCAGGTTCCATGGTTCGGTTTACGTTAATTGCGTGAGTTCTTTGTACATCAATACGTACCGTTCGGGTAACGAATTCCACATCTTCAAAGGCCAATCTACCTGCTGGACTAAACTCAAATTGACCTAAAATAATAGTGTGTTTAATTTGGACAATGTGGAATATGTAAAATGTTTTTTCGTTTGAAATCCATATGCAACTGAGCCTCCATACTTTTTTTAGGATATTGATCACTTAAATGATACGCCCTTTCGTCTACCACTCCAACTTCTACAACACTTCTCCGTTGCAGATCATTTGCTGGTTTTGGACCGCCAAGTCTAATCGTTCTACTTCTCGGTTTTGTATTTGTAAACTTGATTGACTGTTAGGAATGTAGGAACGTTGTAATAAATTCGATGATTGTATCAACTTTTAAATACTTCTATAATACGAGTTCTTGTGTTTTCCTTGTGCATTCAAAAAGCTTGACATTGAGCTCTGAATACTTCATCTCGTACAAAACTTGAACCAAAGATTTAATTCTTTGCTTAACATGAACAACCTTCTTTATGGTGAGAGATAGCTAAGTTCAAATGTTGCAACTAGGGATGGCAATATTACCCATACCCATGGGTATTTTACTATCCAACCTAATTGGGTTGGGTATGGAATCCAAATAGATATTAGATGGGTAGAGTTTGATGGGTTTGTACCCATACCCATTTACTTGGGTTGGGTTGGGTTTTTAACATATGGATTTGGGTTTGTACCCATACCCAAATGCAAATTACAGTTTGGTACCTAAACTTAATAGTTATGCATATTAAGTACCTAAATTTAAATTTTTTTGCATATAAGTCCTCAAAATATCGATGAAAAATTACATTTTAGTAACTAAAATTTTTTGGTCTCACATTTTGGTGCCTAAACTTTTCAAGTTTTACAAATAGGTCCAATTTTTGTATGTGTAGTTAAAACACCCTCAAGTAAATGGATATCCATATCCAACCCATACCCATTTAGATAATATCCATATATAACCCAAATCCATATACAAAACCCAAATCCATACACACATCACCCAAACCCTACCCATAATAAATGTGAACGGCTATTTGCCGCCAACCAAATTGCTATTTGCCGCCAACCAAAAAAAAAAAAAAAAAAAATTTTGAATTCAAATTTTGAATTCAAAATTTGAATTCTCCCTTCCTTCCCTTCCTATAAATTCGAATACCATAACATTTGACTCATTCCAACAAAAACACTTTTGTCGACGAGCCCAGTGCCTCCGTCGCCGGCACCATTCCTCCGTCGCCGGCCAACCTCCCGTCGTCCTCAATCGTCGGAAAACAAGTAAGTTTACTTTTTACGGCAAGTTTTTCAGTTTTTCGGCAATTTTTCCAGTTTTCCGGCGAAAAACACGGTGGGCCGAAAAAAATTTGTGGCCGGAATGTGGCCGGGCCGAAAAAAAAAAATTTTCGGCCGGTCGCCGAACGCGCTGCCGGAAAAACTTTCGGCGGTGCGTTCGGCGATCGGCCGAAAAAAATTTGCGGCCGGAACGTCGCCGGGCCGAAAGAATTTTTCGGCTGGGCCTCGCGCCGGCCGAAAAATTATTTCGGCCCGGCGCCGCTCTGGCCGCATATATTTTTCGGCCCGGCGGCGCGCCGGACGCAATTTTTTTTCGGCCCGGCGAGTTTTTTATTTAATTTAAATTAATATGTTAATTAATTAGAAAATATTCTTAATATTTTTTTAAGTTGGTGTATAAATATTTTTTTTTAATAGGGGTATGAATCTTTATAATTACTTAGATTAGTTAATAGAAAATTAATTAATTAAGAATTGATTTAACAATTAATGTTAATAGTACATTAGTTAATAGTAAATTAATTAATTAGTGATTAATTAACAATTAATGTTAATAGTACATTAGTTAATAGAAATTTAATTAATTAGTGCGCATCTAAGTATGATAGTGATTAATTAGTGATTAATTAACAATTAATGTTAATAGTATATTAGTTAATAGAAATTTAATTAATTAGTGCGCATCTAAGTATGATATTAATTAATTTGTGATTAATTAACAATTAATGTTAATAGTACATTAGTTAATAGAAATTTAATTAATTAGTGCGCATCTAAGTATGATATTGTGTAAATTTGTAGATAAGATATGGATGATGCGGGTGGGAGTGAGTTGCATAGATTCGATGGTAGGGTTGTTGATGCATCAACACGAAGGAAGAGATCACTTAGGGTTGTAAATCAGTCACAGGCTCCTACTGTAGTTGCTCGTTCGTCATTAGGGGCGTCTGGCTCCCATGGGGGGAACCAGGGTGCTGCATCGAGAGTGGTCTCGGCTGAGTTTGATGAGGACGATAATGATGAGGAGGCGGAGGTCCCTCCACCTACGCGTGGACATGGACGAGTGCAGGATCGTACGGCAACATCACGTCCTGCTATGTATAGGGACCGAGCTGGGCGATTCGTACCACCTGCTCGTGAGGAGACAGAGAGCTCGGGGACTGGACGGAGTAGGGGAGGACGTTCGAGTGGTCCTCCACCGTGGGAGCTTGTTGGTGAGTGTCCTGGTGGACCTACGGATCCTAGCCTCATTAGGAGCTTCCGTGGCCACGCTTCCTACGCACTTTGGACGGGGCTTGGAGATCGAGGGGTCATCAGTTGCTACACCCGTACAGGGGCGGTTGATTATCTTGGGAGCTACGTGTTTACTCATGTTGAGGCGGAGGATCTGGTTCAGCGGTCAGGTCTCCAGCACCTGATCTACTCTATGTTCCGCAGGATAGCGATTGACGAGGCTTTGATCTCAGCTTTTGTGGAGAGGTGGCAGCCAGACACGAACACCTTCCACTTGCCTTTTGGAGAGATGACGATCCTCCTCCACGATGTTCAGTACTTACTGCAGATTCCTGTTGAGGGACGACTGATGAGTAGGACTTCTGCGCAGCTTGACCATCCGGAGGTGGGTTTGTGTGCGCTTCTTGGGATGAACTCGGAGCAGTTGAGTGGTCGTTCGGAGGCCCCTGGATTTGGTAGTAAGGGTAAGTGGTACGAGAAGGGTGGTTTTCTTGCGGAGGTGGCGTCCAGATACTTGCAGGTGAACGGGACAGATGTGACAGAGGCGCAGTCGTACTTGTTGTTGATGTTGGGGTCCACTTTGTTTGTGGACAAGAGTAGAGACAGGGTTCGGCCGGTGGTGAACCTATTTTTGGACGAGTTGGAGGAGATAGATCAGTACAGTTGGGCATCCGGTACACTTGCTTGGTTGTACAGATGCCTTGGTCAGGCGTCTCGTGCTGGTGCCAGGGGGTGGCTGGTTGTCTCACACTTCTGCAGTGTTGGATCTACGAGTACTTTCCGGGTTTCAGGCCATCTCACTTTGAGCCACCTGTCGTTGGACCTGATGAGGCTTGGGCTTCACGATGGATTGGGCAGCCGGCGACCGGTTCTGTGGCTGATCCCAGTGTGAGGTTGGCGTTCTACCGTCGAGCTCTTGACAGCTTGACCCCTTCTGATGTGTGTTGGACACCTTTCCATCAGAGGCCTCATCAGGCAGTGCGTCGCTCTTTGTACACTGGAGTGATTCGGTTCGCTGATATAGGCGAGTTCTATGATCCAGCTCGTTGCCTCCGACAGTTTGGATACCGACAGATGGTACCGCCTCCCCCTTCGCGTCCTCAGCGAGCAGACCGACCAGAGGCACCTGGTGGATATGTCATTCGGATTCCTGAGAGTTTTGATGCTGCATGGGATGCTCTGCTATCCCACATGGTTCATATAGACATGTACTCTCAGCCCTGGAGGAGGTATCCATATGAGACTACGGTCGACTATCTTGACTTGTTCGTGGCGCACTCTCATTGTAGAGTCCTACAGGATGATGGAGATGCAGATCGACTAGTTGACTCCGCAGCGGTAAGATTTGACCACTAGACCGTTACTCTATTATAAATATACTTAGCGTGAAACTAACAATTGTTATTGTTTTTTTTTGTTTGTGCAGCGTGCTCGAGACCTTTTGTACACGTTTGCACCTGCAGTTCGAGCAGCAGCAGGGACCGAGGAGGAGTTTCTTGAGCATTCTCGACGAGCCTACAGGGCACTGCACGGAGTGCAGGTGTGTGGACTGAGTACTGGGCCTCCCAGGGACTCCCCCCTCCCTGATTTTTAGTTGTTTTGATGTTTAGATCGGATGTTTATGTTTGCATATTTATGTTTAGATCGGATGTTTGACTACTTATGTATGTTTGCATCAGATGTTTATGTTTAGACTGCATGTTTCCATGTTTATGTTTAGATCGGATGTTTGACTACTTATGTTTGGATCGGATGTTTGCACACTCATGATTAAAACATCGAGGGTAGATAATGAAATCCATAATGAAATCCATAAGTTCATAATGACACTAGAGCCATTTAAAATACAACTAGAAAAACAACAACATATAAATAGAGCATCGCAACACTATGCATTGCTCCTACCCCTACCCCTTCCCCTACCTCTTCGAGGGTCTCTCTGCCTGACTCGCTGCCGACCACCAAGACTCGCAAACAAATTTTGTCCAACCTCGAGAATAGCTTCCCATCCCGCCACATTAGGACTTGCTAGCCCATGCCAAAGTGGATGCAAAGGGGGTATGGGAAACTGATCCTGGTTGAAGTACAATCGAATGTAGTGGTTGTTCACATAGTGCAGTGATAAGAACATGGTTGGTGGCAAAGTACCTGGGCCCGCATCAATAGGCAATACAGTATAGGCATCAACGAAGCGGTTGGGTAGTGGACGGTTTGCATTATTGACATCAAACACCTGGTATGTGAAGACCATGACTGCGATGTTGTAGATGGTGGCAAACACGAACAAGTCCTCAGATGGAGCCAATTGATACAAGTTCTCGTACTTCCAGAAATGTTGTTGGATTTCTTGGACAATCGTCGATCTCATGAGCAGATAGTGACTATCATCCCCATAAATACAATGAGAAAGTGCCCTAAAACCACAATGGCCGTCTGGACTAGGGTTGAAATCGCCTTCCAACAAAGGTCGAACAAACTCTGGAAAAAGCTCATCGATGTAAGGGTAAGAATATTGCCCTGGGGGGCACTGGGATGAGTAATCTACAAAAATATACCAAACAGTCAAAATTACTTGGACAAAATTTACAAACATAAACCAATTACTACTAGATGGACTACAATATTTAACCAATTACTCACCTGTATCATGCTCGTCGGATTCACCTCCACTCGATCGGGATCTGCCTCCACTCGATCGGGATCTGCCTCCACTCGATCGCCCCCTGCCTCCACTCGAACCAGGCCCAGTACTCCTCGAACGAGACCGCTCATAATATGAACGAATGCGACTGGTGCTTGTTCGAGGCCGTCCTCTCGGATTCTCATTCACTTCCGGTTCCCTCACATTGTCCTCTGCTGGGTGAAGCCCATAGAATAGGGCATCTCTTGCTTGTCTCACTGCTTCAGGACCTCTTTCTTCCACCTCAACAGTAAGACGCCTAAAGTGTTCTCGTTGAAGCTCAATTTCATCATTGACTTGTTGTTGATGTGGGGGGTTTTTATAATCCAAAGTCCGCCAAAATACATGCAACTCTTGATCATAGAATTGACGTCCTTCTTCCTTAGCTTGAACAACCTGGCAAGCACACTTGAGCCCATGTGTCATCTGAAAATGACACGCACAACGGTCCTTCAACTCCGCCGCCCCATCTAACATCAGTTTGATCGCCTCACAACTAACGACCCTCCTCAAAAACGTGCACGGAGGCTCAATTGCCCTACTCAGATCGCGGTTAAGTGACTTGTGCAGCTCATTCACCACTTCTAGAAACTGATGTTCCATGTAGTTGTGGTTCTTCGCAAAACAAGTGTCAATCGCTCCTCTACCAGACACAAGGAAACTCTTGAATGAAGAGTGAGATGACTCAACTCTATTCGAGCTCGTGTTACCAAGATGAAACACATGGTTCGTGTAGCACTTTGTCCACATTGTCTGACAAGGCAACCACTCACCTCGCACGTAGTCAACCATTTTTATGTTCTTCTGTGTCCAGACCCTCTCAAACTGATTAATCTTTTGAAGAAAACCCTCCTGAGTCCAACTCCATGCAGCTTTGTCGAAATATTTCTTCCATACCGCTTCTGCTACCTCTCTTCTTGAAATTCCACCCAGTAATTGCTCAAACTTTTGCTTCACACAGTTGTTGACGTGCCATAAACATAGTAGGTGGACAGTATGTGGGAGAGGGAAGACCAGGGGCATAGAAGCAAGCAGACCACCTTCTTTGTCTGTCACAATGACATTCGGAACCGTATCACCGAGCAACCCTTTAATACATCGCAGCACCCACTCATATGTTTCCTTTGTTTCCTGCTTAATAATTGCACATGCAATGTTGAAATTCTTCTTGACTGGAGTAACCCCAATAATCTCAACCCATGGCCAGCCATACCTATTCGTCTTGTAGGTCGAGTCAATGATGATGACGTACGGCCATGCATGCAACATCTGAATGGACGTCGGGTGCGCAAAAAACAGATTAGTGAGCACATTATTAGATTCCTTTTGCAAACAGATATGGTACCCACGTTGTTCAGCTCCATGAAGCGCAAACTGTATCGCATCCATTTCACCCATCTCATCCAATCTGTTCTTGTAATTTATGTTGTACATCTGTTTGATATCATGACTCACACCCCCTTCAGTATTGAGTGTCGTCTTCTGCTGATTTGGTCTCACCCCCGCCTTCCTCATTAATCTTAACCTCTCCTTTTCAGCCTCACTAAACTGTTTGTTGTGTCGGTGATGTTCTGGATACAACACCTTTTCATGGTTGTGAAACCCTCTATTAGCTCCGGTTTCACGACTTGTCACTCCCACTAGGACCCATGTGTTTGGACCATCCTTTTGCCATACTTCCTTATTACATATCTGAAACTGGCAACCAGTACCCTTCGAACTAATATTCCCACGCGTCTCCTTCGTAGGGTCTGGTTTATAAGACTTAACGATCCTACTGCTTCTGTCGCAATACATACAGAGGGCAGTAACAGGATGTAGTCCAGCAGTATTCGGTTTCCATGCTCCTCTAACAATAAAGAACCCACACTCTTGAGCGATTGCTTTTGCAGCTAACTCAGCTAAATCCACACTTGCATAATGGATCCCATTCTCAAATTCTGCTGTGTAATCATGATCGGCCGGGAACCACTCTGACATTTTTCCTACAATTACAATATAACACATCAATATTCTTGTGAACCTAAACGCTAATTTCAACTCTTAACCGCTAAATTCAACTCCTAAACTCTAAATTCAACTCCTAAACGCTAAATTCAACTCCTAAAATCAATTTTTTCCGACGATTTGCAACGAACAGGGTGGGCCGAAAATTTTCGGCGGCCGGAACCTGGCCGGGCCGAAAACTTCCGGCGGCCGGAACCTGGCCGGGCCGAAAATTTTCGGTGGCCGGGCCGAAAGAAAACGGTGGCCGGAGCCTGGCCGGGCCGAAAAAATTTTTCGGCTCGGCTAGGCTCCGGCCACCGTTTTCCGGCGGCCCGGCCAGGTTCCGGCCACCGAAAATTTTCGGCCCGGCCAGGTTTCGGCCGCCGGAAAATTTCGGCCCACCCTCTGTTCGTTGCAAATCGTCGGAAAAATTGTTCGAAACTAAAAAAAAATTGACGCACCTGCTTAGTGATGATTCATGGATGCGTGTCCGCAGTTTACGTCGAGGATGGGCTTTCCCGATGGTTTTCCGGCGAGCGTCGATTTTTTCTGATTCAATACGTTTTCTGAAACTTGAAAATGTTGTAGATTGTGAAATTTCTCAACCAAAGATGTACATATATACTTTTTTTTTTTTTTAGTTGGCAGCAAATAGCAATTTGTTTGGCGGCAAATAGCAAGCCCCTAATAAATGGATCTACTTGAGTTTGGACAAAATTACCCATGAGTGGGTAAATTGCCATCCCTAGTTGCAACTAGTTTTGATCCGGACGATGCTGTGTCCAAATGCCTTCAGGGTAAACTAAAGATCGATCGCCGAACGAAGCTCTTTTGAGAAACCTCTTGTACTTATTAGGCATCTTGCTTTTCATGTCTAGGAAGGGAATTGTGACATTCAATTGCCTAACGAGGTTGATGAACTTGGTATATTTCTTATCGTGTTCACTTTTACTAGGCCGAGAAGGATAAAGAACTTGAGGCAGGAACCTTTACTTCTCAATTGACTTTTCTTTTGAAAGAAAAGTGTCGTTCTTCCAACTTAGATGGGATTTTCCCTCAACATCCTTGAATTCCTTAGACAAAATGATCACTAAATTCCAAGGAGTAGCTTCCTCTTCAATTTGTTTCTTGGGCGATTGAACTTCTTTTGGACTCCGGAAGGTTATAACAAAAAATTCTTCTTATGGAAGCGGCTTGGTATGGCTAGGAGATGTATCCCTTATCCAATGTCCAAATCCATCTCTATTTGAGCAGATGAGTTTATATTATCCTCCTCCTGATTCTTAAGGTCTCTTCTTGATTCAAATACGTCTTGAGTGGTTTATAACCTTGAAAGGAACAAAAATATCATAAATGCATGAAATAGTACAGAACACACTGAAGGTCTATCATAAACACATTAATCAAATAGTTATGAAGTCCATATAAAATATCATCAAAACTAATAAAGATGCATTGATAGAAGGGTAAAATATATCACATATATGAGTGATAAACATTATAAATTTAGTGACATCATAAATACCCCACACTTGAACTTTAAATGTCCCCAAGAAAACACGTCTCACAATCATACAACTCAATGAAAGATAGGAAGCTCACTCAATTTCGATCTTAGGTAGCGGGTCATAGGCAACTTACGCGAGATAATCCTAACCATATCACTATGTAAGAGCATTATGCAATCCAATCCAAGCAAGAGCAACCAATCATGCTTTAGAGTCTCAAAACACAAGGGTGAAACTTTTGATAAACATTTTTAAGCTTTGAATGCTTCTATCTCAATTCCATATACTCTTTAAGCACTTTTCCCTTTACACCCTCAAACTCCTTTCTAATTTTCTCAATTTTTCTTCTCTTCCTTCCTTTCATATGTTTTTTTCGTTTTCTAGACTTTTCATGGGTGGAGAGCTCTTTATAACTTTACCCTTATAAGTTGACCAAGAACTTAGAAGTCCATTTTCCTCAACTCATGTGGAGAGTCAACAAAATTAAGAGGTGTTGAAGACTTTATCTGTGCCCTAAAGAACACATCCTCAAGTTGGCAGTCTGTTCGACAGGTGAAAATTTTACTTGTACTAGAGAGGAACTAGCATCACCTTGTAAGACTTCCCCACTAAAGAACAACTAGTATCTCTTCCAATACCCAATTTTTTGCAATGATCGGAAAGAATAAAACATGTCTTCATAGGTAGATTTTTCATTTTACTAAAGATACAGGTCACCCTTTTACAAATAAAAAACTTTAAGAAGTGGAAAACTACATTGCATGATCAAAAACCTTTGAATGAATCAAATAGCATATAAGTTAAAAATATGAAATATTCTTTTATCCCATTTACTATCAAACCCTAGACTCATTGATTCAAATTAAGATGAGCAGTAAAAAGCTTGTAGAGGAAGACTAAAGTCATTAGAAGAAAAGCTTCATTAGTTTTCGGGGGGGGGGGGGGGGAATTCTAATGGATCATAAGACTAGTATTTTTCAAAATTGATTGACTAAATATTTGTCATGTATCAAGCATAGTTAAGTAACATGTAACACCCAATTCATTCCCACACTTTATAATGTGCAATGTCCTGAATGGACTAAAATACAGTGAGTAACGAAAAAGTTTGAAAACAAGGTAGCCAACTTTGTCATACAAATTTTGAAATAGAGGTATAGACAAACAACACATATCATATTTAGGGAGATTCTTTATCAAACAAAAGAAAACAAAGGAGAGAGAAAGTGCTTCAAATTCTAAATCCAAAGCAAAATGATCCATTGCAGAACATAGCCAAATTCACTTGACCCTAAAGCCATGATCGTATTTTCATATGGTCTCTCACAGAATCATTACTTCAAATTGATGTAGTGTTTTGTTGAAGAAGTGATCACTTTAGGAGGTTGGGCTGCCTCCGGTTTTGCAGAACATAAGTCCAAAAGTACGCAGTGAAGAAATGTAAATATAAGCTAATGGATGAGTGAGAGATCTGAGAAGGAAGGAGTTGCATAGGAAAGCTCCCCTTAGGTATCCTAAACATGCATCCCTCGATGATTGGTGGCATAAAAGCAAACAATTTTTATTTCGTCAGATCACACATTGTGTCGAAACATTTATCCAAACTAATGAGCAAAAATGACCTTGTGAATTTCTCCCTTGAGGAGTGTAAGGTCAACTTAAGCTCTCATTTGAGTGGAGGAATAATGAGAGACACAATCGTATTAAACCCATCATCCAGTTTACAAGGTTTGAACCCCTAGGGTTCACATACCTATGCAACTAATGAACTTAGCCAGTCATGGGTAGGGGTTCCTCGGAGTTCATTGATTGAAACAAAGACTACAGAATGCCTATAGGAAAGGACCCCAACTAGCGCTGGGAAAATAGACCAGACCGTTAGAAAAACCGTGGTCCAAACCGTACCGCACAGTTTGGTCCGGACCGTAGACCGTGAAGTATGGTCTGGTCTGGTCCATGGTCTGTATTATTTTATAATTTGATCTCATGGTCTGGTCTGGTCTAGACCGCGGTTTACCGGACCAAACCGTAGACCCAACTGACTTGTCAATACGTGTTAACAACCCATTCGACCACTCTCCAAACCCCCACAACGACACCCAAGTCTCAACCTTAATTTTGTGAATCTCTTCCCTCCTTCATTCACAACCACATTTAACCACAGAGTAGAGATAATCGTGTCTCCATATGACATTATGTTAATGTTTATGACATTATGGTGCAAGCTGGGATGCTTTTACTTTGTATCTTTGTTATGTACTAAGATTTAAAGTATCAAAATTATTCATGCATGTTAGGATTAATGTTTTAAGGCAAATAACAATTATTTTTCTTGCTTATTGGTTCAATTTTTTGTGTGGTTGACTAAACAAATTTTTCATTTTTCGTTGAGTGTGGTCTATCTGGACCAGACCAGACCGAACCAGACCGCACAGGCGTGGTCTGGACCAGACCGTATAGTCTGTGGTCTGGTCTGTGGTCTATACTTTAGCCTCTCGGTCTGGACCGTAGACCGTATATATGGTCTGGTCTGGACCAGACCGCACCGTTTCCCAGCCCTAACCCCAACTATAGAGAAAACAGGACCAAGGGTGTCATTTCTGACACCATTTCTCCCTCGAAGGTGGTCTAATTCTAAGTTAGGAGGGTTACACTGTCGGCAGAGTAACGACCCTCCCTTGACCTCTCGTCTCCTCCCCCTCATTTCTATCCCTATAGAACTATTTATAAGCCTTTGATTAGGCTTTGTAGGGAGATAACTTCGCAACTGCAGTGCCATTCAACCAATAATAGCGCTCCAAATACGTGACCAACTTTTGAGGATATTGATCACTTAAATGATACGTCTTTTCTACCACTCCAAATTCTAGAACAGTTCTCCTTCGCAGATCATTTGCTGGTTTGGACCGCCAAGTCTACTCGCCCTTTACTTCTCTGTTTTGTATTTGTAAACTTGATTGACCGTTAGAAATAATGTAGGAACGTTGTAATAAACTCGATCATTGTATCAACTTTTAAATTCTTCAATAATATGATCTTATGCTTTCCTTGTGCAACCAAAAAGTTTTGATATTCAACTCGAATGCTTCATCTCGTACAAAAATTGAACCAACGATTGAATTCTTGTTTAACATGAAAAATCTTCTTTCTGGTGAGCGATAGCTAAGTTCGAATGTGGGCAACTAGTTTTGATCTGGACAATGTCGTGTCTACATGCCTCTAGGATGAACTAAAGATCGATCGCCTAGTTTAATAGTCATGGTGGTAGGTCAAAGTTTGCCTAGATATAGTTCCTTGAATAATGTAAAGGACACCACGTTGAGACATGATGTTAAGTGGGCTAATGCTCTATCTATGCTTATCCTAGGGATGGAGCAAGGGATTAAGACTATACCCGGATCCTTACGCTTTAGTGGAATCTTGTTGTAGTGAATGCCGAACACTCGTTACTTAACTCAACCACATATGCCTTTTCAAACTTTCCTCTTTCCCGAACGAAGCTCTTTGAGAAATCTCTTGTTCTTAGTCATCTTGCTTTCCATATCAAGAAAGGGAATTGTGACATTCGATTGCCTAACGAGGTTGTTGAACTTGGTATATTGCTTATCGTGTTCACTTTTCTTGGGCCGAGAAGGATGCTAACGGGATGATATATGCAACAAGTCCTTTGCAAGGTACATTCCACCTTGTAAGACGGCTTTGATGAGAAGTGAGATTACTATGTTCCTTCAAGAGGAGGATGAACCATTGTTTGAAGCATGAGAAAGATTTACATCTCTGCTACTCAAGTGTCCTCACCATAGCATAGCCGATTTGTTACAAGTTGAAAGTTTCTACAATGGGTTAACAAAGGAATCACGAAGCCTCATTTTTGCAGCTAGTGGAGGTACCATTCGGAACAAAGAAATCGGAGAAATTTAACAACTAATCAAAGAGATGGCCCTTAATTGCTACGATTGGGGTGATGGAATAAGGGGTAAGAACATAACAAAGGGAAATTTATTGAAGATCGAAGAACAATCATCTCTATCGGCCCATATTCAAGAACTTTCCAAGAAGATCGATCTTGTTGCATCATCAATGAAAGGCAATGGGAAACAACTTATGAAGTGTGATTGGTTTGGAGACTCGGGTCATAACATGGAAGAATTAAGTCTATGATTGAAGCCTCTATTCAATTCGAGCAAGCCAACTTAATTTGTTGGAGGTTAATCTCGAGGAAATAACCCTTATAGCTCGACTTATAATCCGGGATGGTGGAATCACCCGAACTTTCTTTGGTCTTCTCCGACGGAAAGGAAACCTTCGGGATTTCAATCTCAAGCTCCAATGCAAACTGCATATCAAAGACCTAGTCAACCAACATACCAAGGGGCATATCGAGAACAAAGCCGACCCTCTGATGGTCGACTTGCTAAACTTGAAGATTTGGTAGGGCAATTTGTCACACATTTCAACAAGCAGTTTGAAGCTATTGACAAGTTCATAGAAGATACCTCAACCAAATTCTCGAGTTTGGAAGCAGGTCAAAGAATTCAATAAGCTTCACTTCAAAATCTTGAAGCTCAACTACGTTCAGTGGCTCAAACTATCTCATTGAGACCTCAAGGAACTCTATCGGGCAATACCGGGCCTAACCCAAAAGAAGCATGTCATGAGGTAACTCTAAGGAGTGGCCGACCATTGAAGGAGATTCATATACCAACTCCAAGGATCCCGGTGAGAGAAGTTCATCAAGAAGTTTGATTCAGGCCTACTTGTAACAATTTTATCCCCGTTTCCCTTGGGCGTTTGTGGCATTTGTGCTCCTAAAAGGATGGTTTTACGCTAGGTTTCTTGTGTTTCAGGATCTAACAGGTGAAACCAGCCCCATAGTCGAAAGTTGGAAGAAAATGAACACAGACCGGGCAAAAGGAGTGATTAAGGCCATGTTCACGGTCTCCTAAGACCGTGAATTGGAACCATAAACCGTGAACCGCGAAGCATCCAGGGAGGTTCCAGAGGTTACTGATGCTGAGTGAGTTCATGGTCACTAAGACCGTGAGTTGGAGCTGTTGCCCGTGAACTCAAGTGAGTGAAGAGTTGCGTTTTGACGCAGCACGCCGAGTTCACGGATGCGTTGAGGAGTTCACGGCCGTGAATTGAGCCTGATCCCAGTATATAATGTGAGCTGAAATAAAGTGAGAGGGAGAGCACAAGTGTGAGAAAGTGTCTTCTTCTTCATATTTTAGAGAGAGAAAGGATGAACCAAAGAAAAGGGGAGGCTAGGGTTTGCTCCAAGTGGTGAATTGGGAAGAATCTCCCCAAGAGAAGATCAACACAAGATCAAAGGAGAGTGGAGGCATCACCATGATGGTTTCTACTTCTTTATTTTCTGTTCTTTCCCTTTCTAGCATGGAGTAGTTTCCTTTTTCACTTGGGTGTTGTGAAACCCTAACTATTTGACATGTAGTGTTGAGTGAATTGAATGATTGTTTATGGGTGTTGTTTAATTTAATGATTGCGGTATTTTTCACGATGATGGTGCATGTTTGTGCTTGGCAATCCAATTGATCATTCTAACCTAGGTTAGAGGGAAAACCCCCTTTCCAAAGGGGCTCAATTGAGTTGGGATCTCTTGGGCTTTTCAAGCCACCTACCTAGGTTAATGTAGGGCAAACCTCTATCTTGAATTAAACAACTAGGTTTATTGTGATTAAGCCATCCAATCATTGGTTTGAGGGAGAAGGTAAGTCAACCCACAATTTCCTTAACCAAGAGGGCTACCCTAGTAGCCTATAATGTATCCCATGGTTTGGCAATTGAGAGTGTGGTCTTCGACCATAGTTGCACTTTCTAGAGGTTCACGATTGCCTCACCCAGAACGATCCATTTGAGTCCACGTGTTATGGTAGAAGTTAGGGAGAAGCAACATCCGAGTGATCCTTCTCATATAGAGCTTTCAAACCATTTACCTTTTGCTTTGTTTTAGTTTAAACCTAATAGTTTTCAACCAAAAACCAATCCGCGAGATAATGTTTCAAACAATTGAAGTAGGGGTACATGGACCGGCCGGGTTGATATTTAAATATACTTTCCCTATATTGCACCCATCTAAGGTTTATACTTGGTCCTTAGGTGGGATTTTGGTGTGATATTCGGGACGAGTCAAAGTTGTTTAAGAGAAAGTTTTAGCTCGGGAGGAAATTCAACTTTCCATGGAAGTCAATGTTGAAGATGAGGTAAATTCTAAGAAGACTAATAAACCCGAGTTAACATCAAAAGCCCCTTAACCTATACGATTATTTGAAAACGATCTATGTAATGAATGTGCTCCATGGGAAGACATCTTGATGCAATTAAAGGTAATTGTCCCTATCTTAGACATAGTGTTGAAGATTCCTAAATATACTAAATTATTGAAAGAAATATTGTCGGGAAAGAGGAAAATGGATGAGGTGGCTATGGTATCTGTAGACACCTCATTTTGTCCGGGCTAAAATATCCTAATTTACGAAGAATTTAACCCATTTAAGATGGACAATTGCGAATTTTCGAATGAACATTTAAATATTCTCGAAATATTTAGTATAAAAATATGAGAGTATGTAATTTGGGCATTTGAAATTAGCAATAGCAAGTTTCAGAAATCGCATCTTCTCTGTTTCTATGCCAATTGATGGGATAAAGTTCATAAATCAACTGCCTTATTTTAGTGCTATTCTTGGTATGAGATCACTTTGATTAGTTTGAGGTTGTTGGACGTTGGGCTTTCAAATTTGGAGTAACATGTTGAAGTATCGCTTGACAAATGACGAACCAAATAGTGAAATAGTATTATTCTATTAATAATAATTTACATCTATGATAAATATACATAACCATTACAACAATTGAAATTAATGTACAACATCGCATAATCACAAACGTCATAATAATTACATCATAACTAATTACGATAATAGAAAGATAAATAGAAAATAACAAGGCCATTGTTTTTGAAAACTTTTCTTTCGTTTTAAGACTTCGGGCGAAATCAGATTTTGAGAACCATCCTCTTTGGATTTGGTTGTCTCAGGTCATCATTTTGGGCCCTAAAAATCTAAAAATAGGCCTGCAAAAATAAAAAATAAAATAAATAAAATAAATAAAATAAATAAATAATTAAAGATAATTAAATTATTTAATTTGGGTCAGAACCCAACCAAGTCTAACTCAAACCCAGCCAGGCCCATTCAGATTGGTCAAACCCAGTCAGGCCCTTTAATTTGGGTCAAGGTCCGGTCAACGGATCGACCCGGTCAGATCTGTATCCAACCCGGACCGGTTCGCCCGTTTGACTCGAACCCCGGTTCGGCCTGAATCAAGTCGGTTACTGTAGCTACAGTCCTCCACCAAGGGAAATTAAGCAGAGAGGGAGTCTACACCCTATGTTACAGTGATTTGCCATATATAAATACAACCTGCCTGGGCAGCGGTAAAGAGACAGAGATTCATATTCTCATCCTCATCCTCTTCCCAAAAGTAAAGAAAGAGACCGATATTCTCATCCAGATCCCAAAAGTAAAGAGCAGTAAAGAGAGCACCTAAAAAAGGCCATCCACTTTCCCCCAACTTCCCCCCAAGATCATACCCAGATCTTAGGGTAAAAACAACAAGCTTACAAGAGTCAAAAGAGCAATCTTCCACTTCTACCTTTCTGTTCTCACAACACACTTCCAAGAAAAGGGAATAAGGAGAAAGCGACTGAAGCCAGGACCAGTAGAGGCCAAAGAAGGAAACAAACAAACAACCACCACATCTCAATCACAAGCCAGGGTAGGTTTTTCTCAGAACCTAAAAACATCATCATCACCACTTCACCCCATACTCAAAAAACACAGATATATGTATAAACAGTTTCTATGTTTGTTACTTGCTAAGCTTCAGTACTTTCTATGCTTTCTATGTTTATGTTTCTTTACTTTCTAAGTTTTTTTCTTTCTATGCTTTCTATGTTTATGTTTCTTTACTTTCTAAGCTCTTTTTTCTGCTTCCTACGTTTATTATGATTGCTTCCTTCTGCTACTATCTGTTTATGTTCTCCAAGTATATTAACTAAAGAGACTCATACCAAAGAAACATCTAAGCTTTTCAGTCAAAGATAAAAAAGCAGTAAACTCAAAATATGTGGCTGTTGGAACCAACCTTTGTTGTTTAGTTCATGCACTACTTATATATTTAAACATGACACACCATAAAATACTCTATCTTACTAAACTTGCTAATCATTGTTTAGGTAGTTTAAATATTTGTCAATCCCAAAGGTCTCGTTTTTTATTAAGCACTATTAACTAAGATTTCAAACCTTCAAAGAAACAACCAGAAACAACAACTTGACACCACACAAGCAAAAACAATTCTAGAAAGGTATTTTAAAATACCTTGTTTTTGTTTAAGGGCTCACCCTCTATCATAAACTCATTATTTTATCTATAACTCAGCATTTAGGCTTTAATAACCAGTTTAGCATGAGTTGTAACTCTCGCTAAACCCATTCTGGTTCTTATAATAATATCGCACCAAAATCTGTTTTTTTGCTAAATCATGTGTTAAAGCAAAAGTTTGGCGAGATTTCACCTGTAGGTTTTTTTTCACCCTAAATCTGCAAAAATAAGAAAAGTCAGGGTTAGAACCCCAAATAAAAAAAACCAAAAACACGAAAAACGCAAAAAGAGCAGAACCTACTTAAAGCTTACGCCGTCGGCGTGGGTGTAACCCATGCTGCCGGCGACGGCGACCGCCGTCTTTCCCTTCCTCATCTCGGCAGGAACCCAAAAACCCAGAAAAATCAAAACAAAAAAATAAAACAAATTAAATCCCGATTTTAGTCCCTAAATCAAATAAAAATATATATGCAGTGTCCGTTAATCTTACCTTAGGGTAAGACCTCCCTCGTCTCCACCGTGTCTATAACCAGAATCAAGAGTTTCCCCTCGGTTTAGAGTAGATCTCCAAAAAAAGAAAACGAGAATGAGAATTCTAGAATACTAAAATCGAACCTTAAAATCAACATGCAACCTATTAAAGTAAGCTTACCTTCGTCTTTGTCTTCGCCGGCGACCACCTGGTTACGGTCGCCGTCGATCTGCCTGTCGTTTGGCCCTCTGCTCGCCTCGACAAAGAGGAGGAGAGATGTTCGTTTTGGGTGAGACGAGAAAAGAGCGAGTCGGAAATAGGATCAGAAGGGAGGAGCAGAAGGAAGAACGATTCGAGTTTTGGGTTTGTCTGGTTTTTCTTTCTGCATTTCGGTTTTTGCCATGGGAGAAGAGAGGGCGGCGCTTAGTTGGGATAGGTTTTCTTTTGGTTTAGGACGAGAGGGACGATAGGCAGAGGGAGAGATTTTAGGGTTTCGTTTCTCTAAGGGAGAAGAGGGAGGAAGAGTCGAGAGGCAGAGAGAGAGGAGTGGGGCGGCCGTTTAGGTTAGAGTGAATTAGGGTTGATTTTTTTGTCCAAAAGATGTATTTATACCCACCCGTGAAAGACGAAATTGCCCCTAGGGTTTCAATCTTGTAACGCCGCCCTGCCACCGTGCTTTCGTGCATTTACCATAATACCCTTCCCCCTTCTCTGCATTAAAACGTGAAAAATCAAAAACAATGTTTAGAGTGGGTTTCGAACCCGCTTCCGTAGGATGGAACGCAAAGTGCGACCGGGGTATTGGCCAGTTGGGCTGCTCGACTATTATTCGTAAACTTACTCATCCCATTTAATTTTATTTGTTTTAAAATCCCTAATACGAAATGTTGAATGCGGATTAAGTTTATCTTTTTTCTTTTCTAACACCCCAAAATACTTCCTAATAACTAAAATCCTTGCATTTATTTTCGTAACATCATAATAATCTAAATGAAATTTTATTAACATAATTTAGGTTTCATTAAATTATAATACGAAAATTACTTTCGGTGGAACGAGGTTAAAAGTACTTCTTAAAAACATCAAAGCTTTATTCGAACTACGTGGACTTTGATCCCGGTTAACCCGGGTACGTAGGCAACTGATAGGTTCGAGTCCAACCGACCTAAAAACTCTTTCTTTAATTTTTAGAATTATGTATAATTAACTATTAATAACAAACATGTAATTAATCAAGTCAATTAATTAAATATGTAAATAAGACACAAATTATAATACACCAAACTTTTAAAACTTATCGATTTAAGTAGTACCAACTTTGGGCGTTGTGGGGTGTGAATACACTTCCCCACGCGTAACCGTACTCCCGAATCCAAAAATCTAAAATTCGCAGACCAGAATTCTGGTTTTAATAAAAATTAAAACCGGGAGAGGGTGTTCGACCCACCCCAAAATATGATCGATGGCGACTCCAAACCGAACCTCGGGCGATAGCTCAGGTTTTTCGAGGGCGGTTGCGACAGTGGCGACTCCGCTGGGGAATAGAGTCAAACTACATTAATCGTCGATAAGTTTTTTTTCTTACTTTATTATAATGGGTGTTACGTGTTTATACATCAATTTGCGCTTTAAATTTGCTATGTATTTCAATTTTTGCATACATCCATAAAGCTCTATGCCCGAGCAATCCTTATAGAAAAACGGAAGGAAGTAGTGTGACTCCTAAAATAGTAGGGGAAATACGAAAACTTCCCAACCAGGTTGAACTCAAATCCGAGGTTGATTTGGGGTATCATGCTAAAGCTCGAAAGGGTGATAGTATGGTACAACTTGGGAGCCAAATTCCTTAAGATCCCTATCCAGCATATAGTTTGCCTAGAAACTGCCCAAACCGCAACTTAATCCCAGAGCCTACCCAAAAACACGACGTTATGATGCCGAAAAATCCCTAGGGCTACCTAACTAGTTTGTCATTATTGATACAAGTGTTACATGTGTATTACTCGTCTTTCCCTAAATGCTAAATGTTTATTGCTCTTTTCTGTCTTGTCGTTATTTAAATGTACTATAATATGGGTCTATTTCTTTCTCATTTTAAGTGAAAAATGTTTTCCTCAAAACAATTAAAGGAATCTACAATGATCACGACACACATGCATCACCATCATCATGCATTCTCATGTTATGATTATCGCGCACAGTTAACTTGGAATCTATTATGTATAATGTTAGATTGGATCAAATGGCGAGAAACCTAGCCGATTTCGACATAGCTATCATCCCCAACTTCCTACCCGGACCCGCATGGGCAGATCCAATGATCGCCAACATAACGAGGCTGCCGGTGGAGATCGCCATGGACATCATGTTAAGGACTCTCAAAGGGTACTCGGAGTCCTTTGTTGAGAGATCAAAACGGGCACTAATCAGTACCCATGGATACTACGATGCTCCGTTGAAGCACCTCAACTGGTATCCGGGGCTCATGTGCATGAATTTGTTCTATATTCCATTAAATGAGTATCAAAACATCTCAAAGGAAGTTTATTGTATGCTGAGGCATATGGTGCGTCTGAATCACATAGGGCTTATCATTCATAAACCCACATTGAGACGATGTATCCAGCAATGGATTCTCTTTCCAGACAACACCAGTATCTTTGGGAGACTGCTCCTCGAACACGCCCAAATCGGCGGATGGTTTGGGCTCGTAGTGGAGCCAAGGACTCTGAACTATATGGCCATTGCACTCCATATGAACAGAGAAATTCGGGTTGCGGAAGAGGGGTTTGAACTGATGGAGACCCCATGGGCCACATTGGAAGGAAGTTCAAATGAGAACCCGACAATCGAACCATCTAGGGTGCCCGGATATTGGGTGCATCTGAAAGAAAAACTTCGCTATCTGAACCACCTCTTACCCCAGCAGGTTCCAGTGGCGCTCATGACCCCAGAAGGTTATCAATATGATGGGAGAATCAAGGAGTGTTATTTGCCAACACTCACCATGGCAAACAACCTAATAGAACAAAATAACTATGGCCTCAGGCGAGTGGCAACAGCTCATGCCTATTTTATCGAACAAGCTTTCATCGATGAGGTGCTTCTCCCAGAGCCAGCGCTCCCACCGCAGTGAGAAGATAGGAAGCCGTCAGGAGGTCGACTCGTTGGAAGGAAGGTCGACGCTTTTGGAAGTTTTTTTGCCCCAAGGCCCCTCCGTAGAAGGGAGCATGTGGTCTTGATGCCTTTTCCATTTATTATAGTAATGGGGAAGATGCCTGGGATAGAGTGGCTAGTAACGCCACCTTTGTATATATTTCTGTAAATAACGGAAGTTTGTCCCAGTTGATCGAACAAAAGTGTGATTTTGTATCTAACGTCTATATGGTTTATTCAATTTTAACTGTGCGCGACATTCATAACATTGCATACATGCATTTGCATTTGTTAAAAATATAATATTGATACTAACGGTTAATCTCATGATTAGGTTTGTCACCAGATAAAATTTCTATTTTGGAACTTCATTATTGCAAGATGGCATATCCGTGGGTTCAGGGAGAAAAGAGTGTGATGGATCAGTCAATTAGGGAACAGAAAGATAAAGGAGACAGGTTAATGCAAAGAATTGAACTTCGACCCATGGGGTCAGTGGAGATTATTGATAACCCAATTCACATACTGAGGCAAGCATGGCAACAATTCACACAGCAAGAAAGAGAGGCATTTGAACAGACATATGGGCAAATGGCTGATCTACTCGATGTACCGTTCCCCGCCGACATGATCCGGGAAATCCTAAATTATTGGGATCCATACTACAGTTGCTTCTCTGTCCATGAATTGGACTTTTCCCCGCTGCTCGAAGAATATCAATCGATCCTGCAGATAAATATAAGCCAGCCATACAAGATCTATGTGAACCGGCCAGATCAGAATACAAAAAAGGCACTATCAAGGATACTGGGGATAGACAAAGAACGAGCTCAAAACATGATAGAGTCAAGCGGTGGGCCAGACCGAGTTCATATGAATCAACTCATGCCATACCTCAACCAAACAGCGAAAGTCGGATGCCACATGAAGGCATTTGCTCTACTTATATATGGGTTCATACTCTATCCCAGCCTGCCTAACTATGTTGACAGTTTCGCCATCAAGGTGCTCCAACAGGATTTGATCGATGCCAACCCCATCACCTCAATATTATCTGAGACTCTCATCGCCCTTAGTCGATGTCGTCACTTCGAAGGAGGTTACTTATATGGGTGCACATCCCTGCTCGTGGTGTGGCTTTTTGGGCATCTCAAGCCCTCTCCTAGTCACGGAATCCCAGATGTCCAGTATGCATTGGTGTATGATGGTTATAGAAGATCGATTCAAGAATTCACCGGAACATCACCAATTTACATGCAAGTTGCTGCTAGTCAATGGAGAGATTTCTTTGCCTCGTTCGGAAAACACAATATGTTATGGAAGGCACCGTGGATGGCTGGAGAGTATATCCTATACGGATTCGATGAGAAGCATTGGGTGCCATTACTAGGTCCAACCGGATGTGTAACGTATGCACCAAATATGTTCAGAAGGCAGGTCGGTTGTCTTCAATTCACTCCGATGACCGGCGGAATGGGGGAGTTGAACTTCACCTACTCAGATCCAGATGTAGAGGCAAAGAGTAAAAATGCCATAAAATTATGGAAGCAACCAAGGCTCATCGATCATTCAATGAGCGATGAGTACAATAGAAGATTTCCAGACCTTCACTCCTCTGTAGCTCCAGAATATGCAACATGGAGCGAAAACAGGGGAAGAGCTCTCACTATGAGAATGAAAGGAAAGAGAAAGGTGACTTATGAATCGGCACTGCCTCCTAGAATCCACTTACATGGAAGCACGTTGGCGAAGGATATGGAAATAAGCAGGCTACAAAGGGAAAACGATGAAATGAAGACGCACCTGAATGGGAGGGGTGATAAAAGAAATCTCGAGACCATCAACGAGACTCTGAAAAGGAAGGTAGAAAGCTTGGAGAACACTTGCCGTCAACAGAGAATTACCATCGATGAACAGCATGAGGTCAATGCCGCTCTCGGGGAAAGGGTAAATCAGTTAGAAGAGATGGGCCATCGACGGGAAGTGACTATAAAGAGATGTCATCAAGAGATTGAAAGGCTTCAACAGAAAGTCAATCAGTTGATCGAGAAGAAGGAAGAGCTCATGGCAGAAGGGCATGGGTGGTATAATATGGCACAAGCAGCAGAGAACAATTACCTCAGTGAGACTGCCAAAGTAAACTGCCTCAAGGGACTAGTCACTGATGCAACAAGAAGGGCACATGAGCTGTCAGTTCAAATTGAAGAAGTAAGGCAACAAGTTTCTCAAATGGAGAACCCGGATCACAACCTCCAAAATTCCCTCGAGAAGATCCAGCGAGAGCTTATGTACTATAGCCAATTCCATTTTTAAAGGCTGAAGGCGTATGCTCAGGGTTATATGTAATAATTTGAATTATGTGACCGGATTGAATAAGGTCTTGGTAGTACTTGAGTAGAAGGTTGTGTGTAATAATTTGGTTCGGTGGTAGGAAGGAGGGTGTGTTATGAAAACATTTTCAGACAAGGAGGGATGCCAGACAGATCCCGTTTTGTAATAACGTTGGCTCCCGAATGGATTTTTTATCTTGTTGACAAATTTTAGATTTGCATCCATACATGATTAAATGGCATCCCACATGTTTGCATTCATCACATTTACATAACATCCTCATTAAAATAACCCCAGTATAATTAACAATATCGGTTGGCCAGGGGGTTTCGCTAAAATTGCGCATCTACAAGAGAAAAATCAGGACTTCGTATATTTGACAAGATCCAAGTTCGAGATCGTCATGGAAGCTTTCCAGAAACAGCTTGATGATATCAAGGGGAAGTTAGCAGGGGTTGAGCAGTTACACGAGAAATTGGTGGGGGTCGACGAGATGAAGGACCAGCTAAACTTATTAATTAAGATGATGTCCAAAAAGAAAAAGGGACCGATCATTAATGAAGAAGAAGAGAACGAAGAATCCGATGAGGATGATAAGTATGTGCCACCCAAAGGTGATGGCTCGTCAAAAAGGTTCATCCTCATCACACCAGAAGGCACATCTAAAAAGGAAGAGAAAATTCCAGTAACAAATGATGACTCAGAGGAAAAAGAGAAAGTCGAGGGATACTTGGAAGATTCAGCACTGAAAGAAAAATGGGAATATTTAGATGAGAGAATGAGGGCAATTGAAGGGATAGAATCATATGGACCCACTGATGCTACACAATTATGTTTAGTCCCAGATGTGGTCATACCCCAAAAGTTCAAAATGCCCGATTTCGAGAAATACAACGGTACTACTTGTCCGAGGAACCACCTAGTCATGTACTGTAACAAGATGGCTAATCATGCTCGAGATGACAAACTCATGATACACTGTTTTCAGAACAGCCTAGTTGGTTCAGCCATAAGGTGGTACATGCAGCTCGAAAGAAGAAGGGTGAAGAAATGGCAAGATCTGGGAGATGCTTTCATGAAACATTACAGGCACAATCAAGATTTAGCACCAGATCGAGAGGATTTACGCAACATGGAGAAAAAAGAGAATGAGTCTTTCCGAGAGTACGCCCACCGTTGGAGAGAAAAAGCGGCGGATGTCCAACCACCACTTATGGAAAAGGAAATGGTATCTATTTTCTTTGAAACTCTGAAACCCCCATATTACAACAATATGGTGGGGACTACAACTACTTGCTTCACGGATCTGTTAACAATCGGAGAACGAATCGAAAAAGGTATCAAGCAAGGTAAGATGGAAGGCTCGGAGGCCATAAAGAAAGCAAATCTGGCTCGAAGAAGAGAAAGAGAGGTTCATTCAGTGCAAGGGGAATCTAGCAAAGGGAGGAGGTGGAACCCACAAAATGATCAAGCTCATGCCTACGTTGCCAACACCCCATCAATTGCCCATCGCCCAAATTTCACCTCACCATCAGCTACTCAAAATCCACCCACTGTGGTACCCCAAACAAATAACCGAGACCAAAATGATACTAGAACATATCGAAAGCCTATTCAGATCGATCCTATTCCTATTACCTATACAGAAATCTTTCCCCAATTGCTGCAAAGTCGTCTAATCGCCCCACTACCGTGCGAACCCATGCAACCTCCATACCCAAATTGGTATAAACCAGACCAACGCTGTGAATACCACTCCGGGGTGGCGGGACATTCAACTGAAGATTGTAGAAGACTGAAGGTCAAGGTGCAACAAATAGTGATGCCGGATGGTTAAAATTCGAAGAACAACCAGGCCGACCAAATATCAACAGTAATCCGTTACCAAACCATGGGGGGCATGGAGTGAATGCTATCGAGAACTGCGAGGAACATGTAGACCGAAAGAAGGTGTCAGAAATAAAGACCCCTCTGGAATTCATCTATAAAATCCTCTCCCAGAATGGTTATCTTGAGATTCCTGAAGGAGGCATTACTATCCCAGGACAAGAAAGTAGGTGTCCTTATCATGCGGAGTCTGACGGACACTCTATCCAACATTGTGGTCGATTCAAGGCCAAGTTGCAGCAGCTCATGGATGCCAAAGTAATCTCGATCCGTACCATCGGCAAAGATAGAAACAAAATTGATATGGTGTCATCACAAAACGAGGGCTCAAAAACGCCCAAGAAAGTGGTTTGCTACCAGACTGAGGCGAAGATCCAGAGTTCACCAACTTCAAACGTTGCCCCGTTAATCATAAAAACCCCAGGGCCATTCAAATATGAGGATCCAAAAGCAGTACCTTGGGTTTACACTTGTCAAGTGAACCAAGAGGTCTCAACCCCACCGTATGAAGCAGCAAATATAACTGGGATAGGAGGAATAACAAGATCAGGCAGACATTATGTTCCAGAAGATGTGGAGAAGCGCAGAATGGAGGAGTTAACCAAAAGGCAGGAAATTAAGCGCGGGAAGCAAAAAAATAACGGAGGCCTTGAATCCTGAGATTGTCGAAGAAAGTGAGGATATACTAAAGATGAAAGAGCCAGAAGAATATGAGCCCCAAGTCTCTGATGAAGATGCGTGTGAATTCCTAAAGTTGATCAAACAAAGCGAATTCAAGGTAGTGGAACAACTAAACCGCATGCCTGCTCGGATTTCTCTTTTATCTCTAATTCTCACCTCAGAACCTCACCGAAAAGCTCTCATGAAAGTTTTGAACCAAGCCCACGTCTGCCATAATGTATCCATTGATAAGTGGGATGGGATCGTAGGAGCGGTCCTAACTAATGGTAGGATTTCATTTAACGAGGATGAGATCCCCGCCGAAGGAACAGGCCATACAAAAGCTTTGCATATTTCCCTGAAATGCAAAGGACACATGATAGCTCGTGCACTTATCGATAACGGGTCGGCTTTAAATGTGATGCCAAAGTCAACTCTCAATCAGCTGCCTATTGACGAGTCATACATCAAACCCAGCTTCATTGTAGTTCGAGCTTTTGATGGAACTAAACGAAAAGTGATTGGCGAGATTGAACTTCTGATCCAGATTGGACCAACAGTGTTTAACATTGCATTTCAAGTGATGGACATCAGCCCAGCATATAGCCTTCTGCTAGGGCGCCCATGGATCCATTCAGCTGGGCAGTGCCATCTTCATTACACCAGAAAGTGAAGTTCGTTGTGGATGGTAATCTGATAGAGGTCTTCGGAGAGGAGGACATACTGGTAACCAAAACCCCAGATGCTCCTTATATTGAGGCCGCTGAAGAAGCTATCGAAAGTGCATTCCAGTCACTCGAAATTGAGGACGTAACATATGTAGGGAGGGGAAGCAAACTCCATAAACCAAGTTTCGTTGCAGCATCTGTCATGGCCGCCAAGTCAATGATCAAATGGGGTTGACAAGGAAATGTGGACGACCTTAATCAGGCCACCATTTAAAATTAAGGAGAACAAGAATCGTTGTGGTTTGGGATATTCACCAAATAAGGGAGACATAAGAAGGATTCAAGAAGAGAAACGAGACAAGAGATTGGCTCACCTCCAAGGGAGGAATCTGGGTAACAAAAGGATGGTAATACCTCACATAAGCAAGACGTTCAGAAGCGGGGGCATCATCAACACGAAAACAATTAATACCAATGGGATGGAAGGAGTCCCCGACAACCATCATCTGTCAGTTACGCTAGAGAACCTATCAATCAACATGATAGGAGCAGTTAACACGGAGAACACCGAGTTGGTTCGTCCAATGCTTCCGGATGAAGAGCTGAACAATTGGAGGATCGTGGAAGTGACCTCGTTGGATACAGTGTAATGCCCCAATAAAATGAAGTTTGAATATCTAGCGGTATAAAACTAAATAATGAGGGCATTAGTCCTATCATATCAGTTAAGCTTTTGCAAGATGTAATGACAAATAAGTGCACTTCTTAGCACATTTCCCTACTTTCAATAAAATACAAGCATTTCACATTCAAACCTTTCGTGTCTTCACTTTCTCATTACATCACATCACCTTCCATTCATTTATTACTTCGTTTCATGCCAGGATATGTGAACAATGTGAGAATACAGAGGATCTTCATGATTTAACAATCAATTTTGACTTACCTATTAATCAAATGGAATCGGATGGTGAAGAGGATGTGCCCCCAGACTGGGAATGGGTCGCCGAACAAGAGGAGCGCACTTTACAACCTCAAAATGAAGCCATTCAAGTGATAAATTTGGGAACAGAGGAAGATAGAAGAGAGGTGAAGATTGGAGACAGTTTGAACCAAGAGGTGAAAGACCGTCTCATAAGCTTGTTAAAAGAATACCAAGATGTGTTTGCATGGTCCTACAAAGACATGCCGGGATTAGACGACAAAATAGTGACACATCGTTTACCCCTGAGAGAGGGTTGCAAACCCATCAAGCAAAAATTACGAAGAATGAAGGCAGAATGGCTGCTAAAGGTCAAAGAAGAAGTTCAGAAACAGTATAACGCTGGATTTTTACGAGTAGCCATATATCCGCATGGGTCTCCAATATTGTGCCAGTCCCTAAGAAAAGTGGGAAGATACGGGTTTGCGTAGACTACAGGGATTTGAACCGTGCGAGTCCAAAGGATGATTTCCCACTACCGCACATCGATGTCTTGATTGATAACACGGCCAATCATGAACTATTCTCATTCATGGATGGGTTTTCGGGATACAATCAAATCAAGATGTCTCCAGAAGACATGGAAAAGACGACTTTCGTTACACTGTGGGGAACATTTTGCTACATAGTGATGCCTTTTGGGTTAAAAAACGCAGGGGCCACTTATCAAAGAGCGATGGTTGCCCTATTTCACGACATGATGCACAAGGAAATAGAAGTCTATGTGGACGATATGATAGCTAAATCTCGAGCAGGAGAGGACCATGTAGAGATCCTAAGAAAGCTCTTCAAAAGATTACGAAAGTATCAGCTTCGGTTGAATCCAGAAAAACATTCGGGGTTACTTCATGAAAACTATTGGGATTCCTAGTAAGTCAAAACGGAATCGAAGTCGACCCCGAAAAAGTGAAAGCAATTGTCGAGATGCCACCCCCACGAACCCAGAAGGAAGTGAGAGGATTCCTTGGGCGCCTAAACTATATCAGCAGATTCATCTCGCAGTTGACATTGACTTGCGAGCCTATCTTCAAATTATTGATGAAAAATCGACCATGCGAATGGGATGAAGATTGCCAGAAGGCGTTTAGTAAAATCAAAGATTACTTACTGAACCCGCCAGTTTTGGTACCTCCAATCCCAGGGAAACCCTTAACGCTATACCTATCAGTGTTTGGAGACTCTATGGGGGCAATGCTGGCACAACAAGAAGCTCCTGGAAAGAAAGAATTTGCTATATACTACATTAGCAAGAAGTTCACCGAGTGTGAAAAAAGATATAATGCGCTAGAAAAGACCTGCGGTGCTCTGGCTTGGGCAACAAAAAGGTTGAGGCAATACATGTTGTACCATACTACCCACCTGGTGTCTCAAATGGACCCCATCAAATATGTTTTCGAGAAGCCTGCCCTAACAGGACGTCTCGCTAGGTGGCAAGTCCTTTTGGCCGAATACGACATCGTTTACATGACGAGAAAGGCTATTAAAGGAAGCGTCGTCGCAGATCATCTAGCGGAACATGCCATCATAGATGCCGATCCCTTAATGATGGATTTCCCAGATGAGAACATCATGACAACGGGAGAAGAAAGAGTAGCGGATGACTCAAAAGAAACGTGGGTTATGAAGTTTGACGGGGCATCCAACGCATTGGGTCATGGAGTCGGGGGTCGTTTTTATGTCCCCGGAAGGCAGAATACTTCCCATTACGGCTAAACTTTGTTTCATATGCACCAACAATATAGCAGAATACGAGGCCTGCGCTTTCGGCATCCAAGCTGCCATAGAAATGGGGATTAAGAAGTTGAAAGTGTTTGGAGATTCAGCACTGGTAATCTACCAGTTGAAAGAAGAATGGGAAACTCGAGATCACAAACTAATCCCATACCAGAAATTCATCAAAGAATTGGCGTCACAATTTGAAGAAATAGAGTTTGAGCATGTTTCACGAGTGGAAAATCAAGTGGCGGATGCCTTGGCCACATTGGCATCAATGTATAAGACAGAAGAAATGAGAGAAACGCCTTGTATCAGGATTGAGAAACGAGAAAACCCTGCATATCTCGCCAATGTAGAGGAAGAGCCTGACAGTAAACCGTGGTACCATGACATACTGACCTACATCCAGAAAAAAGAATACCCGTCAGGGGCATCCGAGAACGACAAAAGGACGATTAGGAGGTTGGCATGTGGGTTTTACCTGAGTGATTCAACGCTTTACAAAAGTAATTTCGACTCAACCTTACTCAGATGCGTAGACGCTAAAGAGGCCCAAAAGATAGTTGAGGAGATACATGAAGGCATATGTGGAACGCACGCAAGTGGGCATGTCATGGCCAGAAAGATCCTAAGGATGGGTTATTATTGGACAAAAATGGAAGCAGACTGTATTCGGTACGTCCGAAAATGTCACAAATGTCAAATATATGCAGACGAAATCCATGTCCCGCCAGTCCCACTACACGTCATGTCCTCTCCTTGGCCTTTTGCCGTATGGGGAATCGATGTCATAGGGATGATCGAACCCAAAGCTGCTAACGGACACCGCTTCATTTTAGTCGCGATAGACTACTTCACCAAATGGGTGGAAGCTGCCTCCTACACAAGCATAACTAGAAGTGTGTTGGTCAAATTCATAAAAAAGGAGATCATTTGTCGCTACGGGTTGCCAGAAAGATTGATTACTGACAATGCTAAAAATCTCAACAATAAAATGATGGATGAACTATGCGCACAATTCAAGATCAAACATCACAACTCAGTACCATATCGACCCAAGATGAATGGTGCCGTTGAGGCAGCAAATAAGAACATCAAAAAGATCATCCAAAAGATGGTTGTCACATACAGGGATTGGCATGACATGTTACCATTCGCTCTACATGGGTATCGAACGACAGTGAGAACATCAACGGGGGCAACCCCATTCTCCCTAGTCTATGGAATGGAAGCTGTTCTACCAATAGAGGTGGAAATCCCATCCCTAAGGGTGGTAAAGGAAGCAGAATTAGAAGATTCTGAATGGGTTGAGGCAAGGTACCACCAGCTGAACTTAATTGAAGAAAAGAGGTTAAGGGCCATTCATCATGGACACCTATACCAGCGAAGGTTAATCCGCGCCTTTGAGAAGAAAGTAAGGCCCCGACAATTTCAAGAGGGAGAACTCGTCTTAAAGAAGATTTCTCTGCGACAAGGAGACCCAAGGGGAAAGTGGACGCCAAACTATGAAGGGCCCTATGTGGTGAAAAAAGCTTTCTCCGGAGGGGCTTTGATCTTGACAGATATGGATGGAGACGAGTTGACACATCCAGTGAATTCTGATTCAGTCAAGAAATACTACGCATAAGGGGGCAAGCCGATAAATTGCAGCCGATTCCATATGAATAAGAGGATGAGAACAGAATAATTTGTTTAATCATGAAATGTCTTTGCGCTTTTCTAATTTTTCATGTACCCTGTCATTTCTCGTTTAATAAATATAACCTTTTTTTATTCGCACCAGATACACCCTTGTCACGATCCATCCTTTTCTTCCATTCAAATTGTCAATTCACTGTCATTACGATCTTCGCTTTAAAACTTAAACACAAGATATCCCAAAGAAATAGGCTTGAAGAGCTCGGTTTAGAATTTTCTATAGATCCATGACTTTATGGCGATAGATTATTCTAAGCCCAAACGAGGGGTCAATACCCATTATGAATCCAGAATCAACTGATAGAAGATACCTAGCAACGCCTCCAATAACCCCACTCAAACGCACGAGTCCGGCTAGGAGTTTGACATACGATCTCAAACGGTGAGAGACCCACGTACCATAAGAGTAAATTGTCGATGGACAAACAAATGGTTGGAGCACCAGTGATGATCCTATTTATGGCCTAAGGCAACACAATGTGCGTTGTGCAGCGTCAAAACAACCCGAGGAATTGATTCCTTCTCTTGTGGGTCACCAATTTGAAGGAAACCCATGGCCAAACAAGATGTCGTTATAAGTTTGCTGTCAAATAGACGAGCGCATTCATCATTATAGCTCATTATAGGCATGACATCACATCGCATCATATTATTTTCATGCCTTGCGAGCCACTAGCAAGGTTGAGAACATTTTAGCACATTGCTTCATGTTAACCTAGAAAACTTTTAGCACATTCACTTCCTGTTTTATCGAAGTAAAGGTTGAGAACATTTTCAAGAATCAAGCATACCTTGTCCACAAAACTTTTAGCACATTGCTTCATGTTAACCTAGCTGTGTACCAGTTTGGATTAGGATATTACTCTAGATGTCTTCATTAATGTTACGGCCATGCTGCTGCCGTCAAAGGAAGTCAGGCTATACCGCCTTGGAAACGCCATGAAAACCAAATCAGGCTCTACCGCCACAGAACCCAAATCAGGCTATACCGCCTTGAAAAAAAAATCATGAAAATCAAATCAGACTCTACCGTCATATTCGAACAAGCAATCCCTTTCAGCTATGCCGCTCCAAGGGCTAATCGATTTAACTCCCCTTTAGTACGAGTACGTGAACACCTCAGTCTGCTCAAATAACAGTAGACAGTCGATAGACTGGCCAAAATTGGTGTGTATGGATAACTTTGTACACCTCTCGAATTTTAAGAGGTATACAAAGGGGGGCAACTGTAGACACCTCATTTTGTCCGGGCTAAAATATCCTAATTTACGAAGAATTTAACCCATTTAAGATGGACAATTGCGAATTTTCGAATGAACATTTAAATATTCTCGAAATATTTAGTATAAAAATATGAGAGTATGTAATTTGGGCATTTGAAATTAGCAATAGCAAGTTTCAGAAATCGCATCTTCTCTGTTTCTATGCCAATTGATGGGATAAAGTTCATAAATCAACTGCCTTATTTTAGTGCTATTCTTGGTATGAGATCACTTTGATTAGTTTGAGGTTGTTGGACGTTGGGCTTTCAAATTTGGAGTAACATGTTGAAGTATCGCTTGACAAATGACGAACCAAATAGTGAAATAGTATTATTCTATTAATAATAATTTACATCTATGATAAATATACATAACCATTACAACAATTGAAATTAATGTACAACATCGCATAATCACAAACGTCATAATAATTACATCATAACTAATTACGATAATAGAAAGATAAATAGAAAATAACAAGGCCATTGTTTTTGAAAACTTTTCTTTCGTTTTAAGACTTCGGGCGAAATCAGATTTTGAGAACCATCCTCTTTGGATTTGGTTGTCTCAGGTCATCATTTTGGGCCCTAAAAATCTAAAAATAGGCCTGCAAAAATAAAAAATAAAATAAATAAAATAAATAAAATAAATAAATAATTAAAGATAATTAAATTATTTAATTTGGGTCAGAACCCAACCAAGTCTAACTCAAACCCAGCCAGGCCCATTCAGATTGGTCAAACCCAGCCAGGCCCATTCAGATTGGTCAAACCCAGTCAGGCCCTTTAATTTGGGTCAAGGTCCGGTCAACGGATCGACCCGGTCAGATCTGTATCCAACTCGGACCGGTTCGCCCGTTTGACTCGAACCCCGGTTCGGCCTGAATCAAGTCGGTTACTGTAGCTACAGTCCTCCACCAATGGAAATTAAGCAGAGAGGGAGTCTACACCCTATGTTATAGTGATTTGCCATATATAAATACAACCTGCCTGGGCAGCGGTAAAGAGACAGAGATTCATATTCTCATCCTCATCCTCTTCCCAAAAGTAAAGAAAGAGACCGATATTCTCATCCAGATCCCAAAAGTAAAGAGCAGTAAAGAGAGCACCTAAAAAAGGCCACCCACTTTCCCCCAACTTCCCCCCAAGATCATACCCAGATCTTAGGGTAAAAACAGCAAGCTTACAAGAGTCAAAAGAGCAATCTTCCACTTCTACCTTTCTGTTCTCACAACACACTTCCAAGAAAAGGGAATAAGGAGAAAGCGACTGAAGCCAGGACCAGTAGAGGCCAAAGAAGGAAACAAACAAACAACCACCACATCTCAATCACAAGCCAGGGTAGGTTTTTCTCAGAACCTAAAAACATCATCATCACCACTTCACCCCATACTCAAAAAACACAGATATATGTATAAACAGTTTCTATGTTTGTTACTTGCTAAGCTTCAGTACTTTCTATGCTTTCTATGTTTATGTTTCTTTACTTTCTAAGTTTTTTTCTTTCTATGCTTTCTATGTTTATGTTTCTTTACTTTCTAAGCTCTTTTTTCTGCTTCCTACGTTTATTATGATTGCTTCCTTCTGCTACTATCTGTTTATGTTCTCCAAGTATATTAACTAAAGAGACTCATACCAAAGAAACATCTAAGCTTTTCAGTCAAAGATAAAAAAGCAGTAAACTCAAAATATGTGGCTGTTGGAACCAACCTTTGTTGTTTAGTTCATGCACTACTTATATATTTAAACATGACACACCATAAAATACTCTATCTTACTAAACTTGCTAATCATTGTTTAGGTAGTTTAAATATTTGTCAATCCCAAAGGTCTCGTTTTTTATTAAGCACTATTAACTAAGATTTCAAACCTTCAAAGAAACAACCAGAAACAACAACTTGACACCACACAAGCAAAAACAATTCTAGAAAGGTATTTTAAAATACCTTGTTTTTGTTTAAGGGCTCACCCTCTATCATAAACTCATTATTTTATCTATAACTCAGCATTTAGGCTTTAATAACCAGTTTAGCATGAGTTGTAACTCTCGCTAAACCCATTCTGGTTCTTATAATAATATCGCACCAAAATCTGTTTTTTTTGCTAAATCATGTGTTAAAGCAAAAGTTTGGCGAGATTTCACCTGTAGGTTTTTTTTCACCCTAAATCTGCAAAAATAAGAAAAGTCAGGGTTAGAACCCCAAATAAAAAAAACCAAAAACACGAAAAACGCAAAAAGAGCAGAACCTACTTAAAGCTTACGCCGTCGGCGTGGGTGTAACCCATGCTGCCGGCGACGGCGACCGCCGTCTTTCCCTTCCTCATCTCGGCAGGAACCCAAAAACCCAGAAAAATCAAAACAAAAAAATAAAACAGATTAAATCCCGATTTTAGTCCCTAAATCAAATAAAAATATATATGCAGTGTCCGTTAATCTTACCTTAGGGTAAGACCTCCCTCGTCTCCACCGTGTCTATAACCAGAATCAAGAGTTTCCCCTCGGTTTAGAGTAGATCTCCAAAAAAAGAAAACGAGAATGAGAATTCTAGAATACTAAAATCGAACCTTAAAATCAACATGCAACCTATTAAAGTAAGCTTACCTTCGTCTTTGTCTTCGCCGGCGACCACCTGGTTACGGTCGCCGTTGATCTGCCTGTCGTTTGGCCCTCTGCTCGCCTCGACAAAGAGGAGGAGAGATGTTCGTTTTGGGTGAGACGAGAAAAGAGCGAGTCGGAAATAGGATCAGAAGGGAGGAGCAGAAGGAAGAACGATTCGAGTTTTGGGTTTGTCTGGTTTTTCTTTCTGCATTTCGGTTTTTGCCATGGGAGAAGAGAGGGCGGCGCTTAGTTGGGATAGGTTTTCTTTTGGTTTAGGACGAGAGGGACGATAGGCAGAGGGAGAGATTTTAGGGTTTCGTTTCTCTAAGGGAGAAGAGGGAGGAAGAGTCGAGAGGCAGAGAGAGAGGAGTGGGGCGGCCGTTTAGGTTAGAGTGAATTAGGGTTGATTTTTTTGTCCAAAAGATGTATTTATACCCACCCGTGAAAGACGAAATTGCCCCTAGGGTTTCAATCTTGTAACGCGGCCCTGCCACCGTGCTTTCGTGCATTTACCATAATACCCTTCCCCCTTCTCTGCATTAAAACGTGAAAAATCAAAAACAATGTTTAGAGTGGGTTTCGAACCCGCTTCCGTAGGATGGAACGCAAAGTGCGACCAGGGTATTGGCCAGTTGGGCTGCTCGACTATTATTCGTAAACTTACTCATCCCATTTAATTTTATTTGTTTTAAAATCCCTAATACGAAATGTTGAATGCGGATTAAGTTTATCTTTTTTCTTTTCTAACACCCCAAAATACTTCCTAATAACTAAAATCCTTGCATTTATTTTCGTAACATCATAATAATCTAAATGAAATTTTATTAACATAATTTAGGTTTCATTAAATTATAATACGAAAATTACTTTCGGTGGAACGAGGTTAAAAGTACTTCTTAAAAACATCAAAGCTTTATTCGAACTACGTGGACTTTGATCCCGGTTAACCCGGGTACGTAGGCAACCGATAGGTTCGAGTCCAACCGACCTAAAAACTCTTTCTTTAATTTTTAGAATTATGTATAATTAACTATTAATAACAAACATGTAATTAATCAAGTCAATTAATTAAATATGTAAATAAGACACAAATTATAATACACCCAACTTTTAAAACTTATCGATTTAAGTAGTACCAACTTTGGGCGTTGTGGGGTGTGAATACACTTCCCCACGCGTAACCGTACTCCCGAATCCAAAAATCTAAAATTCGCAGACCAGAATTCTGGTTTTAATAAAAATTAAAACCGGGAGAGGGTGTTCGACCCACCCCAAAATATGATCGATGGCGACTCCAAACCGAACCTCGGGCGATAGCTCAGGTTTTTCGAGGGCGGTTGCGACAGTATCCGTTAGTGAAGTTGGTTCGGCATTCATTGGTAATGGAGGATTCTCTCCCTAGCTAAGAGATCCGGGAACCTTCACTATTACATACACTTTTGGAGATAAATATTTTTGGAATCCGTTAGCCGATTTGAGGTCTAGCATCAACATTATGCCTACACGGATGTACAATGAATTGGATCTTGGACCACTCATTCCTACTCCAATGCGAATTGAGTTGGCCAATAGATCCATTGTCGAGCCAAGAGGAATCATAGAGAATATCTTGGTAGTGTGCTCATTTTGTTTATCTGGTAGACTTCGTGGTTCTACACACGGAGGGGTATGATGTATCCATTATTCTAGGCCAACCATTCTTGGCCACGACACGGACTATCATTGATGTAAGTGGAAGCAAGATCAACTTAAGATTTGGTGAGGAGGAAATAAGCAACAAGATGACTCTAATACAAAATTTTCTCAAGTATTGCAAATGGGACGATGTCAAGATGTATTGTGAACCAGTTACACAGCCTACCACACCACTTTCAAACCCCGACATAGAATGGTTCAATATGGTCTCCCACGTTGTCCAACACGACAATCAAGTTGAAGAAGTGAGTGATTCTTGCAACTCTATGAAGAAACCGGGCAAGGAAAAGTTTTCTTGCGAAAAGGAAACCCAAGAGTTGTTCAAGGTTTCTCATCCTTCTAATGGTCATGGAAGAAAGCACCAAAGGTTTATCTTTGAAGATAGACATCCAAAGAAGGGAAGCCAATTTGTCAAGGGAAATTTAGCTCCTATTCTTGAAAATGAAGAGTCCGAGGAATGCTATAAGTCATTCACAGATAATGACATCTCTACTAAGGATCTTAACCCTCACCAACTTGTAATTCAATTCTCAAATGGATCATTTCCCTCTCAAGCACCGATGCAGCTTCCGAGAGACTCCATGGTCTTCATCTTGGACTTCACGACAAGTATGACTTTTACGAAGGGTCATCTGTGAAGAATGGATATCTCCCCATTTGATCTTAAGGAGTCAAGTTCGGCGAAAAACCTTTTAAATAGGCGCTTGTTGTTAGGCAACCCAATGTTTCGGTTTGCGTATCTTTTCTTTACTTTTTGATTGAATAATAATTTAGTTAGTACATTAGAAATGCATGGAAAATTATTGATACGACTTAGCCCTAACTTTTGGATCTATGTTTGAATGTTTAGATAACAGTTTGAACTTAGAGAAGTGGAGAAAATGAGTTGTCCTAAACAGGGCAAAGATCGTGGTTGTGAGGCTAAAGATCGCGGCCGCGATCTTGGGCGCCCTAGCCCGCGATCCTGGCCGTCCCTATTTAAGTAATGGCAACCTCTTTAGATCTAAGTGTGTTCATTCTTTCACATCTTTCTAGATCTACATGTCATTACTCTCCATCCCTCTTTACTCTTTCAACCCACCTTTTTTAATCTCATTTTCTAGCATCTTTTGAGAAGGATTATTAATTGCTTTTGGATTCCGAATATGTCGCCTAGCAAGATAAGATACACTTTCCCATGTTTTATGTTTTTAATACATTATATTGCCCAAGATATGTTGAATGCTTGGAACCCTTAATGCCCATTCTCTACTTAGAATGACATCTTTATGGGGTTAATTGCATGATTGGTCACTGAGATTACAAAAAATGTTCAAGTTTGGTCACTCGAAATATTTAAATCCATTGGTAATACTTCAGTTTATTGAAACCGTCATGTTTAGTCACTCTCCGTCCAACTCTGTTAACTTTTGCTTACGTGGCGGTCAACTCTAAAAGTTGACCGTTAAATGTGTGATGTGATAATTTAAAAATAATAAAAAAGAAAATATCATCTCATTCCCACCTCTTTATCACTTTTATTTAAAATAAGTAAAAAATCCTAATTTCTTCTAATCCCAAAACCAATCTAAACTTCTATTTGACTATTTTACCCTCCATCTAAGATTAACTTAAAACCTAAAATAAGACCTGTTACCCCTATACTCCCCCTCCTCCCTTCCCCACCTATCCCTGCCGTCGAAACTCACGCCCTCCCAAAAATCCATCGTCGCTCGCGCTCGCGCACGCCACCTTCCACAAACAAGCCGCTGAGGAAGGAGAAGTCGGAATCGTCGCGCGCCGTCGAGAAAGAAGGTTCTGGTCTCGTCGTTGTCCATACCAGCTGCTCGTTGTTGTCCCTATCAGCTGCTCGTCGTCGTCCATCCCAGATCTACCGTCGATCATCATTGACGGCAGAGAGCAAAAAGGTGGTGGGAATCGATTTGGGGACGACCAGGGCCGTCCCATGATACTCGGAGGCCCTGTTCGACAATCTAAAATGTGGCCTCAAAAATTTTTCTTAAAAATTTAATAATTTTCGAATCGCCGTCAAGATTGGCTACTAGTATCCAAACTCCTCAATTCTCTGTTTTTGTTTACGCTGAGAACTACCTTTTTCATACTTTTTGATTGACATAATTAAAAAATATAATCAAAGATTAATTATTTTAAATTTCCAATCAATATTAAGTTCCCCGCAAAAGAAAAAAAATTAGAACTTAAAACAAGTTGGTTAGAAACCTGGATAGTAGGGATGGACATCGATTAGGAGTTAATTAGAATGGGGTGTGAATAATTAATATTTAAGCTTTGGATGATTTGGGGTGGGGAAAGAGAAGAAATAAGACGTTTAAATACTCTAATGGTTAGTAAAAATTCGTCAAATGAGTCTCAGTTTAGTGGTTGAATCGCCTTTTTAATGAAAAAGAGGTTCAAGGTTCGATTCTCTTCCCTATAAGTTGTCATCCTTGTATGTTTGATTTAACCTTCTGTGTCAGTTGCCATCCTTGTACATTTGATTTTTGTGTGGGCTTTGCCAGCCCAAGGAGGCCTAGGTTGGCTCTGGCCGGGCTAATAGATTAGAGGCCCATAAAACTTGAGGTACAGCAGATTTGTGGATTATGAGGCTTCAGTCGGGCTTATGGATTAGAGGCCCCATAAAACTTGAGGCCCTGTGTTGTGGGTCTGACCAGCACAGGGCTTGGGCCGGGCCTGGGGACGACAAACTCTGTCGTGGCGGCGATGGAAGGAGGCAAGCCGGCGATCATCAGTAATACCAAGACCGACGATAGGTTTGTTAGGAAGATCGCCAAATGGCAGGCCGTTGTGACCCGACGGCATTCTTGAGTTGTGGGACGATAAAATTGGGGTTAGGGCAAATATGTCTAGTTTTCAACTTATGGCGAGACTTAGGTTTCTTTTATTCATGGGGATTGGGGTTTTTATTTATTTTAAATAATAGTGCTAATAAGGTGGAAATGAGATGATAATTTTAAAAAAATTAATTTTATTAATGTTAAACTACCACGTCACACATTTAACGATCAACTTTTAAAGTTGGCCGTCACGTAAGCAAAAGTTAACAGAGTTTGACGGAGAGCGACCAAACGTGAACGGTTTCAGGTAACTGAAGTACCATCAATGGATTTGAATATTTCGAGTGACCAAATTTGAATGTTTTTTGTAATCTCAGTGACCAACCATGCAATTAACCCCATCTTTACGGCATTGAATTGTTTTTCTTCATTTTAATGAACCACCTATGTTACTTTAGAAACATTTTGTGAGTTGTTCTCATGCATTTATGACATTTTCAAAACAACCTACCAAGTGTTCGTAGAAAGTCCCCAACCACATAGAGTTCATTATTTTCAATCTTTTTGATTAGGTATCAACTTCATAGCATGGGGTGATGATCATTAATTGTTTCCACATTGATTTAAGGATGTACTTTATTATATTATCTTGGATCTATCTCTCTACTTAATTTCCCTCTCTTTCCGAATTCTTAGTCTCACCCAAGTGTTGGGTGGGGGGGGGGGGATTTAGAGGTCTAATGATAGTTCATTGAAATGCTATCCTTTTGATATGTGATTTTTGGATTGATCGTTTGTGCAAATTTGTACCACTTGTTTTGAATGATAATATACAACACATGGCTCATGGTGAGAGCTCATCCTCTCGCACCTCTCTTTCTCGCCAAGGTCAAAAGAAGAAAACAAGGAAATCCAAATCAAAAGAAGTGTTTATTGAAGAGCTTCATCCAACCTCACATCTTCAACATCCATCAAGGATACTTTATCAAGATGATCAAGAAAATGTAGAAGGCAGCGTTGAGCACGTCACTCACCACTTTTTGGAACACATGCCCTAGAAATTCAAGAGCAAGCTTCTGTGGCTTCAAGGATTACCTATAGGAGAAAGTTCTTGTCTCAATTGGACCCTTTTCGCCTAACTCGCAATTGAAGATGCAATCCTCTCTAAAGTACAGAAGTTGGAATGACTCAAGTTGCTCTCTATTCAAGATCATATATATCGGGTGGTTATTCTAGAGTTTATCAGTACTCTCACTATTCGAGACCGGAGGGGTGCTGCTGACCTTGAAGATAATACTACAACAAATTCGGAATAGTTCGTCATTTAAAGTGAGTAATGTGACAAATATTTCGTGTCAAATTAAGTTTGTCAAAATAGGCATCCCCATATTGGGATGTAAGAGACACAAAAGTGACAAATTATACTATCAGAGTAGCTTTTATTATATCATGTCTTCTGAATTGTTAAATGACAAACTATTTTGCTATAATAGATAGAAATAATATCACAGCGAGCTAACAATAGTATTGTCCTCCTCTTCTTCCCATTCCCCACCCAAAATTTCACCATACACCACCCAACCACATTGTCCATTATTATTGGTGGATTCTTTTTCTTTATTATTAATTTTGTAAGTTAATTTCCTTTTTTAACTAACTAAAAATAAACATGGTGCACGTAATTCTTTTCTTATTTTTTTACGATAATCGTTTATTTTAAGGAGATAACTGAAATTGGATATTATACTAGTATTTTCGACAATTACTTTTAGATAGTTTTGTTGAAGACTTGTTATTCTACTCAATTAATATTTGGAAGGTACCAAACTAAAAAAATATATACAAACCAGTGTTTATAATGATGTCTTCTTATTATGAACATAAAATATTTGTTCTTATTAAGCATACCGAATAGCGATAGAAAATGATTGTAAAAGAAAATGAAGCCAAATCATGTATATCAATTTGGCTTCATGATTTTTTTTTTTTTGGTTGTAAAACTTTGACTTCATGATTAACAGCATTATAAAAAGAATTATCGAGTCTAAAAGAAAAAATCATTACACAAAAAAATTATGAAACTAAAATTTAATTATCATCATAGAATGAAGGGTTACTTACAAATAAAAAAGATTCCCTTCCATTTTTTGGTAGAAGAATTCCCTTCCGTTAATCCCTCTATCCCTATTTTGGTTTAGTTAAAAAAACTGAAAAAGAGGGAGAATATTAAAAGTTGGAAAAAGGAAGGAGACTTTCCATCTTCCCGCTCTCTATTAAATTTTTTTGAAAGAAAAGCCCTGCTAGCATAGATTAATAATATGCGTTTTGGGCTTTGTCAGCCTCTAACAGGCTCCTAATGGAGCAAGGTGGACTATCAGTCCAGATACAGAAATGGTTCCCATGAATATCCAAATGGGCCAAGTAGTGGGCAACACAATTAGAATCTCTCGGCACATAAGCCCATTCAACCCTTCTCCCAGACAAACCCGAGTTGACTTCAGCTAGATCTCGAATTTCCTTGCACCACACACCCAGCTCAGTTCGGTCTTCATCGCCCTTATCCAGTAATCTAACCAAGTTCAAACATTCAGACTCCACAATCAGGGGCCTCAATTCTCTTCGATTCGCCTCTTTCAATCCAGCTATGATGGCCTTGGCCTCCGCCTCGATCGGTCTGCAACTTCCTTCCTCTTTCCCAGCTACTGCTCCCAAAAAATCCCCCTCCCAATTTCTGAACACATAGCCCATGCCAATCCCAGATGGTTTCAAAAGTCCCGCGTCGCTATTCATCTTGTAGATCCCTGTTGGTGGTTTCTCCATCTCTTGAGATCGGCAGGCTGTCTTACGTTTGAAGCTGTGATTCCCTGCGCCTTGAGGTAATTAGATAACCAATCCAGAGCTCTCGGGATAATCTCCTCCTCTTCCATCTTTCTGTTATTGAACATGTGATTGCACCTCTCCTTCCAGATGAACCAGAGAACAGCACAAAATTTTTGGAGATTTTCTTCCGGTTGCGTCGCAAAAGCTTTATGGAACCAGTCGTGTCAAGAGAGCCCTTCCCCTTGACTGAAGATACCAAAATCGTTACGAGGTTGCCAGAGGCGACGATTCCACTCGCAGTCCCTGAGATAATGGACCTGAGTTTCTGAGAGTCCACAGAAGGGGCATTCGTAGGAAGCTTCTTCGATCCGTTTCTCGATGTTGGCACCAACCGGTAAGATGTCTCTGCTAATCCTCCATAGAAAAATTTTGACTTTCGGCTGAATGGGGAGATTCCAAATCTTCTTCCAGTTAGGGATGGCAGTTCAACCCGGACCCGCGGGTACCCGACCTGACCCAACCCGGTCAAACCGGGTTAGACTCGTGTTGACTGGGTTCGGGCCGTGTTCGGGTTTAAACCCCGTGACTGGTTGGGCGGGTTTGGGTTTGAGGGAACCCGACCCGTGGATACCCGGACATACAGCTAACCCTAAATTACCCGTCCCCAGGGCCCAGACCCCACCCCACTTCCCACTTCCCTTCCCAGAGACAATTCACAAATCGCAATCCCTAATCGCGACTCCTCTTCCTCTCCGCGAGACCGCGACTCCTCTCTTCCTCTCCGCGACTCATCTGCCTCTCCGCGAGACCGCGAATCCTCTTCTCCACCTCCTGTCCCGACTCCCAATCCGACGGGCGACGGCCGCCCCGCCACCACCAAAACCTCTCTCGAGTTTCCGCCTCCATTCCCGACGCGCCCTCCCCCTCTCTTCGCCACCTCCTGTCCCGACTCCATTACCGGCCGCGCCCTCTCTGGCTCTCCCTGCTCCTCTGCCCCGCGCCCCCGCCACCCTCTCCGGCTCTCCCTGGGGAGTAAGAACAAGAGGAGGTAAAAAAATAATTTGAACGCCACTTGCTGCTTTCTGTAGTTGTAGTTTTAGGGTGGCCCCTTGGGGTTTAAATGCGCGATGGCTTTGTTGGGACTGCCTCATCTCATCTGGGATTGTAATTTGCATTTGCTGGGAGTTTATTCAGATTTGAATTCCTGCATTTCAAGCAAGTGGGTTGATTGATGATTTAGAAGTTGATGTCTGTCTTGACGGATGGATGGAGGGACTCGGACTCTTAGGTGGAGAGGTGAAAAAAACTGGAAGTGGTTCGTTTGTATGGGGAATATGGTGTTTTTTCTTTTTTAATTTGGTTTACTTCATAGGTTGCTTTTTGGTTTGACTATTACACCTTTGTCGTTCGTAGTTCATTGTGGCCTTGTTGGAATAGGTTGGATTACCCTGGAGTTGGACCTGAGCATAGCTTTCTGAAAGAGAAAGGCCGTGCTGAATACTATTGTGTCACTGATGAGGAGGCACTAGAAGGTATGGAAGTTCTTCCTAGGCTGTGCTTTCTTTTGCTATGCTCTTGAATAGGCCATTTTTGTGATTATTAGTACTGTGTTTTGGCTTGTGCATCTGAATATGTTCTTTGTATAACAAATTTCCAATTGCCAAGCCTGCTTTATATATTTCATATGCTTTCCTGACTACTAGTTCCTTGGAGAGCTCATGTGGTGCATTTAATATTTTGGCTAACCTCACTGGTGCTTGAGAGTAAGTCGCAATCTGATCAGTTTTCATACGCCGTAAAGATATAGGAGAACATGTTAGTTTGCCTGAGGTTGTGATTGATCAATGCTAATCGGTCAACTGGTTGAAATCCATTAACATGTCGTATAATAAGCCTAGAACCATAGTTTTGGCTATGGAAGACAACTATACTCTACTTCCATATACATAGCTAGACTATCCCCTTGTTCAGTGGGTTTGCTCCTTTCAGACACCAGAAGAACTCCCTTTTTTGGCACAGCTTCACGATGTAAAGGCAATCCATCTGACTATTTCTTTTCACCCGTGCAGCATTTAAGAGAGTATCAAGACTAGAAGGCATAATCCCGGCTCTGGAGACATCTCATGCTTTGGCTTACATTGAGAAGCTTTGCCCAACCCTCCCTGATAAAACTAAGGTCGTACTGAACTGCAGCGGCCGAGGGGACAAGGATGTTCAGACTGCCATCAAGTACTTGAAAGTCTGAACAGTAAAGCTTAGATGAACTGCCTCTGCAGATTTTCCTTCCCTTTCGACAAATGGGAACAATAAGCAAAATACTAATAGGTGGTGAGTTCCAACTTGGTGGTGTAAGCTGAAGGCTCTTCTGACAAACTCTGGTACCAGAAAGTCATTTTGTCAATTAGTCTATCTATGTATGATCTCATTCGAGCTATTATTTTGAGATTTATGCTTGATTTTTATTTCGATAGTTTCTTGTTAATTATTATTTTATAAATATTTTACCAAAAAACCCCGCGGGTACCCATCAACCCGCAGATACCCAGCGGATTGGGTTGGGTTTGAGTTTTTCAAACACAGTGGGTTTTACCCGGGTTTTTTTGACGGACAAACCCATGGGTTTGGGTTCGGGTTTGGCAAAACCCGCCCCAACTCGACCCATTGCCATCCCTACTTCCAGTAGTTCTTGATGCTTTGATTATCGCTGTGTGAGATCCCACCAACCATTGTCTTTGTCAATAAGAGAACTCACCTTTATGTTAATTTCATCTTCCTCGCCTTGGTGATTAGGTGGTAGTTTCCTGATGCTAGGGATCCACCAATCCTCCCAGACCTTAATGCTTTCTCCATCACCCACCCTCCATCTGAATCCATCCACAATCTCATCCTTTGCCTTAACTAAGCTTCTCCAGATGAAGCTAGGATTGTATCCAAGTTTGGCATTCAGTAACTCATTTTTTGGGTAGTATCTCGCCTTGAGAATCTTAGCCATAAGAGAGTTTGGCCGATTTAAAATATTCCATATTTGTTTCCCTAGCATAGCAGTATCGACTGTTCTTAGATCCTTGAATCCCAACCCTCCAGCATCCTTAGGCAGGCATAGCTCTTCCCAACTAACCCAGTGGATCCTTTTTTCATCATTCTTTTGGCCCCACCAGAACCTGGCGATCAGTCTCTGAATTTCCTATAAAATCCCATCTGGGATCTGGAATACCATCATAGGGTATATCAGTTGCGCTTGGGAAACCGCTTTTATTAAAACTTCTTTCCCTGCAGCAAAGAGAGATAGGCTTTTCCAGTCCTTGAGCTTCTTCCTCACCCTTTCTTTTAGCTCTTCAAAAACTTCACTTTTCGATCTTCCAATAACAGTAGGTAAGCCAAGGTATTTATTGTGTTTTTCAACAGTTTGACCCCAAGCATTCCACTGATCTCCTGTCTTCTGCTCCATCTTACGTTCCTACTAAAAGACACTTCAGATTTAGATAGGTTTGATGCTTTGGCCAGACTCTTCCTCGTCGACTTTCAGAATTCTTTTAAGTTCTTCACACTCCTCTATGGTAGCACTGCCAAAGACCAGATTGTCATCAGGGAAGAGGAGGTGTGATATGGTAGGCGCCCTGTGACAGATCTTAATCCCTGGATTCTTCTTTCCTTCTCCGCTTTCTTAAGTAGAGCTGTGAAACCCTCCGCACAAATAAGAAAGAGGTAGGGTGACAGAGGATCACCTTGTCTAAGACCTCTCGAGGTTTTTATTTCTTTTGATCGATGTCCATTGACCAACATTGAAAATAGGGGTGGAAATCGGTACGGTATCGGTATCCCAATACCAAATACCGAAATCCCGAATACCGAATTACACCCTGAAATCAATCCCAATCCCAATCCCTAAATAATTTCGGTATCCCAATCCCAATCCCTAAATAATTTCGGTATCCCAATCGGTACCTCGGTATCCCAATTGGTATTATCAAATAAAAAATTAATTACGTTTGCCATTAATAATTAAATATATAAATTAGATTTTATTGTTTTATTTAGGGCAAAGAGACTAAGCAAAGAGTCTTAAGTTGCCTAGAGCTAACATCTCAAGTTTTTGTAATTGGTAATCTTTAATTTGATGAATTTGAGATTGAGAGACGACTAATACTAGTGTGAAATTGTGATGTAATGATCTATGTATAATTAAATGACACTTTTAGTGGTGGAGGGTCGCGTAGAAGTGAATGAGAGAGTTTAGTTGAGAGAATAAAATACACACTAGCTTATATTTCGGTATTGATCGGTATTTCGGTATATACCGATCCCAATCCCGTAATCCCTAATACCGAATAACAATTGAAACTCAATCCCAATCCCAATCCCACAAAATAATACGTGTATTTGGTAATACCAAATATAGACAAATTCGGTACGGTATTCGGTATATCCCAAATACCGGTACCAAACTTCCAGCCCTAGTCGTGACATACCACTTACTAAATCGATGCAAAAGGTATAATTCAGGGTCTGAATTATTGTTGTGTAATAAATATTAAATTGGGAGTGAAATAATTGTCCAACATGCATATGGTGTTCAGCATGGGATCAGAAACATGGCTGTTGGGAGCTTCGTTGTTTAGGCACGTAAGAGAAATAGGGCATCTTTCTCCAACCATGCATTGCCACCATCTTTATCGTCGTCAAGGAAGGAAAGAATTGAATATAGGGGTGCGGTGGAGGAAATGGCATGCAAGAGAAATGTGGAGGTGTTGTTGGAAATCGGGACAAAAACTGTTGCTGCCATATGCAGTAGTTGGCCATGGGGATGGGTCTTATTGATCCATTTCTTTGCCTGTTTCCAAGCCGGAGATAAGAGTAAAGATATGAATGATCGTGTAATTTAGACTTTCGAGGCAGATGGATGTAGCAAACCGTCCAATTCGGCAACTAGGACGACCGGGGTTGCGTCATCACCGACGATGTTTATATGAATCAAGCACGGAGAAAGAACTCCGCTACTATGTTTATATTAATCCAACTCCAAGATAGGATCAACTGCAGGTGCATAATCTTTGTATATAACAAGATTTAGAACCTTTTTTTTTATAATGGAACCTTAATTTAAAGTGGGATCAGATCTAACGAGTGAGAATATAACTCTTTTTTTTTTAGTTTTCTTAATTGGCTTTTATTTTGATCGTTCCAATTTTTATTTTAAATTATTTTATACAAATTGTACGGGTTCGTTGTGATCTACAAAATGATATTTATTTGCATTATATGTGGTATTACCTTGTATCAATTTGTTACCACATGGTGCCACATTCATTTTAACTCAAATTTTTTAATGATTTTGATCCAAAAGAACGAGTTCATCTTGATCTATTGAGTTTATAAGTTTAATTTCTAGTGTAAAAAAATTTATGATCAATATATCACCTTAAACCACCATGAATATTTAACTGTCAATTATCATATTTCATCATCTTCTACCACCAGCCATCAGGAAAGTTTTTTAATTTTGACTAAAAACTACCAAACATGTCTTTCTGTTAAAATTCCATCCAAAAATTGTCAACCACGGTTGAACCATGATTCAGACGACCTGACCATGCCAAAAATGGGAGGAAAAATATCATTTTTTCCACTTCATTTATTTCTCACGGTCTCATTGAAGTGGAAATTATTAGGGTTACAATGCTATTCAAAATATGGAAAATAATATTAAAGTGAAATTATTTTAGATTTTTTTTTTTGCTCACACCAATGGTCGACAATATATATACTTGCTATATATTTGTGCTTTATCAGTGTAGGAAGAAGGCGAATGTTCTTACTATTTTATGAAGATCAGAAGAAGAATCTTGGAAAGGTCGAACCTAGGTGGGTACTGATAGAGCTTGTGAAATGAAGACGTTTTCTCCGGAAGCAACAGAGGAGTTGGGCTAAAGCGACATCTTCTCATCGGTTGCTTGATTGATTTTGCTTTGTGTCAAGTGTGTGTTTAGTTCTCATTTCTTTCAATTACTCTGCATATTGTTTCTCCTGGCTTTGCTTTGTTATGTTACCGAAGAATGAAGCCAACTGACAAGTTTATTTGCTTGAAATAAAACTAGCGCAGGGCCCGGCCCGTTGGGCGGGTAAACTAAACATAAGCGTCGCATTTGAGAAACGTTGGAACATGAAATCAAATGAAAACGAATTCATTTTTGGTCAATTTAAGTTAAAAATTGTTCAGTTAAAATGTTTATACGAATATATGAAATTTAATAAGTGGGCTGTAATCTTTGGAACATAATAATAAGCATCACATTGGTAAAAACCACAGGAGATAGATGGAGCAGCCAAGTAATAATCTATTCGGGGAAAGAGTTCAACATTCATAATTGGAACAAATATACAGAAATTATCTTTGAATTAAAGCACTGTTCACGTACGTCACACCCTCTACCAGAATAATTTGCGAAGAACCAAATCAAACTCATTGGTCTGGCCGTTGAAATCTCCGAATTCAATCATAAACTTCAATATATTCCCCCTGAGAGCAGCTAGGAGAGTCCTGAAGTCATTGGTCCATTCCTTGTCTGTAGCCTCAATGATACGGCTTGCTATCCAACGGAACTTGGTAGTCATAAACATGATAGAAGCCTCATGAGGACCAGTAGCAACAGTCAGCCTCACCATAAACTTGAGATGCACACTTGACCAAGAAACAGTAACATCCTTGACTGTTGCAGTAGTAAGGTACAAATTCCCCTGCAATATGAACCACATGAAAGCTTACATTTGGGAATGGTAAGAGGATAATTGATATTTCATTGGTCAAGTTAGAGCATTAGAGACGCAGTGAAATCCAACCATGTTGTCCAGGCCAACAATTATGATATTCAATGGGAGCAAAATATGAATTTGGAAATTTTTGTAGGAGTTGACCGAGTGTACATATAAACTACCTGGTTGGTGAAATCAGTCTTGTATAGATTCAGTTCCGAAATGGAACATATCTCACTTAACCATATAGCATCCTCCAACGTGTAGTCAATGGCCAGCGGGACATTTTCTATACTGTAAATAAAAAAAAATAATTCCAAAACATGAGAATAAGAATAATAAAAGAATTGATTCTATTGATGAAAGGTTAAACACTTACTTATCAAGCAGGGGGTGCACGTGAGGATAGTGCAAGTTGCAATATACTTTCGTTGCATTTGAGCCCACACAATATTATTCCCCTAAAACCATAACATCTAAAAACTCAATAACCACTAATATAAACTAAAAGAACAGGTTGGAAAATTAGAATGAAAACCATGTAAGAGACCTGCGAAGTGGCGAACAACAACGGAAGTGAAGACAACTACTGTTCCTGGTAAAGGATCATTAGGTGTCACAGCTTGAAATTCGTCAATTAGATCATCCCATAAGACGACATCAACTATAGGTCCCCTAAAATTTAAAAAAAAAAGATGCATGAATGGTCTGCATACGGTAAGCACACTTCAAATGTAACCTGTACAAAAAAGCAACCAACTGACTCAATCAATTTAAGCTGCACTCCCTTTCGCCTTAAAATAGCAGCATCTTCGAATAGGACCTCTTCTTGTTCAACAGTTTCAACCTCCCCAATTAAATCTGATCCCAAACATATCGTTAGGAACACAATATGAAAACCAAACCGGCCAAATAAAGCTTTCCTTTGAATTAGACATACCAGACAAATATTCATGATTATGGACAGCAAAGGGAAGATCATGAGCAGCCAAAAACCGAAAGCTATATGTTGGTATGTCGGCTGCATTCTGGAGTTCCTCAATCATCGTATCATTATGAAAGCGGATTCGGATAGTTGCAGGAGCAACTCTATACGTATCATCATATTCTTGGACCAAAAAGTTGCTCAAGAAATAGATCCTTCCCACGTGAAGAACAGGAGCAAACAACTGAACATTAAGAATATCAACCAAGGCCTGCATCTCTGTTCCCTAAAAGTCACAGTAAAAAATCTTTGAGTATTTTTAGAATTGAATAGCGTACTTCCCACTCATGTAACGAATAGAAGGCTTATAAAATCAAAGTACCTGGTTGTCCAGAAACAACATGTGGATTTGGTCAAGTGTTACACCATCAGGCCTCATTGTATGCCATAAACGCAGGAGCCTGACGCGAACAGCCTGGTCATCATCATGGAGGTTCAATTGGGCTAAATTGCGGAGAGCCATCACTGATACCGCACGCTGGAAAAGAGTCAATATTTTGGATGGCAGCAAACCTTTTCACGTGCTGGAAATGTTCTTTATATAGACTTGCAGGGAAGGAAGTTGGTTTAAGCTTGAGAATGGGTGGCATAGTGGAAGAACGTGGTGATCATGGCAGTTAAGGACGTATTAATTGTATTTGTAATATATTTTAATAGGAAAGTGACAGGCCATATTGGCAAGCAAAAGTAGCAGTACATAGTAAGCATCGGCTTAGGAACTATTAACATTTTTTCCCCTAAGACTTGTCTGGATTCTGACTAATAGTGTGACTGGTCTAATGCAGGGTTTGGTCGAATCATAAGTATGGTTCTGCACATAGCAACATTGATCTAGGCATGATGTGAAAATGGAAGCAGCCAATGATCCTTTCATTGATGCTAATTACCTGGTCAGAGTTGGATTAGTAACTATTAACATTTCTTTTCCTTATACTCCAAAATGAAATGGATCTTTGGTGATGTCCAAGTTGTTTAACTGTACTGGATTGAACTCTGAAATGTCATTCAATATGTTTCATTTGAAATTTGATGATGAATTTGCTGGTTTAAGAGAGTGCGGGATAAAGGGGCCCATTGTATGAGCATGTAATGGATGCTGAGATGAAAACATAGGAGAGGAAAACCATGTAAGAAAGGCATGATGAAAATAAAGATGTGTGTAATTCATTATTTGTCAAAGGATGTGATAAAGCAATTGAATTTGCCAAATATTGATCGTTCACATATGCGGGTTGGAATTCAGTAGAGTTGAAGAATTTGACGTTGTATTTTTTGATATCACTTGTATCGACCAGCTCCTCAACTACTGTGTTTGCATCCAAGAAAATAGGTACGTATATTGAAATCCATCAATCCTTGTATGGCACAACGACCCATTGTCAGTGTGCAACACAACAAACGGGAACAAAGGAAAACCAGTAAACAGTTTCGACAAACACCCAGCAGTCTAGCAACAAAAGGAATTTGAATCGTTCTTCTACAGAATCAAAGTGGAACTACTAATAGGGTATTGGTTACATAACGTTCCACCCCTCAGATATCACTCTGGGTGCATCTTTCGTTTCAGTTTATTATCAGGTGTGATATCAACAGAAACACCTTTGTCTGCCTCTTGATGTGCTGGATTTGGGATGGAAGGTTGCGATGAAGTTTGGGAGGACTCAACTCCACTGGTAATTGATGAACATGAGGCATCTTTGTGAAGAACAGAAGCTGGAGACTGAAATTCAAAAATGGTGGAATGTAGAAACAATTAATAGTAGGACTTTAAGAGGATTCAATGAAAGCTATTATTAATCAAGTACGAATCAGGTCATGCAAACATATGTCATAGTCATTGTACACAAAACAGTATATTAGAGTTATAAGTCTGGAAGATCTAATGAGTAGCTCACCTGTTCTGTGGGTTCCAAGACTTTTAAGACGGTGAAATCAGCTTGTGAATCACTGTAGAGATTTATCTTGAACTTGACATGAAATAGTTTGGTGTCACCAACTATTTGGAGTAGATCTGGAGGGGGTACCTCATTGTTCTGACCCGTCCTATTAAAAAGATCATTACCACTGACACCAAAGAAGCGTTTTGCTTCATACTCAAAGATGATAAAGGTAGCTGGCACAGAATTGCTTTCAACATCAAGCTGTATACGATATCTGGAAAGGCACGAAATGGAAAGTCAGCATATTCAATGAAGTTTATAATTCAAGGATCTGATGGAATTTATTTTGGAACTCAATGATATGGTATTTACTTGGCAGCTCTTGTTGGTGTTGGCTTGTTGCATTTGACACAGTAGTATTCTCCATGTCTTTCTATGGGTTTAAGGACACAGGTTGGACAGGCCATATAACACCAAAATGGCTTGATTCCTACGACTTTGCATTCGACAGCATACACACATTCCTAGTTGTAGTCGAAGTTAATTAATATTGAAGTATAGATTAGAGAAAACACCATACCGTAAAATTAGAGAAAACACCATAATCTAACCTCATTATCAGGGTCCAATTGAAGTTCCAGCAATTCCGATAGAGTAATATTAGGAATGAAGGGGGGTGGGGGTAATTCAACAAACACGGGCTGCTGTGGTTGCACATTCCTTTTTCAAAAGAAATAAATATGGTAATTTGACATTGGTTCAACAGTATGGTTCGAATATTCATTAGCAATTAAAAGAGAATACCTGGTTGTGAAAGCCTTTACTTCTGGGATATCAAGGTTGGGGTACAACACTGTTGACCCCGAAGAATTAAAGCAAAGTTCACCTGAAAAATTAAATTGATGTAGTTCCTACTGATCAGTCACCCATATATCTCAAATGCAGCACAGTGTAAACAGATTTTGTACCTAGGAAGGGTTTGACAGAAACAGCAGTTACAACCAGTATGACTTGTTCATCATCACCAGGTTTGATCAACTTATCAAAGTCAGCTACAACTCTTCCCCAGATAATAACTTTGACAACATCCCCTCTGTAAAACAACGTAGGCTTAGGTTTGAGAACATAAGTAGTGCCTGAGCATGGGTGTAAATGAACACCATACAATGAAGTGACACATATGAATGTATATGATCAGAGGCTGAATAACCTATGATCTAAATTGATACTGCCTCGAAAAAGTAGAACGTTGTACCCAAGCAATCATCAATCATTCATGTAACTCCAAATTCATATTGATACAGCCGTAGGAAAGATAGCTCTTACTCAATTAGTTTCAGTTGAAGCTCCTTCCGAATGGTTTTCCTAGCAAGATTCGTTGTCTTGATGGCATCCGAGTGCTGTACTACTTGCCCAACAACATCTATACAAAGAAAAGTGAATGGACATTAGACGCAAGCAAGCACAGAAAGGAAATCAACCACTGAATAAATTGTGGTTGTAACCTGAGAGGACGACCACATCATTCAATTTAGATGCCATCTCACTTGCTTTGAGGAAATTGAATTTGAAGGCAGGAATGGAAGGGACATCAGGAACATGCTCAACAGTAGTCTTCCGGGAGAACGACATGAAATATGTATTGGCAATGGGGCGATATTTCAGTTGGGTCGTGTGAAGCTCAAAGTTTCTAATGGTGTAGACCTGTTGTTCCTGCAGCAATCGTTTGAAGTGTTCTTGCAGCACTGGTGGGATATGCACCCCATATATCATTTCCCTGGGGATTTATAGAGATGAAGTAAGACAGACTGGATGATATGTGACGCAACTGAAGTTAATGTTAAACACAGCCGTACCTTGGCATCCATCAAGATGAGATCGAAATGCAGGACTTTATCAGTCGTCACATTAACACCCAACCATGCCCTGGAGACGCGACAATGACCTGACCAGAGTTGTTTCTCGGACTCAAGATCTCGGATGCCATTGAATGACATGGTGTAGCTACCAAAATACGTAAGCACTTAGTTATAGTGTAGGAATAGGAAGTTGGTTTGATGGAGGAATGAAGGGGGAAAAAAATTCTGCGAAGAAGAAGCTCCCTGGCGGGATTTAGCAAGTGACAACTGAAATCTAAAATGAGCCGAGAGATTTAGAGAAGGTATATATATGTGGATTCCAGTTGGGGCAGTTACCAATTACCCCACGTTGGCAAGCAACAGCAACATCTTCGGAAGGTAACTGCTACACCAACGTGAGATGCTTATTCAAGGGATGTAGAGCTGGAGATGGAAATAGAGGGGAAAATTCAAATGTGTCAGTTGTAATCCAATGTAAATTTCCCAAGGACCGACAGCCCGCCAAAACAGAGCTAGTAGAAATTATCGTCCATGTGCAAGGAGTACCTCGGATTGAAAAGCAGCTCGGTTCCTTTTATTCCCCGCTGCCGCCGCAAAGAGGGCCACACTCGGAGCTGAGGCTTTGACTGTGTGACGTCTGATTCCAGGTGGGAACCATCTTCCAATCTGCACCCGGTTGAATTGAACTGCAATGTTCGTGGCGGATGTAGTCTGGGCAATTGGTTGCTTCTTCCAATTAGGGATATGGGGAGATGGATATTTGGGGCAGGTGTTCTGCATGGGGAAGACCGGTTAGCTAGCGCCATCCTCAGATAAGCGCTCGCTGCCGACGGGGATCCGAGACTGTGGTCGCAATTCACTCGCCGGTGAAAGGCAATGGTAGCGCCAGGAATTTTTTGTTGTACTCTAGCCTCTAGGGTTGGAACTCGATGCCAATGCTGCTAGGAAGCCGCCCAAAAAAACAAAAAAACCATGTGGGCCGAAACCTCCTCCACTGTTGTTTTGCGAAACGACATTCACATATGAGATCTTGTTGTGGGCTATAGATGGCCCGTCATGTGTAACAGGCCCATGTGAAATATCTTTTTGCCTTGGTTATTTAGAATGGGTCCATTTATATATCTATCTACCTTAGAGAAGTATAAAGACAAAATCACATATCCTAAACTGAACTTTTCCCTTTACACTGGCAGCAATAAAAGTTGGGAGAGTGAAATGGGCTTTGCCACATTTCTGCCAATTCATTTACCATTTGATTTTTATTGATCAATTAAACTATAATAACAGAAAATTCTCTTTCGTTAATTTACATTTAACACACGGGAAGATTTAATTTGGATGGTGCAATACATCCATCCCAATGACGTTTTTCTCAGAGTAAAGGGTTTTTGGAAATCAAGCGATCAATATGGTGCACTTGTGCTTGAATGGTGAGTATTTCTGCAAGTGAAATATACAGATCAAATTATTATGATTTTGTAAGACCTTAAAATTTGATTTAATGTACTACCAAATGAGTCGTGGGACTACGTTGCTTAAGACGATCCCTTTCAGCAGCGGTTTATTGGTTGGAAGGAGGAGTTGAAATTAGGTGTGTCATTTTCTCATAAACATGAATCAATTGACAATGCATCGCTAGGGTTGGTACATTGATAAAATAAATTAATACCATTTTGAATTATTGGATTTTTTAGCCAGTAAATCACTCGTATCATCGCGTAAAAAAAAGATTTATGTATTTATTTATTTATTATCATTTGACAAAAACATATCTGTATGGTCACCACAAATTATTAATTGGCATGCGTGTCAAAAGAAACAACAACAAAAAAAAATCTTGTTGATGAATAATTTTATTCTTAATGGTTTCTATTGGTTTTTCGGTTTTAACCAAACCAATACCATTAAGTTGCTTATTGGTTTAAAACAAAAAAATGAAACCATTAGCTTTCCAATTGGTTTGGTTTTGGTTAAAACCAAAAAACCCAAACCAAATAGACAGCCCTAGGCACGTTTGGCTCAAACAAATACAAAAACACAAAAAAAAAAAAAAAACAAAACCCCCCACCCACCCGAAGACGGTTTAACTCCCTTCTTCCCTTCCCTCCTCCATCGCTCTCACCTACCCTACAGTCCCTCCACAGAAACCTGACCATCCACATCCCCAACCCGCCATCTTCTGCTTCTCCTTCTTCCCGCTCCCTCCGCAAAACCCTACCCTCCCACCACGCTCGCTCCTTCTCCCTCTTCGAACAACCCTGCCGTCAATTCAGAACTCGCGCGGACTCCGACAGCGGCCCCGAGTCACGACGTCACTATTCACTCGCCTGCGAAAAGACCAACTGTCCAACCAAGCCATTGCATGCACTCATGTTCCAGCCCTCCCTGACTGACCAATATTAGTTCCATCTCTACATCTCCAGGAGGTAAGTTCTAAAGTCTTAACTCGTAAAGACCCAGCCGAAGACGTTTCAACTCCCTTCCTCCCTTACGCCTTCCTCTGCTCTGCTCACTCTGCGGCGAACAAAGCAACTGGAAAACCAATCCAGTGCATGCACTCATTTTCCAGGCCTTCTCTCTGCCTGATCGACGTTAGTCCTATCTCAGCATCTCTAAAAGGTAATTTCTAAAACCCTACCTCGGCAAAATCTGCCCTTTCCTCTCATCAAGAACTTCAACCAATTTTTCCAGCCCACTCATCAATTACATTCGCTTGCTAGCCTTTAAATTAGGTTTCTCCAGATCTACTACAATCTTAGCATTCAGAATTTTTTTTTTTTTTAGTTCGATACTCCAAGGAAATACTTGCAACGCCCACAGGTGAGTTAGCATCCATCCTTTCTGAACTAATGCGGTTAGCCTATTTAATTCATGGACATGATTAATAGTTCTTTCTTGGATTTTAGCATATCATTGATCCATAGTTTAGGACATATATGTCAAAATTATTTAGGTTCGTTCTGATTACATAGTGTGTCTTGCAGTCCAACTAAACTTTGTATGTTTGTATAATACGTAGTAGAGTTGAGTGATAAAATTCCAGTTAAAAATCAAAGAAGAAAACGTCAAAAGAAATAAAATATAGGTCCAATTGTAAAATACATCGAAGGATTGACACATTCATGTATTGGTTTGCTATTGTTTGTGTATATTCGGGTTTACATACTTAGTTGATTAGTTTTACAGCTCTAACATTTGTTGATAGAGTTGCTAATATTGCTACTAATCTAAATTATAGATTTTTTTCCATGGGAGACTTCGTTTCAAATCTGCACTATGAAGTTGCCGCAGCAATTTGGGACACTGTAGAAACTATAGATCTTATCCATATGCAATTGGATGTTGCTAATCAGGTGAATAAGATAGCATGTATTTTATCTATCCGGAATCTATCTTTTATCTCAAGAATTTGCATCTAATTTGGTCTTATTTTGAACTCCTTATGTTTTGGCTTGTACCAGGGCAAGTCATACATTTTCAATGGCTTTGTCACAGAATTGAGGAGATCTTGGCATGACGCATCCAACATATACTTGATTCACTTGACAATTGAAGATGACATCACCGATATTGAGGTCGTATTTCCATCAGCTTACTTACGGAGAATCATGTCTGCTGTTGTTGGTCCTGATGAGATGGAAGATGTGGAGTACGTTCCACTACTCAACATGATTGGTGAGACGCCATATAAGGTCTTGGTCACATTCGGACCTTGGAACAACGTGGAGAATCATCTTGATCTCTTCTTGGTTAAGTTGTTCCCAATTTTAGATAACTAAGTAGCATAGGGTATTATTAATATAACAGGATTAATGTTAGTAATTGTCCACCTCTCTATAATATCTAATTAGCTAACCGCGTAATGGATATGTGAACGCAAATATTTTTTGAAAGTTTATTATCCTTTTGAGGTGGTACTTCATGTAACCATATTTTGATCATCATATAATTTTGCTCTTTGTTTACTGTCACCTTCCTTGCTATTTGTTAATTCCTTTTAAATTGCTGTACTCTAGAATTTAGAGTTGGAACTCGCTGCCAATGCATCTAGGAAGCCGCCCAAACAAAATAAAAAAACCCCCACAGGCCCAATTTAGAAAGGTGAATTTGGAATGTCTCAGGCCGCATGTGTGTAGTCATTTGCTATGGGCTTTGCCAAAACTCTGGGCCCGATTAATTCATGAGCCACATAGGAAATAAGCCCATTTTTCCATTTAAAATAAATCATTTATAATTTAGTCTTTTAAAAATGTTAAAGTGTCATTGTATATATAATATTGGTAATAACAGAATTGTAAATTCTACAAATGTATTAATGCTAACCTAAAATCGTCAGATCTCTTGAGCAATCTATGAGTACAAACTTTTCTTTTCATCAGTGGCCAGATACATAAGCTCAATGCATAAAAACATATAGTCCATTGGATAAGGTGTATTTTTAAATCCATTAAAATATTTTACATATGGATATCATTCGTTTTTTTTACATGATGCTAGTTAACATAGCTTTGAAAACGATAGTAAATAGATTTGGTTTAAAAGTAAGGGGTCATTTGGATGCAGGTTTTTAATTTGTGGGATTTTGGCTCAAATCACTGGTTCAAAAACCTAGGTTTTTAATTTGTGGGATTTGTGTGGGATTTTAAAATAGCTGATCACCATCAGCTATTTCATAATCCCACAATTGTGGGTTTCTGAAATCTCTAATATTTAAAATCTCTCATCATATAATTATTTTCCAAACGAGTGATTTAATTAAAATCCTACACTATGTAGGATTGTGCCCAAATCCCACACCCAAAACCTGCATCCAAATGACCCCTAAAAGGCAATAATTGTGAAAGAATACAACAGCGTATACCAAAATGTTATTGCTAGGGAAATTGTGGTCACAAAAATAAATATCCAAACATCACACCTAACAATTGTCCATCAAAAAAATAAACTGTAATCATAAGTTAAACATGAATTGAAGTTCCTATAAATCAATCAAATATTTCTGGGAATACTATGTTCACCATTGAAGTGCCTTCCTCTCCATTCTCATTGGCACTCAAAATCTTCAATCCTTGCCTTGTAGTAACTCTTGACAATGCAACATATAGCTGACCATGACTAAAAACTTGTCTTTGAAGACATAAACCAACATTGGCTAGTGTTCGACCCTGACTTTTGTTAATAGTCATGGCAAAACAAAGAGCAACAGGGTATTGCCTTCTAATGAGGGTGAAATTAAGACTCTTGTAATGGGTTGATAATGTCAATCTGGGGAGGAAGACGCGATCACCGACATTGGTACCTGTCAAAATCTCCACCTCAATGAACCATTTACCCAAAGTCTTCACAACCATTCTAGTACCATTACAAAGGCCAACAGTTTGATCCATATTCCGTAATAGAATGACTGGACACCCAACTTTTAGTTCCAGCTGATGGTCTGGAAAGTTTCCAATCTTGAGGTTGTTCAAAAACTCGGTTGAATAATCAGCATCCACAACTCCCTCCTTCCCAGGGTCCATCTCAATAGAATCTGCGCTGAAATATGCCACTGCATCTCCTGGAAATTGACTTAGAATATACTCATTCACTGCAGAAACCATATCATGGTGTGGAGCCAAGATAGCTCGATTGACTAAATAATTATGATCTCCTGCATGACTACTAAGATCACTGTATATAGAGGCGACAATATCACTAACAGGATCACTCTGTCGAGGAATTACTAATTCCTGAGGTATGTGAACCAAAGACTCACCAAACACATCTGAATCTACTCCGTCTCCTACTTGCAAGAGCCAGTTCTGGAAAGTAGTTATCTCAACAGTTTCCTCTGGAGAGCAATTAGATCGTGCTAGCCTCATATTCTCAACTAATTTAATTACCCTCAAATGGGGCCAAAGGTAAGACCTCTTTATAGATGAGTTCACAATATCACCTCGTGAAGCTTTCAATACTATAGGCAAAGTTTGCCTAAAATCCCCTCCAAAAACAACTGTAAGACCTCCAAAGGGCTTCCCCTGACTGTTTTCATACCGAAACCGCAAAATATCCCGTAATGATTTATCTACAGCTTCCACTGCATGCTTGTGTGACATAACAACTTCATCCCAAATAATCAATGTAGCACGCTGAATGAGCTCTGCTAATTCACTACCCTGGTCAATATGACATGTCGATCTACCATCAAGGTCTACTGGAATGTGAAATCGAGAATGAGCTGTTCGACCCCCATCCATTAAAAGGGCTGCAATCCCAGAAGAAGCTACACATAGAACAATCTTATTTTCCGATCGCAATTTCAAGCAAATGACTTTCCATAAGAAGGTCTTCCCTGTCCCACCACATCCATCAATAAAGAATGCATTTCTCTTATCTGCATATACCGATTCAGTAATTTCATCAAAAGCTTTTTTTTGTTGGGCATTGAGCTTGGAAATCAGACCTTCAAATTGCTCACGAAGACTTGCAACATTGTAATTAAGTTCTGCAGTGATCAATCAATTAGATGAAGATGACATGTTACCAGTATCGATAACTGGTAATCCAGGAAAATCAGATAGAGTTTTGCAATTTCTTGCAAGCAATTTATCTATCTCCTGCAAACAACATTCCTTTAACTGAAGATCAGACATTTCTAAAGTAGGCATATTTAGTTCCTTCCGACGGGCATACAAAATATCATCAGATAACAGTGGCCAATTCCGCTCCCATAGTTTCCCAATGTCTGAAACTTGATAGAGGCTGATGATGGTAACAAATAAAGTTCTAAACTTTTTACCGGATGCCCAAAGAGCCGCTTCAGCCAAACAGTCATTCCATTCATTATCTTCTGCCAATAGACCATGCGCATAACATGCTTCCTTAAGAGATTTATGCAAAACTCCATTCACTGTCCTGATGTCCTCAAAACTACCAGCACCACGAACAATATGTAGAAGCATACGCAGATAGAACCTATCATTTGTTGGCGAAGGATGACAATAATACAACCGCCCAATACTGAACATGGATTTCCTCTTGTGCCACGCCTGCTTTGTTTTATCCCAAACATAATGTTGCGGAAATTCTACAAATGTATATTTCCTTGCTTCTGGAAATAACTTATTCATTTTCATCCATTCTAACAGCATAGAGGTTTGAGCACGCTTAGACTGGAGCACACCTTGAGGATTTGAATGCTGCCTTGAGACAACTACATTCTGCCCAGGAAGATGATAAGACATGCGCAACACTGATGGGTACTGTGAGTAGACATCAAACTTGAACAACCTCCAGCATGCTTCACCAGATGTGATATACCGACAATCAAGATATGCTTTTATCTCATCAACACGTGGTGTGGGATTTGAACTTGATGCACCAGATTCAATTCCAGTATTAGTTTCATTGTCAACTAATGAAGCTTTTGCTCGATCTTGTGGTTTGTTGATATACTTGAACAAATATTTGATTGCCCTACAATGTCAAACAAAAATTGGAAACAAATGAACAGGTAAGGACATTTAGAAAAATACAAATACAGATAGCATACATAAGAAAGTGTGAATTACATCATGGGAACAATAATCAGCGGTCGATTTTATATTTATTACAATGAGTCTATAATGTTCCAATTATGATAACGTGAATTTGTTTCTATTTTTAATTAATAACAATTTAGGAAATTATGACAATAGAAAATCACTACATAATTTCATCAAGGGCTAACTATTAAACCCATTGCTTTGTTTTTCCCTTCCCCTTGTTCCCCACCGGGCTGACGTCTGCGGACATACATGGTTTGCGGTTTCATGTTCATTACTGGGCAACGACAACCCAGACAAACCTTCCTAATTAAGTAACCGACTAATTCTTCCTGCTGGTTCATGAGCAGATACAACAAAAATAATGAGTAATAATGCAACAACCAAACTGATACGTGTAAACCAATAAAAAAAACACAACAAAAGCTACCAAATTTGGCACTTTACATGGAAGGGAATAAAAAAGTAATGTCGATCATAAATATTATATGTGGTATGAAGAAGATACCTGGATTTATTGCAGAACTCAACATTTATATGTGCATCGAATCGCAATAATAAATAGCGATTGTACGGCACGACAAAACGATTGTCCAATGACACAGAGTTAACTTTAAAAGTTATTCCACTGTCACGTCGTCGATATTTGGCAAAACCATTATCATCAATCTTTGTTTGCTCACAAAACGGCTTTGGAAAATGTTTAGTACACACACCACCTTCTGTGCAAGGAGCATTACGGCCCAAAAGACCACATGGACCATGCAGCATAAAAGCCGTTACAGCTCTATAGCCTTCTGGATCAATATCAGAGTTTGGAATTTCTGCGGATATGACTGAATCAATGGTCGTCGGCCCAGTTAGTTTACATTCCGGAGCTAGGAAGACCAACAAATGAGCATGGGGAAGGCCACGCTTTTGAAACTCAATTGCCAGCACAACTACAAACAAATACAATATGTATTAAGTTGGAGCCTTCCAAAACCTGATTAGGTAAAGGACAACTTGCATAAACTAATTCAACCATATGAAACAAAAGTATTGATAACAACTAAAATAACAATTATGGAGCATGTACGACTTACATCCAGTGGTAGTCCCAAATATTTTCTTATCTCTTATCTCAGACATGAATTGCTGCAGTTTAAGCTTGAAGACCCGAGCAATAATATCAGATCTATTGACATCTTTCCGACCATCTGCGGTTACCAAATCAACCATAAACTGGATTTCCGGCCAATTTGCATTACAGGTGAAGGTAATAAATAAATCTGGGTAGCCCAACCACCTACAAATAGCCATAGCATCCTGGAAGTTTTCATACTTGTACCGTGGACTTCCTGTGTGGGAAGCAGCCAAAATCACATGTTTTCCAGTCATTTCTAAATCAGAATCACCACGTAGGAATGCATCCACTAACCCACTCAGATAATGGGAACGAAGTTTAGCTTGGTTATTTCGGATCCAATCAAGTCGTTGTGCCTCTACTAATGCGTACGCAATCACAACATACTGCTGAAATAATTTCCCAGATAATAAAACCGAATTTGACTCCTGAAATCTACTCTGTAGGCGGTATGCATAATAATCACACTGGGACAGTGTCTTGTCATTCCAAAGATTATCATCATCATCACAGCTTATGTCCGGATGCCATCCATCCTCTCCATAAGGAAATAAAATTGGGTATTGTAAAGCCATTAATGATGGATGATAATAATTAATTCTCTCCAATTCATAACTCTTATACTGAACAATAATATCTGGCTCAAATGTATCTTGCCCTGTTTCATTAACAATCAAGGCTGCTATGTCATTCCCCGTTGGTAAATCATATTCTCTCCCATCATGAGTACGCTTGGCAATTAATTTGATCTTCACCTCTTTCACATTGCCTTCCTGTATCTTTTGCCTAGCCATCCGAAAGGTTTGAACCAGAACATTGTTTCTATCAAACATTTCTTGCAATCTTTCAACAATATCTGGTCGCAATGAACTGGATTCATCATCATCTGGAAATAGCTGCAAACGACTCTGTAGTTCAGAACTTGAGTCATGAATGTATAATTGGGCAAACCTCGGTGGCTGACCGTCTGCAGGTAATAAACTGCCTATAGAGTGATAAATCTGCCCACCTATAGAGTACACATACACCCCTCGACCATTATTTATACCACGATCCACTTTCCCGCCCAGGGAGATAAAGCAAAACACAGCATTGTATCTACGAATGGCTTCCCGGAAATGACGGCTCATAGGTGTAGAAGAGTGTAACAATTCATTCAACAACTCTGGTGGAGCACGTCTAGGGGGCAGTTTTACCTTTCCAGCTTTGCAACACAATGAGAAATGGGGATTGACACGACTCCTAGTAGGAACCGTACTTTCTTGCACCCACATAATTGCTGCGCAGTATTGACAAATGCTTGTAGGCTCACCCAGACTAAAAAGTTCCACAACAGGATATCCTACAATCAATGTAGTTACATAAGATAACGCACACATGATGAATAAGTATTTACAATGTAAAAATATAAAATATGATGCCACACACCATGGGAAAGGGAGAACCCCCTCGGTACAGCATTAACCATCCGCCTTTTGTACAAATGAATAGCTCGCATTAAACGTGCCCGTTTTGTCCGAAGGCGGGAGATACATGAACTATAATCTGCGGTAACGAAGTTAATTATGCATGAACTAACTCCATTAGGACGACGTGGAATCCTTCTCCGTGACATATATAACGCAATGCACATATGGAATATGTTATGCGTATGCAAAATAGTCTATAACACACCTTACAAAATAAAGAACAGCGTTTAAAAGATGCTAAGCTTACCATGTGGAATATGTTGAACAGTACGTCGCAAGCGCGTGTTCAAGATCTCCCGTCGTCGTTTTCGATAGAATTGAGCTATCAAGCGATCAATATGCTGAACTTGTGCTTGAAGGGTGAGTATTTCTGCAATTGAAATATACAAATCAAATTATTCTGATTTTGTAACAAAGGAAACTTTAATTTAATGTACCAACAAATGAGTCGCGGGACTACGTTGCTTAAGACGATCCCTTTCAGCAGCAGTTTGTTGGTTGGAAGGAGGTTTTGGCGGGTTGAATATAGCTCGCATGAACCCTGCAAAATAAAACAGAATTAAGGAAGGGGGTATATGTTGTGTCCATTTTGATTAAGTACAATAACAATGGAACATTGAAAAAACCAAAGAAATCAAATTACATTTGCCCTTTGAATTCCGACGGTTGTGAGCACTGGGTTGTACTGAAGAAGTTCCACCAGGTTGTTGATTTCCGGACATTATCTTGATTGCAATCACACTTAAGCATGAACCAGCAAGCTCTAATTGATCAAAAATAAAGGTTTGATTAGTACACCACGAAAGGCTGTAGAAGCTCTCTCCTCCCACGCGTCTCCAATCCCTCCCCTCTTGACACACACCCTTCACACTTACAGCTGGGGAATAATTGGGGATTTCAATTGGAGGAGTAGCAACTCCCTCCGCCCACGCGTCCCTCACAATTGCATATGTGGTATTGAAGTGCAGGGCTTGAGACCGAAAGCGATACGGAGAAAGAAGTAAACACGGCATGGATTGCCACGGCAGCTGAATATGGGTTCCGGGAGATTTCGATGGAAGCATTCCACCAGCAGGTCTTTGGGCCGGCTACTTCAGGGGGAAAGAGTTTGGGCCGGATACTCCAGGGGGCAACAGCCCGGTCCGACTATATAATAAACTGGCCCGGTCCACCAGCAGGAAGTGTTAGATGTGAAACGCACAGCTTTATTTAAGTGTGAATTGCCTATATTGCCCTTCCGACAAACCCTCTGCGGGCTGGAAATTTGAATCCCTGCAAACTGAACCCTTGTTTTGGCTTCATATATCTTATAGAAGCAATGAGTACATTAATTCTTACATTGAATCTCGATAACCCACTAACCACTACTTAATCCCACATCTCATAAACTTAGGTGTAGTTTGGTTTTGGCCATAGTTATATCAATGCATTGGGATCAATACAATTTATTGTACTGTACACTTGTACACTGTATTCCTTTTTTATAAAATATCATTTTTACCCTTGTTTTATGAGTTATCACTAATAACAAAATTGAATGGACCAGTTTGTAGGATTTTGAGGAGATATCATGTGGAATCAAAATTGGGGGTGAAATGTGAAGAGATTTGGGCAGATGGTAGAGACATCAACGAAAAAAAGTGGAGGAACTGAGCATGGGTGTGCTTGGGAAAAAAAAGTGAGAGATGATTAGATAATAAAATTTTAAGGCTGTTATGGGAATATAGATAAATAACTAGAGATATAATTGGAACAAAAATGAATCAAACAATCTCCACTCAACTATCTCAACAATCTGAAGTTTTACTTGAGATATTAATATCACTCATTTTGAGTGATTCTTTTCATCACCTCAACAAAACAATGGATGCATTGATGAAGGAAAAAAAAATTAAAAAAAAACGATGCATTGTCGACAATACACACATTGTAACAATCTCACATAAACTATCACCAAAACCAAATGACCCCTTAGCTTACAACCCAAGTAACTTCGGACAAATGATTTGACGCAAACCTAAACAATGAGGACCAAACTGAAACTTAATCAAAATCCAGAGTTCAATTTAAACTAAAACATCTGAATTTAGGTGCACATGAGGGCTTGATCTGGACAAATGGGCTTGAAACATCTATGGCCGCACGACCAGTCCTTCACATTAATCTTAGTCCTAGCAACTTTCCACTGTTAGAAACTTTCAATCCTTCCATTGCCACTCAAAACCATAGGTAGATGTGTGGTTGCAATGTGGTTTAGTGCTTCTTGCTTCTTTGATTAGGTTTTTTACTCTCTTTGTCAAACTTGATCATGGTTTTGCTTTACATTCAAATCTTAATTCCCATCTCCTAGGTGCAAATATGGCATGCAAGAAGCAAGAAACATGACAAGCTCCTGATAAAAATGAAAGAATGATGGAAATGAAGTGTTCACGTTGCCAAATCACAAAACAAACAGATGCAATCCCAGTAGTAAACCAGAGGAGATCAGTGTAAAGAATGTAACATACAAAATTGAGAATCTAAGGTCACTTGGGATAGAACATGTGGCAATGTCAAGATCACGAATATGCCAAAGTCATTTTTCATGTGGGTTGTGAATGACTTCAATGTGCAGATCTGGTCTTTCCATCTCATTCGTTATGGTCAATTCAAGATAACAGAGCATGATGTGGAGAGGGTATATAGGTCATCCCGAGGTTAATACGAAGTCGACATATCAAAGCGAATCACCACATAGATGAAAAGTTCATGGGGAAAGAAATTAGTTCTTCCAAATGTTTTAAAAGGGAATCCCAAGCTCTGGCATGTGAGAGCCAAATTGATGAACGAGAAAAACCCGAATAAATGGAGAGACTTGCTTGACATCTATACCTTTGATTCTATGTTGTGCCGTAATGGAAAACAAAAGGCAGGCCAAGCATATTTGAAGTTCCTGCAACCAGACATCATAAATAACTTCAAACACCATAACTGGTGCAAGCACGGTGCATACTACTTTAATCAGAATATGTCGGAATCGATGAAGAAAGGATTCCATTTTCAAATGAGACGTCCATCTTCTATTTTTGAGTGCCTTAACTACATACCTATTTATGTGTTTTTGGTCTTCATTGGGAAAGACACTTGTGGTGTGCTTTCTTTGCTTAATAGTCTGCTTCATTAGGTTTTGTGGTTTGCTATCTCTACTTTCTGGTCATGTTGGTTATATTTATGGTATGCTTTGTCTACATTTTGGTCTGTTACATTAATCTTGTGTTATGTTTTTTATGAGGTTCGTGGTCACCTATTTGCTGTGAATTTATTACAACTATCGTCAGACTTAATCTGTATTTCATTGCTTATGTCCTAGCACTCCATTCTTGACCGAGTGAACTACAGCCCTTCAAATGCCATGGCTCCACCAACTTGTAGGTACAATGATCAACAAGTGTCGATAGTACGAATAACCATTAACAGAAGTAATAGGAGCAGGGGCCCATACATAAGAAAAGATTAAATCAAGTGGACGGTACTATACAAACTTGAATTAGAAAACAGAAGTTTGTGACTCTTATTAGAAAGACAGGACTGACACGAGGAAATACTCTTTTGACTCTTTTCGTGAGACACGAACTATGGTCTGGCTTGTTTGCGGTCTCCTCCTTTTATGTATTTGAAGAACAAAGTTAGTCTACTCTTCATCCAGTTGAGAGCTAACAAATTGTCAAATGATCCCTTATGCGTTATCTCCTTATCAAAGAACCATAAAAAAACTAGAAAGATATATAAATAATAGGGATAATAACATTTTGTGCCCCTGTACTATTGCAAGTTAACAAACATGCTCCACTACTATTATTTTGCACAAACGTATCCTTTAACCATGAAAAGATAACAAACATGCCCTTCCATCAAATTTCCGTTAACTAACTGTTAAAGAAAACAATAAATGACTAATTTACCCCTCAATTGTTTTTCCCCAACAAAAAGAACTCGTTAGTTTGTTTTTCATTATTCTCCACTGCCCCACGCACGATACTCCCACACCAATCTTCTCCGGTCCTCCTTTCCAGAAGACGACCACACCGGTGGCCGAGAAAAAAATATCGAACTTTAGTAACACAAAAAAATTTAAAAATACAAAATGCTTCAAAATCGGAATTCAAACATAAATTAGGGTAAATTTAGGTTTACCAGCCAAGGATGGAAGTTTCTGAAATGGTTCAGCGGCGAAGAGTATCTGCTCACCTTCAAGCTAGAATATGGTTTGGCTTCTTCGTAACTCATTCCAACGGCGGTTGATTACGTATTCTGTCAGAGTTTTGAAACATTATCAACACTAATTAATTGAAAGTAGAGGTGATTACTTTTCCATGGAGAACCCCTTTCTCTCCCTTGCGGCTGAGACGGTCGCCCATTTTTTTCAAACATGTATGTTTCCACCTTCTCGTATAATTCAGATCTAGAGGTGAGAATTTTGCGGATTAGTTTGGCTAGATACGGTCAAGCAAAAGCTGGACCCAATGACTGAATTGTCGGAGTCGCATCTGAGGAGGGTCGTCGGTGTCGGGATGAATGTCCCGTCGTCGGATAAGGGTTGAAGAGGAAAGGGGCAAAAGAAAAATTAAAACTAAATCAAATAACTGCATTAAAAAAATGGAATAAGTGAGGGTAAAAAAGTCATTTTTCATGTGATTTAACTGTTAATTGACAGAAATCTTAACGGAAGGATACGTTTGTTACGTTTTCATAGTTCAAGGGTATGTTTGTGCAAAACAATAGTAGAGGGGGCACGTTTGTTAACTTGCAATAGTAGAGGGGCACAAAACGCTATTATCCCTAAATAATATTCACTGACAATGTTTGACTATGGAGTCGATAAACGTAACACTAGAAAAAATCCAATCGCCTTGATGAGATAAGGAAAATTATTGCGAGACAAGCAACCATCTTAGTGGCTCAAAATGACTTTGACGTCATAACGACGGTGATCGAGAACCTTCCGGATCACTCGAGAGAGGAGAGAAGTGATAGCACGAAGAGAAAGAGGGAAACGAGGCTATTAGATGTATTTATTTTAATGGATACTAGATAGAGCCGTGGAGACTGGAGAGAGAGTTTGGAAATTGAAAAAACCTCACTTCTCTCATCATATATTTATTTCTTCTCATTTTAATTACGATCACTAAATTTTTGTTTCACCAGCATATTGGTCATTGAAATTTTTATTTTTATAGATAGAGGGAAAGAGTTGGAGGACAGAATAAGAGTGAATTTTTTTTTTTTTGAATATGGTCTGCTTAATTCAAACCGTACACTGCATCGCACAAGCGTGGTCTGGTCCATGATTTGTGTTCCAGGTCTCTCGATCTGACCCATGGTTGTCACTCCGGTAGGCGTGCCACCGGTTGAACCTGGTTCAACCGATACCGGTCATAAAACCGGCCCGACACCAGCAGTATGACCGACATGATCGATATACGAATCTCTAAGTAAAATGGCCTTATTTTAGTGAATTTAATTGATAAAAATAATTTTATTATTTATTTTATGAGTATAAAAGTTAAATATTGATGCTATTTGTTGGATTCAAGTATAAATGTTTAAGTATACGTTAAATGTCATGTTTAAATACTAGTATTTATAATTTTATTTGTAATATTCACCGGCACAAACCGGTATATGCCATCGGTTGAACCATCCCACTTGCTAAATCCGCACACATGCATAAACCGATTTGACAACCTTATTCTGACCACAAACCGTTTATTTGGTCTGGTCCGGTGCAGACAGCTCTGTTTCCCAACCCTACCCCTCACTTCGCGACGCGGGCTTTCTTCTTCCTCGCGAGCGAACCCTAAACCTTCATCGATACTTCAACAGAACTCAACTTGTGTTCTTTCGTTCTCCAGCAGCGCCATCCACTTCTTCCACTCAACAATCGACCCCTCCAGACCTTCCTCCTAAACCCTGCTTGAAGCTCGAGTGCACTCCCGTCAGTCTCCAACAGCCACATCCACCTCTTCCGCCGCTGAATCACTCTGCTGCCGAAGTATCCTCCTCCGACAACTCAGCTCTGGTTAGTCGCCTCTTTCTCGATCTGTCGCCGCTGTAAGTTTTTTTTTTTTGGTTGCTAAGGTTGCTGCATATCCAAAAGAGCTCTGTTCCGTATGTTTTTTGGTTGTTTGAATTAGTGTTGGTTGAATAAGCATGAAGAACAGAATGTGCTTGGTGGTTTGAATTGCTTTGAGTTTTTTTATTATGACCATATGAGTTTGGTGGGTTGAATTCCTTTGAGGATTGATGGCAACTAGATGCATGAGCAAGCAGAGTATTGGTGTTCTGGTTATTAATCAGCTTCAGCAGGAGCACCTATGTTAATTGATGTTCTGGTGGGTCCTTGGAGAATTGTTCAGCAAAAATTGTTCATCTGTGATTTTACTCTTCATAAAGTATCCAGATCGTTATAAAATTGGAAATATGGGAATAGAATTAGGGGGAAGGCTGAGGGTTATGACTATTGTAGGCTATGAGATTGGTTTTTTCTTATTATTGTTCAATTCAATTGAGGGTATAAAAATGCCAGGCGGAGTAGGAGGGGATTACATTTACAGGGGAAGGTAGATTGGGCAAATGTGGTGTCTGGACCCTGGAGTGAACGAAGACCTCCAATAAAATGCTTTTACTTCAATTATTTTTTAAGGTCATCCAGTCTTTCAATTATTATAACTAATCATCGAGCGTACTGTTTTGATTTCTGTGTGAATGTGGCTGATAGACGTTTTAATTATTTGGTTTTTATGTTCGTTTTGAATTATTTTGTTCGGGTTTATTTTGGTTATTGTGGAATAATTTGGGGATTAATAAGTTGGGGTAGTCAGTAGGCAATTGTGTTTAGGTATTTAAACTATTGTTTTACGATAGGAAAGGCAAGCAAGATTAAACCTATCAAAAACCTACTCTTTCCTCTCTCCTTCGGCCGAACCTTCCTTCCCTCTTCTCTCTCGGCTGCCGAGCAGCTTCTGCTTCCTCCTTCTCAAATTCCCCAAACTTCCTTCTTGCCCTTCATCCTTGCAATCCAAGTTAGCGGGTCATCCTCTCATTGACCCCCTAATTCCAAATCCCTAGATAGAGCTCCGTTTGGCTGGTTCTATCAGTGGCTGAGCAAGGTATTTGCTTTTTTTTTTTTTTAGTTGCAGACAAAAAGATGAAGAGGCGAAAACTGAATAAGAAGGTCGTTGATTCTACGCCCCATACCATCTCGAACACGGAGTATTGGAGTGATGATGGTAATCGTTTCCTTGAGTTTCAGTTTATGTTAGATTTTACAGTCCCTGGGTTTCATCCATATTTTTGTTATTCTGTTCTTGGTCCTATATCAAATTGGCCATCTTCGGTAACTTGGAGATCTACTAAATCATTTTTGTTACTTAATATGTTATAAATGTAACACATTATGATAATGTAGACTTTTTGTTCGTGTAAGTGAATATCGCCTGCTCCATAGTTAGGATGCATTACCCTGCTCCTCTTTTGCCATTATTCCGAAAAAGGACTGTGCATTCCCTTTTGTGTAACTAAAGGTCTGCCTTAATTACGGAAAAGCAAATGCTCAGGCTTAGCTGTTGATACATATTGTTTTTGCAAATACTAAGCTTATTTGGATGATGGGTGGATGGCAAAAGTTTCAATTTTGAGAATATCTCTGTAGCCTTTAGAACTGGCAGTATCAAGAGAGGGAGAAAAAAATGAGCGACAATAGGTCATCCTTTTAAAGAATTTCGTAATGAGCTGCTCGTCTTTCTGATTTATTCTTGCTGGACTGCGACACTGCTGCCAAACTCACACAAATTCATGCTCGAAAAAATGACATGCAATTTTCTATCATTGTTGACATCACAGGTCAGAGTGAGGTTACCGAATCTGGCTATGACTCAGAGTCCTTTGCGCTAGATGAGGAGCATACCTTTAGGTTGGATGCTCATTCTGCTGTTAAGACATCTACACAGGAAAGGTATTTGTTCCTCTTGTGCGATTCTTTCTTGTTAATGTTGGAATTCATGCTTTTGGGTTGATATTGCTCGAGGGTGTCTTGATAAAGTTCTGCTGGATGGTCTGTAAGGTTAATAAACATAACTAGTATGCTCACTTGCTCAGACATGAAAAGGATGAATACAGTGTCTGAATAATCAGTAAGGTACTTCTGATGAATTATTGCCTGCTTGCATCTCTACTATGCTTGCTTTTCCATTAAGTAGGTGCTTAACTCCATCATGCACAGGACTAAGAATGACATGTTTCGTTGTTTGTTCATTTACTTGAGCTATTTTATTGAAAACCATCAAATCTTTTTTGTGGAGGGCTTATTTGGTGAAAGATAAGAAAATACAAACTCTGCTCATAGAGAATTGATGTACCTAGACTGCTTAAAGAGCTAGGGTTGGTGAAATTTAGGGTTTTTTTTTATAGGTAGGAGGAGGAAACTGATAGAACAGTCGCGAACAACTCATAAGGTCTGGGGGTCTAGGGCCAGAACCAAAATTAATGGACTTTTAAGAACCCACAAGGAGTATTTTTCGAAATGTCTTGTTGAAAACTGAGTTGATCTGAAATATTCTAAAACTAACCTCCTTATTTAGGAGTTACAAACTGAACGCGCAAGAAAACTAATAGAATCTTAATTATGAAACATAATTAATTACTAATTTCCTAAAAGACATCAACTTACAAAAGGAATATAATAATTTTCTCAAATAGTAAAGGGTGAGAAAAAAAACCAATAAAAATAGAGTAAAAATATATCCCCATCAGGGATGATTATGCTTATTAGTAAGTGATGCTCACATGACCTTGCAACTGAATGATTAAATGGTATGCTATGTTCTTTTGTGAATGAAATTTATGATTCTTCATTTATATTTTATTATCTTGACAGTAAGTTGCACAAAGTGTGATTGTATCCCCTTTTTTCTACGGCAGACACACTCTTTACTTGATTGAATACTAAAGCCAGCTTTTATGCTCTGGGTTTAGGAGTCTTGTCTCGTTAAGGACTAATTGTTCCTTGAGCGTGGTGTTACCAGGTTATGTTTGTCTTGCAGTTATAAATAATGATTGATCTTATTTAATGGATAAATTCTTTTAAGGTCGATGATGGTATTATTGTCAGCACATGTCCCCTGAATATTAATCTATGTCATTCTTAGTTGTTGCATGCTCATGTCTTTGTGGGAGATGCACCTAAATATTCTACTGTCATCATCTTTTGGTTTCTAGCATGAGTGCTGATTGTTTGCGTGTGGTTGATCATTATTGTCCTTGAAAAAGCATCTGTAATTGCTGTCTTTCTGTTCGTATTTACTTCTCAATAACCTTTTGCTGCAGCTTCTCAAAGTCACTATATCTTTGTGCTTGCAGTTCTTTTCTTTTACATTTAGAAAAAAACTTATCCGATGAAGAGGTCGAGAGTCTTTGCAAAAAGAAATGGAAGTACAGATGGGAAGTGCCTTCTCTTGACTTGTCAAATTGCAAGTGGGTGGGGACAGGAGATTGTTGCCTAAAGGTACGCCCAATGTTGACTGTTCATTTACCTCTTTCATTTGAATTATTCGTCTAGGTTTCATTAAGTTAGGTCTACGCTTCTCCAATTTCTTTATTCATCCATGTTTCTGTTAGCTAAGACTATGGTGATTAAAAGTGACGATGGTAATTATTGTAAAGAAATCATGTACTCACATAATTCATTGGTTCCTAATTTCCTCAATGAAGACCAAAGAGGTGCATCTATGCAACTTAGTAGTTGATATGATAGTAAGTGCACTCATTTTCCTAGGTCAAAGGTCAGGACATATGTATTTTCATCTGAGAATTAATTCTAGGACAAAGTCAGGTTCCTCGTTACAATGTTCTAAGTATGAAAGAACAACCAATATGGATGGGGTTACCAGTCGCATACCACACAATGGATACCCGGACTATACATGTAAACACCTTTACTCTTAACTGTAATGCCATAGTACTAGATTATGGCTTGAAGATTTGCAATCTACTTGCTACATATCATACATATTGCCATATGAGAATTAATACTAGGTCCTTGATACCATGTTCTAAGTACGAAAGAACAACCAATATGTATAGGATTACCAGTCGTATACCACACAATGATACCCGGACTATACGAGAAAACACCTATACTCGTAACTGTAATTCCAAAGTACTAGACTATGGCTTGAAGATTTGGAATCTACTTGCTATATATAATGTTGAATCTTCTCGAAAAACAATTTTTTTTTACTGTGAGATTCAATTGTAACATATTGAATCATTTAGACACAGGATATGTTGGACAGTTCTACTAGGGATGTCAAACAAAGTTTGTATAAGCATTGGTTGGAAGTGTGCAAGCTGTATGGAGGCAGAGATTTTCCAGTGTCTAAGCATAGTTCTTTCTTCAACATCTGTAAGTTGTTTTATTCCCTGTAGAACTATGTTTATTGTTCAGTATCCTTGTCTCGATTTTGTAATTGCATATGAAGAACTCTCTTGATCAACTGTTAGGAATAGGATAAAGCCACCATTACAATTTCAGGTTATATGAAAACCTTGTTGAATGAAACATGTTGATATTATCATTTGATGTCTTATCAGCAAAATCTTCGGCATTTCGGGCTCTCTAGTTAATCACTATTGTGCGCTCATGAAACATGTAATACCTAATATTTAAACCTAATTTCTTGAAAGAATGTAGTCATATTAAATTTGGGGAAACACTAGACTTCACCTTGATTTCTTCTATGGTGTGAAGAAGCATACTTAATGAATTCCATGGTGTAGCAGATCGAAGTACTTAAATTACTGATACTAAAAAGGCCCTTAAATTAAGCTAGCATGTCTTGATGCTTTCATGTGCTCTTTTGGTCTAGAGGAATGAGATTTCTATCACTTGACTAATCTTTGTGAACTAATTTCATTTCTATATTTCCTGAGCAGAACCAGTGTTTGGATAGTCCTTGTGAGAGTTTTGTTCCTCCTGCTTTCTTTGTTGTAGTGTTGCCTTGCCTTTTCGTTACTACTGTACTTGTTTGGAATGCAGTTTGACATACTGTGTTCTTTGTATCTGTGCAGCTGTCTATAGTTGATGTTCCTTGTTTGTTTCTGCAGTCAATAGCTACAGGGATGTATTGCATTGTAACAAGAAACCTTTCTATCTCAAAGGTCACGAAGAAGATTCTAACATTATGGACGCGTACCTCATGCATTCTGTGAGCTTGCATCTCCTTTTCTTTTGTTCTGTAGTGGTGTTCTTGGAACTGTATATCCATAATCTCAATCTGGTAATATTATGTTGCAGTTGAATCACATTTTTAGAAGTATAGATCTTGTGAAAAAGAATGATACGAAAGTTGCCAAGCTTCAAGAAACTGCTGAAAGTGAGTTGCTTATTGACGATGTTGTTCGTGATCGCGGATTCACTCGGCCAAAGGTAATTTGGATTTTTGCTTTTAGTTTGTCTTCTAAGCTGGCTGCACCTTGGAAGTGACAATTAATGATGCACCAAATTAGGCATTATTGCTTACGGGAAATTGCACTACCTTGTAGCTGCAAGATTCAGAATGATAATATCTGTCAGTTGATAAAAAATATCTTGCTTCATTGCTTGTAAAAAATGTGGCTACTGACCTTTCAGTGCTGCTTAGAGTACTGCTTAGAGTACTGCACTACCTTGTACCTGCAAGATTCATAATGGTAATATCTGTCAGTTGATCAGTTGATAAAGAATATCTTGCTTCATTGCTTGTAAATGTGGCTACTGACATTTCAGTGCTGCTTAGAGTACTGCTCTCCTTGTATATCTTAAACAACTAATAGAAGTATTCACTAGCCCTCCTTCCTGCCCATGCATATGTACATGTCCCACTCTTATTTTCTTGTTTCACCATGTTCCCTGATCCAGACAAAGGGAAGTTCGTTACCAAATAACGTGGGTGCTTGTTTTTACTTAACAATAGGTTAATGATAAGTTAACCCGAATGAGCCAACTTATGAGATATTGGGGTAATGAGTGGGTGACATTCTGTTTTATAGTTTTCTCTCACCGGTAGTGAAAGACAATCTTTCTCACCTTTATTTTTGAACCACTCAGGTTAGTGGTGTTTTATTAACTACTACCAAAATGTCTTACTCTATCATCTAAACAAAATGTTTAATCATCCAGATTCGAAATGGGGTTACACACACTATTACAACTTAAAAGTAACTGTAAAACATAACAAAGAGCCCCAATGTTGCCTTTTATTGCATTTAAGTGTTGAATTAGAAGTGCTACAAGACCCTCTTGAACTAATGTTTTCCCCAGTCATTGGAAGTTAGCGCACTTGCTTATTTTTGTCTCAAATGGCTATATCAGGTTTTGATCTTGTTGCCAATTAGACACATTGCACTTCGTGTTGTGAAGAGGCTGATTCAATTGACTCCTCAAGCTTCAAAGGTAAATTGTCCAGTATTTTCTTTGTTCATAAGTAATTTTGCATTTGTACCCATCATTTTCTTCTATGATTGACATGTGGAAGGAATGGTGACGGTAGGTGTACCCATTATTTTTGGACAACTCTTCCAAGAAAATTATTCTGTAGTATGTTTCATCAGTCATTCTGAAGGCATACCTATGAAGCAGAGACAATTTTCCTCCTGATAGATATTTCATTTCTATCCTTTTGTGTTGGATATAGTTTTCTTAGGCTAGTTAGACGGTTTCATGCAGGTAAATGTGGAGTTCATGGATCGATTCCTTGAAGAGTTTGGATATCAAGAAGATGAAGCCGATCTGGACAATGAAGAATTGAAACTCAAAATTGGAAATTCAAAATCTCAGAAGATTTCTAAGCCATCTGACTATGAAGCACTTTTTGGTGGAAATTCTGACGATGATTTTATGATTGGAATTAAATTTACTAGGTAAACCATTTTATTTGGTGGGATGTAGCTTTACAGGAATTTCGCTGTTAACTTCATTGCTTTTCTTCAGTCTTGACATGCAGGATAACCTTTGTTGGTGAATCTGAGCTACTCTTTGTGGCTTTTCTTCTCTTCTGCATACTCTTAATTGCATGTGGCTTCCATCTTCTTGAATTTCTTTCTCAATCCTTTTGTGTCTTATGCAGGAAAAGCATAAGGTTATATAGTGACTTTTATTCGTCGGACATGATTGTTGCTTCTCCACTTGCGTTGCGGGAGGTATCGTTTTATGCGTCCTTGGAAATTTTTTACATTTTACTTTATGTCGAGCTTCTCATTAATATTCCGGATAATCACGATCTTGAAGACGTGGTGAAATCTGTTAGTTTAGTAGTTGAACCATTCCACATAAAAGATTTAGTAGTTTATCCCAGAATAAGGTAAATTCCCATTTGATATGCTTAAGCTTGAGAAGTTTTTATCAACTCTTATGCTGTAAAATGCTACTACTGTTTTATTTTTATTTTTTTAATTTTATTTTATAATTAGGACTTCTCACTACCTGGATATTTGAAGCATGTATACCTTAATATGCTTAATCCAAAAGTTTTTTACTTTAATTGAAAAGTCAGGGTTCTATGATATACAGCAGTTCTGCATTCTGGTTACTTCTGGAAGTGTTTGTTTCCATAGAGATCCAACTTCATCAATTCTAGTGTGGCAGAAGATGTGCACAACCCAAAACCTGGCAGGCTTTAGCTATGCATTTCTGTGACATGGATATAGACTTTGGTAGCTCAGATACACCAAATTAAATTCATTGATTTCTTTGTAATAGCCTTTAATTGTCCTTTGGGTCATTGGGAGCCGTAACTTAAGGTTGGAGGGGATACCAAAAGGCTTAAAGTAAAGGAGCTTTTGGCTGCAATTAGATTGCAAAGTACTTATTGCAGGAAGTCCTGCATTAAACTTTGTAGAACTTCACATTTTTGTGGTCGAAAGAACTCTACATTTGTCGGTATATGTCAGGGAATTACTCTTTATTTTATGGTTTTTACCATTACATTTTGTGGCTTGGGAATAAGTTGCTTGGATCGATGAAGAACATAACATCTTATCTAAATTTGATTTCTGACATGTTGGTCTTTCCAGAAAATTGACAAAGTTTGGGCCAAAAAGGAAGAGGATTTTGATTATCTTTCTTCTATTGAGGTATTTACTCTTTGCTATCTCCTTTTTCTCATTTGTCGGCACATGCCTTTGAATATCATTACTATTTGTTCCTACTATATTCTTTTTGCTAGATACTAAATGGGAGGAATGTTGTTTCACTGTAAAATGAGCAGGTCACCATAGTTGATCATGCTGATGTAATAGCAATGCAAGTAGGTGCTTCGAACCCATTGTTTGTCTTGAATTTGTATGCTTATTCACATTCGATAATTTGACCCTCTCCCCTCCCCCTCCCATGCTGCCCCCCTCCTACGCTAATGCATGTTGATTGGAACTATTTAGAACTGGGAGCATCTTGCTGTAGTTCTTGAACAATCCAACCGCATGCCCTCCAAGCAACACGGGACTGACATCATGCGCATTAGAAAATGGTTTGTGAGTTGGTCGTTTCATGTTCTTTTTTCTATTATCATGTGCCTTATCTCTTTTTCTGTATAGGCAGCTGGATGGGCATGCCAGATTTTACCGTCAAACAATTGTATTAGGTCATTATGTAAACCCAGGTATACATTTCTAAGACATTGGTATGCATGTCTTGCAATCAACTATAAACTTTTTTTGGGGTGGAAAATTAATTATAAGCTCAACTAGGACAAATGTTATTGCTATATTTGATTCTGTATGCGCTTCCATTTTTTAGGTAATTGGAAATATGATATATAGTTTATATATTGTCTTGCTAAGATTGGTCTCTGAAATCTTGATACCACTGTGGATCGATTGAAATGACCAAGAACTGGTATATACCTTTTTTTTTACAATGAACTGGTATATACCTGTTGAGTCTGTTTCTATGACCCTGTTCAGCCTACTTAAGTTGTAACTATGACTACATCTTGTAACAACAATGGGATGACAGTCTGGGTTCTCGTTTGGATGCTTACATTCTGACCAATGTGTGTAGTTCTTGTCAGTTTTGGCCTGTTTGAAAGGAAAACTGGCATGAGCACATAGCACCACTCAGTCTAATGCAATGATGACCGCCACACTATAGCTAATCCATGTTTTTATTTGCTTTCTCTAGATATCAATTCTTCATTCAATAATTGGTGTGTTAACTACCAAGGAAAGGTGAGTTCTCTTTTTTTTATAACAAGTGTGATATATGTTTGTAGTGTTTCCTAAGAGATTTGAACCTGGGACAACCAGGTTCAAGACCAGTGGTATTACCACAGGACCAAGTCCTTGTTTGTTTTCTCTTACTTGCTTTGTGGAAAGCATCATGCATTATGATGTACGTCAAGACCTGCCAAGATGAATATCAACATCCCTTCAGGTTTTTTGAGTTATTGTATCTTGGAAGTCGGTTAAAAGTGTTATGATTAAGGACTGAGGTCACTGTTAGGTTGGATTGATGAATTTAATAGTTGGTTTACCTTTCTATCTATCTTGCGGAGCTCCATGGCTTCTTACGAAGAACTGTGAATCTCCGTAGGATCTTGGGTCTCTTAGTTTTGAGTAACTCAATCCTTTTTGTTGAAGTGAACTTGTCGTCTATAGATGGCTTCACCATTGGTGCAAGGGGAAAAGGTTCGACAAAAGAGCGAAATGCCAAAAATGCGAAGGACCTAAAACAATCGATTGATGAGCATAGTTATTTTAGGGTTCCATAATGTATTTGTTTTCCTAAGATGTTGAGTTTCAGCCATATTTGAAAAGCTCAGTCCAAATACCATATCAGCCTGCTTAAATTTGTACAGAGTCCAATATGTGAGCAAATGATGTTAAGAAATAGTAACCAAAATCGCAGAGAATGGGTTGTGAATCTTAAGGGCTTTGCTGATGATGTTGCTGCTGTGTGGTTCTTTGGAGTTCTTTTCATTTTTCTGTAATGTCTCTCAAACGGTTGCCAATTATCCTGCTATCAGATCAAGTCGGTATGTGAGACTCATAAAGGTGTTCTTCGTAAAGTCCTACCAGACCTAAGACAGGTATGCTGTTTGCTTTTTTTCACTAATTGTTTATCGGTTATTATGGAATACACCTGAGTTCTTTTTATCTATGATATCCTTGGTGTTTATTTTAGTCAATTGACACTGCTTGATGGTTACTGAAGAAGTACTATTCTGTACCAACCATTAGTTAAATTGAACAAAACAAAAAAATGCTTAATGTATCTGGAATGGATTCTAACATGACATTTCAGTTTATGAATTACTTATTCCCAAATGTGGTGTCTCCATGTTATCGCTACCAATGTAATCAAAATAGCGCTTTAAAAGCCTACGCTTTCTAGGTCATCAAACGCTTTTACGTAGAATTGAGCTTTTCCTAACTAATGTGGTCCAAATTGCGGTTTAAAGCTTAAAAGCTTACGCTTGTAGGTCACCAAAACGGTTTTATGTAGAATTATGCTTTTGACTCCATTGGTTGCTACATTGATGATGTAGTTGAACTTGTGGCATTTTCTTTTACTTCCCGACAAAGTCGTTGCTGTGATGCCTGATGAGTTTCAATACATGGTTTCCATTCTTGTACAGATCTACGAGCGATTTGACGTTGGCTCAATTGCAGATATCGATGATATACGCCTTGCTCATTTCATTAATAAGGTTAGCTCTGAAAAGACTTAAACGATCTCTGTTGTAGAAGTATCTTATCGGGGGGAAAAGGAAACATGGGGTCCAATAAAATTGTTGTGCTTTGTTGCCTAGGGGTCCCGGAGAGATCCCTGCTGCTTAGAAATGAATTAACATTTTTCTATGTTATTATTATTTTGCTTCCGTAACTGTGGGTTTTGGAGTTAATATGGATGCATTCTTTCATCGTCGAGACTATGAACATGTGTGGCTTTCAGAATGAGTGTCATTGGTTAAGTATAAACTTGTGCTGACAGAAGTAGAATTGATCATCGATGTTGATTTGATGATCATTTTCCTTGCAGGTTTTCCCGAAGATCAAAGATTCTGAAGAGGTAATATTTTTGCTCTTCAAGGCAGATGTGGTGAGTGAGGAAAAAAATAAAAAAGCATTGTGATGGTGGTGTTGTGAAATATTGTGCAGGGAGGAATCATGATATTTATCAGTTCTTATTTCGAGTTTGTTAGAGTTCGTAACTTCCTGAAGTCTCAAAACGCATCATTTTGCCTGCTTGGAGAGTAAGGATCATTCATTTGTCTATTGATCTCTGGGATTATTCCGAGTGAAGCTTGTAATATAAACTAAGCATCTATTGTCACTTTCACTGATTCATTTCAACCGTGGATTGTGTTGCAGCAACACTAAACCTAAAGATGTGTCACGTGCGCGGAACTGGTTCATCCAGGGGAAGCATAAAATCATGCTCTACACTGAAAGGCTTCTTTTCTTCCGCAGATACAAGGTTGGTTTGGCCCTTGCCTCGCCTCCCCTACCCTCACGCTTCATCTCTTGTTGTGGTTTAGATGGCTACCAAACATGAATCATAATATTTGCTGGTGTGGTATGTTTCCTGATGACCAGATTCGTGGTGTGCGAGACTTGATCATCTATTCACTTCCCGAAAGGAAAGAGTTATATCCTGAGGTTAGCATTTTGAGAAAAGAAAATTGAAGTTGTTTGAAGAGATGATTGTTACAGACAACATTCGCTATTACTCTTGTTATATCAGCATTTGCAGAGGAGAAATATTCATTGTGTGTATGTTTGTCTTTCCTGTCTGAAAATTTTTGTTCATTTTTTGGGGTGGTGGGTTGGTTTTTGCTATTCTTGTGCAGGTTGTTAACATGCTTGAAGGGGCCAACAACAGTAACATGTCATGCACTGCACTCTTTTCCAAGTTGGACTGGTTGCGGGTAAGTAGTAGTGCTTACCAATAGTGAATGATTTATCTGGGAAGGCAAAGCAGAGGTGCCTTTTTCATTGTTAACATGAGGGGGTTGAGAAACTAATCCCTTGTGCTTTTGCTTTGGTAAATAATAATAATGCCCCTGTTGCTTTCTTAGCTGGAGAGAATCGTAGGGACTGCTTCAGCAAGAAGGATGGTGACGTCAGACAAGCCGGTGTTCGTGTTATGTTGAGATGAGAGTAGAGTGCATTTAGTGGGTAAGTTTATGGAGCAAAAAACTTTAGTATCACTGTATCAGGAATCAGGCGAGTCCACTAGATGCAGATAGAGAGCCATGGAATCTGCTTGGATGGTCAAGGTTCCTTATTTTGCTTCAATTGAGCAACCAATTTTGATTCGATTCGATTTCGTCTAAATTATTGGCCGGTGGTTTATTTATGTGGTTTGCATTTGCATGGTGCTAATAATTAAGAATCTCTCTCTGACTAGGTGTAGTATATTGTCGTGGTTGGCTATGTTTGTCTGACGGCTAAATTGCAAGATTGGTTACTTACTAGAATTAGGATAAAATACAATTGGTAGACATACCACTTAAGTTTGAATAGGGCGTTGGATACCATTAAAGTTGTTAAAATGTGCATCTGTCTATTTTTCCATCCAACTTAAAATTTTAATTACTTTTTGATACCCGAAACTTTTAAAAACATCTAAAACTATATTTCAACAAGTTTTAACTAATTTAATAATTAGAAAACCTTCTAAACATATTATTACAAGAATGATTAATCAAATTTTCTTATTAAATAGATTAATCCAACCTAAAATATAACTATATAAGCTACAACATTGTTTAGTAACTAAACAATGTTGTAGCTTATATAGTCATATTTTCTTTTCTATATTTTTTACCGAATATTGTAGCTTTTATATTTTATTTGTGATAATTGATTCTAAACTTTCTTGGTTTGGTATCAAATATTCAAAAGAGAATTCTAACTAACCAATAAAAAATGATGTTTTTTCGTAAGTCCAGATTATTTTTTTACAATAAAAAAAGCAGAAGGACCAATTATGAAATTTAGAAAGCAGAATATTCCAAGAATATTTTGTCAACTTTAACGGAATGCATTTAGGAGTAAAATTAAGTGGTACCGGGTGTACATATAATAGAGTTTAGTGGTACCCGACGCCCTATTCAAAATTAAGTGGTATGACGACCCCAATTCTCAAAGTTAAGTGGCACCCGAGGTATTTTACCCCTAGAATTAGGGGTGGAAGTTTGGTTAGCGGTTTGCGGGTAACCCGCAAACTGCACCAAACCGCATACTTTGTTGATATCCATACCCACAATTTGTGGATAGTGTGTTGGATGTGGGTAGCAAAATATTGGGGTAAATGCCACATTTGGTCACTGGGATTACTAAATTGTGTTATGTTTAGTCATTGAAAAAAATTAATTATCAATTTTGGTCACTCGAATTACTAAAACAGATTATATTTAGTCACTCTCCCGTTAGCCTTCGTCCAATTTCGGTTACTAGAATTACTTTTTTTTTTTATGAATGTCACTCGAATTACCGAAACATGTCATATTTAGTCACTCTCTCGTTGGTTTTTGTCCAACTCCACTAACGGAGAGTGACTAAATGTGACATGTTTTAGTAATTCGAGTGACCCAAATTGATATTAATTTTTTCTAGTGAATAAACATGACATGATTTAGTAATCTCAGTGATCAAATGAAGCATTTACCCCAAAATATTGATTTGTGGTTAGTGGTTAACTACCCACACTAGTTATATTTCTTTCTTCAAAATACATTGTAACCCACATTAGTTATATTAGTTTGTGAAACTTGGAAGACTAAGAATTAAAGTAGCTACCAAAATCAAATACGCACTTATTCTATAAAACAAGACCAAGTCAATATGCAATGTTCATGTGAGATACTTTTATCAAATAATCATTGTCTGTGTGTTATATGTTTATTTTATAACAAAATCAAGTTCATAGATATAGACAGATAAATTAATCGATTCGTTAAAAGAGGTGAATAATAAAGGTTAGTCTGATATCCGAACTCATCTCCATTTCTCCACAAACTCACGAACAACACAACATGCAACCAGCTACCAACAATACAAGACTATAATCGAGAGTGGAGAATAATCGATACATTAAAAGCGGGCGTTTCCACTTATCGAGCCACTTTTGTGTTTTACTGTTGTTGCCATCCGAGGAGTCATGACATGCAACGATGTTTGTTTGGTAATAGGTCACTCCGCCTCTTCGTTATCTTCAAATCTCTTTTCAAATCCATCTCTTCTGGATTTAGACTAACTAACCTATTGTATTCGAGATTTATAATTTATTTAAGGCAAAATACAGCTGTGTATCCACAACTATCAGGTTTGTGACAAATATATTCACAACTATCGAAATACACGAAATATCCAAAAATCGGAAGGTTGTGTGACAAATCTATCCACTTCCGTCTGAAACTATAACGGCGTGTCAGACGGCGTTAAATTGACTAACGGAATGCTGAATCGATGCCATCTTACCTGCCACATAAGCCAAAAAGCAACCAAACTTTACACGTAGATGCCAAATAGGCTAGTTGAATAAAGGCAAAATACAGCTGTATATCCACAACTATCAGGTTTGTGACAAATATATCCACCACTATCAGGTTTGTGACAAATATATCCACAACTATCGAAATACACGAAATATCCATTTCCGTCCACTTCGTTAACTCCGTCAGTTAACTTGATGACTGGACAAACGGTGGATGCTTAGTTAGCGTGTTTCTGGTCCCACTGAATGACGTGGATTAAAAGAGGATTTAAAAAAAAAACCCTAAAAACCACAGACGGCGAGACTAAAAATCCAACCCAGAAACATGTCTGATAACCACTTATCCTCCTCCGATCGACGCCTCCGCCCCCAAATAACCCTACCCCAAGCCCAGATTTCGATTCCAACCACAATCCCCAACCATTGCCTCCCTTTTACTCCGACAGCTTTCATGGAGTCGGCGCCATGGTGATACCAAGCTTGAATCTCAAACAAAAAAAAAAGCTTGAATCTAACCAAATCGCCAACAGAGAAGACTGCAGCAGCGTGGTCTAACAGATAACGGTGTAAAGTTTGGTTGCTTTTTTGCTTATGTGGCAGGTGAGATGGCATCGATTTAGCATTCCGTTAGTCAATTTAACGCCGTCTGACACGTCGTTATAGTTTCAGACGAAAATGGATAGATTTGTCACACAACCTTCCGATTTTTGGATATTTCGTGTATATCGATAGTTGTGGATATATTTGTCACAAACCTGATAGTTGTGGATATACAACTGTATTTTGCCTTTATTTAACATTTTATTAACTTTCTTTTATGTATGTTTTCGTTTTTGTGTGAGAAGAAACACATCACTATTTAATTACCTTATTATTATATTTAATTTGGGTATCCACAACCAACCCGCACCAACCACCAGCAGGTAGTGGTTCTGCGGGGCGGGTTGTGGGTAGCATTATTCTATACTTGTGGGTGTGGTTACCCGCAAAATGTGGGGTGGGTAACCACACCCACCCCAATTTCCACCTCTAACTAGAATTACTAAAAAAAGTACGTTTGCCACTAAAATTGGGTAAATAACATTTTCTATCCGTCAACTATTGTATATTTACAAACGTACCTCTCTACAAAATTTTTGCACAAACATATACTCTTTTAATATTAAAACGTAACGAATTTACGGGTAAAATACCTTGGATGTCACTTAAATTTGAGAATTGGGGTAGACATACCACTTAAGTTTGAATAGGGCGTCCGTCTACTTTTCCATCCAACCCAAAATTTTAATTACTTTTTGATACCCGAAACTTTTAAAAACATCCAAAACTATATTTCAACAAGTTTTATCTAATTTAATAATTAGAAAATCTTCTAAACATATTATTACACGAATGATTAATCAAATTTTCTTATAAATTAGTAAATATAGTAAATAAATATCAAGAATAATAATAAATACACTAGAATATAATAATAGATATTTAAAATTAATATTAGAATATCTATTTAAACCCCCTAATTCAATTAGAAGCACCATTAGAAATAATTAAAATAGAACCTAATCGATTATCAATATATCAAAATCAAAGAAGGATAACTGGAACACAATAAGAAAGAATTAAACATATTCCTGTAATTGAAAAAAATTAGAACGAAAAGAAATGGAAAGTAAATAAGTAACAAATAAAATATAAAAGCTACAACATCCGGTAAAAGTTATAGAAAAGAAAATATGACTATATAAGCTACAACATTGTTTAATTACAACATGCATGGAATCATTAAATTATTAGAACACATAATGATAATTGAAATAATTATAATGATAATTGATTCTAAACTTTCTTGGTTTGGTATCAAATATTCAAAAGAGGATTCTAACTAACCAATAAAAAATGATGTTTTTCTTAAGTCCAGATTATTTTTTTACAATAAAAAAGTAGAAGACCAATTATGGAATTTAGAAAACAGAATATTCCAAGAATATTCTGTCAACTTTAACGGAATGCATTTAGGAGCAAACTTAAGTGGTACCGGGTGCACATATAATGGTACCCGACGCCCTATTCAAACTTAAGTGGCATGACGACCCCAATTCTTAAAGTTAAGTGACACCCGAGTTATTTTACCCACGAATTTACGCTTCTATCAAATTGTCCGTTAAGTGGCTGTTAAAATGACTGAAAAATAACCCAATTGTACTTACTCTACTCCTAATTTAGTTTTAATTATTTTATTTATTATTTATTTATGTTCCAAACAATTAATTAAAAGGAGAACAACAAGTTGGCTCCAACCAACAACAATAGTTCTTCCACGACTCTTCCTCCTACTTCCTCTGCAAGCGGCACCCTTCCTCTTTCCCTCCTATCCGGAATCTGCCCTCAAAGAATGCTTCTCACTTTGGTATGCTCTGATTAGTACTGGGCATGTAGGTGGTCAATTCGCGTTTTCATATCGATTCACGTGCAAATAACCCAAACTGTAGTGGGTGTCTAAATTCATAGTCTTAATAACTTACGAGTAACTTATTGTAAATATTAGTCAGCTTTCTTAATGGCTAGATGGAGAATTGTTTTTGCGGGTTAACACGCAACCCAACTGCACTCATTCGTCACCCACCCAACCCAACCCGAAGAGGAATGTGGGTGGATGACATCTCACAATTATACCAATCCGCTAGTGACCAGGTGGGTCAATTTGAGACCAAAACCCACCCAACCGGCCCATTGCCCACCCCTAGCTCCGATTGCGACGAAATCTCTTCCTGCTCCTGTTGCGAAATCTCCTCCAATCGCGCCTCCCAATCCAGCAACAACAATTTCAATTAGGAAGTCGGCAGCGTCGGCCCAGTCTCCTTCATGATCGAGAACGATGCTCAATCACAGCCTTCCAACACTCTAAAGTGTTTGAATTCAAACAAGCCACTGCCGCAGCGGGTTCGACGTCGAGAATCAGAAGAGGGGTTATTTGATCTCGCGGGTTTTCTCACTCCGTGAAGGCAATTTCACCCCACCGTCGACGACTCGGGATTCGTCGACCTAAAATTCAACTTCCTCTCGCCGCAATCGAAGCTGTTGGCGGAGGCGGCTGAGTACGGGAGCATGATATCAGAGTACGGGATGGCGGGAGGATATGGAAACGTTTGGTCGAACGGTTTCTTGTGACCGCCGACAAGGATAAGCCGGGAGCAGGCGCCACCGATTCGATCGACGAACCGCTAGAGGAGAACAGGGTAAACAAACGGTATCTTGTAATTGCGTGTCATTTCCAAGCCCCTTTAACGATCACTCAACGGATAATTAGATGAAAGGGCAAACTCGTTACGTTTTAATATTATAAGGATATGTTTGTGCAAGAATTTAGTAGAGGGGTACGTTTGTTAATTTACAATAGTAGAAAGGTAGAAAATGTTGTTAACCCCACTAAATTTAGTTTATTCCATTCGTGCTAACTAAGATTAGTTCAACCATTGATTGGTTACTCTCTGTGAGTTTCCTTTATCCTTTTCTAACGTGTCAGCCAACCCTTACAGTTGACAGTTAACTAAGTTACGTTACAAATAAAAATAATAAAAAATAATAAACTTATAAAACCCACCTCATTATAATAATAAAATAAATTAAATAAATCATAAAATTATTATAAAAACCAAAATTAAAGCCACCATTTTTTTATTTAAAAAAAATATATTCGTCTTCTACCCCAATCCAAATTCCCCCATCGCTGCGTCACTCCATCTCTTTGTTCCCGTTCAGCCTCTCTCTCTCCCAGTTCAGATATACGAAAAACCCAAACCCAGATCGTCACCCATCCTCCTCTGACCGCCTTCGCCCTTCTGCTCTCGCAGTGAGATTGTTGCATCCCACCATCTCTATGTTCCCGTTCTGCCTCTCTCACCCCCAATTCATATCTTCGAAAAATCCAAACCCAGATCGTCACCCATCCATCAGAAAATTCCTCGATTGAAACCTAGTTCCTTCCCGTGCTTCCTTTGCCTATATATCATCTGCCATCGATTTGTGGAACGCCAATTGATTGTTCATCCTCGTTCAACACAAACAAATTCATATTCGTCGGCCGACGTCGCTCACCATCCTAAATCAAATCGAGTCACGATTTGGGAACATGTCGATGTTGTGTGTTGAAGCCGGCGGGTCTCACGCATGCGGAGTGAATTCAACTGGGTTTGTGGTTTGTAGAGGAGACAATCCTCCCGACATCTCAATGTTCCCCTAAATTCGCTCCCACTGGAGTATTCATAGTTGGCGCGATGATTCAGGGGTAATTTGCAGGCCGTTAGGGTCAATATTTCGACAGAGGCATTGCCTCTGCAGGAGCCACCACCACCATATATTTTTCTTCTTTTTCGTCCTCTCCGGAAATCCATGTTTGGCTGTCGGCATGGAGAAGTCTGATGAAGGCATGCTCTTGGAAGATTGTCGTATGAGATTAGAAGAAAAGAAAGAATTTTATTTTTAATGAATGTAAAAACGAGGTGGAAATTTTAAATGATTAAAATTTATTGTTTTATTTTTTTTAATTGTCACTTCATATATTTAACGGTCAATTATCAGAGTTGACTGTCACATCAGAAAAGATAACGGAGAGTGAGCAAACTTGAATTGTTGAACTAATTTTAGTGACCACAAATGGAATAAACTTTAGTTGCAAACGTAAACTTTTTTAGTAATTTTAGTGACCGAACTTGCAATTTACCCTTTGTCTGACGTAAGATTTTGCCAAATCAAAGGGGTCTGATCGACAGGATATCATTATCGAGTTGAAGATAGGGCTGCAAACGAGTCGAGTCGAGTTTTTACTTGACTTGAGTTCGGCTTGTTTATAAATGTTTCAGCTCGAGCTCAGCTCGACGAAAAATAATCCAACTCGAGCTCGAGGCTCGTGCTCGACCCGATTAAAAAATAATCCAACTCGAACTTGAGCTCGAAAAATGCTCATTAACATAGTAGAATGAATCTGTCAACAAAAATAAATACGTCAACCATCATTAAAAAAAGGCACTACAATGATTGCTAGCAGCATGTCCCAACCCACTACTACCAAAACGCTCGGGGTGGATAATGGGACAGGATGAGATATCCGTCCCTTTTGAAATGGGTACTCATTCTCATTTTCGACAGCAAAGTCTATCTCATGTCCCAAATCCATAAAGGTTGGCGGGTACCCAAACTACCCGTACATACCCATCGAATTAGATCAAAGATGAACTGATTTGACATCTTCTGATTGACGGCCACATCACAAAAACATTTACAACTCACCTTAACTAACGAAAATCAAGGTTCTAAAAGGCGCTAGGCTTAAGGCGAGCGCTCGGCTCCTGACTTGCGCCTTGCCCGATTAGGCGTAGCCTAGGTGCGCCTAGGCGTTCAGAGCACAAATGGAAAAAATTCTCAAATATTTCCTGTTTTCTGGAATAATTCATATAACCCAAGTGCATATAAAATTAGCAATGCCTAGGGAGAAGGAAGGAGCAGCATTTGGGTTGGTTTGCAACTTGGGTACCCTAGCAGCTGTAATTAATTGAAACAGGGGACACAATCAGTAAACTGATGGGGGGACACAACTTGAGTTGGTTTGTAATTCAGAAACAGGGTACACAACTCGACAAATCTAAAAGGGCTATGAATCATCTGCCAATAACGGAAACAAAAACCAATCATATGCTAATAGATGCAAGAAGCTTGTGCTACGTACCGGGGAGAAGGAAGGAGCGGCAATTGACGAGTTTCGACTTTATTTCCCACTATAACGGCGGAGCGGTGTGAAGGCGAGAACAACAGCCGATGGGGTTCACCTGATTATTCTCCCTGTGACGGCAGAGTGGCGAGACGGGAGGAACAACAAGTGATATGAAGCCCGATCGATGACTTTCTCCTGCGGCGGCAGAGAGCAGCAGATGAGGCGAGAGCTAGGGCGGCAACAGATGGGGGGAGAGCTAGACTTGCCGTGCTTCTGATTTTCTAGGGCAAGAGGCAAGGCAAGTAACGATTCACGTCAAAGGAGTAGAGAGCAGAGGACCCAAATGAGAAAACAAAGCGTATTGGGTTTGACCGCCTAAGCTCGCCCAGGAACGCCCAGGCACACCTTCTCTCCACTAGGCGCAAACTAGGCGTTATTCCGCCTACTAAGCGCTACCAGTGCCTTTTACAACGCCTATGGCCAAATCAAGGCGATCCTCCACCGCCTAGCGCCTAATTGAGCCTAGGCGTGCCTTCTTGAACCCTGACGAAAATATAAAGGGGGCTTAAACAATTGGATATTGTTTTGTATTTCAAAAAGTTTGACTTATATTTTGTTAAAAAATTATTTAGCTAATAAATTGAACTATACTTACGGGATGACATGCTAATATTTTTACTAATAAATTGCCTACTAAATAGTGGTACTAAGAAAAAATTAAATGTGTAACTTAAGAACGGATTCTTACTTCAAATAAACAAGATTACAAAATACATCCTCCCTATCCTCCCTCCCTAAGTACATATAAGGAGGTTCTCTATCACAACCCCTTTAATTCCATTTTTCGTGGCTCCTAAGCAAACCACGGCAGGGTCATTTTTGGACTTTTTAGCTTTTATATTAGTAGGTTTGGGTATATATTTCCATCCATGCGGTTCCATCCAAGCGGCGGGGCAAAAAATAAACAGAGGCATGAACCATAATTATTGTTGTACTAAAAATCTAATATTACGCAGCACATAGAACTTTGTCAATATTTCCTTCCTCCAAATCCCAAGTCTTTTCCGTCCAAGCTAGCACTAAAGGTATTGTTCTTCTGTCCAATTAGAACAAGTTATTTGCAAAGACAAGTTACTGTACACCTAGACACGATTTGCCTGTTCATTTAGACTCAAAATTACTGTTCACCCTCCTCTCATTGGTGCATTCTCTGCGATTGGGACCAGCCGCCTTTGCTGATTGGTTGGCTTCCTGCGTCTGGGTCCCGCCGTTGTTGCTGTGTGTGCCGCGTTGCCCTCAGCTGCACGCTCATTTTCCCTTCGCTCTCTCTTTCCTGCTTTTCTTTCTCTGTTTTTCTAAACTATTCCCTCTGAAACCTTCTGCTAATCATTACACCTGTCAATCTGTACGTTTCTCTTTGCTTTTTTCTCTTATCTTGCCATGGATACTGCTGCACTGTTCTTCGGGTCCCGAGGGGTTTCTCGAATATTGTGATCCTTCGCAGAGAAGTTAAGAGTTTTCCCCACCACACAAACAATAAGTAGAGAGGAGAGAGAGTAAGAGGCAAATTAGAAATTCCTTTCTTTCCATCTCAGTTCCTCTCTCCTTTCTTTCTCCTCTCTCTCTTCAATCTCTCAAAAATGGCTGCCTCCACCATCGCCACCTTCTCTATCGCCTCCTTTACCTCCACGGCTGCCGTCGCCACCGTCTCCATCATCGCCACCTCCTCCGTCGCCTCCGCCTTCACCATCCCCACCGCCTCAACAACCGTCGTTGCCACCTCCTCCACCTCCACTTCCACCGCCTTCATCGCCTTCACTATCTGATCTCGCCACGGGAGCCGGCGGCGCCGAGATCCTCTCCGACGGATCCGGTAGTAGCCGGCTGATCGCTCTCGCTCCTCTTCCCGCTTATACGCGAAACGATACTGTTGGGAGAAGAAACCCCCACTTCCTCCTCGCAATCTGCCGCTGCGATGGCCGGTAGCCGGTTCACGTCGAACCCCCGGAAGAACGAGAAGAGATTTTCACGTTGTTTTAGGTGGTGGTGGTCTTCTCGGCATCTCCTTATTTTTTTCCATTCCAGTAAATTTGTTCCAGTTGATGCAATGGCCTTTCCCCTCTCTCTCTCTCTCACTCACTTTTCCCCCTATCTTTCTCTCTCACTTTTCTATCGGCGATGGTTTCTCACATCCAGTTTGGGAGATGGCGATCTCGAAACGATCAGGTTGTAGATTTGAGAGGACGAGAAAGAGGATTTAAAGAATGCCCAGGTGCACAGGTTATAATCTTGGTTTTGTTATCTTTCTGTCGTTCATGATTTTGTTCTTTTTTTCATGGGTTTATTGTGATTACTTTTCAGATGAGATTTTGCAAGATGAAGTAAACGGTTGGGCGTTGATTGATCTGCTGTTCTTAAGGATGGTGTGGGCAACACCAGGGGTTTGGAGTCCCAAAAAGAGTCGCTGGAATTTGGGCGAGGTTTGCTTCTTAATCCCCTGTTATATTATTTGCAGTTCTGTTGTTGGCGAAGCCTTCCCTTACATGGCAGATTATGTTTTTGCCTTTTGCAGATGATCATATGATAGATTATCTTTGTCCCTATTGGGCTGCTTTGGTCTGGTATTGTTTGGTGGGTTGCGGGATTTGACATTGGAGATTGTTTGATGGGTTTATATATATGTGAAAGGTGGTTCTGCGACCTCAACAAAGGGGTTGACGAGGCAAGGAGCATCATGTTATAATCTTCCTCTCTGGTTCTTTCACTGTACTGTATTTCGATGGACTAATTCGCTCTTTCTTTCTCATAAGGGTCGTTTGATCTCTTTTCAGATTTTATTCAAATACTACAGTCTCTCCGAGGAAGGGTGAACAGTAATTTTGAGTCTAAATGAACAGGAAGAGATTGGTTGTTGCTCTGGTTGTTCAGTGGATTCTGACATGGAAGCTCGGTTCCCTTCAATTTATTGATGGGATATCTAGTTGCCATCTTTTAGTTTCGTTGTTTTTGTTTGATTTGGTGAAGGTGATCTTTGCGTTGGTCGCACGGTATCTTTGAGTTTCTTTGTAACTGGATTTTGCCTTTTGTCTTAACTGTAGAGATCATGAGAGGAAGGGAGGTTGCTGATGGAGACAAGTCTATGCTTTATTCCTTTTACGGCAGAGAACAGGAGAGAAGGAAGGTTTGCTGATTGAGACACGTAATTGCCTTATTCCTCACACTGCATAGGGGACTAGGGGTGGCAGAGGAACGAAGGGTTGCTTATGGAGACTAGACACTAGATATATCTATTTTTTGTTTTTCAATTTTTTGCCTTCTCGGTTTTTGAGGGGCTCTTGGGAGACTGTGCATCCTCACTCCTTAGATAGAGGCTGAAGGGAGAAAGGAATGGACAATGCTGAGAAGGACAATGGTAGGTTAAAAGCCACGTAGCTCTTATATTGTTGAAAACTGTGTAATCATTTCCTTCAGATAAACTTAAGTATAATTCCAATCTTGACGCGGAGCGCGGGCAAGGATACTAGCGGGAAATATAACTATGCAAATTGCTTCACCTCATTCGCTCTTACTTTTTAATTACATGTAATTGATGTTTACATAAATAATTATATATAACTATGCAAATTGCTATTATCATTTGCCCACAATTCCCGTTCTCACCTCATACGCTCTTACTTTTTGCCCTTTTTATTGTGTACATTTTTTAAGTAAAGAAGGAGAAATTGAGGAATCAGTTACCAATTTTTTTTTTATGAAATGTTGCTATTTTTTAGAGGGTTTGAATTTTAGAATGGAAAATCGGGAGTTATTGTGTTTCACGAACAATCGCTATTTTTTAGAGGGTTTGAAAGGGCAGGGGCGGAGCTAGGATTTGAATCTCGGGGAGGCCGAAGTTGTTTAGTTTACCATGAGAAAAAAAAGTTTATAGAATTTTTATTATCATAAGAAAACAAGAATTGAGATAATTATTTACTATGTGATATGGTCAAAACAAATTATTAAATTACGAAAAAAATTAATCATGTATTTCAATATGTAGCTCATTTTTATCATTTTCAAACAATTTATTGGCTTATTTCAATATGAAAATTGCAAAATAACACTTAATTTGCTGTAGTTTAGGTGAGAATGCTCACAACTTGAAAATGGCAAAAATGGGCACTAATTCGCTATAGGCAAGATTCGAACCCATGTACTCAATCTAAAACATCAACTCTTCTACCACTCGTCCGAACCTTAGTTTCTTGTCAGATTATTGCGCACACAATTAATATTCTAACATCTATTATATACGTAATTTTTCACAATCCAAAGAGATTTTGTACGTAGTTTCAACATTCTCGGGGGGGCCGGGGCCCCTCCGAGGCTCCACCTAGCTCCGCCCCTGTGAAAGGGGGAAAACGACAATTATTGTATTTCTAGGTGTGTTGACGTGGAAGCGTAGATTTAGTCTAAGGCTGATGTGGCAGGGGTGCAAATCTCAAACCCTTTTAATATTTTTATAGATAGATAGATAGATAGATAGATAGATAGATAGATAGATAGATAGATATAAATAATGGGCCCTCTTTTATGATATAAGTAGATATATGAATTGAGCCCAATATTCTCATATTTAGCCCGAATAAGAAATGGCTTTATGCTTATATTAAATCTCTATAGTATTTTGGAAGCCCATTTTATAATGGTTCGGTCCATTGGGGGAACAATTTATGGCCCACTGAATCTCTAATATCCGATTTTTATAAATGGTAGTAAGAAATCGTTTAGGGACCAACTTCCACCGCCTTTTCATTCCAATTCTAATTCTGCCTTTTCAACTTCCCCTGTTCTCTGAACTCTTTTCCCCAGAAGCTACAGTACTTCGAAACTTCCATATCAGAGATAGTTGTATATTCATGGGGTATAATTGCCGATAGTTTTTCCTTTTGCATTTTGTCTCTGTTTCTTTACACTTGAACCAATTTTTGATCTTCTATTGTCTTTCTATATCAGCCATCGTTGTATAATGCCTCGTGATTTCAAACTTCCAACTCTTCCACGAGGTATCGACTGTGTTGCTTTCTATTTCAAGTTTCTATTTATTGGTTTATGAATGAACACTGCCGAAGTGTTAAGTTTTGGGGGTTTTCTTTGTCTTTTGTTTATTACAGACCCAATTTCCACATGCATGGTGTTTCGTGGCCTCCGTGTTGGTGCTTATACAGATATTATGATCATCCGAGTTCTTAATGTATGGATTTAGTATAGTGATGACTCTCAAGGGCATAGAAGAACAATGCATGTGTTGTGTCTTGACAAAGAGGTCTGTCATTCATCTATATAATGTAATATTTATTGTTTATGTTTGATTGTGGTAATGCACTAAATCACATTTAGCAGGAACATATGCTAGAGGCCTGTATTGAGGAAGATGACATTCAAGAAATGCACCATAAGTTGAAAGTAGGCGATTTACATGTTCTTGATGGCTTTCTTGTTATTCCTGCGAGGGAAAACTAGCGTGTTGTTCCCGCTGAAGTTCGCTTTACCTTAAGGAGTGAACATAACATATTTTGCGTGCCTGACAATCCGAGTTATCCCAAGTTTCCTGTCAATGCTTTTCTGAAAACTTCGTTCTCGGCTGTTCCAATAGAGCCAGAAACAGTTGTGAATTATGGAGGTATTTTCCTCAGAAGTTGTTTTCACAAAAATTGTTCATGATTATTTACTTACTATAAATTTAATTACAGATGTTACAGGTTGCGTTGTTCATCTAACAATTCCAGAGGTTTCAAGTAATGTTGTTTTTAGGTTTGAGCTCATAATAGAAGACTGCAGGTTTCTTGCGTATTCTTATGTTGACTTTTGTTTGTTAGACTTTTATGTGGGATTAACTGATCTTTTGTTATTTTGTATAGAGGGGACAGGGCGACAGTGTACTACTCTGGATCTGAGGTTACAGAGTATTTGAAGTTTGCAGGGGAATCTGAATCTCGGCTTCCTCTCATTACCACAATTACTGCTGTTACAAGGTTGCCAGTTACAGATAGCACTGAAGATGCATATGTATTTCAATCTTCACTTGGGAGTCGTCTGATCATTGCTACTTACAATCACCATTATGAAAAAATAATAAATAGGTATTATTATATTTGAATTCTATGTTTATATATTGACAAACCTACTCAGTTGGATGTTAAAAAAACAGTACATACATTCTTTTTGTTGTTTAGGTTCATAGGTGATCGGATGCCAGTGACTTACATCAATAGTACTTCTCGCTGCTCTATTGGTTATCTTCGTGGTCTTCTTCCTCCCAAAAGAACACTCATGCATCTAAAGGATGATATAATGTTCCATTCACAGGCCTACCAGGTATATGTATAATATTGTATGTTTTAATTGTATTGGATAACACATATCCCAAATATATAGTCATATCTTTAACCTATTATAACAAAAATTTCTTCCTTTAGACTCTCTATAGTTGTATGCTGGAAATGACAAGATTTACGTATGGTCCAGAAGTCTTTAAATCAAGTTCAGGTTTTCCAAGGTATGATTCAATTTTATGTTTTGCTAATAATCTGTTGTCCATTGCATTTAAGGAAAATCAAAACGTTCCTTTCATTTTTTAATTCAAGGTACGATATGAATTACATGCAACATGTGAGTGTGAAGGCGAATATGTTGATGTTATCTTTGATCATGAAGCTGTGTTGGGCTTGGTTTGTGTTTCACCTGAGGAACTTTTCAGTTTAACCTATGAAGAAGGATATGAGTGCATTGAAGACAGGTGTTATGTGCCATTTGTGGCAGAAGCTTTTATTGCTCCTGGGAGTTCAGAAAATCCTCCTACTATCCGAATTGCTTCAATCTGGAACCCTAATGCCTTCGTGTGATTAAAAACTGTTCTACTTGGAACTTAGTTTGTCAGTACGGCTTATTTATAATTATGTATGTTATCTATTCAGGACATGTTTCTCTGTTTTCTGTAAAAAAATCTGTTTGTTTTTCCTTAGCTACTCTGGTATTTTGATGTTACTTATGTATATATATATATATAGTGCCTTCTACGGTACCCAGGGTGAAATCTAGTGTACCGCATACCTTGAGTATGAAAATGCTATCTAAACCTCGAATTAGCAGGATTTTTGGACCTGATACTTTACCCTAACCCTTAATGAGTAAACCTAGTTCCTAATTATCTAAATTATAAACTATAAACCCTGAGATGGTGCATTCATTTTTGGGCTTATTTGGAAGAATCATAACCGTTGATTATTATTCTAATTAAATTGATCTTGGAGTATTATATTTAGACAACTAAGACCTAGATTTTGATCTTTAAGAGTTAGAGTATAGTATTATGTCTGAGAGATCAGTCAATTAATGGTCTGAATAGCGTTTTCATACTCAGGGTATGTGGTACCCTGAATTTCACCCTGGGTACCGTAGAACTCCCCATATATATTAGTGCCTATTTTGATATTTTGCTATATGTTTTTATTATTTTAGTTTTGTTTGTAGCAATAACGTATTTCTAGCAGTTTGATATATATACATTGAATTGCCGAATCAAAAATGTCTATCATATAGCTTTAATCTGGCTAGGTTCACGAGTTGGAGATATTTCTAGCACTTTGATTTATATACATTGAATTGCTGTATAAAAAATGTTAATCGTATAGCTTTAATCCGGTTAGGTTCACGAGTTGGAGATAAGCGGACTCGAACCACTAACTTCCACCACAAGGCAAACGATTCCCTCTTGGCCTCTCTGACTAATTCTACCATAAAGGACCATGAGGCAACTCTTTCGATAATCAGCATGCCCCCCAACAAATACAACAAACTCGATTCGGAATCGGCAAAGGCATTGTTGATCAAAAAGTGTAACAGAATGTTTGCAGGCGAGCTGTACATCGCTTCCTCAGATCTGAAGAACAGAACTTCATCAGCAGTACCTCACATAAGAGTTGCAACACTTTGGCATACCTCAAGAATGGACAAGTGATCATCGATATCAATGACGAAAAGACTTTCTGGTGCATCTTATCCGCTTCTATTATCCTAGACTAGGTTTCTATTCTCCCGCTTTAGTAGAATGAAAACAATGTTCAAATTTGATTTTATGGTTTGCGACAACTTTTGGACTTGACAAGGTTATTATGCACTGCCTTATGTTTCCTTGCATTGGCAGAAGTTATTAAGCAACAATGATGCTCAGGGTGATGTTTCATAATCCATAAAACTTCATAGGTCAAACTTATCCCGCCGCGGAGCGCGGGCTGATTACTAGTTATTATTACAAGGGTTGGGTTTATCGGTCGCATCATCATATCACATCACGACATAATGATATAATGACATACATTGATACATCGTATTATCGTATTACAATATCATAATACGATAATACGATCGGGTTTTGCAAATTCAGATTTTGTACCCTATTCGCTCTCTTATTATGATTATGCATTACGGCCTATGGAAGCAACAAAGAGGAGCAACTAACCTTCTGTTTTTCTGTTCCAGAGCCCTTTCTCTCATGGGTGGAGTCATAATTTGGTATTAGGCCGGCATAATTTTATTACGAGTAATTATCATAAATGGTAACAAAACTATTCACTTTGTACAAAACGGTCAGAATTCTTCAATTTTGCACGTTTCAATAACACAAGTTTGAGTGAATAACGAATTGGTCAATCCGTCTACTTCCGTCCAATGGTCCGTTACTTTTTGCCCAATCAACATGACACGCCATTAAAAATATTAATAAAAAATTAATTACTCACCCAATTAACCTACACAACCCAACTGGTTGTACCCTAATACCCACCCCCCTTCCATCCGCGTGAAGAAGCCGAAGCAAAACCCTATAGTCTCCGTCTCTCTGATGTCTTCTCCCTCCTAACGCACCACTGCTTCAAATCTCGGTGGAGCCATCCCCCATCCCTCCTCTCTTCTAGCCAGGACCGACTCTCTTCTCCTCACTTCTCCCAGATTTCCCTCTTGTTCAAATCGAATCCTCATCTTGCCCTCAGTTTCTTTGATTTTAGCCGCCGGAACTCCTTCCTCTGCCTTCACGACATGTACTCTTTCGAGGTAAGGCGGCACAACATAACCTTACAAGTCACTCCACTGATCTCCACAGCTCCCATGGATCCTGTAACCTCCGTCCACCAAATCTGCCTCTTCTCCGACTTGTACTGGTTGGCAATCGTCCCTTTATCTAAGTGGCGTTTGCTTCTGCTACTGGACACGGATGGAAGGGGTGGGTATTAGGTATAACCGGTTGGGTTGTGCGGGTTAATTGGGTGAGTAATTAATTTTTTATTAATATTTTTAATGACGTGTCATGCTGAGTGGACAAAAGTAACAGAATTTTGGACGGAAGTGGACGGATTGACCAATTCGTTATTCACTCAAACTTGTGTTATTAAAACGTGCAAAATTAAAGAATTATTACCGTTTTGTACAAAGTGAACAGTTTTATTACCATTTATGATAACTACCCATTTTATTACTCTGTTACCATAAAATGACAATAATTCTTTTGACCATGTGTTATGCCAAACATACATGAGAAAATTATTACGTTGAAAATACAAGTCATACATTACGTGTGATGTATTTTTTCACCACTTTTATAACTAAAAATAAATATACCTCAATACTTGATAAAAGAGTAATTTAGTTACTATATGGAGCTAATATATCTTTAAGATATGAATTTGAAAGCTAAAACCTTAATTAAGATAATATGAAATTAGCGGACTGGAAAAACAAAATAAAAACCAATAATAATTGAAGCTCTTTTCAGCCACAAGCACAACAATGTAAAAAGAGTATAACATTACTCCAATGTAAATAAATAATTGTAGGCCTTTTTTTTTGATGAATCGGGTTGTTTCATTTCATCAAAAAGAAAGCACTAGCAACATCCTTGCTAGTTAGGATCAAACAAGCACTATCTATACATGTTCCAAAACTTGACTACCAAAAAGAATAGTTATCTCTTCTCGAACAATCCTGCATAAAACTGAACTATCTCTACACACTCCTGTATAGACTCTACTACACCTTTCTCGCCAAATTAAACTCACCATGCTTTGCCATATAGCCTTGCCTGCTTGAGAACTTTCAGACTTTGAGCTAAACTTTTGCTTCATCCAGCTGACCTCCCTACTAAGAGAAGAAGAGAAACCTGCTTTACTGCCAAACATATCACCCTTCATCCTCCTGTACAGCACACACTCTGCAAACAAATGATCGTTAGTTTCCAGCTGACCATTACAGAATACACAGCCCATACTTCCATTATATCCCCATTTTGCCATTTTCTCCTTTGTAGACACAGCTCCATTTAGAATTAGCCAAGTGACAAATCTGTTTCTTGGAATGGAAGTCCCCTGCCAGAGTAGAGAAAACCAGTCCACTTCCTGTCTTCTAGGCCTCAACGTGTTCCATACTCGTTTAATTGAGTACTTCTCCATTCTATCTTGATCCCACATCACCTGAGTCCCCTGTTGACAGAAGTGACCTTGCACCCTCTGCCTCACCTTCAGTATACGTTTCCAGTTCCACGATCCAGAGACACCCCCATACTCCCACAAACTCTGATTTTTCAACTTGTATAAATAGATCCAAGCCACCCACAATGAACCATGTTTCATCAAAAGAAGCCAGATATGCCTAGTGATGCAGGCAATGTTCCAGGTAGAGAGATCCCTGAGCCCTAGCCCCCCCTCCTTCTTTGGATAGGTAAGATGTTGCCACCCAATTTTTGCTTTGACCCTTCCATTTTGACCCACCCCCCACAGAAAGTTGCTACAAATACTCTCAACTTCCTTTAAAACTGCTTTTGGAAGCAGAAAGACAGCCATCCAGTAATGATGCAGGCTGTACAAAACTGAGCTAACCAATTCCACTCTCCCAGCATATGATAGAAATCGAGCCTTCCAACTACTAATTCTTGCTACAATTTTATCAATAAGTGGCTTACATGCCGAGATTGTAAGTTTACCAGAGGATAAGGGAACTCCCAAATACCTGACTGGAAACCTACCCAAAGCATAACCATATCTATCTGCCCTAATCTTCTGCTCTGATCCAGAAATACCCCCAAAAAACAACTCACATTTACTAGGATTCACTTTCAACCCAGACACTTTCCTGAACCGATTTAATATTTCGTTCAGCCTTTGAAAACCATAGTTAGAGCCATCTGAAAATACTAATAAGTCGTCTGCAAAACAGAGGTGGGTCAACCCAACCTTCTTGCACATTGGATGGAAAGGGAAGTGCCCAGTGCCCTTTCTTAGCCTCAGAATCAATTAAACAAGTAAAGACCTCCATGGCAATGACAAACAAGTAAGGTGACAGTGGACAGCCCTGTCTTAAACCTTTGTTTGCTGAGAAATAACCAACTAAACTCCCATTTAACCCCACACTGAGCATAGGAGTACTAACACACATTTTAATCCAGTCTGTAAATTGCTCAGGGAAACCCATATGCTTTAGAACCTTAAAAATAAACCCCCAATCCACTGAATCAAAAGCTTTCATCAGATCTATTTTCAATGCACACCGAGGAGAAACATTCTTTTGAGCATACTTATGGACCAATTCATGTGCAAGCAAAATATTATCTCCTATGGATCTTCCTTGGATAAATGCTGTTTGGTTCAAGCTAATCAACTGAGGAAGTTGAGACCTCAATCTATTAGCCACTATCTTTGCAATAATTTTATATATTGTGTTGCAACATGAAATTGGTCTAAAGAATCTCATTTCATCAGGGTTCTGAATCTTAGGGATCAATGCTAAAATTGTTGCATTCACTTCCCTAGGCATTCTACTTTCAAAGAAGCAAGACTGAACAGCAAAGGTTACCTCTTCTCCAATAATAGGCCATGCATGCTGAAAGAATGCAGCTGAATACCCATCAGGACCAGGGCTCTTGTCACCATTCATCCCAAAGATAACTTCTTTAATTTCTTCTGCTGTAACAGGAGCACACAGATCATTCTCTTCTGGTATTTTCCTTCTTATTAGCCTGATATAGAAGTCATCCGACTCCTCCTGTATCCCCTCATCCTTCTGACCCAACAACTTCCTATAGAAACCTTCTGCAATCTCTCCTATCTTACTTATATCAGTTACCTTGTTGCCATTTTCATCCTTCAACATCGTGATAGTATTACGTTTTTGCCTTGTTTTTAGAGACCTGTGGAAGTATGGAGAATTAGAATCCCCCCTTTTGAGCCAAAGCTCTCTGGACTTTTGCCTGAGAAATGATTCCTCCGCTTGAGAAAGCCTCTGAAGCTCTTTAGATGCCTCTGACTCTTCTGCAAAATTCTCTTCAGTAGGATTAGCTAAAGCCCTGCTCTGTATTTCCTCAAGGTCCTTTTCTTTTTGCTTAACTCTTTCCCTGATCTCTGAATACTCCTCTCTGTTCAACTCCCTTAGCAACTTCTTCAATACTCTCAACTTCTTGTAAATTCGAATCATTGGAGGCCCTGAAACTCTTGCATCCCATGCTTCTTTCAGTAGTGAGTCAAACCTTGGATGATTCACCCAAAACCGAAAAAACTTAAAGGGCTTAGGTAAAGACTTCTGGGTGCCTTCAGTATCAATCAGACTAGGACAATGATCTGATATTCCAGGTTTCTGAAAGTGCACAGAACTGCCTGAGATTTTATCCAACCATTCAAAATTAACCAGAACCCTATCCAACTTCTTTGCAATAGGCCTAGCATCTTGCTTGTTCAACCATGTGAACCATGGACCTGTTGCCTGATGATCCTCCATTTCCAACTCCATGATCCAACTATCAAAATCCTTCATATTAGTAGTATAACCCCCAACATTTGATGCCTCTGAGGGGTTCCTAATTACATTAAAATCCCCTGAGATCACCCAAGGCCTTCCCTGAACCCTAAGCCCTTTCAGGTCATCAAACAACTTCCTACGATCCTTCTCCTCATTTGAAGCATAAACAAAAGTGGCAAAGAAAGGTGTAGAGTCATCCACAAGAACATGAATAAACTGGTCAGAAGAATGCAGAATTCTTAGAGAAATCCCCCTCTTCCATGCTAACCAGATCTTCCCCAAACTTTCTGAGTTGTAAACTATCCTGTTTTCCCATTCCTTAAACCTCTTAGCTAAGTATTTAGTCTCTTCCTTTCTTCTTATTCTCGGCTCAAGTATAGCTACTATGCTTATATCATACTTATTTATTTTCCTGCAAGTATCTATATATTTGCTACTAGCTACAAACCCCCTAGTATTCCAGGTCAACACTTTCATTTACGCTTCTTTCCCTTGCCACCCTTTCCTCCTTTCCTCACCACCTGAAAGTCAGCCTGAGAATCACTGATCCATATCTGTTTCCCCTTCCCTGCCACCTCCTGCTCATTATGAGAGGAAGAGAAGACTGAAACCCCCTTCTGTGTCTGTATTTCATCATCTTTGGGAGAGATATCACGCTGTAGAGTTGAAGTAACAGGCATCCCTTCAGGATTTCCCACACTTGGTGATCCCCTGACCACCTCAGCAAAACTCAGTGAAGGACTCACCACAGTAGGACTGGGCAAGCCACTCTCATTCACTTTCGGAGAACCCGTCACCAGCATAGCCTGAGTCTCAGTGATCCCCACATCCTTTTCCCCAACCTGCATAACCACATCATCAGCCCCTTCCACTGCCTCATCCGCCAGTGCATCACTGAAAACCTCCTCAACAACCGATTCCTGAGCCCCATTACCCTGTTTTAGCTTCCAAACCCTCTCTGGCCCTGAGACCTCACTACCACAACTATGCCCAAACACCCCACATTTCGCACAAACCTTCGGCAGATTACTGTACTCCACTCCCACCTCAAAACAAGGATCATCATCAGGGTAAAACTTGATGCTAGAAGGAAACCCATAGTCTGCTTTCAGCTCTATACAAGCTCGCGAGAATCCCAACTGACCACCCACTCTAGTCTGCTTATCCATCCAGAGCGGCTTACCCATCGTACTTGTGACCCATTCCAGACCCTCCTGCGCGACATACTCCAGCGGTAAACCCCAGATTTTCACCCAAATTGGGAGAGTCTCCACCTTTGGAACAATGGGTTGAATACCAGAGTGCCATTTCCTAAAGAAAATCGGATTTCCTCGGTGATGCCATGGACCTGAGCGGAAAACCCAATCACATGAAGCTGCCGAAGGAAATTGAAAAACGATAAGCTTCGCCCCGAACCTAGAAACCCTCACCAACCCATCTCTCCCCCATAACCGATTCGCCCATGTCTGCAGAGCAGGAATTTCCGGCCGACTGCCCACAAACTGGCCGATCAACGAGTCCTTCCACCGCTCTGCGCCCTTCTCCTTCACCTCCTTCGGGATTCGAAATCCATCCTTCACTCTCTCCGGTGGATGGAAATTGAGCCGATTCTCCGGAGCCACCTCGAACAGCTGCGCCCATGTGACCCCCTCGCCAGCCGGCGACGAGCCCGACGGCGAGGCCGCCATCCAGGCCGCAAACGTGAACCCTAAATCGTCGGAGAAAGAGAGAGAAAAGAAAGAGAGAGAACTATGGTCACCCTCGTTTTCAGCCACAGCATTGTATTTTATTTTTCTTCATTTTTTGTTTTAAAATTTACATCAAATGCATATCTTATATTAAATTTATAATGGGTTAAAGACACATTTGGTCACTGAGATTACAAAATCGGGACATGTTTAGTCACTAGAAAAAGTTAATATCAAATTTGGTCACTACAATTACTAAAACTGGACGCATTTAGTCACTTGCCGTTAGTCTCCGTCCAACTCCGTTAATAAAGTCCGTTAAGTGCTGATGTGGCAAACAGTATTGCCTAATCAGCCGGATATAACCCAACAAAAATAAAACCTGACCCGCCACGTCATTATAACCCGCCACCTCATTAAAACCAACCCAACCCATGACCCAACCCTACCCAACCCTTCTTCCTCCTTCCTCCCCAACCCAATTTAAGGTTTTCCCCATCCCATCCAAATTCGCTGGGCGGGGAGAAGATCTCTCCGCCATTAATCTACCGCACTCAAGAAACCCCACAATCAGTTACAGAAGAAAAAAACCTAATTACCCAATTCGAAACCGACCAAAATTCAGGATCGTACCGAAACCCAGAACTCGAATGCGGCCCAGCAGCCACTAAAACCCCCCCAAAACTAACTCGAAGTCGGAAGTCAAAGCAGAATCAACAGCAGCAGCAGCCGCAATCAGCAATCGAAAGCACAACTTACCTATGAATCATGGAACTGAGAGAGCGGAAGGAGATGAAGAACCCAAAACCGGAGCCACTCCGCAGACAAAAAGTGAAGCGGTGGCCCTATGCCCTATGGTGGTGCGATGCCTGAGATCTCCTAAAATGGCAGCCTTTGAGAAATGGCAATTCTCACGCCACCAACACCTCCCGGAAAAGGGCAAACAAAACAGGCCAGCAAGTTTCCTCCGGGTGACGTACTGCGGCCGCTGCGTGCGGTTCCTGGCGTCCAGAAAAGAAAAGAAGAATAAGAGTTGAAATAAGATTTTTTAGGAATTGGGAATGACAGAGGAAGAAGATGAAGGAGGAAGAAGGGTTGGGTAGGGTTGGGTCATGGGTTGGGTTGGTTTTAATGAGGTGGCGGGTTATAATGACGTGGCGGGTCAGGTTGTATTTTTGTTGGGTTATATCTGGCTGATTAGGCAATTCTATTTGCCACATCAGCACTTAACGGACTTTATTAACGGAGTTGGACGGAGACTAACGGCGAGTGACTAAATGCGTCCAGTTTTAGTAATTGTAGTGACCAAATTTGATATTAACTTTTTCTAGTGACTAAACATGTCCCGATTTTGTAATCTTAGTGACCAAATGTGTCTTTAACCCAATTTATAATTTTATTGATGTTGTTCAAAATTTTAACATTTAAAATTCATCTTATAAATGTGAATATTGTGTAGTAATGATGTGGAAGGGGGAAAGTATCAAACGCACAAGGAATTACAATCAATCAAAGTTTTCATCGTGCTACGTAAAGACAAGGCAAAGTGAACCTCTCTCCTCGGATGCATCCTCCAGAGGTTTTGAATATGATATTGCACGCAAATACTTCTACATGACATCACTTTTTGGAACATATTTGAAGCTATAATGGGGTCTTCGCATTAACTTTTATTGGGGTAAAATGGATCGGTCTATAAATGATATGAATGTGAAGTATACGTTTATTCGACTCGAGGTCAAGTTAATCATCAAACCGATAGTCTGATATATATCTACTAAAAGGAACAAACCAAAATTTGCTCAACTCTACATCTATAACACTCGCAATAAACTCCAAAATCAATTAGTTTTTTCACCATATTCTATTTAAAATCCTTTTGCGCAATTAAATTATTCAACAACAACAAGAGATGTTTGATTCAAGTAATATCTTAGTTAAGGCATTATGATTTCCAAGGGATAGATTGAATGACGAGATTTTTCCAGAAATAGCACTGTTTAAAAAAAAATCCAAAATTAGCACCTAACTCCGAAAAATTTCAAAAATAGCACCATTTTTGTAAAACCGCAACCCGGAGGTGCGTTTTTCGATGAAAACGCCACCCGAGGGCGCGTTTTTCGATGAAAACCGCACTGGTAGGGAGCGGTTTTGCAAACCGCACCCCCAGGGTGCGATCTGCCTTTTTTTTTTTTTTTTTTGCAAACCGCACCCCCAGGGTGCGATCTGCTTTTTTTTTTTTTTTTTTTTTTTTGAAAAATCCTAACTTAGGTGGAAACTTCAAACGAACGTATCTTTATGTTCGGGTATCCGATCGTCGCGATTTTTTTTTTGATTCCGCATAATTTTTCGAGATCTTGCAAGCCGCAAACCGCCGGCCTTCGTCCCGAAAAAACGTCGTTTGCTACCCCGAACGAACCTTTTTTCGATTTCGTCAAACTTTGAACGACCATAACTTTGTGCTCCACAATCCGAAAATCGTGAACTTTTTTTTTATTTTGCATAACTTTTTGAGGACTACAATTTTTTCTAGGAGAGAATTTTCAAAAAATGAATTATTTTGGATATACGGGGTTTTGGGAATAAGTTTACCTTTCTTTTTAGGAATCCAAGTACAATCCGAAATTATGTCTATGATAAAAATTTTAGTCCTCAAAAAGTTATGCAAAATCAAAAAAAAATCATGATTTTCGGATTGTGGAGCACAAAGTTATGGTCGTTCAAAGTTTGACGAAATCGAAAAAATGCTCGTTCGGGGTAGCAAACGACATTTTTTGGTTCGAAGGCGAGACCAAACCACCTTTGGCAGTCTTCGGCTTGCAAGATCTCAAAAAGTTATGCGGAATCAAAAAAAAAATCGCGGCGATCGGATACCCGAACATAAAGATACGTTTGTTTGAAGTTTCCACCTAAGTTAGGATTTTTCAAAAAAAAAAAAAAAAAAAGCAGATCGCACCCTGGGGGTGCGGTTTGCAAAAAAAAAAAAAAAAGGCAGAATGCACCCTGGAGGTGCGGTTTTCATCGAAAAACGCGCCCTCGGGTGGCGTTTTCATCGAAAAACGCACCTCCGGGTGGCGGTTTTAAAAAAATGGTGCTATTTTTGGAATTTTTCGGAGTTGGGTGCTATTTTTGGAATTTTTTTTTTAAACAGTGCTATTTCTGGAAAAATCTCTTGAATGACACCATTGTTAGCAAGTTGAAACTAAGTTGCTTGCTAAAAGAGAAGGGGATGGTAGAGAATATGATTTTTCATATGTAAGTGAGGTCCTTGCTTTCATTATTGATGATACTGGGGACCAAACATTTTTTTACTGATATTGTTGCCCAACATCAAAGTCATTAAGTGGTACAAATTCGTATATATAATCCAACTGTAATGACTTTGCAATATTTCATATTTCCACATGGAGAGGATGGATGACACCCAAAATATTCCATATTCTAGCTATGAGGATATTGAAGGACTCGATGACGAATATGACCTAATTTGATTTTTACAGTATAGACTGTAAACAAGTTATGTGGAAAGTTGTTCCAACAAATATGTTGTTAATGCATGTGCATTGCTTGATGCTAAGCGGTTGGATTAGATTAAAGACAATCAAACAAAGGCGTGGCAACGTTACTACCAAGGTCTTTTGGGTACTTACTTGAGAGGTAATTCAGATACCAGTTTGAGTGAAAAACATGCGATTTTAGATTCATCGTATACACGTAGTCCCCGATATAAGTATGAAAACTTCTAAAATTTTATGGTAATTTGTAGATGGGTCGGTAATCTAGATATGTTCATCACATTTACATGTAATCTTGATTGATTTGATAAGGAATACTACTAGAAAATATCCTAAAAGACTTGATGTACCCGCAAGAGTTTTCAAGCTGAAGCAAAATGAATTGTTGAAAGAGATTTTGGAGAAGAAAGTTTTGGGGGAAACATGCGCATGTAAGTTATATTCCATAGTTATTATGTAAATATTGATATATGGATGACCATTGTCATTACCACATTAGATGCTCACTTGGGAGTTACATGTAACCCCTAGTCCTACATTATTATCTCTCATTCATATGCATTGATATAAGGATGTAGTGGTTACCAAAGTGTGCACATAAATAGAGCATATTATTGTATCAAAAGTGAAGAATGAATAAGAAAGCTCACTTCCCCCTATCTTCTTTGTGTCTTTCCCTCTCTAATCTCTCTTGTAGTTGTTTATATTACATTAGTTTCATAACACGTTATCAGCACGAAGCTCTGCCAAAATTATCATTGGTCTAATACTTTCGACATAATATAAGATATTGGAGTAAGATCACAATATGATCAAGGTATGTAAATCTCATCTCCTTTCTTATCTTATTGTCTTATTTGTGTTGAGAATATCTCTTTCCAATATATCAAGATGGGTGCTACTCTTTTCTCGTAGTAGACCATACATTGATATTTTATCACGTACATCTATTTGGATTAACAAGAAAAGTAATATAAATGATGAGTTAATTTCTCAGTTCTCCGTGTTATCCTATTCTTATCAATTATACATTGATATTTAGAAAATGCAAGTTCCAAGAGCCCATATATTCCCCAGAAGTGGAAATTGAAGAATCCAATGGCAAAGAAAGAAGTGGACATGGTAATAAGAATATTGGTTTTGTATGTTACCATTGTAATGGAAAAGTGCGTTTGTCTCGTACCCGTTGTACGCAAAAGACTTTATTCTACCAAGAATCAAAGAGAAGAGCAAATTTAAATCTCATGCAATATCAATATTATGGAATATATTTTTTGTAATATAAGTTGGTATATTCTCCATTAAAGATGAAAATGATATTGCACTTGAGACATTTTCATTCCCAGAAGTGAATGAAACAATCTATTCCCCAAAGTGAATGTCATTTGGCGTAGCGGAAATAGTGTGGAAATATGACTCCTTGGATACAGGTTCAAATCCCAAAGGCATATATAAATTTAAAATCACCTAGTTAGTGATGGTATTGTTCCAAATAAAGCTTATTTAAATTTTCACAATTGTAGTATTATGATTCTTATTTTCTATTATGTTTTATTGTGCCATTATTTTCATGCATAATTTAACTTGATAACTTTTATCTAGAACGATTAACTTGATAAGTTCATCATTTTTGTCTTAAGTTTGAAATATTCTCATTTATTATTTTAGTATGTTTTTGTAAAGTATGATTGTTAGAAAATTTCCATATAAACTATATGGTAGAGTACATAAATGAGAAAAAGCTTCCGAAGAGCTTATGTTTGGTTACTTGAAGTAACTAAATTATGTACTCGTGATAACAATTTGTGATGATATTCACTATGAATTTGTGTTTACTAAGAATGCATCAAATCATAAGTCCCCGGAAGGGCGAAATATGGTACAAAATATGGTAAAGTTCTAAAAGAGCTAATGTTTTGTGGTTTGAAGGACCCAAACTGCCTAGTGATGATGCATTACCCAATTAAAAGGATATTCGTAAAATGAATATCTTATCAAGAAAATAGTAAAACTAATATTTGCATCACAAATATGTACTACATGTATATTAGTACTATAAGTACACATAAAAGTGTAAACCAGAAGTTTACAAGATTTGATAACTTGATAATTGATTGGTCCGGTTAGACCATCCCGGATCTTGATGTGAAAAAAAAGTTCTTTGAGAATTCATGAGAGCATCATATGAGAAGTCAAAGAACTCTTCAAGTAAAAGAGTTATTATGTCATGTTTGTTCTCAAGGAGAATAGAATAATTAATCATCGCTTGTATAAGAGTTGACAAATCTCTTGAGATTTTATGGACGTGTATGCAGAACAATACATCAGTCATGTGGATCATTTGTGAATTTTATGGGTTGCTGCATCAAATGGATGATCACATGTATTTTATCTAATCGCAACCCGATGTTTGCGAGATTGGTTGCCTCACTATGGATACATTTTGATGATTATCCAATCAAACATCACTTTGCTTAATAGAACAAGCCGAGCCTTCTGGTCTCTTGTCGAGGACATGCTAGCTGACAAGTGATAGTATTGGTTCACATATAACCAACAAGTTATCATAAGTTCCCCCCCTTTTTACAAATGGTTTTTGTAAGAAACCTAACATTTCTCATATGAGAATATCAGGGTGTGCCGCATACATCCCAATTGCTCCACCACAGTATCTTAAGTTGATTCTCGTTGGAAATTGAGAATTTGTGTTGGGTATGAATCCCAAATGGGAAATTTGTTTGCGAAATTATTGTTTTGATGGATTACTTTTCCAACATTAAGCGGGAGAGAAAAAAAAAGCTAGACAAAGAGATGAGTTGGAATGAGTTATCATTATCTAGTTTTGATCCTCAAATTAAGAAACATGAACCTGAAGTTCATAAGATGAATTATCATTACCAACTATCAAATGTCTTTACTGACCATACAAAGTGTCCAAGTCATATATACTAGCTGTGAACGCTCCAACTAAATTTGATATCCTTGTTGGATACTCTAATATAAAAAAATGTGTCTAAAAGAGCGCATGAAGCGTGATAGACCAATCGGTTCCAACGATAAACATCCTCGAGAAAAAAAAGAGCTGTGATTAGAATGGTCAACTCGAGGACATGAAAACTCAAGAAGAGTAACCAAGAATTAAGTATAATTTTAGTTCCAGAAGAACACATGTCTCTGAAAGTTGTGAAAGTGAAGAGATCTCAAAAACATATTAGACTACAATACTGGGACCGTAATGAAATCATTGTCGATGAAATTTGTTTGTTGTACTTCAGTACTGAATATGATATGTACAAGTGAGGATCAAGAGTAAAACTCTATTGATGCATGCAAATGGTAATGTTATTGGCCAATATAGAAAGAAATCATGAAACGTGCTCAAGGAGCATAAAGTTTTAAGGACCAGAAGTCCTTGCACCTAAAAAGGGGCAAAAATAGCCGGATACAAACAAATTTTTGTGCTATTGGAAAGTATGAAATTGTGAGATATATCACATAATGTTTGCAATGGGTTTCTCGAAGAGACCTATCATTGTTTAGGAGGAGTTATACTCCCCTGTGGTGGATGCAACTACTTTTTCAAATCAATGTTTGAAAATTGTTGTGATAGCCTATTTGTTTGAATTCCCTGAAGATGTTATATATATTTGAAAATCCTAGAAGGATTAATTACTCCTAGAAGGATTAATTTACCTGAAGTAAACAAGTAAAGTTCTCGAGAACATATATAGATAGACTAAGAAAATCCCTTGTGTGGGTTGAGAAAATATAGACGAATGTGAAATACTCGTTTAAGTGAACACCTACAAAAGTTGGGTGAATGGACCTTAAAAGGTTAAATCCGGATAGAGTCATTAGAGCATTTGCATTGTGCGTATATAGTTGTGTTGTCTGTATGTGTTTCAAGGATTTTAAATTCTTGATTTATGAGTTGTGATTTACTTTAAAGTATGAGTTGTGTTTTATGAGTGTGCTTTGTCTAGTTCATATGTTTCTATGATGTGTGTTTTGTTAATATCTTTCATGATATGAAAGAATTGCTTGCTTCAATTTGTTTTTGTCAAGTTTTTTTGTGACGATCTCATATTATGTTGATGATATGTTTATTATTGGAGCTTCTGAAGAGCTTCCTAAAGCAGTTGATTGCTTAGAGACATATGTTAAATTGAAGGATTTAAGATCCTTTTTATTGGAAAGGAATGTAACGTTGAAAAAGTGGAAAAGTAATTTTGCATGAACAAATTAGGTTCATCAAATAACATTAGGATCCTAAGATCACTAGAAGTGACCAAAGATCTATTTAGGCATCAAGAATGAAGTGAGACATTAGGTCTTGAAGTACTTTATGTTGATGTACTAGGTCCTGCAGTACCATATGTTGATGCATTAGAGCACCAATGCACCTTGCTAGCCAAGCACCATATAAACTATCATTTTGGTGTTGATAATATTGGCAAGATACAATGTTTCCCTCATTAGAACGTTGGAAAATACTTTGTTACCTCCGGGAACAATATATGCGATTGTTCTATTATGGTACTATCAAAGAGAGATTTGGTGAACTATATATTCATATCCTATAATATCATTTGATCCTCATATTGGTTGATCGGAGACGAGCTATCTCTTACATATGGTGATGTGATTGTTTCATAGATATCCAAAACAAACTATAGTAGGCAAGTCCTGAATGTATTTCGTTACACTTTGTGATTCACCATATCTAAAGGACTTGTGGTTGTAAACTATTTCCAAAGGAAATGATCCTGACGATCATGTATGAAGAAAATCTAAAGATCATGTATCAAATTGACAATCTAGAAGATTGTTCACTAACTCACTCCCGACAACAATCTTTCTAAAAGTTGTTCGTGAAATTTGAGTTCAACGACTCAATCATCTGAAGTGATGTGGTCATGAGGGGGAGCATATACACACTGCACTCTTTTTCCCTTAACCATGGTTTTTTCCCAATGGGTTTTCCTGGTAAGGTTTTTAACGAGGCAGTATGAGATAGCGTAATGCAATCTAGTGGTCATCCAAGGGGGAGTATTATGTAAATATTGATATATGGATGACCATTGCCATTACCACATTAGATGCTCACTTGGGAGTTACATGTAACCCCTAGTCCTACATTATTATCTTTCATTCATATGCATTGATATAAGGATGTAGTGGTTACCAAAGTGTGCATATAAATAGATCATATTATTGTATCAAAAGTGAAGAATGAATAAGAACGCTCACGTCCCCCTATCTTCTTTGTGTCTTTCCCTCTCTAATCTCTCTTGTAGTTGTTTATATTACATTAGTTTCATAACAATAGTTTTAATTTAAGCATCCTTAACTCATGATTTGTTTGGTAATTATTATTTTTTAATTTAGATTATTATTGATAATTTCTTTCATTATATTGCAGATATAATGACAATTGAATTTTAAAAAACACGTTCTACCCCGTGCTCATTTATTAGTTCTCCTAGCTGTGGAAGATAAAATCTTGGGTCCTTCAGAAATAGGTTCAACTATATATGCTGAAATTTCAGATCCTAAAGCAGATCCTAAATATTTTGAAGCATTTAATTTTTTTTTTATGTTTCACAGACCATGTAGCATTCAAGTACCTATAGATCCATGTACAACTAATGGTACCTGTGAGGGGAGAAATATTGTTCAAAATTTGCACGCGGTAAATTCAACTCCAATGAAAAAGATGATTTGTTATTTGTAAATATTTTACCACTAAATTTTAGTGTGCAATGAAATGCAGGAAAACAAGGAAGAGATTAATGAAATGCCAGTGAAGAAGGAATAGACTATTGATAATGTAGATAAATGTGTCATTAACGGAGCTGATGATGGTGCTCGTGGTGGAGGAAATTAAATAAGTCAAAATAAAAACGTGCAGTATTACTGATGATGACTAAATAAAAGGGTGGTTAGAAGTAAGTTCCCTTGCATGTGGTTTGCCTTTCATTTCCATAAAAAAATTTAGTTGATGAGTCATTAGCATGACAGAAAACAGTATGATGTTGATCTTTTTCAAGTGTTGAATTATTTTAATAATTTGAATTCTCTTATTCTACCAATTAATTTGAATATTTAGAGTATTTTAATAATTTATATTTTCTTATATCACCAAAAAACATGTATCTTGCATACAACTTACCATTATTGTTTACGTGATTGGAGATCGGATTTGGCAAACTAGCCGGGCCCGTGACTAGTTTTATATGAAAAAATGACTTTCGATTTTTTGTGATTCAAGTTATTTACAAGCAACATGATAAATCACAAAATTCACCTACCCCAAATGATCACTATGGGGAATGGCCAGCTCACGAGTTGAGCTAAAAAAACCACTGAGTCGAGCTAGCTCGCGAGCTCCCCGAGATGCAGAAGGGTTAGCTCAAACTCGGCTCATTAGTAAACGAGCTGAGTTTCGAACGATTTTTTACGAGTCGAGCGCCGAGCCGTTCGCGAGCAGCTCGACTCATTTGCAGCTCTAGGCCACAACGAAGACAAGGAGGCGGGGTATCGAAGGTCTCGATTGGAGGTGATTTGAGAAAAAAAATCCAAAAATTGGGTTTAGAATGGCAATTTGAACCCGCCCCGCCTGATATTACCCGACCTGACCCGCAGTAGCGTGGGGCGGGGCATGGGTATCTACTTCCAACTCCCCCTGTCCCGCCCTGCCCCGTTCTTGGCCCATTATATCTCAATTTCTTACAGTAAGTATTCATATTTCTCCTATTTTTACTTTTGTTCAACGATTTGATATTTCAACTAGTTAGAGTCAATTACTCATACTATTATCACTTACTTCGTTTATAACGTGTTTTCCCTTCGTTTTATCATAAAAAGTAAAATTTTACGTGTAATTTTATCAAATAACATATTAGAGTGGGTCGACCTGCCTCACCTTGTATACACACGAGTATCACCCGCCCCAATCCATAATAACATAGGGTGGGGAATGGGTATTGAGGTACACGCCCCGACTCGCCCTATTGCATTGGGTTGCTAGGGGGCGAAACGAGGAGTAGAGGGAGAAAAAAAATTCAACGAAAAAAAAAAGAGAAGAAAGGGATAGAACGGTAAATATATTCCCCAATTCCCTAGCCTATAGCATTTTAAAAAGATAAGGGAAACCCTTACCAGAGATCAGTCTCTCTGCTTCCGCCGCTCTCCCTTGTTAGCCTCTCCGCAAAACCAAAACTCTTAGACAAGGTAAATCGAAGTGACTCAAAACCCTAATCAGTACCAGATTTATGGTTCTTCCTGTTTGCGTTTTGCGTTTCATCTGCTCCCTTTCGGCCGGCGGCTGTTTTTGTTCTCACTAATGGATGGTGTTTCTTTCTTGTTTTACTTTGCAGATGAATCGGGAGAAGCTCATGAAGATGGCCGGTTCTGTCCGCACAGGCGGAAAGGGAACCGTGCGCAGGTGGTTTAAATAGGGGTTTTTTTTTTCTTCTGATGGATTTGGTTTTGTTTTGATTAGATTTGAGTGATTTAGGGTTTTGTGTTAATTCTTCCTTCTTTTGGTCCTTGTAGAAAGAAGAAGGCAGTGCACAAATCGACCACCACTGACGACAAGAAGCTTCAGAGCACTCTAAAGAGGATAGGTGTCAACACCATCCCGGCTATTGAGGAAGTCAACATTTTCAAGGATGATTTGGTCATTCAGTTTGTTAACCCTAAGGTGCAAGCTTCCATCGTTGCCAACACTTGGGTCATTACTGGTTCTCCTCAAACCAGAAGTAATCTCCCTGCTCTTTCCTGTTACTGATCTGATGTTTTCCTGGAGTCCAATGGTGTTTATATTTCCTTCGTGGGTTTGGCTGATGTAAGTTTAACCTTGTGTTATTACAGAACTTCAAGATATTCTTCCAGGGATTATCAACCAGCTTGGTATGTTTTCTTTACAGTCGGTGTGAATGTTTAGTATGTGTTGTAAATGAAGCTGGATTGAGTTGTAGGAACTTCCACTCATACTTAAGGAACCTGTGTTGATTATGAACCAATGTTTTGTGGTATCATTCTTATTAGGTAGTGTTTCTAGAGCTAGCTTGCAAACCTGTTTAGCGTATGGGTAAATCAAATGTCTTGTTTGTGCAATGTATATGGAACATATGCATGGTTTTTGCTTCGGTTCCAAGAGTTGAGGGAAGAGATGACATAAGCGATGTTCTACCTCTCCTTGGTATTTGGTAATGAAGGTTTTTGTTTTGCCCAAATTAGTTCAATTTATCTTTTTAGGGGTGTTTAACCTGGGTTATTAACATTTCAAGTTGTCTCAGAAGCTTGTACCTGGTTTATGAACATAGGCATGCTTTCACTCTGCCATTCATCAACAATGCTTATGCATTCTAATTTACTAATCCTATGTTTTCATTCACTTAACTAACTAATTCGTTGGGAGCTGTCAAGTTAGTGTCACTTGAGCTACTGCCGAGACATCATGCTATGGCCTGTTCTGTTTTCTATTTTCCTGTAATGCTGGATACTCTGAGTTATGCTTTGCTTACCATTTCTGTCTCCTACATTTCAGGCCCAGATAACTTGGACAACCTGAAGAAGTTGGCTGAGCAATTCCAAAAGGAGGCCCCCACTGGTGCCACTGGAGTAGTTCAGGAAGATGATGATGATGTCCCAGAACTTGTAGCCGGAGAGACATTCGAAGCTGCGGCAGCGGAAGAAACCCATACTTAAGACTGGAAGCTCTGAGGGTCTTTTTTGTTTTGCTTTTCTTCAGATTTGCTCTTATTCTCTCTCCGTGGTTGTTACCTCTCCTTTTTTCCTTCCTGATGAACTTGACAATTCTGTAGTAGTTTTTTGCTTTGTCAACGTTCCTTGTGAGCAGCTCAGAAACAATTATTACTATGGAATCGAGTAAAACAGTTTTAGGGTGTCATTTAGTTGATGGTTCTAGGTTGCTTCCAACCGTTATGGTCTGAAGGTTCTGTTCATGGTCTCTTAGATTAGTGTATTTTGTGCATTGGTTGTGCAAGTTCCGGCTGCAGCTAATATTTTCAGGTCTCAAATTGTTCATTTCAGGATCTGTGCATTGATCGTAGTATGGAAACAATTTAACTTTATGTATGGCTGACTGCCTCGAATGAACGTGGACCAGTGCTCTGTAGGCTGGGAACATTGGACGGGACAAGTTAGGCTTAGAATGCTTCGATTTTGGATGGTGATAGAAAATGGAGTCTCGCTGAGTGGTGCTTAGTGTCAAGAAGGGACTGCATCACTGCAATTTGCCAGTCTAACCACGGTCTGGATAGATGGAAGGAACACATGCACTTACATGCAATGAATAAAAAAAGGCACACTTGCAAGAAATTAGTTCAACTTCCGGATCCTAGAAACGGGTTCCAGGCACTGGCGAGAATTAAGAGGAAGGACAGGTGAGTAAGTGGGTGTTTAATTATTTGATTAAACTCTTCCTAACTTTTAGATTTGGACACACTAACCTAACGGTTAAAAAATGGTAAAGATTTTTTTAATTAATAATAGGGTTATTTTAGGCATTATGAAAAATTATAAAGTATACAAACTGGGCTTATAAACAGTACAAATAATACAAACATTACAAACTAAAAATACAACATACAAACAGATTTACAAACAATACAAAACATACCAACTGTACAAACAATACAAACTAGACCGACAAACAATACAAACCATACAAGATGAAAAAACAACTAGGTTGACTTCGGAGGCTTTATTCCTATATAGAGGCGTTCCATCCCAAAGTCAACCCGGTTATTTTTTAGACATACGAACATTACCAACATGGTGGGAAAAAATGACAAACTAGGCCGACAAACCATATAAAATGGAAAAACACTCGGGTTGACTTTTGAGGCTCCCTCTCTATATAGAGGAGTTCCATCCAAAAGGCAATCATGTAGTTTTTTAAACATAAAAAAATATTACAAATATGGTTGACAAAAATGACAAACATGGTGGACAAATAACAAAGTTTACAAACATTACAAAAGAAACCAACAAACATTACAAAAATAACAAAGGTTACAAACATTACATAATAAACCGACAAACATTACAAAACATACTAACAGTACAAAACAACATTACTTAAAATATAAATCAGTAAAATTGCAATCAATGAATACAAAGTATACAAATAATAGCATAAAATATAAACATTACAAATACAATAGACAAAAATAACAAACTAGAATGATAAACTATAAAAACCGAATTGATATAAACATTACAAACTGGACTCATAAACATTATAAAATAGGTCGACAAACATCACGAATCCAGCACTGCCGCCAAATAATCCTCCTCCGGCGTCTCCAATCGCCGGAAAAACCGCGTCGCCGATCGACGAGAAAGCCAATGTCATCATACTCTCTCTCTCTCTCTCTCTCTCTCTCTCTCTCTCTCTCTCTCTCTCTCTCTCTCTCGAAGGGGAAGAAAGGAAAATTAATTTCCTTCGCGTGGCCTTTTCCCATGAAGCTCCGGTGGCTCGTTCATTACCGGCGCTTGAATTAATTTCCTCCCCTAGCCCCTGGTCTGCGGAGGCGGTGAGGGATGATGGGGAGGGAAATTCCGCCTCGGGAGGATTCCGCCGCCGGGAGGGTAGAAACCCATAAGCTTCACCAACCCTTTCTTCTGAATACCAGTGTGTACCTTCTGTCCTAAGAGAAACTTCAAATTCTCGTGGTCAGTAACGATAGTGAATGATCGACCCTCCAAATAGTGGCACCAATGATCAACTGCCATGAGAACTACGAGATTCTCCTTTTCATAAGTGCTCAGACCCTAATTTCTGACACTTAAGGATTTGCTGAAATAGGCTAGAGGCCGACCTCCTTGGGATAATACAACACCAACTCCAGTTCCACAAGCGTCTGTCTCCAGGATGAAAGGAATTGTAATGTTGGGAAGAGCCAACACAGGGGCTTCACACATGGCTTGTTTCAGGGCAACAAATGCGACATCATCTACAGAACTCCACTGGAACCCATTTTTCCGCAGCAGATCAGTCAAAGGGTGGCTAATTGTTCCATAGTTGCGAACAAATTTCCTGTAATAGCCCGTGAGACCCAAAAACCCCCCTTAGTTGCTTGACAGATTGCGGTCGTGGCCATCTCTGCATAGCCGATATTTTGCTTGGATCAGTTGCTACACCCTCAAGACTAATAATGTGGCCCAGATATTCCACCTTGGGTTGGCCAAAGGCCCACTTTGATTCCTTGGAAAACAAATGATTGTCCCTCAACAGTTGCAAGGCAATCTCTAAGTGTTGTAAATGAGCCTCCTTTGTCTTAGGGTTAATATTTTTGTATGGCCTGAACTTTGACCAAAATAAATATCCTGACCAATCTTTTCGATCTATAACATCCTGGCCCAAACTATACACCAAAATAAACAATTTGACCAAACTCGATGTTTGACCGTTAACTTGGACGGTCAAACGCGTTGACTAACGGTCAACGCGCCACGTCACTGCCAAGTCAGAAGATCTGATAAATATTTAATTTTTTTGTTTTTTATTTTTGGTTTAACTAAGGTATTAGATGATTTTTATAAATTTATAATAATTTAAAATTAGGGAATGTGTGGAAATTATGAATTATTTTAAATATTTTATGCTGACTTGGCAGTGACATGGCGCGTTGACTAACGGTCAACGCGTTTGACCGCCCAAGTTAACGGTCAAAAGTCGGATCTGGCCAAATTGTTTATTTTGGTGTATAGTTCGGGCCAGAATGTTATAGATCGAAAAGATTGGCCAGAATGTTTATTTTGGTCAAAGTTCAGGCCATACGAAAATATTAACCCTTTGTCTTACTATATACTAGAATATCATCAAAGAACACTAAAATAAACTTCCGCAAGTACTGACCAAACACATGATTCATGAGAGCCTGGAAGGTGGCAGGGGCATTGGTGAGACCGAAGGGCATAACCCTTAACTCATAATGGCCCTGATGAGTTCTGAAGGCAGTTTTGAACTGATCCGCAGGGTGCATACGGATTTGATGGCAACCAGCCCGTAAATCCAGCTTGGAAAAGATAACAGAACCATGTAATTTATCCAATAAATCTTCTATGTGTGGAATGGGAAACTTGTCATTGACAGTGGCAGCATTTAACTCCCTGTAATCAGCACAAAAGCTCCAAGTGCCATCCTTTTTTCCAATGAGTAGGACCGGAGAAGCATAGGGGCTATGACTAGGCTGTATGAACTCAGACTGCAACATTTCATTCACCAACTTTTAAGCTACATCCTTCTGGTGGTGAGGGAAGCGATAAGGGCGGATGTTTATGGGTTTAGCATAAGGAAGGAGAGGAATAGTGTGATCACAAGTACAGGAAGGTGGAAGTGAAGAAGGAGCGGCAAACACATAAGAGAAAGTGGCGAGCAGGGGTGTCAAGAAAGGTGGTGTGGGACTAGGGGTAGGGGTGGCTTCAATGGAAAACACAGCTCCTGTTAAGTGGGAGCAAGGTTTCTTAAGGAGATGCTGGAAATTACAACCTGTCATCATCTTACACTGTCCATCCTTAGAGAGACCTTGGAGAGTTAGAGTACCCCCCTTTTCATTCAAAAGCCAGCTGTCGCTTCTTGAGATCCACTTGGAAAGGGCTAATGGTTTCCAACCAATCCCAACCCAAAACCAAATCATGAGAAGGAAACTCCAATGTTCTGACATCAAACCCGAACTCGTGGCCATGCAATTTCTAACTAAAGCCCCTACAAACCGCATTACTAAGCAGGGTATGACCACTAGCAACTTTCACTCACATAGGAGCAATGCTTTCAGTGGGGCAATTCAATTCTTCCGCCCTAATCGAGTTTAAGAAAGTATGCGAACTACTAGTGTCAATCAAAACAGTTACCTCCTTATGTCGTGGTGTGGCAGGAATCAGTAGGGAATTACCTGAAAATTCGGACCCCATAGCTTGCAGAGAAACCTCAAGCTCAGCGTCCTGAAATTCTTCATCACCTTCGTCCTCCTCACTAGCCAACGGAGTAACCTCCGCATGCGTCACCTAAAGTTGCTTCCTCCAGTGCAAATATGGTCGTGGAAGTATTTATCACCACATTTGTAGCACAGACCTTGCACGCGGGGAACGGAGGAGCGCTCTGTGGCCTGAAAAGAAGAAGATGGGGAAGCCTTTGTCGGAATCGGTGGAGCGGTCACCACCCAACGACTGGAAGAAGTGGTACGAGTCTTCCGCTGGCTGGCTTCAATGGTGGCCTCCTCAAGACGAGCCTGATAGAAAGCACACGCCAAGGTAGGAGGATTAAGCACATATACGCGAGGCTGAATTTCGTCGTCAAGGCCTCCCAAGAAACTGGGGATGAAATAATGCTCGTTAAGCTCCGGATTGAGGCGAAGCATACGCGAGCGTAACTCCTCATGATATCCCGAAAAAATTTCGGCGGGAGCTGCGCACCGCGAGGGAGGAAGGACAATTATAATTTTGTTTTAATTGCTAAATAAATTAGATAATCACTACATTGTGCTTCATTAAATTAGATTAATTATAGTCATTGGATTTTAATGAAGTGGAAGGGGTGAGATTTACTTAGTCATGTGACTAAGTCCAGCTTAGGATACTGTCAGTAACCCCTGGTTATTGACCAATGAGTAACCAAATCTCAGCCGTCAGATTTAAGTGAGCCTAGAAAATTTAGATTTAAGGGTGGAGAATTAAAAACATTTTATTTTTACTAGTTTTCTTAATCAGCCCTTATCTTCTTCGTTCTAACTCGGATTTCAATTTTTTTGCAAAGATGAAATGAGTTCGTTGTGCTCTACAAAATGAGATTTACTTTCAATATTTTTGAGAATTTTTTTTTCATACCTCTCGTTACCAACTTCATACCATATGGTAACTCCTTCATTTTTAAGTCGTTTTTTACAATGTTTGCTTAGAAGGAATGAGTTCATCATGATCTATTTGGATATATAAATTTCCGGGTGAAAAAAATACAGAACCAAAAATTACCATACTTTACCACCCTGGTATGGTGGTGGTAACTTGTGATAAACAATGATGAAAATCATAAATGGCAGTTAGTATACTCCTACTATCATGTACTTAACCTTCCCACAGTCTTGGTATGTTCATACCATCATGATACGCTTTCTTACCGTATGATATGCTCCTATTCAATACCATATGATATTGACTTGTAAAAAAGGACTCAATTTTTTTTTATTCTACAAATATATCAAAGTGGATATCATTTTAAAGAGCACAATTAATCTGTGCAAAAAAATTTTAAAACGAGAGAGAAATCGTCCATTAAAGATTGGAAAAGATAAAAGGTTTTCCATGAGAGAGAGAGGGATGCTGATGTCACGCTGATGTTGAAGTGTTACTCATGGTTACACACTCTAAAGTTACTTACCTGATCCGATCCCACTAAGTCCCCCGTGCATTATAGCACTGTTATAGCACCTTGGGCCTTGGTGCCGAGTTGGGCTTAGTAATTAAGGTATTATTATTAGTTAATTGTTAGATTATTTGGTTATTCGTATTAATTTATTGTGTTTTGTTGAGGAAGTTATTATTTACTCATTGGGTTAGGATTAAGTATACCTTGTTTGAGAGGGAAAGGGTTATGAGAGTAGTCCTATAAATATGTACGTTGTTATTTGATTTTAAGACGTCAATGAATTAACCCGAGGATTATCCACCCCCTCCCCCTAATCACCTGATCCTAATCTTAACCCGTGGATTAAACAAGTTGCAGATCTATCCATCTGGCTGAAACCAACCACAATAAATAACACCAAAATAACAACGTAGGACTGTATAGAATCGGTATAAAACTGAACTCTCATGAAGTTAGAGGTGGTAAGCGAGATCCAAATCATGAATTGGTGAATTGGATTGATGGATTCATGATCATATCAGCCGGTGAATTAAATTGTGCTCCCGCCCGAGCTTTTGCAACAGCAGGTTGCATTTGCAGATTTGAGGGTGGAATAAACTTAGCTAACTGCAATTCTCTATTATCCCTGGTGTGCGTTTAATTATTTATAGATTCATGTTGACAAATTACATTAAATACCAACTTAAGACACAAATCTACTGAAATCCGATCCACAAATTCGGCCATGAATCTGATATACAAATCTTTGCCACCTCTACATGGAGTCAGCACTTCAAGCTTAACATCATACTTAGCATAGAACAGAGGGAACAATCATATTGAGGCAAATCTCGTATTGGGTACTGGTTACGAAGCCATCGAGAAAGCGATGAGGTCGGTGGAAAGCATTTTAGATCGAGACTTAGTAGTTGCAACTTGCAAGTAGCCATCCGACACGTGATGCGAATCACGTTTGGCATCGCACAGAAAAAGAAAAGGATCATCAATTATTTTCTAGTGGCATTCCAAGATCAAATATCAAAACAAGGAGAGCGATGCAAAAACCGGGTTAAAAGCCCGATCGGACCACATTGACCAATCGATACAGCGACAGTTGTACAGTACCATTGATCAAATGACCACCTCCAAGTAAGCTTAGAGGCGACCGACTCTTTGCATCTCATCCATGGCGATGTGATAAATATAGAATGGAAAACTAGACAGGGATTACGAGACCACCATTTTTTATTCTGGGAACCAATCAGTAAGCAATGACGGCACTCCATAAAACATCCAGCAAGTCTGAAGACACATATAACACCACCACAACCAAAAACTAGTTTTCACTTGCTGACGATTTAAGACAGCCACACAGCACAAACTTAAAAAGCAAACAAATTCCAGACAGTACTTATATCCCCCAAACTTTCAATCCGTCCCAACTGTCCCACACATGTGAGATTCTTCACCCTTTTCCTTCTAAACAACTCGAAAGTCTACTAGGTACATAACAAGATCTCGCTTATCTTGCAACTTTTAGAAACCATGGATCTTGATGTTCTCCTTCTTAACAATCCCAGCCTATTGAACCAAATAAAGAACACCATAAGCTAATGAAGGCATTGAACTATTGAAGCAATTGACATGAGAATTATGAATTGCTAGTACCTGCACAAGGAATGTGGAGACGTTCTTCCTCTGATCGCCCTGAAGCTGAATGACCTGTGATATACAGGGAGAAAAGTCCCAACTTTATCAGTCAGGCATGAACTGGGATATGATGCTGAAAATTAACTCGATCAAAAAGGTGGTAATGGGTTTATACAAACCTGGCCTAACTCAGGGTCCTGGACGACTGTACCATTACAGCAGAACTCCTTCTTCAAGTCCTTGAGTATCTTGTTGTAGCTGAACTCTTTCTTCAACCCTTGCACAGTAGTCAGGCTTTTCCTCCCATTTCGCTGCTGTATGCGCACATGAACGTACTCTTTTGTACCCGCACCAGAGTCCTCAGCATTTGCATCAGCAAAAGGGTCTGCACAACAATAACCCGGATAAGCAAAAACTTGACTTACTACACCCACCAAACTAAGGAGCGAGGCACTGGTACATATATTGACCAGAGATTGGGAACATACCAAATGCAGATGGAATCTGATTGTCAAACTCAGACATGAACCTTGGATTGAATGAGTAGAGCAGAACCAATACAATGCCCTTGTGCAGAATAAGCCTTCAAATGCTGGAATCCAACCACAAAACATGAAAAAAGCCCTATAGTCAGAAAACTGCAGCTATAGATCCAAACCCCAGAACATAATGAACTAGCTCTACGATTCACAAAAATAGATAATCATCTCAATCCCATCAGATCAGCTTACTATCAGCAGTCACTAACATTATCTCAATATAACCCAGTGACAGAAAGTTCCTCTCAATACCAACTATAGCACCCACAAACTCATTCATCTATCAGGTCCAATATCCACCCTCTACCTACACAGCGGATTGGCCAATCCATAAAACCCGCAAGCTACAGCAGATCTCGCGGACCACAAGAAACGACGTTAACATATAAACGAACAACTCAGACACGCCCTCAATTCCAATCGAAAAAAGAAATCATGGATGGCAAAAACCCTAAAATCCAGCACGCCCCAAAAGGATTGAAAGAGGATCTGACAAAAGATCAATCCGTAAACAAAATCCAAGATAAAAGGGGGGGAAAAAAGCTCAAGAAACCTAAATCAAGATGCAGCCTTTTCGATCAAACCAGAACAATTACAAGAAAGACAATTCACAACCCACAACCAGAAGCGACGGGGAGAGTTCGGATTCTTTCAGTTACCAACCTGAGTAACGGAAGGAAGCTTGACGAATCTGGGTTCGGGAAGAAAGGGAACCGGTTACAAGGCGGAGGACGAGATAGAGATAGAGAGAGAGATCGGGGAGATTTATTCTTCCTATATAGAGCAGAGGCGACTTTTTTTCTCTTCGAAAACCAAATGAACCGCCTCTCCTTATCTCTCTCTTCCTTCTCTCTCTACTTTCTTAGTGGCACAGAACAAATGAATTTTCCTCTCCCAACCCCTACGAATTTTTTGGTTTTACATAGAAAAAGAGACCTCTTGGGCTCAAGGTCTGCTATTTTTCCGTCGGTTTATCCGCTGGATGGACGGCTGTGATCGTATTGCTGCGATGCGGGACCCTCTATTTTGGAAAATTGCGAAAAGTTCGTTGATCTGAAGGAGACGAATGATTAACTTAAAATAAGCTAAATGACAAATATCTCCCTTCTGCGTACGGTTTACGCTTTGGATACGATGTCGACAATTTCAGGCTTGGGCTACGGCCTACGGGTCGGCCCAATTAGACCATCTCCAAAGTCCAAACGTAGAAACTAGAAAGTGGGTTTTCCCATTTTTGGTCTACAAGAGGATGTGGGAAAGACCAGAAAAGGGTAAGGTGGACATTTGGAGTGTGTTAGCGAGAGTAGGGGTGATAATCGGTTTACCGGTTAACGGTATGATCGGCTATCAAATTGGTAACCGGCGATTATTAGTTACATCGTTAATCGACAATATCGGTAGGCGGTAGCTAAAAGGATGTACTTGGTGTGCCGAAATTTACTTGGTTAGTAACCTACGGTTAGCCGGTAAACCAAATGTCGGAAATCACCTAAAAATGCGAAGAAATTCTCCCCAACTCCGTCTTCCTTCCCCTTTATCTCTCACCCAGTCCACCACCACCATAGGCTTCTATCTCTACGAAACCATTTCTATCTCTGCCGCCTTCTCTTATTCCTCCATTCCCAACTCACCCTTCCCTCCCACCTGATATCGATCCCCCGCAACCTCAATTTCATATCTCCATTAAAGAACAACCAATGCCATATTTCTCCATCTTCTCTTTCCCCCACCACAACATCTCGGTCCCCTAAACAAGAGCCTGCGGAAGAGGCCGTTTGCTATGGCATCGAGTCACAGCTCTGATTAGCCATGACTTTGCCTTTGTTGTCTGACATCGATGCCACTGTCATCAAGCTCGCGAGCTACATCGGTGGCGATTCTCATGCCTCAAACTGAAGCAGAGGGATTGGGGAAAGCTGGTGGTCGGCAGCGAGACAGTGCATGCTTGATTAACTACCGCTGAAAACCATCAGATATGCCAAAAATCCATAAGATCTGCAAACCACAAACCCCAAAATCTTTGTTGGCAAACCGATTAGTACCAAGCTCCCAACGATGACTCCTTCGTTACTGTCAGTTGATGCAAATGGCAGCCTTCTACAGGTCGCTCCACTCTCTGCCATTGAACAAATTCATCATAAGCAAAGCTGAACTTGACATAGTGAGTTCTTTTTCCCCTATAAACAAGACCTTGGGGGATCATAGTAATTCCTTTTATGGGGTGGATAATTGGGTGAAAAGGCAGCATTTGCACATATTCAAGTTCCAACTGAGTTGTTCTGTAGTGGAGGAAAAGAAGGAAATGTCAATAACCAGGTTGCTAACCTGTAGTCAGATATCTGGTAAACCGGTTGTTTCCCGATACCGCTAGTCGAAAGTAACTTGACAAGAATCGTTATACCGTTTAGTCGATACTGGTTAAACTGGTTAGCTGGTTACCGTTTAAACCGGTTACCGACCAATTATCAGCCCTAAGTGCGAGATAAAAGTGGGAAAGAGGACGAAAATCATATTTTTGGCAATGGTGACCGGCATGCACTGGAAGGTTAGATTCTGTTAATAAATATTATAGGCTGAATTATGCATGTATAATTAATTGATTGTGGGTATGATGATAGACTTAAGCCTATCAATTAATATTAGAACTAGTCATTGATCGATATTCTAATGTGTATATATATATGAGCTTAGAGAAATTATTGGGTACTCCAGGAGTACCACGTGTGCACTACCCAACTCGACCCGATTGCAAGGTCTAAATATATAGAAGAAGGGATTCAAACCTCCAATGGTTAAAGTAGCTACTTTCCAACTATGCTAACACTAAATTATACAATCATCTTTACCTATCTTGCTAATTATAAATGATATCCACAAAAAAATACCTCGAGAATAGAGGTTAGATAACATCAATTTGGGTGTTATATCAAATACCCCACAATTAAGTGTTTTCTTGTTCCTAAGAAAATATACGATCAAACCATGCAACTCGAAACATCTAAATCCCCTCTTCCCCTCCCTAACCCACACACTTGACATGGGAAACAAATGAATAGGGGTGTCTCGACCATCCATACACACATTCAACCTACTCAGAATTGAAAGTATATCATCGAATGAAAGGGGTAGGTGCAAAGCGTAAATCAACACTCTTGATTGCATGTAAGAAGGACAATGCTCTATAATGTTTTTTGTCCAATCTCAATTATATGTGTATTACTGCTCATTTCATTGGTAGAGATTGAAAGTTGCATAAGAGAATTATCAACTTTGTCCAAGTAACAAAACATTATGTAGATGATATTGGAAAAGATTTGACTAGTTGTTTGGTGGAGTGGGGTATTAAGAAGGTATCTTCTATCACAATAGACAATGCTAATGTTAACAATGTTGTTGCTATTTATATGATGCATGAACAATGCTAGTGTAAACAATGTTACTGCTATTTATATGAGGCAATAATTGAAAGAGTGGGAATCAGATGTTTTGTATGGAAAGTATTTGCAGATGAGATGTGTGGCTCATATGATAAATTTGGTTGTGAAGAAAGCATAAAGAAACTAGTATATATGTGGAGAGAGTGAGAGAGTATGTGAGATGTTTACAACTACACCTTCTGGGAGCAGAAAATTCAAAGATTGCATTGTATCTGAAAAAATAGAGTCAAAGATGCATGTGTCGTCGGATGTACCTACAAGGTGGAACTCTACATATCTCATGTTGGAATCTTCTCAGCCATCTAATAAGGAATTTTAAGCATCGGCGAGAAATGAGAGTAAATTCAACAAACATATGAATAAAAAGAAAAAATAATGAAAGCCTTGGTATCCTAACTTCAAAGGATTGGCAAATGTAGGACTATTGATTAATTATTTGAAGTTCTTCTATGATTTGAATATTTTTGTTTCTGGTACTTACCGCTAGGGTAGAAAGAGACTGTTGGTACACTTTTCACACGGCAGTATTCATACATAAACATTTGTTTATATGTAATTACTCAAATTTTGTTAAAAATTATACGTAAGTTGACAATTCTCGAGGGGGGGGGGGGGGGAGACCTCACCTAACTCTGCCTCTGTGCAGATAAGATATGTGGCTCATATTATAAATTTGGATTTGAATGATAATCTTAAAGAAATTAATATATATGTGAAAAGAATGAGAGAGTATGTCTGTGAGATGGGTTAGAGCTACACCTTCCAGGAGCAGGAAATTCCAAGACTGCATTGCATTTGAAAAAATAGAGTCGAAAATCGTTGGATTTACCTACAAGTTCGAACTTTACATTTCTCATGTTGGAATCTTCTCAGTCATCTGAGAACAAATTTTAATCAACGACTAGAAATGAGAGTAAATTCAACAAACATATGAATCAAAAGAAATATAATAATTAAAGCCTTGATATCCTAACTTCAAAGGATTGGCAAATTTAGGACGGTTGATTAATTATTTGAAGTTCTTCTATGATTTGAATATTTTTGTTTATGGTACTTACCGTTAGGGTAGAAAGAGACTGTTGGTACACTTTTCACACGGTAGTATTCATACATAAACATTTGTTTATATGTAATTATTCAAATTTCGTTAAAACTTATACGTATTCAAATTTCGTTAAAACTTCCATTTCATTTTTTAAATGTTTAAGCACTATAAGCATAAGTTTGCACTTCATGGTAGTTCTCTCATTGTAGTATCAGAACAGTAGTAATGTGGTAGTGGAAGTAGGGATTTGAAAAAAAAAACAAGATTTGGGATAATTCAAGAAGAATAAAGGAGAGGCTATTCGTAAAGGAACTAGAAAGATTTCTATATATGAGTTTGAATGATATATTGAGGAGGAAGAGTATGATGAGGAGGTTATATAATCAGTGTTGGGTTTTGAAGATGATGAGTACAAGTTTGATATATTGGGATGGTGGTCAGGAAATGGGCTCAACCAATACTTTTTTCCCGGAGGATACTGCACAAGCTTTTGAAGCTGCAGATATTGTTGTAGACATGAAATGCTTCTTACCACCTTTACTGTAGCAGCCCGTGACAGAACTTTCTCAAGTTTCCTGATCTGCCTTGCCTCGTTCTCCTTCTTGTGATTATGGCCATTTAGACTTCCATTTCATTTTGTGGTGGAAAGCTACCTCGTATGGAAGGCTCTGTTACAAAGGGGCTGAATCAGAAGAAGGAATTTTCCTTCGATTCAAATGTGACGTACCTGTGCAAGGGCAAAGAGGAGGCCGTCTAGAGTGAAGATGATTTGGACTTAAAGGTGGGCATGACTTCTTTATTGGAGACTGTGATCCAAGAGAAACATCTGGTAAACTTGGATCCTAGTTTCAAAAGCAGCACCGAACCTGGAGATCACGGTTCAACTGGTGGATGTTTGAGAAAATTTGGATGATGACGTTGTATTTCAAAACGACAAAAACTTAATCTTTCTTTTTATTCTTCTATTTTAGTTTATGTTTGTTATATTAATAAAATCATATTCTTACAAGCTGATATTGTGTATGTTATCCAGTATTTGCAACTTTTCAAGCTCGAAGAGCAAGTGCACATGCAAGATATAGTAGAAGATCACATTCAACCCGCATTCCTACTTCTAGTCCTAGAGGGTCATCAGTGGAAGAAAAGATTTTAAAAATAATTCTAATAATGAGTATGACGATACTTATGTGGATGTAGAGTTTGATGAGGTGGACTGATAATGATAGTGGTGTTTAATATGTTTATGATGGATTTACTTTGATTTGACTTGATCATTATCATTTGAGAATGGTAAAACTAAAAAGAATCAATTATAAGGTGACGATAATGTCATATGTGATTATTAAAAATGTGTTTTGTATCACAATAGATGATCCTAGTGGTAATATTGTTGTTTTTATTTATATGAGACAATAGTTGAAAGAGTGAGAATAAGATGTTTTGGATGAAAAGTATTTGTAGAGGCAGGGGCGGAGCCAGAACCTGAGGTTCGGGGGGCCAAAATATTTTTTAGTTTATTATAGGGAAAAGGTAAATCATATGAACAAGTGATTAACTTATATGAACGAAATATAAATTTCTATTGTATTATGTTCCGAACAAGTGATTATATTATATGATCAAAAAATAAATTAGTATTCCAATATAGCATGTCTTACAATATTTTTATGATCGAAAAATAAATATGTATATATTATTGTTTAAAAACAATTTATATAATCAAGACAATAAATACGAACTCAGAAGTAGAAAACTAAAATGGTATGTTTAATCGTACTGAACTTATAACTTATAAGGAATATTAAAATAAATTAACTTTTTCGTAAAAGTAAACAAAAACGAAAAACAATAAGGTTATGTATTCCCTTAGTGTGACTCGTCACTCGTGTCGTCGTGAGCGTCATCAATGGGACAATTTTATGAAAGAATAAGTGAAAAATGAGATAAAACTAAAATTGAATTAACATGAACTTAGGCCAATTGAAGAAAGACATTAAGCATACTTACATCTAAAGTAGAAAGAGACTGTTGGTACACTTTTCACACGGTAGTATTTATACATAAACATTTGTTTATATGTAATTACTCAAATTTAATTAAAAATTATACGTAAGTTGAAAATTCGGGGGGGGGGGGGGGGGGACGAGACCTCACCTAGCTCTGCTCCTATGCAGATGAGATGTGTGGCTCATATTATAAATTTGGATTTGAATGATATTCTTAAAGAAACTAATATATATGTGGAAAGAATGAGAAAGTATGTGAGATGTGTTAGAGCTACACCTTTCAGGAGCAGGAAATTCCAAGACTGCATTGCATTTGAAAAAATAGAGTCGAAAATGCCCGTGTCGTTGGATTTACCTACAAGGTCGAACTTTACATTTCTCATATTGGAATCTTCTCAGCCATCTGAAAACGAATTTTAATCATCGGCTAGAAATGAGAGTAAATTCAACAAACATATGAATCAAAAGAAATATAATAATGAAAGCCTTGGTATCCTAACTTTCGAGGATTGGTGAAATGTAGGACAGTTGATTACTTTTTTTAATTTCTTCTATGATTTAAATGTTTGAGTTTCTGATACTTTGTATGCGACATTACCCCTCTTGTTTGATGAGATATGTGATATGCATTTTATGATTTCTAAGTGTGGAGATAAATGGATTATGAAGTGTGTTTCATGGCTATGAAAATGAAGTCTACACTAGTCAAATATTGATTTGAGAAGATATGGAAAACTGCAAGATGAATCTAATATGTTACATGGTGGTTGTATTAGATTCTAGGGTCGAATTTGAATATCTTGCATACACTTTGAAGAGTGTTTGTGGTGAAGATAGATGGAAAATTTTGGTAGTGGAGGTGAAAGATGAATTGTTTGCGATGTTTGAGCACTACAAGCATAAGTTTGGACTTCATGGTCGTTCTTCCATTGTGGTACAAGAACAAGCGCAATGAAGTAGTGAAAGTAGAGATGAGAAAAAAAAAAGATTTGGGATAATTCAAAACGAAGAAACTAGACGTCATTCGTAAAGGAACTAAAGTTCTAAATTTAAGTTTGAAAGATTTCTTAAAGAAGAAGAGGATGATGAGGAGGTTATTCAATCCGTAGTGAGTTTTGAAGATGATGAGTACAAGTTTAATATATTGGGATGGTGGTCGGAAAATGAGATGGAATATCATATTCTTTCTACTATGGTTAAGAATATTCTCGTTGTTCATGTTTTCATTATTGTTTTGAGTTAAAATTTGGCATAGAAGGTCGAGTTCTAGATTCTTTTAGGACCTCCTTAAGTTGCGGAGGCTTTGATTTGCTGTAAAGATTGAATATGATCTTTTGACTCTGACTTGGTGGATGATGGAGAAGATTTGGATGACGTAGTTGTATTTCAAAGTGGCAAAAACATAATTTTAACTTTAATATTTATTCTTATATTTTTGTTTATGTTTTTTTATATTAATCAAACATATTATAACAACTCGTTATTGTTTACTTTTATCCGTATTTGAGAATTTTTAAGCTCGAAGTGCAAGTGCACCTGTAAGACCTAGTAGAAATTCACATTCGACATTCCTACTTTTAGTTTTATAGGGTCACAAGTGGAAGAAGAGGATTTTAATCATGGTTCTAATAATGAGGATAATGATACTTATGTGGATGTAGAGTATGATGAGGTGGAGTGATAATGATAGTGGTGTTTATCATGTTTATGATGGATGTACTTTGATTTGACAAAATTATTTGCTTTTATATGGTCTTACCAATATAGAGGTACATCAAACTACAACTAATTTCGTGAGACAAAAAACCCAACAAACTGTAACTCGTGTTGATCTACATGTCACATAATGAAGATTGATCATGATCTCCAATTTATCCATCTAGCCAATCAATATAAGTTATAGTGTTGCATATGACATGATCCTGAATTTCAGCACAATTACATAGAAGTTAAAGACTTATAGTGCTGCTGATTCTCAATCCCAATTTGCATACATAAGAGAATTATCAATTTTATCCAAGTAACAAAACATTATATAAATGATATTGGAAGACATTTGACTAGTTTTTTTGGGTAGAGTGAGGCGGTACGAAGGTGTTTTGTATCACAATGAACAATGCTATTTTTAACAATATTGTTGCTATTTTTATGTGGCAACAATTGAAAGAGTGAGAATAAGATGTTTTGGATGAAAAGTATTTGCGGATGAGATTGTGGCTCATATTATAATTTTGAATGTGAAGGATAAGATTAAAGAAACTAGTATATATGTGGATAGAGTGAAAAAGTATGCGAGATAGATTAGAGCTACACCTTATAGGAGCATAAAATTCCAAGACTGCATTGCATTTGAAATAATTGAGTCGAAGATGGCTGTGACTTGGATGTACCTACAAGGTGGAATCCTACATATCTCATGTTGGAATCTTCTCTGCCATCTGAGAATGAATTTTAAGCATCAGTTAGAAATGAGAGTAAATTCAACAAACATATGAATTAAAAGAAATATAATGATAAAAGCCTTGGTATCCAAGCTTCCGAGGATTGGTCAAGTATAGGATGGCTGATTACTTATTCGAAGTTCTTCTATAACTTCAATGTTTGCGTTTTTGGTACTTCATATATGACATTACCCCTCTTGTTTGATGAGATATGTGATATGTGTTGAGTGAAAGCTTGACGAATATCTCCATAAAGGAAAGAAAAAGGGAAACGGCCTTCAGCAGAACAATTGAAGAAAGTCTCCAATAATCAAGACCAACCAAGATCTCGGTGATTGAGCAACTATATGTATTCAACGGTCATTAAAATGAGTGTATAAAAGAGAAAAGGGATTCAGGTAGAATAGGTATCCTTTTCACATATTGTTCAAAGCAGAGATAGAGAGTATTGTCTGAGTTTGAAAAGAAAAGTAGAGAGCTTTCAGGGAGAGAGCTCGTAGAGAAGTTCGATTATCAGGTTGGAATTTTGGCAGGGAGCCAAGATTCCTAGGGTGATTCTGATCGAGTGACAGGGAGTCACTGTTAGATTGGTCTTGTATTTTGTAATCCAATACACACAATCATAGTATAACGTCAAAGGACTCAAACAGAGTACCTTTGGCTGTGGACTAGTCGATACTGATATCTCAATATAGGAAACCACGTAAAAATTGCTGTCATTCTATTTTCATTATTGATTTCATTTTCTCTGTAATCGCCTAATCGATCTCTGTTTTGCAGGAGTACTCTGTATAGCAGGTCACAAAGGAAGACAGGGGAGCTCTGCTAAAACTTGGCAAACTACAAAAACCTATTCAAAGCATTGTCGTGCTGAAAAGAACACTCACAAACAAACATGGATTTTGTTATAGTAGTTTTAAATTGACAAGAGATTGGGCTTTAAGCCCAACAGTCACAATTGTTATTTGTTTAGGTTCTTTCAGATCGAAACAAGTCAAATAGTTCATTTCATTCGACTTTCTTTCTCTTGCAATTTCACGAACAGATTAGGGTTCTTGAAGAAAGGTCAAAAGAAGAATCAGTAGCAATCTCACGCTCGCATGCACCAACACTTGGTATCAGAGCCCGACTCCGGCGATTAGGACTAATCACCTACGGAGATAATGAGTTCGAGCGCAAACACTGGAGGAATCTACATGGAGGATGAGTTTTCTCAGACTTGGCCACCTAGATTCGAAGGAATTCATTATGAATATTGGCGGAATAGCATGAAGTTGTTCATCGGGTGCACGGATCCTGATCTGTGGAGTATTGTGATGGACGGTCCACTGACTCCACTCGAAGTAAAGCATGCTCTAGGGAAGTGGGCTGATAAAGATGAGAGAAATTTCTAGATGAATTCAAAAGCAACAAATTTGATGTACTGTGTGGTGGGTCCAGATGAATATCATCGGGTCACTGGGTGCAAACAATAAAAGAGATCCGGGACAAGCTGCAAGTCACCCACGAAGGTACTTCCCATGTCAAAATCTCCAGAATTAATTGACTGAAGCAAGATTTTGAGTCATTTGTGTTGAAACCCGAGGAATCTATCAAGGAAATGAATGATAGATTCACAACCATTGTGAACAGTCTGAAAAATCTAAATGTGGAGTACAATAGCGCAGATTTGATACGTAAATTGCTATGGGCTCTTCCAAAAAGATGGACACCCAAAGTCACTACAATCGAAGAATCCAAGGATCTAACTAAATTGAGTTTGGATGATCTCATGGGTTCACTGGTTACTTATGAAGACAAGTTGAAAAGAGAAGAGAATGAGTAACCTAGAAAAGAAAAAAAGGAGCATAACCTTCAAAGCATCGATACCAGAAGAAGAATTTGACTATTTAGAAGACATGGAAGATGAAGAGCTAGCCATGTTAAGCAAACATGTAAAAAAATGCTTCGATTACGGAAAGAAAAAAGGAAAGGAGGATTCACCAGCAGAGCAAAGGAAGGTGATTCGGAAAAGGAACAAATGAAGTTGGTCAGAACAGGCTCAAGATTCAGAAATGATTCAAACAGTAATGACAAGCCAGGATCACAAGGTGGATGTTTCAAATATGGAAGAAGCGGGCACATTAAAGAAGAATGTCCACAATTGAAACGTGAAAAAGCTTATTCTGCTACCTGGAGTTGCAATGAAGACGAAGATGAAGAAGGAGATGCAAATACAAAATATGAAGAATACATGGCAATCAATGAAAGTGAGGACGAATCTGACATGTCTTAGGTAAGAACATCTAACTACTACTCTGATTACTACAGTGAGAAGGATCAAATGATAGAAACTATTAGGGATATTCATTAGAATTCATTAATGTAAGAACTAAGCATCTTAAGCTTAAGGCTGAATATGAAGATCTGTCAAAAAGGTACAACGATCTAAGAAAAGAAAAGTTGGAATGTGATGAAAAGATGAAAGAAGTAGTAAATAGAAATATTGAACTAGAGGCAACAGTTGCCAGATCGAAGAAAACAGTTGACAATAAGTTAAAACATGAACTAGTCAAGAATGCATGGATGTCAAGTCATCACAAGTCTCATTATAGTAACATGTCAATGACTAAATGCTTTTATTGTCATGAGCTAGGACATCACATTGCACACTGTAAAAAGAGGATAGCTAAGGAAACTAGATTTAAAGAAACAACATGCTTTTCGTGTCATAATAAGGGGCATACAAGCTATAACTATACTAGTCTCAAGATGAGAGTTAGGGTATCCAAATTAGTTTGGATGCCAAAAACCTATGCTTCCAAGTGAGCATGGAAGACAACGAATGGATTTTGGACAATGGATGTTCACACCACATGACTGGAAACGAAAAACTCTTTTATAAATTGATTAAGGGTAAGAAAGGTAAGAAAACGTGGTAATTGGAAAAAAAATCACGTTTGGATAGGGTTTGGTTTTGTGGGAATTGATGGTGTGGAATTTGGAAATAGAAGTAAGAAAACGTGGTAATATCAAATTACTAGGGGGAGGTGTAGTATTCTCAATTACCATGAATGTGGTAATTGAAGCAAATTTCCATGGTCCAATTTCCATACCATTTTTGCTCTCCCAAACGTGGGTTTTTAACCCAATTACTGCATTATGTGGTAATTGGGTCCAATTACTGCATTACATTTCCACATCCAAACGACCCCCTTGGTCTATTTGGTGATAATTACAACACTGATATCTTAGGAAAAGGAGAAATAGGGACTGGTCATGTTATTAAAAATGTAATATGGGTAGACGGGTTAAAACATAATCTATTTTCAATAAGTCAAATGTGTGGTGAAACTAATAGAGTAGTTTTTGACCCTAACAAATGTTATGTTGAAAATATTGAAACTGAGAAAATTGTGTTCACAGGAAAAAGAAAAGGGAAGCTATTTTGTATAAACTTCAATGACAAAAACGATTTCAACGAAATGTGTTTGGTGTCTATGGACAAAAATAATCAACTCGAATGGCATAGGAGACTAGGTCACATCAGTGTAGGATCTATAGCAAAATTGGTCAATTTGAATATTGTGACCGAGATACCTAGAATAAATAGCAAAAAGGATTTCTTCTGTGAAACATGCACAAGAGGAAAACAAGTTAGATAATCCTTCAAAAGTAAAACTGTTATTTCAACCTCTAGACCATTCGAATTATTGCATTTAGATATGTTTGGTCCGAGTAAAGTAATGAGTCTTGGGGGAAAGTATTATGCATGTGTTATAGTGGATGATTTTTTAGGTTTACGTGGGTAATGTTCCTTGCAAACAAAAGGGAGACTTTCTTACACTTCAAAAACTTAGTTAAGTGTCTAGAAAATGAAAAGGGAACCAAGATAGTTAGTGTAAGAAGTGATCACGGAGGTGAGTTTATATCTGATGATTTTGAAAAATTCTGTGGCGAGTCAGGAATATTTCATAACTTCTCTACACCTAAAACACCTCAACAGAATGGAGATCGAGGTGGAATAGAAAAACCGTACCGTCATAGATCTTGCAAGAACAATGCTAAACGATTATGGGGTGCCAAACCATTTTTGAGCAGAAGCTATAAATACAGCTTGCTATACCATAAATAGAGTTTTGATTAGATCTAAATTGAATAAAACACCATATGAGCTGTGGAAGGATAGAAACCAAATTTGAGATATTTTCATCCTTTCGATTGCAGATGTTTTGCTTTAAACACTAAAGATAATCTAGGTAAATTTGACTCGAAGCTAGATGAGGCTATTTTTCTAGGATACTCTACAAATAGTATAGCATATAGAAGTTACAACAAACAGACTCTCAAGGTAGAGGATCCATAAATGTGTTATTTGATGAGTCTTCTAGAAAGTGTACATATCAGATCAAAGAGGATGATGATCTGGGTTAGGAAGACTGATGACTCGGTATTTGCACATGTTTTCCCCTTTGTTTCTTGATTGTTTGAGCTTGAATTACCGTGTCTTTGGCCTATTTTATGCTAGGTTGTGTTCCTTTGTCACATTTCAGGTCCTAGCACATAAAGTGAAGCATAGGCGCAAGTTTCAAGTCAATCAGAGATCAATTGGCGATTCGGGAGCAGAAACTCGGGCATGACCTGAAGAAGAATTGATTTCTACCTCACTTTATGGACAGAGAATCATGCAAGCTTGTTATGAAACGAAAGAGGACGAGACTACGAGCGTCTGGGATCAAACGGCGACTGATTCGGAGTCCGGACGAGGGAGAAACGAAGCATTAAACAGAGGCTGAGCAAGCTGCACGGGCAGACCAGGGAGGCGCACGGCCGTGCAACATATAATTCTGGCCGTGCGCTCTCTGCCGAGGCCTTGCACGGGCAAAATCCAGCCTTGCACGGCCGTGCACCTGGCCGTGCAAGATGGCTGAGATCGATTAAGTGAAACGATGCGTTTTGAGGGTGCACGGCCAGAATGGTGTTGTGCACGGCCGTGCACCTGGCCGTGCAACTCGGGGAAGCTTGTTTTTAAGCCAAATCCGAGCCAAAAGGGAGAAGAGCTGGGTTTTGGATCCCAAACACCCAAGGGACGAACCCTAGAGAGAGAGAGCGACTTGGGAACATTCTTGGAGCTATTTTGGAGGATTTCTTCGCCATTGGAGCTCAGGAATCAAGCTTGGAGATGGAGATTGAAGATCTAGATCAGATTTCTGCAGTCTCTCTCTTCTCTATGGAGTAACTTCCCTTCACTTAGGTTTTGAGGAACCCTAGTTCCATGAGTTAGGATCTTTCTTGTATGAAGTTTTGGATGCTATACTGTTTGATTATAATCGATTGAGGCATGATTTATTGAGTCAATTGGATCTTGATCAAATTCTCTTGATTTTTGCTTTAACCTATGATAGATAGAATCTGATTAGGTTAAGAGAGCTTCCTTGATTGATAGTAGTGAATTGGTTGTGCGAGAGTCAATCAATTCACTGCTTTGTACTGGAATTCATTCCAGTAGTGGAGATCTGTGTGAATCGCCTTAGCAGTCTATCCCGGTGAAGGTTAGTCGCCTGCCGGGTATTCTGTCTGAGAGGGCTTGGTCAGCTTAAGAGATTCCAAGCTAATTTAGGATCTTCCGCAGTTTAATCAACAGTAGATCAACCAAAGGTAATTGCAACTTGGACCTAATTGAGGAGCTAGGGGGAATCATACCTAAGTGAGTTCCCAACTTGTAATTAGTAGAGTAGTCAGTAGAGTAGTTTATCAATCAATCCTTAATCTAGTTTGCTAGATAATGAACTGAAGCTGAGTAATAGTAACTCTAGAGACCCGTGGATTCGATATTTATTACTTGTGCCACTATACTGCAGTCCCTTTCATTGGTTACACTTGGCCATTGTTAGGTGTTGTGTTTTAGCGTGTCAAGTTTTTGGCGCCGTTGCCGGGGACTTTCTAGATTATTAGGAAAGGCAGAAGTTTGTTACTTTAGCTTTTTTTTCTTTTCTTTTCCACCCTTGCTTTTCACTTGGGTGTTTTTTGTTTTTGTTGGTGCAGATCTTAATCATGGATCCTCATGGCTTCTCCAACCATTGGGGGTATCCACCACCATCCGAGTGGTATTACCCCGAGACCCCCTGGAGCAATCAAGGAGGAGAAGACTATGGATTCGGGTTTCAGTACCAACCCCCATCCTACGAAGAACAATCAGACCCCTGGGTATTTCAAGAACAATCTCCTTATCAAGAAGAATTCCTCCATCAGCCAGATCCAAACTATCACTTGAGGCTTCTCGTGGACCAGATTGCTCGAGTACCTGAGACATCCTTTCCAAAGATGGATATCCCAGACAATGCCCAAACTGGGTTCTCCTACCGTGAAACAGAGGAGACCCTACTGAGCATAAAGAAGAGCCTCGAGGATCTTGAGAAAGCTTATGCACAACCTGCTCAAGATCACCCTTCTGCTATCATACTAGAAGAGGAGGAGGAAGACGAAGGCTACAAGGACATTGTGGAGCAAACAGAAGTTATCACGGAGAGCTCCCGTGAAGATCATGATCAAGAATGTCCTATCGTAGCCGACCACACCTTCCCACATCCCAAACTGAGCTTTGAAGAGGCGGGCATGAGTGAGGAGATGCAAGAAAATCTCATGAAAGAAATTGCTTGGCAACTTGCTCTCCAATCCGTGCTAGAAGACGAAGAGCAAGAAAGGGTTCAGAAAGAAGTTGTGGAGGATGACGAAAGTGAAGCAGGAGGAGTTCTTGATCATTTTCCAGGGGTGATACCATATGAACAAGGAAGGGAGGTTGACGAAGCAATTGGCGTCCAGGCTGAGGACGAAGTTGAGGTGGAAGAGGCCTGCACCGGCCATGAGTTGCATGTGATATCTCCACCAAACGTCGAGGAACTACTTAGCAAGGACCCATTTGCAGTGTCTCTTTGCCAGACCAAGGCCACTTCGACATCGGTCCCTCTTGGTGGACGCGATGGTGGTCAATCGATGTTGTCCTATCTGGTTTGGGGCAATGAGACGAGAGAAGAGAAGAAGAGGTCTCGAGGGTGGAGACTTCATCTGCATCAAGTGCACGAGCTTCCATCACCTGTCATACCGCATGCTCGTGACTTGAGACTCCACCTCATAGATGAGAACCTCAACTTCAAGGAGGTTCTAGCATGGACCGAAACTTAGGAGCCATCGTCCGGCTCACGACGTGAAAGAAGCGCTTGTTGGGAGGCAACCCAACCAGTCGGTTTGCATTTCTTTCTCTATTTCACCTCGGTTGAGTCAGTTTTGTTATTTGATTTTAGAGTCAATAACTCAACCTTTGTGAGATTTTGTGTGGTGTTTGTGTTCTGATTACTCTCTCTTCCTGGAATGCACCACCTGACCCGTCCATCATCATTCACCCTTGATCTGGTAACTTCGTTCTACCCTCCTTATCTTTCCTCCATTGAGGACAATGTCGTGCTTAAGTGTGGGGGGGTGTTCGATTATGTATGCGGGTGAATGTTTGGCTGTTTGTGTGCTTGGAGCCTAGTCCACTGTCCAAATTTTGATTTGAGGGCTCCAAGTACGTGTTTCCTTGCAAAGTGCCTGCTCAGTATGCTTTGAATCGATAGTCTCTATAGTAATGTGCAACCTAGGGAGGTAGTGTAGCACTATGGAGGATGTTGAAGTATAAGATTTTTCCTATCTAGCTCTCTGCTGTGTCAGTTGATTTTGTGAATTAGTGGAGCTAAGACCGTTGAATTCATGTGGTAATGGTGACTCTATTTGGATTGTGTTATGGACTCGTGTATCGAACAGGGTGCTCATATGGAAAATGGGAAGCAGTTGGTCCTCCATGTCAAAATCATTAAATCTTAAACATGGGGTAAGCCCAACGTGTGTGGCACCGTTCATTGCACAAAATCGGGTTTTGGAAGAGATTTTAGTGATCCTTAGTGGGGTACTCCTACAAGGTGAAGCTAAGCTGTCTCTAGTACAAGTAAAACTTCCACCCGTTGAGCGGTTTGCCTACTCGAGGATGTGTTTTTAAGGGCACGGATAGAGCTTCCGACCCCCCTTAATTTCATTGACCCTCCACACGAGTTGAGGAAAAGGAGTTAAAAGAAGTACTCTGGCGAGCGCCAGATGTACAGAAATTGCTCTTGCTCGACTAATAAGGGTCGACCGTGCAAAAGACTGCAGTTGGAACTCCACCAAATGAAAGAAAAAATGTAAATGAAAGTGAGAAAAAGGGGTTCCAACGGTGAAATGAAGTGAAAGAGCACCCCGGTACAACGAGTCCTTGGTTGTGAATGGTGTGAGTCCCTTTATCCATGAACTGACTGTCTTACTTCTACTTTTTCTCATGATCCTGGCTTGAGTCTAGTACTCGCATTGAGAGAGATAGGGAACGTCTTAGAAGACCAGTTGACCTCGTAAGCTGCTATATGATCTGGGAAATCCTCTACCGACGATCGGGGTTGTATGTTGCTATAGAGCTCTGGAGAGTTGCATTGGTTTGAGTTAGGTTTGCTTGGGGACAAGCAAACAGTTAAGTGTGGGGGGATTTGATGACTCGGTATTTGCACATGTTTTCCCCTTTGTTTCTTGATTGTTTGAGCTTGAATTACCGTGTCTTTGGCCTATTTTATGCTAGGTTGTGTTCCTTTGTCACATTTCAGGTCCTAGCACATAAAGTGAAGCATAGGCGCAAGTTTCAAGTCAATCAGAGATCAATTGGCGATTCGGGAGCAGAAACTCGGGCATGACCTGAAGAAGAATTGATTTCTACCTCACTTTATGGACAGAGAATCATGCAAGCTTGTTATGAAACGAAAGAGGACGAGACTACGAGCGTCTGGGATCAAACGGCGACTGATTCGGAGTCCGGACGAGGGAGAAACGAAGCATTAAACAGAGGCTGAGCAAGCTGCACGGGCAGACCAGGGAGGCGCACGGCCGTGCAACATATAATTCTGGCCGTGCGCTCTCTGCCGAGGCCTTGCACGGGCAAAATCCAGCCTTGCACGGCCGTGCACCTGGCCGTGCAAGATGGCTGAGATCGATTAAGTGAAACGATGCGTTTTGAGGGTGCACGGCCAGAATGGTGTTGTGCACGGCCGTGCACCTGGCCGTGCAACTCGGGGAAGCTTGTTTTTAAGCCAAATCCGAGCCAAAAGGGAGAAGAGCTGGGTTTTGGATCCCAAACACCCAAGGGACGAACCCTAGAGAGAGAGAGCGACTTGGGAACATTCTTGGAGCTATTTTGGAGGATTTCTTCGCCATTGGAGCTCAGGAATCAAGCTTGGAGATGGAGATTGAAGATCTAGATCAGATTTCTGCAGTCTCTCTCTTCTCTATGGAGTAACTTCCCTTCACTTAGGTTTTGAGGAACCCTAGTTCCATGAGTTAGGATCTTTCTTGTATGAAGTTTTGGATGCTATACTGTTTGATTATAATCGATTGAGGCATGATTTATTGAGTCAATTGGATCTTGATCAAATTCTCTTGATTTTTGCTTTAACCTATGATAGATAGAATCTGATTAGGTTAAGAGAGCTTCCTTGATTGATAGTAGTGAATTGGTTGTGCGAGAGTCAATCAATTCACTGCTTTGTACTGGAATTCATTCCAGTAGTGGAGATCTGTGTGAATCGCCTTAGCAGTCTATCCCGGTGAAGGTTAGTCGCCTGCCGGGTATTCTGTCTGAGAGGGCTTGGTCAGCTTAAGAGATTCCAAGCTAATTTAGGATCTTCCGCAGTTTAATCAACAGTAGATCAACCAAAGGTAATTGCAACTTGGACCTAATTGAGGAGCTAGGGGGAATCATACCTAAGTGAGTTCCCAACTTGTAATTAGTAGAGTAGTCAGTAGAGTAGTTTATCAATCAATCCTTAATCTAGTTTGCTAGATAATGAACTGAAGCTGAGTAATAGTAACTCTAGAGACCCGTGGATTCGATATTTATTACTTGTGCCACTATACTGCAGTCCCTTTCATTGGTTACACTTGGCCATTGTTAGGTGTTGTGTTTTAGCGTGTCAAAGACCATATCAGAAAGAACAGGTAGATCAAAGCATACAAGAAGGAAGAGATAAAACAGAAGCGGAGAAAGCAGCTGAAAGGAATAAAGAAGGAGTTAATAGAGTCTAGAAACATGGGACAAGGTATGGTTACTCGATCTCAAATACCTTCTGTACATACATCATTTGTTTCCTTTATAGAGTCTAGAAACATTGTTGAAGCCTTAAAAGATGAATTCTGGACAACATCTATGCAAGATGAAATAGGGTAGTTCGAAAAATTGAATGTATGGGAACTGGTTCCAAAACCAGAGGGTAAACCTATTATTAGAACTAAGTGGGTTTACAAAAATTAAACCGACGAGATTGGGGATATAACCAGAAATAAATCTAGGTTGGTAGCACAAGTATATGATCAGGAGGAAGGAATAGACTTTGATGAATCCTTTGCTCCAATAGCTAGATTAGAATCTATTAGACTATTATGTGCTTATGCTGCATAAAAAATAATTAATGGTGATTTAAAAGAAAAAGTTTATGTTGCTCAACCTCCAGGGTTTGTAAATCACAAATTTCCTAATCATGTGTATAAATTAAACAAAGCATTATATGGGTTAAAACAAGCTCTCAGAGCTTGGTATGAAAAACTAAGTAATTTTCTGATTACTGATAGGTTTCATACAGGATCCGTGGACAAAATATTATTCATCAAAAGTATAAATGGTCACACAATACGATATAATATTTGGATCGTCTAGTCAGGACTTGTGTAAGGAATTTGAGTTTGCCATGAAAGGGGCATTTGAAATGGGTCTCATTGGTGAATTGACATATTTTCTTGTTTGCAAGTTCAGTAAACATAGCTTCATTAGTCAATCCAAATATCTTATTAACATGCTGGAAAGGTTCGACCTAAAGAATCTCAAATCTGCTATCACACCTATGGGGTCTACAATAAAACTTACAATGGATGAATCTGGTGAACCTGTAAATGATAAAAAGTATAGAGGAATGATTGGTTCTCTACTCTATTTAACTGCCAGCCGACCAGACATCATGTATAGTGTATGTGTGTGTGCTAGGTTTCAGAGTTGTCCGAAGATAAGTCACTTATCTGCTGTAAAAATAATTTTCGTTATCTAACTGCCACTCAGTATCTTGGTTTGTGGTATTCATGTGAATCGAGTCTTGAACTGCTCAATTATAACGATTCAGACTATGCTGGGTGTGTAATTGATTGAAAGAGCACGTCTGGGACGTGTCACTTCCTCGGCACGTCACTAATTTTGTGGGTTAGCAAAAAGCCAAGCTCTGTTGCATTATCAACTACGGAAGCAGAATATATAGCAGCAGGTTTAAGCTGTACCCAGTGACTTAAATATCAACTCCAAGATTATGGTCTAGACATAGGATCCCTTCCCGTTTTGTGTGATAACACAAGTGCTATAAACATGACAAAAAACCCTATTCAGCATTCTCGTACGAAACATACTGAACTGCGTTATCACTTCATCCACGATCTCGTACAATAAGGCAAAGTTCACTTAGAATTCATTAGTAGCGTTATGCAATGGGCAAGTATCTTTACTAAGCCACTAGGAGAAGATAAGTTTATACCTATTCGAAATAAGCTAGGTATGTTCTTCCTGAAAGAAATTGATTCGCTGTGAAACTTCTGATTCTCAAAGATATTTTCCTGCTCTCTCGAAGGGATTCTTGCCCCCTCCCCACACTTTCCTTTTCTCCTCATCCGAAGGGTTTCTCTTTTTGTGAAACTCACGTGTATAAAATAAGGGTAACCCTTCATATCCTCGGCATCATTGTTTTCAAATCCTCCTTTCTACCAAACTTTTTGATGGTGCTCAATCACGCTCAGTTGCAATCTCTTGCTCTTGTAAAAAACCAGAGCTTTCGCAATGTTGCAACATATTCTCGGTACCTTCGTCGCTTTCGTGATCATCCTCTCTATCCTTCCTTCTCTATTCAGCCATGAACCTTTTTCAAAATACGATATGGACATCCCTGCCTATCTTCAAGGACTCGGGTGGGGATCTCTGGTTGAAAATCTGAGATTCAGACTGTGTCCCGAGGCTGTCCGATTGTTTTATGTCAATCTTCGTCATGGTCCCAGGAGTGATCCTTCCTTCTTTACCACACTGGTGTTTGACTATGAGATCAAGGTCAGTCCTGATTTGCTGGTGTCCGTACTTGATCTTCCTCACTCTGGTCATCAAGCGGGTACAAATAGGGACTTCTATAACTCTGGCTTATGATATTGGGCGTTGGTTTCCATCCCAAATCTCAGCTGGGCAGCTACTGGATGATCTTAAGGTGCTCCATTTCTTCAGCACACGCTGGTTTCTGCCTCATGATCTAGCTAGGATCGATCTTATTCATTCAACTGATCTCTGGATTCATTTTAATGCACGAGCTGGGTGTCACATTAGCTATGCATCTCTCATCTTTCAGCACATGATAAAGTCTGGTATTGAATACTATGGTGGTCCGCTGCCCTTTGGTCCTCAAATCACTCAACTCATGTATCGCTTAGGTATTGATCTTCGTGATAAGGTTACTGTTTGTGAAGTTTTGGACGATCTGCGTCCTCAACATGTGCTTGCTCGCCTCGACGCACTTGTTGGACCCTGAAAGCCCGACACTGGCTCAGAGGGAATGAAAAACCCCGAATTAGCCACTTCTCTTGTCAACGCAGCTGTTGCAGCATTTAAGCAGGAAGCTAGCTCTAGGAGTGGACTGAAAAGGAAGATGATGCTGGAGAAAGATTTGATGCTACCAAAATTTGTTTACGAGTCTAATCAGATCAGTGATCCAATTAGCCCTGACTCAGATTTTGGTGACGAGGACAATATCTCAAGCTATGCATCACCACCTAGCTATCCCTTCTAACTAACTTAGAGTCGTAGCTTGGGGGGGGGGGTGGGCGGGCTAAGTAGTCTAATGGTTGAGGGTGGTAGCTGTGTCTTAGGGGTTGTGGGGGTGTCCTCTTGTCTTTGGTTGTTTAAATCTTAAGTGTGTAAAAGAGAAAGGGGATGTGGGTAGAATAGGTATCCTTTTCACGTATTGTTCAAAGCAGAAATAGAGAGTATTGTCTGAGTTTGAAAATAAAGGAGAGAGCTGTCAGGGAGAGAGCTCGTAGAGAAGTTCGATTATCAGGTTGGAATTTTGGCAGGGAGCCATGATTCCTAGTGTGATTCTGATTGAGTGACAGGGAGTCACTGTGGGATTGGTCTTGTATTTTGTAATCCGAAACACATAGTCATAGTATAACGTTAAAGGACTCAAACAAAGTACCTTTGGTCGTGGACTAGTTGATACTGATTTCTCTGTTTTGCAGGTAAAAAAGGAAGACAGGGGAGCTCTGCTGAAACTTGGCGAACTACAAAAACCTATTCAAAGCGTTGTCGTGTTGAAAAGAACACTCACAAACAAACAAGGCTTTTGTTATAGTAGTTTTAAATTGACAGGGGATTGGGCTTTAAGCCCAACAGTCACAATTGTTACTTGTTTAGGTGTTTCAGATCGAAACAAGTCAGACAGTTTATTTCACTTGACTTTCTTCCTCTTGCAATTTCACGAGCAAATTAGGGTTCTTGAAGAAAGGTCAAGAGAAGAATCAGTAGCAGTCTCGTGCTTGCATGCACCAACAATATGCATTCTTTGATTTCTGAGTGGGAAGATAACATGGACTATGAGGTGTCTTTCATGGCTATGAAAATGTAGTCTAAACTATCCAAATATTGGTTTGAGAAAATATGGAAAATTTCAAGATGAATTGATTATGTTACATGGCGGTTGTATTAGATTCTAGGTGCAAGCTTGAATATCTTAAGAAGATTTCAAGAATGTTTATGGTGAAGACAAGGAAAATTTGGCAGTGGAGGTGGAAGATGAAATTCTTGTGATGTTTGAGTACTACAAGCATAAGCTTGGACTTCATGGTGGTTCTCCTCTACTTTGTTCCAATGCCATGCAAATGTGGTCGGATGAACTTCAAATCGATCCTTGATAGATTGTAGATGAGTACAAGACTTAGAATATTGTTACTAATACTAAACAAGCATAAGATACAACAAATTGGGCATAAAGTATGATAATAGGATGCGAATAATCATGCTAAAACTAATGATTGACGAATAGGAAAAAATATTAGCATAAACTAGCTTGCAATGTGGACTAGACATGGTGATTTAGCACAAAACGTTTGAGAATAGAGGTTAGATAACACTAGTTTGGGTGTTACCAATCACTTTAAACACAGATAAAGTCCATCTTTTATCTCCCTTATCATAATCTTTTTGTCCAAATGAACTTGGATTCTGCTTAGGCAAACCAGATGCTTCAATAAATAGTGTGGAATTGAGTTATGGAGTCTTTTATGAGATTCCAAAAATCAGCTCCATGTGCATCGATTCTGGCTTATTTCTACCTAATGGAAAATTTATGTTTAGCTCCTAGCTTTGTACCATTTGACACCTCTTGGTTTTATAACATAGGGGCTAGGTAGAATCTAACTCTAGATGAACCTTAGTAAGAATTTCCTGAGGTTCAGGTTGGCTTTTTCCAGGAACCTTGGTCTCCTATTTAGGATTGTTTTTCATATTTCTTAAAAGAGATCCTAGAGTTCTCTAGGTGTAATAAAGCTCTCCAAGGGAATGAGGAAAAACAACAATAAAATTGGCAGCCAAACCCCAATTTCTCTATTGTGGCGGCCATTTTTAGAGGTACTCTAGGAATGTCATTTCTAATCGATGAATCCTCAGAAACCCGTCTCCATGTCCGGTTAGTTCTTTAGTTTGTAGGTTTGCGAATCTTAGAGGTTCTTTAACTTTGTAACTCTTGATTTTGGCATATATGATTTGATTTCTTCTCTTTCTCCTTTTTTCTTTCATTTGGTTTATCGTTGATACGATTGTATGCTTAATACCAGGACTAGCTTAAAAGGCTATATCCTCATACCCGAATTTATGGATGGATGAGACTGGAAATGATAGTCCCTCACGATCGATCCTCAATCGATCAAACTGCTTCGACTTCCTCAAGGGAGAAATCCGTAGGGTCACCTTCGCTGCCTACTGGATTTGGTAATTACCATGGCATATGGTAGGGGTAAACCTAAGAAAGATCAAACATATCATATGTTCTAGGATCAAGAGTTGATTCTTGATTGCTCGTAGGTGCGTTTATTTGAATTTTACTTACTACGGTTGTTTCGAGATTCCTATGCATGGGTGGATGTCACAGGTGTGAAGCTTATGCATACCTACGCCTCAAAAACAATACAAGTATCGAAGCAGCTTTATTTCATATCGTGACATACAATCTGAATGTCTACTCTCCCACGTGCCTTGGTTGATCTTGGAATGCATGATCACTATCGTGAGGGGTGGAGCGGCCAAATATGAGCATAGTAGAAGGAGAAATACATTATGGATTACCATAAGCACGACTATGTGTAGTTAGAATCGTAGCAGAGTCAAAGGAACTCTAGGGGCAGCTTGCACATGCAACACCTTCCTCTTCTTCTTTCCTCACTGTCCAATAGCGTATTTTTACTTTTTTGCATCACGTTACCTTTGAACTCTTACGTTCTGCAAAACCGGAGGCACTTCAACCTCCTAACCCGATCTCTTCTTTAATAGAATAATACCTCGCTTTCAAACTAAGGGTTCTGCGAGAGACCCTAGGAAAATACGATCACGGCCTTAAGGCCAGATAATTTGGCTCTGTTCTATAATGGATCAAATTTTTGTCCCATTGCTGGGGACGTATCGCAAACTTCGAAAAAGAATGAGGTTAGGTTCTATTTCCATTTTTCCTTCTTTCACAATTTCCATTTTTTTGCTTCTGTAAATGAGTTTCTGCCTGTGACTGGGGCTTAGGCACTAGACACAAACCCTACAATCAACGCCTCGAGTGTTGTTTATTCTTCAGACTTTGAAGGCCATACGCCTTATCTGGAGGTGTCCTGCTTCCAGGATGTTACACCCAACCATTTTCTTAACTCAAAATGACCATTACCCTTGTGAAACATGTCAACTTCCATCGTGATAACAATGAAGACTCAAAATGAGAACTCTCGGTTCAAACGGTGTTGAGTTTTGATTTAAAATAAGTAAGTTACTTACGGTATTTGAGTTGCGGGTCAAACCGTAATTGTGAAGCTCCAACATACCCTTGAAACCCTAAACCTTATCAACCGGTCCCCATACTCATCCACTTCATTACACCAGACAAAACCTGGTGTATGTCGTACACCAGGAAATCTCCATTCTCCGCGTCCATCTCAACGGCCAGCATAAATGAGGTAATTTATTTTTTAATCCCACAAAAAAGAACCCCCATTAATGCTGGCCGTTGAGATGGACGGGGATGATGTAGATTGTTGGTATACGACATACCCCAATATATGTATGGTGTACCGTAGAAGCCACTATATATATATATATATATATATATATATATATATATATATATATATCACATGAGAAGAAATAAAAGGGCACAAAAGTGACTCACCCTAAAACTTATCCCAGGCAGCCGAAATGCCAAAGCCAAAACAACTCCCACTAGTTTAAGTTAAGTTTCTTAAGAAAAATACTAAAGTGCTATAGATTTTTAACGTAAGGGCGTAAAATGGACTTAACTCACTCACCAGTTTGAAGAGCTAGAGGAGGAGCTATCGGAGAAGTTAGAGAGCAATGAGTTCGAGAGGAATAGTTCGAGGGAGCTAGCTAGAGGACGGCAGTATAAGCGTCACGAAGGATGTCTAGTCAAGGTTATATCAGTCAACAACAATATTTGAGATTAATTAGTTATTATACTTTATGATTATGAGTATAGACTGGAGACCATATTAAAATTTTAAGATTTGAGTTTGCCCAAGTGTTAGGGTTTCGGGTTTAAGTAATGATAGTTGTTTTCAATATTTATTAAAGTTAATGATGAAAAGTTTTCGTGATTTTAGTAAGTATTTTCAGTTTTTATTTTACTTCATGGTTTATCAAGGATATTTTTAGTAAAAAGTAGTACCTGAGACCCCTCGCTGCCCCTTACCCAGAACAGTTTACCCAAACCCCATTGCAATGAGGGATGTGATTCAGACCCTGGCCGACTACTTTTGGCAAAGAGCTGGTGAAATCCGGCACAACATCATGTAGCCTTCAATAACAAAGGGCAAATTTGACGTGACCAGCAGTACAATTCAACTCGTGAAGGATCACTGTACCTTTAGAGATTTGGTGGATGAGGATCCCATTGCCCATCTCACTAGTTGATAGAGATTGCAGATACAATAGCCCCTTTGGGATAAGTATAAGCATAATGAGAATGTGATTCGGGCCTAAATATACACCTTTTATCCTTGTTTCTATTTGGATTTTGTGGCATTTGAGCTTCTAAAAAGATGGTTTTACGCTATATTTCTTGTGTTTCAATGTGTTTCAGAGTCTAACAGGTGAAACCAACCCCAGAGTCGGAAGTTGGAAGAAAAGGCGCAAATACCGGGCAAAGAGGAGGATCCAGCCGCCGTTTGTGGCCGGAGCTTGGAGTTTCAGAGGTTACTGACGGCGAGGTATGGACCATGAACTCCATAAGTGAAGCGGCGCGTTTTGATATGTGTTCGCGGTCCCTACCTGATGTTCACGGCCATGAACTAGGACTGTGAACTGGGCGCGATCTGTGTATAAATTGAGATCTAAAAGGAAGAAGAAGGGAGAGCCCAAAGTGAGAGAAACCTTCTTCTTCTTGAAACCCTAGAGAGAGAAAGCACGAACCTAAGTCTAGAAGTGAGGATGTGAAGAAAGTGGAACCGGATGATATGAATGCAAGTGGAGGAGAACCTTTCTAGGTAACCCCACTATTACTGCTGTTTCTTGTGGTGATGTGAATCAGGAAAGTGAAGAGGGCATCTCGCCCAAAGAAGGAAGGAAAAGTGCTTGGCGGGAAAAGATGAATCACGCTAATGCCAGAGGAAGGAAAAGGGCAAAGCGAAAGTCATCAGCCAAGAAGGCCACGCCATGGAGTTTAAGTTGGGAGGCGACATGCCTCGCCCCGAGATCGTGGCAGATCCACTCTCGGTGGTATCATGTTCAAAGGCGTGATAGATCGGCAACCGTCAAGCCAATGACGATAACTTAGTGCTTGTTGGGAGGCAATCCAATGTAGGTTTGTTTTCCTTTCCTTATTTTTGTTTTTGTGTCAAGTGAAGAGTTCAAGTGGTCTAGCGGTATCCCCGTGCCAGGTCTTTGTAATTGGCTGTTTTGAGTTGTGTCATGATCGATAGTAGGCACGTTGGAGTAGGTCGAGTCAAAATATTCCGAAAATGACCTGTTTACACTGCAGTTCACAGTTTACCCTTGGACTTCACGGTCTTAATCAAAAGTGAACTGCCAAACGCGTCCGTGAGCCAGGGTGTTTTGTGTTTTGTGAAAACTCGTCGTTTTTACCCCAGATCGCGGTCCGCGAGCTACGTTCACGGTCTTAACGACCGTGAACTGGCAAACGCGTCCGTGAACCTCGGGGTCTGCCTATAAAAGGGTCGTGAACGTCTTATCCTCAATTTCAAGACCCAAAATCATTGGAATCCTTTCAAATTCACTGAATTTTTTTTTTCTCCAAACCAAGGTTTGAAACCAGAGAGTCAACCGGAGCCCAATTTCGTCTTACCCGGTAAAGCCACATCAACTATTCTGTGCTCGTGGGTATCTTAACCATTGATTCCATTTCTTCACCACCAGCAACAGATTCTCTTCCGAGACGGGTTTTGAATTGAACTGGGGCATGGTCTGTTAATCCGGGGTTACACTAGCTAGGCGAAACAGCCCTCACTCTTCTTCCTCAGCAACCATGCCCACGCTCTCGCGCCAACGCACTCACTTCGACAGGATACGTCTTTGAAGAAGCAGCAAGCGCACTTCACTAATTTTGCTATTTTCACAGCCCTCCGGCCACCCTAATAAAAAATAATTACATACCCAATATCCCCTCATCAAGGGCCCCCTTCGCTGAGATTTTGAGGGGATTTGGAGTCGATTTTTTCTATTGAAGTCACCGCCGGCGAGCCTCTGACAAGTCTTTAGTGAGCTTTCAGCAAAGCTCCGGCGACCTTTCTTCGGCCTGTTTTCGGACAGATTTTTGCTTCCCTCGCCCCGCCCTCACTTCCCATACGATCCTACTTGAGTCTCTAGGTTTGTTTTCGACTTTACCTTTGTCAATTGTGGAGAATCGGATTAGGGAGTGAAGTGAGGAGAACTTAGAGAATTGAATGTTGAACTTAGAAATAGGGCGAAGGACTAGGTAAATTGTAATGCATGGATGTTGAATGTGTTTGAATGAGCTTAATTGCGCCTTGGTGGGCAAAATTTAGGACAAATTGCTTTCAAATGTGAAATTTGCCCACCAAGTGCAAAATTATGAATGAATGTGGATTTTTTGCTTGAGTGGTGGATGGTAGCCACTGTGGCATGGTTTGGGTTAGGATTTTTGTGTGGATAAACTGCAAAAATCCTAGAACCATGCCTCGGTGTGCTTGAGCTTAGTTGTTTTAAATGGCATGGAGGCGTAGTGGAAATATAAGTGTGGGGGGAATTCCTTTTTCCTCCCAATGAGTTGAGATTGACAATTGTTTCAACGTATGGTGCATGTTCGAATGTTTTACATGATGCTTAATTTGGATCATGAGTACATCAGTTATCTTTTGAACCACGAGCAGTTTGGGGTGAAGTTTTCTTATCAGATGAACAGTCCAGTTGGACCGCACTGGATGCTGGACCTGGACTTGTTTAATTGGTTCAAGTGCCGAGCCACGATGTCGGGGGTTGCTTGTTACCCCTGGTGGCGCCAGTTGCTGACGATGGATGAGCTCATCTACCATGAGCTCTAAGTGGAGTGATGACTCGGTATTTGCACATATTTTCCCCTTTGTTTCTTGATTTTTTGAGCTTGAATTATCGTGTCTTTGGCCTATTTTACACTAGGTTGTGTTCCTTTGTCACATTTCAGGTCCTAGCACATAAAGTGAAGCATAGGCGCAAGTTTCAAGTCAATCAGAGATCAATTGACGATTCGGGAGAAGAAACTAGGGTATGACCTGAAGAAGAATGGATTTCTACCTCACTTTATGGACAAATAATCATGCAAGCTTGTCATGAAAAGAAAGAGGACGAGACTACGAGCGTCTGAGATCAAACGGCGACTGATTCAGAGTCCGGACGAGGGAGAAACGAAGCATTAAACAGAGGCTGAGCAAGCCACACAGGCACAACCCACACGGCCGTGTGACCTGGCCATGTGGCCGTGTGGAAATCACCAAGCCTTCACACGGGCAGCTGGGAAAGCCACACGGCCGTGTGGCCTGGCTGTGTGAGTCGGGAATTGCTGTTTAAAACCCGATTTTCAGCAAAAGGAAAGGGGGAGAGCTGGGTTTTGGATCCCAAACACCCAAGGGACGAACCCTAGAGAGAGAGAGCGACTTGGGAACATTCTTGGAGCTATTTTGGAGGATTTCTTCGCCATTGGAGCTCGGGAATCAAGCTTGGAGATGGATATTGAAGATCTAGATCATATTTCTGCAGTCTCTCTCTTCTCTATGGAGTAACTTCCCTTCACTTAGGTTTTGAGGAACCCTAGTTCCATGTGTTAGGATCTTTCTTGTATGAAGTTTTGGATGCTATATTGTTTGATTATAATCGATTGAGGCATGATTTATTGAGTCAATTGAATCTTGATCAAATTCTCTTGATTTCTGCTTTAACCTATGATAGATAGAATCTGATTAGGTTAAGAGAGCTTCCTTGATTGATAGTGGTGAATTGGTAGTGCGAGAGTCAATCAATTCACTGCTTTGTATTGGAATTCATTCCAGTAGTGGAGTTCTGTGTTCATAGCCTCAGCTTTCTATCCTGGTGAAGACTAGTCGTCTGCCGGGAAGTTGGACTGAGTGGGCTTGGTCAGCTTAAGAGATTCCAAGCTAATTTAGGATCTTCCGCAGTTTAATCAACAGTAGATCAACCAAAGGTAATTGCAACTTGGACCTAATTGAGGAGCTAGGGGGAATCATACCTAAGTGAGTTCCCAACTTGTAATTAGTAGAGTAGTTAGTAGAGTAGTTTGTCAATCAATCCTTAATCTAGTTTGCTAGATAATGAACTGAAGCTGAGTAATAGTAACTCTAGAGACCCGTGGATTCGATATTTATTACTTGTGCCACTATACTGCAGTCCCTTTCATTGGTTACACTTGGCCATTGTTAGGTGTTGTGTTTTAGCGTATCAAGTTTTTTGCGCCGTTGCCGGGGACTTTCTAGATTATTAGGAAAGGAAGAAGTTTGTTACTTTAGCGTTTTTCTTTTGTTTTCCGCCCTTGCTTTTCACTTGGGTGTTTTTGGTTTTTGTTGGTGCAGATCTGAATCATGGACCCTCATGGCTTCTCCAATCATTGGGGGTATCCACCACCATCCGAGTGGTATTACCCCGAGACTCCCTGGAGTAACCAAGGAGGAGAAGACTATGGAGTCGGGTTCCAGTACCAACCCCCTTTCTATGGAGAACAATCAGACCCCTGGGCATATCAAGAACAACCTTCTTATCGAGGAGAATTTCACCCACAACCAGAGGGGCCATTGGAGCTGGAGTTACCCATGGCGGCCTTCATGGGCCATTCTGCAGAGCCATGGTACACTCCACAGCCAGATCCAAACTATGAATTGAGGCTTCTCATGGAGCAGTTTGCTCGAGACTGTGAGAGATCATGCTCCAGGATGGATCATTGTGTCCAGGCCTATCGTGAAACAGAGGAGATCCTCCTGAGCCTTAAGAAGAGCATCAATGATCTTGAGAGATCTTGTGCACAACCTGCTCCAGATCACCCTTATGTTACCATACTAGAAGAGGAGGAGGAAGAAGAAGACTACAAGGACATTGTGGAGCACACTGAAGTTGTCACAGAGAGCTCTCGTGATGATCATGATCAGGAATGTCCTATCATAGCCGACCACACCTTCCCACATCCCACACCGAGCTTTTAAGAGGCGGGCATGAGTGAGGAGATGCAAGAAGATCTCATGAAAGAAATTGCTTGGCAACTTGCTCTCCAATCCGTGCTAGAAGAAGAAGAGTAAGAAAGGGTGCAGAAAGAAGTTGTGGAGGATGACGAAAGTGAAGTAGGAGGAGTTCTTGATCATTTCCCAGGGGTGATACCACATGAAGAAGAAAGGGAGGTTGAGGAAGAAATTGGCGTCCAGGCTGAGGACGGAGTTAAGGTGGAAGAGGCCTGCACCGGCCATGAGTTACATGTGATATCTCCACCAAACTTCGAGGAGCTGCTTGGCAAGGACCCATTTGCAGTGTCTCTTTGCCAGACCAAGGCCACATCGGCATCGGTCCCTCTTGGTGGACGCGATGGTGGCCAATCGATGCTGTCTTATCTGGTTTGGGGCAATGAGACGAGAGAAGAGAAGAAGAGGTCTCGAGGGTGGAGACTTCATCTGCATCAAGTGCACGAGCCTTCATCACCTGCAACACCACCTGCTTGTGACTTGAGACTCCACCTCATAGATGAGAACCTCTCAACTTCAAGGAGGTTCTAGCATGGACCGAAACTTGGGAGCCATCGTCCGGCTCACGACGTGAAAGAAGCGCTTGTTGGGAGGCAACCCAACCAGTCGGTTTGCATTTCTTTCTCTATTTCTCCTCGGTTGAGTCAGTTTTGTTATTTGATTTTAGAGTCAATAACTCAACCTTTGTGAGATTTTGTGTGGTGTTTGTGTTCTGATTACTCTCTCTTCCTGGAATGCACCGCCTGCCCCGTCCATCATCATTCACCCTTGATCTGGTAACTTCGTTCTACCCTCCTTATCTTTCCTCCATTGAGGACAATGTCGTGCTTAAGTGTGGGGGGTGTTCGATTATATATGCGGGTGAATGTTTGGCTGTTTGTGTGCTTGGAGCCTAGTCCACTGTCCAAATTTTTAAATTTGAGGGCTCCAAGTACGTGTTTCCTTGCAAATTGCCTACTCAGTATGCTTTGAATTGACAGTCTCTATAGTAATGTGCAACCTAGGGAGGTAGTGTAGCACTATGGAGGATGTTGAAGTATAAGATTTTTCCTATCTAGCTCTCTGCTGTGCCAGTTGATTTTGTGAATTAGTGGAGCTAAGACCGTTGAATTCATGCGGTAATGGTGACTCTGTTTGGATTGTGTTATGGACTCGTGTATCGAACAGGGTGCTCATGTGGAAAATGGGAAGCAGTTGGTCCTCCATGTCGAAATCATTAAAATCTTAAACATGGGGAAAGCCCAACGTGTGTGGCACCGTTCATTGCACAAAATCGGGTTTTGGAAGAGATTTTAGTGATCCTTAGTGGGGTACTCCTACAAGGTGAAGCTAAGCTGTCTCTAGTACAAGTAAAACTTCCACTCGTTGAGCGGTTTGCCTACTCGAGGATGTGTTTTTAAGGGCACGGATAGAGCTTCCGACCCCCTTTAATTTCATTGACCCTCCACACGAGTTGAGGAAAAGGAGTTAAAAGAAGTACTCTGGCGAGCGCCAGATGTACAGAAATTGCTCTTGCTCGACTAATAAGGGTCGACCGTGCAAAAGACTCCAGTTGGAACCCCACCAAATGAAAGAGAAAAAAAAAGAAAAAATGTAAATGAAAGTGAGAAAAAGGGGTTCCAACGGTGAAATGAAGTGAAAGAGCACCCCGGTACAACGAGTCCTTGGTTGTGAATGGTGTGAGTCCCTTTATCCATGAACTGACTGTCTTACTTCTACTTTTTCTCATGATCCTGGCTTGAGTCTAGTACTCGCATTGAGAGAGATAGGGAACGTCTTAGAAGACGATTCGGGAGAAGAAACTAGGGTATGACCTGAAGAAGAAGGGATTTCTACCTCACTTTATGGACAAATAATCATGAAAGCTTGTCATGAAAAGAAAGAGGACGAGACTACGAGCATCTGAGATCAAACGGCGACTGATTCGGAGTCCGGACGAGGGAGAAACGAAGCATTAAACAGAGGCTGAGCAAGCCACACAGGCACAACCCACACGGCCGTGTGACCTGGCCATGTGGCCGTGTGGAAATCACCGAGCCTTCACACGGGCAGCTGGGAAAGCCACACGGCCGTGTGAGTCGGGAATTGCTGTTTAAAACCCGATTTTCAGCAAAAGGAAAGGGGGAGAGCTGGGTTTTGGATCCCAAACACCCAAGGGACGAACCCTAGAGAGAGAGAGCGACTTGGGAACATTCTTGGAGCTATTTTGGAGGATATCTTCACCATTGGAGCTCGGGAATCAAGCTTGGAGATGGAGATTGAAGATCTAGATCAGATTTCTGCAGTCTCTCTCTTCTCTATGGAGTAACTTCCCTTCACTTAGGTTTTGAGGAACCCTAGTTCCATGTGTTAGGATCTTTCTTGTATGAAGTTTTGGATGCTATATTGTTTGATTATAATCGATTGAGGCATGATTTATTGAGTCAATTGAATCTTGATCAAATTCTCTTGATTTCTGCTTTAACCTATGATAGATAGAATCTGATTAGGTTAATAGAGCTTCCTTGATTGATAGTGGTGAATTGGTTGTGCGAGAGTCAATCAATTCACTGCTTTGTATTGGAATTCATTCCAGTAGTGGAGTTCTGTGTTCATAGCCTCAGCTTTCTATCCTGGTGAAGACTAGTCGTCTGCCGGGTAGTTGGACTGAGAGGGCTTGGTCAGCTTAAGAGATTCCAAGCTAATTTAGGATCTTCCGCAGTTTAATCAACAGTAGATCAACCAAAGGTAATTGCAACTTGGACCTAATTGAGGAGCTAGGGGGAATCATACCTAAGTGAGTTCCCAACTTGTAATTAGTAGAGTAGTTAGTAGAGTAGTTTATCAATCAATCCTTAATCTAGTTTGCTAGATAATGAACTGAAGCTGAGTAATAGTAACTCTAGAGACCCGTGGATTCGATATTTATTACTTGTGCCACTATACTGCAGTCCCTTTCATTGGTTACACTTGGCCATTGTTAGGTGTTGTGTTTTAGCGTATCATGGAGTTCTACTCCACCTTCTCCCACGTTGTCCCAGCGAGCAAGAGGAGTCGGCCCCACTTGGAGTCCATGCTCGGAGGTCAGCCACGAGTGCTGACATATGGCGCCTTCGCCTAGGCCATGGGGTTGGACACCACATACATGACGATGGCAGAGTGGCAATACATTGTCGAATTCCACTATCAGGCCGCATTCTAGGCCCTCTGCCGCCCCGAGCACGAGCATGATGAGTTCGAGGCTGGCCACACTAATGCGGTGAAGCTGCGAACCCCGTGGAGGATTGTGCACACTCTGCTCACCCGGTCCGTCGTCCCCAGTTTGCTAGCGGGCCACCTGATCACCAACAGAGGGCTGATGGCCCTCCATTCTATGAAGCATCCCGCCGAGCCGCTCCATCTGGGATCGTTGGTTGCCACCACTTTAGCCCGGTGTCTGGAAAGGAATAGGGTGGACACCATGCATATGGGGGGGGGGGGAATCATCACGAGACTGACCCGATACTTCGTCGTGGACGTGACGTGGTGCTCCATATTTGGTCGGACCGAGCCCTTCTCATTGGAGACTCTCTACAACATGAAGCTGGTGCTTCAAGGAGAGCGAGGGATTGAGTACCTCGACGGACATTGACCCTCAGCAGCTATGAGACCGGCAGTTGACCCGACTCTAGTGGAGTCCGATCCAGAGGTCCCTACCCCCAAAGCAACCACCTGCTAGAGCTCTTGATCGGCGCCGACGTCCTACACTCCAGCATCCTGTACCACCACCACCACCACCAGCATCATCATCACGTGCCGGTCCTTCCACCTACAGGGTGCACCTCGTGGAGAGGATGAACCGCCTTGAGACCCACGTAGTAGGAGTCACCTCCCGGCTCGATCGGCTCACCGACATGCTAGAGCGAATAACTCGTCGCTAGGGCCACCTTCCAAATGATGAACCGAGAATTTCGACTCGTGATGAGGTAGCCGACGAGTGAGACATGTGGTAGAGCCGATTCCTTTCTCCCAACTTCTCCACTTCTCCACTTGGAACTCTGAACTCTTTTATTTTTTTATTTTTCTTTCTTTTATTTGGTGTGTGTGAACAACTACTACTACTATCGTATTGTGATGTGTAATAACCTCGTCTCGAGCGAGTCATATTGTGTTTGTGTATGTGTTTTTTTTGTCTTCTCCTTGAAGATTAAATCTCCTATCCCGTGACCAATTCCAACTTTCACTCACCAAGTAAAGCGGTAACACTCGTTCTACCCCTATCTTACGCCATTGAGGGTAATGTCGAACTTAAGTGGGGGTAGTTTATTCTTATGCTTGTGTGAGTGTGATTGATGCTTGGAACCTTGATGTATGCCCAAATTTGAAAATTTTGAGGGCTCCAAGCAATGTTTGCATGATCAAAGTGGCCGGTTTGTGGGAGAATCTCGTTTTTATCAGCATTGACCTTGAATTGTTGCATGTGATCGAGTGTGTCCTATGATGATGACTGAGAGGTGCATTAGGATAGTGCAAAGGTTTAGTTCTCACGTGTGCAAAAAAGAATGGATGTCTTGACTCGATTACTTGTTGATTACAATTGCCATGCATTGTGTTTTGTTAATTGGAATAGATGATTGGGTGACTAGGTAGCCATGTGAGTTTCGAGCCGATCGTTTTCTTCTTGTGTGCTTAGATCCCTCTTACCATCGCGAGTAACATCATAGTTGTCACTAGTGAGTATGATGGAGGCATAGGATTAGTCCAAGCCCAAATGTTGATTGTCCCAAAATATTTTATCCCCTAGTCAACCCCTTTGAGGCTTGTGACTTTGGGGGGTCGTTCTCATGTTAGGAGTAGGGGTGGGAATCGGTCAGTAAACGGTAAACCGTTTACCGGTTTCGGTATACCGACGGTGGTCAAACTGTTTACCGTTTACCAATACCAGTTTGTAAACGGTTTACCGATTACCGAATTACCGGTAAACGGTTACAAACCGGTTTACCGAATTACCGCAAAGGGCGACGTGGGGCGGTTTTTCGGTTCGGCGCAGCTCTAGTCGACGCTCCAGAGTATCGAGCTTCTCGTTCAGAGACGCCAGTTTTGTTTTAGTCGTAGCCTCTGGAGAATCCGGGGATGGAAAAATTAAACACAACCCAGAAAGTTGAAGTAGGAGAAGCGAAGAGGGCAGGGGAAAAAGATGAGAAAAAGGTACCGAATTGGAGGAGGAAATCGAAGAGTTGACGGATGTTGAGGGAGATGTGAGAGATAAAAGCGGCTAGTTGGCTTTTGCCGGCGGAAAGAGCAACCCTGCAGAAATATATACTCAGTACACATAAAACCATTTCTTCATACATTGTTTGATTCCCTTGCTAGCCTTTCTCACGAATACAGAGCAAACCCTAAAAAAGCACAAGAACGGAAGATAGTCGGAAGAGCGAAAACGAAACCAGGGATCGATAGAAAGGGAAAGAGAGAAAAATTAGTACTAGTAGCCATGGCGAGGAGTAACGACAGCGAGGTTTCGAGGGAGACGCAGATGTCGATCGAGGCGTCGTCGATGTTTCCCGGGTTCAAATTCTCGCCGACGGACGTGGAGCTGATATCCTACTACCTGAAGAAGAAGTTGGACGACGACGAGAAGTGCGTCGAGGTGATTCCTCAGGTGGAGATCTGTAAACACGAGCCATGGGACTTGCCAGGTTCTTTCCTTCTCTTCCGACCTTCGCTTTTGTTCCATTTTGCCAACAACTCTCCGGTTTGAGCTGAGGGTGAGAACGAGGGAATGGGAATTTCCGATTCTTGTTCTTGTTGTTTTCTCGTTTGCGGAATTGCTGCTGAATTTGGATTTTCCCTTTGTAGATTCACACTTCTCAGTTCTTGAGCAGAAAGAGGTTTTATGAATGGTAGGCGAAAACGGGAAGACTGGCTTCATGCTGCACGTTTTGGGGTTCGGTATCGGTATTACTGATTTACCGTCGGTATTTACCGATACCGGATTCGGTATATCGACCCACCCAATTCGCAGCTCGGCCGCCGATACCGTCGGTAAACGGTTCGGTAAAACGGTAAACCGTTTACCGGCGTACCGAATCCCACCCCTAGTTAGGAGCTTTTCGCTTGTGAGCTTAATGGGGTTTGGTAGAACAACCCCCCATCCTTTCTTCGTCTCTATACGTGAGTTGTCCTTGTGTCCTGGAGATCTCGCTTTTGAGTTCCATTGAGGTTCTACATAGGAGGATTTTGTGCGGTTCTTGCTAAGAATGAAAGAGAAAAGAGTAGTGTTGGAGTAAGTTCTTAAAAGAGAGCATTGGTTGTCAAATGTAATGTGGCAAGTGTTTTACTCTCTAGTACCCCCTTCAAAAATAAAAGAAAAGAGAAAATGAAGGAAAAGGAAAGTAGAAAGAAAAAGAGGTAATAAAATGGGGTAAATAAAGTAGAGAGTGCCACAAAGATCAAAGTGTATGCTCTAGGAGGGGTTTCTTGGCACTCAAGCCATTGAAACCCCCACATTGTTGTTGAACTCCTTCATTTCCATGTTCGAAATGTGATAGCAAGAATGGACCGAGGAAGCGTGCTTGAGTGTAGTTCATGATGGGTGATAGTTTGGAAGGGAGAAGTAAGGTTTTTGGCCGATGCTAGTGGCCGTTGTTTGTAGGGAAGGTTCTTAGTCGAAACCATAGAACCTTCGGGTTTAGGGTGAAGATGTAGAACCTCATGTTGTGTTTGCCACCACCCAAAAAGGCCTTTTCCCCATGTCCAAGACAATTGCCAGTCATTTGAACCCATGTCTAAGACATCTAAACAAGCTAGTGATGACAACCGTCCCGTGAGCTCTAGCATTTAGAGGTTGCCGCCATGGTTAAGAAACAATAGGGCCGAGTGTTGATGATTGTGCACATTCTTTGCACCAAATGTCCTCGACCCTACTGTTCAAGAGAGTGAATGATTCATTCTTGTTTTGAACGTCATATCATGCCCCGATGAGGACCTTTTTTGCCCATTCGTTTATTCCTTGGACTTGAATGCTATGCATGGTTAGTTGTGGTTGATAGGTGATCTTGTTGAGACTTGCATTGATTCATAAACAAGGTAAGAACTTTTTGTTTTCCCGTTTTTGGTGACCTCGAATGTCGTTTGTGGTGGATACCGGTATTGCTTGCAACGATCCATGTGTTAATTGCCAATATCCATTGAGATTCGCCACTTTGTGCCCTTTGATTTGTCCCCAAGTTATTTTGTTAGGTTGAGATATTACCTTGTGTGAAATGGTTTGCTTGGGGACAAGCAAACGTCTAAGTGTGGGGGAGTGATTCGGCCTAAATGTACACCTTTTATCCCCGTTTCTCTTTGGCGTTTGTGGCATTTGAGCTCCTAAAAGGGTGGTTTTACGCTAGGTTTCTTGTGTTTCAATGTGTTTCAGAGTCTAACAGGTGAAACCAACCCCGGAGTCGAAAGTTGGAAGAAAAGGCGCAAAGTCCGGGCAAAGAGGAGGATCCAGCCGCAGTTTGATATCAGAGCATGGAGTTCACGGTCGCCAGGACCGTGAACTAGAACCACAAACTGTGAACCGCAGAGCGTCCAGATGAGTTTCAGAGGTTACTGACACCGAGGAAATTCACGATCGTAAGACCGTGAACTGGAGCCATGGACCGTGAACTCCATAAGTGAAGCGGCGCGTTTTGATCTGTGTTCGCGGTCCCGACCTGATATTCACGACCATGAACTAGGACCATGACTTGGGCGTAATCTGTGTATAAATTGAGAGCTGAAAGGAAGAACAAGGGAGAGCCCAAAATGAGAGAAACCTTCTTCTTCTTGAAATTCTAGAGAGAGAAAGCACGAACCAAGAAGGATAAGAGGCTAGGGTTTGCTCCAAGTGAAGATTTTGGAAGTTCCTCTTCAAGAGAGGATATCTACAAGTACAAGGGGAGTTGGAGGCATCACAATGATGGTTTCTTTCTTCTTATTTTGTGTTCTTCCTTTGTCTAGCATGGGGTAGTTTCCCTTTTCACTTGGGTGTTGTAGAACCCTAACTTTTACCATGTAATTGATTGTGTGGATTGAATGATTGTGAGATGCGGTGTTTAATTTAAGAATTGAGGTATTTTTCATGGTGATTGTGCATTGTGTGTGCTTGCAAATCTATTGTGCTATTCTAACCTAGCTTAGAGAGAAGCCCCCTTATCTTAAGAGGCTCAAATCGAGTTGGGTTTTCTTAGGCATTCCATGCCTCCTAACTGGGTTAATGAAGGGCAAACCTCTAAACTCGAATTAGACACCTAGGTTAATTGTGATTATGCCGTCCAAACCTTGGTTTGAAGGAGAAGGTAAGTCAACCCTCAATATCTTGAGCCAAGATGGCTACAATTGTAGCCTCTAATGCTTTCCTTGGCCTATCAATTGAGAGGATGGTTTCTAACCATTGTTGCACCTCCTACGGGTCACAATTGCCTTGTTACACACCAAGTCATTCGATCCCATGGTTTATGGTAGTTAGTTAGGGGGAAGCAACTCCCAAGTGAAGCTTCTCACTAAGAGTTTTCCACCCTTTTACCTTTCAAGTCTTGCTTTTAAATAGTAGATTGCAGAGATTTTAACAAACAATATTCCGCTAGATAATGTTTCAAACAATTGAAGTAGGGGTGCATGGGCCGACCCAGATTGATATTTAAGCATACTTGCCCTATATTGCACCCATGTAAGGTTTATACATGGGCCTTAGGTGGGATTTTATTGTGATAGACTCGTTTTAAGACAAAACTAAGGTCGTGTCGTCATCATGGATACAACCCAGAAAATAAAGCCCAATGCTTCTATTTGGGGCACAACCAGAGCACCAGCTCTCCATATTGAATGAGAGGTGGAAGGTTGAGTGTCATCATATATCAGCACTATGACATTAACCTTATACGCCCAAGTTGCTACGACCCCAAAAAGTGGAAGGAGCGATTTCCTCCACAGAAAAAAGAGGCTTAGCCAGCGGCAAGTGCAATCCCACATTCCCACCAGAGAGCCACATCCTCCAATAGTTGAGTTCCATACGCAATTATAATGCATAATTCAGGAGCTCCAGCCTCAAACTGTGGAGGTCGGAAAAGGTGGTCCGAGCCAAGGAATGATATGCTTTAACAAGCTAGCCTAAGCGTAAAAAAGAGAAAAGACCGAGGCATAAATAATCTTACATGAAACACTAGCACTACAATCACATGGGTTATCGACGATTAGAGTTATACGCATCAAGAGAGATTTGGCTGATACCAAATGGTCACTAAAATCTGTCTTGCACGGGGTAACTATGAAAACCAACGAGCTCGAGCGACATCTTCTAAAGCCATTGCAGGAACTGGAAGAGGCTCCTCTTAAGGCCATGAATCTTCCAAGTGGAAGGGAAACCTTGCCTCTAAGGGCAGATCCCGTCAAACCAAATCCCAATCGGAACCTTCTCTCAACGTTAATCCTCCAAGCATTATGTACTGCCAAGCATTACCACATGGTATGGAAAAGTAATTGAAAATGTAGTCAAATGCGCATTTCTACGCTGAAGCGGAAGCATGAGTAAAAACGTAAAACGTAACACTGTAGCGTAAAAATGTAAGTTTTTGTGTATAATCTGATTAATTTTTAACAAACTACATGTCTCATGTAGAAAGGTTACTACTAACGCAGATAATCAAATTTGAAAAACTTTTAATAGTGGAGCAAACATACAACTAAACCAACAAATCACTAAGAAAATAATGAGACTTCTTCATTAATAAAAAAGAATAAACAATTAACAACTGCACTTCATTATCGGCCATTTTGTTTTAATTTGAATATCAAATTAAACAAGATTACTGCAATTTCTTTTATTATAAGGTTCTTCACTCATTGAACGCTAGAAATGAGATTATTAGTAAATATTAAACACTTAAGCTGCACATCAAGCAACAAAATAATCACTTGATGAAGCTGTGAAATATAGCATCCTCATTTCTCTTGAACATGTCGTATGTAATGCTCGCATCAAGGTGACACCATCCCAATCTTTGAGCGATTTTTAAATATGAAGCACTCGTTGAATTGATCAACTACGAGATGAGGAAGGTGGTTGATTAATTGGGTTATGGTTTGTAACACCCCGAGTTCAGGTTAGGTTTTATTAACGTTCAATCGAAAGTTTTGGAAGAAAGTTTGGTTTTAGAAAGCATTGAAGAAGGAGCAACAGGCTAGAACATGGGACAAAACATGACCATGAATCAGCAGAGGATTGAACACGATCAGTGAACACACCTGTGTCCAATTAAATGCTTGTCTTAAGAGCAGGAGTAAGTGGACTAGTCGTTATGAATAGATGAGATTAAAGGCGAAGCGTAACACGGCCTGGACATGCCCGTATTAGTAGACCGTGTCGATAAATTTCTTAGAACGTCGACAGATGATCGAAATGAGGCACGCCGGATGGAGAGAACACGGGGAGAACACGACCGTGTCATTTGCCCTTGTTTAACCTGTTATAAAATATGTGAGTTTCTGCTCTCTCCACTCACGTTTTTCATCTCCCAAAAACCCCCCAAATGCTTTGAACGAGAAAAATTTGAAGGAAAGGGAGGAGAGGAGCAAGGAGGAAGGAGGAGGAAGGAAAAGGGAGGAAGAAATCACCGAATTATTCCCCGTTTTCCGAAAAGCCGAGATACCGACGAAAATCTCACCAACTCGTCGTTCCTTTCGATTTCTAATATTTGATACGTCTTAGGAAGGGATCTTTTGGAGGATTTGGACAAGTTGATTCAATGAGCTTTCGTTCTAATCGATTCCTTGGGGTCTAGGCACGCTCTGGAGGGTATCGAGATAGTATGTTGAGGAATGAGTTCTTCGGGCTAAAGGTCGGAGAATCCTCTATTCGAGGTGAGTGTAAAGGGGGTAAAATCTCTGTCGATGTCTTTTAGTTTATATCTTTTATTTCAAGTTATGCTAGTTAATTTATGGGTTTGCACGATTATGTGTGTGAGGCATCCCACCACCTACTTAAGGTGCAGACACGCGTTGTGCTATGTATGTGATGTATGTTTGTATGTGAGATGAACCCCAGGCGGTTGGGCTACCACTGGATGCGATATATGGTCGGATCACTACTGGACGGCGATACGTAACGCAACAGTTGATCGAACATGGTACTGGACGGTTAGACGTAACGCAGACCATTGCCGAGTTGGGTATGCAACCAAACAATGAGACATAATGCAGTTGGCATAACAAGGAAGGGACACCGGACGATGAGACGTAACGCGGTGGACCCTAGTGTTTGCGTATGGGTTAAGGATAGAATTCGAGAACTTCTATGAATTAACGTTGGAATAAGGTATTGAGGATGATAGCGGGAACGACTCTCATCTAGGGAAAGGAAATGCTAATAACGTGTTTTAGTAAGGAGATTGCTTAGGGCAAGACCTTAGGAAGTAACGACGAGACTGACCCCTTCTCACTCACAAGGTGTGTAAAGGGGAAGAGGGCGTAACCAGCACGAGGAGGGTAATCAAGGAGGTAAGCCTCGACAAGTTTAAAGTTGTCAGAAGGCTTGGGGTAATGAGATAGGACCCTTTTATCGTAATTACCTTTACTTCATGTCTTATGAGTATACAGGGAATCTCAAGGTTTATGTTTTAGTATTTTGGATTGGGATTTGCCCAAGCCCAAGCCCAAGTGTTGAGGGCTTTTGTTTTGGGATTTCTGAATATTGTCGTTGGGTGGTTTTCGTTTTGACCTTTTAAATGTGATTTGGGTTGCTCCAGATTAAATGGTTTTTGGTTTAAATTATGGTTTTGGTTTTCGAAAAACATTGCGTTGGTTCGTTTTGGTATTAGAGCCTGGTTTTCCTCTGTTCCTTGGTCTCCAAGAAATACTGGAATGACGATATGAGTTTTCAAGGGTTAATTTTAAAAGAGAAAAAAGGAATTTCAAGAAAAATGGTTGGCCAATCGATTTGAAGAGGTTTATAGAGTTTCCAGTATACTCAAGCATGATAAGACAAATAAATGTGGTTCTAATAAGGGTACTACTTGCAGAGAAAGTAATGCACATTTTAATCCCGTGGCGCCTAGGCCACCCCTGGATTACATGGCTTTCCGGAGGCAAGGAGTGGTGGATTTTGATGGAGACCGCTCGACGGACGCCAGTGAGGTGGAGAAGTGGCAGACAAAGGTTACACACTCGCTGACCGAAATGAGGGCGGATGATGAGGATAGGGTACTGTTGATGGTATCCCTACTGCAAGGGTTGGCTTACGATTGATGGTGTACCCAACCAGCGAGCCGCGAGGACCCACCAGCCATCAGTTGGCCAGAGCTGGTGTAGGTATTCTGTGCTCATTTTGTGCCCGAGGCCTACTGTCTCGGCAAGCAAAGGGAGTTCATATCGATCAAGCAGATATGGGGCGATGAAGGCAAGGAGGGCATTGCGGAGTATACTTCGCGGTTCGAGAAGTTACTGCCCTATGGAGGATACCAATTCCAAGAGGTGCCACCCCAGCGTGTCCACTATCTAGAGAGTTTGAAGCCTGCCTTTAAGAAGCAGTTGAGCATGCTGATGTTGAACAATCGGGAGGAGGTTTATCAGGCGACTCTTCGGATAGAGAGGGCAGACGCAACCTTGCATGAGGAAGGGATGCAGCGCGAGGGAAGTAAGAGCAAGGCATGGGCATGCCAGAGTGGCTCGGCCAGTCCAATTAGACCAGGAGGAGGACGAGTGGTACTGTCAGCTGTAGGGGTGCTCAGAGTTAGACCGGCTCGGTCCGACCTGGTAGGAATTTCAGCAACAAGGGTCCCTATAACCACTGTGGGTGGGATCATTCAGGGGCTTGTAGGCAGTCCCTCAGGGTCTGCTACTATTGCAATGAGCCGGGCCATTTTTCTAGAGAGTGCCCTAGGAAAGGCGGGCGCGCAGGAGAGAGCACATTCCGAACAATCCGTCCGGGGCGCAGGAGGAAGAACCCAAACCGGACATCAGTTCAGGAATCAGCCCAATGAATCCTACAACAAATATGGAGGACCTTTCAGGGGAGGCATCACCTGCCACACCAATCATGACCAGGGCCAAATGTCAAGAGCTAGTGGACAACCTCGAGTATTTGCCATAGAAAGGATAGAGAGTGACTGTGAAGACGATGGAGGGAATAAGCAAACATAGTGACATGGTTATGTAACACATAGGAGATTATGGGGAATAAATAAATGCTTTTAGCATGGATCGCTAGCTAGTTGTCTCATTTTGTTTCGTTGTAAATTGCGCTTCCAGTTTAGTACTCGGTAATTCAATAATAGTCCTAGTGACTAAGTTAAAACGTAGAGTATGATTGAATTGAGGCGTTGCGGATGGAGAGAACGCGGGGGAGAACACGGTTGTGTCTCGTGCCCGTGTTTGAACTATTATAAAAGATGTGAATTTTCTACTCTTTCTCCACTCACGTTTTTCATCTCCCAAAAACCCACCAAATGCCCGAACAACCAGAATTCGAAGGAAAGGGTGGAGAGGAGCAAGGAGGAAGGAGGAGGAAGAAACCGCCAGATTATTCCTCGTTCACCGAAAAGCCGAGATACCAACGAAAATCTCTCCAACTCGTCGTTCCTCTCGACTTCTAATGTTTCATACGTCTTAGGAATGGATCTTTTGGAGGATTTGGACGAGTTGATTCAAGGAGCTTTCATTCTAATCTATTCCTTGGGGTCTAGGCACGCTCTGGAGGGTATCGAGATAGTATGTTGAGGAAGGATTTCTTCGGGCTAAGGGTCGGAGAATTGTCTTTTCAAGGTTAGTGTAAATGGGGTAAAATCTCTTTCGAGGTCTTTTAGTTTATATCTTTTACTTCAAGTTATGCTAGTTACTTTATGAGTTTGCGCGATTATGTGTGTGAGGCATCACACCGCCTACCGAAGGTGGAAGCACTCATTGTGCTATGTATGTGATGTATGTTTGTATGTAAGATGAACCACCGGGCGGTTGGGACACGACTGGACTCGGTAGATGGTCGGATCATTGCTAGATGGCGATACGTAATGCAACAGTTGATCGGGTATGGTACTGGACGGCGAGACGGAACGCAGACCATTGCCGAGTTGGGTATGCAAACGGACGGCGAGGCGTAACGCGGTGGACTCTAGTGTCTGCGTATGAGTTAAGGATAGAAGTTGAGAACTTCTATGAGTTAACGTTGGAATAAGGTATTGAGGATGATAGCGAGAACGACTCTCATCTAAGGAAAGGAAATGCTAATAACAAGTTCTAGTAAGGAGATTGCTTAGGGCAAGACCTTAGGAAGTAACAACGAGACCGACCCTTCTCACTCACCAGGTGTGGAAAGGGGAAGAGGGCGTAACTAGCACGATACGATAATCAAGGAGGGCAGCCGCTGCAAACTTGAAGATGTCAGAAGGCTCGTGGTAATGAGATATGACCATTTTATCGTAATTGTCTTTACTTCATGTCTTATGAGTATAATGGGAAACTCAAGGTTTATGTTTAAGTATTTGGGATTGGGATTTGCCCAAGTGTTGAGGGCTTTTGTGTTGGGATTTCTTAATATTGTCGTTGAGTGGTTTTCGGTTTGACCTTTCAAATGTGATTTGGATTTCTCTGGAGTAGCCGATTTTTGGTTTAATTATGGTTTGGTTTTCGAAGAACATCGGCTGTTTCATGGTTAAACTCATTTTAAATCTAAGAGAATGTGAAGTGAATTGAAAATTGAATGGGTTAAATGTAAATAATTGAAAGTTGGATGGCTTAAATGGCAACCAAGATTTTGTTTTGTAGCAAAGTAGTGAGTTCAAGAGAGGATTACAATACAACCCGTGTTGGATCATAAAACTTGAAGGACATGTTTAATACTTTCTGGAATCAATCCAACCGTTGGGATGGTCGTTATTATTTCTGGTTTGCCGAGAAATGTTGTTAGTCGGACAGGGTGCAAACCTGTTTTCCACAGAAACCAACCGTTGGATCGTCGTCAAACTTTGAGGACATATTTAAGACTCATTGTAGGTTGATTTGGCTGTAGGGATTGATGTACTAATGGCTGGTTTGTTAGCAGGAAGGGTATGAAATTAGTTGGAATTCCTTCAACAAGAAACGTACAAAAACGAATCAGAAACGCGTTTGTGAACATTTTTTACCACTTTTTTTTAACTCTGTTACACACAATACGTTTTTATATAGAAATTGAAACGTTTTGCCTAGTCAGAAACGTAAAAATTTGCATTTTTTTCTTCATTTTAAGACTCGTTTTTTACTACATTGGTAATAGATGTCTCAATCTTTTTTGTTACAAAATATATCTAAGTGGATGTCATTGAAGAGCACAATTAATTTGTTTTTCTGTCAAAAATTAAATTATGGCTTAAATTGAAAGAGAAATAACTTGTTAAAATTAATTGTAAAAAGTTAGAGGTCTCGAATAAATAGTAAGTGTAGAGTTATACATCTGTATTCGCTCGAAAAATGTGTACTTATTTAGTATTTACAGAGAATTTTAAGCTAATTAAGGGAGAGAGGAAATCTTCACTCTTCTGTGGCAAAAAAATCTAAAAGGGGAAAGAAGACAGTCATAGATGGAAGTTGCCAGCTAAAATACTAATTAGGAAAAGCATTAATTTTTTTGAAAGGAGAAAACACGATAAAATGCTAATAAGGAAATAATTTAATTTCCTTGTCTGCATTGCCCCGTGTCACAAAGGAAAAATAAAGAAGCCCATGCATATAAATGCTTGATTCTGTCAAAGGATTGCCTCCAAGAAACAAGAAAAACAGACAATACTATTATAGCTGTCGCAAACACCAAACCATTTACTGCGTATAACGTTAATAATGGTGGCAGTAGAGGTAATGACAGGAAGCCTTTTCCATGTTAATGTCGAAGAAGATAATGCCAAAGTTGCTGACCTCAAACGTGCAATCGCAGCCCAGCAGAAGCTGCCCTTTGATCGTATGATCTTGCTGCTTGGAGATGGTTGCTGTATATCAGACAATGATGACGATTTAACTCTAGTTGAATGTGGGATTCATGATAATGGCTCCCGCATTTACCTCTTCTTCACGCCAATAGATGATGGCTCCTCAGATGACTTTATTTTTCGGTCATTAAAATAAAAAGAATGGTTAAAATTGAAGTTGTAAATCACTAATTCATAATCTAAGAGCAGCAATTAATCATGACTCATATGATTATTTTTATTGGCTTTCGCAATGAAAATTTTGACTTTGAATAATAAAACTATGGTCATCTAATTTTTTTCCAATTACTTATGAGAATAATCACCACAGAGTATTTTCTAACTAATGTAATGTTCATTAATCACATCGGCAAGAACTTACTAATAACCTCCATCAGCCCTTTTAATGTTTGTTAATCATCACTAATGAACTTGATTATAACCTCCCTGACTGAAACATGCCTTGTTGACGAATCCAGCTTAACCAAAACGGAAACAAGTAATCAAATCGAAGCAAACACACAACAATGCGTGATATCCCCAAGATTATGGACTAGTCTGCATGAGATTTTTCACTCTCCGGTCTAAATATCAGTATCCCCAATTGATGATCACCTATAACTTATACGAGACGTATTTATATGTACACCCCATGCTACCCTAACCACCATACAAACCTAACAACATTCACCTATTATCATGAGTTGTGGGAATAAGAAATAAGGTCCACACCAACAAGGCGGAATTCCACCAAAACAAAATAAATCCGGTCTATCCAACAAGACAAAAGTCCACAAAAACAAAATTCCATACAAAAGACTGGCTCATCATATGCCAATAGTTTCCCCCAAATTGATGTCACTCGCTATGCATCGATTTGCTAGACATATACCAATGACGACTATAAGTGAAATCTTTGGTAAGAAGATCACTAGATGGTCTTCAATCTCCAAATAGTGCAAGATCGCAGTCTCATCACGAACAAAAGCACAGATATAGTGGATATAAATCTCAATGTTCTTCGGTTGATCATGCAAAACTAGATTCACTGCAATTTGGATAGTGTTAGTGTTATTCACAAAAAGAGGCATAAAAAATAAAAAATAAGCAAGTAAGCGATGAAGCCAAACAAGTTCGGATCCAGCCTCTGACATAGCCCGATACTATCCCTCAATGGACGACAGAGAAAGCTTGTCTTGTTTCTTACAATGCTGTGAGTTAAAGGCCTCCATGAAATGTGCACACTAACCGCCGGTAGAGCGATATGTATCTACATAGCTTGCATAATTGACTCGCTAAATATAACACCAAACTATGACCAAGTATAATCGCAGAATGGAAATACAGAATAGTGGGTTCAGTTTTACTTATCAACCCGGGTCCTAGATTTACTGCCTACTCCATGAACTTCTATTATCAAGCGGTAAAAGTTGAGTGAAAGTGAATTTAAACCAAAGCAAAAAGAAACCAGCAAATTGTTCGATTTTCTAAAGCACGAGAAGAGTCACTCGGGAATGAGTCTCCCTAGCTCCTCAATTAGGTCCAAGTTGTAATTCCTTTTGGTTGTTTTTACTGTACATTAGACTGCGGAAGATCCAAAAATAGCTTGGAATCTCTTAAATTGCCCAAGCCCTCTTAGACAGAATGTCGGGCAGGCGACTAGCCTTCACCGGGATAGACTGCTAAGGCGATTCACACAGATCTCCTTTACATGGAACAAATTCCAGTACAAAGGAATGAATTGACTGACTCTCATACAATAAATTCACTCCTATCAATTGAAGAAGCTCTATCAACCTAATCAGATTCTATCTATCATAGGTTAAAGAAGAATTAAAGAGAACTTGATCAAGATTCAAAATGACTCAATAAATATGCCTCAATCAATTAAAATCATCCAGTATAATATCCAAAAGTAATTACAAACAAGATCCCTAACACATGGAAATAGGGTTCTTCATACCCAAGTGAGAGAGATGATTACTCCATAGAGAGAGAGGAAAACATAAATAAAAGCAGTTATACTCGTAATGATGTGTATAATATGCTCTAGGATGTCAATCTTCGCTCCTGGAGACGCAATCTGGGCTTCAATCGTGAGAAATCCTCTCCAAAAAGATCCTAGCGTTTGTTCTTACTTTCTCTCTCTAGAACTCTGTTATGCTCCAAAAAGTGGAATCCCTTCCATTAGCTCGAATCTACCTATTTACCCAGATAATGGGATAAATATGGGCAAGAGCACAGTCGTGCTTCCTCTTCTGGTCGTGCTTTCACTAGATCACGCATTTTACTTAAGTTGGGACGGGGAAATCCACAGTCGCGTTTGGGTAAAATAATGACATTATTTTGAGAAGCACCTGCGGTGCTTGGGTCTTCGCCTGCCCATGCTTTGCTTTCCTTCAACATTCTTCCTGAGCCAGCCTCGTCATTAAAAGCATGGTCGAGTAGTTGGTGAAATACGGTTGTGGTTTAGGAAATCATGCCCCTATTTTTCACCAGGATCATCACCACGCCCGACAAAATAAACACCAGCGGCTATCATGTGAAGCATGGTCATGCTTGAGGCAGGGGAGATGACAGTGTTCTATCTCTAGAACTGCCAAATGATCTCCAAACGACCCGAAACTTGTGCCTAAGCCTTCTTCTATCTTCTAGTACCTGAAATGTGACAAAATAGCACAACCTAGCGTAAAATAGGCCAAGGAGCTACAAATTCGAGCCAAAACGATTAAGAAACAAGGGTGCAAACATGTGCAAACACGACGCTATCAAATTCCCCCCACTTAACTATTTGCTTGTTCCCAAGCAAACCAAGTCAGATACAAGGTAAGCTGAAATCGTTATAATCATGCAAACTTGGGGACATATCATATAGGCACAAAACACGTGAATCATACTTGCCTTTAGACATCAACACATGAACAAAAACAAAAACAACCTAAACAACTATCATAGATGCAATTCGAGTGCAGCAAAATCATGTAAAGGAAGAGTCTCCCTTCCGTTCACCGACCAATATAGACTTGACTCAACCACTCACTAAAAACAGTCACCTCATGCACCAAATTCAAGACATCAGAATAAAGACCGAACAATCTAGGTCGTCACCAGGGGTATATAATATGAAAATTGAATCACTCACTCTCGACCAGTGGGATGAGGACAAAATTTGATGCAAGATGTGTGCATACTCGTACTCTCAATCCCTAACGTCTCTTCACCATGGCGGTAGCCTCTAAATGCTAGAGTTCACATATAAGGTGTCACCACTAACTTGTCCTGAGGTCTTAGACACAGGTTCTGATGACTGGCTAGGGTCTTGGACATGGGGAAAAGGCTTTTTAGGTGGTGGAAGAATTTATGACACAAGGTTCCACACTTCCAAAACCATCACAACAACATTCATCATAAGTGCAACGTGAATGCTACACATCATGGAAGAGAGATCTATCGCACAAGAAAGAAACGAGCAGACTCAAATCTCACATGGGTACCTATATGCTCTATCTCTCATTCCGATTCCCTAAACTAGATGCATAAAAAACTGTAGAAAATGAGTGATCAATCCAAGTAGCAGTTGGTAAGCAAACAGTTGAAAAACTGAACCCCTACACAACTCTACTACACGTCAAAGTCATCATTATAGGTTGTCTTAGTCACAAACAAGTTATATTGCATCAATGCTAACAACAAATTGATTCACCACATAGACCACAATGCCAATATGTCATGCAAACATCAGTACTTTGAGCCCTCAAATCTCGAGATTTGGAGAGTGGACTAGGCTCCAAGCACACAAAAACTTCCGATAAGCACAAAGCACCCCCACACTTAAGATTGACATTTCCCTCAATGGAGTAGAGGGAAGGGGAATGATGTTACCGGGAAAGGAAGACCGAAGGCGACAACTAGAGAGTGGACCAGTCAGGAACAGGAGACTGGCAGGGGACCAGTACAAAGGCATAGAGCTACAGTCATCAAAACATATTGGGTGGTAGAGAAAATAGACCATAGTTCCATTTGCACAATCCAAAAGAGAAACAAAAGAAAAGAAAAATCGACAAAAGAGTCTGAGTCTGGAAAGAAAGAAAAACACACAACCCAGAATCCCAGGGGGGATTGGTCGGAGCCAACCTAGCAGTCATCGCCTCCATCGCCAATAGGAGGGGGGTAGCTATTCTCATGCCCTAAGGAAGCCACCCAGGGGTACTGAACAACAACTGAGTTCATGCCAAGATAGTGCATCATGTAGTGCTGGCCGACATGATGCGGCGACGACCATCCCGCTCATGGTTGAGGCGGAGATGATGATCAGCATGCCCCATGACAATCTGCGCGTTCTAACAAGCGATGGCGGCTATCTGATCAGCAATAGAGTGGGAGCGGTCGGGCACCTCAAGGGAGGCTGTAGAAATACTGGCCGGCGCGTGAGCATGGCGGGATGGACGAAGAGGCCCACGTCGAGCTTTGGTATCACTTGCCTCACGTCCCGATGGTGCTGGAGCAAGAGCTGGTACCGGAGAGTCTCCCGGTTGAAGGGTGTAGGTGCCTGGACCATAGTGAAGTCGGTCAGGTCGATCTCGTATTACCGAGACAGAGTAGTGATCACAGGATCACAAACAAGAGCAAGACCGCATGCAATAGCTTTGGCGATCATCCTAGTGCAGATTGTCTTCCTCCTAGATCAACGAGAGTAGGAAAGACAGAGTGCAAAGCTGGAGGTGACTGGCGGAGCCCTTACTGGGTGCGTAGGACTCTCCCAACAACTGGTTGATAACGTGCCATTTAGGATGGAGGTGGGTAGCCATGGTCTGGCCAGGTTGAAACACAGTGCCAGCGGCCTCCGGGAGGCATATCCTCTCAAAGAAACGCTAGTCCTAGAAGGCTGGAGTATCTGAAAGCTTGATGGCAAGGTAGCAAGCAACTGGAGGGAGAAGGTCCAGGGCCCAGGCAAAATCGTCATAACTGAGGGAGTGATCGTCCCCCGCCAAGGGTGAAGTGAATGGCTTTGGCGTGCTCGCCTGCTTGTCCCGGGTAGTGGTGGAAGGTGGAATAGAACTCTCAGACGAGCTTCTTGTACGTCGGCTAAGAGAGGAAGAGGAGGCGCCGCCAGGTATAGGTGCGAACAACAACCTCCATTGCCTCTAGAGCACCAAGCTCATCAAAGACCCCAAGGTCGAGGTGATGATGCTCAAAGACGGTGCGGGTCCAGGTAATCATTCATGGTCTTGCAACCAAAGATAAAGAACGCACATGTGCCATACTTAGAAGCAAGGTCAACGAAGAGGAACGGGATAAACAACACTTGGAGCCCTCAAATCGAAAGATTCGAATAGTGGACTAGGCTCCAAGTGGGGTACAAATGCACATTCAAGAAAATTTTCCACATTCAAGCACCATTAAATAAATTCCTGGCCATTGAAGTACCATGCAAAGCAAATTCCACCATTTAGCATAATCAATAGGCCAACTAGGTCCAGTGAAGGTAAAAACATCAAGTCAAGCATGCAAAAGCCTTAGGCCTTGATAGTGCTTGCTTGTGCACGATCGAGATTTAAATTTATAAAGTCGAAGCACACTCTCTATCAATGCAGTCAAAATTGCATTTTAAAACTTAAAGCTTATGTTTTTACCTTTTTAGGTCACCAAAACGCTTCTATGTAGAATCGTGATTTTCCTTTACAAATGTAGTCAAAATCTACGTTATAAAACTTAAAATCTTGCGGTTTTACGCTTCTAAGTCACCCAGCCGCTTCTAGATAAAATCGCGCTTTTGACTGCATTGCTCTCTATTCAATTCTAACTAAGCCAAGTATAACCTAGCTAGGGTTTTAGTAAAGTGGCTCGGTCGTATTCCAAGGGATCCCTAAGTTTATTATTACTTCGCTCCAAACTACTATCTAACCAGGTCGGATTGAGTTTTTTGAACTAATTTAACATACTCTTAAGGTAAAATAAACAAACAACCAGTGGTTGGGAGAACGCTAGAGATTAGACGGTTGCCTAGGGTTGAATCCTCTTAGCTACGATTTTCAAGTACGGTTAGTCGAATGTGGTGAGTGAGCTATTTTCCATGGGCTTTTGTGGTTATCCACACTTCTCCGAGTATGCCTTCCCTAAACCCATATATAGTCACCTCGATCTACGCTATCGTATCTGAGGCACTAAGCTCATGGATCATTTCAATGGACACTATCCACCATCCACACCGAGGTTTTATCCCGGGTTCTATCTAGTAGGGATGAACATGGGTCGGGTGGATTGGTTTTGGACCATTTTGACCACCCAACCCTTATATGTCGGTTTGAATAAATCTCAACCCAAACCCACCCGAAATAATTAAGACCCTATCGGTTTTAGTGTACATTGGGTCGGTTTGGTTGGTTCATCACCCGACAAAAATCCGACCCGCAATAACTGATCTGAAAGAGAGGAGAGATGTGGCAAATTTTGGCAAAGCAATGGCTGTAGGTGGATCGTATCTCAAGTTAGAGGCGATATTCGAACTTGGAAGGAGAAGAAACTCGGAACCAACGATAGAGAGGTTGTGAGGAAGCATCCAGTCTTAAAGATGAATCATAGATCAACTCTAGAGAAGAATCAAGGGTCGTCGTAGCGGTGGAAGCGTGTTGCGGTTTCCCTGCTTCAAGTCGTCGTCGCGGTTGGCTTCCACCGATGAGAGAAACAAGAATCAAATTGAGACGATTGTTCCCTAAGTTTTACTAGGAAGGAGAAGAAATCCGGAGAGAGAGGCCCACGTCAGGGAGGCGGCGCGGAAGAATCGATGGTCGTCATGGGATGATTGAAGCGGCTGATTTCTTTAGATCTAAAATGGCAGGGATCTCCTTCTCCTAACTAGAGCTTCGAAAGGGTTCTAATGGAAGGCAAAGAGGTGTTTGTGTTTAATGGGGATGGAAGGCATAACTGATGGGGGAGGGCGGCGGATGAAAGGTGGAACCCTAGAGATAGGCAAATTGTGTATATATATGTGTTATCCTTTTAGGGGTTGTGTGTGTGGGTTGGTTCGGGTTTGCTCGGGTTTTAAAAAACCAACCCGCATCCAACCCGTTACTCAGTATATTCTTTATTTTAAAACCTTCATCCGCCCGTATAAAATATCTTAGGTCGGGTTCTTTAAATGGGTCGGGTTGGGTGGTCGGGTGGGTCGGGTTTCGGGCCCAATTGTTCACCCCTACTATCTAGGAAGGCTACCTATAGCATGGGTTCGAACGCCTCTACCACTATTGGCCCCCATTCAAACATCTAACCTCGATTTGCTTGATGGCGCATACCCGTCTAACTCTAAAACTCCAAACCCAACCTAGAAGCGTAAAGTAGGCTAGTAGAGAAGATTAGGGCGACTTACCCAAACACAATCAAAGCTAGATAACAATAAAAACAACTAGATAAAACACATTCATTCATAAACCCATTCATACACAACCTATAAACTAGGGTTCATCTTCCCTAAACAACCATTAGAGAGGAAGAAAACACAAACTAGAAGAGGGAAATGATAGAATCAAGCTTCTTCTCCTTGCTCCTTGGGTTGATTAGATCTTTAATGAAGCTCTCCCAAGGTGTTTCTCTTTCTAAAACACTAACTTTCTCACTCTAAGGTGACTATCCTTTTTCTCTCCAGAAGCTCCACTATTTATAGGCGCTGGAAATCTTGGGCTATTCACGGCATGAAGACGAATTATCAGGGTCGCGAACTTTTTTGTCGCGGGCATGATCTTTTTCCACGGTCTAGATCAACGTTGCTCGCGAAGAGAGTGGGGGAACTCTCTATTCTCCCATGGACGACTCCTTTCAGAGTTCGCAGTCGCAATGCTCCACTTCATGGTCGAGATCTCATGACCTTGGCCCACGATCTTCTGGCAAACTTCGCGGGCCAACTTTACAGTCGAGAACTTGAGGCACTCAACTGCGGTCTTTGCCTTGTTTGGTACTTCTCCTTGATTCCTGCCCATTGCCTCCCCGTCTTTGCTCGTAATGTCAAATGCTCCCAAAATAGTATCATAAACAAAAAGGAACGAAATGGGCATGCAAATGACATTTTTCAAAACAATTCAAGATCATTTTAACACAATTTCACCTAATAAATGCAAGGTAAATAACATCATTTCAGTGTTACCAAACTCCCCCACACTTAGGCGTTTGGTTGTCCCCAAGCAAACCTAATCAAACCAATGCAACACGATAGATAAATTACTGCGGAATGCACTCTAGTTCTTCTTTGCATAAAGAAGAGTAGACATAGAAGAATGAACACTATTATCATCCTACTGTGCATGCACAAACTCTCGAGTGAGGACCATACTTACTATCCTAGGCCGAACATTCAAGGTGTGCTCTGGGGGAACCTCAAAAACAAGAAAGCACATGAACTATAAGGGTGCTATTATTCTTTCTTACAATTAGGAGTTTTCATTTATTGGTCTCCTTTTTTCTCGTTCATGCACATTGCACAGAACTTTTGCAACTTTTCTTTGTAAAATAGCATCTCTCCCTCATGACCAAGAGCGGATGAATCATAGCCTTCCCTATCAAGGTTACATGTGGGGAATTTGATGGGCAAATTTGTCTTAGCCTGAGCACCACTTCCCAGCCTGCACTCCACATTGGGTTGCCACACATGTGGGGTACCAACACGAGCAATGCGGTCTCATGAATCGCTAAGAGGTACTTTGGACCTTGGCATACGATTCTGCGAGGAGGAAAGATGCATGGGGGATGGTAAGTAGTGAAAGATGGTCGGGACGCGGTAAAGCTATTTGATCCCCATGCATATCCTCAAAGGGCACTCCTAATCCGTGAGGATTGGTTGCCTCTCACGCGAGCCTCGTTTTCTAACATTAAGCAAAAATTTGTAAAAGTTTCTAGTTCTAACCTAAAAGAGGATCCCGCACACATGTTCTTCCTAAAATAGCAAATATTATCGACTCACAAAAGAGGAAGAAGATAGTAAAATCCCTCACACGTGTGATCATGCAACTATCACCTAGCGAGCACAACACATCAACCATCTATCAAATCAAAGCAACTTGAGTATGAAGATGAAAGGAGCAAGGTATTTGCACCCTCAAATTTGAAAAAATTTGGGCATAACATTCAAGGTTTTAAAATACGCTCATATTAGCCTTTTGACTACAACAACCTGTCCAATCGATCAATCATACTCTCACAAGCAATTATAAACATCACACATTCATCATTGAGGGAATTGACTAATCGAAATGAAAAAAATATGTGAACTCTTTTAAAGCTATGCAATGCATCCCCCCCCCCCCCAACCCCACTTGAGAGACACATGGTCCTCAATGTGGGAATTCTAGGTTAGGTTCATGAGAAGTTTACCATATGGGGTGTTGTAGTTGGGGAAGAAAGATGGGGCACAAATGTGTAGGTTCTCTGCGATCAAAAGAATGGCCACAAAATCAGACATGGAAAAGTGAATATAGTCATTAAGAGAAAGAGTAGTTGGAAATGCGTTTAACTGAAACAGAAAATCTAAGATAGGTAGAAATGTAAAATTAAACACATCGAAAACTAATATACGAAACAAAGGAAACAATACTGAAAATAAAAACGTCAATAGTTCAAGCTAGGAAAGGAAAAGATAAAAAATGGCCCTGTAGTGCCATAAATCACCCAACACCTAGTCCTCGTCCTAATCCGTCTCGACCTCTTCTTCCTCACTCGCGTAATTGAAATGCGGTGGGGAAGGGGTGCACACATAGGTGTGGGCGAATTTAGTGGGGTAGAGACTATGAAACCGCATAAGCTCGTGGGTGTAGTCAAGCATGTGCATCATCCACTCGAAAACTCTCTACTGGTTCCTAAACATAGTCTCAAGGTCGACAAAGGAGGGCAAATCACCACCAGAAGCTGTCTGAGGTCCACAGGACTGCCTGACATGGAAGCTGTGACAAGTCGGCACTGACGAAGATGTGCTATGTCTCCTCCTACTGGGATGACCCTGGAGAGTATGACTAACCCCCCCCCCCCCTAACAGCTACCATGTTCGTCTTCGGGAACCCCAGTCCTCGAACACCCCACATACCTTTCTCATTCTACTCTAGAGTCTTCAAATAGGTCCTCAGATGAGAGAATGGAACTAGAACCATGTAGGCATCCATCTGACTCTCAACTGCGACCAAGTCAACCCGGAATTAACTGGCGATCTTGGTGATGTAGGCTCCTTCATGCAGAGCTAGTAGCCTCTTTTCTGAACTATGGTAAAGAAGAGTCTTTAATATAGATCTACCCAGGTAAAGTCGGACGTCGCTCTGCATGCTTTAGATGAAGATGACATCTTTGTCCGTGAGGTTGCCCTGGCTCCCATATTTCCCGCCAATAGAGCAAGAAATGACATGTTGAATGAGGCAAAACTCAGGCAATACCTCACCCCCCTTCGACAGCTTCACATCCCAGGGTCAGCAGTGGGGAATCTTCATAACATTCTCATAGAAGTCATGAGGTAAGTGGAAGTCCCTCTCTGACCTCAGTGAGATGTAGTAGTCGCGATCGACAATGATTTCTTGCGGGTAGATGTCAAGAGAAAAAGTGAACTCTCTCATCGTCATTTGCCGCACGACGCCTCCCTGACTGAAGTTGATAAGGGGTTTATCCTCAATTGCATCCCCCTTGACGATCCTAGTCCGTAGGGTACATAAGAACTCCAGTGTGAGGACTCTGTAAATCTTCTCGTTGATCTCCAAGACTCTACACCACACAAGGTCTCTGATCCTGGCTTTGATCTGGTCTGCTACTGGCTAACTGGGAAAAGAGCAACTAGTTAAGGCACTCGCTCTCCCTTGTAGCCATCCACTGGAACCGCTGACGACGGTCTTTGAAAATGAATGTGATCGCCCTAAGGAATTCATGATCCACATGGGGCATCACCACCCTCGATGCTCTCTTTTGGGGTTGCTGGGGTGGCTTCTCAACCTCCTCCTCCACTGGAGGCTCGAGATCCAAATGATACCAAGGCTCCTCCTGTCTCGGAGCCGTCTTAACTGGAGCAGCCCGTCGGTCCATTTGGCGATTCCTTCTACAGCACTGGTGAACGCCCGAGAAGGGGGCCCGCCTCTCCTGAAGATTAGAGCCCTCTCCTCTATCATTCCTCCTAAAAATCCAAAGTACAATCAATGCAAAGTAGTAAAATAATTTCAAAACACAAATAATTCTTCCCCCACACAAGGTAAGAACAATGTGCTCAAAGGCAAAAAATGGGGGTCGGAAAAATCAATTTTCGGGCTAAAACATAAAAAAGAAAAACTGTAGAGTCTTAATATAAGTCATAGTGAACTCATCTACAATCTAGAACGAGTAGAAATCGAATCCTAAGTGATCCAAAAATGTGCACGAACAATGCTTGGTAACATGTTCTCAAACTGCAGAGTCAGGAAAATGATGCTCAAGAACTAGTTACGAAACTGAAATCGAGGAAGCTCAAGCCTAACCAAAGTTTAAACAACATAATTCAATTAAAGAATCAAGCACGTAGTCAAGGAATTTTGAAAAGGGACATGTGGTTTGAGAAAATTATCGAGCACTTAGTGGGCAGAATTTTCAAAATTCAAATCTTTCTATCACAAGCATATGCCCACCAAGTCCTCCGAATCCACACTCCACATCCATAGCAAGCATGCACTGACTCTCATTAACTAAGCAAATCCAGGAACAACCTCATTTCCCAAACAAATAGGATCTAGAACTCGAGTTCTTCCTTTTCTCTAATTCGGCGCCCAAAAGATGAAACACATCAGGGATGGGTCGAAATCTTACCTTGAGCTACCTGCACATGCTTAGAAGCTCAAAACCCGAACTAGATAAAGAATAAATGAAGAAATTGGAGTTGGGAGATGAAAATTTGAGTTCCCCGTCTTCAAAATCGAGTGCTAGGTTAAGAAAATTGAGAGAATTGGGGGGAAAGGGTTCTGGCCCGAGCAGCTCCCGCGATCGTCCTTTTATAGGTACAGACGAGATCGTGGGCTAGGGCAAAAGATCTCTACTGCAATCTTTGTGTCACAGGCCGCGATATTTAGCGAAACTGGAAAGTTCGCAGGCTAAGAAGGAGAAGATTGCGGGCGTGAAGAACTACTCGGGGACTGCGATCTTTGATTTGCCTAGTAAAAAAATCTAAAGCGCAATTTGTATAACTTACCGTTTAGGGCTTGAGGGAAGGGTACGACGGCTAAAGGCAAGGGCAAAGGTAATCATTCCTATCATTGGTCTACTTATTAGAAAGGAAATAAAACAAATTAATAAGTATCTAAATAACTACTTTAAATATCTAATCTAAACACAAGAGTTGCAAAAAGAGGAAAGTATGCAAACCCAATGGTGCCTCTTAACTAACTTGTCTTTTAGGTCATTTCACCGGACCGTTGTCTTCAAATGCTCAGTCCAGCTCAAGACCTCCTTGAAGTTGAGGTTTTCATTGGTCAAATGGAGTCTCAAGTCTTGATCGGTCTCCCAATCATTCGGCGAAGGCGCATATAAATGCAGTTGCTTGAGGCACCTCCAATGAAACCTCTCTTCGAATTTTCTACGTTTCTCTTTGCCTCAAAACAAATCACGCATTCTTGAAGGGTCATCACCGGATCCTCCAAGAGGGATTGATGATACCTTGGCCTCGTCTTGGCAAATATAACTCGAAAAAAGGGTCATTCTCTAAAAGTGTATCAAGGTTGGGTGGAAAGCTTGAGGAGCCCGTGTGATTCATAGAAGCTTCATCCACTTCGACCTTGTCCATTGGTTGGACTCCAATTGTGTCTTCAACCTCCTCTCCTTATTGTGAAGATTCTTCTCCATGTTATCTACCAAGCTCTTCCTCTTTTTCACTTTATTCTTCCTTCCTCACAAACTCATCAATGCTCCCTTCTTTAGTTTCTTCTTCTTGATGATTAGAAGCAATGATGGTTTTACAAACAAGTTCTTCAATAAATGGATCTTTGTTGTCCTTTTGCTCGTCCACCGTGGAGACCTCGTCCTCTTCTTCCGCCTCCTCTTCATCTTCATCATTAGCATTGCGGAGGCGCAATTGAGCGAGTCTCGAACGAATTTGTATAAGATCTCTAATCTTTGCTTCAAACCTCTAGTCAATTCTCGTTGCTCATTGAGGAAGTTGTGAAAAGCGGGACTGGGCCTCTTTCTATGACGGAATATGTCCCTATGGTCTCCACCTTTTCTTCTCCTCTTTGACGGGTAATGGTCGATTATGAGCAAGTTGTGCACATACTTGCCCAACAACCTCTCCTAGTCTCTCCATTTTTCGGAGGATCTCCTCCGATGTCCTTAAAAGGGATGTGTCGATAGGTGTGGTCGTTGAGGATTCCACATTGGAGCTCACTTTGGTATCCCGGACAAATCACTCCACCAAAAGCTCCAATTGGCTTTTTGGCTCCAATTGTGGAAGGAATTCTTCTTGATATGATGGCGAGGATTGATAATCGGGAAAGTACTCTTGATGGTCATAGAAAGGAGTTAGTTCTTCACACTCGGATCCTTGGCTGGAACCACTAATAGAAGCTTCAAGATAACACCAATTTGGCGGTTGGTGATCTCCCCACTCCTCGTTCCACCAATATGGATCCATAGCTACGCCTAAACACTATGTATATTTACAAAAACAAATACAACCTATGAAAGCACAAGTGTAAAACGAAATAGAAACCAAAAAGTGAACAAACACTTAGCACAAGATAACTAAAGAGAACATAACAAAAGTAGGAAAAATACGAGAAGGAAAATACGACATCACAAGGAAAAAACACAAGAAAATTGCACAAAATATTTGATGCTAACCAAACACAAAACACGACGAGACAATTCCAAAATTGGCACACAACAAATGATTAAATAGTAGTTCTCAGCATTTCTTAATAACTTAAGACTCCCCGACAAAGGCGCCAAAAACTTGCTCGTGCGCGATTGAGCTTTAAATTTATAAAGTAGAAGCACACTCTCTATTCAATCCTAACTAAGCCAAGTATAACCTAGCTAGGGTTGTAGTAAAGTGGCTTGGTCGTATTCCAAGGGATCCCTAAATTTATTATTATTTCGCTCCAAACTACTATCTAATCGAGTCATAAGTTTGGTGAAGGGTTTGAACTAATTTAACCTACTCATAAGACAAAATAAACAACCAAACTAGTGGTTGGGAGAACGCTAGAGATGAGAGGTTGCCTAGGGTGGAATCCTCCTAGGTACGGTTGTCAAGTAGGGTTATTCGAATGCGGTGAGTGAGTTCTTTTCTGTAGGCTTTCGTTGTTATCCACACGCCTATGAGTATGCCTCCCCTAAACGCATATTGATAACATCGGATTTGCACATGTTTGCACCCTCGTTTCTTCTTCATTTTGGCTTGAGTTTCTGCTTTCTTGGACTATTTTACGCTAGGTTGTGTTCCTTTGTCACATTTCAGGTCCTAGCATGTAAATTGAAGCATAGGCGCAAGTTTCAAGTCAATCGGAGATCATTTGGCAATTCGGGAGAAGAAACACGAGCATTACCTGAGGAATAATGGAATTCTACCTCATATTATGGACATATAATCATGGAATTTTGTTATGAAAAAAAAGAGGACGAGACTACGAGCGTCTGGGTTCAAAGGGCGACTGATTTGGAGTCCGGACGAGGGAGAAACGAAGCTTTGAACAGGAGCGGAGGAAGAATTACGGGCAGGAGAATTACGACCGTAATTTGGCCTCCCATGCCCGTATTTTCACTGCCGAGAGGAGCTTTGGGTGCGCTGAAACTTAACCAAAACGCATGTTGTGAAAAATACGGGCATGGAAGAATTACGACTGTAATTCAGCCCGTAATTTGCCCAGAATCGGGTTTTTGAGGCAGATTCGAGCCAAAGGAAAGGGAGAGCTGGGTTTTGGTTCCCAAACACCCAAAGGACGAACCCTAGAGAGAGAGCGACTTGGGAACATTCTTGGAGCTATTTTGGAGGATTTCTTCGCCATTGGAGCTCGGGAATCAAGCTTGGAGATGGAGATTGAAGATCTAGATCAGATTTCTGCAGTCTCTCTCTTCTCTATGGAGTAACTTCCCTTCACTTAGGTTTTGAGGAACCCTAGTTCCATGTGTTAGGATCTTTCTTGTATGAAGTTTTGGATGCTATATTGTGTGATTATAATCGATTGAGGCATGATTTGTTGAGTCAATTGAATTCTGATCAAATTCTCTTGATTTCTGCTTTAACCTATGATAGATAGAATCTGATTAGGTTAAGAGAGCTTCCTTGATTGATAGTAGTGAATTGGTTGTGCGAGAGTCAATCAATTCACTGCTTTGTACTGGTATTCATTCCAGTAGTGGAGTTCTGTGTTCATAGCCTCAGCTTTCTATCCCGGTGAAGGCTAGTCGCCTGCCGGGTATTCTATCTGAGAGGGCTTGGTCAGCTTAAGAGATTCCAAGCTAATTTAGGATCTTCCGCAGTTTAATCAATAGTAGATCAACCAAAGGTAATTGCAACTTGGACTTAATGAGGAGCTAGGGGGAATCATACCTAAGTGAGTTCCCAACTTGTAATTAGTAGAGTAGTTAGTAGAGTAGTTCATAAATCAATCCTTAATCTAGTTTGCTAGATAATGAACTGAAGCTGAGTAATAGTAACTCTAGAGACCCGTGGATTCGATATTTATTACTTGTGTCACTATAATGCAGTCCCTTTCATTGGTTACACTTGGCCATTGTTAGGTGTTGTGTCGTAGCGAGTCACATCTATAATCACCTCGATCTTGGCTATCGTATCTGGGGCACTAAGCTCATGGCTCATTTTAATGGACACTATCCACCGTCCACACCAAGGATTTATCCTGGGTTCTATCTAGAAAGGCTACCTATAGTAGGGGTTCGGTCGCCTCGACCACTATAGGCCCCCATTCATACATCTAACCTAGATTTGCTTGATGGCGCATACCCGTCTAACTCTAAAACTCCAAACCCAACATGGATGCATAAAGTAGGCTAGTAGACAAGATTAGGACGACTTACCTAAACACAATCAAAGCTAGAATAACAATAAAGTAAACTAGATAAACACATTCATTCATAAACCCATTCATCTTCCCTAAACAACCATTAGAGAATCAAGTCATTAGAGAGGAAGCAAACACAAACTAGAAGAGAGGAATGATACAATCAAGCTTCTTCTACTTGCTTGCACCTTCTCCTTGCTCCTTGGGTTGATTGGATCTTCAATGAAGCTCTCCCAAGGTGTTTCTCTCTCTAAAACACTAAAAAATCCTAACTTTCTCACTTTAAGGCGACAGTGAAAGTGAAGTGGCGGGCCTACCCATCCCTTCTCCTTTTTCTCTCCCGAAGCTCCACATTTATAGGCGCTGAAAATCTCAGGCTAGTTTGCGGCCTGAAGATGGATGATCGTGTCCGCGAACTTGTGTGTCGCGGGCGTGATCTTTTACCTCAATCTGGATCAACGTTGCCAGCGAAGAGAGTGGGGAAACTCTCTGTTCTCCCTGCGGCGACTCCTTCTAGAGTTTGTGGTTGGAGTGCTCCACTTTGCGACCAGGGTCTCATGACCTTGGCCGGCGATCTTTTGGCAGACTTCGCGGTCGGGAACTTGAGCTCTTCAGTTGTGATCTTTGCCTTGTCAGGTTCTTCTCCTTGTTTCTACATATTCTTGCCTATATCCTCCCCATCTTTGCTCATAATGTCAAATGCCTCCAAAAAACAGTATCATAAACGAAAAGGAAGGAATACTCGGCAGGTGACTAGCCTTCACAGGGCTAGCCTCGTCATTAAAAGCATGGTCGAGTCGTTGGTGCAAAACGGTCGTGGTTTAGGAAATCATGCCCCTATTTTGCACCTGGATCATCACCACGCTCAACAAAATTAACACCATCGGCTATCATGTGACGCACGATTGTGCTTGAGGCAGGGGACGATAGTGTTCCCTAGAACTGCCAAATGATCTCCAAATGACCCGAAACTTGCGCCTAAGCCTTGTTCTACCTGCTAGGACATGAAATGTTGAAAATAGCACAACCTAGCGTAAAATAGGCCAATGAGCCACAAATTCGAGCCAAAACGGTTAAGAAATAAGGGTGCAAAGATGTGCAAATACGATGCTATGAATAATGAAAGTCAGAGAAGGCATGCAATACCAACTTACCTAATGATGGAAAAAGAGACCAACCTCCTTCTTTAGTATAACAAAAAATCCTATGCACGATAGTGAGATGAGCATCAGGAGGCTTTGCCATAAAGTAACAAACCAAATGTACAACATAGGAGATATTAGGGGTTGCACAAGGGTCAAGTAAAGTAAGCTCCCCACCATGTAACAATAATGAGATCCATCATCCAACATCTTCCCAATATCACAACTAAGCTTGAAGTTAACTTCCATAGACGTAGCAGCATGCCGATGGTGCATCCGATGGGCCTTACGTCGAGTGGGCTTAGTAATTAGATATTATTATTAGTTAATTATTGGGTCATTATTGTTATTCGTATTATTTTATTGTGTCTTGTTGAGAAAGTTATTAATTACTTGTTGGGTTTGGATTAGTTTACCTTGTTTGAGAGGGAAAGGGGTTTGCGAGAGAGTCCTATAAATATGTACGTTGTTATTTGGTTTTCGTTAAGCAATGAATAAGAGTAAAGTTAATTAGAGTAATTTAGCTATCTTTATCGCGTTACATTAGTTTTGTAGAAGAGTTCGAGTTCAACGATACGTGAGAATCTGCTATCACGCATCAATTGTTATCAGAGCCTGGTTAGGTGCTGAATTCGCTATGCCGATTTTCAGGAAACATCCAGGAGGAGAAGGATACACGCCTTGGGCACGGAGTTACAAGGAGACCCTTCCTCGTCGCATCGTTGGCTGCCCTAGCTATCCGTCTCCGTTATGTCCGCCGTCGTCACATCCATCATCTTCACATCATCCGCCGTGGCTGAACCATTATTCTCATTCCTCTCGAGAACAACGCCAAGACCTTGCAGTACGACGCCGGTAGTCGATACCAATTCCAAGGGTTCCCGACACGGTTGGAATATCCAGAGCTTCTTGTCCAATCCTCAGCTCGGCTGCCGCTGTGGAATTATACTCCGGTCGTTCAAGAGGTTTTCGATCAATCGGGAGCTTGTTATTGGGATCAATACGTCGCTGCACACGAGGCCGTCGCACTCCAGAGGGGAGACCACGACCAGTCCAACGTCGGGTCCTCATCGGATTAGGGATGGCAATTTACCCACCCATGGGTAATTTTACCCAAACCCAACTAGACCCATTTATTATGGGTAGGGTTTGGGTGATGTGTGTATGGGTTTGGGGTTTGTATATGGGTTTGGGTTAGATATGGATATTATCTAAATGGGTATGGGTTGGATATGGATATCCATTTACTTGAGGGTGCTTTAACTACACATGCAAAAATTGGACTTATTTGTAAAACTTAAAAAATTTAGGTACCAAAATGTAAGACCAAAAAAATTTAGGTACCAAAACGTAATTTTCCATCAATATTTTGAGGACTTATATGCAAAAAAAAATTTAGGTACTAAATATGCATATCTATTAAGTTTAGGTACCAAACTATAATTTGTATTTGGGCATGGGTACAAACCCAAATCCATTTGTTATAAACCCAACCCAACCCAAAGTAAATGGGTATGGGTACAAACCCATCAAACTTTACCCATATTCATATATTTGGATTTCATACCCAACCCAATTGGGTTGGATAGTAAAATACCCATGGGTATGGGCAAAATTGCCATCCCTACATATGACCCGTCGCTAAAGGAGTGCTTGCCGATGAACGTTGAAACCACCTGGGAATCCCTGCCGCCGCGAGAGGGTGCCCTAGTCGTGTTGGAGAAGGCCAAGGAGAAAGAAGTCCTTGATCTCAGCAAGGTAGCTCTACTATCGTCTCACAAATTTGCTGCCGTAGCCGCCGCTACGAGGCCAGTCGCAGTGAAGAAGCTAACCCTAGCTCCGGTTCAACTGCTCGTTGAGAATGGCGACAAAGACCAAGGCGTCGTGGAAATAAGAGGTCTGGTTCACCGCTGTATTGGTCCAAGTAAGGGAGGATTGATCGGAGTCTTGTTGTATGGAGTTGGGCAAAGTTTGTTGGGGGATAGGAAAGCAAATGGAATGGTTGCAGCAAGCTTACACGTTTCATGAAGAGCATGGTATTAGCCTGAGTTCGTATGTGGGTGTGGAGATGGCAACCTTGATTCATGGATTGGCGGACTACTCAAAATTTCAATTGGGAGCAACTTAGTTACACCAACATGGGAATGAGAGTTAGCTTTGGCAGGTTCCAATGCTTCGACCCAGGTGGAGGGAATTTAGAAATGATTGAAGTTGCTAACCATGGAGGGATCGATTGGGTGCTGAAGCTAAATTGGAAGTATCGCAAAAGTGAGTATCGTCGTCCAAACCTCACCATCGTCCATCACAAGTTACGTGGAAGCTTCTTCTTTATCGATCCAGGTTGAGAAGTCGCTTGAACTTCGGGGACGAAGTTCTTCAAAGGGGCGAGGTTTGGTGCATTATAACTCCCGATGGGCCTTACGCCGAGTGGGCTTAGTAATTAGATATTATTATTAGTTAATTATTGGGTCATTATTGTTATTCGTATTATTTTATTGTGTCTTGTTGAAGAAGTTATTAATTACTTGTTGGGTTAGGATTAGTTTACCTTGTTTGAGAGGGAAAGGGGTTTGTGAGAGAGTCCTATAAATATGTATGTTGTTATTTGGTTTTCGTTAAGCAATGAATAAGAGTAAAGTAAATTAGAGTAATTTAGCTATCTTTATCGCATTTCATTAGTTTCGTAGAAGAGTTCGAGTTCAACGATACGTGAGATTCCGCTATCATGCATCAGCCGACTTGTATCATAGTGTATCATGAAGTAAATTGTTGATATACTTATGCTAACTCAAGAAAATTCCAGTCAAAATATGGTAAGCCTCGAGGTTGAGGCAATGGGACAACAATCTAAGCTCCTTAAAACTGATAGTTTTGTGAAGACCATCAATCAAATAACAGATACCCTCTGCATCATCACTAGTGACAACCATACCGCCAACAAATATAATCAAGACATTGAGACCAACAATTGAATTCTGAGTGAATAAATGAAAGATTATATAAGCTTTGTTGGAAGAGTAAACTTTTGCGGTTGTGCTGAAACATCTCAAACCAGGCACGAGGTGCCTGTTTGAGACCATAGAGAGATTGATGTAGTTGACATACCTATGTAATCCTTAGCATTTTCCAGTTTTGCCACATTTTGGGTAGAGGTTTTTCATATGGTTCTATGTCTTATCAACCATCAGATTACTCCCAGTTAACATAATGGTCTCTTTACTATATATTACACTCAAAGCATCCGGATTATTCTCAATTATGTGTGTTTCGTTGCATGTATTTTGTTTTGCTTGCTCTTCGTGAATGGAATAAGCTCAGCTTCAAGACAACCAAATGTGTCTTCATTGGATGTAGTGAATGTCACACAGGTTTCGTAGGTTACGACCCTGTTCAACGTCGACTTCATATGTGACATTATTTTTTTGAGCATTTGATGTATTACAGGATTGGCTCTAATACTATTATAGATTCGTTCACATTTATAGACTCTTCTTTCTATGATGGAACAAGATGACGATATTGATGGCAATATCCCGCCTGGTCACATTACTACCCACCTATTATTCCTATGTTGACTCTGCCTAGTAGTCCTCCACTTGTCGATCCCGCTTATAATATCTTGTGGTGGTCCCAACACGCTTCTCAAGGCTAGCCTTCTTTTTAACTCTCTCATCACTATGTTACAAATGCTACTGCTGCTCTTGTTGTTCATCACCATTTTTGACAGGCCAAAGGTGACCCCAAATGGGATTTGACTATGCAATATGATATTGCGACTTTGGAAGAACAACAACATGGGTTTGGTCCAATGAACTCCTCCGCCTAACTTGATTTTCGATGGGTATATACCATCAAACTTCACTCTGATGACTCTTTAGATTGGTATAAGGCGCGTCTTGTTGCCCATCGTTTAATTAAGGAGTTTGTAGTTGACTGTGAGGAAAATTTTGCCATGGTAGTGCATATGCAGACGTTCATAGTACTTTAGTTGTTGCTTCAATTTGCCATTGGGCGTTATAATAGTCGGACCTCAAAAACGCTTTCTTGCATGAAGATTTGAAGAAACAGTGTATATGGATGTCCTCCTAGATACTTGAAATGTGAGTTGTCTACTGTATGTCTCATTCTCCAGTCTCTATATCGTCTTAAGCAAGCCCCACAAGCATAGTTCGAGAAATTTCATCATACTATACACCAGGCTAGTTTCAATAAGAGTACTAGAGATCATTCTCTTTTATTGGTCTCACAATCCATGGGGTTGTATTGCTCCTTATTTATGCTGATGACATGATTGTCATCGACAACGATTACGAAGGCATCTAGGATCTTACTACCTATGTTCGAACATATTTTAATATTAAGGATCTTGCTGACATATCCTATTTCACGGGGTTAGAGGTGCAACGTAACCCCAACGATATACTTCTCACTCAACAGAAGTATATCATCATTTTGTTGGAGCGATTCCAGTTTCCTAAGTGCCTTCCTTGTTCTACACCTATGGAACATAATATGAAAGCTGAGTATTGTTCTATGTGTAAGGTCGTTTGAAATTGCTATGTCTTTGACTTTTGCTTGATGAGATTGACTGTGTCTCGCTTCATATGCGTCTCTATGGTGATAATATATGTGCTATTCAAATTGACAATAATCATGTTTTACATGACCATACAAAGCACATCGAGGTACATGTGCATTTCATCCGGGAACTTGTTCCTGACGGGTGTCTTAAGCTCTAGTACATCTCCCTCAAAGACCAGATCTGCTAACTTTTTAACTAAGGTGGATAATCTTCTTGTCATTGATATTTGTCTGGCAAATTGATAGAGCGAACCGACCATCAATTTTGGGAGGCTTTTAAATATAATAACCTTATGGGATATTATTTTAATTAGTGTAATAATTCGCTAGGGTTATAATAAGTTGTATGAGTATATATATGTTGTACGATCATGTGTATAGTGTACGGTTTTGGGAGATCATAATAATATTGTCTGAGACATTGTAGTTCTCAATGGAGTAGTCCTGTTCATATCGAACATGAAAACCATATAAATCGTATGTATTGTGTCCTTTTACATGATTTCGTTGGTTTGATTTACAAGATCACCCTTTGTAAAATCCTATTCCAATTTCCAAAAAGGCACTAAAGAAGATGCTATATAAATATTTTCTAGTCACATAAAATTTTCATAATCTAATAGGCCTAATCAATCGAGCTTAAATCCTAGTAGTAGTATTCCCTCAATGCCCGCCACGAGTAACTGTCCCTTTAAACGCAGGGTTAGTCCTGAGATTTTGGAGACCCTGTTCTGTAAACAAGATGTGGCCCAAATTGTTTCTTAAAAAATATAATAAAAATATAAACAAAGCATCAACCAATAAATAAAAATTAAATAATTGTTTAAAAATAATATCTATCTAATATGATTTGAAATAAAGAGTGACAAATAAATAGAATAATGTAATTAAGAAATTGGTTATTTGATAGATTAAATAAAAAAAATCAAACCAAAGAATCCAAATAGTATCTGAATTGACAATGAATCAATCAATTCGACTCACCTGAATAAGTTAAGAGAATTTAATTGAGTAGAAGATGAAAATAATTTTAGATGAATCATACAGTATAAAAAATAATAGAGTAAACTAAATTAGATATGAGAAATTCATAATTTTTTGGTCTAAAGTTAAGTATGCTATAAACTATTTATAATTTATTTAGTTATTTTTTCCTTTTCTACTATTGGTGGCTTGTAATTATTCTTGTTAACGTTTAAAAAATTAATACACATTATTTAATTAATTTAGCATTACTGTCTTGCTAGTACAAGCAGATTAATTGAAGAAATTGAATATTTTTTATTCTTCGTAAAGTGAAGATGAAGAAAGTTAAAGCAAAACAACGTAATAATGCTAATAGTGAGGCATCAACAATCTTACCTCTTTTATTCTACTTATGAACACAAGACAAAGAATGAATTATGTTATATGGTTTGAATAAAGGTTTATTAAGAAACCATGTATTCCACTCATGTGATTCGTTCGTTCCTTTAGCCTTCATATTAAAATTTTTAATATTATTGTTTAGGCCCATGATCAAACTCAATTCATAAATCTTTTATCATTTTAAATTCATAATCGAAATCTAATAATTCGTAATAATAATTAGTCATATACATAATGGAGTTCTGAAGGCCCCTATAATTTGGAGGCCCTGTGCCGGAGGTCCTGCCGACACATCCTTAGGGCCGAGCCTGTTTAAACAAAATAATTAACCAAACCGATTAAACTTTACTTTGGTTAATTTGGTTATTTTATTAGTTTGGACGGTTTGGTTATGATATTGTATTTCATGGTTAATAGAATTTAGTCTTATTTGGTTTGGTAATTACCATGGTAACCATTTGAACTCCCCTAGCTCCTACGACTAGGAGTAGACACCCCTAAAATTTGAGAGAATGTAGTATTTGTTGTAAATTTGAACACCCCTAGCACTTTATTTGTTGTTGTAATTTTTTCATAAATATCATTATAAACGTGTAGCTAGTATCCTCAATTTTTTCAAATGCCCAAAATTAAACCCACGAACTACCACTTATTTCCACTGTTATTTAACACTCTATTTTATAACGAAGAGTTTGATCATCTTTCTGGTTCTTCTATAGGATTTTGAGAATTATTATCTTTGTGTTAAAAATGAAGAGTTATTTTGTTGATTAAAAACAGATGATGAGTTAGCTGAGTTGATAGTGGAGACAAAATTGAATCTATCATATCCATGAGTCTATTTGTTACTCAAAGTTGTATTGATTTTACCGGTTGCAACTCCAAGTGTTGAGAGAGCTTTTTCAACTTTGGGTTACTTTAAGAACAAGTTTCGGAATCGATTATATGATCAGTTCGTGAATGATTCTCTAGTAGGATATACAGAAAGAGATTTGTTAAGCACGTTAGACATTGAGTATTTTATATTTTTTATTGAAATATGATAACACGTCGTGGACTTTTGTTGTAACTTGTAATAGTAAGATATTTTATTATTTAATAATTTTTATTATCATTTAATTTTTGAGAAGGACGCCCCTATATAAAATTTCCATTGATTCTTTACATGAGAGATAAATTACATTTTTTGTTAAATGTTTATTATTTTGCAAAATGATGATTAAGTTCTCTAAATCATTGTCATATAATAAGTTATCATATAATAAGTTAACAATCAATTAAGCTCCATGGAGCATGATGCGCACTATAGGGATGACAACAAAACTCGAACGCACGAGTATCCTACCTGACGTAATTCGGTCAACGTAGGTAAAACCCAGGTTGATGAGTTTTGGTGCGGGTTAGGGTTTAAACTAGTTCACTATTCATCGGGTTGGGTTTGGGTTTGGGTTTAGGTATATTTAATATTCTAAGCAACTAATCTTCTTTACTTTTGTGGAGACATGTCTAATATTTTCTTTATAATTGTGTAGAATGAAGTTGATATTATCGAGTGGAGAGTAAAGACGCTTAATTGACAAATAGGAAGAAGCTTTCAATTAATCATATTGTTTATACATAATTTGTGATTTGCTTCAATTTTCTTGAGTTTTCTAGATTGGCGTTGAACAATGTGTATGATTAATTTGTGATTTGCTTGAATTTTTTAGAATGGTGTTTTAGATATGAATAATTTGTAATGAGAGATTGATATTTGACTTTTATTTTGATAGGAACTTGATATTGTAAATTTTTTACAACAAAAACCCATGGGTACCCACGAACCCGCGAATACCCAACGAGTTGGATTGGATTTGAATTTTCCAAACTCAATGAGTTTTACCTCGAGTTTTTTCACGAATAAACCCATAGATTTGAATTTTGGTTGGACAAAATCCGACCCATTGCCATCACCAAGCTATTCATTTGTTGAACAAAAGAACAACAATGATTTCTTCTTCCTCATCTACACGAGAGAGAAAAGGGAGGAATGGAGAAAAGGGAAGATACACATATTTATTAGGGCACAAGCAACACCATTAACCTTTTATGTTTGATATTAATTTAGAATTAGTAAAATGAAAGAAAAGAAACCAATAGAGGAATCTCACCTAGGATGACAATGGGTCGGGTTTTGTCAAATCTAAACCCAAATTAATGGGTTTATCCGTAAAAAAAATTCGGGGCACTGGGTTTGAAAAACTCAAACCTAATTCGCTGGGTATCCGTGGGTTCTTGGGTACCCATGGAATTTTTATAGTAAGAAATTTACAATAACAAGTTCCTATTAAAATAAAATTCAAACATAAATTTCCCCATACAAATTATCCATACACAAAACATCATTCTAGAAAATTCAAACATATCACAATTACACTAAATAAGTAGTCACGTTACGTGCACATTATTTTTGGGACATGCTACACTGAACGTCTGAACTTACTCTAAGCGGTAAGTATGCATGGGGAAGTGATTTCTTGGCAATAGTATAACCAGATATGAGGTAACTTGGAACATTTTGGTACCATAGTATCAATGCTCGAGTCTTCTATGCTTTTTTACTATACGTAAAGCTAGAATTTCAACCTCCAGTACTTTTCAAATATATGTATTTAACCGATACACATTAAGAATATAATAATTCAATGGAAGAATCAATTTAAAGAATCTGAACCTCCGAACATGGCGTAAATTTTTGTTGTTTTAAGTATGAATTCTATCTACTTCCAACAAGTTCGGGTTTGGAGAAAAGGATATCGGTAAGATTTTATAGAAATTTATGTTTTTGTTTGTTTCTTTTTGTATTGTAGATTTTAACTTTAGAGATTTCAAATCTAAAAAATCTATGAATATAAAATTACTCATAATCAGAAATATTCTATATCTTGATTTTATAATTTTTTTCTCATACTTTATCTCTCCTTTTTTTATTTACCCAATTATATATCTATATCAATAAAGTTTTAATATTTTTCAAACTGTTTTATTATTTTTATTAAGAATAAATATGTCATTTAATATAAAATAATAATTTTTATTTTTATATTTAGTTAACATTAAAAAATCACAATGACCAAATAATGAACTTCTCCAAATTTCTCTAGAAAATTTCTTCAAATCTCTGTAAGAAAAAATTCTTCAAATCACTTCCAGAGTGGTGAAATATGGACATGAAATACAATCTTCTTGGGCTACCAACGGGAGATGGCCCAAGTGAAACCAAGAGTTTTGGTAAAGCCCAATTGGCCCATTCATTTGGTTTCCTATATTCCTATATTCCGCCAATCGAAATTGGCCCCAACTTAGAAATTCTATAGCGCCAAAACAATCTGCTCAATCCTCCGTCGGCGGCCAATTCCCGCTTCTCAGCCTCCGCCGCTTGCTAGATCGTTGCCGTCAGCGTCACTCGGATCTGGTTTCCATCTCCGTTCAGCTTTCCATTCCGGTAAGAATGCATTCTGTACCTGCTCTGTTGTTGATTCCAATTCTCGCAGCGTTATGAATTTGGGCCATCAGAAATCTCCGCTCACTTTCCAATTAGGTTTTTCTCAGAAAGCTCGATCAAAACGATATTGAAGTTCCTTCTTGGAATCGACTTGTAGTTTGTGAGGTGTGAAATTTTAGGAATTTAGGGTTCTCTATCGAATTCCATTAGCAAAGAAGCCCTCTTTTAAGAAAGATGAAGAATCTTGGTGTTCTATGTCTTGACTATATCAGCTATTTCACCTGTTGTTCTGAATGCTTTGCAGGGGACAAGAATGAAAGTGAAGCTTCTCCGTATCCTCGGAACTTTCTTTCCATTCTCGACTTCTTTTCGTTGATTTACTGCCCACCCTCTCAAGTCCTATTTCCCAATGCTTGAATGTGTCATATTGACCTAATGCAGTTCATTTCTGCTTGTCGATGTTACGGAAGATTTCAATTGATATCTCTAGAGACTAAACCTTGCAGGAGTTCTTAGTAAATAGTTTCCTTGACTGATTCCCCTCTTGAACTTCTTCCGCCCGGGATCTACAACAGAGTATGTCTTTGTTTTCCCCTTGACCTTTCATTTTGGTGCTTAGGGAATCATGTTTATTTATCTGATACATCCCGGGCACTCAACCTTGTGTGTCTTTGGATTCACTGTGGATACGGAATTGAACTCTCTTGACTATTGGCTACTTATGTTTATTATGGTGAGCTATAACCTTGTTTTCTCTTTGGTATCCCAGATGGCATGCTGTTGCTTCGTGGACCTGGGATGCAAAAGATGAAACCTGCGGGATTTGCAGGATGGCCTTTGATGGTTGTTGTCCAGACTGCAAGCTCCCTGGCGATGATTGCCCACTGAGTAAGTTTTCATTCGAAGAACATAGGTCTCAATTTACTTTTAGATAACATTGGGTTTCTAAAAGCTGGGTTATCGTCTTTATCCAACCCCATGTTTCACGCATTGCCTTTTCAGTTTGGGGTCAATGCAACCATGCCTTCCATCTCCATTGCATTCTGAAATGGGTCAACTCGCAGACTTCTCAAGCGCACTGCCCTATGTGCCGTGGGGAATGGCATTTCAAAGACTGAAAACACCCATCCAGCAGCTGCTATTAGCTTTCTTCTCTTTTGTTGTTGTGGTCAAAACAACGATGGGTATGTCATCCATAAGATATCAGCTCTTTCAGCACTTTCAGAGAGAGCTCTGAGCTACAGCCTACAGCTGATCTTCATTATTGGGGAGGTACTTTTTCAAATATGACCACTTACGATGTGGACTTCAAATTCTTGTGCTTGATCAACACTGACATCTATCTAGTCTTTCACCAAATCAACACTGACATCTATCTAGTCTTTCACCAAAACACACATCAACTTAGTGAATCAATCATGGACATATGAAAATCGTAGGCGGCATCCTTCGCTCACTAATCATTTCTATTCGTGCTTCCTTCCTGCCTTTGCATAAAATCTCCTGTCCATGCTTTGGCAGCAGGCAGATAGGACTGAGGTCCCAGGGGTATGGATTTAGAAGGGTAAGTAGGAGGCAAGATCAAGTGATTGTGGGTGGAAAAAAGCTCTAGTGTTTAAGAGTATATGTAGGTCATACATAGCACAATGTAGTTTAGTGAAGAAATAATCTTCCTCTCTTGCTCCGCCACTTGTACCATGTAGTTTAGTTGACATAGCCGTTTATGTGATTTTTACACATTACACTATTTGGGCAATGTAGGCATCAGATTTATGTTTTCATGAATTTGATGATTGCCATTTGCCACGACTCTTTCACTTGATGCCCACTTTGGTATTTTTATTAACTACTTGTTGCTAGAGCCTAGGGGTGTGAAACGGTTCAGTCCGCTCCGAATCAAACTCATGAGAATCACAGTTTATTAGCGAAAGGCATCTTAAGATCAAGGATCAGATCATCATTGCATTCGGTCTAATTGGTTCGGTATGATCCAAATATTAGTTCGGTCCATAATTTTTTCAGTAATTGTATAATTCATGGGACCAAATAGCGGATCATATTATACTCGGTCCGATCCAAACTTCAATACGAACCACTTTTCTGAGATGATTTAAATATGGATTGAAGTTACCATAATACTTGTCCTCGTGGAAGTGATAAGCATTGACTTTAAAAGATGCCCACTTCTCTCTCACTTGCACAAGAGAAAGAAATCCAATACTGTCAAACCACGAATTGTGAAACCCTATCAAATATCAAATCAGTGACTCTAGTACTAGGGTGGGCAAAAATATATGTAATTGTGGATGTTCGAATCCGACTTAATTGGATAGGGTAAAATTCCAATTCGAGATACTTTCAATGGGTACGGGTAAAACCCGAACCTGAATATTGCGGGTAATGGATGGGCATAATTTTCTCACTATCCAACCCGAAACCGCCCGATTATACACATGCATATAGGGGTGGAAATCGGTACGGTATCGGTATCCCAATACCAAATATCGAAATCCCGAATACCGAATTACACCCTAAAGTCAATCCCAATCCAAATCACTAAATAATTTCGGTATCTCAATCCCAATCCCTAAATATTACGGTATCCCAATCGGTACTTCGGTATCCCAATCGATATTATCAAATACAAAATTAATTACCTTTGTAATTACTAATTAAATATATAAATTAAATTTTATTGTTTAATTTAGGGGGAAAAGACTAAGCAAAGATTCTTGAATTAGGATATTATTAAGGAGAATGGAGGAGTGTAGACATCTCAAGTTCTTGTTATTGGTAATCGTTAATTTGACGAATTCTACGTTGAGAGACGACTATTATTAGTGATGGAATGATCTATGTATAATTAAATGACACTCTTGGTGGTTGAGGGTCGTGTAGTAGTGAATGAGAGAGCCTAGTTGAGAGGATAAAATACACACTAGCTTATATTTCGGTATTAATTGGTATTTCGGTATATGCCAATCCCAATTCCGTAATCCCTAATACCGAATAACAATTGAAATTCAATCCCAATCCCAATTCGAAGAAATAATATGTGTATTCTGTAATACCAAATATAGACAAATTCGGTACGGTATTCGCTATATCCCAAATACCGGTACCAAACTTCCAGCCCTACATGCATATGTGTTTTGTCTATAAATAATCATTATTTTTTCTCTAACATATTTAATTTTTAGCATATAAATAAAATATTTTTATGTATTTATTCTCTTTTGTAATGTGAGTAAACGTGTGAATATTAACATATTGGTTGGAGTTATAAAGATAAATTATTATCCATGGATAATCGTGGATACCTGAAACCTGAATGGGTACAGACGTGGTTTTGATTTCATACCCGTTTCTTATGTGGATATGGGTTTTAGTAAAATCTCGACCACAATCAAGGTGAAAACTTGATTGGTACAGAGAAAGAGTTTAAGCCTAAAGATCAAAACTAAGATAAAAATCAATATTTTCCAAAACTAGCCCTAAAACTCAAGTTTCAGCCTTTATATAGGTATGAAAAATTAAACAATCAAAATAACTTAAGAAAACACAAATTACTGTCACCTAGGTCCGATCCCCGGTTGGACCCTACAGATCCCCAGTTGGGGGTTTTAACCCTTCGACCGGGGAGCCTTCTGCTCTTTTTCCCTGTCCTCTTTCTCTATTCCACGATTGGGGAAATTTCAGCCAAAAAGCCCCGCTCGGCTGCTTGTCCCGCCAACTCCCTCGCCTCCCCGTCTTCGATTTGGCCCCGCAATCGATATTACTTGGCTCGCATCAGAGACATGTCCCGCCAACTCCCTCCCCTCCCGTCTTCGATTTGGGCCCGCAACCGAGATTACTTGGCTCACATCAGAGACGCTACAAAAGTTATTTATATTTTTCTTACGATGTTAAAAAAATTCGGACTCACCTTACATAAATCATTACACTATTACTTACCTACCACTTATAATCCTTAAGGCTTAAACAAAAAAATCTATCCTTACTTAAGGCCACTGCCGATCACCATCCCTATTTTTTTGGAAAAAATCCCACTGTACACACGTTCTTAAAAAAAAAAAAATTCCCAAAATACATAAGTTATAAAAAAATTTCCCAAAGTACACATGTTTGGCATTCACCGTGTTTGACAAACGCAGTGAAGGTAATCACCGCGTTTGTCAAAGACGGTGAATATTTCACCGTTTAAAACAAAAACGGTGACGTATTCACCGCCTTTATCTAAAACGGTGATGTATTCACCGCGTTTGGAGAGGACGGTGAATACATCACCGTTTTAGTTGACAACGGTGAATACATTCACCGTTTTTGGTTAACGCGGTGATGTATTCCCACGTTTCCCACCCCTGTTAGGTCAAAATTAGGTCACACCTACCTATTATTCACCGTTTGACACAAACGCGGTGATGGTGTTCACCGTTTTTGTCTTTGACAAAAACGGTGAATAATAGGCAGATTTTCCTATAAATACCAACCCTCCAGCAGAAGTAAAAACATAACCACTCCCCCCTTCTTCAAATTTCAGCAACAAAAATCGAGCATAATACACAGAACATACATTTTTCGGTATGTTGAGACTTTTCGTATTATAGTCTAATTATGTTTTTAGTAGTTATAGTATGATGTTGTTGTTAGTTAGTTGAATTTATGTTCGTTAGTTATGAGATGGATACTATTAGTTGTACAATATGATTTTGGTTAATTTTACTGTCTTTAAGCTAATAGATACTTAATCTCGATTTGTAGATATGGGTAAATTCAATAAGTTTCATCTTACTATTCGGTGGAATGGAAGGGTGACAAACTCTGACATAGGCATTGATTATGAGGACGGCGAATCCATTATGCTGAAAATTGATTCCCGATTCAATTTTCAAGAACTCTGTGATCTTTGTGCAGAAAGGGTTTGTACGAGCGGACAGACGAGACTTGGCAAAATTACTTACCGGTATCCAGACATGAGTGCTGGCGGGGTCGTGTTCCAAGAAGTTGTCATAAACGATGATGACACGGTTACGATGATGTTACAGTTCCTAAGCGATAACCAAGTCCGGCTTGCAGAGGTGTATGTTGAGACCGAGGCGGTCGGTGAATCTCATTCTCACTAGTATTCTTATGATGATGGTTTTGCAGGAGGGTACGAATGGGGTGGTAGTTCGAGCAACTACCAAGGCGGTGGTTATATAGGAGGTTACGGGGAGGGTGGTGGTTCAATCAACTACGGTGGATCGAGTAGTGCAGGATGGGACAAATACTCGCAACCTTCTAAACCAGCCCCATTTGTTGAGGCCGATGGTGTTCAATGGCCTGCTTGGGGGCCAGAGTGGTATGGAATCGAGAATACCATTCGATCAGGGCGTACTTCACATGAGCGAGAGGACGATGTTGGTGATCGTGGTCATGTTGATCCTTCTAGCCCGAGCTATCCATTCGAGTCGAGCGACGAGGATACTGAGGAAGATTTGAGATCAGTGAGCGAGGAGGAGGAAGATACTGATGATAACGAGGATGAGGCGGCATTTCGTGAGGCACCCACGCCATATTACACACAGGTTCCAACTCAATTTTTACATAGTCAGAATGATCCCCCCGAATTTGTCCCTATGCCAGTGTACAATCCGACGGCCAATTTGGAGGTGGGTATGGCGTTCCCATCGAAAGACGCTGTGCATGATGCTTTTACAGAAGAGGCGTTGAGGCGCAATTTCGAGTGGAAGGTAAAATATTCTGACAGTAAACAACTACATGTCATATGCAAGCATGATGCAGAGGGTTGTACGTGGCAACTGCGGGCTGCAAATATGAAGAGAAAGGGTGCTTGGGTGATTCGCAAAGCTGAGACGATCCACACATGCTCCTCTTCTATACTTTCCCAAGATCACAGGCAACTAAAAGCAAAGAAGGTTGGGAGAACTATTAAGCACCTTATAGAAGCACAACCAGATATCAAGGTGAAAGCTATCATGGCAGAGGTGAAGGATCGACATTCTTACACGATAAGGTACAAAAAAGCATGGCATGGTAAGCAGAAAGCCATGGCTGAGGTGTATGGTGATTGGGAGGATTCGTATGCTTTACTCCCTAGACTTATGGGAGCAATGGAGGAGTCCAATCCTGGGACTGTTTTCGTCCCAGTATACAACAATGTATACACTGAGGATCAAGTTCGAGTACAAGATAAGCTGATGTTCCATCGTCTTTTTTGGGCTTTTAAACCATGTATTGACGGTTTTGGGTTCTGCATACCGGTTATTCAGGTATTTTACCAACTAGACTCCGGTTTTAAATGTTGTATTATTTGTTGTTTAGTATATTTCATACTAATTATATCCTAAATTTTTATTCAGGTTGACGGAACTTTCCTTACTGGGAAGTACAAAGGCTGTCTTCTAATTGCCACTGGCGTTGATGGAAACAGGCGGATTTTCCCGCTTGCATTTGCATTAGTGGAAGGGGAGAACAGCTTAAGTTGGGCTTGGTTCTTTGACCAACTGCACGAACACGTGACACAGCGGGAAGATATTACGATTATATCCGATCGACATGCGGGGATAAGGAATGCTGTTGGTGGTTTTCCCGACGAGTGGGGGTGGAGATGGAGATGGTGTATTCGACACTGGCTCGCCAATTTCCAACACAAATTTGGGAAGAAGAAAGACATCAAAAATCTACTTTGGAATGCAGGTACTAATGTTTTTCTTATGCGATTTAAGTTTGTGTTTATTAAGCTGATAAGCTGATGTTATTCATCATGTATTGACCAGTTAGTCTTTTGTTCACCTTTTAGCGGTTGCACATCAACCAAAAAAGTACGAGGAGAAGATGAAAATGATCCGTCAGACCCACCGAGCTGGAGCTGTAGGGGCTGAAGGTCAAGAGTTGCCCATGTGGACGTTCCATATGGACAACGGGGCCAGATGGGGCATTGCAACTACCAACCATGGAGAAAGTATAAATAATGTGTACAAGGGTCTTCGAGCGATGCCTATTTCTGTCATCGTGGAAATGTCTTATTGGAAGGTCAACGAGTGGCGAGTTGCTCGGCTACAGCAACCTATAGGGAGGGAGTTGCAAGGTCATTCAATAGCACATGACGTATTCGCTCAAATGCAGAAGAACGATGAAAAATCAAGTAAGCATAAGGTTGTTCTTTTTAACCGCAGTGAAGGAATATTCGCTGTCGAAACAGGTATATGGGGTGGAGGGAGACGTGGTCACAATCGTCAAACGGTTAAATTGCACTACGAATTAGGGGAGTGTTCTTGTCAAAAGTATCAGAACGAAAGGATACCCTGTTCACATGCAATGGCGGTTGCTAAGACAATAACCATGAACAGAAACAGCCTGGTGAGTCCTTACTACACTGAACAAGCGATACAGAACTCATATAATGCAGCTCTGAGCCCCATGCCAGATGAAGCGTATTGGCCTATATACGCTGGAAAGTTGATTATCCCACCGTTGCACCTAAAACGCACCAAAGGCCGTCCTAGAGTTGAAAGGATACACAATGAGATGGATCAAGTTGAACGGACGAGAAGGGGACCGAAGCGATGCTCTAAGTGCAGACAACCTGGTCACGACAAGAGGCATTGCCCAGGACAACCATCAACTTAATTTGCATTTACTTGTATTATGCTACTAAATTGAGCGCTTGTTTAATTTTTCATTACCGTTTGCATTTGAAGTCCAAGTATTTTGTTGTTTCTAAAATGTTGTCCTTGTCGATACGATCGCGCTGCCGCAAACGGCTCGTTATTTCGACCTCAAACGAATAAGATACGCGCGTTTTAGTTTTTAGTACGCAAAAGTTACTTTAACGTGTCGATTGCGCTTTGACGTCACTGATCTCACTCGTTTGGAATCGGAATCGGGATCTGTAAAATTCTATGCGATCGTGGTTGATTTTCCCAACTTTTTTGTGTTGAGGGAAGATACTAATTCTTGATAAAATGATCCAGAAAATTCATTCGATAACTTAAGTGCGTAGGATAGTTTTTAGACAATGCAAACTCAAAATTAAACACCTAAAAAGCACAAAAACAACGAGCACTTCTACTATGCTATATAGTATTGGTGCTTTAATGTACAACTCAAAGTTGTACCATAACATTAAATGTATAAGTTTAGGTTGTACCATAAAGGAATTTGTATAATTATGTTATGGTACAATTTAACAACTTGAAGTTGTACCATCACATAAGGTACGAGTTTGAGTTGTACCATAAAAGAATTTGTACAAAAAGTATAGGTACAATCTGAAGTTGTGCCATAATGTTAAAGATACAATTTCAAGTTGTACCATAAAGAAAAAACTTATAGCACCAATGCTATATAGCATTGTTAAATTCCTCCAAAAACAACATGGATAGATCACTATAATGATAAAACGACAAATTCACTCATTTGCTTCATTTTGGCCCCCATCTCCACCTCTTCCTCCTCGTCCTCCACGTCGTCCTCGACCCCTTCTTCCCCCCTCCGCCGCTGCTTCTTGGCGGGCTCGCTCAACGGCTGGTCGCGGATTTCTCTTGACCCGAGCCCCAACTGGGGTTACATATGGTGGTGCTGGTGGTTGAGATGGAGCGGTAGTTTGGCGAATGATCGGAGGTTGCGGAGTTTGTTGTTGCGGAGTCTGATACACCGAACTCTGTTGCTGATGTTGGAATTGAGAGAACCCATGAGAGAAAGTGTCCCATTCCTGAGATGCTCCACGACTCGATGACCCTCCACCGGCATCCGCTGCAGGTGCCCACTGGTACTCGAACGGTTCGGGGATCTCGGTTGCTTGAGTTGTACGCACCTCTTCGAACGTAGGCAGAGGCCTGCGTTTGCTCCTTCGTGGGGGCTCAACCGGGGGCACAATGGGTGCATCATCACGGAATGAGGGTCGTGCCGGGGCAGGAACGGGAGGATATGCCACGACATCCCTCCTTTGCTCTCTGGTGCAACTCAGGAGGTTGTTCATAAGTCGGCCCAACCAAGTAGTCTTCCGCTCATCCATGGTTGGAGCACTTTCGAGCGTGTACTTGGCGTGTTCCAAACCATCAACCTAAGGAAAGCACAAAATGTATAAAATTAACTAAACCTTAAAATAAATGTATTTTAGAATGAGGGAGATTAGGATGACTTACCAACGAACCCATCACAGCACCTTGCTTTGACACCCATCTCATGGTGAACTTCCGATACCACTGCATGTACCCATCGTGGTAGCCCATCGGTCTCGTCTCCGGCATCCCTTGCACCACCCATTGGTGTCGATTCTCCCAGATGTTGATGTAGAATCCATGCTTTCGCTGCCAGTTCTTTGACGAATGTCGGAGGTCGAGAGCATGTAGCTCCCTGAAACCTGCTGGCGGGTCTTGTGGAATTGGCTGCTCCATTCGATATTGCCTCAGGGATCGATCGGGTAGGTGCCATTCCACCATGTACCAGCAGATTAATGGCACCTTGCACAACCATGTGTCGTGATCCAGAGGGTGCCTAAGATGATGCAGCTCAACCACTTCACGTGGATATGGATCCCATATAACCTATATCCATTCAAAAAATCGGAATTAACGACCATTTACTTTGACAAAATTTAACTTGTTCAAATATGGACAAAACATGAGTACCTGATTCCACCATGGTTTATCTAACTCGGAACGATAAAACAGTAACGAATGCTCAGGTTGATGGTCATTCGTATTTGCTCCTATCCACCTTGTAAGTAAAAGTACGGAATCAATTTAATTGAAATATAGCTAAGCATATAATAAATTAAATTGGTCTAAGTACGGAATAAATTCAATTTAAATCTAGCTAAGCATGTAATCAAAATTAAATTGGGCTAAGTACGGAATAAATTCAAATTAAATCTAGCTAATGTAATAAAATTTAAATTGGGCTAAGTACGGGATAAATTCAATTTATTTCTAGCTCAAGCATGTAATAAAATTTAAATTGAGCTAAGTACGAAATAAACTTACTTGACACCATATGGGAGATTTTGCAGAAAGTTGAGCTCATCATCGTTTCTCCGGTATGGACGTGGGTCGAGAGGTGCGAACATTGGAAGATGCTCCCATACCCACAGTTGTAGGATGAACATCGCAGCACCAGCTTGCTTTGCCCCAACCTTCGAGCAAGTATACAGCTCCCGGTATACGCCCGCTAGCACGGCCGATCCCCAACTCTTTTGCCCGATTGCATCCCAATCACCTGTGAGCAACTCCAACCATATGCCTTGAATCCACCGGTTGGACTTGTCGGGGAACAAAAATCCACCCACCAAACCGATGAGGTAGATGCGGGCGTAGCGCTCGACTTGTTCTTCCGGTGTCTCGTCATTGATTACAACCTCTTGCTGGATGTGAGACACCAGCCACGGGACCGACACTTGGCCCGCATTCAACGGTGGATGCCCCCGTCCTTGGATTGGAGTGGTGGTCGGCATGTCAAAGCCCAAACGATCACGTATGAGCGGCCCCCAACCTACTTCGGGTTTGGTCTAGGGACCAATGACGGCATCCCCAGAAATAGGCATCCCGGTGAGGATCGCCACGTCTTTGAGGGTGATCGTCATTTCCCCCTCCGGAAGGTGGAACGTATGGGTTTCGGGACGCCATCGTTCCGCCATTGCCGTAAGCAGATCGTTGTCGATTTCGATCCGCAAGAAATGGCGCAACATTCCCAAACCTGTCCTCGCTATATAGGGCTCCAACCTTGGATGCCAAGCGGGCAAGTTATTGGTCCCTTTATGAACCACGGGAACAAGCGATTCCTAAAAAAAATAGGGAAAACAACGATTTATTAGATTAAATAAAGCAAAATAAAATTTTAGAAAATAATAAAATAAAGCAAGAATACTCAAAAAATTACCGGATTGTTATCCCAAATAGCACGGGAGCGATGAGCTTCTTGATCGGTTAAGAGACTCGCATCCCTTGGGCCATAATGGATATACAATCGAGGATCGTATATCTCGGCACCCATCTATAAAAAAGTAATGAAATCAGAGATTGTTTTGATAAAAAAAACAAAAAATCAGATTGTTTCGATTAAAAAAAATTCATAAACAAAAAACATACACGAAGAGCCTCTTCGTCCATTTTTTGGCGTAGGCCGGACAGAGGTTCGACGAGTTTAGGTGTAAGGGACGGGAACTTAGCGGGACGGGGGCTTTAGGGTCAAACTCTAGTAATTCTTTCTGATGTGGAAGATCGGACTTAGCCGCAACCACAGAGCATACTTAGAACGAGACTAGAGCGGATAAATTGAGGGAGAAAGAAGTGAAATGTTTGTGGGGTGAGTTGAAAGTGAAAGGGGAAGGGGGTATTTATAGTTGGGGGAAGGGGGGAGGCGCCTGCACAGCATTCAATTGGAGCGCCTTCACCGCGTTAGTCAAACGCGGTGAAGTCATCGCTGTAAACAAACACGGTCAATTGATAGGGGACGTGGCGTGTTGTGAGGCGTCGGATCGTGGGAAGAAAACCACGATCCGCGCCTCACCGCATCCAACGGCCACGGTGAAAGCACAATGGCCCGGATCGCTGACGTAAACAAACACGGGGTGTTCACCGTGTTTGTCTAACGCGGTGAATACCCCGCGTTTGTCCACGTCAGCTCCTTCACCGCGTTTAATAAAAACGATGAAGTCCTCACCGTTTTAAACTAAAACGGTGATAGCTTCACCGTTTCAGTTTAAAACGGTGAGGACTTCACCGTTTTAGACTAAGACGGTGAAGGCATCACCGTTTTATTTTAAAACGGTGAAATGTTCACCGTTTTTATTAAACGCGGTGATATTCTTCACCGCCTTTGTCAAAAACGGTGATGCCCAAACATGTGTACTTTTGGAAATATTTTTATAACTTATGTATTTTGGGAATTTTTTTTTAAGAACGTGTGTACTTTGGGATTTTTTCCTATTTTTTTTGTCTGGTACAAACAACGAGTAGAGTCAAATAGGGTTACTAATTGTTTCGGTGAGTATTTAACAGCTAATCAAAAAATAAATACCAATAACCATATCCATTCCTTAATAACCGTTAGTTATTGATTGGGTCACTAATTAGCTTATTGCTAACCGAAATGGATTTTGAATAGTGGAAGTTAGTATTTCATGATTCCATACTTAATAGTTGTGGTATCTTGGTTAATCATTTGTAGAATTGTTTATGTCATATAAATCAGATCGTATAAACCGGTTTGGTTTTAATCGAAAGCTCCATATTGTTTTTTATTCTAGACAAGAGTGTACAAACCGTCTTATATTGGTTCGGTTAAAACGAGAACAAGATTTTTAACATGAAAAGTCTCCATTTTCGTTTCAGTGCATGCTAATATCGTTCCTACCATTTTATTTTTCTCTCCACCGGCTACGACCAACCACGACGTCTCGCTCGCTGCTCTCCTTACCTAACTCTAGAGGAGATAAAAGTTCATTTTTTTTAATGTATTATGAGCTACAGTGTCCTTTTGGGAAGATAATTGTGTCTTTTCGGTTTTCAGATTAAAGTCGAACCATAAAATTTTCAACCCAATCCGATCATGATTGAAACTTTTTTCAATTCAATCCAATTTTTGGTTGCAGATTTGACACAATTCTCATTTGAAAACCATACAAATCGGTCCTCTTCAACGGAACATGACCATTTCCACCCACACTACAGGTCCGTCTTGATCAATGCATTCAAAGGAAAGGAAGCCACCATTCTGGCGCTCTCTACCTAACTTGCTATGGATAGGCTGAATAATCCTATGGTACATAATCTTGTATAACTAAATATGGACCCTTCATTTTAAGTGGGCCCCCAAATCTAAGGGTTACAATTAAAGTCTTTTTATTTTTTGTAGTTTTTTAATCGGCTCTTATTTTTTTCGTTATAATATTGAATTATTATTTTTTGCATAGATGAAACGAGTTCGTTGTGCTATACAAAACGATATTCATTTTCAATGTATTTAAAGAAATGTTTTTTTATGTAACTCGTACGAATCATTACCACCTCAATACCATATGATATATTTTTCTTCTTCAAGTTGATTTTAATTTTTTTTTGCACAGAATGAACGAATTCATCATGATATTGTATCTACAAATTTAGGGGAAAAATACACAACAAAAAAATGTCACCCCATACCACACTGGTATAGGGGTGGTATCTTGTGGTACACAGTGTTGAAAGTTGTAAATGACAGTTAGTATATTCCTACTATCATGTATTCAACCAGTCTATGATGATACACTTGCATACCACGTGGTATGTTTTTATGTAGTATCAAACAATGCCACCACGATATAGACTGGTACTAAATGCCTCAAAATTTATATTTCTAAAATATATCAAAGTGGATAACATTTTGAAGAACACAATTCATCTAATTTATATGTGTAAAATAATTCGATTTAAAACGAAAGAGATATAGCCCATTATTTAGAGGAGATAAATCTAAAGATTTCCAAAAATAATGACGTGGCTGTTATAAAAGCGCTGCTACGGATCGAGAAATTGCTGGGATCGACAAAGCAAGAATATGAAAGCGAGAATCGAAAACACGACACAAGATTTATGTGGTTCACTAACACAATGTGTGTTAGCTACATCCACGGGCGAGAGAGAGCCCCGATTACCAGTCGTAGCGGCTGATAATCCGATTCAAGTCATATCAACAGTGGCGCTGATGTAGCAGATTATATATGGTTGTGCATGTACATGGGGCGCTGGGCCATGCTTGGACCGACACGGAACAAGCACGCTTCAAGCCCATTTATTTCGTGTCGGGCTTGGCATGTCCCATCAGTTTTCCTGTCGTACCGTGCAAGCTCATTTGTTACTTTTCCTAGGACCGGCTCGCGCCCGGGCACGATTTGAATTTTGTCGTGCCTACTCGTGTTCGTGTCATGCTCATATGTGTGTTTAACGAAAATGAAGAAAATAAAAGAGAGAATGAAAAAGAAGGAGAAAATTGGATGGAGTGATGAGCCCCAGGATGGAACTCGAATCAGAATGCGCAGCTTGAAACAAAAAGGGGTCGTGGTGGTAATGGATTCGTAGTAAAGAGAAGTTTGTAATTCGATGGAAAACTAGGTAACCAAGTAAGCAACCTTAACACAAAGGGAAGGAGGCTAACTAGGGCCAAACTATCGATCAACCAAGGGGAATACTTGGTTCGATTAATCTGCAATCCTTGGTCAAACAACCAAGAACAAAACCGAGCTTCTCAAGCTTGGGGTAACTCCACGAGGGGATTTTCGATTAAAACTTCAATGTCCATTTACAATGATTCGAGCAAGGCTTTTATAGCCAAAAGAACAATTAATTATCCTACTTAAACAAGGAAGCATCTTAGAACATAATTGGTAAATGAAATCTACTCTAATAAGGATTCTTCTAACGCAAGTAATCCGACTTGCACAATGAATTCTGCCTTCCTGTCCACGTCTCACAACCATCTTCTAGTCCAACTTCGATCTTGTAGGAAATGGCCTTCTAGGTCGAGTCGAACTCAGCCAACTCCTTCTCGTGGCTTAGAAAGTTGCTCTCTTTCACCTCCAACTCGAATCTCCACACTCCCAAAAAAACAATGTTGTGAGAACCGAACTGGAGCATGACCCGGTAATGCGAACGGCTTGCACTTTAGTGGTCCAACCGGCATTAGACCTTTTAAAAACCGTTAGAGAACCGGTACCTAATAAACGTTATCAGTATAAATAGTGGACATTTCTTAATCAAAGCTCGTCTCTTTCCTTCGAAATTGTGAAATGAAAATAATGATTCAGTTTGAGAGCCTGACGTTTTTGGTTTATTTCAATTTTCAATTTTCTGTAATTTTTTTAATTAAATTTAACGGCTGAATGGCAACAACCGAACGAGCGATTCGATCGACTCCAGTAGTTAACCGCCTCGACCGCTCGTCAACCGCTACATAAAACCGGAGCGGCTTTTAGACTGTTCCGAGCCTATTTTGTGACCTAGTAGCGGTTTTACGAACGGCTCGACTTTAATAACACTGAAAAAACAATTGGAATTTACGACTGACAAGTGACAATCTCAATTTCAATTCGTTAGCCTGCCACGTTTCTATACGCGATGAGATACGAGGATCGGGTCCGTCATCGTAGTACACGCTTGTCGTTTCACATTTGTCAATAGTATATATGTTATCCAACAAATTAGTCGACCTCCCAGCTGTCTCCTTCTTTTGAGTTTGTTTGTTCAGTGGTTGTATTTGTTACAGGCATCTCACGTTTGATCCAACGTTTAGAGGATGGTTAGGTTTAAGTTAGATAAATTTGATTGGGTGAAAAGTAGGATATGATGTTAGCTAAATTCCACTAGCTGTTTGTTATGAGAAAGGTTAAGGAAAACGACCTGAAACATACATACAAACGAGATCAAGCAGCTCATTTCTTCTTTAACCCATTTAAATCAATGGCTACCAAATGGAAGTAGGATGAAAATATGAGCCATTGATAAATCTCCCGAGCACCTCATTACGCTTTGTTAAGTGTCATATCATATCCTAGTACTGGCCCGACCTTTTTTTTTACAAAAGATAATCATATATTGATTGAGAAAAGATCATTACATCCGGGAGTTTAACCAAACACGAAAATCAAAATAGCGACACGTAGTCGGGTACAAAAAATGATATTTCGAACCACCAAATGGGCTACCCTATTACTACTCCGACTTACAAATCGCACGAGGAAACCATTCTGACCGTTGACCAAACGGACCACCTTTTCAAGAACAGGCCCAACTCTGCTATCTGCCTGATTAATTTTATCAATAATTACCTTGGCATCCCCTCAAATCTTGTCTCCGTGAACCCTAAATCCAAAAACCACAAAATTGCTTATCGGAGGACCAAAAGTTCAACCACTAAAGGATCATCAATATCCGGGAACTTAATACCTTTCACCACAAGGATCCCCCCTCGTGATCTTGAATAAGAATACCCCCAGCCGAATGGGAACCCACTCTGGCCGCACCATCCCACGTGCAAACCACAAAATGATGAGTCCCACCCCCCAACTACCCCGAATACGCATCCCCATACTGGATGATTCGATCAGCAAGCAGACTAGTCCATTCCTGATACTGCTGCTGAAACTGTCTCATTAACGCTGAAATCCCGAATTGTTTGCCTTCAAACACAACTCAATTTCGCGACTTCCAAATTCGCCAGATGATCGCCACAAAAGCCATGAATGCGGAAGTCTTATGAATGAGGCCCATAACCTTCTTGAGAAAAAGGGGGAAAAGTATGACGAGGCAACCCTTGGCCTACATATTCAAGACCCGAATGATCCCAAAGAGCTCTAGCCACCAGACACTCCAGAAACAAATGTTCCAAAGTTTCAGAATCCGCCCAACAGACCGGCACCTAGGTAGCACTGGGACCTCCTTCTCAAGTAAGGCTTTAGTAGTCGGAAGGATACGGTTAAAAATCTTCCAGAGAAATACCTTCAATTTTGGCGGAATGTGAGCATCCCATAGGCAAATCCAACTCGGCTTATCCATCCAGCTGACCACACTACGCCACCGTCCTTCTACCTATCCATCCGAACAGCAAGATGATAGGCCGATTTAACAGTGAAGACACCATCACATGCTTCGTGCCAAATAAGCCTATCATCGATATCCTGTCGTGGTAGCGGGATTTTCCTAATAGCACGCGACGTAGTTGGGTTGAACCACTGGGCAAGCTTGGTCCCACACCACGTGCCCCCCCTGAGTCAGTACCTCTTCTACCTTTGGTTCCCCATTCCCAGGAAGAACACATGGGTTGTAGACCGGGGCTTGATGGTGAAGATCCAGAATCCAACTAGAGCTAAGTAAAGGAGCAGAACGCCCATTACCAATCTGCCACCGGAGCCCCTGCACAAGCAACTGTCTACCATACAATACACTTTGCAGCCCCAAGATGGACGTGACCGGGGGGGGGGGGGGGGTCGCCTCAAGGAAGGACCCATGAGGAAAGTACTTCCCTTTGTAAACCTGAGCAAAAAGCAATTGGGGGTCAGTGAGGATACGCCAGCCAATTTTAGCCAACAAGGCCTGATTAAAATGCTCAAAGCGACGAAACCCCATTCCCCTCATGCTTACTACGGCACATATTTCGCCAAGACATCCACCGAATTCGGGACTGTCCGTCCTCCACCCCCCACCAAAATCTGGCTACATGTCTATCCAACAACAGAGATAAAGCGAGGGGAAGTTTGGAACATGACATTACATGAAGAGGCAAAGCTAAGGCCACCGACTTAATCAAGACCTCTTTAGCTGCATGAGATAAAGTTTGCCTCTTCCACCCTTGTAGACGACTTAGTAGCTTCTCCTCCAGGAACCTGAACGTAGCCATCTTGGATTGAGCTAACAACGATGGTAAACCAAGATACTTATCCTAAACCCCCACAGCCCCCACCCCCAGAAGCTGGGCAAGGAACTCCTGGTCCGGAAGAGAGATATTTCTACTAAAGCACACCACCGACTTGGCTAAATTCACTCTTTGGCCACTTAGCTCCTCATATTCATTCAAGAACTCAATCAAGTTTTCACATTCCTGCACTGACCCTCGGAGGAATAGGTAAGAATCATCCGCAAAAAATAGATGCGAAATTCTAGGAGCCCGAGGAGCAACCTTTACCCCTGCCAATTTCTTCTCGGCAATCGCCCGCCTGAGGAGAGCCTCAAACCCCTCCGTACAGAGAACAAAAAGCAGAGGAGAGAGCGGGCCCTCCCTGACGAAGACCTCTCGTTGGGGCAAAAAAACTAGACGGCGTGCTATTCATCATAACCGAGAAAGTCGTGGAGCGAAGATACTCATGCACCCAGTCACGCCAGATCGCGTTAAAACCCAATTTGTCTGAAACCGCCAGGAGAAAAGGCCACTCGACTCTATCATAGGCCTTTTTCATGTCAACCTTTAGAGTCATGTACCATTTCTTCCCGCGAGTTTTGATTTTCAAATAGTGCATTAACTCGTCCCCTATAAGAACATTTTCCACAATTTGTCATTCACGAATAAAAGCATTCTGGCCCTCATAAATAATCTACGGTAGGAACAACGCCAAACGCTCTGCCATAATCTTGGTTATAACCTTGTTCACAAACTGGCAGAGACTGATTGGTCGAAGTTGTTTCATATTCTCAACACTATCAACTTTGGGGATTAGAGTTAGCCACGTATGATTAAAACTAAAGAGGATTCTGCCTGTGGCAAAGAACGAGCGCACCGCAACAATCACCGAGTACCCCACAATATTCCAAAAGGATTTGAAAAATTTACCAGTGAACCCATCCGACCCCGGGACCTGTTTCGAGCCCATGGAAAAAACCATTCCGCGGATCTCGCCCGGAAGGACCTCAGCCGTTAAGCTAGCTTTCATCTCCGTAGACACCCGTCTGTCAATCAGAAGATTCTCAACCCGGGAGGCCATGTTCAACACATGGTTTTCAGAGGTGAAAAGATATTGATAAAAATTAGTGACAATATCCACCTTTCCTTTCTCTTTAGTGACCCATTCCCCGGCATCATTTCGAAGACCAGCAACAAAGTTACGCTTTCTGCGAGCCCTCGTGGCAGTATGGAAATAAGAAGAGTTCTTATCCCCTTTTCTAAGCCATCAAACTCTCAATTTTTGCTGCCAGTAGACCTCTTCCGCTTCCCACTGCCTAGACAGCTCAGATTCCAAAGTGCTCACCTCCTCCCAATTAATCGGATAAACCAGCTTGACCCAATCAATTTCTGCCTAAAGGGTTCTAATATTCGGCAGAGAATTGGTAGTTCCTGCTCTGCTCCTATCATACAGAAGGTGTCGAAGTTTTTTCAGGCTCTCCCAAAGCTGATACATTGGAGTCCCATGGATCTCCTCCTGCCAAACATAGGAAACCATAGCCTTTACTTCTTGATTGTCGGCCCAACGGGCATCAAATCAAAAGAGTGGGCGACTATTCCGGACATACGGTTTGTCGGATAAGAGCAAAGCTCTGTGATCAGACTCCTGATCGGTGAAATGTTTGACTAGGGTATCCGGGAATCGATCAATCCAAGATTGAGAGCAAAGAGCCCTATCCAAGCGTTCTCGAATACAGGCCGCACCCATGCGCTTATTTGTCCAAGTGAATTGATCTCCTTGATACCCAGGATCATGGAGACCCAGGTCATGCACAAATGCATGGAGATCAATCGACTGGGCAACATTCCACTGATTACCCCCGTCTTTCTCATGTGCATGAAGCGTAGCATTGAAATCCCCTATTACCACAAAAGGGATCTGGATTTCCTCACATAATTTACGAACTTGAGCCAACTGGACGGCCCTAATTGCCAAATGACAACGAATGTAAACACACACCACCACATACGAAAAGTCACTTTCATTAATTCGAACACAAATGCAAAAACTCGAATGATAAAACACTGAAGCATCAACTTAGGGGTGCCAAGCTACTACCAACCCACCCGATGCAATAATTGCATTTTAAAAAAACAATAAGCAGAATCAAACCCCAAACCCCACATTCTACGAGAAACAACCCTCCGGCCTGATCGTGTTTCAGAAAAAAACACAAGCTCCGGGTTATTGGAATGAATTAACCCTACATCAGTTTGGAATGTGAGTGATGGTCCAATTCCCCTCATATTCCAGGCCAGAACCTTCATTTATCTGGATGGGGCCATTCAAGGCTGGCTTCCTCCACCTTTTCACCATTAATGGCATCTTCCACAAACTGTTTCTTAGGGGTGGGGTGCTCATCCACCTCCCCATCTACCTCCTGTAGCCCGCTTCTTTCCTCCAATACTCGGGTCCATGATATTTGACCCATACTCATTGAGTTTCATAATCATTTGGTGCTCATCACCTCGCAATTCCTCCACAGCACTACCAACCACCTGGTCTCGGCCAGAGCCTACTCCATTACCCTCCTCCTCCCCGATACATGTCATGCCAGCTTCAAAGGCTTTGACCACCTGGTGCACACGTCTCAACTCCGAACGATAGTCACCAGACGGAGCCGAACGGGGAAGCCAGCTTTTCAGCTCAAAACGGGACTCGTCCTCATCAGAGAATAGATCCTCCGAGTCACCCATGATCTTTTCCTCAACATTGAGTACATTCTCTTGAGGAGCATCCAGGGACGAGGGTTCCTTCAAGGACCCTTTCTTATCTTTCATTTTCTTCGGCTTGCTTTGCTTAGATTTAGCGCTAGCCACATCATTTGGCTTCGAATGACGAGGCCTAACTGTGGCTTTCCCTTGTTTGGCCGATAGAGAGGGTTGGCCCATGTTTAGCTTCCCTTCCTCCACATTAGGTTCCCGTCGAGAATGACGAGGAGCATTCGCCACCGCAGCAGGGGCAAGGCAACGCCTTATTTGTTTGGAAGGCGCCGCGTGGAGTGTCTCGTCGTCGGAGTCATCATCAAATAACAGCCGTCGTTGCAGGATCGGTGCCGGGGCCAAGTCCACCGAGGTCAACAAATCCTCCAGTTCAACCTCCTGCATCTCGCCCAAGAAAGCTGGCGAAATATCATTGGGGCCAAGCATATTCCCAAGAGAATTGTCGACTAGAGCGTGCTCCCTCATCCTTCTATCGGCAAGCTTCGTCCCCTTTCTCATCACCCCATATCCATTTGGGAAAGTAACAGTCTTCTTTTGTTGTGTCGTTTCACTATGATCACGTCCCAAATTCAGCTTCGGAGATTTTGCCATGGGGAAGCCATGGGGGCTTCTTCGATGCAGCTCAGGTGGGTGTGGTGATGATTGAGAAGCGCCATGACGTCCCAAAAGCTTAGCCCGAGGGAGGTGGCGAGGCTTGGTAGTAGTAGCTCCCACGAACGGCGCATTACCTTCTTCCTTACCAGCTTCCGCATGACCCCGCTTGTCTCGTTGTTCCCGTAACTCCTTGTTTACCCAAACGGAACGGGGTGCTCCACGGAAAGGGGGAAGGTCATCGTCTTCATCATAAATCCGCGTTCCCAACTTCTTCGTTGATATATGGGGCCCATGCCGTTCTTTGCGTGATAAGGGATCAAATACGCACTCTCGTTGCATGTGCCCAACCCCGACACAATGGAAACAGATGTTCGGTAAGTGTTTATACCGCAGAGATACCCAGAAGCATCCCGTGCCTTCAGACGCTGCCATGAGTTGGGATCGCAAGGGTACAGTGAAATCAATCAAAACTTTGACCTTCACAAAGCACTTGTTTGAGGCCGGACTAGTGAAAGCACCAGTCTCCAGGACTTTCCCAATCGTGTCATTCGCCATTTTCCTCCCAAACTGTTGGGTACAACAGTCTTCTTCCATATCCCATAGCTGGACACGGAAAGGGACGATAGCAAGGTCGTCAAAGGTCCTCTTCATGACCGTTGGGGTCCAAGCCCGAATATGGAGAATTCTATCTTTGATTATCCATGGAGAGAGCTTCAGAATCCAATTCTTTGACTCCTCGCTAGCGAGGATAAACTCAAAGAGTCCGTGGAAAGCCACCAGAACTTTAATACGGCCGTTCCCCTGCCACGTCATATTCACCCCCTCCAGTAGCTCAGTGGCTGTGAACGGTTCTTCAGAAAAACTCGACCTAGCATGGAGCGAGTACTTTGGAATTTCGAGGATTGGACCTCCTCTAGGGATAATTGGACCACTTGATCCTCAGTGACATGCGCCATGGGTACCTCCTGCATAGAGATTGGCATACGAGAAAGGGGTAAGCAATGGAGATACGAGTGCATCCTAGGGGGGGACTTGATCTAAGCCTCTCGTTAACTCCACCAAGGGATAAAAAAAAGCAACCAACAATGGTTTAATGTATAATTGGAGCAAAATCTCGTATTAAACCACCCAAAGCATTGGCCAGGGCCTTACCTGAGTTGGGAAACTTTCGAGCAACAGAGAAACTATTCGCCTCCACCAAAAGCTGTTTGTGTCGAATATTAGTAGTGACGATAGCCAGGTTAGGGTTAGGCATTATATAGAGAGATTAGTCTCCTCAAGTCCCAAAAATACAGTCTCTACTCGGCCTAGGATTAGTTTGTGGGAGGGAAAAATATTTTCAGAAGCCGGATTAGGTTGTTTAACCACTTCGATTATCCGGGGTAAAATCCCATGAATCACAGACGAAATCTCCATCCCGTCATTGGCCAACCAACTCCGCTGAACCCTTGGGTCGGTCACCGGGAAAGCTGTGGTAAATAAACCCCACCTCGTATGCCATGAAGGCCGCCGGCCGGTTACCGTCACTGGAAAACCTACATGCAAAAATCCCTTTTAAGTAGTCCTTATAGGACGACGACACATACCCGTCTTCAATTGGGATGCTAGTATATGATTCTTATTATTTTTTACCCCCACCATCCATCCATTATCTTTCCATGGCACCCGGGCACTAGGTCCGACCGCCGGCGACAACTCAGGCAAAAACACCTGTTCATAATACCTACTCGGATTCCGACATAAAATCATCTTCTACGGCACAACCTGGAACTGGGTATGAAAACCCGTTTTCCCATCAGGGGGGACGATCCCAGTTTATCGTACATCCTTTTCTGGTGAGCCACTATGATCGATGAACGTGTTATGTCCCGCCGGCGATTCTCCCACCTCCTTTATTTCCATTGATGATGGGAGTGTAAAACGCCAAACCTCGACCAGTTGTGTACGTCGACGTTTACTGTCTCCAGAAAGATTCATGATTGCACTCCTTTCTTTGAGCGATGACTTAGGGTTTTACACATGCCTCCATGCAGACGGATCCTATTTGGGATCGTGCCACAAGAAAAGCCCGGGTCGATCAACGATCGTCGCGTCGACTCCGGCTCCCGAAATCGCTGACAGTCGATTTTGATTCCGCAGGCTAGCCTTGAAGACCACCGTCATTGCCGCCAGCAGCAGCTGGCCAAGCCACCTACAGCCTCGGAGGAGAGACGAGAGAGAGCCCCTCATCCCCTTTTTTTATTCGAAATATCCTTGGGGCCAAGCGTATCCCTAAGAAGAAGGTGTAAATGTATTCGACCACTGGGAGAGTTTAATTATTATATATTTTGATGTGTTCTTGTCATTTATTATATGTAATTTTTCAGTATAGATAAAAAGAAAATAGAAATGAATAACAAATGTAAACAACTAATAGCGATTCCTAGAAAGTAAATGGTGTCTATTTATTTTGTATTTCATGCAAGACGACATGAGAGTTTTCTTCCATTACACACACAAAATCAATCTTAATCATAAAAGAAAATGATTGTCCATTCATATAGTTTAATCTTTTGTGCGTTTTCTCAATAGTTACCATATTTATTTATCACGGTATGTTATAGATATGAAATTATATCAAGCCAAAGAATATATATGGCACATTAGAGATTGATCAACAATATGAAGTAGCATACTGAAGATGTACCACAATGACGTGAAAACCATCATCGATACAACATTAACCTTACTTATTTTGCACAAACTAATATGCTATAGAATTTTGACCATTTTGCATCCGTGCATGAGAGTGTCGTTGTAGAAGCTGTTAAAGAAACCAGAAAATGATCTAGTGCCAAAATTCAGAGTGAGCATTCTTAACATTTATGTGTCAAGGCTCGAGGAATAAAAGAAAAATCAAATGAGTATTTTGTTCAATGCGGAAGTTATACTTAAAAGTTGAGTCTTTAGATGCATCATTGTTAACTTCAATATTAATATTTTAATGTGAAAGTAGAGGTAGACAAAATAGTGGGCAATGAAGAGCAAATTGATCTCAAATGCTCAATACATGGGATAGGGGTGGCAGTTCGGTTGTCAGTTAGCGGCTAACCGGCCGGTCCAACCGATAACCACTGGTTAGCGACTAACCGAAAACCGGCTCTTATAATCATCGGTCGGTGGTCGGCGTGTCTGGTAGGATCTTCGGTTAGCCGAGTAACCAAAGCCGGTTAACCGGCTAACCGAAGTAACCGACCGAGGGTTCCCACCATAGTCTAGACGACACCGTTCCCCCTCCCCACGACGCCGTTCCCCTAAAAAACCTACCCGCCTCCACCAAAATGACCCCTCTCCTTCATCACCTCTCACCAATCCATTCACCAACCAGCCAACCCTACTTTTCCTCTCTCCCCTGTTCCCAGTCCTCGCCGTCATCCCCTTCCTCACCACCAGATCGTCGTCGGTCCATCCCGCGTCCTCCTTCGCGCGCGTCAGTCTTTGCCGCCATGCTCGTCCCGCCTTGGCCTTCGCTCGTCTCTGTCTGCCTTCGCCGTCGAGCTCCACGCCACCAGCCAAACCTCCGCTCCTTTGCCCTCACACCCGCCTTGCCGCAGCTCGCCGTTGTCGAGCAGAGACAGAGAGACATGCGACAGCAATACAGCAGAAGAAGAAGGCCAGCGGTCGCCCTTCACACTCACCTCGCCGTTGCCGCAACTCGCCCTTCACACTCACCTCGCCGGTCGTCCTTCAAAATTGGGATTTGCAGGAGATGGCCAGCGGTGAAAGGGAGATAGATCTGAAGACTGAAAGGGAGGTTTGGAACGAAGGATCGAGAACTTTGGAGTTGGGGATAAGGATTGGACGGTAGAGAAGGGGTATTTTTCGGGTAAGCGGCTAACCGAGCCTAAAACCGAAAACCAGGCGGTCGGTTGTCGGCTAACCGTGAGCCTCTTCTCGGTCGGTTGTCGGATGGCCCGTGGAGTGCTTTGGCTAACCGATAACCGGGTTTTCGGTTTTCGGTTAAACCGAAACCGACCGACTGCCACCCCTAACATGGGAGCTCACTTTGAAGACCAAATGTTAAAGTAACTTTGTGCCATCATGTTGCATCTTGTTCTCCCTAAAATCAATACCATATTCAGATGTGAAACAAAAGCCTTTAATTATGCTCACAAAAGAAAGGGAAAGACAATTAGATATAAAAAGAGATAATATCACCATCTATAGTCTTAAACACTTGAGCAAGATGAGTGAGTCTGAAGATGAGAGTCAAAGACATTGTCAAAAAGAGGTTCACTGTGAAAAATTCACATATATATAAATCCAATAAAAGTTGTACATGAAAAAATTCTTGTGTTTCCTAGTCAATAAGATAGCAAAAACCAAGAAAAATAGACAAAAGTTTATAACCTACGAATTTAAAGGTTGATACATGAAAAAAACCCATTAATTTACAGTCTATGTTCATCGCTATGAGTTAACCCTTATCCCCATCCACATAACAATATCAACGCAATTCTATCTATGATAATTTAACCAATAGGTTACATATTACAAAACAAACAACAAAACTATAGCATATAGACAAAGATGTTCACAACCATCAAACAATAGATCCATCTTTCATGAATCCTCAAGCTGTCAAGCATACAATTAGATGGAGTTTATCTCCGCCAAATCATAAACATATAGCATGTGTTTTAGATTCAATCATTAAGCTAATTATTTATCAAGTTTCTTAACTTAATAGGAATCATTAGATTAATCAAAAAGAAAAAACCTAAAAGAGAAATGTCGATATTCAATATTAATAAATTAGTTTAATAATTATTTAAAAAATAAAATTATGAAACTTCAATATCTCACTCTTTCTCTACCACATTTAAACCGTGTCGGAACCTCTCATTTTGTACCTTTCTATTTTCTCACGTCGTCCGACACATCCGCTTCTTTCCAAAATGAATTTTTGGTTACCCTATTTCCACTTCTTTCATATACCATTTTTAGACAGAACGAATTTGCATTAGACAAAGCTGATATCGTTAATCACGAGGAATAGATTCGATAACCGCCATCGTTGCTTCGTATATGCCCGCCATCTTATTCTTCCGCTGCAGTCGATGTCAAAGTTTGGAAGCTTCATTTATTAACTATTGATATTCTGACTTTAGTTTAATTTCAATGACAGTTCGCTCATTTGCTGCTTCCCGTTCATATGAGATATATATGGTTAACGATTTTGCTTATGTTGGCAGCGTTTCAATTTGTAGATTATTCACAATACACCATTTCATTGTTAAAAGTATGATCCAATATTACAGTTGACTATTAATGTTGTTTGTTCATATTATTGATGTTCATGATATCATTAATAAATTATTTTATAAATGAATATTTATATTGATCATGATAATTGTTAACATCACACAAAATGAAATAGGTACTAACTCGTATAATTAAAACTAATATCATGATTGTTAAAAAAAAATTCTATTTTGTTACAAATACTTGTTTGTTTGATAAATGGTTTTATGGTTGGGATTTTGAGAGTTTTTTTATGTTTGGATTTTGTATCGTAATCCAAATCATATTAAATTGGTATTTTAATACGGCCTAATAAAATCGTTAGATTAATCACAAAGCCAAAATTAGATTGAAGTAAATTGTAACCAACAATTAGTACAATATACATTATGGAAGCAAAAATGATATTGGTATCTTCAAGATTGGGGATTTTTTTTATAGGAACCTGATCACTTTATTATGAGGCTCGGGCCTCCTTGTCCAAACAGTTTAAGAGAATAATTGGGGGCCCGGTATCCCAAACCTCTTCTGTTTCCCAGTTACACCTAATATGTGCCATGATGTGGGCCGATTCGTTTCCTCCCCGTTTCACAAACTCCCATTTGATGGGCCTCAATCGTTGGGCTTCAGCATGTATCTCGCTGATTAGGTGGCCCGATTCCAACCTTGACTGGCTCATACGCCGGAGCGCATTTACGACCTGCTGACAGTCCGTCTCCACCACCGCCTGGCGGTGACCATTCCTTTCCAGTTGCTTCAATCCAAATTCCACCGCCTTGATCACGGCAATTTCTGGAGGCCAGCATCTTCTCTCCCTTCGCACTGCTGCTCGCAGGAAAGCTCCATTTTCGTCGCGCATAATCATCCCCAATCCTGTCCCCTCTCCCTTCAACACCGCTGCATCGACATTTACCTTTACCCAACCCGTCGGAGGTCGCGTCCAGGTAACCACTTCCGACACTCTCTCTAGCTTTTCCTGTCTGTGATAGGAGCTGAACTCTTCCCAGTAGCTTAAGGCCTTCCCCACCACTTCTCATTCCTCCGCTTTCTTCCGATTGAACATCTTATTATTGCGCTCATTCCATATCATCCAAAGGAATGTTGCGAATTGTTCCATCCGCTCGTCATCTACCCGTTCCATGATCTCACATATCCAACTCTTCGGCGACAGCCCTGGCTCTAATATGAAAAAGTGGTTTAAATGATGTTTGCCTCCACACCCTAATCGCCCATTCACATTCACGAAAAATGTGGTTTTGGGTTTCATCGGTGTGGCAAAAGGGACATTCTGTTGCTGCTTCTTTCTTTCGGGTCTCAATGTTTTTCCCCGTCGGTAGGATATTGTGGATTAGCCGCCATAGAAAGATCTTCACTTTGGCAAGTATAGTGAGTTGCCACATTCTTTTCCAGTTCATAGGATCATACACCTCCACTGTTGGCTCCAATTCATCCTCCCCTTCTTCTTCCTCCTGCACCTCAGGCTCTAGGGTCGGTTCACTTCTCTTTAGCGCCAATTTGTAGGTTCTCTTTACTGAATACATCCCTGATCTCTCCTGGCTCCAAACTTGAATATCTTCCGCCGGTTGTGCATTAGAATAATGATAACTTACTTTTTTCATTATGTGTAGCTTGGTTTGATAATTGAATTTATGAAAAACACATCATCCTTTTGTTGTTTGATAGGTGAACATAGAGAAGATTGGGCGTGGAGACGAATTCAGAAGTTTCGGCCAATTGTGCAGCCGTTTATGAGGAAGCAGGGTGATGAAGGTTTCTCGAATTGGAAATGGATGCCCAGCTACTCAATGAGTGTTGTCTGGGATACAATATGTCTGGTGAAGAGCAAACAACACTGGTAAGCTCTTCTCTAGAGTAAATTCTATGTGCCACTTTGGAGTATCATAGCATGGATTGTGGCCATGGATGCGATAGTAACCAAGGTAAAGTTGATGCGATGGGGTAAATTAAATGAAGGTAGATTAATTTTATGCTATGCTAATAGTGAGACCTGAGATCTTTTGTTTTTTGAGTGTTGTTTCTCGAGGAGTTTTGGTAGGAGAGTTGGTAATTTTTTCAGTAGCAGCTTTTAGGATCTCCGAATCTCATATGCAGGTGAGGTTGCAAAGAGAAACACGGCTATTGGGAGACTTATTGGGCATCTATATGGTGCTCCTTCATTAGCTTTTTCTGGGAGGAAAGTTGTAGAAGGCTCTATGGAGAGGTCCCAAGAACGGCCAAGTTGGTGACAGAGTTATGGCTGCGAGATTTCCGCTACTTTGTTTCCTCTCATCCAGGTTTAGAGGCTGGGAGAGTTGCGTCCCTATAGCAGCATAACAATAAAATAAAAAGTAAATTAGAAAGTGAAATAGAACCCAACGAATTTAAAGCCTAGCGAAAATGCTAAATCAGTGAAACATATTTAAAGCCCAACATAAATGTTTAAACGAAGCATTCCAATTAAAGTGTGGTAAATAACCTTATTTTTCTCCAAAAATCACTCTGGTTGCTAGGGGTGTTCAAACGGTGTGGTTACCGTGGTAACCATTTTAACCGGTAGTATTTGGCTAATTTGGTTTGGTTAATTTCGATAATTGGTTTGGTTTGGTTAAAAAAATTAACTTGTTTGGTTTAGGTGGTTTGATTTGGTTTCAGGCACTCCTAACCAATCAAAACAAACTAACCAGTTAAGTACTTTGTCATATATCTAATGTAAATTATATACACATACTTAATACTTTGCATAACCACTAAAGAGTCAAATGTAAGATAATTGTATTTGTTACATGTATTTACGTTAAGGGTTAACTACAATTATGTGGATTGTTATGTGTTGTTCATTATACAAATTGCAAATTGATGCACTAACTGAAAATTTTTCTCACTTAATGATAATGTGGTGTTATATTGGTTATTTTGGTTAACCAATTAACCAAACCGAATAAACTTTAGTTTGGTTAATTTGGTTGTTGTATTAGTTTTGACGGTTTGGTTATGATATTGTATTCCATGGTTAATATATTTTAGACTTATTTGGTTTGGTTATTACCATGATAATCATTTGAACACCCCTACTGGTTGCTGGATATTTGAAATTGAGAAAATTTAACCCATGAATCTCCTTCATATATTTTATAGATTGGAGGATATTATCGAACTAAAATAATCAAATATGAAAACTGAAGTATCATGCACCATAAGGATACTTACAAGAGATTTAGTGAGCTAGCTTATCGTGTATGTTTTGTAATTAAAAGTATACAACATATTTGTTTAGTGTAATTGGTTATGTTTCTTGTCTTTGTTTAAAGAGACCATGTTTTAAAACTTGGTGCTTATATATTTTTATACAAAATAAATAACTAATTGTGAAGACAATACCCTTCCTATTTCCCCCTGGTTGCTCGAAATTTGAAATGGAGAAAATTCAACTCATTAATTTGGTTTATATATAGTATAGATAGATATCATATAGGAATTGGTTATCTAGATAAGTTTTAGGGTTAGCATCATACTAATCATTAGTTATACTAGTATAATCATAATTATTATTGGGTGCGCCTATGGTGACATGCACTTTTCGGTCGACCAATTCCTAATCGCGGTCCACCGAATACACTAATGTGGGCAATATGATGACTTATCAAGGTCGACCTTTAAAATGTAGTGGTCAACCGTTTTGAGTTAAGTTGTGACATTACCGGTCGACCACGATAAAACATGGGTCGCCCTTTTCATTGTAGTCTGAAGCAAACTGGCGACCGTAAAGGTAATGAGGTCGACCACTTGATTGTGTTCATTACCAAAATGGTCGACCATTTACAGAAAGAGGTTGACCAGACAGAAGAGTAAAGTGCTCTATCCATTTATTCATCCCTTTTTGACGTGAAATGAAGATCGAGTGTTGGTCTCGAGGTCGACCGAATTACGGAAATTTAGCCTATGACCTTCGAATTTTTTGCATATGTATGTCAATGTGGGTGATTCGTTTTATCGTTCAAATTACGTTTGATAGTTATTGGAATCAATCTTATATCATGATGGCAAGGACCCATAACTTCTTAACATAACAACGTAACACACTAACAAGAAATATAATAAAACACACTTCATAATTGTTGACATAAAGCACACTTCATGAAATCGAATACCACATAACAACAAAAAAACACAAGCTAAACTCGTGGAGTTCCTACACCTCTTCACTCTCTGAAACAACAAATTAGGTTGACCTAATCCTATATTAGGTCGACCGAAAAGTGCATGTTACGGTGACATGCATGTCACCGTAGCAAAGTCCTTATTATTATTATTATTATTATTATTATTATTATTATTATTATTATTATTAGTGGAAAACAGAACAAACAAAGGTCTACAAAAAATTAGTGGGCAGCCTAGATACAATTTGGGCTCCCACTCCTTTAGCTATAGCAAACCTAAGTCGAGTAAATATGTACGCAACTGCTTGAGCCCCCACATCCTGTGACACGGAGAATTTCTGGATCCGCTTGAGTAGAGCCACGACATCCCTATCCAACTCTCCCAGCGAAGAAAAGGAAAATGGCAGGAAACTATAACCAGCTGCCATGCACAAGTCCCGATACTTGACACACTTTCGCTGAGCAGCATCAGCAATAATTCGTCTGGGGATAAAACCAGTCATCCCAGTCTGAGTCAAAGGCGAAAATCCAGTCAGATCGACACACGTTTCGCCCCCTGTCCCAGGAATTGTTTTTTTTTTGTAGTGATAGGACTACCTAAAGCTTTTCTAACCGAAAAGATGATTTCAAGTCTTCCAATAATGTCAAAGTTTTTATCTCTTCAAGAACTCGCCTTACTTTTAATCTTATCAACAAGCAACAAACATTGGTTGGAAAAAATCATACTACCGAGGAGGGGGAAACCAACATATTTACAGTAGTAAACCCTCCGAGAACCCAGTAAATCTCAAGGAAATTTATCGAAAGATAGTGGTGTGAACCCAAAATAAATTGGCAATTTGGGAGCTTACTTCGAAGGCTTCATACAAACTCAAGAGCAAAGAAATGTCATTAAATGAAAATTAACCAGTGACCCACAATAGAGAAGATATATGATGTTGCTAGGGGTGAAAATCGGTCGGTAATCAGTAAACTGGTTACCGATCGACTCGGTAAACGGTATGTCGATCATGGTGGAGGGGAGATCAAATACCGTTACTGGTTTTACCGATTTATCATGAGGAGGGCCTGTAGATGGTTTTCATTTCGGTTTATCGGTAATTACCGAACCGAAATTCTGGACAGTGGGGGGTAAGGCGGCGGATGAGGATTGGGATCAGGAGAAGGCGAGAAGTTCTTTGCTGGCTCCGACGGGGCTGGCGTCGGCGAGGGAAGGAGGAAGCCGGAAGGGAGAGTCTCGGCGTCGAAGTCGCAGAGTTGGGAAGCGTGCGACGGAAGGGAGAGTCGTCGTCGCTCATCTAGGTTAGGTTTCGATTTTGGGGGGCTGGGTGGTCGTCGCTCGTCGATCGAGACAGGAGAAGCGGAGAGGAGAAGGAGAGGGCGACGAAAGTGGAAACAAAGGGAAGGGTCGAAGGGATTAGTGATTCATTTTTAGGGTTTGGAGGGGTGTTGGCCAAAACGCAGCGTACTGGTCCCCGGTATCGGTATTACCGACTAATCGTCAGTAATGACCGTAATTGGGGATGGTATACCAAACTTCACCATTTCATACTCGGCTACCGATACCATCAGTAATCGGTTTACCGTTTACCGCCAGTTACTGGTTTGGTAAAACGGTAAACCAAGTACCGGCTTACCGTGTATCACCCCTAGATGCTGCATCCGGTTATATTGTTGATGATAAGAGAGTATATGAGTAGCGTCAGACTTATCCGGTGTGTGTGAAAGAATATCAATAGCAATATAGAAGATATAAGGGGAAAATAGAATCTCTCAATCTCCTTGCATTTCTAACTTGAAACAACCCACACAAACCCCATTTATAGAGATACTATATTACTCAGAAGGCATAAAATCCAGTTTATAAACACTGAAGGGAATCATGTGCTCTTCATGACACTAAATAATAAATCGTACGGATAAAATACTTTCATCTGATCAACCTTGTTAGCACACTATGAACCATTTCTCAAGCCATGAGAATGTTTGCCACTATACTATGACCCTTTACAGAGGCAAGAGGGATTGTGGGTAATATGATAAAGAAGCATATTTTGTAGCCAAGTAGCTGGGAAATTTTCAAATGATGTTGTAAAGTACATTTATACTATGAATGAGAAGAAAGTCAGTTAGCTCAATCAAATTTGCCACCTTAAGGACAAGAGAGAGGGTTGTGGAATTAATACCTCGTGAAAGTAGAACCACAAGAATATTAGTCAACACAATACTCTAATTTTTTTTTATATAAAATCTCAAATTCCATCAATCAGGCTGGGGCTAGACCATTTAGCCGTAATCTCTTGAAAAGGCCGTAGGAATCACGTCGATGCTAGCCCCAGAAGTAACTAGGTTGCGAGGGAATTTGGATCTGCTGAGAGTATTTGGTAGAGTGAAGCCCCCTTATCCCTTAATTTCTTTGTAAAAAGCCGTTGGCTAAGGAAAACCAACACTCCTCTTCTAGATGTACTAACGAGTTTTCATTTATACTCTATTTCTTTTATAACATTTTCTTCATGAATTTAGCGCATTGAGCCATCTTTGCTATAGCTTCCAGGAAGGGCATATGATGTTCATCTTTCCAAGCATTCCTAGAAATTTGTGGAAGTGAACGTCTTGCTCATTTTACTTCGTCCTAGACCTGATGGGGTAAGGGGCCCTAGTCGGGTGAACCTCAGGAATTGGCTCGGCCTATACTTCCTCCTCAGCTTGTACCAAATTTGGAGTCTGGGAGTTAATTCGTAAATAACGTCTTTCTGCCGATGATTTCCCCAGAATAAAGTATGGATGTATACAACACGCGGAGAAATGACATTATGCACGACTACAATCCAACTACTAGGCTTGCACTTGCATTTTCTAGCTATACAAGAATATGGTCTTCCTTGTCCAACGAAGGTTGTCTTTCGAGCCCTTCTTGATGTTGATTGATGATTTGCGTATGACCATGAATTGATGGTTTTACGCCGTCTATTTCTTTCCATTTTACCGCTTTAACCTCGTCCCTACTAGGATGAACCTCAAATTCGGTATTTTTCAAACTGATATCGAGAAATTTTCCTTCAATGGAGGTTCCATGAAGTGGGCATTGCCGGAACTGAGGAATTCGGCTTCCATCTTGACCAAGCGGGCCTGAATGAGGACGGGCTAGTTTCCATCTCCTCTATGGTTTGCTTTTCAATTTGAACTTTTGTCTCGACTGAGGAGATTGAATTAACAGTCTCTACTAGCTAGTGTACACTGGAGTATGGAACCTCATCATAGATTGTTCTTTGGGTGTCCATTCATTAAGGGTAATCAATGATCCTATTGCCTAGATCGCTTTCTGTCCACTAGTTTCTCTATTCATCATAAGGATAGCTCTTGCCTGGAGGTGCATGCGAGTACGCTCCTCCTTCAAGATAACTTGGCGGTATAATGCGAATTGCCCCATTGTTTGATTCTTGTGAATTCCGATATATTGCCCTTAGAGACGAAGTGCAAGAATTGCTCTGACTCTTGGTTCAATCCGTCTGCGAACATGTTGTTGAGCTAAAGAGGCTAAAAATTATGATTGGAATGTTCATCAACGTACCCCACGTATCACTGTCATGATTCATAGAGAGGCTCTGAATCCCCTTGCATGAAGTTTAGAATTCGTTGTGCTAGCATATAGTTGCCCCACGCACGAAGCTTATTTATCGAGAAATGTTTAAATTAGCTTTTACCAAGTAACGACGAATTCTTAAGGTAAGTTGTCGAACCATCTGTTGGCACCACTTTTTAGAGCATGGGGGAATAACCCTATAACCCCATATTTAGGTGTCGCTTCGAAACGCTTTTGCGATCCAAATAGATCTTGAAATTTTTGGAAATTGTTGAACGGATTCTAATGAGGGATCCCAAATAAGGTTTTCATGTATTGGAGCTCATGAATGGCGGAGTCCTCTATTCCGTAGTCATTAGTATGGCCAGCCACATCGAATGCATTAAGGCATGCTCCGGGCACGTCAAATTTGATAGCAGCCCAACAATCCAAAGTTCTAGGCCCACAGACTCCTAAAATCTTAGTTTATGTAGATTCAGATCAATGTGGGAGGAGGAAAATTTAAGGGGAAGACGAGATGCGTTTGCTGCTTAGAAACAGTCCACTCCCAAAAAGGGCGCCCCGAGTGCCCAAATAAGGAAAAAATTCAGCGCTTGGGCCACCGATTTTGCTTTCCTTAGAAAGTTTAGAAACTGGCGTGACCCAATTGAAAAAAGAAAATAAACTCCTACACGGTCCCTTTTTTTAATCTTGCGAGATGTCCCTAGCAACGATGCCAAAATTTGATGTCATTTGTAACACGTACACAAATTTACCTGGCTCTAAGGTTGGGATCGTTTATCCCTAGGTCCTCTTGCAAAACTCTTACTTCGGAAGCGAGGTACGGTACTATTGAAGAAGAGGTCGATTTAGGAAGTTGTAGTGCCACTGGTTTTTGCAGAACTTAAGAGTTCAAAAAGTACGCGGTGTAGAAAAGTAAATTTACGCTAATTGGACGAGTGAGAGATCAGAGAAGGAAAGTGTTGCATAGAAAAGCTACCACTATGTCTCGTAACCATGTGTCCCTCTATGATCGGTGGCATAAAAGCTTCTAATTTCTTATTTCATTAGATCTCACCTTGCGTCGAAGCATTTACGCGAACTCATGGGTGACAAGGACCCTTCAAATTTCCCCCTTGAGGTGTCATGGTGTTCAATCGTATGATGTTAGATAGAACAGTTATGTTATTTCTAGTCCGATACTCAGCGACTTGGATTTAAATCGTTGTACCTTGAAAGAGTGCAAGTTGACTAAGCTCTCATTTTAATCGACAAATAACGAAATAGAGGAAATCAAACATAAACACATATGAAATAAACACCATTGTATTAAACCAAACATTGAGTTTACATGTTTAGAACCCCTAGGGGCTAGGGTTCACATACCTACGCAACTAATGAACTTAGCCACTCATATGGAGGGGTTCGTGTGTGTTCATCAATTAAAATTTAGACCCCAGAATGGCCACAGGAAATGACACAGACAATAGAGAAAACATGCCCAGGGGCGTCGTTTCTCTCTCGAAGGCTGGTCTCGTTCTAAGTCAGGAGGGTTCCTCTATCGGCAGAGTAATGACCCTTTCTTGACCTCTCGTCCCCACTCCCCGCAATTTCTACTTCTAGAGACCTTTTATAGACCTTTGATTTGGCTTTCTAAAGAGAAAAACTCGATGCTCCAGCATCATTCAGCCAATCAAAAGCCTCCAAACACGTGGCCAACGAATTAGGATGCTCCGGGATAACTTCCAGACTAGTGGACCACTTGGTCATTGAATCACGATGTGCTATTTCACTTTATAAGTCACCCTCACTTCGGACTCCGACTCCAGCAACTGGATCTCGATGTCCACTACGACTGCCAAGTGGTCCACTAGTCTGTTGTGACCTGAACATGCATAAAAAAGCAATTCTAAGGTTGCTAAACACACTTGAAGCAATCATAACATGAATTCAAGGTATTATGACTACAATGATAGGAAATGTATGCACTTTTTATCATAATACGTGGGTCTAGAATAGCTCATTATACGTGTCATCAATAATAATTTATTCTTTCATTTTCTAACTCAACATTTTGCCTTTGATCATCACATTGTTTTTAAGCTCATCTAGGTTAAGAAAATTTACTTTCGCTATGTTCATACTGATGCACAACTTTTTGATGCTCTCACCAAAGGCGTACTGATGCCTTACTACTGACTCGCTTCCGTTTGCTTTGCTCCGAGTCCAAGATTAGACTTACTAATGCCCCCGCCATTTTGTAGGGGCATATTGGAGATGTATCTTAGTCCTTATGATATTTTTATATCTTGTCCCTGTGTAATTAGTCTCATAATAGGATCTCATACTACTTGCTGTAAACTATAACTGTTTGTGTATGAATCTACGTACCCCACCACTATCAATAATACCCGCGTATTCATAGCATATTAGTGTTGTCTTTTGTTGTTTTTTTTTTCATTCGTCTAAGATTGGACATTGTTTGACCTTTTTTCTCTCTTCTTTTTCTCCGAGGATTTAGGGTTTTTGATCGTCGTTGGATGCCAGCCTTGCCGTCGGGCTCATCGCTGACTGGCGAGGGCATCACTTGGGCGCAGCTGTTTGCGGTTGCACCTGAAAATCGGCTTAAGTTTCGTCCTCCAGAGAAAGTGAAGGATGGGTATCGTCTTCCGAAGGAGGTGAAAGAGAAAGGTATGGAGCGCTGGAAGGATTCGTTCATTGACCAATTCATGGGTAGTCGACCAAAGATTCCTGCTCTTCAGACATGGGCAAACAGGTTGTGGGGGAGAGATGGTCTGGTGCGAGTATCTAAGTTCGGGCTAAAGCTAATAGTGTTCTAATTTCCCTCAGCGGCTTCGAGTAATTGGGTATATCAATCGGGGCCATGGCATCATCAGGGTAACCCTATTTTTTTCAGGAAATGGCATTCGGGAATCCAGCCTTTGTCTCCGCAAGTGGAAACTCTTCCGATTTGGGTCAAGATATGGGGACTGCCTTTGGAGTATGTAACACAGGAAGAATTGGAATGGGTGACGAGTACAATGGGTAAGCCTTTATGGATGGATCAGTAGGCAAACCCCAGTAGTTGAAGATGGTGTGATTCAGGATCATCCTCTCTCAGAGGAGGTGTTCTGTGATGCGTTGTCTGATGAGATGCAGACTGTAGCTGAGGTGGATATGGGTCAAGATGTTGTTCACTCTAATCCCAATCAAGTAGCTGAGGTGGATACTGGTCAAGATGAGATTCACTCTAATCCTAATCAAGTAAGGAGCCCTCCACTAATTTTTGCTCAGGTAGTCAGAGGGTCACCCATTGCTGGGAGCCCTGTGACAACTGAACAGTTGGCTAAATCAAATGAGTCATAATCGTCTAATGATGGGAGCTCTAAGATCAAGTCAGCTCAGGGAGGGAATGAGAGTGGACTGTTTATTGCTAGCAAGGATGTGCAGACTCCACATGTTGATAAAGGAAAGAATATTTGGGTAGAAGACTCCCATGAGATATTCAAGTGGTAAAAAGAGGGGGTAAGGGTGGAAAAGGTAAGAAACGAATGAAATGAAGATACTTACCTGGAATACTAGAGGGTTTGTAGCTGATAGTAAGTATTTAGATTTACGTAGAAAGATAAATAAGTATAATATTAGTATAGTAGCTATACTTGAGCCGAGAATTAGAAGAAAAGAAGAGAAAAAGCTATTGAATAAGAGGTTTCCGGACTAGGAGAATGAGATTACTTATACCTTGGCTAGTTTGGGGAAGAATTGGCTGACTTGGAGGAAGGATATATCTCTACGAATCTTGCACTCTATTGATCAGTTCATTCATGTTCTAGTTAATGATGTTTTGCCTTTCTTTGCAACATTTGTGTATGCTTCGAATGAGGAGAAGGAAAGAAGGAAGTTGTTTGAAGATCTGAGAAAGGTAAGAGTCCAGGGGATTCCTTGGATGATTTCTGGAGACTTTTATGTGATCAGAAGTCCAGTGGAAGCCTCTAACATTACACACTATAGTACAAGTATGAAGGATTTTGATAGTTGGATTATGGAGTTAGAACTTGAAGACGATCAAGCTACGGGTTCGTGGTTTACTTGGCTAAACAAGCAAGATGCTCGTCCTATTGCGAAAAAGCTTGATTGAGTATTGGTCAATTTTGACTGGTTAGATAAGATGATGGGGAGCTCAGTCCATTTTCAGAAGCCAGGGGTTTCATATCACTGTCCAAGTTTGGTTGATACTGAGGCCTCAAAGCAATCTCTGCCAGAGCCATTTAAGTTCTTCCATTTCTCGACCAGACATCTGAAGTTTGATGAGTTACTAAGGACGGCGTGGGAGAGCAGGGTATCAGGGCCACCAATGATTAAGGTCTATAAGAAGCTGCGAATTCTTAAGAACCTATTGAAGAAATTAAATCGAGAGGAATTCTCTTAAATAAGGGAGAGGGTTAAGGTGAAGGAGGCTGAACTTGAAGAAATTCAGTGTGAAGCTCTCTCACTCCCAACAAGTGAGAATTTTAAGAAAGAATCCACTACTTCTAGGGAGTTGTATGAGCTGCTTCAGGTGGAGGAGTCGTTCTTAAGACACAAATCAAGGGATCTTTGGCTTAAAGGGGGAGATTCAAATAGCCCCTATTTTCATAGGTCTCTGAAAATGAGGCAAAGGAGGAATAAGATTACTATGCTGAAGGACGAAGAGGGGAATAAGGTCACAGACCTGCACAGAATGGGAGATATTGCTCAAAGTTTTTACAAACGTTTGCTGGGCAGGAAAGATCATGAGGTGATTGATGAATGTGATAAGTTCTATACTCAACTTATAAGGAAGACTATTTCTAGTGATGATGGTCCCTGTGCTTTTATTAAGGAGAAGGAGGTTAAAGGAGTTGTGTTTGCTATGAATGGGGACAAAAGTCCAAAGCCTGATGGATACTTAGCTGCTTTTTTTCAACATGCTTGGCCAGTGATTAGGGCAGAGGTAACTCTTGCTATTCAAACTTGCTTTTCTGAAAGTAGGATGCCTAGGGAAGTGAATGCTACTATTTTAACTCTAGTACCTAATATTCAGAATCCTGATGAAATGAAAGGAAGATCAATTGGGGATAACATTCTGCTTGCACATGAGATTGTTCATAAGTATGCCCAGAAAAATGTCTCTCCTCGCTGTGCGCTTAAAATTGATTTAATGAAAGCCTTTGATTCTATTGTTTAAGCACATATGGTTCCCTGAACAGTTCATAAGTTGGATTAGGATGTGTGTGAGAACACCTATGCTAAGCGTGGGGCTTAATGGAGGGTTAGTGGGGTGTTTCCCTGCTTGCAAAGGTTTCAGACAAGGATGTCCACTCTCCCCGTATCTGTTTGTCATTGCCATGGAAATTTTTTCATGTTTGATTGATAAAGAGGCACAGAAGGGGCACTTTCCCTACCACCCAATGTGTAAGAAGATTGGTTTAACTCACCTATGCTTTGCTGATGATCTGCTAGTTTTCTATGATGGTTGTAACTATGGTTTCCAACGATTGATTGAGATTCTAGCTCGCATTAGGAAACTTTCTGGTTTGCAAGTAAATCCTAGTAAATGTGAACTTTTCTTTGGGGGGTTGCCTGGTCCTGAACAGAAAGTGAGGACTGATAGGTATGGTTTTGCTTTGGGAAAGTTTCCTGTGAGGTATTTGGGAGTTCCCCTCTCCTCAGGGAAGCTCACTGTTTCAGCATGTAAGCCACTAATTGATAAGATTGTTGGTCGGATTAATAGCTGGAAGTCTCGCTTCCTGTCATATGCTGGTAGGGTGGAGCTTGTTAGTTCAATACTATACAGCTTGCACCAGTTTTGGATGGCTGTCTTTATACTTCAAAAGGCAGTGATCCATGAAGTGGAAGGCATTTGTAGTAACTTCTTGTGGGGTGTTGGTCATAGTGGTAGAATGAGAGCGAAGATAGGCTGGAAGAATCTCACTTACCCCAAGAATGAGGGGGGGACTGGGGTTGAGGGGCCTAGAAACTTGGAACATTGCTTGTGCTACTCAACATATCTGGCTTCTGTTATTGCAACATGGTTTTCTGTGGGTTGCATGGATCAGTGTCTATAAACTAAAAGGTCAAGATTTTTGGCTTTATGGGGGTAATTCTGGTTCATGGAATTGGAAACGGATTCTGAAAACGAGGCAAAAGGTCTGTGATTTCTTCCATCAGTAGGGGCATGACGTTTACTGCGATCAAGAAAGAATGGAGACTTTTTCAATTAGGAGAGTTGGGAGATGTTAAGGCCAAAAAGGCAGCAAGTAGCTTGGTTCAATCTATTATGGAAGAGAAGCTCCATCCCTCGGAATAGGTTCATTGCTTGGCTAATCTTGAATAGAGCGGTTACTACAAAAGAGAAGATGCTGAAATGGGGATTTGATGGTATTATGGCCTGTGTGTTTTGCAATTGCTCATTGGAAACTTCGGATCATTTGTTTGCAGAATGTTTGATGTACAGGAAAATGATTTGCAAGTTGTTTGGCATGGGATCAGGGGTGTTTACCTCTCTGGATAGCGAGCTAGCTTGGTTACATCAGGTTTTTGAGTCTCAAACTGTAAAGTCTCAAGTGGGGCGAGCCATGTGGCAAATCTTGGTGAACGTGGTGTGGCGAGAAAGGTGCAACAAAGTTCATTTGGGGCAATGTAGGGACTGTGATGTATTCTGCAAGGTTGTAAGGGAGGAAGTTATAGGACTGTTTGGTCGAAATATATATGATTCCTTTTGTGTTTCGTAGTTTATAGGTGGAAGTTTGGTTTTTTGTTAATCCTTAGCTAGCAAGGGTGTTGCTAGTGCTACTTTTGATGAAATGATAGCAATCCGATTCATAAAAAAAATAATCCAAAAAAACTGCGAAGCCAAAACAGCTTTGACCTTAGAGGTGACCAAGAATGCTTCGCTGATAAAAACTCAAGTATACAATTAATATGATACCTATTTGTTGTTGGTACATGAAGAATCATCATATTGGGTAGGAAAATAATAATTTCAAGATTATTTTTTTATAACAAGGACCAAGACCTCCAAGATCAAAAGAATTGATCCTAGCTGCATGAAGTCCTGGTGTAACAAAAGGAAAAACAATATGGTAAAGGAAGAGCACACACCAAAATACGAGCAAAACTATACAATACAAGGCCCTCCTTACCACAGAAACACATGAAGGATCAAGATTATGTTATATAGCAAATTAGTTGATGAAGTTCGTGGACGAAATATAATGAGAACCAATATGGATGTTATCATAGTATCACACTGACATCAATATCTCATTGATATCATGATCTCATCGTAACTGGAAGGTTAAAATCAGTGACGGACCCAGGGCACATTGGGGTGTCCCGGGACACCCCTAAATTTTGGGATAATGATTATTCAAACTCCGATGGTAATTTAAGTATGGACCAAAAAATTATAATTGATGGGAGGACACCCTTGAAATTTGAAAAAAATGATTATCCTACTCTCATTTCTTAGTTTGCGCATGAGACTATAAGTGGTAGTTTGGATAATTCAAACCTAGGACACTATTATTATTAATAAACATAATTTTATTAGGCTACAACTCATTTGTTGTTCGATTTTATACACTGTGTAATAGTAAAATGACATTCCCTAGCCTATTTCTAATTATTTCCAAACCCTAACAATTAAACTAATTCCAAGCTACCCTTAATTTGTATTGATTTTATGGTTGTACGACCAGTGTTGAAAGAGTCTTTTCAGCTTTGGGTTACATCAAGAACAAGTTTAGAAATCGAATATGTGATTAGTTCGTAAATGATTTTCTAGTAGATTATACAGAGACAATTATTTTGAGTAGTGTAGCCATTAAGTGTATTCTACAATTATTTCCGAATATGAAAATACATTGTGGACTTTTTTAAATTGAACGTGTAAGGTATTTTCTTATTAAGAATTAATTAGTTTTTATTTTTATTTAATTTATTTTTTAAAATAGGACACCCCTATATAAAATTCATGGGTCCGCCACTTGTTAAAATACTTTCACTCGAGAGGTATGGTAAACCGCGTTCTCGCAAATCCTTATTTGCTCCCTAGCTACCATAAAAGTACTAATACTAATTAATAACCAAACCTTTGTTACAACCTTACTACTCAAGGCATTATCAAATTAGTCGTACACATCTAGTTTATAGAGATTTCCTATAGGAACTTGAAGTAAGGTAATTTGATTTTTTTTTACCTGCGATAGCAGGTTTCACGGGTCACATTACGTTAAATACAATAAGCATTACGTAATGGTTACGTAACATATGGTAATCTTACGTAACGGCTGTAAAAGATCATTATGCAAGCCTTACGTAATAGAATGTATCTTTACATATTGAGTATTAACCTCACGTTACGTAAAATGCTAAGTCATTACGGAAGCCTTACATAACGCTACTGATTTAACTGTTACGTAAGAAATAACTGTCGTTACGTACCTTTACGTAATGGAATGTGTTTTTATGTAATGAGTATAAACCTCGCATTATGTAAAGTGTTTGATATGATCCCAAATTGCCAACCATTCACGTCACGATTACTTGACAAAGAAGCTATCAAAGTTGGGAAGACGACAGGCAGAATTTGGCTAAGTCAAAATCCATGTTCAGGGTACATACTTTGGAGGCATGGTTCTCTCAATTGGCTTGGTGGAAATTCCATTTCAAGGGCTTGTTTTACAGACAAAGTTTCCATGTTTCCAATGGTATGCTTTGTGGATCCAGATAATGTCATTAAGGTTGTTTTCCAAGGCCTCACAGCCTGTTTGGAATCAATTCCTATAAGAATAGAATTCCATTTCCTATGAGAATTAGAATTCATGTACGAATTCCTTTTCATAATTTTTGTTTGGAATAAATCCTAAAATTTGGGAAATCATATCTAGTTTTTGTGTTGGAAGAAGATGGAAATGAATTCTTATACATACTTTTACTATTGTGTCCCTATAATCTATTAATATAACCACAAACAAATGGAAAGAGATTGATGCAAAACAAAATTTCCAAAAGAAATGACAGCTTGTTTGGAATCAATTCCTATAAGAATAGAATTCCATTTCCTATGAGAATTAGAATTCGTGTACGAATTCCTTTTCATAATTTTTGTTTGGAATAAATCCTAAAATTTGGGAAATCATATCTAGTTTTTGTGTTGGAAGAAGATGGAAATGAATTCTTATACATACTTTTACTATTGTGTCCCTATAATCTATTAATATAACCACAAACAAATGGAAAGAGATTGATGCAAAACAAAATTTCCAAAAGAAATGAGTGATGAAGCGCCCATAGCTTCTAGATTTGGACAAAAAAAATCATGAAATCAAAAGTCTAAATTGTTATGCAACGTGTGGAGAGGAGATTGACAAAAGAAAAAAATAACTCAATTAATAAGTGTAATGCAGAGGAATACAAGGCTAGAATGGAGATTACTAGTTAAAGTAGCAATGGGCCCCACAAATTCCAATGAAATATAAACCAATTCCGACCACTTTTGATCGGAAATGTATTTCTACAATTTTGTAGGAAATGATTTCCATTTCTCATAAAAAAAAGTGTTCCAAATATGAGAATTCATTTCATTTTAGAAAATGGAATTCCATTTTTTAAAATTTATTGCTTTCCAAACAGGCTGTCAAAGTAGCTACCTCAAAACTGGAAAACTGTCAGAAAATGACTAAGGCATAAAACTGTTTTGTGAAGCCTACTTTGGAGCGTAATTCGAGGGGTATGGATCTGATTCAAGTCCAAATGCTTCCACAACATGAAACTAGGTATGTTTATCTACCAAGGGAAGGAATCGGATGAAAGATTGGAGTTCGGGAAGGCCTCGAACAAAAGGCGCGAAGTTAGTACGAAATCTGCCTTTTGACTGTTTTGCGGGCAGATTACTTGTGCGCCAAGAAAGGAAGTTTATGGCCGAATTTTGAGTCCTTTTTAGAGTTTGTTTTTACCATAATTGTTTCCTAGTTCTATTAGGTTTGTATTAGGTTTTCTTGGCTATAAATAGCCTCCATTTACGCTGTAAAAAGAGAAGACTTTGATTAATCGAAAAACCTTTGGTTTTGTGCAAGTTGCGACTTGTTTGAGTTTGGTGGATTCCAAGCTTGTGAGCTTTGTATCGATTGAATATCCTCTTCAATCGTGGTCGAGCAGCTACCCTTTTATACCATACGAGCTTTCCCCAGGTGTGGAATTGTCCGTTGGTTCCGTTTTATCCCAAGTTCGTATTAAGAGCGCTTCGTTCTTGATTCGAGCTCAATCGATTCTTCGATTGAGTCGTTGCTGCGTTACTTTGATAAAAATACACCCTACAGGGTCGTATTAGTGTTAAATCATTACGGAAGCCTTATGTAACGCTTCTGATTTAACTGTTACGTAAGAAATAACTATCATTTCGTAACTTTTACGTAATGAATGTGTATTTTACATAACAGTTGTAAAATGTCATTACGGAAGCCTTACGTAACGCTTCTAATTTCACTGTTACGTAATAAATAACTATCATTCTGTAACCTTTAAGTAATGGAAGGTCTCTTTACGTAATGAGTATTAATCTCACGTTACGTAAAGTGCTAACTTATTACGGAAGGCTTACGTAACGCTTCTAATTTAACAAAAATTAAAATAAGGAAAGCAAATTAATGTGAGAAAAGGAAACAAAAAAACAATAAGGGTAACTTGTGTGGGTGGTGACCGGCAACCCACTGTAGTTTGAAATTATACCCAAGTTACTGTAGGAGGTTCCATAGTTTATATCGATGGTTTCACCCTAAACTAACACTATGTTTGGCAACAAGGGGGGATACAAGTATGAGGGGGATGCAAGTTGAGGGGTAAATTATTGGGGGGTGCAACTTGGTGGGGATGTAAGTGGAGGAGTAAAATGTTGTTTGGATGAAAAAGTAGGTGGTACAAATAAACTGAAAAGTAACTAATTATATTATTATAAAATAGATTTATCAAATTTATAAAATATTATCATAAAAATATAAAATAAAAATCAATATATATTAATAATTAAATAAATATATATTAATAAAAATAATTCTTTTATAATAATGCTCAAATAACAATTAATTATAACAACAATAATAATTGGTCGAGCGACCTCAAAACTCGAAACCCAAATCATAACTGGTTCTCCTCAGGGGGTTCTCGTTCCTAGATTTAAATTGAATATGGTCAAACTTAGTCAAACACATTCGAATATGTTTTTTTATTGCCCAAACACATTCGAATATGTTAGTTTTAACTATTTAGTTAAGTAAACTGAGTCAACTAAACTGTTCCTCTCTATTTTTTCCACAAACGCTTCTTATCTTTAATTTTCAATGCAAATTTGAGTCAACCAAGAGATATCGATTTGACTAGACGAACATTAACAAACTTGCTCTCGAAGTCAAACGTTCAACCCCGAACAACGTCTACAATAATGATAGCTATAAGAAAAAATTAATAATATTTATTATTATGTAATTATAATATAATTAAAAAAATCTATTATTTACCCCTCCCCTCCCCTCTTCCTTCCTTCCATTGCACTCCAATTCGAGGGGTAAGCTGAAATAGTAATTCTGCAACCCGTTTTGCACCCCACTACTGTTACAAATTATCTAAACGGGTGCAAATGTCTTGGAAACTGAGTTTACCCCTTCCATTTGCGCGCTCTTTTCATTTGCACCTCTTCCCAAACATAATGTAAATAAATAAATACAGACACGCATGCAGGCATATCGTTGACAATAAGTTACCAAACAAGGTCTCGCCACTTGCAAGACCTTAAACCATCCAACTTCAAAAAAGGCCACACTACATGACAACATGTTCAGTAAGCATACTCACCTCACTTGGCCCACAATTTTTCTATTATGCTAAATAGTAAATAATCATCATACCACCACGCGAACCAGAAAAGGAAACGAGGGTCCGAAGGGGGGAAAGCTGACTCTTTCCATCTCGGCCCTCAAAAAAGAGGCAGAAATCTGCCGCCAAAGGGATGGCGGTTCTGGATCCCACCTGCAACGGTTTTGGGAGACGAGGAACCGTTGGTTACCCACACAAAGAGTGGTAGAAATACAACCCAGATCACCACTTCGGAGCAGAAAAAGGGATGGCGATTCTATCTCCCACCTGGTGTGATTCCGGGTGAGGAGGAATTGCCGGTTACCCATCCCGGTAGTGGGAACAATCCAACCCACACCACTACGTCAGAGATTGATCGCCTAGGATCCATGATTAATACATGCTGGTTAGCCTGGGAAGCAGCTACTCAACGACCGACATTGAGCAGACGAGCGACGAATGTGATGGATCCTCACGGGGGCCTCATTGTCGGCGGCGGCGTTCGCTGGACACTGAAATCAAATCTTCCCAGACCGCGACAAAATCGGGGGACAGATCCTAATTCTGTTGTGACTCGATTATGCTTGGATTTTCCGTGGCTTAGGGGAGAAAATTGGTTCAATATTCTCTCTCCGAAGATCAGTAACGGTTGCATATGGAAGGAGAGTAAGTCTCCTAGTCCCACTACAACTCAAATTGCTAACAGTTACTGGCTAAACGAGATAACTTCAAGAGAAGCAGCCTTCACTGCGTTTCTCCTTATATATACTCCGCTGCTGCGTCTGTTGTACCACCAATACCGGACGAGGCTTAGTGGGTGGATTCCTCCATTTGCAGCAGCTGTCTATACGCAGAGCTCGACCGGCCCAAACTCAGGTATGAAGGACCTTGAATGCTCCTCATCTAAGGCTGCTGTTTTGAGCACTGTACATGCTGCTGAGGGTTTGTTTGCTAATTCGTGGAACAGAGCCCCAGCTCTTATTGTGAATCCCCTGCCGCGGGACTTACCCTATGATGTTATTGTTGATGGTAACCGATTAACCTCTGATTTTCCGTGTCAGGCGCGAGGAATGGTCCATGTAACAGAGGATCAGGTGATCCAGTTTTCCCTGGATGAGGTTCAGTCCACCAGGCTCCGTGCTTCTCGCACTCTCCTGGGACGATTGTTCACGGCTGACCAAATATCGACGCTGGAGCTGCGAGAGGCCCTCGTCGACGCCTGGCAGATCAAGGGGCGGGTGAAAGTATCCATGACGAGTCATGGCCTATTCGAAGTCATGATTCCGAATGTCGAGGCAAAAAGCTGGGCGCTGAAGCGATCCCCATGGATTATCAAAGACAAAATCTTCATCCTCCGCAACTGGGCTCCCTCGATCCCCCGGAAGATTTTTGAGGAGATGTCGATAGCTCTTTTCCGCATCCAGCTATGGGGAGTGCAAAAGGACTGCTGCACTAAGCTCTTTGGGCGTAAGATCGTGGCGGCTGCCATTGGTCAAGTCCTAGAGTCCGACGTCTTTGCTTGCCAGGAGTCGGGGGAGAGATTCATCAAAGTTCGAGCGGTGGTTGATTTCGCTAAACCGCTCCGGCACCAATTAATGGCGGCAAGCAAAGATATCGATGGGTTTTGGGTGAGTTTGAAGTATGAATTTCTTCCCAGTTTCTGCTACCATTGTGGTTGCGTTGGTCACGCTCGCCGCGGATGTACTTTTGACCCGCCCAGTGGGAAGGAGCGCTTTGGCCCACATATGTCGACCAAGAAACTGGGTAGAAGGGTTTATGATGATAATGAGGTTGATAACATGAGGGCAGGAGGCCCTAGGCAAACGGTCTGGTTCAATCGCCAAGGCCACGGCGAGACCAATACTGCCCGAACATACATTCGAGGCCGTGAGGAGATGCGGCAGGTGGCCAGGAAGACTGGAGGGGCGGCGAATCCCATGGCTGCGAGCAGCTCAGTCCAACCCAGCAAAGGCAAACAAGCCCGTGGCTTGAGATCTTCACCGGGCATGACTGCAAGCCCGCGTGGGTTCCCCATTATGAAGCCTCCTCGGATTCAGATTGTGAGGGGAAAGATTAGAAGGCAAGATCAGCGTGGTATGACGACTAACCACGGTAAGCAAGCATCTGAAGGGCGGAGGGATGGGGATCCCCTTGATGATCCAAGCTTGGGTCCATCCGAGACGAAGGGGAGCTCTCCCGGCATCCTCGTGGAAACCCGGCGTTGGCGACTGATTCTGAAAACGGACTCCGACGATGACGCCCTCGAACTTGATCGGGGCATTCAGGACAATGATATGGAGGATACAACGGAGACGGGGCCTGATCTGCCTGAGCTGCGAGTACCTAATCCCACTGAGCATGGGCCTGGCACGAAAATCGGCCCAGCAGAGACATTGGCTGCTATCTGTGGGGATACTGCTGCTGATGGGAGTAAACCCATCTCGGGTACGGGCTCGGCCCAGCCTTTGATCCCCCAAAACCCGAAGCTTTCTCAGACTCGGCCCGCCAAGCGGAGCAAAACACGCCCGTCCAAGGTGACTGAGGGCCGAGCTGGTCCGAGGAAGGGAGGCCCGAAGCAAAGGAACCCTAGTGGGCCCAAACCGCCCAGGCCCATGGAACTGGGTGAAGGTGCGGGCCAAGTACATTGTGCGGCGCCCACTGAAGGGAGGATTATGGCTCTTGTGTCGGAAAATTCTGAATCAGAAGAGGACACAAATTGCTTCGAAATTAAAAAGAGATCCTTAGCCTCTGGGCCGAAGACCCCTACTGCTCAAATTAAGGGGCGGGTGAGCCAGGTCGTGGCCGCTTTTGAAGCTGGGCTTGCCATCAATGCTGAGACACAGCCATGCCCTCTGGAACAAATGGGATTAGTTAATCCGACTACACAGGAGCAGGTTATGATACAGGGAAATGACTCATATCTGGATGAGTATGGGACCAATTTATCGAACCCAGAGTTTGGGGTACGCAAGCGCCCATTGGAGGCTGTTGAGGGTAATTTGGGTGATATGCCCACACCGAAAAAACAATTTGTTGAAGTTGCTGAGAACATGGAAAAGATGGAGGAAGCCAGCCTAGAATGGCCCCAATCAGATAAATGAGACTTTTGGCCTGGAATGTGAGGGGAATTGGACCATCCCTCACATTCCAAACGGCTGTCGGTTTGGTTCGCTCGAATAAACCGGATCTCGTGTTGTTCTCCGAGACACGATCGAGCCGGCGTGTTGTCTCCCGTCGTATGAGGGGGTTGGGTTTTGTTCTTTCTAATTGTTATTTTGTTGATGCTATTGATGCATCGGGTGGGTTGGTTGTAGCTTGGTCCCCCGGGGTTGATGCTTCGGTGTTTTATCATTCGAACTTTTGTATTTGCACCAGAATCAATGAAGTTGATTTTTCTTATATTGTGGTTTTTGCCTACATTAGTTGTAATAATGCGATCAGAGCCTCCCAATTGGCTCACCTCCAGGAGCTTTGCTCTACTTTCCACCTACCCTATGTGGTAATGGGCGATTTCAATACAACTCTTAATGAGAGTGAGAAGGATGGTGGTAATCCCTGGAATGCAAATCAGGCGCATAGTCTCCGTGAGTTTATTCACGATCTAGGGCTCCATGATCCAGGTTTCCTTGGGGATCAGTTCACCTGGACTAATAAGAGGATGGGGGCAGCTTGTATCCGGGAACGTCTGGATAGGAGCCTTTGCTCCCAACTTTGGATGGAACGGTTCCCGGATACCTTGGTCAAACATTTCACAGATTAGGGGTCAGATCATCGGGCCATTCTTCTCTCTGATAAAGCCTATGCCAGAAATTGCCGCCCTCTGTTCCGGTTTGATGCTCGCTGGGCGGATAACCCGGAGGTTAGAGCTATGGTTAATTATGTGTGGCGAGAAGAAGTTCGGAGTTCTCCTATGTTCTGCCTGTGGGAGCGTCTTAAGAGGCTGCGTCACCTGTTGTATGATTGGAGTCGGGCGGGGACGACCAATTCTTTAAGGAATATTAATACTCTGCAGGGTGAAATTGGGAGGATAAAAGGTTCCCATCCGATTGATTGGGAGGCGGTCCGGGATTTGGAAATGGAGTTGAGCCGGCAATGGGAGGCGGAGGAGCTGTACTAGCAGCAGAAATCCAGGGTTAACTGGCTAAAAAAGGGTGACCAGAATACGTCTTATTTTCATATAGTGACCAGGACCCGGCGAAAAAAGAATTTTGTGGAGGGGCTCCGGACGGAGGAGGGGGATTGGGTCACTGATGAGCCAGGAAAGGCTGGTGTGGCGACTGCCTTTTATCAGCATCTTTTTACCACTGAGAACCAAGTGGTAAACATGGCTGATAGAGTAGCAGCTCTTCCCATTGCCAGAAGTGTTACTCCTGAGATGAATGCCACCCTGACGGCTGAGGTACTCCCTGAGGAGGTGCGGAGAATGGTTTTTTCCATGGGATCTAAACGGGCTCCTGGCTCGGATGGGTTCACGGGGAAGTTTTTTAAGGCCTTTTGGGATATTGTGGGTCCATCGGTTATTGATGCGGTATGCTCCTTCTTTACTACAAGCAGGATGCTGCGCAGTTTCAACCATACCTGGCTTACGTTGATCCCAAAGGTGGAGAATGTGGAGACCATGAAACAATTACGGCCTATCAGCTTATGCCAGTTTGTCTATAAAGTCATCACTAAGATCATGGTGGAAAGGCTGGCTTGTATCCTCCCAGATATCATATATGACGGCTAAAACGCCTTTATTCGGGAGCGGCAAATTGTTGATAACATCCTACTAGGACATGAGTTAATGCATTACTTGAAAATTAAGAAGCGAGGCAAGAAAGGGTTCATGGCCATGAAGGTTGACATGGAAAAGGCCTATGATAGGGTTGAATGGCCTTTTCTTCTCGCAGTCTTGGACAAGATGGGCTTTAACAATGTCTGGAAGGATTGGATCTATGAGTGCCTCCGATCGGCCTCGTTCTCGATGCTTATGAATGGGGCTCCGTCGGGATACTTCTCCCCTACTAGGGGATTACGTCAAGGTGATCCGCTCTCCCCTCTTCTCTTTGTGCTGTGTACGGAAGGGTTTTCGGCCCTTATCCGGAAGGCTATTGCTAAGAAGAAGATGGAGGGAGTTAAAGTGGCCCCCCGGGCCCCTAGGATTTCGCACTTGTTTTTTGCGGATGATTCGTACTTATTTTTACGAGGAACCCTTCAGGAATGCAAGAATATGATGGTGGTCCTCAATGAATATGAGGAATTAAGTGGACAAAAGATAAACTTGGCGAAGTCTGCGGTATGCTTCAGCAAGAATATTGTGCAAGAGGATCAGGAATTCCTTGCGGCAGTGCTGGGGGTGGGAGCAGTAGGGGTCCATGATAGGTATCTGGGCCTACCTACCCTGATTGCTCAATCGAAAACGGCTACGTTCCGGTTCCTGGAGGCTAAGTTGCTGGAGCGCCTCCAGGGTTGGAAGCAGCGGACGTTGTCTTGGGCGGCTAAAGAGACCTTAATCAAATCGATCGCTCTAGCGCTACCACTGCACGCTATGTCTTGTTTTAAGCTTCCTGCTTCCCTTTGTCGTCTTCTGGACAAGTATGTGGCGAGATTCTGGTGGGGGGATGTGGAAGGTCACCCTAAGATTCGGCGGATGTCGTGGCGAAATATGTGCAGGAGTAAGCACGAGGGAGGGATGGGCTTTCGACGGTTTGAACAATTTAATCAGGCCCTACTAGCGAAAATTGGCTGGCGCATCCTGAATGAGCCGACTTCCCTTCTCGCCCAGGTCTACAAAGGGAAGTATTTCCCAAAAGGGTCATTCTTACAAGCTACGGCCCGCTCTCGACCTTCTTGGGGATGGCAAAGCATTCTGTTTGGGCGGCAGTTATTAGAGAAAGGATTAAGGTGGCAAATTGGTAATGGGAAATCAGCTTCTCTGCTAAAATCCAATTGGGTCCCCCAACGCCAACTTGACCCCCCGGTCTTTAATCCTATGATCATTCCGGAGGGTGGTGATCCACCCGTGGCGGACGTTATTTGCCAAGGTGAGGGACGGTGGGATGACCACAAGCTTAGTCAGTGGTTTGATCCGCCCTCTTGTCGGGCCATTAAAGAGATTCCTCTGCCTCGCCGGGATATGGAGGATAAATTAATTTGGCATGATACGGCGGATGGGGTGTTCTCGGTCAAATCGGCTTACCATCTCGCTGTTAATTTAGACAAGCGGGGAGATGGCTGGAAGGCCACGGTGAGTTGGATGGATAAAGCGAGTTGGATCCGGTTGCGGACGGCGCAGATCCCCCCTAAACTGAAAGTCTTTGTCTGGCAGATTCTTAATCGAATCTTGCCAACTACTGAGGCCCTTATCAGCAGGGATGTCCCAGTACTCCCTAGATGTCCGGTTTGTTGGGGTAGTCCGGAAACGATGGAACATTTGTTTCTAGATTGCCCTGTGGCGCGAGCTTTGTGGGATTACTCTGGGCTGGAGTATGTAGGGGAGGGCTTGCCCCGGCACACTTTCTCTTTGTTTCTTAAAATGGTGATGGCCTTGATTGACCAACCCCAGCTGTTCATGGCAGTGGTGGGCATCCTGTGGCGGATTTGGCGCTCACGAAATTGGGTGGTCTTTGAAGGCAAGCAGTTTGGGTTCCCTGCCTTAATGCGTCAGTTTAACCAGCAATATGAAGAATGGGTACGCCTGCCGAGGGATAAGGTTCTCCAGGCGTCGGTGGCGGTGGCGGAGGATATAAGGATCGACGAGACTGGGAGGGCCGTTTGTATGTGGGATGGGGCGATTCGGCCTGGGTCACATTCGGCCGGTGGGATTGTTCTGTTATCCCCTGCTCGAGAGGTCCTTTTAGTCAAAGGTGTCCACTTCCCTCTTTTGGGAGATCCGATGAAGGTGGAGCTCCTGGTCCTTAGGGAGGCGGTCTCTTGGTGTCTGGCAAATGGCTTCACTAATGTCTTATTTGAAGGTGATGCGAAGGTAGTCATTGATAAACTCAACCAAGGGGAGGCTAGAGACAATCGGGTGGGTGCTATTTTGGAAGAGGTCTTAATGTATTTTCGCATCCATCCAGGTTTGAGGGTTCGATTTGTAGGTCGGCGTAGTAATAGGGTAGCCCATATGGTGGCTAGGAAAGCCCTCTCTTTGTACCCGATCATGGATTGTAGCTTTGATTATCAGGCCTTGCTGAATTTCAGGGTGTAACTATCTTTTTATTATCAATACAAGATTATCTTTTGTAAAAAAAAAAAAATCATCATAGTTTAATACATCCTTCTCGGACAAGTTCGACTTCCTTTCTCTTCATTCACAACCCGAGTTAGGCTCCATATTTGTGTCCACTTCCAGGCTCTATATAAAGCACTAATCAAACCCCCCCCCCCCCCCCCCCCCCCCCCCCCACACCCAATCTGCAGGCCATATCTTCTCCAACAGTGAAATTAAAGAAGACAATCAATCTGCTTCCCATAGCCCCATAACCTCAAAGATGGGGAGACCACGGCTCATTACTACATTTCTAGCCCTTTTGGCCCTTTTTGCCGCATCATCAACACAAGCCCAGCTCCAGATGAACTTCTACTCCAAGTCCTGCCCCAAAGCAGAACAGATCGTGCTCGATTATGCCACCAAGCACATCTCCAACGCCCCTTCCTTGGCCGCTCCCCTCCTCCGAATGCACTTCCACGACTGCTTCGTCAGGGTACCACAACATTTATTTCACCTACATATGTACCCTTTAAGTTCATTTATTAAGAGTACTTCAATCTTATGAATTGTGTTTGGTTTTTTTCCAGGGTTGCGATGCTTCTGTGATGATAAACTCCACGGCCAACAACACGGCGGAGAAAGCCACCGCTCCCAACCTCACGCTCCGAGGGTTCAGCTTCATCGACGGCCTCAAGACCCTCCTCGAGAAAGAGTGCCCCGGCGTCGTCTCTTGCGCCGATATCCTCGCTCTCGCCGCCAGAGACTCCGTCGTCCACATTGTAACAATCCATCCATAATAAATAACATAAAGTCCAACATCATTATACGTGGACAAATCGTAATAATGTATAGTGGTTGTATAATAACAGGGCGGTCCAAACTGGCAAGTCCCCACCGGGAGAAGAGACGGCAGAATCTCCAACTCCACCGAAGCTCTCAACGCCATCCCTCCTCCGACCAGCAACATCACCACCCTCCGGACCCTCTTCGGCAACGTCGGGCTTGACTTGAAAGACCTCGTCCTCCTCTCCGGTACGTACGTACACAAATTTAATCCGTAAAAAAATAAAATCTTATACCGCTCTCTTACACACACGACGCACGAACTTTTTTTTTTGTGCATCGGCGCACACGATCGGGATATCACACTGCAACTCGTTCTCGGCCCGGCTGTACAACTTCAAGGGTCGGGGGAACGGGCAGGACCCGGCGCTGGACAGCGAGTACGCCGCGAAGCTGAAGATGAAGTGCGTGAACACCACCGACAACGTGACGATCGTGGAGATGGACCCGGGCAGCTTCCGGACGTTCGACCTCAGCTACTTCCAGCTGCTGCAGAAGAGGCGGGGGCTGTTCCAATCCGACGCCGCTTTGAGGACGTTCGACCTCAGCTACTTCATCAGCCAGTTCGGGTCGGGTTCGGTGCAGAGCTTCTTCTCCGAGTTCGCCAGGTCCATGGAGAAGATGGGCCGGATCAACGTCAAGACCAGGTCGGCTGGCGAGATCCGGAACACCTGTGCGGTGGTTAATTAATTGGAAAAATCGAAAGTGTCTTTTTCTTGCTTGGATTCGTTTGTGCTATTATATCTTTTGATGGAGGAGGAGGAAACAAACAGTGAGATATTTTGTTCGCCGGATGGGGCATTTGTGGACTGGGAGCAAAAAAATTTTTCTATGTTGATGTGTTGCGTCTTGTCTGAGTGCTGATTCTGAATAATTGAGCTCTTTTGTTTTTCTTTTTCTTTCTTTTCTTTTAATATTTTTATTAATTTAATGTTTTGAATGTGTAATTGTTGAGGGGGGGATCTTTGTACTAATAAGACCAATTATTTGACGGCTTTTGTGTATGCCTTTTGTTTTGACTCGTTTGCTGGCAATTGAAGCAACCACTCTCCTACGTCCAGATCTTGTCCTCTTTCCACGTTTGATACTTTCTTATGTTAAACTACTAAACACATCACTAGCTCTAATATACAGTGTTTGGTAATTCACCTAGAGGTTTCATTTCAGAGCTAATATATATGAAGAAGACTTAATGGGGTTGGTCGTTTGGATTCCTGATTTTGGGAATATAATAGATGGCTCGTCTAACATGTTTAGAAATGATCTGAAATGTAACATATTGATATCACCCAATTCAATCTATATGTACCTGTCTAACCAAACAAAATTTCACCAGTGAGCTAGTAAAGGTGGTGAAAGGTAGAATCGTGGTGATTGTAATTGGTTGTATAGGTTTTTATTTGTGAAACTTGAACCAACTCAAACTGACTCAATATTTCATTTATCATCAACCACCAATGGAAAGAGTTATTCGATATGTCTCTCTACTCAAACTAATCAATGGGTCAACCAACCACATTCTTCTCCCATCAAGTTCTATCATACATAATATTATTATTTATTTATAATTAGGTTTAATATTGAACATCCGCCATAAGAGAGGTTAGTTGATTTTTTAAATTAACTCAACCAAGTTGAAGATGATTTTAGGTTAAATTATATGTTTGGTCACTCAAATTACATAAATATTTCGTATTTGCCATCCAAATTATTTTTCTTTCTATTCGACACCAAGTTTACGAATCATTTCATAGTTAGTCTCTGTTAGACTCTATTAAATCAGACAGTTTTTTAATGATGTGGCAAACGAACTACTGATTGGGCTCCCAAAAAGGCCGAGTCATACAAATTGATCGCCTAGTCAGCGCCATCCAATTGACCAAAACTTAATATTTAATTTTTTAAGGACTAAAGGGAAAAGAAAATTAAAACCCAATCTCTTCTGACCCCCACTTACGTCTTACCCTTCCACTTATCCTTCTTCTCCTCCACTCGCCGCCGCCCGAATCATCTTAAAAATCCCCAAACCTTCGAGACCTCCTCTCAACCTTCTTCTCTTCTTCGTCCAGGAGGCGCCACTCCGTCGCCGTGTTGGTCGAGGGAAACAACACCAAGCTCGCCTTCCCCTGATCCAGGAGCGTTACTGCTAGCTGGGGATCTCGCAATTGAAGCCAGTGCTGGGGATCCTGCCATCTCCCCCACCGTCGCTGCCGCCTTATGTGACATTATCTTCCCTCGCAGGCCCCACATCCATCCGAGCTTAGGCAGCCTCTGCCATCTCGCTTCCGTCTCCCTCACCGGCAACCGCCTCGATGGCTCAATCCCTCCTTCATTGTCGACCCTGTTAAAAACCGAACAGAAAAATTAGGGTTACCGATCTGGCTGAGTCGCGGACTAGGTCGCTCTCTTTAAGACGTTCGCGGCACTGCCTTCGTTGCGCACGGCAGACTATCAGCCGGTCGCCTCCAGGATAAAACAGACATTCTTATTTTGTTGCTCATCGGTTTTGTGCGAAAACCGGAGCTTTATGAACTCACTCTCTATCTCGTGTTTCTGCTCTTTGAGGTGTGTTTAGAGGGTCTGGGGCGTCTCCTATTTATAGGAGCAGAAAACCCAGAATATTCCCTCTTTCTTTGGGAATAAGTCATATTTTAATTAGGGAGATAATTACTCCCACAATTAAAATATAATCTATTAAGATAATTATTCCTAATTATCTCCATAATATTCCTTTTATTAATTATCCATCTATTTTCGTATCTAGAAAGAATACGGGATAATTAATTCAATATAGCTTTCAAAGCTATTCATTCCCAACAATCCCCCACTTGAATAGTTTTGAAACTATCTCTGAGCATCAACGGTTCCATAAGATCGGGCATAAACTAAGGTATCGCGAAGATTTGAACCTTAGCGTAGTGGTTACACTTCCGATTTCATAAGGGTGACTCGTAGTCTTGAACCCTATCTCAGACAATGTAGCACGCCGGATCTTTTCATTGAGTGATATTCTCTCATAGGCCGTGCGTTTATGGCCATGCACGTTATCCCGGTTTAGTGAACGCTCTAGCAACTTTGTGCCTCCAAAGTTCCATAGGGAGCGGCCTCACTCCCACATTCACATAGGTGAGTCTATCAGGAGTACCCCCAAAGTAAAGTACTCCACTCCACATAGAGTATAGATCTCATTAAGAGTTGAACTCAACCTCCAAGGCTTTGGGATTCATGCTTCACTATGCATGAACTTTTCTCAATATTACTCATGACTTGTTATTACCCATTGAACCCGTTTCTTGGGATCTCCAGTCTATCGGGTCGGGTTACCATCACTTGTAATCCGTGGTTCGGTAGGCATAAGTCTCATACCCTTGGCGGTATTTTGGACTTTCTCTCTAGATAATCCTTTCGTCAAAGGATCAGCTAGATTCTGTTAGGACCTTACAAGATCCACCCTCATTGCTCCTATCGTTAGGAGTTCTCTTACAGTACTGTGCTTACGACGAATTTGTCGTCTCTTTTCATTCTAGAACCGGTTCCCTTCTTTAGTAATAGCTGTGGTGCTATCACAATGAATCAACTACCGGAGGGATCGGTCTTTCCCATAAGGGAATCTCTAGTAATGACCCTCTCAATCAACTTTCCTCTTTACTAGCCATTGCTAGTTCTATCATTTCCGTTTTCTTAGTTGATTGAGCCAGGATCGTTTACTTCTTAGACTTCCAAGACATAGCTTCTCTATCGATGTTTAAAACACATCCTCTTGTTGTCTTGGAGTCCTCTATAATGTATTTTAATCCGCATCATTATACCCTACCAATACAGCAAAACCTTTGATAACAAATACCAAGGTTTTTCTGTTCTTTTAAGGTGTCTCATGACCCCTTTCAATAGCATTTCAATGCTTCATACTAGGACAATCAGTAAGCCTGCCAAGTACCCCCACTATGCCGGGTCTCATGTTTACCAGCTGCCTCACGCAGACTGTCGATGCTGGTATATTTTAACTTTCTCTGTTTCTAACACTGTTTCCAGTGTTCTTTAATATTTACACTAGCATCATCAACCATTTCTGCAGGCATACTGCTTGTATTTCTTCTAGATCTTAACTATGTAGTTAAACTGATCTAGAGGAAATCTATTTATTGTCATAGTTACATGGATCTCCTAGCTTACACAAGCTTCATCGAGAACATTCAAAATTCTCAAACATGGTTTTTTCATATCGACATCACGATTCTTTGTACCAAAGATCGACGTGTCATTCATAATGCAAGTTTCATTCTCAAATTTGTACTAAATGCACTTGTCACTTTCACTTTTAAAACCATGAGAGAGAATCAGTTTATTCATGCCATCGTCTTAGAGTCTATTTCAAATCTTACAATGATTTGTCTAACTATAGACTCCCTAAGCATGTTCAGGAATAACAACCCTATAGGTTATCCCATGTAGATTTTCCTATCTAAATCACCATTCACAGAAACATGTTTAACGATCCATCTGACGCACAACACTAGCAATCAGAACATACTTGGATGTTATTCTACATATGGTGAATAGATAACAAGAAAATTTACAATTTTTTCCTTTTCGCTTAAAGCCTTAGCTAGTAGGCGATCCTTATACTCATAAACTAAACCAATAGGTTTCACTTTTCTTTTAAGAATCCATTTATTACCTATGACTTCATCGCCAAGAGGTAATTCTCAAAGATGCCAAATCTTGTTCGATTCAATCGATATATTACCCACGGCTTTTCAACCAAGAGGTAACTCTACAAGATTTTAAGTCTTATTAGACTCCAATAATTCCATTTCGTTAATAATGGATTCTCCCACAATTCTGCATCTTTATGGAAGTTTGAACTTCTAGCAGACTTGTAGGATCTTTCTTTCTTAGGGTGTAAATAACAAATTCATAACCAAAATCCTTTCGTGATTTATGGTTCATTTGTTTCTTCTGAGTTTAAACTCAGATTTTTTACCCCCACTAGTTCCATTATTTCTAATAGTAGGCAGGACACTACCCCCACTATTTCTTGATTTAAAATGGAAGTTTCTTGGCATTAATGGATTTCTCAACAACATGAGTATTTCGTTTCATAGGAACTATGTGTTTTTATTGTTAACAACACACTCATATGCTCTTCTAGTTATCATGCTACACTGATTTTCTAACGCTACCACATGCATGCCACATATCGAATAATCAGTGCAATCATAATGCAATTAGGCATTTCAAACCATTTCAAATAACTAGTCAGACAATCAGAGCACTCTAAAGAGCAATAAATTGTTTATTGTCTTTTCCATCAAGTTTACCCACATAAATCAGATCTGTTTATTCTGATTCTCTAATCACATATTATGGGTCATTTAGCTTGGATATAGAAAATTCATATTTTTCTCAAGCATTCAATAATAATATGGGAATGCGATATAAGATATTCTAATTCTTTATACAGACACACTTGGAAGAATTTATCTTATCTACTTAACCATTCCTTACAACTAGGATAGTCAATGACTTTCTAGAGGCAGGGTTCCTTTCCACTTTTCCAGAACCATCAACAATAGTGGTGAGGGTCTTGCCCAACAACACTTTCTCCTTCAATACGCGTCAAAGTATGATTGAGCTTAGCTCGTTTATCATACACATATTTTGAAACGGTCCTATCCAACAACCATTCTTCAGAGTTACCATTAAGGCTGACCTCTGTCATCACCTCAGTGAATATTATTACCAAATCCTCTTCTTTAGTCAAGTTAACTCTAGGTTAAACTTGTTCTTACACTTTCGTGTCTTATGACCTAGTTTCTCACAAATTTAACAGAGAAACATAACGTCATTCTTAGAGGATTGGGTGACAATCTTATGGTTACCATAAAGGGTACCATTCTATTTGGTATGGATCTGGTTCGGCTTGCTGCTCTCTTTAATGTTTCAGAGCAGCCTAAGTGGTTCGTGTAGTACTAATAATAGTACTTCTTACAATATCGTTATTATGGGCAATAAACCCATTCTATTCCCATATATCCTTCATATATATGCATGCAATTAAACAAAATCATTCTATTCCACATCATGTATTCTATTTATACTCTACTCATCGAGGTAATACATCTCAATGTCGACATATACATGCATCAATTCTAGTTTTACTTTCTCGCATTCATAGGGTTTACAAATACCATGCATAGAATTCAATGGAATAGATTCTAATATATCATTCATTAATGACTCACGAGTAAGAGTTCAGCTCTTACCTCTTTTAGGAAAACATTACATACTGGTTTTGCCATGAATAGCTCGCATATGGCTTAACTTCCAATTGATACTCCATTATCCGAGTTCCGCTTCTAGTGAAGCTCAAACCATTCAATCCTTGGGCCTGCATAATTTCACTTTGATTGCTCATCATAGCCCACCCATGTTCATCCTACTCTTTCCGGAGACTAGCGTAACTACTGATGCCACACAGCAAGCGGATTTCTATGCCATATGCCTCGCGCATGTCAAGGTAAAGAAGAGACAAATTGGCGTCAGTAGTATATGTTACCATTCCAACTAAATTAATCTCAAGTAATAATAATTACGTAGGGTTTGAAAGGAGAAGCTATTTGCTTCTTTCACAGCCGCCACAAATGTCAGAAGCAGCTGAAGCTTTTCCTCCCCAGCAATTCTTCCTTGGGACTCCACCAGCCGCTACACTGAAGCTTCCCTTATCCTGGTGGATCTTATAGACAAGAAAAGTTAAGTGCGCATGAACATATATTGGACATGAACAACTAATTATGCATGAACAAGTAATTGGTCAAGAGCAACTCTCTTTCAATCGTCATTGCCCACTGCAGCTTCTGATCGTCCTTCCACGTGGGGAAGGGTTCTAAATTAACTTGGTTGTCTGGGTTGGAGTAAACTTCATCCTGATCACGTGGCCAAGATCAATGGAAGACACCACAAGCCGTCTAGGAGCGTCCTTCTCTCAAATTTCCTCGACCATAATTAATCAAGGGCGGACTCCACTAGGCTCGTGGTAGCTGTTTATTCCCGTGTAATCATCTCTGGAAGACCCAAAGTTAGCGGGCAGCCTCAATTTGTTCCTCCTTGACAATTTGCTTCTCCACGGAATTCCAATTCCATTATTGTCTTTCAAATTCTCCTTGATTCTCCCAAGGAACCTATCAATATTTTATGGAAGCTTTTAATTATAATTGACGGGCTCGTTATTCTTTCTCTGTACGTGTGTCCTGCGCCCTTGACATTGCCGCAGAAACTCGACGGAAGCGATAGCTTCGAACAACTTCCGATCGTTAGGAGATTTCAATCGAGCGGCACGCATCAAACCGAAGGTGAGAGCTTGGTTCGGCAGTCAGGCTCGAGCCATAATCGGTATTCTGTTCGGTACATAACGACAGCAACCAAACGTCTTAAAACCGAACAGTAAAATTAGGGTTACCGATCTGGCTGAGTCGCGGACTAGGTCGCTCTCTTTAAGACGTTCGCGGCACTGCCTTCGTTGCGCACGGCAGACTATCAGCCGGTCGCCTCCAGGATAAAACAGCCATTCTTATTTTGTTGCTCATTGGTTTTGTGCGAAAACCGGAGCTCTATGAACTCACTCTCTATCTCGTGTTTCTGCTCTTTGAGGTGTGTTTAGAGGGTCTGGGGCGTCTCCTATTTATAGGAGCAGAAAACCCAGAATATTCCCTCTTTCTTTGGGAATAAGTCATATTTTAATTAGGGAGATAATTACTCCCACAATTAAAATATAATCTATTAAGATAATTATTCCTAATTATCTCCATAATATTCCTTTTATTAATTATCCATCTATTTTCGTATCTAGAAAGAATACGGGATAATTAATTCAATATAGCTTTCAAAGCTATTCATTCCCAACAGACCCTCCCAAACCTCTAGCTCCTCTCAAAATTTCATATCGGAACCATATTCATCTCTGAATCACCCAATTTTGCATTGCTACAGTCTATCGATCTCAGCCACAACTTGCTATCCTGCCAAATCCCTACTGGCAAATTCCCGAGCAGCTTGCTGGCAGTTAAGAAGCTGAGGCATGCCAACTTCAAGGGTAACAGACTCTGTGGAGAGATTCTGTGTGCTGCTTCGGTATCACCTGTTAGTGTTGTGGTATATGATCCACGGTTGAACCTCTCCCAACAACTCGAGTTATTGGGAGCAACTGGTTCTTGACATGGTATCAGTGACCGAGAGGTCTTGTGTTCGATTCCCAGTGACCCCCATTTGTTAAGCACATGGTATTCTTGTCTTCAGACATGTGCAAACTTCAAGCCCTTGTGAGTGGCTTTCGTTTGAGGGGGCGTGTTAGTGTTGTGGTATATGATCCACGGTTGAACCTCTCCCAACAACTTGAGTTATTGGGATCAACTGGTTCTTGACATCACCAGCCTATTAAGCTTCCCCACATCGGATGGAGTCGGCGTATTCTCGAACATCCCTTCCTTTTCTATCATCATCACCCCCTCATCTCGCCTCTAATTTGTTGTATGTCGTGGAGGGGGACGAGTCGTTGTTGATATTGAAAGTGAGGGCGGCGGAGGAAGGGGATAGGTTTTGGTTGTGGGTAACAGAGGTTGATGGTGGCGAGGACGGACTCTGCCCCTCTTTCACTCTGACTCGAATCCACAATTACCATTGAAAGACACGACTTTTGAGAGCGAACGGTGTTCCGATGCGGGGAGGGGGGGGCGAGAATGCGTGGGGGTGGTAGGGACTTTGATAATGCGGGTGTTGCCGCCAGTGTAGAAATGAGACTTGGTTTGAGTGGGCGGGATTATCTGGCCTTGGTAACTACACATGAGACGCAGCTTAGACCCGCTGGTGGTTGTAGGCGGCGGGGCGGTGGAGGGTGATGGCTCTATTTCCAGAGGTCGACAGTGGATGGAAGAGCAAAGCACTTTAGAAATTGTACTGTTAATTGGGTTGGATGAGGCTCTGTCAAAATTTTTTAATAAAAATATAAATGTCATTAATTTAACAGTCCAGTCAGCATTTCTGTTTGCCACATCATTAAAAACTGGCAGAGTTAACGGAGTTTAACGGAGACTAACAGTCGGTGACTAACGATGAAACGATTTGTAAAGTTAGTGGTAAATAAGAAAGAAAAGTAATTCAGGTAGCAAATGCGAAATATTTATGTAATTTGAGTGACCAAACATGTAATTTAGTCGATGATTTTATATTACTTGGATACTGCTTTTAACATTTATATTATTATTAGATTCTCAACTCAACTTCAAAAATAACAAACTCGAGTGAGAATTAGCAAAACCGATATAATTTCATATTATTATGGCGAATTTTGGTTATTTAAAGCTTGTTTGTTCTTGGTGTACCTTTTGTAGAAGCCACTTCCAATTTTAGTTTCTAAAGAAGTGCTTTTCAAAAAATAAAAGTTGAGTGTTTGGGTGATAAACCATTGGCATATCAGGCACCTCAAGAGATTAGGATCACTAAGACATGGATGAAGTTAAGGAAGTTCACTCCCCGGTTAAGAAAAAAAAGGAGGTAAAAAGGGAAGATGATGTAGGGAAAGAGGAAGAAGATGAATATCTTAGCTTGAAACATTAGAGGCTTTCGTAAATTTAAAACTTTACTTAGAAAAATCATACATAATAATATTCATATAGTAGCTATTTTAGTATCTCGGATTAGAGCTAGCAAGGCAGACAAGGTTTTAGCAAAGAGATTCCCTGAATGAGAGTCTAAATTTATAAATGGTCTAGGTAAAGTTTGGTTGTTGTGGAAGAAGGGAGAAGATGTCTTTGTGAAGCACTCGTCTGATCAATTCATTCAAGTTCAGGTGAATGGGGTTATGCCTCTTCACTACAACAAATAGCCCCTATGCCAAGGGTTATGTAACAAGGGTTTAATAAACCCCAGCTAAATTTTTCGGAACGTATTCTAACAGCGGTTTATTTCGAGGGTTTAGAAACCCTTGCTACCGCCCAACTCTGTTTCATTAGCCAAACTGGGAAACTTATTCCAATCACTAATGTCACCGAGATCCGTGTCCGCCCACCCCTGCCACATCACTCCTTCGAGTAAACAATTCAAATTACCTTTTCGAGGATTCTCCGATCTCTCCCTCACTCCAAGCAATTCTCTAGTCTCTCGTTCAATCAGAGCAGAGATTCTCCGATCTCTCGTTAACTGCGACCGGCGCCCAATCTCTCGTTCTCTCCGAGCGGCGTCGGATCTCTCGTTCACTCCGAGCGGTTGCTGGATCTCTCATTTGAACCGAGCGGCGATCGATCTCTCATTTTCTCCGACCGGCGGCCGATCTCTCGTTCTCTCTGAGCGGCACCCGATATCTACGATCTCTCGTCCACTCCAAGAAGCGCGATTCCCTGATCTCTCTCTTAGGTCCCTATCTCGTTCTGGCTTTAAGGTCATGTCTCTCTCCGATCCCTTTCCTATTTTGGATATAGATAGATTTTAGGTTTAATTTTTGTTTTGTAGCGACTTCAGTGTTATTTGTTCTTGTTGTTAGTTTGGTTTTGAGAAGGTTTGCAACAATGGCCCTGAGTTTTGGGTTGTAAAGGTTGTCTGGATGCATGGAGTTTGACTCTTTTATGTAAAGGACTGGTTGTTTTGTGTTTGGTTTTAGATGGTAGTTCTTACCATTCGGTGGTTAATTGTGTTTCACTGTACCGCTTTTGGCAAATTCATTAGTGTATATCTGTGTAGTTGATCATGCTAGTGGAAGCTGTGCAACATGTACAACAGTTATCCCTTTGCTTTCTCTGTTTAGTCTGCACAGTAGCTTCATGCTAAGGCAGATGATTTTTTTTATTCTTAACAAGTAGGCGAAAATAGAGAGGAGTATGATCTAATAGCAGGTGATATTCATTTGATTGGTTGTTGATTGTGTTTGTGTTACGGGATGGAAAGGGTTTTTCCTGATCCATACGAGTTGCCTCGGTGTGCTTTGATGAATAGAGATTGATCCCTTTGGTGGCTAGTTCTGCAGCATTACATTTCCTTCTTTTCCCTCCCTTTCACTTGAATAGGACTGTTAAGGGTTTCCTTCCAATCACCATTTACTATCTCTGTCTATTCTCTTTCACTCGAATAGAGATTGATCCCTTTGATGGCTAGTTCTGTACCCTTTTGTTGAAACTTTACTTTGATTAAGCTTGTTTCCAATTTTACTGGTTGTTTCAAGTGTTCGATCTTCAGGAAGATCAGACCCTGAAGGCCTGTTAGTTGTCATTATCATCATTAGAAAAATTACACAAAACTTGACCTGACTTCATTGATCAATTAATACGACATATCATAGTGGAGGAGAGATTGGAAGTGGGGTCTATGTATTGTCCCGCCACTTGAGTTTTCCCGCAACTAGTGCTTCAGGGGACATCAACACTTCTATGAAGTTCCAGGATTTTGTTCCTTGCAACTTTCAAGATCATAGCCAAGCATGGTTGCGCCACTCATCTTCGAAGCATTGCGAAAGAGTATGCCCAATTAGTTAATTTTATTAGATGTTATTAAATATGTTAACTTTCTCTTTCCAATTGCTGGATGCCCTGCTTTGACAGGTGAGAAGGACTCGGATCAGTCAAAGAATGAGGAAATTACAAGAGTTGGTACCAAATATGGACAAGGTAAGTGATTAACTAAAAAAATGTGAATTTGGAGTACATGATCGAGGCATTATGCTTCAAAATTTTAGTCGGGATTTATTAATACTAATCCATCCATAGTTTATACGGGGACGCTAGTGGTTTATGTGCTCTACCATTTCATCTGTGTTGTTAGCATATACTTGTTGGAATGGGTTCGTTAAGGCCTAAATGAAGGTTAAATAATTGTGGATTCAACATTTTCTTATTGCAACAGGTTGTTGAGCATTCGAACTATGACTGATTTTGTTGAAGCAAGTTCTTGCGTATGAAGGTACGACACTCTTTTTAACACTTTTAAGTTGGAAAAACAGTGGAAAGTATTATGGTAGACGGACTTCCAGAAGGTGTTACAGATGCAAATCAGTGGTACGTCTTGGTAGTTAGCTAACACTTTGATCAACTGACACAGGTTGCAAGCGGCAGGGTATGGGGACCAACTTACATGCTCCACTCTTTTTCATTGGTGAACCTTCAGTTCTTCTGTCAACTTGTTTGAGTAATTATTTGGATATGTATTATAATATGATGAAGAGAAAGAGAGCTAGTCCTGAATCTATCTTGCTGACCCAACATCTCTTTAATTTGAAGGGAATCCTGAGCTCTCACATTCTACCAAGCAGAAAGAATCCATTGCAAATCCTTTATCATGTTAGTGGAATAATCAGGCCAGGAAGGTTAGTAGACCTGACTTGTCTCAATACAAATAATATATAACTAAAAGGGTTGTCAATACAGATACCAACTTACTGGAGCACCACAGAGTAAGCTGGGTAGAGTAGCTTTGGTGGATGCTCTGACACAACAGATTTGTAAACGTATGAAAGTTCGGATTCCTAACCTCCTTCAGGGTATTGATCCTTCATTGATGAAGATTCTTCTCTGCTTCTATATTTGCTTTCGTCCTATGTACGTTTCCATGTTGTTTACCCTGTTGGATTCTGGGCAAGCAACTTTCCGTTAATTTATTCTTCTTGAACGTAAGAAATTTAGCTGATATTATTCTTTCACTTACTAGTACTTTAAGCTTTAATTTATCTCATTTAGATGCGCTCCTAATGCATTGCAGGGAACGAGGGTGTGATTATGAATTTCATAAAGAACTCCAGGTATCAAGTGATGAAGCACATAGAGATTCTCTCTAGAGTAGTACTTGTATAAGAGGGAAGATATCTCATGGGTATTTTTCTTTGGCTGTGAAGAGTAGATCATTAGGTTCTTCTACTGCTACTATGTTTTTTGGATGATGCTTGAATGTTTATGTTACCATTTAGTCATGTAAACACTATTATATTGAATCATGGTATGAATGATGGAATTTATATGCAAAAATTGGCCAGCAACAAATTTGGATGTGGTTTCCCTATAGTAACCAGAGTATTTGTAACTAGATTACAGAAACCGGAGTAAGGGTTCCCATTAGCGACAGTTTTGAATTCTTACAGATTTCTCTTTAGTGACCATACTGGGTTGGTTGCAAAACTAATTAGTCACGAATTAAGCAAGGGTTTTAACCCTTGCTAGTTTTAGCAACAATTTTGAATTCTTATAGGTCCCTCTTTAGTGACCATTATAAATTGGTTACAAAATTAATTAGTGACGAATGAAGCAAGGGTTTAACCCTTGCTAGTTTTAGCAACAAATTTTCCAAGGGTTCAAACCCATGATGCAGACGTATCTCTGCTGGATTTTATATTGCAGTGTAGCAGGGGTGGGTACCCTTGGTATATGTAGCAGGGGTTCAAACCCTTGCTACAACCCTTGGAGGGGACTTCCACCGTGGGTTGCTAAAAACCCTTGCTATATGTAGCAGGGGCAGCATTGGCGAGGGTTCGTCCAGGGGTTGGGAAAACCCTTGCTACAACTTGTAGCAAGGGTTATAACCCTTGCTATAGGTAAAAAAACCCCTTGCCATAGACCTCTTTTTTTGTAGTGCTTGTTGCAAATTTTATGTATGCATCGAATTCTGAATGCTGACAAAATGAGATTGTATAACGAAATTTGAAGGTTCTGGGTGGTCTCTCTTCCTTGGATTATCCTTGGTGATTTCAATGCAATTAGGAACCCTTCTGAAGCATCAATTGACCCTAGTTACACTAGTAGTATGGCGGATTTGAATTATTAGATCTTGGAGTTGGAGGAGCATGTACCAACTTGTTTAATGATGAAAGCCTATTCGGTGGGAGGATTTGCTCGATGATATTAGTTTGGGATTTTGGGGGTTAGTTACGTTTAATTATGTTTTGGGTTAGTTGTGTTTTGTTAATTATTATGGGTTTAATTGTAGGGTTACGTAGTAAGTAGTTGGGTCATAAGTTAGCTCGTCTTTAGGTGGCCGAGTGGTTTAGATGTCCTAGTAGGGTTTGGCTCAAGTTAGGGTTACATATTAGGTTTAGTCGTCTATAAATATGTAACTATGCTGCTAGTTCCGGTTATCAAAGTAATAAACAAAGGTCTTTTGACACAAAATCGTGCTCTCGCTTGTGAGTTACAAGCAAAACCATAACTCGGGGAAGCGAGTTGCTATCAATTGGTATCAGAGCTTATCGGGATGGGACGGTCGGCCGCGCATCAATACTGGGAAAGGGAACGATTGGATATTTCCTCAAGCTTATCCGGGAGTGCAAGGCCATCTGCAACGCGTACCTAAAAGATGTTAATAAGAGAGCTACAATCCAAACAGAACGCTCGACCATCATCGATGGAAAGCGAAGCGACAGCGATGTTGCCCGCATCGGCGCCAATGAAATCAGAGCGGTGGAGGAGATGGAGATCTCCATCAACGAGAACGACGGGAAGGAAACAGTGCGCAATGGTGATTATCACCTAAGCAAGGCTCTCACCCAACGATATGGAAGCGATAGGAAGGAAACAGTGCGCTGCGGTGGTCACCACCTCGACGAGGCTCTCATCTATCTATTCCGTAGCTGCGAGAAGGAAGGGATCGCAGCGGGAGCTCAGGCCAATGGTGGTGGTGTTGTTGTTGGCAAAGGAAGCTTTTCGGGGGCGCTCGGAAGGCCGCTATCAATGCATTGGTTGTTGGTGGGACGTTTCGAATTGGCTACCCAAGTTAGGATATTGCGGCAGCCACTGTGTGTATCTCCATATAAGCACGTAAGAAGGACATGTCTTTGCGACTAAGAGGATGATTGTGGAGGGGGTCTCTCAAGCCTATTTGTATTCGGCCCCAGCACTAGTCACTTTGCAGCTCAAGTTGTCGAGTTAGGAGTGTCGATCAATACGATGAAGAAGCTTAGAGACCGAAGTGCGAGTTGGAAGTTTCGAAAGAGACGCAATCCTTGTCGTCGCAAGCGCTGCAACTGCTTTCGTTGTCGACCTCTACGCCTCGGCATGGATACCGATCATGTCAACCTTGGGGACAAGGTTGAATCTGAAGGGGGAAGGAAAGATAGAAACTCGTTTAATGATGAAAGCCTATTCTGTGGGAGGAGTTGCTCGATGATATTAGTTTGCGCTTTTGGGGGTTAGTTACGTTAATTATGTTTTGGGTTAGTTGTGTTTGTTAATTATTATGGGTTTAATTGTAGGGTTACGTAGTAAGTAGTTGGGTCAGAAGTTAGCTCGTCTTTAGGTGGCCGATAGGTTTAGGTGTCCTAGTAGGGTTTGGCTCAAGTTAGGGTTACGTATTAGGTTTAGTCGTCTATAAATATGTAACTACGGTGCTAGTTCCGGTTATCAAAGTAATAAACAAATGTCTTCCGACACCAACGTCGTGCTCTCGCTTGTGAGTTACAAGCAAAACCCTAACTCAGGGAAACGAGTTGCTATCAGTAGGGATGGCAATGGGTCGGGTTGGGTCGGGTTTTGCCATACCCAAACCCAAACCCAAACCCATGGGTTTATCCGTGAAAAAAAACCCGGGGTAAAACCCACTGGGTTTGAAAAACTCAAACCCAACCCAACCCGCTGGGTACCCACGGGTTTTTGTCGTAAAAAATTTACAATAACAATTTCCTATCAAAATGAAAGTCAAATATCAATCTCTCAACACAAATTATCCATATTTAAAACACCATTCTAGAAAATTCAAGCAAATCAAAAATTAACTATACAAATTGTTCAACACCGATCTAGAAAACTCAAGAAAATTGAAGTAATTCACAAATTATCCATAAATAACATGATTAATTGAAAGCTTCTTCCTTTCAATTAAGTTTCTTCACTCTCCACTCGATAACATCAACTTCATTCTACCCAACTCGAAAGAAAAAATTAGGCATGTCTCCACAAATATAAATAAGATTAGTTGTTTAGAATATTAAATATACCGAGAAAATTAATTATATGAGTGTGGGCGGGTACCCACGGGTCGGGTTTACCTAAACCCAAACCAACTCGGTGAATAGTGAACGGGTTTAAACCCAAACCCGGCCCAAAACCCGTCAACAAGGATTTTACCCGCGTTGACCGGGTTGGGTCGGGTAGGTACCCGTGGTTTCGGGTTTTGTTGCCATCCCTAGCTATCAGAGCACAAGTCAGTTGGCCCATAGTTCACTTGGTTAAATAAATAAAAATGTAATCCTATTGCTCGTCGATTGGATAGGGGGTTTATTATTCTGGATTGATTGGACAAACTCCATCATAGTAGGGTACATTTTCTTGACCCGAATGTTTTAGACCATTGTCCTATTATGGTTCAGACAGTAGAACCTTAAAAGTCTCTCCCTAAGCCTTTCAAATTCTTCAAATTTTGTATACATTATCCAAAGTATTAAGGCTTGTTGAAGGAGGCGTGGGATACAAGGGTTGTGGGGTTTCCTATTATCCTATTTTGTAAGAAGCTGCGAGTGCTCAAGGTTTTTTTTTAAAGAAACTAAATAAGGAGGATTTCTCTGGGTTGAGAGAAAGAGTTCGTGAGACTGAAGGTAAGCTCTGGTTAGTGCAGAGAACTGCACTGGATAATTCTTCTCCTGTTTCTTTCGATGATGAGCATGCCATTTTGAAATAGTTAAATGTGCCAAGAAGGGATGTGGGATCTTTTTTAGGCAAACATCTCGGAAGTTATGGTTGAGATGTTGTGATTAGAATACTAATTACTCTCACCGTTCTGTCAGGACTAGAACAGAGAGGAACACAGTTAGCTCTCTTATTGACAATGAATGGAGGAAAGTTATTGATCTTGATAGTATGTGTGGGGTGTTGTTGGCTTTTATAAGAATCTATTGGGTGTGGTTGACGACGATGTTAGACCGTGAAAACACTTTTCTATTTCCAAATTATTGAAGATGAAGCTCCCATTTGACATGGTTCTAGGTCTCTATGCCCTGGTTATTAGTGAGGAGATTAGTAAGGTAATTTTTGGAATGAAAGGGGAGAAAGCACTAGGGCCTGACGGCTTCTAGGCTTGTTTTTACCAGGTTCCTGGCCTATAATTGGAGCTAATATGGTCTATGCTGTGCAGGTTTGCTTTGAGAGATGTCGTTTTCCTCGTGAGGTAAATGCTACTGCCATGACCTTTGTCCCTAAGATACATAACCCAGAACTTATGAAACATGGTGAATATATCGTGTTGCAACATTGTGTATAAATGTATATCTAAATTCATTGCAACAAGATTGATCCTTACATTGCGTTGTCTAATTAGTCATAATCAGGCTACATTTGTGAAGGTTAGGATCATTGGGGATAATATCCTTATGGCTCACGAGTTTGCTGCTAAGTACTCTTTAAAAAATGTCTCCTCCTGTAGTAACTTGAAAATTGACCTGATGAAAGTGTTTGACTCTATTGATTGGGGTTTCATTCTTGCTAAACTATCTACCATAGAATTTCCCAGTCTTTTTATTGACTGAATTAGGATGTGCATCACCAAGCCTATGTTAAGTGTTGTTTAATAGGGGGTTAACAGGTTATTTACCTACCCAGAAAGGATTTTGTCAAGGAGATCCTATTTCTCCATATTTTTTTGTTCTTTCGATGGAAATCTTCACTTGTTTATCGGATGAGGCAACTATTTCAGGGCAACTCCCATTTCACCTGATGTATGAGCAGATTGCTATGACACACTTATAGTTTGTTGATGATGTGGTGGTGTTCGCATATGGAACAAATTTGGGTTTGCAGTGTGTTAAGAGGGTCATTGAAAAGTTTAAGCAGTTGTCTGGGAGGGGTTATAACCCTGGAAAGTGTGAGTTGTTCTGCGTAGGGCTTATTAGAGAGCCTATGGTAAGAATGGCTGAAAGCTTAGACTTTCAATTGGGTACCCTTCCGTGAGGTATCTCGGTGTCACTCTTGTATCACGTAAGCTCTTTGTTTCTACTTATTACTTGTAGGTCTCTTATCGATAAAATTGTGGCAAGAGTCCGAGGCTGCAAGGAAAAGTCATTGAGCTTTGCTGGAAGAGTATAACTTGTTAACTCTATGCTTATGAGTCTCTCGCAATTTTGGAGTACTATTTTTATGTTGCCAAAGACTATGATTATTGAAGTCGAACGTATTTGTAGTGACTTTCTTTGGTGTGTTGGGGTTGGAGGTAAGATCAGGGCTACTGTGGCATAGAATCAGTTGACATTCCTAAAGGCTGAAGATGGTTTAGGTATCCAAGATCTTTGCTCCTAGAATTTTGCGTGTGTTACTAAGCATATATGGGCCATACTCTTGCAGCAGGGGTCACTTTGGATAACATGATTGATCGAATATAAGCTGAAGAGTCGCTCGTTCTGGCAATTTCAAGGGATTGTGAGTTCTTGGTGTTGGAGGCGGCTACTAAAGCTTCGTCCTAAGGTGTAGCAGTTTATCTCTAAATAAGATGGCCAGATTCTTTGGTAAGGTGAACCAATGTTGAAGTATTTTGCTAAGAAAGTGTGGAATTTTCTAAGACCACGACTTCATCGGCCTTCATAGGCAAAGCCTATGTGGAAAGGTGTTGGGTTTCCATGGAACAAGCTTTTTTATGTGGCTGCTTGTTAAAGACAAAATCCATACTTGTACAAAAATGGTGTCTAGGGGATATTCTGGTCCTTTGAACTGTGTTTACTATGATAAAGCAGTGGAGACCATTGACTATTTATTTGTAGATTGTGTCGTATATGATGAGGTGTTCTTAAAGCTATTGGGCCGATGTTTTAAGAGATCATTTTGCTCTTCTTGGCTACAGGAAATTAGTTGGGAGGAACAAAGTTTTACCCCTCCCTCTTCACTCAAAGTTGTTCGGAAGATGATCTGGTCCTCATTACTTAGTCATTTGTGGTGCGAAAGGTGCAGACACATTTATGATGGGGAGCACCTAGATATTGAGATTTGATTAATGTGATAACGATGATATTAGAGTTTTGCCAGATGGCAAGATATTTACTCAGTTTTGGTGATGTGGCATTGCTGAGTTTGTGGTTAATTATAGTGAGTTCATATAGGGGTGGTAAACGGTAATCCGGTAAACGGTTTACCGTTTTACCGAACCGGTAACCGGCGGTAAACGGTAAACCGTTTACCGCCGGTATCGGTAGCCGAGCGGGAAGTTGGGGGAGTCGGTTTACCGGACACGATATCGGTAAATACCGACGGTAAATCGGTATTACCGATACCGAATCCCCCCTCCCTACTCCCTAGTGCTGCGCTGCGTTTTGTTGCTTTATTATGAAAAATATTACATCATTATTCACAAATATAAAATATTACATACATGAATGTAAGTATAGACCTCAAAAATATTGTAAATAAGAGTTAATAATAAATTATTAATTACAAAAATGATGAAAAAAACTCAAAAAAATCAAAATATTACAACATCACCCCACTTCCAGAAATTCGGTTCGGTAAATATTCGGTAAACCGACCGAAAAAATCGCCCGAAATCGCTTCTCACGGTATTTCGGTAATACCGATTTGTTACCGTTTACCGGTAATTCGGTAATCGGTAAACCGGTTACAAACCGGTATCGGTAATCGGTAACCAGTTTGGCCAACTTCGGTATACCGAAACCGGTAAATTCGGTAAACGGTAAATTGTTTACCGACCGAATCTCACCCCTAAGTTCATATGTGTTTAGCTTCCTAGTTGGCTAGGGTTGTTCCCAGCAATTTGTTTTTGATGATAAAACACAAAGCAATTCACAAAAAAATAAACCATTGGAATTAGTTTTTATTTATGAGAAGCTTGTACAATGACTAAAAAGTATTTTAATAGTAAAATATAGATAAAAATATATTTATAATCTATTTTATAAAATATATTGATATTAGGTAACATTATCTAATATTTAGTTTTAGTTTTAAATGATATTAATGAAAGAAAAATATATTTAATAATTATTAATAAAATATAAAATTAATCTTGTATTTTTAAAACAACCTCTCACAAAAATTCCAAATCGTAGTTGCTTTTTTGTTATAAAAGTACATTTTATTTTTTCAAAAGCTAATTTTATAGAGGTGTTTTCCACACTTTTCAGTTTTGAACCAAAAAACACTTCTAATTAGGTAAGTATGCAGTTATTTTATTTAATTACTCCTTAATTGGTTCCTTTTAATTGGTATTTGATTAATTATTTTCCTAGTACTTGCATACTAGAGTTTTTAAAATACGATATGGCTTGTGATATTGTACAAAATCTCATTAATTTGTAGTACTACAAAACTTTATCTAGTGGTTGTAATTTGAAAAGAGGAGATCTAATGGTTAAATATTACAAAAGGATAGGGAGAAAAAAAAAGAGTTTTGTCCGGATTTAAGGTGGGCTGGCGAGGATTCCTATGCACTTTTCAAATTTCCTACGAAGACTCAACAGAACATAGTGTATTCACTATACATCCGATTGAAAAAATTTGCGAAAAAAATTAAATCTTTTGTGCTCCACTAGATGATATCCATTGTGAAAAAATTTTGCTATTTTTTGGAGCAAAATTTTTTCACGACATATCAAATCATATCATATCACTTCATATCAAGTTATTATCATTCATATCAATATCATATCATGTCATAAATATTATGATCATATCAATTCACATCAATATCATATCAATTCATATAAATTCATTTAATAACTATCACTGTGTATATCTTAATGAATGTATATGTTCTTTATATAAAATTATCATATCATTGTTTTTCATTTTGAGTCGAAATGAAGATGGGTCATCATATCACTGTCATATCATGGTAATATAGTTAATATGATCTTGGTATGAGATAAAACATAACAAAATTGATATAATGTGTAGATCTTAATGAATGTGTTTTCTCTCTTCAATTTTTGGTTTGAAATGAAGAGGATGGGTCATCATATCACTATAATATAATGATTATATAATTGATATGGCAGTGACAATGCTGCAATCGACACGTATTTTGAATAGTTCATTTTTTCTTTGTTCAAAATATAGCAAAATTGATATCAATGTGTAGATCATAATTAATTCATTTTTTCTATGCAAAATTTTTAAATTCAAAATTAAAGCGAAGTTTGTAGGATCCAATTAAGAAATATAGGGGATTGGGAAAAATACTTCTCTCTTCTATGGATCCATGTCCGAGCTGTAAGAAAAAAAAACCCAGAGGTGGTGGGTTTATATTGAAATTTTCCAATATTTAGCACACTCACTTCTGATGTTTCGGTTTTCTAATCATAAATTATGTCTCTGTCACGTCCCATTTAGAACTTATGTCAAAATTTGTCAACCAAAACACTAATATTTAGCGTACCCAACCTGAACACCACCTCCCCCACCCACATATATGGGGAGTTCTACGGTACCGCGGGTGAAATCCGGGGTACCGCATACCTTGATTAAGAAAACGCTATCCAGAACTTGAATTAACTGATCTTTCGGACATGATACTCTACTCTATCCCTTAAAGATCAAAATCTAGGTCTTAATCTCTAAATCTTATACCCCAAGATCAATTTAATCAAAAATCAATGCACCATCTTAAGGTTTATAGTTTATGATTTAGATAATTAGCACCTAAGGTTCACTGATTAAGGGTTAGGGTATAGTATCATGCCCAAAATTCATGCTAATTCGAGGTCTAGATAGCGTTTTCATACTCAAGGTATGCGGTACCCCAGATTTCACCCGGGGTACCGTAGAAGGCACCATATATATATATATATATAGTTCAAGCTAGCGTGCACTAGGAGTACGCTATACTCTTGCGTTCACACTACCATACGACCATTAAGTTTTACTATTTAGACTTCGGAGTTTTTTGGAGCATGATACTATACCCTAACCTCTAATAGGTGAACTCTAATCCCTAATTCTCTAACCTCTAATTTATGCAAATACTTTGTCATACATATCTTCTATCGTATCTTGAGTAAAATCAAAAGATAGTATACCTTGATGTTATATATATATATGTGTGTGTGTGTGTGTGTGTGTGTGTATAGTAGACTCAAAATTATCTAGATACTTCGCCAGACCTATCTTATTTCGCCTCATACTCATATTAAAAGTGCTACTTGCCTATCCCCCACCCTCGAGATAGAGATCCCGCTTTTACCCCCCATAACGTCAGACAACCATTGGGGTTGTCTATCGTTTCATATGTAATATATAAAGAGGCAAATTCTAAGAACCTACTATGTATCAATTGTTAATTTTTGAAGTTCAACCCGTGGTCATTGTTTATATACTGGCTTAGAATCTCAGTCTAAGACACTCGCACACACTATCGAGGATTTTGGTCTTAACATGGTCGTTGAATGTGTAATTTTCAAAGGTTTTATCACTTATATATTAATATTTGATAAAGAGCGTCTACAATACACACATATCTCAAGTGCATTTAAAATGTCTTATCATTTGAACAATAACGGTGGATTTCATTGATTATTTGCATTAACTTATTATCTATACAACATATATCAATTCATGTTTCTCGAGTTTGGACGAACTGGCAACCGATTTTGAGAGTTGAGATTACTAGATAAAGATACTTGATTGTTGGATAAATATGTTTATCCCAATTGACTATCTTACTAAAAATTGTCAACCTTTATTTGGTAAATGTCTAGGTTAGTAGTTGATAAAACGCGATGTTTATCGTAGATTCTCAACAAAGATTCTCTAACCTTCCTTTATGTTATTTTTCAAGGAATCTTGTGTCTCATCCTAGGGTATGAAGTCAAAGTTCGTCAACAATCATACTTCATTTTGAAAATTTTGATTTATAATCGTTGAAGATAACTCCACGTTTGAAAGAAAATTTCTTAGCATACGACTTAGGACCTTAATAGAGCTTGCTCAATCAACATGATATAGAACAAATATTATTAATATGAACTTAGCACGCATTATAAAATTATTGCACATGGGATTTCTCTTCATTTGAGGAGTTTAAGGTAGAACATGATCCAAGGAATAAGAAGTCTTTTTTAAGTAAATAACTATAATTACTCGATCAAAATTATACTCCGACATTTTGCTAAATAATATATACTTGTTTTATTTTATAGACATATAATTTACGAATAAGAGAGTGTTTCACTGCAACAAAATATAAAGTAATATAGTTTATTTTTCATAGGTAATTGAATGTCAAATATTTATTTTCTCTCTTTTCATATAAATTTTTTTTAATAAAAAAATGTTATTGTGTATGTGTATGTTTGTTTAATTTTTTCATCAAAATGCAACGTATCATTCAATTTTAGTAAAAAATGAGTAAAAAATCTACTTCATAAGTTTTAATCATATATTTTTTAATTAAACAAATGTTGCATATGCTACTTTCTCTTTTCTTATTTATATTTTTTTACTGGACATAAAATTTATTATTTATGTGTGTTTGTTTAAGTTATCAACGTGTAACCTATTATTAAAGAAGAAAAAAAGATAAAAGATATGGAAATATTAAAGAAGAGAGAGATAGCTCCATAAATACATTAATAATTAATTTTTAAAAAAAGACAGAGCTAGCTCCATAAATATATTAATAAATAATTTTTTTTTTTGTAAAAAAATTGTCCAACTTGGCAAATTGTGAATCCTCCAAGTGCTTATGTAGCAAGGGGTTGCTTTTGAATTGCCATAATATATATAAAGTAATATAATTTATTTTTCAAAGGTAATTGAATGTCAAATATTTATTTTCTCTCTTTTCATATATATTTTTTTTAATCCATAAAAACATTGTTTTTTATGTTTATGTTTGTTTAATTTTTCATCAAAATGTAAATTATAATTCAATTTTAGTAAAAAAGAGTAGAAAATTTTCTTCACAAGATTTAATCAGATATTTTTTATTTTTAAAAATATGATATATGTGACTCTCTGTTTTCTTATTTATATTTTATTACTGGACAAAAAAATTATTATTTATGTGTGTTTGGTTAAGTTTATCAACATGTAACTTATTATTAAAGCAAAGAAAAAGAATACATGGATAAATGAAAAAGAATAACTGGATAAAAGCAATGAAAATATTAAAGAAGAGAGAGGTAGCTCCATGAATACATTAATAACTAAATTTTTTGTTTGAAAAAAAAATGTCCAACTTGGCAAATTGTGGATCCTCCAAGTGCTTATGTGGCAAGAGATTGCTTTTGAATTCCATAATATATAGTATATTGTTCCTATATGCATTTATTTTGTAGAGTGTAGACAACTCATATGTTACTATGGATGAAAATTTGGAAGGGATGAGCTTTTTCAACCTCGGATAATAACCTCATACCATTGACATATATTTTTGTTAGATAGCTACTTTTTAATGAGATAATTATATTAGTTGCATGAATTTGTGTTAAGATTTAACTATGTGTTGACTGTTATGTTTTATTCCTTATCTAAATTACGATTGATGCATTAACTTGATATATTTTTTCTCACGTAATAATAATGGTATATGTTATATTAGTTAACCCGATTAATCAATTAGTCAAACCAACTAAATATTAATTTGGTTAATTCTGGTTGTTATATAAATTTGGACGATATACTTATAATATTGTATTTCATAGTTAACCAAATTTAGCCTTCTTAGATTTATTTAGTATTTACTATGATAATCATTTAAACACTCTACCTAATTAATTATCCCTTCATTCGCTTATCCACTAATTATATGGATAAAATAACTCTCAAAATAAACTTGCGGACAAAGAGAGAGCATCTGCGCGTGTATTCCAGTAGTACCCTAAGATTGTAGGAAAATTTAATCGACGGCCGGCAATTCGAATGGCCATGTAGGCCCTAAATTTGCTGCTGCCATGTTTGAAACAAAATCCTACCATTTGAGCCCCAAATGGCCAAATCTGTCTATATATATATATGGGTTAAACCCCAAACGATATTCTGTTCGCTTCTATTCCTCATTATCCCTCGGTTTTGCTTCTTTCTCTTTTCTGCACTGCTCTTTTCTGCATCCTTTGGCTGTGAAGATGCTCTAGATGGAAAAAGGATAACTCCAGTTCCTCCATCGAGAGTTCCGAGCCTGGGTATATATGGATTTCCTTTCCCAGTAGAAATGAAATGATGACCAAGTAATCTCTCAAGTCTCTGAGTGGATTTTCATACTAATGTTACATAAATATGGTCTGATCTTCCTTTCTTTGATTGACTTCATATCCTAGGATTGATCTTCATGTGAAAGTTAGAGGAATCTTTGTTAAGGATGTACGTTAAACATCATGTTTCTTCAACCACTGACTTATGCATTAATCAAATAAAGGTTTAAAATTTATGTTTAATATTTAAATGTCTTGATAGGCATAACTAAATTCGATGATTGAGGCAATGAATAAACATTACTGTGTTAGTTGAGATATCTATAGTTACAAGAGTCTAAACTGATGACTGGATTAAAATGAAGAATCTTTAATAATGATGAGTTCACTAAGACAAATGTACAAGTCATTTGATTATATGTTTGTGAGCATGTAATTCAATACCAAATTTTTTTTGTAACAAAAACTTTTCTGATATCAAAGTCTCAAAATAAAAATATTTTATTTTCTAAGAGTAAGGAATTTGTATTTACATCGAGTTACCCTAACCCAAATTTTTTTTTCATATTCCACCCAACGAGCCGAGTTTAATGGTATTTATTAGGGCTGAAAGTACAATAAAATTTTTATATGTATGTATTTAGCTATTAAAAATATATATTCCTACAATACATCACAAAATTCAAATGCATGTGAAATGTCACAATGTTTGTATGAACAAACACAATAGACAGAGAAATTTTAGTGAATGCACATTCAAACATTTAAAAATTTATACACGGAAGGATCATGTTAAGACGAGAGCCATCGATAATATATGTGAATGTATTGGATTGAGATTCTAAACCAACATCTAGACAACAACCATGGGTTGAGGGTTGGTCCAAACTTCAAAAATTAGCAATTGATACATGTTGTATAAGATACTAAATTTGAGTGTCTTGAAGACAAAAATTTTCATAAGATCCTATACCGATACTTCATGAACATCCAAAATGAAAATGATCGAGGATTAGAGAATTTAATCATAATAAAGGGTACGATGTGTATCAAGTTCCAATTGGGGGAAACTAAATTTATCTCGAATAATTAACTATTATCAATTGGTTGAGAGTTTGTCCAACCTCGAGAATCATGAACTGGTAAATGTTGTATAAGATAATAAATTCGAGAGTTTTGGATGACAAATCTTGATATACGAGTTTAAATGAGACGTGATAAACTTTCACGATATGATTTATGATTAGGGAATCAAAACACCAAGAGCGAGTGTGCTAACTATCAAGTATTAATCTTTCCCAAAAATGTAAACATATAAATAAACTAATTAATATAAATAGTAATATAAAATTCTCCTGCCAGCGAGCAGGGTAAAAATAGTATTTACCCGGCCTGTTGGCCGGAGAGATTTATTTTATAATTTATATTAATTAACTTATTCATATGTTTAAATCATTTTAAATCTTCTAAATATTTTGTGTTCTTGATTCATAACAGAGTTTGTAGTATGTTTATATTGAAAATTTTCAATATTTAGCACAGTCACTTGTGATGCTTCGGTTTTCTAATCATAAATTATGTCGTTGACATATCCCATTTTTAACTTATGTCAAAAAAATTCAACTAAAATACTAATATTTAGCGTACGACAACCTGAACCACACACACATATAGTTCAAGCTAGCGTGCGCCAGGAGGACGCTATACTCTTGTGTTCACACTACCATACGACCATTGAGTTTTACTATATAGACCCCAAATTAACCGGAGTTTTTTGGGGCATGATATTATACCCTAACCTCTAATAGGTGAACACCAATCCCTAATTCTCTAACCTCTAATTTATGCACATACTTCGTTGTACCTATCTTCTATTGTATCTTGAGTAAAATCAAAAGTATAGTATACCTTGATATTATATATATGTGTGTGTGTATATATATAGTAGACACAAAATTATCCAGATACTTCGTCAGACCTATCTTATCTGGCCTTATACTCATATTAAAAGTGTTACTTGCCTATCCCCCATCCCCGGGATAGAAATCCCGCTTTTACCCCCATAACGTCAGACAACCATTGAGGTTGTCTATCATTCGATATGTAATATTTAAAGAGGCAAATACTATGATCATGCTATTTATTTCTTATCCTCTCCCGACACCCCCTTTATGGAGAATAAAAGAGTAGGAATGACAGGATCATAACTGGATATGGTTTTATTATGTTCATCGTATCGGAGGTTGTGTTCTTTTTTGCTTTTTTGGGCTTCTTTTCATTCTTCTTTGGCACCTATGGTTGTGATCAAAGGTATTTAGACCCCAAAAGGGATTGGGATTTTAGGTCCTTTGGAAATTCAATACACATTCATGATCCTCGAGTTTGGACGACTCTCGACCAGTGTTGTAAGGATTATGACTTTTTAGTGAAAAATTCTTAGTAAAGATACTTCTTTATTGGATCAATTTATTCATCCATATTGAAACTTGACACACACCGTAGCCCTCATGATGATTAAATTCTCTAATCTCGACTCATTTCCATTTTGGATGTTAGTTCTTTTATGAAGACACTTAAACTTAGTATATTATACAATATGTATAAATTGTTAATTCTGGAAATTTATAATATACCTCAACCCGTGGTCATTGTTTATATGTTGACTTAGAATCTCAATCTAAGACACTCACACACACTACCAAGGATTTTGGTCTTAATATGATCGTTGAATGTATAATTTTTTAAAATTTTATCACATATATTAATAATTGATAAAGAGTTCCTACAATACACTATTTCAAGTGCATTTAAAATTTCTTATAATTTTCTATAAAATTTCTTATCATTTGAACAATATCGGTGAATATCATTTGATTATTTGCATTAACTGTTTATCTTATACAACATATATCAATTCGTGTTTCTCGAGTTTAGACAAACTGGCAACCAATTTTGAGAGTTGAGATTATTGGATTGGTGGATAAATATGTTTATCCCAATTAGTCATCTTGCTAAAAATTGCGAACCTTTATTTGGTAAATGCATAGGTTAGCAGTTGATGAAACGTGATGTTTATGGTATATTCTCGACAAAGATTTCTCCAACCTTCACATATGTTATTTTCAAGGAATCTTGTGTCTCATCTTAGAGTATGAAGTCAAATTTCGTCAACAATCATACTTAAGACATTTTAAAAGTTTTGATTTATAATCATCGATGATAACTCCAATCTGAAAGAAAATTTCTAAGCATATGAATTAGAACCTCAATAGAGCTTCCTCAATCAACATGATATAGAGATAATATTATTAATGTGAACTTATGACACATTGTAAAATTATTGCACATGCGATTCCTCTTCATTTGAGGAGTTTAAGGTAGAACGTGATCTGAATGAATTAGAAGTCTTTTTTAAATAAATAAGTGTAACAACTCGATCAAGATTATACTCTGACATTTTGCTAAATAATACTTATTTATTTTATAAACGTATGATTTACGAAGAAAAGAGTGTTTCATTGCAATAAAATATAAATTAATATAGTTTATTTTTCAAAGGTAATTGAATGTCAAGTGTTTATTTTCTCTCTTTCCATATATATTTTGTTTAATCAATGAACACATTATTTTTTATATGTATGTTTGTTTAATTTTTTCATCAAAATGTAACTTATCATTCAATTTTAGTAAAAATGAGTAGAAAATTTACTCTATAAGGTTAAATCATATATTTTTTATTTAAACAAATGTGATATATGTCACTCTCTATTTTCTTATTTATATTTTGTTTACTTGGCAAAAAATTATTATTTATGTGTGTTTGGTTAAGTTTATCAACATGTAACTAATTCTTTAAAAAAATGGATAAATAAAAAAGAATATTTGGATAAAAAAGAAATGAAAATATCAAAGAAGAGAGAGGTAGCTCCATAAATACATTAATAACTAATTTTTTATTTATAAAAAAGTTGTCAAACTTAGCAAATTGTGGATTCACCAAGTGCTTATGTGGCAAGAGATTGATTTTGAATTGCTATAATATAGAGTATAGATCCTAGAGGTGAATCGCCAATGGGTTATTGTAAATTCGATAATGCAGATTATGCCTGAAAGACAGGCTTTAATCTCTTGTAATTCAGATTCCTAACACAAGAGTAGAGCATTTTTATTAATCTTTTTCAAGGTATATCGGATGCATTTATTGTTGGATTTTTTTTATAAGATGGTATGCCTAATGTATGATTTTGTATTATGTGTTTTTGCGATGAACCTCAATTGATCATCCCTCAAGCGACGTCGTAGGACTCTAGCTACAATAGAGTTGTCCGTCTGACCGTGTTTTATATTTGCTCCTTTGCTGGCAATTGAAGCAACCAGTACTCCTATTTATAGATCTTCCCTTCGTTCCACGTATGATACTTTCTTATTTTAAAATTGCCAAACACATCACCACAATGTAAAGGGGTTGGTATCTATAAAAAAATATAAAGGGTTTGGTAATTCGTCTAGAGTGTTCAGAGCTAATATGTATGAAGAAAACTTAACGGGGTTGTTTTGGACTCCTGATTTCGGGAATAGAATAGATGGGTGGTCTAACATGCTTAGAGTGAATTAAACTATTGACTAGAAAGTTTGTGCGCACTATGCAGGCTGTTTTTCCAGAAATAGCACCTTTAAAAAAAAATTACAAAACTAGCACCCTCCCAAAAATATTTACAAAATTAGCACCCTTTTTTATTGACCGCACCCTTGTGGTGCGTTTTACAAATAAACAGCATCCTCCAGATGCGTTTTATATGTAAACCGCACCTGGAGGGTGCGTTCTACTCTGGTGGGCCTAAAACGCACCTTGGCCATGCGTTTTCATGTCTGGCTTACATAAAACGCATGGCCGAGGTGCGGTTTAGGCCTGACCTACCTAAACCGCAGCTTAGTGATGCGGTTTATTCCTCCAAGAACAAACCGCATTGCTAAGGTGCGGTTTGGCCATGTAGACCGCACCCCCCAAGTGCGGTCTACGTGTCAATAATTTTCCGACACAACGACACAGCCATGCAGAGAATTATTGACGTAGGCCTGCATGGCAGACTAAAACCGCACCCTAGAGGTGCGGTTTTCATCATTTTTTCCCCTATATAAGACTTGCCGGAAAACCTCTACTCTTCACACCTCTCATTCTCTCTTTCATTTTTCTGTTGTATATCTATATTTATTTAGTGTGTTTGCCATTAAGATTAACTCGTAAGTTTATTTTGTGTTACTTTTTATGCCATTAAGATTAACTCGCAAGTTTATTTTGTGTTACTTTTTATGCCATTAACATTAACTCGTAACTTTATTTTGTGTTACTTTTTATGCCATTAACATTAACTCGTAACTTTATTTTGTGTTACTTTTTATTGTTATTTGTGATTTGTGATTTTTATGATATTAACTAAACTACGGTTTGTTTGTGTGTAGATGGCATTTCGTCAGTTAACGCTTGGCTTACGGTGGAATGGTTACACGGAAGAGACCGGAAAGGGGGCCACCTACGTCGGTGGCAATTTTCAGAAAATAACGGTCGGTACCAGACCGAAGCTTGAAGACCTCCATCAAATATGCACTGACGTTACTTGCATGGATGGCACGAGGAGGGTAGATCGTATGGTGTACCGATACCCAAACAGAGCAACTGGGTCATTGTGGCATGAGGAATATACCATAACCACTCAAGATGACGTAGATTCCATGCTCGAATTGCCAAAGCCGAGATGTTCGTTTACACCGAGCCAGCCGTTGGTGTTGGAGGTCATTCTGGACACGGTCAAACATCTGGTATCCATGGTGGAGGTGAATTATATGACGATCATCCCTACCAAAGTTACCATGATCCTCATTCCTATTTTCAGTACCAAGATGGAGGGCAAGGTGCAGGCCATCATCAATCTTTCTCGTCATATGAAGAAGAAGTTCCACCGGACGTCCCCAACCAAGCCCAGTACAACTTCCATTCAGGCAGCGGTAGTTTTCACAACTACCATTATGGAGCTGATGAAGGTGCCTTTCATGAGCAGGATCCGATGGAGGTTTTTTTTCGTAGCAAAAATGTACACGTTAATTATTATTAGTAAGGGTTTTTTTAGTATAACTAAATTAATTAAATTAAATTATGCGACATAAAACATAATTTTATTATCATAAAAAGACATTTCATATTATCATAAAAAAACGTCCTAAATTAATTAACATAATAACATTGTCAATGAATAATAATTTAAATAGGTACATACATATTATCGTAAAACAAACATACTAAATTAATTAACATAAATAACATTGTCAATGACTAATAATTTAAAGAGGTACATACATATTATCGTAAAACAAACATATTAAATTAATTAACATAAATAACATTGTTAATGAATAATAATTTAAGTAGAAACATACATATTCAAATGTTTGGTAAATAATTTAATCGTATTAGTTGTTTTAAATAATTTAATCGAATACAAAGCAACACTCGTTAGACTCTTAGAAGAGGTATACATCTTCTTAGAAACACAGTCTTTTTGACAGAAAAAGGGGGGATCCGAGGATCTCTTAATACCCGATTTTCCCAGGTAATGGGAGGATATGATAATCGCTTAAAACCCCATTTCCTTAGACGTGCATCTCTTTATAAAGAGTCGAAGTAAGTGGCGCTATGTATTCGATTAAATTATTGAAAACAACCAACACGATTAAAAAATAAACATAAATTTATTTTATATTACACTAGGCACATTAACAAAATAAAAGAAGGACAAATGGTGAAGAATTGTATGTACCGGGTGATCGTTCCAAACATCCCTTGACCGATGGTTGGGTTGGTCGTACAAGTCGGTTGGATCCACCGGTCCTTGCTCGAGATAATATCGTTGGTTGTATATATCGACGTCCTCCCCAACCTACGAGAAAATAACAACGAGGTTAGTACATAGATTAATTAAAAAACTTATAACAACAACAAAAATTAAACCAGAATAATGAGTACATACCGCTTGAAATTCATCAACATAAACTCCTTCTCCTTGCCACCAATCGGCCATTTTTTCGGCGTAATTCGGACAGAGCTTCGGCTCGACTCGGAGGGTTTTGAGGAAAAAACCTAAGAAATGTTTTCTGATGGCAGATCGGACTTAGCCGCAACCAACAGACCACTATTTCCTAGGCTTTTGGGATGGGAGGGTTTAGAGAGATAAATTGTAGAGAGAGAAGGAAGAATGGGTTGTGGTGTGAAGAAATGAGAGGGGGAGGGGGGTATTTATACCCATCAGACCGCACCCCCCAGGGGCGGTCTGGTAATTTTGCCCTAAGCAAAACCGCTCCCTCCCAACGCATTTTGCGCTTCCCTAGGGCTGACCGTATCTCGGGCGTGCGATCTGCAGTCCTTGGCGCGGATCGCTCCGCTGGCAAGCGTTCATCCGCCCGATCGCCCCTCCATCCAACGGTTTTGAAGACCGTTCCGCAGCTGGCGCGGATCGCTTCGCTGGCGTGCGTTTCCTCACGGAGACCGCACCTCCATGATGCGTTTTATAAGTAAAACGCATCCTTCAAGTGCGGTTTACTTATAAAACGCATCATGGAGGTGCGTTCCATAAAAATAGGTGCTATTTCTGTCAATTTTTTCATATGTGTGCTAGTTTTATAATTTTTTTTAGGGTGCTATTATTGGAAAAAACTCACTATGCAGCGGTTAGTTGGAGCGGTAGAAGATAAAGCACAATTTTAATTATTATGTTTGCTTTATGGATTTGGATCAACTTTTGTAGATGTTGTTCAAACTCCATTGTTTTTTTCTCTTTTCATATCAATTAAATTAAGATAATAAATGTGAATTTCACTTCATACATACAAATCTAATTAATAAAATTCATTATGAAATCTATGATATAAAATGGTATTTTTCAAGTCCATAATGAATCCAAAACCCTCATAAATCCATTAGTTTTCAAACCTCATATTTTATCAAAACCTTCATTTTTCAATTCACCAAGCAAACGACCGTAAATGAGTATGATTGTGTCCTTTTACTTTTGTTTATCTGGGATAAGAAAAGAGCTACGAATGTCCATCAATTTTCCATTGATCATCTTTGTAGATAGAGTCTCTTGAAAAAGTAAAACAAACAGGAATTTCATGAATACATTTTGTTTTATGAATTATAAAAAAGTGTTCAAGAAATGCTCTAAATTTAGTCATCTAGTATTTTCCTCATTTTTACGAAAGTTACCACCTCTCTACTCAAGGTTATCATCCCGCGGTTTGATCCATTTTGATCCTGATCAGGTGAGAAAAATGGTTGCAATGCACCAGCGGGTCGACCCGCTTCAAAGCTTTCGGGTTGGAGGTCACACGACATCGTGTTTCCCTTTAATTTGCGAAATGCGCATTTTCCCGGGTTTCCCCTTAGTTTTACCTTATCTTTGGAATTCCAAGTTGAACATTTGAATATTGATGTTATATGAGTGTGTGTGAATTTCACTAATTGGATCCAAATATGAACTGTTATTTTAGTGTAATATATATTATCACTCATATGTTAATTGAGATTTATATAATTTATAAATGTATACATAATATAATGATTTTTTCATATACCGAACTAAAACAATCGAAATATTAACCCTAAACCCACTAATTCGATCGGCTCAACGGGTAAAACCTGGTTGACAACCTTGCATCTTCTCTGTTCCCTTGGTCGTTTTCCACCAGACATCAGTTACTTAAAAGGGCCCAAGATTAGACCCAATTTAGCAGGTTTATCTCAAACAAACTCTTCTTAGTCTTACTAAACAGCAACCAGTGTTTATTTTTATATATATTAATTAATTAATATGTCGAATTCAATCTGTGTACTTATCTAACCAATCAAAATTTGACTAGCTAGTGAACCAGCATGATGAAACGTAAAATCACGGTTATTGTAAATGATTGTGAATTTAGATTTGTGAAATTGAACCAACTGAAACTGACCAGCAGTACATTATTCATCAAGCACCAATGATAAAAGTTAATCGGCGAACCTGTCTATCTACTCAAACTAATCAATAGTCAATCGACCATATTCTCCTCCTTTCCAGTTGAACATATATGGTACTATTATTTGTTGTTAATCAATAGGTCTGGATGCATAGCGTCCAACCGGCCCACAGAAGTGGGAGGAGGCAGTAGAAGATATCTCGACCCGCGCCGTCTTTCCCACGCCTAAATCAGCTTGAGGTGCGGCATCCCCAACCTCAGCATCTGGGGCATTCCCAACCTCAGCATCACCGTCGTCATCATCATCCTCGTCAATGGAATCACTCCAATTAGCCTGCCATACCGGTGCGCTCTCTGGTGTAGGAGTACTGGTAGTACCTCGACTAAGAGACAACTGCCCCACAGTAGGGTGGCCGTCAGGACGCACTACATCCGCCTTCTTCTTCTTCCTTCTAACCTTAGGTGGATTTTTTTTCTTCATTTTCCTTTCTACCAGTCGCCGTAAGTCTACAAGCACGACCTTCCATTCTCTCCTTATTTCTCGCCTAAATCATATCCGGTTTACCCATTCCATGTCCAGACATCTTCAAAAAAAAGTTTGAATTATTAATAATGGAGTACATAAAGTAATTAATTTAAGATTTTCATAATTAAAATTATAAAACTAATAGTTTCATTTATGTTACGTTCTATGTAATAATTATTTACATAAAAGTAAATAATTAATCAAGATAAAATTATTAATAATTAAGTAGATAAAAAATTACTTTGAAATTTTGATTATTAAAAGGATAAAAACACATTTTTAATTTTTTATAATGTTCTTTAAATTTGTTATCATTAATTAACATTTATCGAATACGTTTTTAAAAAAAAATTTATATCATTATTGACAAAATATATAACTTTTATTAAATATTTTATTAAATAATTTTATTATTATTAGCATTTATTGAATAATAAAAAACAGAAATAAAAAAAAAACGGTCAACATGCGGTTGGACCGGCGGTCAACCGCGGTCAACGCGTTGTTCAACCAACGGCTGACCGCGGTCAACGCGCGGTTGGACCAATGGTCCAACCGCGCGTTGACCGTCGGTCCAACCGCGTGTTGACCGCGGTTCAGCCAACGGCTGACCGCGAGTTGACCGCGGTTCGCATACCTTCTTCAAGGGAGGACGACGAGCAGCGGGAGGACGGCGAGGCGAGGTGACGCGAGGGAGGACGACGAGCAGCGGGCGGCGAGGCGAGCGCGGGCGGCGGATGTAGCGGCGGCGGCGACTGATCGAGCGACGGTGGAGACTGATCGAGCGGCGGCGGCGCGAGTTGCAAAGGTGGCCGGCGGTGAAGGGAGGTGCAGAAGTAAGTCGGCGGTGAGAGGGAGTTGCAGAGGAAAGGCCACGCAGAAAAAGGCTTAAGTTAGGGCTTGTTTGTTTCTTTCAATTTTGAGTTTTTCATTAAGGGTATATAGGTAATTTGACATTTAAGTTAGGGCAACTTTTAGCAATTTCAAGGGCGACATTTAGCAAGCCAGTTTTTATTATCCACCATATATAATATAAGAGAGGTTAGTTGAGTTTTCAAATTAGCTGAACCAAGATAAAGATGATTTTAGATTAATACACATTTCACAGTGCTTTTAACATTTGTGTTGAAAAAGTTGAACACATTTGCCTGTGATGTAGTCTGTACTCGAAAGTGAGCATCGTTGTTTCCTTTTCGCCCATGCATGTGCCGGCATGGACCCAGCACAGCTAGCCTAGCTAGCTTGAGGAACAATATTTCTTTCCCACAATTATTATACTATATCTATCATTTGATGTGGCACTCTTCTCTTGGTTTTAATCAAGTTCCCTGCCTTTGCATGTGTTAGGACTTAGGAGGAAAGTTCATTGAAAATTTATCAACTGTCACTGTTGGAGTAGGCCGAGGCAAGCTAGGCTAAAAATATTGGACCTCAACTTGACCTCTATAGTAAATTGTGGTGGGCATACAACTGTTAGTGGGTTAGGAATGGCAGAGGGGTTTATAAATTTTGAAATAATATCTAACTGACTTGAGTTTATTGATAGAAAGTAATTGGGTTATAACCCGCAACAGATCAATTTACAATGAAAAAAAGAGAAGAATTGTTCGGAAGGCGAATTAGAAAGTGTTCAGATCCTAACCATGCTTTGGAGGATGTCAAGTCATGCAGGAGAAAACCACTTCGAAAGAGAGAGTTCATTTTGTCACTAACGTTAGGGGCCCCAACAACAACAATCACCCCTATAGCAATACTTACAATCCGGGGTGTCATAATCATTCTAACTTTGCATGGGCTTCACCTACTAATCCTTAACCACCAGGTTTTCAAGGACCAATCGAAAGTTATCAACCAATACCTCTATTCATTCAACCAAAAGCCACAATTCCAATCCTCAAACTTTCAACAACAATAATTCCAACCACGAGGTGTGCTAGGGTCTCAACAACAACAACCCGATAGGGTCTCAAAACTCGAAGACCTAGTCACAACCTTCGTGAGCTCAAGCTCTCGAGAGTTTGACAAGATTGAGAAGTTCATGGAAGTCGCAAAAAAAAAAAAAAAAACAAGTTTACTTTGATTAAGGAAGGTTTAAGAAGTCACCAAGCAAGTCTGCAAAACTTTGACACTTAGATTGACAACCTTGTCGAGATCCTCACCGAGACCACAAGGAGCTCTACCTTCCCAAACTTTCACTAAGACAATTCAGGTTGAGGAAGAAGCCCATCCAAAGGTCGATGAGCAAGACTTTTTGGAAGGAAAGGATGAAGAAGCTAAGAAGGCAACGTCGACGCCACCTCTTATGAGTACAGGCCTCCACTTCCCTTTCGCACATGAGTTCACAAGGATCGTTTGGAAGCGGGGTTCAAAAAATTTATAGAGATGGTTAAGAAGCTTAACGCACGGTTCCTTTCCTGGAAGCGATGGCGTAAAAGTCGAGGTATGCAAAGTTCCTCAAGGGGCTTCTCTCCAAGAAAAAGAAGTTTGAAAACCTTACCTCGGTCACTCTGAGCGAGGAGTGGTCGAATATCATCCAAAACAAGTTTCCTCAAAAGCAATAGGATCCAAGTTGCTTTACTATTCCCATTTGCATCGGAACCAGTCATTTAAAAAAATCCTTGGCAGATTTAGGAGATAGCATCAATGTCATGCCATACATCCTTTCAAGAATTTAGACCTATGTGAATTAAAATCCACTAGGTTGAGTGTTACATTGGCTGACCGTTTTGTTAATCGTCCTTGAGGCATAGTGGAGAATTACGTAGTTCGAGTGGGCAAGTTTTATCATGTGACAAATTTTGTTATCCTGGATATTTTTGAGGATACCAACATGCCCTTCATACTAGGAAGACCTTTCCTACCCACGGCCAAGACATTAATTGATGTAAATGAGAGAGCATTGATTCTGACGGACGGTGAGGAGAGTATAACCTTTTCGATTGACCAAATGTTAAGGCTGAAAATGTGGATGGATCGAATCCAATGGTTTTAGTGGAGGTTATCCTTCCAAGACAAACCCCACTTGTGCTCCTCTTGTTTGTGGTGATGTGAAGCAGGATTCAAAAGCGGGTGAAAAACCCGAAGTTAAAAAGAAGAATGAGTGGCGCCATAAGATGAAGCGTGCATTGTCCCGCACTAAGAACAAGGGCAAGGAAAAATCAAGTGGCTATGAGGGCCATCCTTCAGAAATGGTGATTCGAGGTGACGAGCTTAGCCATGATGATGTGGCAGATCCACTCCCGGTGGCCTCATTTTCTAAAGCATGAAGATCTGTAACGTCTAGCTAAGGATTTAAAATTAATGCTTGTTGGAAGGTAACCCAACGTCGGTTTGTATTTCTTTTCCTTTTTTTTTTTTTTTGGTGTGTGTGTGTGTGTGTGTGTGTGTGTGTGTATTAGAGTCAAGTGTGTGAGTTGTGAATGTTCACTGTGCCCATGGTTGATGACTTGATGTGTTTGATCGATGAATGTGTTTGTTTGAGTTTGGCGCACAACTGAATCGATTAAGATTTAGAGTTGTGAAAATACGATTTTTGCACACGTCATGGTTTTAGTGTAATCTTTGTGGCCTCAAACAGTGATAATTACACCCAAACCGTGATGTCGACAGGGCATTCTTGCGATTTACAAACATCATGGGTCGTGTGTTATTATCACGAGCTCTAGCCCATGATTTTAAATGTACTGTGGTATCATCCCAAAACTCACTGTTTTTGGCCGAGATAACAGTTTTCATGTCAAGATCATGTTTAGAGATCGTGATCTCGGCAAAAAACTGTGAAGTTGACCCTCGGGCTGTATAAAAGGGTGTAAAGTTCACAATCGTGAACATCTCATCGGAATTCTCCGAACCTGTCGCTCAATATCGTCCACCCATACAATTTTCTAATGATTTGATCTTGTTTCGGGCACACAAATCAAAACCATCGAGGAATTAACCCTGGGGCCTCCTAGGATATTATCACTGACAATACATCAAGATGAAAGTTAAAATTGGTGGAAGAAGATTTGACAATTCAATAGGAAAATGACATTCTATTTACAGACCCTCTAAAATACATTTCCCCCAAATTTCCCATTAGAACCGATTTTCTTGTCGACTTACGAGTTAATTTTTTTTTTGTTGGTTGTCTGAGAACATTGGGAATTCTTGTACGTTGAAAAGACTAATTGAGGGGTCAATAAGCCTAACTGAGGCGTGCAAGCCACAATTAGTCTTATTGTCGCTGTCAATTGGTATGTTAGAGACATAAAAACTCATTTGAAATGCACGCCCCAATTCGTCTTAATATCCTACGACAACTCCAATTGAAGCATGCAGGCCCATATAATTTATAAGAATGTTAGATTTGAAAATAGGGTTAATTGCATGGTTGGTCACTGAGATTACAAAAAACGTTCAAGTTTGGTGACTCGAAATATTTAAATCCATTGGTGGTACTTCAATTTATCGAAACCGTTCACGTTTGGTCACTCTCCATCCAACTCCGTTAACTTTGGCTGATGTGGCAGTCAACTCTCAAAGTTGACTGTTAACTTAGTGACGTGGCAACTAAAAAATTATTAAAAATAAAAAAAATAAACTTTTATATTTTCCACCTCATTATTACATTCATTAAAAAATAAGAAAATCTATAAAAAAAATTCTACAAACCCATACCCTACCCACGTTGAACGGACTCCCGCCTCTCGCCGGACTCCTCATCGCGAAGCCCCTGACCACCGGCGTCCACGCCGGCGACACCTCCCCTCCAAAATCCTTCTCGAACATCCCACACCCGAACCCGAATTTGCTGCTCTTACTACTAAGATGTCGTCATCGCCACTTCGCCCCTTATTACCCTGTCAATTCCTGCCCGCTAAGCCAAATTCCGCAGATGATTTGCATTTACCAACCACATGAAGGCCGCCTTTCAATCCCAGATAGTACGTCCTTCTTACCTTATGCAATTTCCTCTCAATTCTTTTGCATTTCTCATTATTTGTATTCTTCGTTTATGATGTGGCTCTAATATTGGATTTAAATGTAGCCACCCTTTGTGCAGAGTACCATGTGGGATGCATGCACGAAAATCATAACCAGTGTCGTGATATTTCATTATGGTATTTGAATTCACTTAGAAGCTTGCCTATTCCACTTTATATTATGTTCGATTGAATATGTTTTCTCAGGTTTCAAATTGGGATTATTGAGTAGTTTCCTTACCGCTTATATATGTATAGAGTGCAACTATGTTGATGTTATTTTCTTCATTGTACCTCTGCATCATTCATCATGTTGCCTGCTTAGATTGGGTCGGGCTACTAGAGCCGGCTTCAGATTTAACAAACTTTTCTAATCATTGTCGGATCAAATTGTCTTCATTTTCCAACCTGAAATGCTCTACTTTCCTTTGCAGCAGTAGGGTGTTTTTTCCCCTGCTATTATTTCTTGCCATATCTCTTAAAGTAGTTAGTAGTAACTTTTGCTCTCTTTCTTCCTTTCCCCCTCATTTTGCAACTTATTTTTTCTATCTTCTTAAACTCTGTTTTGTCTCCGATTATAGCAGCTACATTGGCCAGTACTGTTCGACATAAGGTTACTGATAGACCGATAATTGCACATGTTCTTACCCCTATTATTGAGCCGTTTGAGATGTTGATTCTCGTGTTTTAAGCCGATTTCATGCTAGGTTGTGCGTTTATGTCATATTTCAGGGCTTGGCGTTGGCATCGAGGCGAAGGAACGAGATTCGGGTCGAAAGGAGCAAGTGAGGTTTGAAGTGTGCTGGAGAGCAAAAATACTCGGCCATGAGCAGAAATACCCGGTCAGGTATTATCTGGCCATGACCAGGGATCTGACACTTTCGGCGTCTGTGAGAAACAGAGAGGGGCCCGGGCAGGAGGCAAAAATCCCCGGTCGGGGATTATTGTCCATGACCGGGGATTTCCCCTGTGGCACAACGGTGCGTTTTGCACATACCCGGTCGATACCCAAACTACCCGACCGGGTATTTCGACCGGGTATCGCGATCTTCAGCTTCTTAAGGGAAAAGAAGGCCAAAATAGAGGGGTTCCGAGGTTTAGAGAGACAGAGCGACAAACTAGAGTTCCCAAGTGCCCTAGCTTGATCTTCATCACCATTGGAGCCCGGCTTGAGCTTGGAGAAGTGCCGATTGACAACCAGGAGCAGAAACTCATCCTTCACCGTATGATTTCCGCATCTGAATCTGCTTTTGCTTCTCTCTCCGTGGAGTAGTTTTCCCATTCATCTGAGTATGGAGAACCCTAGACTTGTATGTTAGGTCTGATTGTATGAACCAAAGTACAGATTTTATGATTTGATTATATTCGATTGAGGCTTGAATGATTGAATGACTTGAATCCTGATCAAATTCCTGTTGTTTCTGCTATAACCCAGAAAGAGAATATCTGCCTAGGTTGATAGAGCACCCTTAATTGAAGGTAGTGAATTGGCGACTTTAGTCGAGGAGCCAATTCACTATTCTGTACCAAATTTACTTCGGTAGTGGAGGTTTGGTTCGTTAGGGCCTCAATCTGTTTACTCCGGTGGAGGTTAGTCGCCCGCTGGGGACTCAGATTGAGAGGGTCTAGAGACCTTTAGTCGAGACTTCAGACTGTTTAAGAACCTTCCGCAGTATAACTTTCATGAAAGCTGAACTTGGTAAATTGCAATCCGGCTTAACTGCAGTCTAGGGGGAAGCATATCCGGGTGACCTCTCTCGACTTGAAAACAACCGTTTGACTTGCTTTGTTTGTTTGTTAATTTGGACTTGCACTAAAGTTTTACCGCTAGATAATAAGAATTCACTGAGTAGTCATCACATCTAGGACCCGGATTGACATTAAAACCCAATCCCGCTATACTACGCTTTAGGAAGTGGTTACACTTGGCCATTTTCTAGAGTTACAGTAGGAGTGAGTCAAGTTTTTCAGCACCGTGGCACAACGGTGCATTTTGCACATACCCGGTCGAGACCCAAAATACCCGACCAGGTATTTCGACCGGGTATCGCAATCTTCAGCTTCTTAAGGGAATAGAAGGCCAAAATAGAGGGGTTCCGAGTTTTAGAGAGACAGAGCGATTCCTAGAGAGAGAAAGCGACGAACCAGAGTTCCCAAGTGCCCTAGCTTGATCTTCATCACCATTGGAGCCCGGCTTGAGCTTGGAGAAGTGCCGATTGACGACCAGGAGCAGAAACTCATCCTTCACAGTATGATTTCCGCATCTGATTCTGCTTTTGCTTCTCTCTCCATGGAGTAGTTTTCCCATTCATCTAGGTATGGAGTTGTGTCAAGTTTTTGGCCCCAAGTCAAGTTTTTACTTGTACTAGAGAAAGCTTACCTTCACCTTGTAGGAGTACCCCACTAAGGATCACTAAAATCTCTTCCAAAACCCGATTTTGTGCAATGAACGGTGCCACACACGTTGGGCTTACCCCATGTTTAGCATTTTGATGATTTCGACATGGAGGACCAACTGCTTTCCATTTTCCACATGAGCACCCTATTAGATAAACGAGTCCACAACACAATCCAAACAGAGTCACCATTACCACATGAATTCAACGGTCTTAGCTCCACTAGATAGGAAAAATCTTATACTTCAACATCCTCCATAGTGCTACACTACCTCCCTAGGTTGCACATTACTATAGAGACTATCAATTCAATGCATACTGAGCAGGCAATTTGCATGGAAACACGTACTTGGAGCCCTCAAATTTAAAAATTTGGACAGTGGACTAGGCTCCAAGCACACAAATAGCCAAACATTCACCCGCATACATAACCGAACATCCCCCCACACTTAAGCACGACATTGTCCTCAATGGAGGAAAGATAAGGAGGGTAGAACGAAGTTACCAGATCAAGGGTGAATGACGGTGGACGAGGCAGGCGGTGGATTCCAGGAGGAGAGAGTAGTCGAAACACAAACACCACACAAAATCTCACAAAGGTTGAGTGATTGACTCTAAAATCAAATAACAAAACTGACTCAAACGAGGTGAAATAGAGAAAGAAATGCAAACCGATTGGTTGGGTTGCCTCCCAACAAGCGCTTCTTTCATGTCGTGAGCCAGACGATGGCTCCTAAGTTTCGGTCCACCCCAGAACCTCTTTGAAGTTGAGGTTCTCGTCGATGAGGTGGAGTCTCAAGTCACGAGCATGTGGTATGACAGGAGATGAAAGCTCGTGCACTTGATGCAGATTAAGTCTCCACCCTAGAGACCTCTTCTTCTCTTCTCTCGTCTCATTGCCCCATACTAGATATGACAACATCGATTGACCACCATCGCGTGCACCAAGAGGAACCGATGTCGATGTGGCCTTGCTCTGGCCAAGAGACACTGCAAATGGGTCCTTGCTAAGCAGTTCCTCGAAGTTTGGTGGGGGTATTACTTGCAACTCATGGCCGGTGCAAGCCTCTTCCACCTCAACTTCGTCCTCAGCCTGGACGCCAATTGCTTCTTCAACCTCCCTTCCTTGTTCATGTGGTATCACCCCTGGGAAATGATCAAGAAATCCTCCTGCTTCACTTTCGTCATCCTCCACAACTTCTTTCTGCACCCTTTCTTGCTACTCTTCTTCTAGCAAGGATTGGAGAGCAAGTTGCCAAGCAATTTCTTTCATGAGATCTTCTTGCATCTCCTCACTCATGCCCACCTCTTCAAAGCTCAGTTTGGGATGTGGGAAGGTGTGGTCGGCTACGACAAGACATTCCTGATCATGATCATCACGGGAGCTCTCCGTGACAACTTCAGTGTGCTCCACGATGTCCTTGTAGCCTTCTTCTTCCTCCTCCTCTTCTAGTATGGTAGCAGAAGGGTGATCTGGAGCAGGTTGTGCACAAGATCGCTCAAGATCATCGACGCTCTTCTTAAGGCTCAGGAGGATCTCCTCTGTTTCACGATAGGCCTGGGTACAAAGATCCATCCTAGACAATGATCTCTCACTGTCTCGAGCAAACTGCTCTATGAGAAGCCTCAATTCATAGTTTGGATCTGGCTGTGGAGTGTAGCATGGCTCTGCAGAATGGCCCGTGAAGGCCGCCATGGGTAACTCCAACTCTGATGGCCCTTCTGGTTATGGGAGAAATTCTTCTTGGTAAGGAGGTTGTTCTTGATATGCGCAGGGGCCGGATTGTTCACCGTAGTAAGGGGGTTGGTACTGGACCCCGAATCCATAGTCTTCTCCTCCTTGATTGCTCCAGGGGGTCTCGGGGTAATACCCCTCGGATGGTGGTGGATACCCCCAATGGTTGGCGAAGCCATGAGGATCCATGATTCAGATCTGCACCAGCAAAAAAAAAAACACCCAAGTGAAAAGCAAGGGTGGAAAAGAAAAGAAAAACGCTAAAGTCACAAACTTCTGCCTTTCCTAATACTCTAGAAAGTCCCCGGCAACGGCGCCAAAAACTTGACTCGCTATGACACAACTCCTAACAATGGCCAAGTGTAACCAATAAAAGGGACTGCAGTATAGTGGCTCAAGTAATAAATATCGAATCCACGGGTCTCTAGAGTTACTATTACTCAGCTTCAGTTCATTATCTAGCAAACCAGATTAAGATGGAAGAACTAAAACTACTCTAACAAACTACAGTTAAAGTTAATCTAATCACAGGTTGGGAACTCACTTAGGTATGATTCCCCCTAGCCACTAGCCAGATTAATAATTGATGATCTCTAACCTGTTTCACTTTCATTCACAATGCGGAGAATCCTTGACTAGACCTTGAGTCTCGACTAAAGGAACAAGGCCCTCTTGAGTCAATTGCCTAGAGGGACATATCCTTCTCTAGAACAACCTATCAAGGCGTTCTGAACTAGATTCCCTCTATCGAATGAGGTTCTCAATCAATACAAAGCATTGAATCAACCCTCGACTAAAGCAATCGATCCAATACTATCAATCTATGGTGCTCTATTGACCTAATTAGGTATTTGCTCTCATCGGATCAAAGCAGAATCAATAATCTTGACTAAAGCAGAATTGAATCATGAAAACATGCATAGATTGAATATGAACTCAAGATTATCAAGTAGGAGTACTCATACAATCATCCAATCAAACAACCATAGCTAGGGTTCCTCAAAACCTAAGTGAAGGGAAGTTACTCCATAGAGAAGAGAGAGACTGCAGTAAGAATCTTCAGATGATCAGTCTTCAAGTCCGGGCTTGTTCCTCGAGCTTCCAAGGCGAAGAAATCCTCCAATTCCACTCCAAGAATGCCCTCAAATCGCCCTCTCTCTCTTTGGTTCGTCCCTTGGGTGTTTGGGATCCAAAACCCAGCTCTCCCTTGCAAAAATGCACAAAACAGGCTTTTAACAGCCTGCGTTCGCGATCCCCGGTCAGAATCCCCTGTCGGGTATTTTAGGTCACGACCCGGGATTTTGGGTTCACGACCAGGGATTTTTGGTTCACGACCGGGAATTTTTGAAAACGCAATGTCTGGAGACAGGGAAAATCCCCTGTCAAGGCCAAAAATCCCCTACCGGGGATTTTAGTGTCACGATAGGGCCCCCTTCTGTTTCTCAGAGAAGCTCGAAACCAATTTCCCCCTATCTTTGATTCTTCGTTTCTCCCTCGTTCGGACTCCAAATCAGGTGCCGTTTGATCCCACACGCTCGTAGTCTCGTCCTCTTTCTTCTCATAACAAGATTACATGATTATATGGTCACAAAATGAGGTAGAAATCCATTCTTCTTCAAGTCATACCCGAGTTTCTTCCCCCGAGTCGCCAATTGATCTCCGATTTACTTGAAACTTGCGCCTACGCCTCACTTTATGTGCTAGGACCTAAAATGTGACAACGGAACACAACCTAGCGTAAAATAGGCCAAAGAAGCAATAATGCAAGCTTAAATGATCAAGAAACAAAGGGGAAAACATGTGCAAATATCGAGTCATCAGTTACAGTTCTTACTGGGTAGAATCCGCCGGAGGTACTGACGGAGGAGAAGAGGTTGCTGGACTCAATTCACCAACAACCATTTGCGGGAGAAATCGTCAATCGAGAGTTGATGTTGTGTCTTTGCGTAGAGAAGAGGTTGATTTGCCACCACCGAAGCCTGCTCCAGTAGACGCCGGTGGTCGGGAGCTTCGCGATAAGGAGTCCGGCGAGAGGCGGGAGTCCGTTCAACGTGGGTAGGGTATGGGGTTTGTAGAAAAAAATTAGATTTTTTATTTTTTTACTTTTTAATGAATTTAATAATGAGGTGGAAAATATAAAAGTTTATTTTTTTATTTATAATAATTTTTTAGTTGCCACGTCACTAAGTTAACGGTCAACTTTGAGAGTTAACTGCCACATCAGCAAAAGTTAATGGAGTTGGACGGAGAGTGACCAAACGTGAACGGTTTCGGTAAACTGAAGTACCACCAATGGATTTAAATATTTCGAGTAACCAAACTTGAACATTTTTTCTAATCTCAGTGACCAACCATGCAATTAACCCTTTGAAATATTATCAAAATTGCGTTATTTTGGATAATATTTCTCTAAAATATTTATGGTGAAAACTCGATAAGATTTGGGGTTTCCTGCCAAAGATCATGCAATCTTTTGAAACTAAAGCCACACTAAAATTGATTAGTGTCAGTTGGATCTGATAGAAAGCGGGCGCGATCATAATTAGAGGGTTGGTTTTATTTATTCGCGCTCAGGCCCAAGTTGGATTTGATAGAAAGCGGGCGCGATCATAATTAGAGGGTTGGCTTTATTTATTCGAGCTCAGGCCCAATTAGCAGTTCTGTCTACAGTATCATTTATAGCTGAAAAGTAAAACTGCTACCTCCATTTAAAATTTTCTGCTCTTGGAGTGATTTTCGGAAGCTGACGTGGCAACCCATTTAGGCGGAATTTCATTACTCATTCCATTTCCGTCAATTGGCTTTCTTCTCCCACTTGCTCTCTTCCTCTCTCCCGATTGCATTTCAAAGATGTGCAATTCCAGAACCGTTTGATGGATTTATGCAGAGCGCGTTTGTTCCCCTTGCCCGATTGGAGCCGACATTCCTGCATCGCTGAAAGTCTCTAATATGGGAATCAACTATTCATCTGCAGAAAAGTAAGTCCAATCCCTAAGTGATCATCAGCCACAGGGGAATTGACAGGGAAGCTATTGTGCACATTACCCTTTCCTCTACTGGGCGGCATCATCAGGAAACCTAGCTACCTTACAGCCTTGCTCATATGAGCGGCGGGTTCTCGCGTGCGGGCAAAGAGAGAAGAGAAGAAGAAGGAATGGGTATTATAGAGAAGTTGAAGAGCAAATTTCTAGGGTTTCAGTTGATAGGCTTAGAGTGGCAGCCGCAGAGCAGGCGAGAGAAGTAACAGAGACGGGAAGGGCGAGGAGATGGACAGACGATTAAGGTCGCTAATTTTCACAAAAGGACCCAATCTTTGGCGTAGGTTGATGGATCGTTAAGAGGTTACGATTTATTTTTACATTAAGAGTAGCTTAAATTTGTAACGCGAGGTAAACTTACCTGTTCTACGCCTTTCGGTTGCATTCGTCTTTCCCAATTTCATTTGAAGGACTGCCTGCCACAAAGTTTGCGACGAATCTCTACGGGTTTTTGTAATTCTGTTTATGGAAATCCTTATAGTAAGAGTGTGTACTGTGTAGGCCACACAGTCTTTGAGGAAGAGATGAATGCTCAACGGTGAATGCTTCTCGGCTCCTTGGTTCCTCGACAAACCACTGTTGGTGTCCCTGATCTGGTGTTGGCAACTACATGATTGCCAGGTGAGTTCTTGGGATAATCATATACTTTAGAATTGTCGGTCAGCAAAAAAGGATACCAATCGATTTGGCTGTGGGAATGATTTTTTAACTTCAATTTACTTTATTCTTTCGACCATTCGTCATTTTCTTCCTACTTACTGTGCATCATCAGATTTCATTCAAGTGCGTGCTCTCCTCATTCAGTTGCTTTCTTTGACCATCGATATGCAAAACCGAGTACAAATAGTGGGAACGACATAATCAGCCTTTGTTTTGTGAATAGTTTGGTTCCCCTCAGTCTGCCTTTTCGTAATGTCCGGTGTGGATGTCGGTGGAGATTGTATCTTCTTAAGGAAATCGTCAACTAGGGTTACAAACCAAAAGCAATGAACTTTCCCTTAATTTTGTCTTTTCCTTGACTGAATAGTGAGAAATCGTGAATTGAGATTCATATATTGGCTACTTCACTCTGCCACCCTACTTTGTGTGCTACTGCTATTACACCAACCATGAGCAATCAGTAAATTCCATGTTTCACAGAACATAAACATGAAACAAACCAAAATGTGCCACATAAACTTATTGGTTTTATGCTTGAGTTAGATATTATCCAATTTTGGATTTCTTCCACTCACAACCAATGAGTGAGTAATCTACTATGATTTTGCTTCTTTCTTCATTGCAGGCTTTGCTTATGATTTTTACTGTGATTTTGCTTCTTTCTTTGTTGCAGGCTTTGCTTCTGATTTGTTGTTCATATGCCATTCAGCTGCTTTCGTTCCTTACAGATCCGTTCATAATCCAAAACGTTTGCTTGGCTTTGTTAGTTCAGAGAAGTGGGAATACATAGGGGCAGGTCTGTTTCGTAACATCGCTGTATAGCCTTATTTTCTGTAAGAATCAACTTATATTGGGCTTTCTTTTATACATACCAGTTAATATTTTGAATGCCTTGTTAGAGAGGGGGATGCTAATCTTTGAAAGGATCGGTCGATGACCTGACTTGACTTCCCCTGGTTGCCTATCACCAAGAGCCGAATGCTAATGAAAGGACCGGAGAAGCCACCAGAATCATTGCAAACCATGAACAAGGTTATATAAACTTTTGCTGGTGTTTATTTGTTCATGAGGTGGCTAGCATGTAAATTGAAGGTGATTTGGTTTGGACTTGGTAATTTGCTAGCATGTAAATGACTATATCTTATTTCGTATTTGGTTCTCAGTCTCGATCAGGTCAGATTTTCAGAGTTTCTTATTGTTTTCATTGCTTCTTTGTACCTATTTCCTTCTTCCAAATTTGATTTTGTCTAATTTCATATTGAGGTTAAGCAGCGAGACAAAAGTTTTTTGTTCATTAACTAGAAATGATTTTTTAGTGTACCTAATTAACGAAACTATAATCCAGGTTCATTTGCTTGATGTTAAGCTGCACTAACTCTGCATTGTTAGTCATGTAAAATTTTGACTTCTCTAATGGTTCTGTTTTTTTATAATGTTCTCTAATGGTTCTGTTAGGATGTTGCATGGTCATGTTTCTTACATAGTAAGTGTTCAGCTTTCAGTCTCATCTTGCACATCCATTGCCCTTTAAGATCACTTCAACTGTTATCGTGTGATTTCATCCTTTTATCTCGATGTGATTTATGAGTTTAGAAGTTTAATAAAGCTTGTGGAGAACCAAACAATTGAAGTACAGTCGAAGTTAACCAATACTATTGTTGTTGATATCAACAAGAACCAGGTTGCATTTCCTTTTCTGCCTTTTTTGGCTCCACAAATTTTCTGGATTTTTTCCTGACGGATTTCCCTAAATATGCAAGTCATAGTTTAGGTCAAGTGTCCGGATTGATTTAACTCTAAATCTCATGAACCAGGCTGCAGACCATGTTGGGAGGTACATTGTGACCATGATGAGCAACGAGTCAAAGATGCTGAAACGGTAGTTGAGCAGTTTGGATGAAGCTGGAAGGATGGATCAGTTAGTGCTTCTTAGGTTTAAGGTTGTTCTTCGAGTTGCTGGGGAATAACTCAAAGAAGTAATAGAGATATACAGATCGTTGGTATCACATATTCAGGTACAACGTGATTTGTATGTACTCTTTTTCCAACAGTATGTTCGATTTCCATGTAAAAAAAGTTTAACCGTAGGATCCATTTCTACATTTTCAAGGAAGTGCAGAGGGGAGCTTAGAGGCTAAAGTTGTTACCATGCAGATTTCTATATCAGATGCTACATAGAACTGGTGGTAAAGCTGCAACCTACAGGCCTGTGACTTTGCTGCTATTGTGTTTATGACTTTATGTTCTTTCTGCTACCTGTGTAAAATTATTGTTACAACCATTTATCATGGATACTTGGAATTCTGTAGTTCAACAAGGAGGCAGGATATTAGGCTAAGGAAACCAAACTAGGGTTGCCTATGTAGCTCCAGCTCAACCTCCTTCTCCTGCTCATAGGTGGTGTGGTGATCACAATTTCATGTTCAAGTTTGGGATTCTTAAAAGAATGGCCTTTGTTGGTTAAAAAGGTGGCAATACATTGACTCCATGTTGGACCGTTCCCTCCTTTGCTTTCATGAATCAAATCGTCACACTGCAGAAATTGAAAGCGACAGTATGTATAGGTGCTGCAGAGCTTACTGTTTTCCTAATATGATGTTAAAATACTGGGTTTAGATAGGGCATGATTATTTTCCTTTTCCTTTTGCTAGGGGGTGGAAAAGTAACTAGGGAGCAGTGGGGCAATCACCGTGACTGGTGGCTGAAATGGTGGGTTAGGTTGGGGTTGACACACTTGAAATGGCTATTGATTCTGCCGTGGGGGTGCTGCTGTCATTTTGTATTTCACAGTAGTCGATTGAGCTTGAGCATACATGAAATATTTTATTACAAGTTCTCTTTCGTCTTGAAAAGTTTGTTGTCTCTGTTTTCTCTTAATTTGTTAATCATTCACCATTGTTTACCTTATGTAACAGTAAATTCAAATTGATTGAAGACCAAGCATCACCTTTGTTGATAGGACTCTCAGGTGCCACCAAAGAGTACGATCATTGATCTCTCCATCCTATTAATGCCAGTGCTGAACACTTCACGCAACACAGCCGCATATATTGATTCACAACACTTTGTAAAATGATGTTAAACTAGAAATACTTGCTTCATGTACATATGCCATTGCTTTTGACTTTTGACTATAACTAAGTGTTAAAGCAAATATGAAATACCCATCTATTTGCAAGTATTGGAAATTTCTGTAGCAAGGAGACTGGTACAATAAGTTTGCATTGGTATTTTACAAGCTCAAGTTGCCTTTTTGGTGATCGTGTGGGGTAAGTTCAGCTTGCAAGTTCTGGTCTCTTATATCCCCTTATGTCAATGCTTTAGAGTATCTTGAAATTTTCTAAATGTTGGGTTTATTTTTCATCTAAGCTTGCTCCTTTCTTCTCTATGATACAGTGAAAAAGTCATTACTTTGTGAATTATCACGAGACATCAATTTTGGGAAATTGATAAATAAAGTACTTTACACGAGTTAAGCCCCTACGATGATGCTAACTCTATGTATGCATGTGTTTCTGTTACAGCTTGGATATGGAATATATAGACGGATTATCTGCTACTCCTCGGGAGAGAGAGATGGTTTAGTTAAGCATTTTGACATCGTGTTCAAGCCTCATACCAGGTTCGGTTTATGGTTTTCCCCATATTGCTTAATTAGTAGTGTCTTCCAGAAAAGAACGAAATAGTTCAAAGTGATTCTTACCTACCGTACAGATGCACGGGGCTCGGTTGAACTATAAAGTGGATCTCACATTTTGAATTTGTTTAAACAGTAGTTGTTTGTATTGTATTCGTTTTGTTAGAGCCTTTAGCTGTTAAATGACAATATGATATCCCAATGGTCGAGGTCCAACAATACCATAATCTTCTTATATCATCATTATGTTAATCAATTATAAGAAACTCTTTGTTATGTTTATTAACTTGGACTATTATTGGTTTCACGAACATCGATATCGAGAGTTGCATTCCTGAATAATTTGCAGGAGCAAACGATTGTAGGTTCCACCCTCGGTGGTTTCTTAACCCCATTCAGGTAATGGCTTTGCTACATTACAACTCCATTTGATGAATGTCTATCAGACAATGCAGTTTTGGACGAGTCATCGTCGCAACTACCAGATGTACCACTCATAGGAGCTGATAAAAATTGTATGCATATCCTGGTTTGTGAATTCTAATTCTAATGTGTTGCTTGAATACATCGAACCATTGTGGTTGTTTTATTGTTGATTGCAGACCTTTCAAAATTTGGGTATCCATACTCCGTACCAACACATAAACCGAACGACCATGTAATCGTGCGTCCTACTACATTGTATTTGTTTCATTTTCTTCCATTAAACACTAGAAACAAAATTTGTGTTTGATTCTTTTGGTTTATGATTTATTTGAAACTATTTCTATTTTATAGGAGCTTAATTTTGAAATTAGAACTCGAGTGACAATGAGTTGTCCAAAACTTTGTTATACTTAAAGCACCATCAATAATGTTGACTAGATTAGCGTAATATGTTGTCATGGAGTTTTTTATGTTAACTTGCAAGCTTGGAATTTTTGCATTTGTATTATAATTAGCTCAAATGGAAAAGAAAACACAAAAGAAGACAAAAAGAAAAATGTAGATATGCAACCAAATTATCTTGAGACATCAATTTCCACCATTTTCCCCTTTATTTTCATATTTGTATTCATATGTCTTTGTCAATCAAAATTCACATTGATTTGGACTCACTTCTTCCAGTACATAAGAGTTGAATCCAAAAAATCCAAACTTTCTTACTTGATCAGAGCATCGAGGAACAAAACATAACCTGTTTCAGTCGATGTCATAACCGATATCAGCAACACCAAAATGATGAATAGTCATGAGCATCTATCAATCCATACTAACTTCTTAGTAAATTATTTACAAACACCTCCTAAAATATATATGAACTAATTATCACTAATCTCACAATCAATAAGTAGCACAAAATTTAATTTCAAATCATCGATATATTATTAAGAAAATCTTAAATCATTTGTAAATATAAATGAATAGATTAACCTGAAACAAACAAAACAGAATTCATCCGACCAACGGGTCGGGTAAAAGCTAGTTTCTATAACAGAACTAGGAAATCCTAGGAGACAAGCTGGTCAGATGGGGAAAGGGTCTCAAGCATAACGGTAAATAACCATGCTTAATTCAATCATCATCCGGCATATCAGTGCCCTTCCTATCTTCTAGAAAATATTTAATTTTTTCGCTCTTAATTTTTAATGGACGATTTCTCACTCGTTTTAAATCGGATTTTTTTTTGCACAGTTAGGTCGGATTAATTGTGCTTTTCAAAATTATATAACTTTGATATATTTTTGGAACAAAACAATTGAGCCATTTTCACCGGTATATACCATATAGTATTGATTGGTATTAAATAAGAGCATATCATATGGTATGAAAAAACTTACCTTGGTGGTATGATATGAACATATCAAAACTGTAGGATGATTGAATACATGATAGTAGTAGTATATTAACTGTCATTGACGACTTTCAACATTGTGTACCACAAGATACCACCTCGTACTATGGTGGTATTGTGTATCTGTGTGGTATTTTTTGGTCTTGTATTTTGTTCACCCAAAAATTTGTAGATCCAATAGATCATGATGAACTCGTTCATTTTAAAATTTTCAAAAACGACTTAGCATTAAAGAAGATAGCATATAGTATGCAGTTGGTAATGAGAGGCAAGAAAGAAAATGGATATCATTTTGTAGAGCGCAACGAACTCGTTCCATCTGTAATAAAAAAAAATTGAAATCCGAGTTAAAAACGAATAAGATATGAGTCGATTAAAAAACAATATCTCTAATTCTCTATTTTTATATTCTGGATTTTCTGTACTCACTTAAATCTGATGGCTGGGATTTGGTTACTTCGGTATCTTTAGCCGGTCAGATGAATTATTCCACCTCCTGGGAACCCGACAAGCAAAGAAGGGCTTTTTTTATGAATGGCAGAATGTTATAACGATTAACGAATGAATAACTCGAAATTAAGAGGCATATTGAACAAATGTGAAAGACGATCATTCATGAACTATAATCCAACACCTTCTAATAAGTTGATTTATTGAAATCAATTGGTTTTCATGCGGTATCATAATTTTTTTTTATCGAGAGCCCTTTTCTGTTCAAATTCTAGTGACTCCTAAATAGTTGTAAAACACATGGTGTTCGGACTTCGGACTAGTGAAAACTTCAAATCAATGAATCGACTTTCATTTGAGTGGATGTGTTCGTAAATAATATATGAACTATAATTGAACATCTTCCAATAACTCTAGTTATTGGTTTTTGACCATTATCAAGACACAATAAACTAGCTCTTATGTGTGATCAACTCTGAGTAACACTATTTGAATTTTTGTGGAGGTTTTAGATCAAGTGTTTGGTATGTAATATTCAAATCTTTAGAAATAAAATGAATTGAATTTTCAAACCATGTTTGGCATACTTTTAAAATTAAAATAAATTAAAAATTTTCAACTACACCTTTATTAATTTTCGGCAGAAACAAGACTCATAAGAAACCCATCTTCTAACAAACACCTTTGGTCACATAATATCAAAAGTGTTCTTGTGTGTCTTATTCTATTCATTAGTTATTTTATAATATTTCATTGATGAACCCCACACTCTAGTTGTGGTTTCTCAATGCACAGATACAATCGAAGCATAAATATAAAATAACCAGCATATGCTACTGGCGTTGCAATCAAATTCTTGTCGACGTTCCTCCTACTGCAGGAATTGTCGCCAAATAATATATGTTGAAGTAATTTAGTTAATAAATGAGGATAATTATGTCATTCAATTATAATTAGTAAATACTCGAGTAATTCATTTAGAAATTTCATCTCAATTTCTCGTAATTGCTATAACTAGATCCAATTCTGTTGAATTCAAGATTTAGAATTGAAAATGAATTCTTTTCAATACAAAACACAAAAAGATTTCATTTCAAAATGAATTCCCCACATTTATGAAATATATTTATATACCAAACTGTATGTAAATTCTAATTAAATTACTGGACTTTGCTACGGTTACATGCATGTCCCCGTAACTTGCACTTTTAGGTCGACCTCATATAGGATTAGCTCGACCTAATTTGTCGTTTCAGTCTTGTGCTAAAAGGCAGCTTACTTCGTAGCAACATCGAGCCTTTTGTTTGAAGCCTTCCAGATATCCAATATTTCATCAAATACCTTGATTTTGTAGACAAACATACCTAATTTTATGTGGTAGAGGCCCCTGAACTCAAATCCCATCCATAATTCTCGAATTGAGCTCTAAAGTAGACTTCACAAACACTATATCCGTGACCTGAAACCCTGACCCTTAATACCCAAACTCTACTGAGTCCCCTAAAGTATGAAACCTTAACCCTTAACCCAAATTCATTCGTGAAATTATGTTAAAAAAAGTATGCTCGGTAGATCTAAAACACAAATAAGATATGTTTGACGTTGCATGCTCTGATTGACCACTTTTCAATTACTTTGATTAACCAAATTTTGTAAATTTCATTGGCCTTGAGGGTTATGTGTATTTTACTGGTCTGTCCTTAACGTGATCTTGTGGGTTGATACATCCATTATATGTTAGACTCACTCTTCACAACTGGAGTATGAGAGAAGCCTGGTGAGAAAGTTGGGGCTGTTTGGTTGGACGGATGAAGATAGAAGGATAGGCGACATTAAGGATTTTCTAGTTATCGAGTGAGCGGCCTATTTTAATTGAATACCTTTAAAATAAATTTCCATTAATATGAAAATAAATTTAAAAATTGTTTTATAATATTTTCACTCGTTTAGAAAATAAATTTCCATTAATATTATTGTTTAAAAATATAATTAATTATATAACCAAAAGAATTCTTAAGCATGCAAATTGAAAATGTTAAAGAATTTAATTTGAAAGTAAATGACTTATAAAGAAAATGTGAAAGTTATAGAAATTTTAAACATACATATTTAAAAATTGAAAAACTTAATTGACCTGGTGTAAAAGTACATGCCTTATATAAGAAAATATGAAAGTTGTGATGAAAATGGCTACTTGATCAAATGACTTAATTGATTTAATTTGAAAGTAAATGACTTAGAAACAAAATGTGGAAGTTATAGAATGTTTAAACATACAAATTTAAAAGTTGAAAAACTTAATTGACCTGGGGTAAAAGTACATGCCTTATATAAGAAAATATGAAAGTTGTGATGAAAATGGCTACTTGATCAAATGACTTAATTGATTTAATTTGAAAGTAAATGACTTATAAACAAAATGTGGAAGTTATAGAATGTTTAAACATACAAATTTAAAAGTTGAAAAACTTAATTGACCTGGTGTAAAAGTACATGCCTTATATAAGAAAATATGAAAGTTATGATGAAAATGGCTGCTTGATCAAATGAAAGTATAAATCTGAAGTAACATATGTACTAAAAAATTGCAAATTAGAAAGCTCGAACTCAGTCCATAAGAAGGAATGCAGCACAATAACCGTTAAATTAACCATAATTCATACCTCATAACATTGCACACACAAAATTTTACCAATAAACTTTAATTTATACGTAACATTTTTTTTTCAAATGCTAAAGGATTTTTTACATAATTTTAAAATTCTTAAGGGGATCGAGAGCCCCCGAGAAGGCGAGAACCCACCTAGATCCGCCCATGCTCCTGAGGATGATTAGCCATATTCTCTTTGTTTGGGAAACACGTTTCCAACAACCCTTCTATCAAGAGGGTACAAAACAAGTTATATTTTGTATAAAAATTCAAATGCAAACCAATTGGTTGCCTTAGTTCTTCGTGTTTTCAAATGATACCAGTTTCTCTATAATCAAGATATTGTAAATAAGACCTTAAATCCCAATTAATTTTATGAAGTCAACGTTTTCCAAACAAGGATGTGTAAGCATTTTAATTTCCAGAAAGGAAAGGAAAAAACCAACTGTATGCTAAAGTCCATTATCATCCCAAATGACTTCGTAATGGACAGCAAATAATTGCCATAGACAGCAAACTGAAAGAGAAACAAAAGGGTTGAAAATATTAAGAAGACGCCTCGGAAGAGCAGGTACAACAAAACGCTCATATTCCATTTGCATGTATCCTCTATGCACCGAAAGTCGGCCATTTTATAATAGTAAATAATATATGATTCATTATTGAACTTCTTCCAACAATTCGAGTTATTGAGAGCAACTAATTCTTGACATGATATCAGAGCTTTATGTGACCGAGAGGTCTTGTGTTCAAATCCAGGTGACCCCATTTGTGAAGCACATGTATTCTCATGTTCAGGACTAGTGCAAACGAAAGCCCATATGAGGTGCCGGCTTTCGTTTGAAGGGGTGTGTTGGTAAATGGTATATGATACACGATCGAAACTCTTCCAACAACTCGAGTTATTGAAATCAACTGGTTCTTGACATTTTACCCCACCTCGTGGGAGTTGTACGTAGTTTTTACTATTCAAAAATAAAACTGTCACAATATTGTTGTAAGGGAGTGAAATTTTCTATTTGCTTCTCTTTCAGTAAGTTGACGATTGAGTTATTGAGATTAATTGATTTTTTATATGATATTTTAGTGAGGTTTGACCGCGAGTTTTAAGTTCAAGTTGTTACGAGTTAATAGTTTATTCAAGCATATGGTGGTTTGTGTAAACTTCAAATTCATAAATTGGCATATAAAGGAGTGGAATAATTCATGCTTGAACTTTGCTAACAATTTGAGTTATTGAAACTAGCTAATTGGTTCACAATAGATATCCATCACCGATATGATGTAGTTACAGTACTATGTATTGAAACTAATTTGTTCACGATATATAACATGATATTACTTATATGTGCACGTACTTATGTTTATAGACTTCTTTTGGTAAGTGTCATCGAGTACATAATCAAACTTACTATGGTGATTTAAAATTAAGACAATATACATTGTATAGATAAAACTTTTGTGTTTATTCGGATAATATCAAATTTAGGGAAATACCACTTATAGCCACTGTCGTCCAATACTTTAACGATGTTATCTAACATAGTGACTGGACTAACAACAATGGTTGACGTGGCATATTTAGAAATAATGACAGGTGGAAAATCATTAAAATTTTATCCTTTAATTTTAATTAAATTAAATTAAATAACAAAATATAAAAAAAACAATCTCAGTCCCACCACCACCGCCTATTCACCTTCCCATCTTCTCTGATTTTAACTCTCTCCCTCTCTCAGCCTGCTTCTGTCTCACTGGAAGGAAGCTTCGTCCCCTTTGTTTCCCACCGCCTATCGGAACTCGAAATAGTGATAGGTTCCCAGTCCAATTCATTGGCGGAGGACGACCAACGACGATCGTTCTGGTGTATCGTCCGTTTCGATCAATCCGATTGAAACTTGCTTTTTTGCTTCTCGGTGGCTTTGTTACCTTCCTCTCTCACGCCGTTGTCGTCTCCCGCTCTTCTTGCTTGATGATCGGCTCCCTCCCTATCTCTTCCAACTCAACTTCCTTCCTTTGTCTCTGTATCTGGAGTCGTTGACTTGGGAATTGTGATTCCTCAACTGTTGCTGCTCTGCAATAGATCTCGTCTTCAAGAGCTAGGAACAGCATAGGGGAGAAGCAGTACTGTCGCGAGATTTGGATCCCATGCAGACTCTGAAGTCGATATGCTTTGAGCGAATGATTCCACCGTCATCGACCCATCCCACTGTTACCCAGAGCAGCTCGCAATTGGCCCAAGATGTCGTGAAATCAAAATTGGCGGAGCCGGGGCTCGAATCTACAGCAAACGAGAACCAGAGGCGGAGCTGATGCTTGAATTGAGAGAGAGGAAGAAGCTAGCTATCAGATCTGGCCTCCTCCGCAATCTCTCTAGCAACAAATAGCTCTAGATTTTGGGTGGTAGATTTGACCCTAGATTGAGAAACCCAACAATAGGCGAGTCAATGGAGAACCCCAGAACGCCTTCACTGTAGGGAATGGCAAACTTGTTGCCGCTGATTTGAGTTCCGACGATGGTGGTTGATTCAAATGATAAGAGTTTCGGAGAAGAAGCTAGAGGATTGGGGAAATCGAAGATATGGGACTGGAGAAGAGAGGGCGTCAGGGAGATGAAGAAATTGGGGGAAATTAAAGTAAATTTTTTTTAATTTATGACATGTAATTATTAAATAAATTTTAATTGTGTCAAAATCGAACCGAAATGGAGCATACCGAGTCCCCGATTCACAGCAGACCTGAAACCGATTTCGAATCAAAATTTATTTCGATTCGGTTTGTCCGAACCAAAATAACTTCGGCTCAAAATTGGTTTTCAGCCCCAAATCGAATTTGAACCCTTCCCCCTTATGTTCTGCGTCAAATCCCTAAAAAATTAGAACTATCAAAACCTCCTTCTCTCTCTTCCCAATCAAAACCTCCTTCTCTTTCTTCTGTTTCCCCGACATCGCATGTCGCCAACTCCCCACCTCCAACTCTTCCTTGTCCCCTCTGCGGTACCAGCGCCAGTCGTTCGCAATCGCCACCCCAGAAGCATCTTCTTCTCCTTCTCCTTCTCGGTTCTCGCCCTCAGCTTCTATCTTCCCTTCGCCTTAAGATCTCTTTGGCTCCAGCCAATCTCTGCTCGCTCCGCCTGTCTCCCGCCGCCGCCACTACGCCTCCTCTCTGTCTCTCGCTCTCTCGGAAGAATCGGCAGAAGACAGCCGCCACGAATCCCTCTCTCCAACTCCGCCCTCTCCTCTCTCCCTCGATCTCGAACATTCCTCTTTTCCTCTACTACATGCTCTTTGCTCCTCTCCTCTCTGTCATGGGTCATGGCGGCCGCTGTGTGAGATGTGGGAGGGACGGGATGGGTTTTGTCTAGGGTTTCAGTGGGTTGGGCGAGGGTCGTGGGTGAGAAGAGTGTGGGCTTTGTGTGATTTGGGATGGGATGAGAGTTTGGGTTTTGTAGGCCTAGGTTTTGTATGGGCTGAGCTAGGATTTTAGTGGACTGTGGGTAAGAGAGGGGCTTAAGGTTGGGTTGTAATGGGCTATTTCAGAAATCGGTTCGGAAATTGAAACTTCGGTTCTGTTGAAAGAACTCTGGTTTCCGAAATACCCATATTTATCTTCCGAATTTCAAACCGAACACTATTATTTCGGTTTCGGTTCGGGTTTACCGAACCAGATGCCCACCCCTACACCACGGGGAAAAATCCCCCAAATCCCTCCCCCAATCCTCCTTCATTCAATTATGATTTCCATATCCAGGGCCTCCTCTCTTTCAATCGACAAACACAATGGAGAGAGAAGGAATAACAAAACAGCTAGAGCTAGGTTCGCCGACCACTTCGTTCGCCGACCATTTCCACTTCGCCCGCCGACCGCCTTGCTCCAGCTGGTTCCATAGGCGGAGCCCGGAAGATTTGCATCCAACTCTTACTGTTATAAATAGTTTCTTCTATTGAACCTTGATGGAAAAAAAAGATCTTATATTCGAGCTTTATCCCGAAAAACCCAGATCTACTTTGTTGCATTTCTGTGCAAATGATAGGGCTGGAAAAATAGACCAGGCCGTTAGAAAAACAGTGGTCCAAACCATACCGCACAGTTTGGTTCGGACCGTAGACCGTTAAATATGGTCTGGTCTGGTCCATGGTCTGTATTATTTAATGTTTTGGTCTCTTGGTCTGGTCTGGTCTAGACCGTGGTTTACCGAACCAAACCGTGGGCCCAACTGACTTGTCAATACGTGTTAACAGCTCATTCAACCACTCTTCCAACTCCCACAATGACATCCAAGTCTCAACCTTAGTTTTGTGAATCTCGTCCATCCTTCATTCACAACCACATTTAACCAAAGAGTAGAGATAATTGTGTCTCGATATGACATTATGTTAATGTTTATGACGTTATGGTGCAAGTTGGGATGCTTTTACTTTGTATCTTTGTTATGTACTAAGATTTAGAGTATCAAAATTATTCATGCATGTTTGGATTAATGATTTAAGGTAAATAACAATTATTTTTCCTTGTCATCGGTTCAATTTTTTGTGTGGTTGACTAAACAAATTATTCATTTTTCATTGAGTGTGGTCTATCTAGACCAGACCAGACCGAACCAGACCGCACATGTGTGGTCTGAACCAGACCGTATAGTCTATGGTATGGTCTGTGATATATACTTTAGCCTCTCGGTCTAGACCATAGACCGTATATATGGTCTGGTCTGGACCAGACTGCACCGTTTCCCAGCCCTAGCAAATGAGCAAAGAAGTGGAAGACTTCACCTACCCTCTTTGTCTGCTTCCTTATTTAGTTTTGTCCCAGAATAATCTCTACTTGGCAAGAGAAAGAATGGGCATGTGAGCCTCAATTTCATCTGTCTAGGGCCAAGACCGTAGAATGAAGCGACGCCAAAGATTTCAGGGACAACGCGATGGAATCCTAAACGCAAGGGAAGCGAGCGTCACGCCGCTATGCCGATTCACTGAGCCGGCGGGGAGGAATTTTTTTCTATTGTACCTCAGATGGCCACCGTCGCTACTGTCGGGAGTGCCTATTGGAGAAGAAGGGCGCCTCAGATATGAAAATAGAAGGAGGCGTCGGCGACGGGGAGGAGGAATCGACGGCGTGGTGGAGAGGAGAATTCGACGACGGGGTGGAGTTGAGGGGAGGAACCCTAGAAATTGAGGGGGAAGGGAAATGAAATGTTTAGTCAGTCCCGTTGGTGGAGCTAGAGATGTATAAAATTTAATATTAATTTTATTTTAATATCTGACATGGCGTCCACGTCGCTTAGTCAGTCTCGTTGGCGCTGATGTGTTTTCCATGTGGCGGACAGATCAGCTATCCGTCCACTTGACTGACAGGGACGTTAACGTCGTTAGATGTTTCAAGGGAAATGGCTAGATTAGTAAGCAATTTTTTAAAAGTGTGGCTATGTCTGTGTATTTTTCAAAAAGTTGCTATATTTGTCAAAAGCGTGAAAGTTATGGTTATGCAGGTGTATTAAGCCTTAATGAAACTGTTAAAGTATCTCACGAAAATGGCTATATTTGTCCAACACCCTTTACAAAATCTAGCTATAAGTGGTATTTCTCCAAATTTTGTTATTATTATCACAAATTCAAAAAAATTGACTATACACGTGTATTTTACCTAAAATTAACCATAAAAATCTTACAAACTTGTCCACAATGTTGTAGTTCAAGTGATTATTGGGTTGAACTCACATGAGCGATGTTTTAGGTTCAATTCCTCCAATCTTTTCAAAAAGACTCTAAGTTCTACCCGAATAATAAAAACATTTGTACGAACTTGGAATATCTCATACACATCCCCAGATTTCAAGTCAATTATAGTTTTGGCACGAACTTACCGTTGAGCTTATTAGGTGATGGAGTTGGTAAAAAGTTTCATGGCCATGCATGGCAGCCGGTAAATAATAACGTGCATGGGTTCGGGAAAAGATTAAACAACAGTTCCACCGGACCCATGGAGGTTTGGAGTCCAGACACCCCTAAATTTGGGAAAAATTATCGAACCCCCGGTAGTAGTTTGAGTCTAAAACAAATAATAGTGGTTTGTGAGATCCAATCCTGAGACACCCTTGTTATTAAATAATATATTTTTCATTAAACTACAACTCATCTCTTGTTATAATTTTAAGACTCAAACTACTATTATTTTTCTCACAAACCACTATTATTTATTTTAGACTCAAACTACTACCGGGGGTTCGATAATTTTTCCCAATCCTGGGACACCCTTGTTATTAGATAATATATTTTTCATTAAACTACAACTCATCTCTTATTATAATTTTAAGATACGTATAATTATAAACATATGAATTTATTTCCAATATAATAACAAAACCTAAAATTAAACACGACTCCTTTATTCAACCAACTCCTTTCAGCTTTGGGTTACATCAATAGCAAGTTTCGAAATTGACTAGGCGATCAGTTTAAGCTGTGGTTTACATCAATATCAAGTTTCGAAATTGACTAGACGATCAGTTTGTGAACGATTGTCTTGTAGGATATACTGAAAGAGATTTGCACTGAGTGCATTTTGCAATATTTTCATTATATGAAAACACGACGTGGGTTTTTGTTGTAACTTGTATTAATCGAATATTTTTTCATTGAATACTAGTTGGATAATTTTCTTATTTAAGAATTATTTAAATATTTTTTTTAATTTTATTTTGAAAGAGGACACGCTACATAAAATTTCTGAGTCCGCCAGTAGTCCCACATATGTATAATACCCATGGTTCAAAAAGGCACGCTTAACCTGACGCCTTTTTGAACCTTGATAATACCATGATAAGAGCAAGAACAGAACAACACCAAAGGATTTGATTTCTTGGTAAAAGATTAAACAAAAAAATTAGGGCAAATCTGTGTTTCATTGATCTCCAACTAATCTTTGTCGTTTTGATGAAGTACTGAACCGAACGTGTTCGTTGGTTGTGTTTTGATGAATGTGATGAGGACGTGTTGATTTAGCTAAAGCTAGCTAGGTTGTAATTTCGGTTTCTCCAGGCATGCAATTATCCCTCACAAAGTTGACTAAAAAGATTCTTTGACGAACAGCAGGGAAAAGAAAAACAGTGTGTTCCTGATCATTCATCATCATCAAGTTTATTAATTATCCTTCCAGTTTATTGTCAAAGTCAAAGACATATATAATAGCAGAGGAATTAGGAATGGTGTTGGTAAGGGAAGATGGGGCGGTTCGATCATAATATACCCCCACGATTCCTCAAATAGACCAATACCAAATCAATTGCCCCTCCTAATTGCCACAAAAATAAGCAATTTGAATTATCGTATGCAAAACTAGTGTATTCCTTTTATCATTAAGCAGCAACGAGTCATTTCAGCACCAAATATCTCGTTAATAAGGTCATTGGCTTAGATTGTCTCGTTCAAATTCATCATCCAAAATACCCATACGTGACAATCCAGTTAATATACGAGGGAATACGAATGGAAAACACTTTTAAGTAGATAAATAGAGAGTAAAGAAGTATCAGTTACTTGAGAGTTGGAGGATCTTGTATTTAGTGGTAGCTACGTTCAATGTAGTCAAAATCGCGTTTTAAAGTTTAAAAACTTACGATTTAACGCTTCTAGGTCACCAAAAAGCTTCTACACATAATTTTTGTTTTTGTAACAAATGTAGTTAACAACTACGCTTTAAAGTTTAAAAGCTTACGGTTTTACGCTTCTAGATCACCAAAACGTTTCTACGTAGAAACGCGCTTTTGACTACATTGGCTACGTTGCGACGAAATATGACCCTAAGTGAAACCTAAAAGTGAGAAGTACAAAGAAATATTAGAGAGCAGTTTAAATATGGTGAGTTAAAAATGGGATGGAACAAGGTCGCGTTGTGCGCTATGTTGAATGTTGGTCGAATAATACTCATGTTAAATGAATTATATGACACATTGAAACAAATGAAATAAATATATGCATGTTGTTGCTTCTCGTATCACCAAACTCCTAGCTACCCACCCCTATATAAAGCCAACCCATTGTCCTGTTTTGGCAATTGCACCCATCCCACTCCTCCTTCTCTGCTAGCATAACTAGCAATCCTTGAGAGAACCAAGTTCCCATCCTTCAAAAAAAAAAATTGAAAACGATGGGAAGGTTTGGTTTCGATGTGGCATTACTCTTCATTCTTGGCCTGGTTTTAGCCAGCAGCATTGGCTCTGCCCATGCTCAATTGAAGATGGGTTTCTACTCCAAGAGCTGCCCAAAAGCAGAGAAGATAGTGCAGGACTATGTCAATCAACACATCCCCAATGTTCCTTCTCTGGCTGCTACTTTCATCAGGATGCACTTCCATGACTGCTTCGTCAGGGTGGGTTTTTCTTAATGTTTCTCCTTTGTTTCGAGACCCTCGAGTAATGGAGCTTAACTGAACTCCTTTGTACAAAAACAGGGCTGTGATGCATCCATCCTTCTGAACACGACTTCAGGGGAGCAAACTGAGAGGCAGTCCCCGCCGAATCTGTCGCTCCGAGGGTTCGACTTCATCGACAGGGTGAAGAGCCTGGTGGAAGCTGCGTGCCCCGGAGTTGTGTCATGTGCTGATGTCCTCACTTTGGTCACCAGGGACTCCATTGTTGCCACAGTAAGCTTAAGCAAAAAAACGAATTTGTTCTGAAATGGAAGCAAAAAATAAACTCCATTTTCCTCACTTTAATTTATTTTGTTTGACAGGGAGGTCCTTCTTGGAAAGTACCCACTGGTCGAAGAGACGGCTTGATCTCCCGATCATCAGAGGCACTCAACAACCTTCCTCCTCCGTTCGGCAACATTAACACTCTCAGAACTATGTTCGCCAGCCAAGGACTCGATTTGACAGACCTCGTACTGCTCTCTGGTAATGCTACGTGCGACTATGTGTATACATTGTGACTCTGTTTACACATTGTGACTCTGTTTAACCGTGAAATTGCACGATTATAAAAAAAAAAAAAAAATTTGAAATTACATTGACATACATTCATCAAGAACAATTTTGATCCCTGTAACTCAAGCTGTTCGCGATATTCTCAGGTGCTCACACCATTGGCGTCGCTCACTGCTCGTCCTTCACCAACCGTCTCTACAACTTCACCGGCAGGGGAGACGAGGATCCAGCTCTGGACAGAAACTACGCGGCCAATCTGAAGGCGAGGAAGTGTCGAAGCATCAGCGACACCACGACGAAAGTGGAGATGGACCCTGGAAGCAGGAACACGTTCGACCTTGGCTACTACAACCTCCTGTTGAAGAAGAGAGGGCTGTTCGAGTCGGATGCTGCCCTGACTTCCAACTCTGCTTCACTGCGAGAGGTCAATAAGATTGTAAAGGGCTCTGTTAAGGATTACTTTGCTAGGTTTGGCAAGTCCATGGAGAAAATGGGTCGCATTGGTGTCAAAACTGGCTCCGTTGGTGAAATCAGGAAGCAGTGTGGTCTTGTCAATAGCTAAAGAGTCTTTTTTTTAATTATTAATTATTATTTTTTCTTTTTTGAAGATTATGTTGTTAATTATTGTTGTTGTTGGGTTGTTAATTTATGATGTGCTGAAGAGTGGTGGGTTTTGCCGTTTTTGAGAATTTTTATTCAATTGTTAGTGCTGTAATAATGAGTTGGTTGGTTCTTTTGGTATGGGAGGATTTGTGAACACTTCCAAGGAATAATAAAACTTTGTTACCATTTTAACTTGCTCATCATTTGTTTGTCGGACACATCAGCGACGGATCCAGAACAGGTTAGAGCACTGGGCCGCATTTCAAAAGCGGTGAAGGGGACTGGACCGTAACCCTATAAACATTGAAATATATACCCAAAATCAAAAATTTACAAAGACTATATGAGTTTTGAATTCGGAGAGGGCTGGGTCGTGGCCTGGGCGGCCCCTAGATCCACCGCTGGGACACATTATGGTTTCATTTCACGTTCTGTTTACCCCTACTAATACTATTTTGTCCTTTATATACCTTAAGTACATGAACCAATTTTATTAAGTTCTGGTTTGTTTGATAGGATAATTGGACAACTCGTCGGCATTGACATGGCCAGGATAATAGTTCAATGGAAGATAATCAAACGTAATGTGTGTTCCGATGATGAAGATATTGTCTTGATAAGAGAGAATTCATGGTTCAAAACTTGCTAAGTCCACTTTGAAAATTAGTTATATTTAATGTATATTCATATTTCAAGTGGGGATCGTGCGAAAAAATTATTAAGTGAATGACGATGGGAAATTATTTATTGGCCTTTTTAAGTTAGATGAAACGATTAAGGTATGTGAATAGGAGGAATTTTACAATGTTATATAGTATTGGTGCTATATGTTTTTGTTTTTATGGTACAATTTGAAATTGTACATTTAAATATTATGATACAACTTTAGATTGTACATATACTTTATGCACAAATTCTTTAATGGTACAAGTTGAACTTGTTGTGATGGTACAACTTCAAGTTGTAAAGTTGTATCATAACATAATGATACAAATTCCTTTATGGTACAACCTAAACTTATACATTTAATGTTATGGTACAACTTCAAGTTATACATTAAAGCACCAATATTATATAGCATAGTAGAAGTGTTCGTTGCAAATGAGTCAAATTGCTCAGGAGCATCTCGGCGTTCAGTTCAAAAAAACTCGTTTGGTACTCAACTTATTTATTAACGAGCTGAGTTTGAAATGAGCCTTTTTTGGCTAGCAAGCTCGACTCAGTGACTTGTTGGACTCAACTCATGAGCTAGCTCGTTTTGAGCTATGAGATGGCTCGATAGTATGGCTAGCGAGCAACCTCAACTTACAACTTATGAGAGCATCGATTAATAGCTTGTCGTCGTCTTGTTAATAACTAATATAATGAACTTTTAGATTATATATCTCACCACATATGATGTTTAAAAATCTGAGCGCATGATCAAACATCTATCATTTATAATTTAAAAGATTAATTATGTATCATAGATTGCTCATATACTAATTACAATTAAATAATATTATATAAACAATTAAAAAATATGAACTAAATTATACAATATCTTAGCTCTCTCGAGAACCAATTGATGATAAGCCAAACTCGAGTAGATCTTGTGAGCTCATTAATGAGCCAAGTTCGAGTCGAGCTCGAGTCAAACACATGCCAAAATTTTAGTAAACAAGTCAAGTTCGAGCTCGAATCGTTTGTTAATGAGTCGAGTTCGGCCTCGAGTCAGAATTCAGTTTGACACGACTCATTTGCAACTCTAGAGTAGAATTGGAAATATTGAAAAGAATAACTCAAATGGGATCGAATACATTTAGAAATAAAATTGAAAGGAAAAATCATAAAATAAAATTATTGAAAAGTTTGTTATTTGTTCAACGGGATGCATTAACTACTACAAAGAAATCTCAATGGTAGATATCCACATCAACTTGATCCACAATAGGTTGTCAACCCACGGGTCGACCAATTGTGTTATTTTTTTTATTTGGTTTGCGAAATACGCATATTTTCCGATTTTCCTTTTCGCCTAACTCAATCTTTGGAATCCTAAGTTGAACATTTGAATATTGATGTTATATAAGTGTGTGTGAATTTTCATCACTATATGTTGGATCTAAGTACGACATGTTATTTTGGTGTAATTTTATATGTTATAACTCATATGTTAGATGAGATTTGATATAACTTATCAGGATTAGTATAATATAATGACTCTTTCCATATCTCCGGACTAATATAATGACTCTCTCAAGTACTTCCCAAATATCTAACATATAATGACTCTTCCCAAATATCGGATTAGCAGCAATGTGGATGGCTGCCATTGTCACTGTAAATAACAGTGGGAGCATCACAAGTAACTCTCATATCACGCAGAAGAGCACGAAGCTAGATGACTTCGCTGACAGTACTAGCCATGGCCCTATACTTAGCTTCGATCGAGGAGCGAGCAACCACGGTCTGCTTCTTGGTGCGCCAAGCGACAGGGGCACCACCAAGAGTAACAAAATACCGAGTCGTCAGACGACGAGTATAATGACATCCACCCCAGTCAGCATCACAGTAGGTAGTTAACTGAAGAGGACCACACAAAGGAAGAAGGATGCCTTGACCCGGGGCATTCTTAAGATACCGAAGAACACGTTCAGCCCCGCAACATGGGCTGAGGTAGGGGCATGCACATACCAAGTGAGAATATTGATGGCGTAGACGATATCCGGATGAGTGACTGTGAGGTACTGGAGTCGTCCAACAAATCGACGAAAGGCGGTGGCATCATCCGCAGACACTAAATCATCGTCTGCCCCAGGCCGAGTCAACTAATGATGATGCTCAATGGGAAAAACCCTCGGGCGGCCACTATAGAGGTCACTATCACGCAGGAGATCCAACGTGTATTTGCGCTAACAAAGTGCTATACCATCATGCGAACGAGCTACCTCGATGTCGAGGAAGTACTTGCTGAATGAAGAGCATCCAAACTACTGAATGAAGCCAAATCATCACCGGAAAGGATCACATTATCGACATAAATAACGGAAACAATATAGGTGCCTTGATGACGGTGAAGAGCATCCAAGTTCTTAACACCAAACTGCTGATGAAGAGCATCCTTAACCTGCTGAATGAAGCCAAATCATCACCGGAAAGGATCACATTATCGACATAAATAACGGAAACAATATAGGTGCCTTGATGACGATGAAGAAACAGAGAATAGTCAGCCCGGACCGACGAAAACCAAGGCCAGTGAGCGTGGTCGCGAACTTAGCGTACCAATTGTGTGAGGCATGCTTAAGCTCATAAATGGACTTTTGAAGACGACAGACTCGCGAGTCACATGGAGCCGCAAATCCCTGAGGAATCTGCATGTAAACTTCTTCATCGAGATCAGCATGCAGGAAAGCATTGTCAACATCGAGTTGATGAACAACCCACTCATGAACAGCAGCAACAGCAAGCAAATAGCAAATGTGGAAGTTGTGATGAAAAGTACATGCCTTATATAAGAAAATATGAAAGTCGTGATGAAAATGGCTACTTGATCAAATGACTTAATTGATTTAATTTGAAAGTAAATGACTTATAAACAAAATGTGGAAGTTATAGAAGGTTTAAACATACAAATTTAAAAGTTGAAAAACTTAATTGACCTGGTGTAAAAGTACATTCCTTATATAAGAAAATATGAAATTTATGATGAAAATGGCTACTTGATCAAATGAAAGTATAAATCTGAAGTAACATATGTACTAATATCAGGAGATATTTCAAATTATCGTCAAAACTCAAACCGGCGACCATGAATGTCAAAGTGGATCGACAAGGTTTAGAGGAAATCATCATCATCAAGTTTAGTTTAATGTCAATGTGTGTTTAGACTTTAGTTCGAGTTAATGTTTATCTTTGTAGTCTCCAAATGATAGCTTGCACATGTTGTCTTGTAGTGCAAAGCTTTTGCCTATTTAAACCCAAGTATGAATGAGAAACAACCAAGATTATAGGGTTTCATTTTCCCCCAACTCAACTTTGTTGTTATGGTATAACGAATGGATTTGGTGGTGGTGCTGATTAGCGGCGCGGTTGGCGAATGGAAAGGAATGGTGGGTTTGGATTTGTGAGATTTGGGTAGGGAATAGATACAACGGAGATTGGAGGAAGAACTGTATTTTTTTTTTTAGGGTTTATGATCTGAAAATTTCAGAACTTGGACATAGTCCTTATTTTGTGGGTAGAAAGTTTTTAGGGTTTTCTTGGATCTAGAGGCTCTGATACCATAACAACAAAGTTGAGTTGGGGGTTGAGGAGTTGAAGAAGAAGAAGAGAAGGTGAAGAGAAGAAGAAGAAGATCAAGATGGGATGCCAACTAGCCAAAGATGCAGTGGTATCACCAGTTGAAGAAGAAGAAGTTTTCATAGCTAGCTAGCCACAGATGCAGCAGCTTTTCAGAAGATGTTTGGGAAGTTAGCTAGCAAGATGCAGCAGCTTCACCATTTGAAGATTGAAGAGAAATTAGCTAGCCAACAGTGCAGCAACATTCTCAAGTTCAGACTGTATTCTCCCCAAGCTTGGTGTGCACATTTTGTGCTCACCCGCTTGCGGGGGGGGTATCAGGAGATATTTCAAGTTATCGTCAAAACTCAAACCGGCGACCATGAATGTCAAAGTGGATCGACAAGGTTTAGAGGAAATCATCATCATCAAGTTTAGTTTAATGTCAATGTGTGTTTAGACTTTAGTTCGAGTTAATGTTTATCTTTGTAGTCTCCAAATGCTAGCTTGCACATGTTGTCTTGTAGTGCAAAGCTTTTGCCTATTTAAACCCAAGTATGAATGAGAAACAACCAAGATTTTAGGGTTTCATTTTCCCCCAACTCAACTTTGTTGTTATGGTATAACGAATGGATTTGGTGGTGGTGCTGATTAGCGGCGCGGTTGGCGAATGGAAAGGAATGGTGGGTTTGGATTTGTGAGATTTGGGTAGGGAATAGATACAACGGAGATTGGAGGAAGAACTGTATTTTTTTTTTTTAGGGTTTATGATCTGAAAATTTCAGATCTTGGACATAGTCCTTATTTTGTGGGTAGAAAGTTTTTAGGGTTTTCTTGGATCTAGAGGCTCTGGTACCATAACAACAAAGTTGAGTTGGGGGTTGAGGAGTTGAAGAAGAAGAAGAGAAGGTGAAGAGAAGAAGAAGAAGATCAAGATGGGATGCCAACTAGCCAAAGATGCAGTGGTATCACCAGTTGAAGAAGAAGAAGTTTTGATAGCTAGCTAGCCACAGATGCAGCAGCTTTTCAGAAGATGTTTGGGAAGTTAGCTAGCAAGATGCAGCAACTTCACCATTTGAAGATTGAAGAGAAGTTAGCTAGCCAACAGTGCAGCAACATTCTCAAGTTCAGACTGTATTCTCTCCAAGCTTGGTGTGCACATTCTGTGCTCACCCGCTTGCGGGGGGTATCAGGAGATATTTCAAGTTATCGTCAAAACTCAAACCGGCGACCATGAATGTCAAAGTGGATCGACAAGGTTTAGAGGAAATCATCATCATCAAGTTTAGTTTAATGTCAATGTGTGTTTAGACTTTAGTTCGAGTTAATGTTTATCTTTGTAGTCTCCAAATGCTAGCTTGCACATGTTGTCTTGTAGTGCAAAGCTTTTGCCTATTTAAACCCAAGTATGAATGAGAAACAACCAAGATTTTAGGGTTTCATTTTCCCCCAACTCAACTTTGTTGTTATGGTATAACGAATGGATTTGGTGGTGGTGCTGATTAGCGGCGCGGTTGGCGAATGGAAAGGAATGGTGGGTTTGGATTTGTGAGATTTGGGTAGGGAATAGATACAACGGAGATTGGAGGAAGAACTGTATTTTTTTTTTTAGGGTTTATGATCTGAAAATTTCAGATCTTGGACATAGTCCTTATTTTGTGGGTAGAAAGTTTTTAGGGTTTTCTTGGATCTAGAGGCTCTGATACCATAACAACAAAGTTGAGTTGGGGGTTGAGGAGTGGAAGAAGAAGAAGAGAAGGTGAAGAGAAGAAGAAGAAGATCAAGATGGGATGCCAACTAGCCAAAGATGCAGTGGTATCACCAGTTGAAGAAGAAGAAGTTTTCATAGCTAGCTAGCCACAGATGCAGCAGCTTTTCAGAAGATGTTTGGGAAGTTAGCTAGCAAGATGCAGCAGCTTCACCATTTGAAGATTGAAGAGAAGTTAGCTAGCCAACAGTGCAGCAACATTCTCAAGTTCAGACTGTATTCTCTCCAAGCTTGGTGTGCACATTCTGTGCTCACCCGCTTGCGGGGGGCCCCCTACTTACTTTCCCCAACCTCCTTCTCTTTTACCCGGTCTGGGGAATTCCAAGCCAAAATCCCCGGCCTTCCACTACTGGTGCCGCCAACTCCCCTGCCTACCTGTCTTCTTCTTAGCCCCGGTCCTGGGGATTAAGCTCGCATCGCCTGATATGATTCCCCGGCCGGAGGTGTTAAATTCCCTGACCGAGGAATGAGGAGATGGACCGGGGAATGGAGGCAGAATACCCCCTCGGTCAAGTGGGTAAAATAACCGACCGGGTTTTTGGACCAAGGCTTCCAGGATTGTCATTTTAGTTACCTTTTTCATTTAGAATTCTTTTCCTATTTGGTTTTTTTATTAGGTTTATTTTCCATACCTATTTAAAGGGTTGTAAGCCACGAATTTTAGGATTTTTATTCAGACTTTGATAATGGAAAAACCATTTTTGATTTATTGAGTTTCACTCGTGGGTTTTGTCCTTGTTTATGGTGGATCTCCAGCATTCGAACGAGCTTTGTATCAATCACGTATTCTCCTTGCTTGTGGTCGAGTTGCTACCCTTTATATTGTTCGAGCCTCTTCCTGATTTGTGTTGAAGTTGCACGACAATTCTGCCCTAAACTTTCACGAGCTCGGGATCTTTATCAGGTGGTGTCACAGCCCCGTTCAAACTCAGTGGCGATTTGAGGTATTTTTATTTCGTTTTTGTTGTTTGCAAAAAAAAAAAATTGTTTGTGATTTTGTGTACTGTTCATGGAGAAAAAAAAGTGAAAACAAAAATTGTTCATCAACCACAAAGCTGAACGTGAAAAAAGGGGAAGAAAGATATATTGTATTTTGGTTGTGTATTTGTGGTTCAAATCAGTGGCTAGGATAAGAAGATCACAAGTTTTCTTCAAACTATGACTGATCCAAAGTATGCGGTAGATGTTAATGTGTTTGTCGAAGACGAAAAGAGGCTAGTCGACACAAATCTTTGGAAGGATATGTAGAAGATGTTGACTGCCCTAGTTCAAGTAACGACCGTCCTCGATAATGAGGAGGAGCAACAGAGTTTGAGTCATGAGGAAGAGGAGGAGGCGAATCTAGAAGCAGAGAAATCATTGATCAAATATCTATAACTATAGAAGGAAGATGGAGATTCATATGAGGTGGTCACAGTGGAAAAGGAGCAGATGATGTATCACGATCCTTTTTATGACGATCTTTCTTGCAGAATCCCACAATTTTGATGACTGTTGCTGCAAAACAAGGAATGACGATTGCTGAGCTAGCATACTAGGTTCGAGACTTTTATGGAGAGAAACATGAATGTAATGTGCATTTTTCTGTGGATGATTGTCTTCTCTGTCAATGGAATTACAAGAACAATAGACAAGAAGACGGTGAACCTTGAACGAGGACTTTAGAGAATTTGGTTTGGAAGCCGGGCTGGAAAGTTTTGAGGGTAAAGCTTTAACAGGGAGGGAATGATATGATTCCCGCCGCTGAAGAACCCCCGGCCGGAGGTGTTAAATTCCCCGACCGGGGAATGAAGAGATGGACCGGGGATTGGACTGGGTGGGCGTGGCAATTTTTGCCACCTTTTTCATTTAGAATTTTTTTTTTTGTGTTTTCATTAGTTTTATTTTCCATACCTATTTAAAGGGTTGTAAGCCACGAATTTTAGGAATTTTATTCAGACTTTGATAATGGAAAAACCCTTTTCGGTTCACTGAGTTTTACTCATGAATTTTGTCTTTGTTTGTGGTGGATCTTCAGCATTCGAGCGAGCTCAGTATCAATCAGCTATTCCCCTTTATTGTAGTCGAATTGCTACCCTTTATATTGTTCGAGCCTCTTCCCCATTTTGATGAAGTTGCACGACAATTCTGCTCTATCCTTTACTTTTCGAGTTGTTGAGAGAAAATCTAAAAAAGCCCTAAAAGATCAAAGTTGCGCGACTGTGACAAAAGAACCTAAACTTTCACGAGCTCGGGATCTTTATCATCGCCCATCTACAATGGTTTTTCCTCAAATTTGCCCCCTCTACTTGAATCACATTAAACTTGCCCCTCTAATTTAATATCATGCTTCCAACTTTGCCCTTTTGCTACATATGCATTCCTAATTCCGTTAGCCATGATTCAACCATGGTTTGACCGGTGGAAAATGTCATTCTTAAAACAAAGTTGATAATTCAACCTTCGCTTATCTGCTTTGTCGACGAACTAGGACATCATCAATTTCTCACACATACATGTGTGTGATCTCATCAAACATGCATAAGCAACAATACTAATAGCAGACATTGTGCATGATCTAGTCAAGCGTATATGAAATTGATATAAGCAAGCAAGAATAATAAATAACATGAATAACCTCATCATAGGTATATTTTAATCAAGGATTATAGGTATAATATGCCGCTCTACTATGACGTGTTATCAAACATGTCCGTCTACTATTTTTTACATCAAACATTCCCATGCACTTTGGAAAAATGATCAAACATGCCATTCTGTTAAAATTTTCATCCAAAAACGGTCAACCGCGATCGAGCCTTGGTTTGAGTGACACAAATGTTTAAAATATCCTAAATAATTTTACTTTAGAATTTTTTTTTTTTGTTCTTTTGTATAGATAAATGCCTCTAATAATTTCACTTTAACGAAACCTAGAGAAGTAAATCAGGGGACAAACTGAATATGTTCCCTCCCATTTGCCAATGTTAGGTCGTCTAAATCTTGGTTCAATCATGTTGATGATTTTTTCAATGTAAATTTTAACAGAAGGGCATGTTTGATCATTTTTCCAAAGTACAGGGACATGTTTGATGAAAAAAATAGTAAAGGGGCATGTTTGATAAATCTAGGGATGGCAATGGGTCGGGTGGGGGCGGGTTTTGCCAAACCCATTCCCAAACCCATGGGTTTATCTGCCAAAAAAACTGATAAAACCGCTGGGTTGGAAAAATGCAAACCCAACCCAACCCGCTGAGTATCTGAAGGTTCATGGGTACCCGTGAGTTTTTTTGGTAAAAATTTTACAATAACAATTAACAATAAACTATCAAAATAAAAATCAAGCATCAATCTCGCCAGATAAACTATTCATACATAAAACACCATTTTAGAAAGTTCGAGCAAATCACACACTATCCATACAAAATGTTTAACATCAATCTAGAAAAATCAAGAAAGTCATAAATTATCCATAAACAACATGATTAATTGAAAATTTCCTCCTCCTTGAGAACTTGAATATTGTCATCTTAGCTTCACTCTCCGCTCCATAATAGCAGCTTCATTCTACACAATTAGGTAGACCAAATTAGAAGATATATCAACATGATGAAGATGAGTTTCGTAAAGAAGATATATTGCTTAGAATATTAGATATACCGGTAACACATGAAGCAAAATCTGGATCTAGATCATCTTTAACAGTGGCATAAGTCATGAGCTTATCAATTATTTCCAAGCCATCAGCAAATAAAAAAACAAGTTAGTAAATAATGGTAACCAACAATATAATAACTCACAGCATGTATTAAAGTTCATATGTGAAATGAAATCAAACAATCAAAGGTTATCAAGCTACCTAGAATGGTTGAATTGAGCAACCAATTTTGAGCACACATCAAAACCACAACAGTTTCTGGGAGAAGTCTGTTGCGACTAGGGATAACTAGTCTTCCATCAGCACTAAAAGCAGTCTCGGAAGCATGTCTCTAGCAATTAATGCTAAAGTTGGATACTTTGACTCATTTGCCTTCCACCACATGTAAAATGTCAAATCCAGCTGTCTTGGGCAAGACTTTCTCCTTGAGGTAGCCATCCAACTCAATTTCAACATCTACACTGCTAGTAGTCAACGATGCTACATACCTATCATATGCTATCATTCTTCCTCCACCTCGACTAATTGAACTCCCATCATGAGACGAATTTCCATCTTGATTCCCATCCACATTTGACTTCTTATAATCCTTCTCCAATTCTACCAACAATTCTCGAACACTCTCAATCCATCCTTGACAATCAAGTTAAGAATATGAGCACAACAACGCATGTGAATTTTAGCCCCAAACCACATCAAATGCTCAGAATTCAAATTATACATGACCGTGTCAACCAATGCATCATTCGTACTACAGTTATCTAGAGTAATTGCAGACAACTTCGTATCAACATTCCACTCAAACAAAGTTTCGATAAGAACCTGAACAAGTGATTTACTAGTATGCGGGCAAGGTACTTGTATGAACCTATAACAAAATATAACAACAAACAACAGGTTAGATGCTATAAGCACAAAAAATGAAGCATGAAAAGAGCAAAAATATGTGCTGCCAGCACACAAAAATCACATAAAACAGCCCAAAAATGACACAAAACAGCCCAAAAATCACAAATCAAACAAACAAAAGGTTAGATGCTTCCAATCACAAAAAAAGAAGCATGAAAAGAGCAATAATAGTTGTTGCCGGCAGACAAAAATCACATAAAACATTACTTTCAAAACAAAAGCGTGCAATCGATAATCCAAAAAAAACACAAACGAATACAAATTTAATGTGGTTCACTAACACAATTTGTGCTAGCTAATCCACGGGTAGGGGAGAACAAATTTCACTAATTTGAGCATAGTACAGTTACAAACCAAATTTCAAAACGGGCAAACCAAACAAACTAACCTGACTGACCTAACAACAAGGAAAATGACAAAACAAACCCCAAACATAATAGGCCCAAAACACAAAACAAAAGAACAAAGCTCAAATCAAATTCAAGTCATATTCTAACAATATCCACCTTGACTTGAATTCTCTGTCAAATATCAAACGTACCAGATGCAACCAAAGTTGCCAGTGTACCCAGACGCATACATATCACCAGACGTATCCAAATGCGATCGAACCGGCAACCTCAAACGCGATGCAAACTGCCAAACTTATATGCAATCAAAATTGCCAGACGTAACAAACTCTCTAAATCTCCAAATGTGTCAGAATCTCCCCTGCCCACAAATGCCCCTAAGGGCGGTCAACAAACAAAATCATTCGGCAAGCCCAACCCATGTAGAGGATAGTGTTGTTTTAAAGGAGGCAGGGATGTTAGAAACACAAATATGTGCTATATCTTTATCATTTGGATTTATTTGTCGTTATTCACAATTTGAGACGTTTAAGGATTATTTAGGGAATTGGGAATGATTAGGGAGGATTTTGCTAATTTATATTAGTTAGGTTGTGTGCGGGTCGGATCTGGTCCTTAAACAACCTTCCTTAAGGAGAATCTTAAAGATTTTCTATTGGCAGATAGTAGATTAGTTAGTTAATGAGGGGTTAGTAGTTGACTCACTCCGAATGCACCACTTAAAAACAACCGATTAAGGCCCAACTATAAACTTTAAACGGGTGCAGTACAGGGCAAGTATGTGCAAAGACAAATGGTTTTGACACTAATTGAGAAGGCTTCACCCGGGTGTTGCTGCCCCTAGCTAGCAATTATGAATTGATGGATCGAATGGACGTGTGTGGTGAGGGGGTTGTAAACCATAGGGAAGTCTAACAAGTAGCCAAAGCCACCCTCTTAATCTCTAGGTTGAGGAAAGGGGATACGATCTAAGCCACCAACGTGACTCTCTCGACCTATTGACTAATGAATGGTTAGACAACACAAATCATTCAATCCATACAAGCATTCACATAGTTGTAGCTAATATTTACAAACACCCAAGTGAAAGAAGGTACTACTCCATGCTAGGAGAAGGGAAAACACAAGAGAGAAGAAGGGAAACCATCAAAGAGATGCTAGCCTTGCTCCTTCTGTTAAAGAGCTCCTCCTTTGGGGGAGGAATTTCCAATTCCTTGCTTGAAGATGAAACCCTAGCTTCGCCTCTTCTTTGGTTCGTCACTTTCTCAATCTAGAAATCCGAAGAAGAAGAAGTTTCTCACACTAGGTCTCCCCCTCTTCTCCTTTGGCTCAACCTTATATACCCAAATCGGGCTCAGTTCACGGCCATGAACTGAAAACCCAGACCGTGAACCAACAATGAAACGCGCCGCATCACTAACTTCTGTTCACGGACGGAGGTCTGAGTTCACGGTCGTACAACCGTGAACTGGCTCGTGTCCAGTGCAACCCTTCTGTGATGCCTGGCAGTTCGCGGGGAACACATTCAGTTCACGGTCTTAGTGACCGTATACTCACAGCCCAAATCGTGAACTGCTTCTATTTCCACCATTTTAATCGATCTTACGCCCTTTCTTCCAACGTTCGGCTCCGGGGTTGGTTCCACCTGCCAAAGCCTGAAATACACCAAAACAAGGCACAACCCGGCAAAAACCAAACCTCCTGGAGTAAAAATGATTCAAACGATTAAGCAAACCGGGGGTAAAAAGTGTACAAATGAGCTCGAATCACTCCCCCACACTTAGACATTTTCTTATCCCCAAGCAAACCATTTTCAACCTAGGTGATATCTCAAACTAACAAGATAACTTGCGTACAAATAAAAAGGCACAAAGCGGTGAATCTCAATTACTATTTGGGCATCAACACATGAACCGCCTCAACAATACGGGCATCCACCACAAACGACATTCGATTGCATAAAAAATGGGCAAATGATAAGTTCTCACCCTGTTCACGAATCAATGCAAGTCTCGACCGGATTGCTCACCAACCATAAGTGACCATGCATAGAACTCAAGTCCAAAGAACAGACAACGGGGCAACATAGGTCCTTACTAGGGTAAGATATGAACATGAAGAACAAGAATGAATCACTCACTATCGACCAGTGGGGTCAGGACCTTTTTGGTGCAAAATATGTGCACATTCATCAACACTCAGCCCTATCGTCTCTCCACCACGGAGGAAACCACTAAATGCTAGAGTTCACGGGACAGTTGTCATCACTAGCTTGTCTGGAGGTCTTAGACACAGGTTCAAATGGCTGGCCATTGTCTTGGACATGGGGGAAAAGCTTTTTGGGTGGTGACAAACATGGCATGAGGTCCTACATCTTCAACCTAAAACCCAAGGTTCTACGGTCTCGACTAAGAACCTTTCCTACAAACAAAGGCCACTAGCATCGGCCAGAAACCGCACTTCCCTTCTTCCAAACCACTACCAATCACGAAATACATTCAAGCACACATCTCCGGCTATCTTGCTATTCACATTTCAAACCTAGTAGTGAAGGAGGTCACTAATGAATTTAGGTGTTTCAATGGATTGATTGCTAAGAAACCCTTTTCTAGAGCATACACTTAGACTTTTGTGGCCACTCTATACTTTTATTTACCCCGTTTTATTACCTCTTTTCGTTTCTTTTCGTTTCTTCTTGCTCTTTCTTTCTTTTCCTTTTTCTGAGGGGGTACTAGAGAGCTAAACACATCCCACATATTTCATTTAATGAACAATTCTCTCCTTTTAAGAACTTCCCTCCAACACTACCTTCTTATTTCTAGCAACAACCGTGCAAAACCACCTATGTAGAACCTCAAGGGAGCTCAAAAGCGAGAACTCCGAGACACAAGGATGACTCACACTTTGACATGAAGAAAGGATTGGTGGGGTTCTTTCTTTCAATCACCATTAAGCTCAACAAGCCCGAAGATCCTAGCATTAGAACGATCCACAAAGTCACACGGCTCAAAGGGGTTGACTAGGGGATAAAATATTTTGGGACAATCAACTTTTTGGCGTGGACTAATCCTATGCCTCCATCATACTCACTAGAGACAACGATGAATGTTACACCCATGATGAGAGAGATCTATCACACATGAAAAAGACGATCGGAACAAACTCACACGGCTACCTAGCCACCCAATCATCTATTCCAATTCAAAAAAATTCATTGCATGGGAATTGTAATCAAGAAGTAACCAAGTCAATACATCCATTCATTCAAGCACACATGAGAACTAAGCTTTTGCACAACCCTAATGCATTCTCAGTCATCATAATAGGATGCACTCGATTACATGTAACAATTCAAGATCGATGCAAAATAAGCACGAGATTCACCCACAAACCGGTCATTTTGATCATGCATTGCTTGGAGCCCTCAAATTTTTCAAATTTGGGCATACATCAAGGCTCCAAGCATTCACTCATACACACAAGCATAATAGTAAACTACCCCCTCCCCCCTCCCACACACACACACACACACACACACACTTAAGCTCGACATTGCCCTCAATGGTGTAAAATAGGGGGTAGAACGATGTTACCGCATTCCCAGGGTAGGATGTTTGAGCTTCAAGGGAGAAACAAAACAAAGCACAAACACAACACATTCTCGCTCGAGGCGAGGTTATTACACATAGCAAGGGTTCACAATACGATTCAAACGTCATACCTCCGTTGGGTTGCCTCCCAATAAGCGCTAGTTTAACGTCTTAAGCTAGATGGAGACTTCGGGCTAAACGTCATGTAGGAGCACCACCTCCTTTTGGGGCATTACCTCTCCGCTGAGGTAACGTTTGAGGCGGTGTCCATTTACTTTGAAAATCCCTTGCTCCAGATGGGAGATCTCCACCACCCCGTAAGAAAACACTTGGGTCACCGAGTACGGGCCCGACCATTTTGATCTCAACTTCCAGGGGAAAAGACGTAGCCTAGAATTATACAGAAGCACATGCTCCCCTGGCTGAAAGTCTTTCCCCCCTTTTAGACGTGCATCATGCAGACGCTTTGTCTTCTCCTTTTAAATCTTGGTGTTCTCGTAGGTGTGAAAATGCCACTCTTCAAGTTCTAAAATCTGTAACTTTCTCTCATTGCCACACAAAGTAGGGTCCATATTGAGCGGTTTGGTACGGGCAAATGACACGCTTTGCCATATACCAATAGGTAAGGCGAGACGACTATTGGTGTTTTTGTAGGTCGTGCGGTACGCTCATAGAGCATCATCGAGTTTGGCCAACCAATCCTTGCAGGATCGGTCCACGGTTTTTTCCAGAATCCTCTTTTGTTCCCTATTTGACAATTCAACTTGACCACTTGTTTGAGGATGGTAGGCCATGGAAACCCGATGGGTAACATCATAGTGATCGAGGAGTTTGTCGAATTGCCCTTGAAAATGGGTTCCTCGATCACTAATGATGGCCCTCGGGGTACCAAAATGTGAGAATAATTTCTTCAGGAATCCGCAGACTCGCCTTGCATCATTGGTGGGTAGAGCTTGCGCTTCCCCCCACCTCGAGACATAGTCCACGGCTACAAGAATGTACTTATTCCCAAAAGAAAAGGGAAAAGGGCACATAAAATCAAAGCCGCATACATCGAAAATCTCACATATGATTGAAATTGTTTGGGGAAGCTCGTTTCGGTTAGAGACATTACCTGTTCTTTGGCAGCTATCACAATGTCGGACGAATGAGTAGGTATCCCGGAATAGCGACGACCAGTAAAATCCGACTTGAAGCACTTTCCTTGTGGTGCGGTTTCCCCCGTGATGCCCTCCACTTGGTCCCTCATGACATTGGCTCATCCATTATTTCCCTTTCCGGTACACACCTTCGAAAGATACCATGGGCCCCAATCTGAAAAAGGTGAGGATCATCCCAAACGTAGTGCCGAAGGTTGGAAAAAAACTACTTCTTTCCATTTGTATTCATTCCTTTCGCTAATTGCTATCCAACTAAATAGTTGGCGAAGTTGGCAAACAACAGGGTAGCACTCTCAGCCACGGCAAGCACGAATAGCTTCTCGTCGGGGAACATGTCATTGATCTCACCTTGGAACGTGCTCTCCCCTGGACCCTCAAGTCGGGATAGATGGTTCGCCGCAAGGTTCTCAACCCATTTCTTGTCTTTGATCTCCACATCAAACTCCTAGAGAAGCAGGATCAATCTGATCAAGCGGGGTTTGGCATCGGTCTTGCTCATCAAGAAACGGATAGCGGAATCGTTGTAAACAATAACCTTCGACAGCACAAGGTAGAACCCGAACTTGTCGAAAGGAAAGATGACCACCAATAATTCCTTTTCAGTAGTTGTGTAGGTATCTTGAGCCTCGTTCAATGTCTTAGAGGCATAACATATGGGTTGAAAATTTCGCCCCCTTCTTTGACCCAACACCGCTCCCACTACATAATCACTAGCATCGCACAATAGATCGAATGGTAGGGTCCAATCCGGAGACACCATGATCAGGGAATTTGTGAGCCTAGCCGTTAAGACATTGAAAGCTTTGAAACACTCCTTCGTGAATATGAAAGGTGCATCCTTCTCTAGAAGCTTCGTTAGGGGGACCGCGATCTTTGAAATTTTTTCCATAAATCGGCGATAGAATCCTGCATGCCCAAGGAAGCTCCTAATTCCTTTAACTGATGTCGGAGGGGGAGGCTTACTTATGGTCTCGAACTTGGCTCGATCTACCTCAATGCACTTCTTCGAAATCTTGTGCCCCAAAACAATGCCCTCTCGTACCATAAAATGCAACTTTTTCCAACTCAGAGCGAAATTGGTCTCTTCACTCCGAGCTAGAACCTTCTCTAAGTTGGCCAAGCAGTGAGCAAATGAATCCCCAAATACCGAGAAATCGTTCATGAACACCTCCATTATTTCCCCCACAAGCTTATCGAAGATAGCCACCATGCATCTCTGAAATGTTGTTGGGCTTTACACAATCCAAACGGAATGCGTCTATAAGCGAATGTTCCGAATAGTCATGTGAATGTCATCTTGGCTTGATCTTCCGGGGCGATTGGTATATGAAAGTACCCTGACATTGCATCCAGAAAGCAATAGCAATCGTGACCCGCGAGCCTCTCTAGGATTTGATCAATGAAAGGCAATGGGAAATTATATTTGCCAGTGGCATCATTCAATCGACGATAGTCAATGCACACCCTCCACCCATTCACCGTCCTTGTTGGTATGAGCTCGCCCTTCTCATTTGTCACCACCATCATACCTCCTTTCTTGGGAACCAACTGAGTTGAGCTTACCCACTGACTTTCGAAAATTGGGTAGATGATCCCAGCATCCAGGAGTTTGATCACCACAACCTTCATTACTTCCTCCAGGTTAGGGTTCACTCGCCGTTGTGGTTGGCAGACCGGCTTGGCGCCCTCTTCCATGAGGATCTTGTGAGAACAAAATACGGGTCCAATTCCTCGGATATCAGTGATCTTCCATGCAATGGCTCTCTCATGATTATGCAAGACCTCGATCAATTACGTTTTCTGCTCGGATGTGAGGTTTACATTGATAATGACCGGGAGCTTGCCGTTTTCCCTTAGGAAGGCATATTCAAAATGGGGAGGAAACGACTTCAGCTCCAAGTCGGGTGGCTCTTCCAAAGAGGTAGGAACTTGGGCATGGGGGTATGGCTTCTAGCTCCACTTCATGGGTCATAACGCAGACTTCCTCACTGCGTGAAGGTTGCTCCTCCTCTTCTGGGGATTCCGATTCATCTGTACCAACTATAAAACACTCCTTAAAACAAGTCAGTAAGATTGGCACCCGTGGACACGAGTGCCACAATGAAATAAGATACATCATCAAATTATTCAATATCATCATGAAGACAAGAAAAATTCATGCTATCATCTATGGAGAAAGTAGCCTTCTCGTCCCCTGCCCTTAGTACCAACTTACCCCCATGCACATCGATTAATTCCTTTGCGGTGGCCAAAAAGGGTCTACCCAAAATAAGAGGGACGTCCATATTATCGTCGATGTTGAGGATGAAAAAATTGACCGGATTAGGGTCCCAACTTTAATGATTAGATCCTCAACCACACCCTTAGGGTGCACTATCGACCTATCAGCCAACTGGATATTCATCCGAGTAGCTCTAGGTTTACCTAGGTCTAACTTTTTAAACAATTTGTACGACATCACATTAATGCTAGCACCTAGGTCCGCCAAGGACTTCCCTATGCACATGTTGCCAATAAAACAAGGGATAGTGAAACTCCCTGGATCCTTGCGCTTGGCAAATAAGTGGTTCTGTAGGATTGTCGAGCATTCCTCAGTCAACATCACAGTAGTCATCCCCTCCAGCTTCTTCTAGTTGGTGAAGAGGTCTTTCAAGTACTTTGTGTACTTGGGCATCTGAGTGAGGGCCTCTACAAATAGAATTTTGAGGTGCATTTGGTTCATCACTTCATGAAGTGGGCAAACTCTGGCGCCATGCGATCGGTGTGGAGTCGGGTGGGGTAAGGAAGAGGTGGTCTTTTTCCCCCTTTCTTCTGTTCTCGCGGAGTCAAGTCCACCTTATCCTTCTCTATCACAATTGAACCCCCTTCTTGCTCGGGAGGATTTGAGGCTTTGGTGTGTCCTTCTACTCCGGGAGGTTTCTTTTGGAGAGGTACTTCCCTCATTTCTCTCCCGCGTCGAAGGGTCACCGCCCTTAGTTCCACTTCATATGATTGTCTTCGTGAAAAGGCTGCTCGAGAGATAGCCCCCATCCGGGTGGTCAAGGTTGTCAAGTGCGATTGGTGACTTTGCAACCATGCCTCTATGGCCGAGAACTTCTCTGTCGCCTCCCCCACGAACGTAACCTTTCTATGTTTTCAAACTATTTGGAACTGGTACTAACAAAGGTATTCACCAACTCCTCCAAAGCGGACATCCTGTCAGGATTCGAGGGGGAGATAGAATACAACTCACACAAGCCCTCTCCCTCGATCATCAATTTGCGCTCCGCCCCTTCATAGCTTGCACGCACACTCCAATCACACAACATTACTGGTTTCTTCTCCTGCTTCTTTCCCTCTACGAGTGTATCAATCAACTTGTCAAGCTTAGCTTCAAGCGGGAGACTCGCTCCTACACTTTGCACTCCCCTTGAAGTACTTCTCTTTCCACTTCTTGTCAAGCCCCAATCATACCCTTTACGTGCCATGTCTTCAAGAAACTCGGTCACTTTGGGTGGAGTCATGTTCATCAATTTCCCTTGACATAAGGAGTCAATGATGATCTTGTCGTCTTGGTGGAGACTGCCATAGAAGGTCTCAATCCGAAACTGCTCCTCGAATCCATGGTGTGGGCATTGAAGGAAGTAATCGGAGTACCTTTCCCAAGCATCACTCAATGTCTCATCTTCCTCTTCCTCAAAATGGGTGATCTTCTTGTGCCACTCCGCCGTCTTTGAAGGTGGCCAATACCGAGTCATAAACTTGTTGAGCTTATCATCCCACGAAGTGATCGAGAGAGCCGGCCTATTGTTGAGCCACCGAGACACATTCCCCGCAAGAGAGTAGGGGAATAGCCTCAACTTCAAAGCATCCTCGAGGACACCATTGATCTTCAAACTCCCTGCAAGCTCAATGAACTTTTGAACATGCTCCCTTGGAGATTTGTTGCTAAGCCCATGGACTAGGGCATTGTTTGGAATCATGGTGACAAGTGCGAGCTTGATCTCAAAATTGTTGGCAGCCAAGGGTGGATGTTGAATGGTGGGTTGAATATCCACCGACCTTGGAGCCATGTGGCCCATGGTCCTTGGTTGCTCCTCCGCAGTCGCTCCTTGAGCGGGTTGATTAGCCGCCATCTCGGATTCACTCCCTTCCTCTTCGGAATCAAACTCTTCCTCAACTACAACTTCCTCTTATATCCTCCTTCTTGCCTCCACTAGCTCCCTCTCACGAGCCAAATGTCGGAGAGTGCGGTTGAGATCCTAGTCTAGTGGCGCCAAAGGTGTCGGATTACGGGTCATACACCACACACTCAAAAGAACCACAACACTTCTAGCACAAACAATATTTGCACACGTAAAACAAGTATGAAAAGCTAGATTAACACCAAACAATCTTTTCAAAATAATGAACCGTTGATCCCCGACAACGGCGCCAAAAACTTGACTCACTCCGGATGCACAACTTAAAAACTCCCGATTAAGGCCCAAGTATAAACCTTAACCGGGTGCAGTACAGGGCAAGTATGCATAAATATCGACCCGGGTCGGTTTATGTACCATAACTTCGATTGTTTGTAACATTATATAGCGGTTGGTTTTGGTGAAAACAACGATCTAAAACTAAAGTACTTGCAAAGGTAAATGGTTTTGACACTAATTGAGAAGGCTTCACCCGGGTGTTGCTCCTCCTATCTAGCAATTACGACTTGATGGATCGAATGGACGTGTGTGGTGAGGGGGTTGTAAACTGTAGGGAAGTCTAACAAGTAGCCAAAGCCACCCTCTTAATCTCTAGGTCGAGGAAAGGGGATACGATCTAAGCCACCAACGTGACTCTCTCGACCTATTGACTAAGGAATGGTTAGACTTCACCCTCGAATCGGAGTTCAGACGGCCATCCACAACCAAACCGTAGGTGATAATACAAAATAGGAGGTTTGCCCTACGTTAACCTAACTAGGAGACAATAAATTGCCTAAGAAAATCCAGTATTCAAGCCTCTTTAAATATGAACCATTTATTTTAACAATAATTCACGCCTTCCAACTTACTAGCTGGGCTCAAGAATAATCTGTAAAATTGCATAGATTTCAGATTTTTCTGTTGCTTAAATATTATCGTTATTTATTATTGTCAAATTCGTAATATTTTTTTCTAGCCATACTTTGCGGCTTATCTTGATTAAAAAAAAAAACACAAAAGAGTATCAAATTTATTATTTCCCAAGTTCATTTACTCTTTTTTTTTATGGAATTAATCTTTCAAGTCAAAAAGAGTATCAAATTTATTATTTCCCAAGTTCATTAATAATACCTCCGCATTAACATTAAACACAACCACAACACAAATCATTCAATCCATACAAGCATTCACATAATTGTAGCTAGGATTTACAAACACCCAAGTGAAAGAAGTGACTACTCCATGCTAGGAGAGGGAAAACACAAGAGAGAAGAAGGGAAACCATCAAAGAGATGCTAGCCTTGCTCCTTGTGTTGAAGAGCTCCTCCAGTTGGGGGTAGGAATTTCCAATTCCTTGCTTGAAGATGAAACCCTAGCTTCTCCTCTTACTTGGTTCGCCACTTTCTCACTCTAGAAATCTGAAAAAGAAGAAGAAGAAGAAGAAGAGAAGTTTCTCACATTAGGCCTCCCCCTCTTCTCATTGGCTCAACCTCATTTATATACCCAGATCGGGCTCAGTTCATGGCCGTGAACTGAAAGCCCAGACTGTGAACCAACAATGAAACGCGTCGCATCACTAACTTGTGTTAATGGACGGAGGTCTGAGTTCTCGGTCGTACGACCATGAACTGGCTCGTGCCCAGTGAAACCCTTCTGTGCACTAGATGCCTGGCAGTTCGCAGGGAACGCCTCCAGTTCACGGTCGTAGTGACCGTGAACTCACAGCCCAAACCGTGAATTAATACTGTTTCCACTGTTTGACTCGATCTTTTTCCCTTTCGTCCAACTTTCGACTCCGGGGTTGGTTCCACTTGCCAAAGCCTGAAACACACCAAAACAAGGCACAACCCAGGGTAAAACCAAACCTCACGGAGTAAAATGCTTCAAATGACTATGAAAACCGGGGGTAAAAACTGTACAAATGAGCCTGAATCAGTAGTTAATAGGTAGTTGAAAGTAAATAGGTTAATATCAAAATATGATTAATATAATTAATATGACTTATCAATTATCTTCTTTCTCTCTCCTCCCATGATATCTCCATAATGCACTACAATTAAAAGAAAATCTAAATTAATTTAATAAATTATTATATGATATTTAATAAAATTCGAACTTAATATTTTTCCTTTTTTAAAATAAAAAAAAATATACTCTGTCACTTTGTGGCAACTTGTAATGACATTATCAACGTTTATGCAATGAATCATTATTACTATATCTCATCATTATTAACTATTCAATATACTTATCAATTTTTTTTATTGGTACTTCTCAATTATTTACAATTGCATTATTAACACTTTTGGATGAATCTAACATACTGATTAACAGTTTGAATAACAATATCATTGATTTACAACATCCTTACTAATGATTCAAATTTTCACGTCATGTTTATAACTATCTAGCTATGGCCTCTTCCAATAATTTCTAATAACATTGTTAACGTTTTGCGGTCAATTAATATTGTTTTACATTATCATATATAATTATTACAAAGCGCAATATTGATTTCAACATCTTCGACACTTGCGATAAAGTGCACCTGTGGTTCAATCGATCACATTTTGTCAAACATTGACAACGCTTATGCATACCTATTAATAATGACACCAACTACGTTGCTAACTCAAATTGAAAGATTAATAACCATAGTTATATCATTAAACACAAACCAAACATTTAAAAAATAATAATTTCATATAACATTATTAAAAAACTTGCAGAACACCATTAATAATAAAACAGACGAATACCTAACTAGCATAATGACATTTGACAAAATAAAAAATATAAACAAAAAATGTTAACAATGCAAATCACTAAATATAATCAATGTTACAAATGAAATAATTTATTGCTAATGGTTGTATAGTGGTCGGAAAGAACGTTGATGATAGCACTTCAATGATTATAAAGCATTGCGAACTAAATTTGTAATAAAATGCAATAGTGTGTTATGGGACAATCCAAGTACCACATTGTAAATACAAGGGAAGGAACCCTTTGCATATTAATGTCCACCTAGCCCAATTAGTACGAGGCCTTTTGGGAAGGATACCCAAGAGTAAAACTGTGCGGGCTGTAACACCCTAGCACAGCCGAGCACTACTTTTACTAAATTTCCCTTGAAAATTAAAACACTCAAAGCTTAAACTGCAATGGAAAATTTTTCATAAATAAAATACTGAAAACACTCAAAGCTTAAACCTCAATGCCCTAACACGTGGGCAAATTAAACTCAAACTTTAAAATCTCAAACTGATCTCCAGTCTTACTCATAATCATAAAACGTAATAACTAACTAGTCTCAACTACTACTGCTGCTCATAGGAAACTCTTACTGGACATCCTCCAAGACGCTCGTATCGTTCTCCACTAGTTGGCTTCCCTCGAACTGTTTCTCTCGATCTCGCTACTTTCTAACTGCTCCTCCTCTTCCTCTTCAAACTGGTGAGTGAGTTTGGGTCAGTCTACGCCCTTATGATTTAAACTTTAATACTTCTTGAGCATGTTTCTTAAAACACTTACTTAAATTTGTATAAGGCTGTGTGTACTTCCACATTAAAACTTAACTCTTAAACTTTGAGGGAGTTGAAGTTACTCTCCTTTCTTAAAGCTCAAATCTTGACTTAAATACTTGACTGACACAAGCATCCCTCACTAGCTAGTCCGGTTGCCAACTCATACGTATGAGAGCCCATCCAAGCGTTCCTTAAACTTAACTTAGTAAGGGGAGTCGTAACAATTCATCCCCCTAACATCTTAAACTTATCGTGGTGGCTCTTCACCACGATTCTCAAGAGCATAACTGTTGCCCAACTTAAAAAAAAACTCAAGAGCATAACTGCTGCTCTATCTCAAAATCTCCAATGGCAACGGACTGGCGCTAGTGACTAAAAACTCTTAAAACAGTTCCACCTTCTTCGAAGGTGAAGTATTTCTTAAAAATGACTTGTTCTTAAACTTTAACACTCACTCATAACGTAAAGCTTGAAGGTAATTAAATAACACACATTCACTTCAAATCATGGCTCAAACAAAGCACATATAATCAACCATAAACATAATCAAACAAAGGTAACCACTTCACTAAAATACTTAAAATCGTAATACTTAAAAGAATTCGTAAGACATAAAATTTTCCTCCTTTACACTCACCTCTCAAATGCTGATACTTTAACTCATTGGACGTGGAATCCCTAACTTGACTGCTTCCGTAATCCTATAAATAGAGATTGATTACCCTTAGTCGGTACTCTGTAAAACTTTCCGTCCTCCCACCTTAGTTCCAAAAAAATTTTAAAAAGGCCTTGAACTTCTTGAAATAATTTTCTCAAATACTGTGGTTTTTCCCAAATTTTTCCAAGATTTGAATTACTACCATCAACTCAAAACTCCTATAAATAAATCTCCTAAATTTCCCAAAATATTTTACTTTTTAAAAACTCTAAATTCTGACTTACAATAACTCTAAACATAAACCAAAATTAACGGCTATAATTTACACCTTAACTAACTCCTTCTTCTCATATGATTTTATCAATAAGAAATTTTAAATCTATACTAACAGCACCTGAAATTCACGATTTTAATTTTAAAACGTGCAACCAACCTTCTAGTTTTGCACAAAATAAACGAACTAATTATAGAAACTTGCACAGTAATTAACAACACGACTCCAAAATTTTCCAGAAAAACTGCTGGACAACCACTCTGGCGTTTAGCTTCCCGGAAAAATACCAACTCTGACGAAAAGGCCCGCAAACTATTTTAGTTTACCAAAAACGTTTTTCCAACTATTTTTATATCTAGAAAAACAGCTTCAAAAATTCTCACTTTTTATCACGACCATCCTGATGATTTTACCCAATTTATAAAATTATCAGATGACGGAAATACATACTCCACAGAAACGAAAATAAAATAGCCTAAAGAAAGCACTATTTTCAATCATTGGTCAACTTTTAAAATACTTGAGACTAAGTCGCTCGTACAGATAATAGGGGGACCAATCTGGATATTTTCTCGCAGAATGAAACAGAATTAATTTCACAGTACTTGTTCTTTTCAAATTTACGATATTAGTTCCTAAATTATCAGATTTGTGCCCCCAACTCTCGGGACTCGTATCTCCCTCGTTCGACGTCGGCATTTGATTCTGTCGAGACCGGGATGCTCCTGAGATCCTCCTCTATGGAATAATGCCAAGGTTTTAGAGTTTGGTTGAAATCGATAACGTCGGGACCATCGTCGAAGCTTCGCTGATCATGAGCATTTGTTGGGTTAAACGGGGTTCCACGGTGGAGCTTATGGATAAGGGAGGATCGGGAATCTTACCACTACAACGACGTCGACCATGGTGATGGTGGCGTTGAGGTTGGCGTCCGGTACAGGGATCGCCGGCGATCGGTTGTTGCTGCTCTCGTGCGGCTGCTGCTTGTATTGCTCGTGTTGCAGTTTGTTACTTGGGGGTACCCTCTCAACCTACCTGTGTCTTGGAGCACAAGAAATGAAGAGTGTTGCTGGAGAAACAGAGGAAGCTTGCTGGAAAGAGATGAAGATGGAATCAGTTGGGAGACGTTTTGGACTATCTCCAACCTTGTACTGAAGCTAAGGATGTTGAGGGACCGCTGTGAAGGGCATGTTTGCCAATGCCTCTTCTTGTTTTGTTTTTGGGGAACATTGAAAGTGACTCTTGTACTTGGTTTTATCTTTAAGCTTTTGTTTGTTTATTTTAGTAGTTGTAGATCAACCTAGGGTTTGTAGTTGAGCCTTTAAAAAGGTTGCGGCCTCTTCCTTTTGGAGTAATGTGTGAGAAAACATATCAAAATGAATGGAAAAGTGGATCTGATGCACTGAAGCTCAGCCGTTCTTTTGAGTTCAAAAGTTGTTCTTCTACCATTCTATTTTTTCTAGTTTGCACTGTTACATTGCATTTCTGCAGTTTGTGTTGCTGGAAATTACAAACATTATGTATAAACTACACGTGGTATCAGGGCCCTCTTGATCCTTGAAAGGGATCGTGAGGTTTTTCTTTAGAGTGAATCAGTGAGGCTTTGTGAGGGTTGAGTGTTCTTCTTCTTTTTCTTGACCTCTGTCAGTTGTAAGTTACTCAGAAATGACTTCAACTGGCCTCTCTTTGACCTCACCCCCAGTTTTCAATGGTAAGAACTACCAGATCTGGGTTGTTAAGATGAAGTCATTCATGCAAGGGAATGACATGTAGGAGCCTGTGAATAGAAGAGTGGTGGATTCACTTCCAACAAATGCTTCTCCAAATCAGCAAACCAGATATGCTGAACAGGTGGATAAAACCCACAGAGCTCTTACCTCTATCCATGCTGCAGTCACTGAGGAAGTCTTCACCAGAATCATGACTTGCACAACAGCAAGGAAGCTTGGGACAAACTTCAAGAAGAGTTCCAAGGGTCTGAAAGAAGTAAGCAAATGCAAGCTCTGAATCTGAGAAGAGAGTTTGAAATTTTGAGAATGAAAGAAAGTGAAAGTATCAAGGACTATATGGATAGAATCATGAAAAATGTCAATCAACTAAGGCTGCTTGGTGAGAATTTTGATGATTCTAGGGTTGTTGAGAAGATCTTAGTCACTGTGCCTAAAAAATTTGAGGCTAAGATCTCAAATCTGGAAGAAACACAAGATCTGACTACACTGAGCATAACTTAGCTGATCAACTCTTTGCAAGCAACTGAGTTGAGGATTTCCATCAGAAATGATGACAACTCAGAAGAAGCTTTGGTTGTAAGACAACAAAAGGAAAAAGGGCAAAGTTCTGAAGTCAAGAAAACTCTTGGAAAGAAGAAAAAGGGTAAGGAGGAGAAGACTGAAAAACCAACTGAGAAGAAGGTATTCATTGTCTTATATGTAAGAAAACTAATCACATTGAGACTGCTGCTGGTATACACCTATTGTGCAGTGCAGGTCATGTAAAAGACTAGGGTACATTGAAAAGGTCTGCAAAAACAAGACCATCAGGGAACAAGTGGTTGTTGCAGAAGCCAATGAACAGAACAAGCAAGAAGGGATGTTCATGGTTACCTGTTTCACAGCTACAAGCAGTATTGAGGACTGGCTTCTGGATACTGGTTGTACAAATCATATGACCAACAATGAGGAGTATTTTCTGGATCTGGACAAGTCCTACAAGTCTAAAGTAAAGATTGGAAATGGTGATCTGCTATCTATTGAAGGTAAAGGATCAGTTTCAGTGCAAACTGCCTTTGTACTTAAGGTAATCCCTGAAGTTTTATTTGTTCCTGCTCTAGCTAAGAACTTGCTTAGTGTAGGAGAAATGCTTGAAAAGGGTTACTCTTTGGAAATGCAAAAGAAGTCATGTGTTGTGTATGATTCAAAGGGAGATAAATTGTTTGATCTCTCTATGATTCAAAGGAGTTTTGCCCTGAAAATGAAAACTGCCAACATGGCTATAGTGACTAGAAATGATCAATCAGCTCTGTGGCACAGTAGACTAGGTCATTTCAGTCAACATACTATGATTAAAATGGCTCAAGAGGGTTTGGTAAAGGATTTACCTGCTCTTGAGTTGAATGAAGGTGTGTGTGAAATCTGTCAGCTTGGAAAACAACACAGATTACCCTTTCCTAAGAAACACACTTGGAGAGCTCCTGTGAAGCTTGGATTGATTCACACTGATATATGTGGGCCTTTCAAGGTGGAATTTGGGGTGGAAGTAGATATTTCTTGTTATTCATTGATGACTTGACAAGATACTGGTGGGTCTATTTCCTGAAGAACAAGTCTGAGGCTCTTCCCAAATTCCAGAAATTTAAGGCTATGGTTGAAAATCAAAGCAATGAAAGGATTAAAACTTTGAGATCTGACAATGGGAAAGAATACACTTCGCTAGCCTTTGAGAAGCTGCTAACTTCAGAGGGTGTACTTCATCAGCTCACAGTCAGGTATACTCCACAGAAAAATGGAGTAAGTGAAAGAAAGAACAGAACAGTCATGGAAATGGCTAGATACCTGTTGTTTGAGAAGAAAATTCCTAAGAAGTTCTAGGCTGAAGCTGTGAACACTTCAGTCTACCTGCTCAATAGGTTAACAACAAGGTTAGTTAAGGGGATGACTCCATATGAAGCCTGGAATGGATTCAAACCAAGTCTATTTCATCTCAAGACCTTTGGATCTGAGTGTTATGCTCATGTTCCAGCTCCAAAAAGGGACAAACTTGATCACAGGTCTGAAATGGGGATTCTAGTAGGCTATAGTACTGAGTCTAAGGCCTACATGATCTTCAATCCAACAACTGAGAAGTTCCAATTGAGCAGGGATGTCATTTTTTATGAGAAGGCCACTCATGATTGGTCATCTCCTCAAAGTGAATCTGAAGACATCTATGATCTAGTGACAGTTCACTTTCAAGATCATAAAGATATAGATGATGAGCCAGAACCTCAGGTTGATGAAGAACAAGTTCATGAGCAAGATCAACCTACGGATTTGGAGTTTGAAGAAGATGACTAGAGTGATCATGATAACTATGATCACACGCCTGCAAGAGGCATGAGAACATTGGCCAATGTGTATGAAAGATACAACATGGCCATTGAAGAACTTGAGCCTGTTCAGGAAGCTCTGAAGCATGATGGTTGGAACTCAGCCATGAAGGAAGAATGTAGAATGATTGACAAAAATGAAACCTGGATTCTAGTTAAAAGGCCTGTTGGAAGAAAAGTGATAGGAACTAAATGGGTTTACAGGATTAAATTAAACTCAGATGGTTCATTCAACAAGTTCAAAGCAAGAGTTTTGGTTAAAGGGTATGCTCAGCAGTCTGGGATTGACTATGGTGAAACTTTTGCACCAGTGGCAAGGCTAGATACTATAAGACTTCTACTGGCTATTGCTGCTCAGAAAAACTGGAAAGTGCATCAGCTAGATTTCAAATCTGCTTTTCTGAATGGCTATCTTCAGGAGGAGATATATGTTTAGTAGCCTGAAGGATTTGTGATTCCACGAAAAGAAGATCATGTGTACCTACCGAAGAAAGCTCTATTGGACTAAAACAAGCTCTAAGAGCCTGGTATTCTAGAATTGGCAATTATCTTGTGAGATTGGGGTTTGCTAAGAGTCCAAGTGAACCAACCCTCTATGTGAGAACTGATGAGGTTGGAACTGTGATGATTTCTCTGTATGTGGATGATCTTCTGATCACAGGAAGCAATGTGAAGCAGATAGAAGGATTCAAAACCAGCATGATGAAAGAATTTGAGATGACTGATTTGGGTTTGATGACTTACTTTCTTGGCATTCAAGTTGAACATACTGAGAAAGGCATTTTCATATTCTAGAAGAAGTATGCAAGTGAAGTTTTAAAAAGATTTGGAATGGAGAATGCCAAGGGTGCTACTACACCACTTCCAGTGAGAATCCAACTGACAAAAGAAGATGGATCGGGCTCATTTGAGCCTAAGGTTTACAGGAGTTTGATTGGAAGCCTGCTATACCTTTCTGCAACTAGATCAGACATAATGTGTGCCTCTGGTGTGCTAGCAAGGTTTATGCAATCTCCAACTCAAATCCACTACAACACAGCTAAAAGATTGCTAAGGTACATTAAAGGTACCACTTATCTTGGTTTGAAGTTTGGAGGTAAGGAAGTGTGTTTGGAGGGTTTCTGTGACATTGATTGGGCAGGATCTTCTGAAGACATGAAAAGCACCTCTGGCTATGCTTTCTCACTGGGATCTGCAGTCTTTTGCTGGAGTTCAAAGAAACAAAGCATTGTAGCTCAGTCAACTGTTGAAGCTGAGTACATTGCTGGTTCAGAAGCTGTCAACCATGCTGTTTGGTTGAGAAAAATCATGGTAGATTTGGGTTTTGAGCAAACTAAACCAACTTTCATTTGGTGTGATAATCAGTCTACTGTGGCCATGACTAAAAATCCAATGTTCTATGGAAGAACTAAGCACATCAAGATCAAGTATCATGTGCTTAGGGAGGCTGAAGCAGAAGGATTGATCTCTATGAAACACTGCTCTACACAAGACCAGTCTGCTGATATTTTTACTAAGTCTTTGAGCAAACCAAGGTTTGAAGAGTTGAAAAACATGATTGGAATGGTCAGTGATATTGGCAAGGAGGAGTGTTGCAGTTTGTTACTTGGTAGTACCCTCTCAACCTACCTGTGTCTTGAAGCACAAGAACTGAAGAGTGCTGCTGGAGAAACAGAGGAAGCTTGCTGGAAAGAGATGAAGATGAAGATGGAACCAGCTGGGAGATGTTTTGGACTATCTCCAACCTTGGACAGAAGCTAAGGATGTTGAGGGACCACTGTGAAGGGCATGTTTGCCAATGCCTCTTCTTGTTTTGTCTCTGGGGAACATTGAAAAGTGACTCTTGTACTTGGTTTTGTCTTTAAGCTTTTGTTTGTTTGTTTTAGTAGTTGCAGATCAACCTAGGGTTTGTAGTTGAGCCTTTAAAAAGGTTGTTGCCTCTTCCTTTTGGTGTAATGTGTGAGAAAACATATCAAAATGAATGGAAAAGTGGATCTAATGCACTGAAGCTCAGCCACTGTTTTGAGTTCAAAAGTTGTTCTTCTACCATTCTGTATTTTCTAGTTTGCACTGTCACATTGCATTTCTTCAGTTTGTGTTGCTGGAAATTACAAACATTGTGTATAAACTACAGTTCGTTTCTCGCGAGCGGATTTGGGACGGGGACTTGGGAATGATTACTAGGGGTTTTTTTATTGTTTCTGTTGCGGCGCTAGGCGTGAGATTGGGAGTGGGGATTTATTTGATGTATATATACGATTAGGGTTCAGATACTATAACAACACTCTAAGGGGTCGTTTGCTTGTGGGATTTGGATGATGGATTTGGAACCCAAATCCCAAGCATCATGGAGTTGACACAAATCCTTTGTTTGTTGAGGGACACAAATCCGTGGGGTCCACGGATTTGGACCCCTTTTTTAGATCCAAATCCGTGGACCCCACGGATTTGTAAATCCCACATTTTGTTTGGGATTTGACAATAGAAGGAAAAAATGTGAGACAAATCCATCACAAATCCATGATAAAAAATCAACTAAACAAACAATGTACTCTTCCAAATCCATGATGCAACAAATCCATCATAAATCCAAAGGTTTTTAAAACTCAAAACCTTCATTTTCAAATCCAACAAGCAAACGAGCCCTAAGGGTTGTTATACTAACAACTAAGGGTAAATATGTAAAACAACAAAAATAACAAATTAAAAATAAAACATATGTATCCAACTCGTTGCCGCACTCCCCCTTTTCCACATCTGGTTTCTCCTCTTCCACTAGATTTTCTATCGCCGATGATTAGCCGAGTTGGTGGAGAGGGAGAGTGCCATCGGAGCTCGAGTCGAGCACCATCGCGATGGATGCGATGATAATCGCCATCGGCATTAAATACATCCCTTGTGGCAACGTCGTTCGTAGTTACCTACTGTGGTAGCAACGACAAAGTAGGAAACAGAGGATATCGAAGGTCGGGAGCGAGATCAGGGCCGTGCGGTGGGAAAAAGAACAGTAAAATAGAATGGAAAGTGACGCAGCGAAGAAGAGCAAGCTCGTGTTCAACGATTGCGGGGAGGATCATTAGCCGTCGCGGAATTGGAGATTCTTCTGAAAGTTTCGCGGAGATGCTGGGGAAGGATTCCACTTTTGGCTTTCAATCTCGTCAGCTCTATATTTATTCTCGGATCTTCATTTAAAATTTTAAATGCTCCAAGGCGGAGGCAGCCCTATTGGGCATTGTCCCGGGACGGGGGTAAATTTTGGGATGAACAAAAATATTTCATATATGTTTATACGAAGGATGGAACACAACACCATTGTAATTCGTTACTATATTACAACTCATTATTTATCATAAATTGACAATAAATTAATTATTATACAATAAACGAAATCTCAATTGGAATAGATATCTTTTCTTTATATGCCTATTCGATTATTTGCAAGCAATCTTTAAGTAGTCCAGTGGCAGCGCCGATTCCACTAGTTTTGATGGCAAGTGTCGATAAAATATTTTCAGCTTTGAGCTATCTGAAGAACGAACTTTGAAGTCGAACTCACGATCAGTTTGCTAATGGTTGTTTAGTGAGATTCATTGAAAAGGACTTACTTAAGTGTGTAGACAAAGAATGTATTGTGTGTTTCTTTCGAATATGAAGACTCGTCATGGTTGTTTATGAAAATACCGATGGTAATAGTAGTTGTTTTTTTATATATGAAAATAAATTATTTAGATATCATTAATTTAATTATATTTATTAAATATTTATATATTTATAATACGAAAAGAGGACAGGGGTAGTTTCAAATCCTGCCTCCGCCACTGGCTCCAAAGTTGGCAAGTTATCCAAATGATTTGCAGTTATCTTCAACGTCTGTCTAAGATGGGGATGGTGGGAAAAATAATGCGAGCTCTAGTGTGGATGTCGATTTGAATGTTGGTTTTGGAGTAAACAAGAATGGGATAAGCAGGGGTTTGATGATGTTGATGGTTGCGCAGGAGGATGGATGATGCTCATGTATGGCAAGTGGAATTTGGCATTTGGCTCTTGTATCATCAACAACCAGTTGTGTGATGTTGGTATTAATGCAGGTCGAGTTTGGGAATATGGAGTTCACCATATTCTTTTGTTGTATTGTGTATCTGAAGCATATTAAGAACATTGTAATGTCGACCATAAATCTCGTGAAGCAAACCAAAAACATCAGAAAATATACCGATAATATTTTGATATCACATCATAAACCTCCTAATACAAACCAAAAATCTCCTAAAACATACTTGAAACATCACAAAGCACACCACAAATATTTCCAAAGCACACCAGAAACCTCCTAAAACATCTAAGAAACATCACAAATCAAACCACAAATATTATAGAGCAAACAAGAAATCTCCTAATGTATACCACAAATCTCCTGAAGCAAACCAGAAACACCACAAAGCATACCACAAAAATTTAGATAACACACCACAAAACTCCTAATGCAGAACACAAATCTCCCAAACGAGACTAGAAACACCACAAAGCATACCACAAATATTTCTAAAACACACTATAAACCTCTTAATGCAAACAAAAAATATAGTAAATCAAACCATAAATCTCATAAAACAAACCATAAACACGAGAAAACAAACCATAACAAAAATACAACAAAACAAACCACAAAAACATAAAGTATAACATGAACACGAGAAAGCAAACCATAAAAAGTAGATCATGAATAGAAGGAAAAATATCACAAAAACAAACCAAAATATCTCACAATGCAGACTCCAAAATCCAACTACTTGTCAACAATGACCTAACTCCAACTACTGTGACCGTTATATTATAATGCACAATATTATCGTGTGTCATAACATTGCCATAAAATATGAACTAGTTATTTTAACAATAATTCACGCCTTCCAACTTACTAGCTGGGCTCAAGAATAATCTGTAAAATTGCATAGATTTCAGATTTTTCTGTTGCTTGAATATTATCGTTATTTATTATTGTCAAATTCGTAATATTTTTGTCTAGCCATACTTTGCGGCTTATCTTGATTAAAAAAAAAACACAAAAGAGTATCAAATTTATTATTTCCCAAGTTCATTTACTCTTATCAGCATGCTGGGGGAGCAAATTACAGCATCATGAGTCCCGCAACATCGTTCTCTCCACACATAACTGATACACAAAGACCGTCGCAACCGCCCTTCACCTTTCGTCCCTGTACCATTGTTCCGCTGCCTTATTGCCCAGGTTAGATGTTCCTGCCATGAGCTGAAAACAGGAATACTGCAGAAGCGTAATAGAACAGAACATAAAACATGCCTACTGTATGGACAGGCCGAGAATAAATGGTCCCTTGACTCTGCTCCGCCTGGACATAGAACACACAAACCTTCATCAACAAACCCCCAACTCTGCAACTTATCCTTGGTGACAACCCGATTGAGAATAAAAAGCCATAGCGACAGACTGTGCTTCGGGCTATATGGCCTCCCCCAAGCAACTTTGTGCCATTCAACCACAGGCTGAGGGTCCTGATAGTTTGCCAGACAAGCTTAACATAATATTTTGGCAGAATTTTACCATCCCAAGCAAGTGTTGCACCACTACCAGTTATATGTGGTTTTACTCCAGTTCTACTTTTAAAAATTTTCTGCCACATCCCATATAGACTTAAGCTTTAAACGATATTTATTTACCCATGCTACCCATAGAGAGCGAGATTCTAGATGTGGCAAACTACACAAGCTTGGTTCCATTTTTTAAAATCCCTTATCCCCAAACCTCCTTCATTCTTTGGCAGTGCCACCAAATCCCAAGCAACCAATGATCTTTTTCTTAGACTCGATCCTCTAACACCCCACAAGGATTGGTTACATATTCTTTCAATATCTTTTAGTATTCTCTGTGGCAGTAAGAACAAGGCCATCCAGTATTGCATAATACTTTAATAACAGATGACACTAATTGCATTCTACCCGCATAACTAAGCTTCTTTGCTTGCCAAGTCCTTATCCTCTTTGTTGTCTTATCAACAAGCACGAAACAGTCAGCAGAAGAGAGTTTACTTGAGATAAGTGGCACTCCAAGATAACAAACAGGTAGACTCCCCAGGGGAAACCCAGTAAGAGAGGATATCCATTGCTTCTCTTCTTCAGGGATGCCACAACAAAACAATTGACATTTAGCAGGGTACAACGAAGACCAGATTCAACATAGAACTGTGCAAGCACCCTTTGTATACCAGCCACCCCTCTAATGGATCCATTTGTAAACACAAAGAGATCATCTGCAAAGCACAGATGGGTGATCTCTAGTGCTTTACAGCGTGGATGATATGGAACTTGATTATCAATAGCTGTTTTATGAATTAGACATGAGAAGTACTCTATTGCCACTGTGAACAGATATGGGGGAGGAGATCTCCTTGCCTAAGCCCCTTCCCAGCAGAAAAATAACCACACAGGCCACTATTAAAGGAGACACTGAGCTTTGGAGTGGTAACACGGCCTCTATAAGTCTAACATATGATTCTAGAAATCTCATGGCTAGAAGCATATTAAACAGGAAAGACCAATTCACCGAGTCAAAAGCCTTCATTAGATCGATTTTCAGCACACACCTCGATGTAGTATTCTTCAAATGATAATCTTCTACTAACTCACTAGCCATCAGAATATTGTCACTGATTAACCTCCCCTTTATGAAAGCTGACTGTGATTTACTAATAACCTAAGGAAGCACTATTGCTAACCTATTTACTGGGATTTTAGATATTCCTTTATAGAGTACATTGCAACACAAGATGAGCCTAAAATCTTTCATTCTATCAGCATTAACCACTTTAGGTATTAAAGAAAGAATAATGGAGTTTACCTGTTGCGGCATTAATCCTGTTGGAAAAAATTCCAAAACCACCTCTTCCACCAACTCTCCAACAACAAACCAATCTGATTTATAGAACTCAACAGTAAAGCCGTCCGGACCAGGGGCTTTATCATTTGGCATCTTTTTAAACACCTCCCTTATCTCCTCCCTTGTAACTGGAGTCAACAAAAACTTGAACACCTTCTGCATCTAATCTTCTTGTTAGCTGCTGCAGGAAATAGGTAACTGGAAGGATTTTAACTTCTGTGTCAACTTCCTCCAAAAGCTTTCTGTAAAAATTAACTGCCTCATCACCCATTTCCTTAACCTTAGTCACTTCCGTATTGTCGTCCCTAATCAGCTTCATAATGGTCTGCTTATGGTTCCTAATTTTCACCATGCCATGAAAATAAGCTGTGTTTGCATCGCCTTCCTGTATATTTCTAATTCTGGACTTTTGCCTGAAAAAGCTCTCTTCTGCCAACTGCAAATTACGACACAATTCAGCCAACTCAAGTTCCTTTTGTGCATTCTCTTCAGTTGGATCTTGAAGAACTACCTGCTGCTCTGCAAGTGCAAGTTCTGCTGCTCTAGTCCTCTCAGATATATCAGAATACTCCGAACGATTTGACCTTTTTAGCTTGTTCTTGAATACCTTTATCTTGCTGTAGAACTGTTGATAATATAACCCCCTAACTGATTCCCCCCCCCCCCCAAGCTTCTGCCAACAGCGATGGATATTGAGGATGCTTCTGCCAGTATTTGAAATACTTGAAAGGCTTGGGAAGTGAGCCTAGCAAAGGAGTAGAATCCAGTACCAAACCACAATGATCTGAGACCCCCGGAGCCAAAGTTTTTGCTACACTCTGAGGAAAGGCAAGAAACCAATCCTCGTTCACAAGGAAACGATCTAGTTTCTTTGCTATGGGGTTCGCTGATTGCTTATTCCACCATGTAAACTTCGAGCCAAGGATCTTATGATCAATCAAACACATTTCTGAAATCCAATCCCTGAAATCCAAACCTCCTTGAGTCATAGCAGTAGCATTAGAACCCTCCCTAACATCCATAATAGCGTTAAAATCACCCATAAAGACGCCTGGTTCACCTCTAACCTTTCAGGGTAGTAACTCAGAGTACATTTCCAGTCTATCATTTGCTTTGTTTGGACTATAGATAGAAGTGACATTACACCTTGATAACCCTTCAACCCTAACCTGTATGAAGTGCTCTCCCATTTTAACTAGCTGAACCTTCAAACTAGGCTTCCAAAAAAGCCATACCCTCCCTGAAGCTGAATGTGCGTAGTTATCTAAATGCTTCCAAGCACTAAAATGACGCTGTATAATATCTGCTGCATTCTTTTCTAATACTTTAGTTTCTAAAATTGCTGCAAAATCTATATTCAACTTTATTAACTGCTTACTAATGTACCTATGCTTCTCAGGGGCATTAAACCCCCTGAGATTCCAACTTAGAAACTTCATTTGTACTTCTTACCCCTCCCCTTCTTAGGAGGTACCCTGAAAACCAGAGATTGCCCTTGAGCAGCAGAAGGAAAGGCCCTAATAGCAGTATCACGTGCAATTCCTTTGCCCTTCCTTGTAACCAGTTGAAAGCCATCTTCATCAATCAGCTTACCATAGAGGGAATTAAGAGGTGTAGACGTCCCTTCTGAACTTGAGCTTGCTACTGAAGCTGGGCCTCCATCCATTGGTGATCCAGCTACTGGAACTGGACCTCCTACAGTTGAGCCAGTGACATAAACTGGACTTCCTTCAGTTGAGCCAGCTACTGGAACTGGACCTCCTTCAGGTAGAGCAGCCATTGCACTTCTGCCACTGATTGAACTAGCTACTAGAACTGATTCCCCGTCATTAGACCTCTCAGACAAGCTTGCCTTGGCCTTAGATACCTGACACACCAAAACACAACACCTAACAATGGCCAAGTGTAACCAATGAAAGGGACTGCAGTATAGTGGCACAAGTAATAAATATCGAATCCACGGGTCTCTAGAGTTACTATTACTCAGCTTCAGTTCATTATCTAGCAAACTAGATTAAGGATTGATTGATAAACTACTCTACTGACTACTCTACTAATTACAAGTTGGGAACTCACTTAGGTATGATTCCCCCTACCTCCTCAATTAGGTCCAAGTTGCATTTACCTTTGGTTGATCTACTGTTGATTAAACTGCGGAAGATCCTAAATTAGCTTGGAATCTCTTAAGCTGACCAAGCCCTCTCAGTCCAACTACCCGACAGACGACTAGTCTTCACCAGGATAGAAAGCTGAGGCTATGAACACAGAACTCCACTACTGGAATGAATTCCAATTCAAAGCAGTGAATTGATTGACTCTCGCACAACCAATTCACCACTATCAATCAAGGAAGCCCTCTTAACCTAATCAGATTCTATCTATCATAGGTTAAAGCAGAAATCAAGAGAATTTGATCAAGATTCAATTGACTCAATAAATCATGCCTCAATCGATTATAATCAAACAATATAGCATCCAAAACTTCATACAAGAAAGATCCTAACACATGGAACTAGGGTTCCTCAAAACCTAAGTGAAGGGAAGTTACTCCATAGAGAAGAGAGAGACTGCAGAAATCTGATCTAGATCTTCAATCTCCATCTCCAAGCTTGATTCCCGAGCTCCAATGGCGAAGAAATCCTCCAAAATAGCTCCAAGAATGTTCCCAAGTCGCTCTCTCTCTCTAGGGTTCGTCCCTTGGGTGTTTGGGATCCAAAACCCAGCTCTCTCCTTTCCTTTGGCTGAAAATCGGGTTTTAAACAGCAATTCCCGACTCACACGGGCAGGCCGCACGGCCGTGCAGCTCACCCAGTTGCCCGTGCGAAGGCTCGGTGATTTCCGCACGGCCACGACTGGCACGGCCGTGCAGCTCACCTTGCACGGCCGTGCGGATTTTCTGCTCTGCCCGTGTGGCTTGCTCAGCCTCTGTTTAATGCTTCGTTTCTCCCTCGTCCGGACTCCGAATCAGTCGCCGTTTGATCCCAGACGCTCGTAGTCTCGTCCTCTTTCGTTTCATAACAAGCTTGCATGATTCTTTGACCATAAAGTGAGGTAAAAATCCATTCTTCTTCAGGTCATGCCCGAGTTTCTTCTCTCGAATCGTCAATTGATCTCTGATTGACTTGAAACTTGCGCCTATGCTTCACTTTATGTGCTAGGACCTGAAATGGGACAAAGGAACACAACCTAGCATAAAATAGGCCAAAGACGCAATAATTCAAGCTCAAACAATCAAGAAACAAAGGGGAAAACATGTGCAAATACCGAGTCATCAAATCCCCCCACACTTAACTGTTTGCTTGTCCCCAACCAAACCTAACTCAAACCAATGCAACTCTCCAGACCTCTATAGCAACAAACACCCCAGATCGTAGGTAGAGGACTTCCTAGATCATTTAGCAACTTACGAGGTCAACCGACACACAAGTCATCTCATAGCTTCTTCGGCGAGAGCACTAGTATCGAGTTGGCATCATGGCAAATAGTGAACAGAGGACAAATGAATTGTGGATGAAGAGATTCTCAAAAACAAAAGATCATGGACTCACATTTTTCAAGGTGCTCTATTTTCTTCTTGAAGATGGTTGGAACCCCTTTTCTTTTCTGTTTTGCTTTTTTCTGTTATTTTTTTTTATTTCAAGGGTCCCAACCTGCTCTTACCGGCCATGCCAGGAGCGGATGTCTCGAGCCTCGTGCGGGGGAAATACATGTAAGTGGGCTGGAGGTAGTAGGTGGAAATTGGGAACGAATTCCCGTCTCCCCTTACACACTTTCGCCCTATTCGCACGGGAGACGTTATTTTGAAGCACATTTTCGAGCACCTGTTAAACTCAAAACATGATACAAGAGTCCATGACAGGTAGAGAATCCACAACACCACACAATTCAAGGGTCCTAAGATCACTAATTCACTCAATCAACCAACACAATATGAAGAAGCAATGAGACTTCTTAAATGCATCAACATCCTCCATAGTGCTACACTACCTCCCTAGGTTGCATATTACTATAAAGACTGTCAATTCAAAGCATACTGAGCAGGCAATTGCAAGGAACACGTACTTGGAGCCCTCAAATTTCAAAATTTGGACAGTGGACTAGGCTACAAGCACACAAACAGCCAAACATTCACCCGCATAAATAATCGAACACCCCCCACACTTAAGCACGACATTGTCCTCAATGGAGGAAAGATAAGGAGGGTAGAACGAAGTTACCAGATCAAGGGTGAATGATGATGTACGGGTCAGGCGGTGCATTCCAGGAAGAGAGAGTAATCAGAACACAAACACCACACAAAATCTCAGAAAGGTTGAGTTATTGACTCTAAAATCAAATAACAAAACTGACTCAACCGAGGATAAATAGAGAAAGAAATGCAAACCGACTGGTTGGGTTGCCTCCCAACAAGCGCTTCTTTCACGTCGTGAGCCGGACGAGGGCTCCTAAGTTTCGGTCCATGCTAGAACCTCCTTGAAGTTGAGGTTCTCATCTATGGGGTGGAGTCTCAAGTCACAAGCAGGTGGTGTGGCAGGTGATGAAGGCTCGTGCACTTGATGCAGATGAAGTCTCCACCCTTGAGACCTCTTCTTCTCTTCTCTCGTCTCATTGCCCCAAACCAGATAAGACAGCATCGATTGGCCACCATCGCGTCCACCAAGAGGGACCGATGTTGATGTGGCCTTGGTCTGGCAAAGAGACACTGCAAATGGGTCCTTGCCAAGCAGCTCCTCGAAGTTTGGTGGAGATATCACATGTAACTCATGGCCGGTGCAGGCCTCTTCCACCTTAACTCCGTCCTCAGCCTGGACGCCAATTGCTTCCTCAACCCCCCTTCCTTCTTCAAGTGGTATCACCCCTGGGAAATGATCGAGAACTTCCTCTTCTTTGTTTTCTTCCTCATCCTCCACAACTTCTTTCTGCACCCTTTCTTGCTCTTCTTCTTCTAGCACAGATTGGAGAGCAAGTCGCCATGCAATTTCTTCAATGAGATCATCTTGCATCTCCTCGATCGGGCCCAGCATGTTAGAGCAGAAATAAGGAATTGTGTGATCTGCAACCAGAGGACTTTCCTGATCATGATTATCGTGGGAGTTCTCTGTGATAACTTCTGTATGCTCCTCAACATCCCTATAGCCTTTGTCATTCTCCACCTCTTCTAGCGTAGTAGCAGAGTGGTGATCTCGAGCAAGATGTGAGCAAACTTGCTTCACCCACTCTGTTTGCTTCGCTGAGCACTGAACAGTCTGCTCCATGTCATGGAGAAATGAGGGATCGGACGAGGCAAGGGCTTGGATTTGAAGATCCATCTTGGAGCATGCTCTCTCAGTGTCTCGAGCAAACTGCTCCACGAGAAGCCTCAGTTCATAGTTTGGATCTGGCTGTGGAGTGTAGCACGGCTCTGCAGACTGGCCCGTGAATGCCGCCATGGGTAACTCCAGCGCCGATGGCCCTTCTGGTTGTGGGAGAAATTCTTCTTGGTAATGAGGTTGTTCTTGATATGCCCAGGGGTCTGGTTGTTCTTCGTAGAAAGGGGGTTGGTACTGGAACCCGAATCCATAGTCTTCTCCTCCTTGATTGCTACAGGGAGTCTCGGGGTAATACCACTCGGATGGTGGTGGATACCCCCAATGATTGGAGAAGCCAAGAGGATCCATGATTCAGATCTGCACCAACAAAAACAAAAACACCCAAGTGAAAAGCAAGGGTGGAAAAGAAAAGAAAAAAAACGTTAAAGTAACAAACTTCTGCCTTTCCTAATAATCTAGAAATTCCCCGGCAACGGCGCCAAAAACTTGACACGCCAAAACACAACACCTAACAATGGCCAAGTGTAACCAATGAAAGGGACTGCAGTATAGTGGCACAAGTAATAAATATCGAATCCACGGGTCTCTAGAGTTACTATTACTCAGCTTCAGTTCATTATCTAGCAAACTAGATTAAGGATTGATTGATAAACTACTCTACTGACTACTCTACTAATTACAAGTTGGGAACTCACTTAGGTATGATTCCCCCTACCTCCTCAATTAGGTCCAAGTTGCATTTACCTTTGGTTGATCTACTGTTGATTAAACTGCGGAAGATCCTAAATTAGCTTGGAATCTCTTAAGCTGACCAAGCCCTCTCAGTCCAACTACCCGGCAGACGACTAGTCTTCACCAGGATAGAAAGCTGAGGCTATGAACACAGAACTCCACTACTGGAATGAATTCCAATACAAAGCAGTGAATTGATTGACTCTCGCACAACCAATTCACCACTATCAATCAAGGAAGCCCTCTTAACGTAATCAGATTCTATCAATCATAGGTTAAAGCAGAAATCAAAAGAATTTGATCAAGATTCAATTGACTCAATAAATCATGCCTCAATCGATTATAATCAAATAATATAGCATCCAAAACTTCATACAAGAAAGATCCTAACACATGGAACTAGGGTTCCTCAAAACCTAAGTGAAGGGAAGTTACTCCATAGAGAAGAGAGAGACTGCAGAAATCTGATCTAGATCTTCAATCTCCATCTCCAAGCTTGATTCCCGAGCTCCAATGGCGAAGAAATCCTCCAAAATAGCTCCAAGAATGTTCCCAAGTCGCTCTCTCTCTCTAGGGTTCGTCCCTTGGGTGTTTGGGATCCAAAACCCAGCTCTCTCCTTTCCTTTGGCTGAAAATCGGGTTTTAAACAGCAATTCCCGACTCACACGGGCAGGCCGCACGGCCGTGCAGCTCACCCAGTTGCCCGTGCGAAGGCTCGGTGATTTCCGCACGGCCACGACTGGCACGGCCGTGCAGCTCACCTTGCACGGCCGTGCAGCTCACCTTGCACGGCCGTGCGGATTTTCTGCTCTGCCCGTGTGGCTTGCTCAGCCTCTGTTTAATGCTTCGTTTCTCCCTCGTCCGGACTCCGAATCAGTCGCCGTTTGATCCCAGACGCTCGTAGTCTCGTCCTCTTTCGTTTCATAACAAGCTTGCATGATTCTTTGACCATAAAGTGAGGTAAAAATCCATTCTTCTTCAGGTCATGCCCGAGTTTCTTCTCTCGAATCGTCAATTGATCTCTGATTGACTTGAAACTTGCGCCTATGCTTCACTTTATGTGCTAGGACCTGAAATGGGACAAAGGAACACAACCTAGCATAAAATAGGCCAAAGACGCAATAATTCAAGCTCAAACAATCAAGAAACAAAGGGGAAAACATGTGCAAATACCGAGTCATCAATACCCAAGCTACCTCATCAGGTATATCCTCCGCTCTGATTAACTCTTTACCTTTGATAACATGCACTTTTTTGCACTCCTTACCCTCCCCCTCACAATGACCAAACTCCTTGCGCTGCTTACACATCATAGGAACATGAAGATAACGAACTACCAGATACAACGGCCCCTCACCTTCTGGTGTAACACTGATTGTGTCCGGGAAATCAAAATCAGCAGAAATCTCCACACAAACTCTTGCAATTCCAGCTTAGGCACCTAACCTTGTTGCTTGATCGATCCAGAGTGGTGTACCTAGTAGGCTAGCGATCCTACTCAAACCCTCCACCGTACTGTATTCAAGCGGCAAGCCACTGAGACGAACCCAGATCAGAAGTGACTTCAGACTCATTTTAACCGTTTGGATTCCTGGAACCCAGGGTCGAATGAAAAGGGGATTGTTATTATAGTGCCAAGGCCCACTTTCAAACACCCAAGTGCTTGCATCTGGATCAGAAAATTGGAAGAGAAACATGTTATCCCCAAAATGAGAGATTGTCACCCTATCGTCTCGCCCCCAGAACCGTCGCGCCCAGCGCCTCAATTTCTCGATCTCTGGCGCCGACGAAAGAAATTGCCCTACCAGAGCGTGCCGCCAACGAACAGCACCATCCTCCCGCACCGCTCTTGGAATGACTAAGGATCCATTAACAATATCTGGGGCAACATACTGCAGGCAGTTGGACTCTCCGACGCCGAACAGCTGCGCCCAATTAGCTGGAGCGCCTTGTACGGAGGCCATCAGCCGATCTCGCGAAACACTCTTCTCAACCCTGGTTTCAGAGGAAAACAAAAAAAACTTTTTTTTCTTCTTTTTAATAAACGTTTACAATGTCAACCGGTTTTACATTGCAGTTTCCATGAAGAGAGAGCGCATATATTTTTTTTTTTTCAATTTCTATTTAAAAGCAAAAAAAAAATATGAATTTAGAATTTTATTAAATATTAAATAATATTATTTAATTAAATTCATTTAGAATTTTCTTTTAATGATAGTAGAGAAAAAGAGAGTTATGGAGAAGATCACGGAAGGAGAGAGACAGAGAATCATTAATTAGTAATATTAATTATATTGTTAATAATTGCATAATATCATTTATTCTCTACTATTGATTAACTACTAACTCAATTAACTACTTAATTCACTATTAGCTAATAGGAAGGGGATGGGATACGGTGACAACCCTTTAGGGAGTTGTGAGTTTGACAACCCACCTCCTCACCATTGGATATGCCCTCTCTCCTGTCTTTTTTTTTTTCTCAAATTGATGGTTAAGATTAAACGAAGGGTATTTTTGGAATGGAAAATATTTACCACACACAACCATTTACCCTCCCATGTAAATTAAAAACAAAACCCTAACTCCTCCCACCCCTCCTCCCCCCTCCTCCCCCTCTCACGCATCCATCCTCCATCGCAGCAGTCCTCCACCGCCAACCCTCCACCGTTGCCGCATCCTCCATCACAGCAGCCCTCCACCGCCTGTCTCCCGCAGCAGCCCTCTACCGCCTGTCTCCCGCAGCAGCCCTCTACCACCGTCGTCTCTGCAATCCTCAGTTTCCCTCCACCCCATGTCGTCGCAACGTCCCCTCCGACCACCGCGGCGCAATCATCCTCTCCTCGTCGAAGCCCTCTTGCCGCCCTTCGTCTCCCACCACTGTCGCCGTCACGAGGTCACCCTCTTCCCCTACCTCTCTCTCCCGTCACTGACTCCCCTTTTCTAGATCTGGTTTTTTAGTGGTACCATTTTTCTTCTGGTAGCGTACCAGTGATAGTGCTACCTACCACTACCATCAGGTAGCTGGTAGTGGTAGCGTACCACTATCATCTGGTACCACTACCATATGTTTTTTTGTGTTATTCTCTACTGGTACCGCTACCAATGCTAGTGGTACACTACCAGTGCTAGTGGTACGATACAATATGGTAGTGGTAACGCTATACTGGTAGCGTACCACTAGCACTTGTACATTTTTTAATGCACTGGTAGCGTACCACTAGCACTGGTATATTAATTACCAGTAGACTAATGGATTGGTACACTTTTTAACACATTGATACATTTTTTCAGGTTGCCAGAGGGAGTTTGCCGGAGAGAATTCGCCGGAGAAAAAGTATGCCCGTCGATGCGGAGTGGCCGCTGGAGAAAGGAAGAGAGAGAAATAGATAGAGATATTAATGTATAGGATTTAAATTTAAAAAAATTATATTTAATATGGGTTCTTAATTTCCAATATAATTAATACAAAAAAGAACATTAATATATTATTTTTCTCTTACCCAAAATATCTTTGGTTGTCAATTTGACAACCCCCTTAGGGGTTGTCACCGTATCCCGTCCCTCCAGATACATATTATGTAATTAGCGGTATTATCCATTAAGAAACTATAGAACATAAATTATCAACCCTAATATTCCTCACTCTCTTCCCCTCCTTGGCCGAACCCCCTTCTATTCTCCCAAGGTTGCTGCCGTAGATTTGCTTCTTCCTTCCTCTTCTCATTTCTTAATTATTCAATCTCACAATCTCTCAAATCCCTAGTTAGATCAATCTCTAATCGATCTAGTTAGATTTTCATCAATCCTACACGAATCCGAAAGGCTCTAGAACCCGATTTCTAACAAGACTCCTAATCCTCTAAAAGCTTCCCACCGACTTCGATACAAAACTGGGGAACAGATCCTATGCATGATTCTATGATCAATAATCATGCATAATAGAATCACAATCCGCCACATCAGCACCTCTTCTCTTTTATTGAAAGTCTTTAATTTTTTTCCCACTTAATCTTTATTGGATGACTTCTCTCTCGTTTTAAGTCAAAATGTTAAAAAAAAATTTGCACATTTAGATAAGATTAATTGTGCGCTTCAAAATGATATTCACTTTGATATATTTTTGGAACAAAAAATTGAGCCATTTTTTATCATTCTATATCATGGATTCATGGTGGTATTGATTGATATTAAAAAGAGCATATATCATATGGTACGAAAGATACCACCCACATACCAGGGTACTGTAGTATGGTATAATATGATATTTTTTGGTCAAGTATTTTTTTCATTTAGAAATTTTTAGATCCAATATGATTTGATTAAGAAAATTAGGGGAAATAAAAAGTATTTAATTCTCCACCCTTACATCTACCGTCCACTTAAAAGGAAGAGTCCAGATTTAATTATGTTAAGCACGCTAAAATTATGCACTCTAACCTGAGCCGCAAAACTGCATCAGTAAACTTCATGCTTTGAGAGAAATATCACATCCGTCGTACTTTTTTTATATAACAAAACACTAGTTTAGTGTCCGTCCCGTCGGCCGGTAACATGTAGTAGATCTTGAGAACATGTATGTTCGATTGTGTGATTTTCAAATTTTTTGAGCAATAATAATTTATTTTATTTTATTTCAAAATGTTAGCAGGTCATGAATATATTATGAGTTTATTAAGAATATTTATGGCCAAGTTAATTAAGATAATTAGAATGTACTACAAAATAAATGGTAAACTAAAATCTGAAATGTCCTATTTATATCAATGAGAAACAAAAATACAAAATGTCCTATTTACAAATAGCGAGTAGATAAATAAATGAATTAAATGAGAAAACATTTTATACCGAGCCTCATTCCCTTTTTTATAAAGTTTTAATTGTGCAATTGTAGTAGGAAAGGATACTTGGTTTAGAAGTTTGGTTGATAGTTTTCCATTTGGATGTCCCTAATTCGAATATGAGGTTGGGGTGTTTCTTTCCCTACAGATCCTTTCAATAGCATGTAACAATAATACTTAAACTCTCAATGTATTAATACGAAAGATGCTTTTAATTATAAACTCAAAATTCAAAATTTGAAGATTGTTCATTGTTATAAGTTCATTTGTCCAGCCCCTATATTAAGTATTAATATTTATATTGATCGGACCGACTCATGAAAACCGCGGCCCATTAGTAAAAAAATATCTTAGAAATAAGGATTGAACCATCATTGCATTTGATTCGATTTGTTAGATTCAAATCCTTTAAATAGCATAGCAACAAAAAAGTAACCCAAAGAATCAATCTGGTCCATTTTCTTTAGTATTTATAAAATTTATGAGACCAAAGATCAGATCATAATATATTTATTCTGGTATAATCAAATCCATATTTTATTTTTGGCCGGTTCTACTCTATGCGCACCAAACCATTAAACCATTGCACACCCTAAATGGCTCTTAATCATTAAATGCACTTTTGGTATTTTGTAACTGATGTTATGCTATAAGCATTGTCAATTATTTATTTTTTTCGTTGAATAATTGTCAATTGTTTTTGTTTGTTTATAAGGTCAATTTTACTGTATAAAAAACATGTCAAATTTAACTATGTCGAATCATACATGTCAAATTAACCTCTGCTTTTCAATTTCGCTTAGTCAGACAAAACAAAGATGTCACAATTACAGAAAAACAAAGGCCCGATAATTATAGAGCACATGCCACAGAGGGTAGGAATTTGATTAAGCTAACAACACACATTAGCTTCCCAATTCTTTCCGCTGCAGTCGACGTACCAAGCTGCAGAATAACCGAACACCACGGCGACGACTGCTGAATTGATATCAAACGACACCACAAATGGACGACAACGTCGGATTTTTCTGCAAAGCAGCTGATTGTCAGGAAAGTAGACGTGGATGTGGCCTACTTTCCTAAACTTGGATCGAGAAATTAGTTGGCGGTAGGGATTTGGGATTGTAAAAACGGCTGCGGTGCTACAAATACTGCCGTAAATAAGGGAATTGGAAAAGAGGGCAGAATTTTGTCCAAAGGAGAAATGGACATAAGGCTCCAAAAAATTAAAAATATAGACAGGACGCATGCGTTTGAAATGTAGACGAATTTATCCTTCCTTGAAATAGGGAGAATCCTCGTTTGGAAGTTGGGATTTCAGATGATGTATTTAACCAATACATGTAATCAGAAGAATTCATCGTTTTTTTGGCTTAAAATGAAACAGAATGCTTGTATTTGAACAGCAAATGGGCCCACCAGAATCATTCATTATGAATGATTGTCAATCTCAACTTTAAGTAGAGATTGTGTTTGAGGGGTTGTTGTCTTACTTTTTGTTCCTTATTCTTTGAAGGACTACCAAAATCATTCAATCTCCAAACAATGTATTTTTCAAATTCATACATTGAAACAATGCATCTAATTATAATACATACATTGATTAAATACATCAATTTAGAGAATCCTAACTTCCAAACATCCATGTGGCAAGAATGATATCAAGTGAAGCATGTAATATAATTTGTTGATGTTGATGATCCGTCGTACCTTAGAACTCGAATCTGGTAGAAACTATAAATAGGCGTTTTGGGTTCTGCTGTAAAGACATTCTAGATTGAATATATCAGAGTCCATATTTAAGAACCATAATCATGTCAAAGATGCTAGCTTATTACTGGATTGATGGTTTTGGTAAATTTACTCTTGCTCAAGCCAAGTCTTGGAAGGATTCCAAAAAATATAATAAAAACCCATTAATTAGCTAGTTCTGTGTACAAAGCTTCTTCTTGGTAACTGAGACAAATAAAAGATTGTGTACGTAATCACCATTCAAAGAGATAAACACTTTAACATGATCAGCACCTCAAAAGAAACAAACCTCTCAACGAGGATGTAAATCTGTGATGGAGACATCATTTATGGACAGCTGCAACGGCTCTGATTTGGAGTTGACAAGTTCAGCAGCACCAGCAGTAAATCTGTCTCCATCATCATTATCTGCTTCAAAGCTCCCCCCTCTGTTGATGAAGAATGCCGGCTGCAAAGGCGTTGGATAGGTCACAGTATGGCTGCTGAGCATCATGATGACTTCCGACATTGTTGGTCTGTCAGCAGCAGATTCCTGAACGCACAGCAGACCTATGTGGATGCACTTCAAGACCTCGGTGTTTGCGCATCGATTCCCCATCGCTGGATCCCTCAACTGTAGAGCCATCCCATTGTTCCAGTGATCCCATACCTGCGTTCACAACTTAACTAAACTTGAAGAACCAGACTCTCATGACCTGTAACTATGAAAGGGTTTATGATGCATGCAGTCCCTCTACTATTTCGTTTTATCAAACACACATCCTTGTACTATGTCGCTTATCCATTTATTTACTAGTGATGTCGATCCATGCTCACTAACCACATTACTAATGTCTGTGCATCCATCATTTGGCCATAATTATGTCGAATTGACGGCAAATACAGATTTTCAGTATACATGGCACGTGAGTTTTCAGCAACTGCGCGCATACTGCTTGCTGAGCATGGATCCACCTTACTAGTAATAGATTTGAAAAACAAATGTCAATTGGAGGGACCAGAAACGAATAAACAGCATAATCTACAAGGACCGTTTGTTTAAAAACATAATATAAGGACTGAAAGTGTCATCAACCAACTACAAAATACGAAATAGTCTTGTGAGATGCATACATGACTTTGAAGGTTGACAGAGTTCCGGTTCCTGACATTCCTTCTGCCTGTCACAATCTCCAGTACCAGAATACCAAAGCTGTAGACATCAGACTTCACTGAAAAGTAACCATTTCTAGCATACTCAGGCGCCATATAGCCACTTCAAACCATGGAAAACAAGAGTATTGTTATGTTCAAGCCTTCTACAGAGGAAAACAATAATAACGTAAGAAGCACAGGTGCTAAATTTATGGTTTCTATTTTGTAACAGGACTTACTAAGTTCCTGAAATCCGATCTGTGTTGCCTTGAGTTTCACTTCCTAGGAAAAGCCTGGCCAACCCGAAATCTGAAATCTTAGGGTTCATGGACTCATCTAACAGGATGTTGCTGGCTTTCAAATCGCGGTGGATGATCCTGAGCTGAGAATCTTCATGCAAGTACAGCAGTCCTCGAGCAATCCCGATTATGATTCTGTACCTAGTCCCCCAGTCCAGGTCAAATCTTCTATTGGGATCTAACTTGTCAACAAAACAAAAGCAAACACTCAGTTCTATCCCTCCAGGAAGATAGTGGAAAAACAAATACCAAATGATATGGGAATACCGTATAAAATCTTGTCAAGGCTGCCATTAGGTAGGTATTCATACACCAGCATTTTCTCTTCTTCTTCCAAGCAGAATCCGAACAACCGTACAAGGTTCTTGTGCAGAAGCTTTGCCACCAACATTACTTCTGTTTTAAGCTCTTCCAGGCCTTGTCTAGAGCTTGCTGACAGCCTTTTAACAGCGATTTCTTGTCCATCAAGCAACTTCCCCTGGGGGTATAAGGGAACAGAAATAAGAATCAGGATATCCAGGTAAATGCTTATGATGATCCAAAGTCATACTGAGAAAAAAGGTACCTTGTAGACTGGTCCAAACCCGCCTTCTCCTAGTTTGTTTGATGAAGAAAAGTTCATTGTTGCTGCTGTCAGCACATTGAGGCTAACCAAAAGTGATGCAGCTCTTTCATCACCATCTGTTGCAGAAGCATCTGCATGAAATATTCAATACTAGGATCAAGAAACTGATATTGGTTGATAGCTCTAGTATGCTACTAGTTGAAAATTTACCGGGATTTATCCTCGAAGCCTGGAGTCGAAGGACGAAATAAACAGTAGCACAAACAACTAGGATCACTACCACAGAAGCTAGTACAGGTATAATGTTAGAAACACGTTTTCCTTAAGAAAATGGGTTTCTACCATAATTATCATTATTGTTATTATTAGGTTTTATTAAATATGGTTAGTAGTCTTTTAGTAGAATTAGGTTTAGTATTAGGTTTTCCTATCTTTTCCTATAAATATGTACTTGGGTATTCCGTTACAAGGAAGCAAGATCAATTATTCAGAACAGTATCTCAAACCCTAATCTCTCTCAATTTCGTCATCTATCCCTAGGCCGACGGCCATTCTTCTCTTCGATCCCCAATTTCCTCTTCTAAATCCCTAATCCCCAATTCTGTTCTTCCCTAATTCTCTTCTAAATCCCTAAATCTCTACCAATTCCCAATTTCCCAACACAATCGTGGGAACCCTAAAAATAGGTTTCCTACATCTGGTATCAGAGCCCGGTTCGAGAATTGAGTTCACCACAACTCTCAACCGGGGATGAGTTCTACAACTGGTTCGACGATGAGCTCTTCAAAGCTCTCGAACCTGTCGTGGGCAGAGCTGCGTGACCGGGCTCGCCGCATCGGCCGTCGTTGGAGCTCCGAGGAGCTGCCGACTGGGAATGCCACCACCACAGAAGAGCAACCGTCAGTTGTGCAGGTTGACTCAGACGGTGATCTTGAGAGGCGAGCAGAGCAACCGGACGTGGAAGAGGTTTTGGCAATCGAGCCGCCAGCCACAGAAGAGCTTCCAAATGTCACCAACAAACAGCAGCAGCTTCCGACAGCATCAGTCACCACGACTGCGGCTTCACCACTAACACTGTTTGCAGCGGTTGAACAATCATCCAAGGCTGCCGATGGTACTTTCGCGGTCGTGAGTGAAGAAGAAGGTGATCCTGCTTCTTCCATCCTTGTTCCCGACAGTGAGAAGATCAACGCCTTGGAAGAAGAAACCCAAACCGAGGGTTTGGAGAGGAGACCAACGTCGGGTCAAGTAGCGAGCTGGCGATTTCGGAGGAAGCCGAGGAAGGACGAAGAGGAGTTCAGGGCCGCCGCGTCGGCCATCCCTACTACACCGAACGACATTTGGGGCTCGCTAATGTCGCCGCTAGCCACAGTCAAGGAGATCTGTTCGTCAATGGAAGCTGGGAGGGAAACGAAGATGGCGTCGCCGGGTAACAACTCGAAGGATGCGTCGGCGAACGAAGTGGACGAGGCTGGCTTTCTCCCTCTCTCGAGTAAGGGCGAGTTACAGTCGTCGAAACCGCTAGAATACGAACCATCGTCGGAGAACGAGATGGATTTGGGTTTAGCTTTTCGCGGCCTGGTGTTCTCGTTGCCGCCGGGTGAGGACTCGAAGAAGGTGGGCGGCGCGCTCGGGGAGAAGAACTCGAAGACTAGACCGCAATCGGGCTGGCACTCGTGTCGTCTGGTGAGCCGCTCGCCGTCGAGGATCGAAGAGGAGAAGGAGGAGCAGGGTCGTAGGGGTTCTTCGCTTGCGGTGACTCCAAATACGAAGCCGACCGTTGAGGAGCTGACGTCGAAGAGGGCGCCAGAACTCGAACCGCCGTCGGAGTACGTGGCGGAGTTGAAGTCGACGGCGAGGTCAGGAGGACCGCCGTGCCGTCGGCGGGATGATGCGCCGCTGGAGAATGAAGCGAAGAAGAAGGAAGGCGGCGGGTGTTCTTCTGCAACCCTAGGCCGCCAAGGAGTGGAGTGGGTTGGGTTCTCATCGGGCCAAAGTGATGGGTTGGTTGGGCCAAGAATGAGAGAAGAGCCCATTGACCTTGGTCATAAGCTGCAGCGGGTGAAGAGGAGTGCTGAGCCCTTTTTGGGCCGAGTACTATTGGCCCAATCAGGTGGGCAGAAGAGTAAGCTAGCTGGGCTCGTTTTGTGCCATATGAATCAGCAGATTAAGCCAATTCGCGGGCCGCAAATAAAAAAGAAGTGGGCCGTGAAAGAGTTTGGTAGTGGCCTGAACAAGAAAGAGGGAAATTGGGTACAAAGGAATCATGGGCCGAGTTATAAAGAGGGCTTCGGCCCACCAATGGGCTTCTCTGTTGGATTTATTTTGCAGGAACCAAACATGAAGGAGGAAAGAAATGGGCCCAACATGGGCTGTGTGTTAAAGGAAGCAAGTTTAGGTGGAGTCCTTGGGTTGGTCTGTGGGCTTCTCAATGAGCCAAGCCCAAATGAAACTGGAAGAAAGATAAAGAGGTTTAATATTGGGTTGGGCTCCAGCTCTTCATTGCAACCAATTGTGGGTCAAGTCCAAGATAAAGGAGGAGGAGATTGGATTATTTTCACATACAAGTCAATGGAGAAGTTTATGGAGCATGAAGAAGAACGTCTCTCCAATTCTTATTTCGTGGATTGTGCGAACGAAGGGGAAGAGTTGTTTGGCTATGGAGACCGTGACCCGTGTCACGTGGTTCGAGAAAAGTGGAGGAGAGTCGGGTTCACTGGAATGGGCTTCGTCCGAGTAGTGGAGCACGATTGGAAGAAAAGAAAATGCAATAAATGGAGGAGCCACGACGTGGATTGCACAGTAGACGGGAAGAAGTGGGTCGAATTGATCAACCTTGAGGGCAAGGTTGGTCTCAAGGGGGAGGGGATGTTAGAAACACGTTTTCCTTAAGAAAATGGGTTTCTACCATAATTATCATTATTGTTATTATTAGGTTTTATTAAATATGGTTAGTAGTCTTTTAGTAGAATTAGGTTTAGTATTAGGTTTTCCTATCTTTTCCTATAAATATGTACTTGGGTATTCCGTTACAAGGAAGCAAGATCAATTATTCAGAACAGTATCTCAAACCCTAATCTCTCTCAATTTCGTCATCTATCCCTAGGCCGACGGCCATTCTTCTCTTCGATCCCCAATTTCCTCTTCTAAATCCCTAATCCCCAATTCTGTTCTTCCCTAATTCTCTTCTAAATCCCTAAATCTCTACCAATTCCCAATTTCCCAACACAATCGTGGGAACCCTAAAAATAGGTTTCCTACATATAACCACCAAAGTAACAATGGTCTTGACTTTCTTGCCTGCATAACAAAACATGACCAAAAAAAAACTTCTTGCAATCGACCTCCAATCATCATTTTCTGTGAAGAAGAAGCAAGAGGATTTTACCATAATCCTTGGAGGAATTGCTTCCGCTAGATGTAGGGTTTGATTGCAGTAATGAAGGAGGTGGAGAAGAGACAGCAACTGGTGGTAGTGGCGACTGAAAGAAGGAATATCTATCAAACCGGACATTGCAACTCAAAGCAAATATCCTCCCACCTGTTCTGTTAGCCATAAACCTCGGAATATCGTTAACCATCGCTTGCAGACAGTTGTAGCAATCGGGTCCAGACAAGTCAACTGTACACTGCACCATAGCATGTACGTACTGGAAGTCTCCATATCTATCCCTCCCAAAAGCCAGCCTCGAAGGATCAGCAGCAGCGGTTGATGACAGATTCTTCATCAATTCCCCCAAGTGACTTTTGAATGCAACTGGGACCGTTGCATTCTCATCACTGACTAAACCCAATCTGGGGATAATATCAGGAACCGAGAAGAATTCCCAATCAGCATACTGCAATGTGCAATCCTCATTCAATATGGCAGCTTCCTTCTGGTTGGGGCACATCTGTGTGATGTTAGCAGCTAATGCCTTTGCACAATATTGGCATTCTTCTGGAGAGATATAACCTCTGCACTGTACGAGTCCATAAGCTATGTCTGGACTCTGGCCTGTGGTGGCTGTGAAGTAGCCAGTTCGAGAGGCGTTTGCAGCTAATGCAGCGAGGGTGAGGTTGAGATTTCGGTTGTAAGGGCTACCTGAAGTGTAGTTCATGTTGAGTTCACAGCTGAAAGAAGGGACATGTTGTGCTCTCATAGCATGAAGAAGACATGAAATAATGAAGAGCAAGTGAGCAGCAATAAAATATGGTTCAAGTAGCTTCATCATAATATTCACCAACTCTATCTTAGGGTTTTACGAAGCAAATGAATCAGTTTCAGCAGAACAAGTTATAAGGGATGCATGTAACACCTACATTTTTTCCAACTCAGTTTCCTTCCGGTCAAAGAAGAGAAAATGACCACCAGCCATTATCATATTCTGATTTCTTTAAGTATTTGATATGCAGGCTAGCATAAAAGCCAAGGACCACCTTTCATGAACCTGCACTTATGTAGTAACAGGGAATATTATTAATTCAAGTGTGAATAAGACAAGTAAGCAAATTTCTTGAAAAGACAAATAAGGTCGCTGTCATGCAGGGCAGGCCAAACTGAAAGGAATGAGAAGTAGTCAATCTTAGTAATGCAAACAAGAATCGACAGACCAACTCAACTTCAGTGTATGAAACTCTTAAGAATCTACGACTGACTTCTTCTGCTCTTATAGGTCAAGTGATTATTTGGATAGGAGCTAAACCTTGTGATCATAGCAAGTGAACTTTGAGACTGATGTGAAACTAAAAGCTGAAGCTTCAAGATACACCAGATCCATGGAATAATCATAATATGGTTCTTTACTCTTTCCCCATTTAACAAGAATCTATGTTTTGTACAACCAGTAAATGGTACAAACTAATCCTGGAGAGAGTTTAGCTTTGCCATGTTAATTCAGTTAGTGTTGTTCCCGATGAAAGGGTATTAAAGGGTTGGTCTGTGTTATCTCGGATCGATACGGTCGTGGTATAAGAATCTTCCTCTAATAAATCTGGAGCAGCTATGTGCCTAGTGATTGAAAAACCAGCTAGTAAAGGAGTTCGACCACGCTTAGTGTAGCTTCCAAGCTTCAATAAGATATCAGACATTGTCGGCCTGTTCGCTGCAGCTTCTTGAACACACAACAGTCCTATGTTGATGCACTTCAGAGCCTCATCCTTTTCAAATTCATCGCCCAAGGTTGAGTCCACTATCTTCAAAGCTGTTCCATTGACCCAATGCCTCCATGCCTACCAAAAGAAGTTCAAGTAAGGCCAATGACCCAATTTCCTTAAAGAGGAGAAAACAAATGTCCATGAGAGGCCTACTCCGCCTACATTGTTACTTACATAACTTTGAAGATTCCTGGAGTCTTGAAAACTGGAGTTTTTTGTACCTGTTATGATCTCCAGTACCAGAATTCCAAAGCTATAGACATCCGATTTAGTCGAGTATCGCCCTCTTACTGCATACTCTGGTGCCATGTAGCCACTTTCATCCATCACCCAGAAAACAAAACAAAAAACAACTACTGGTATGTTAAGTGTTGTCTAAAACCAATCATGTTAGAAGTAGTAGTTGGACGAGGTTCAAGTTCTTACTATGTCCCAACAATCCTAGTTGTAATGCAATGATTTTGAGTACCAGGGAAAAGTCTTGCCAGCCCGAAATCAGAAATCTTAGGCGTCATGGACTCGTCTAATAAAATGTTGCTGGCTTTCATATCACGGTGAATGATCTTTAGTGGGCACTCTTCGTGCAAGTATAGAAGTCCTCTAGCAATCCCAACAATGATATTGTACCTCATTTCCCAATTAAGTTTCAGCCTTCTATTCTTATCTGCATCGATCCAAGATTTGATGAAAAGGACTACCATCATCAATTTATCTATTTGTTATTAGATCATGCCATGAATCAATGTAAAGTAAAAGAGAAAGGAAGTACCAAACAGAAATTTGTCCAGGCTCCCATTAGGAAGATACTCGTAGACAAGCAACTTCTCTTCTTCGTCTATGCAGAATCCCAACAGCTTCACCAGATTTTGATGCAGAAGTTTCGCAACCAACATTACTTCTGTTTGGAGCTCTTCTAGACCTTGCTTGGAACCAGTTGAAAGCCTTTTCACAGCTATCTCTTGCCCACCCACCATTTTCCCCTGCCAGATTCTTGTTTCAGATATTGTAAAAATAACCTGCTGAGATTAATCCAGACATATTAATAAAAACTTTTCTTCCCCTGAAGTGTTAGATACCTTATAAACTACACCAAATCCACCTTGTCCAAGCTTGTTTTCATCTGCAAAGTTGTTTGTTGCTTCTCTGAGTTTATCAAATTCAGTCAAAAGTGACTCCAAACTTCTATTGCTATCCCCGACTGTTTAAGAAGACATTAAAATGCATATTCAATGAAATGTAAGGATACATATAGAAATACTAGAGCTATAAGTCTATGGTAAAGAGTTTAAGCTAAAATACCAACTCCATTCCTTCTGCGATTCTTCCAAAGCAAGAAACTATAGGTACCAGCCATTATCAACAAAGCAAGAGCTGCAGCCATCGCCAGGATAACACTTATCTTAGAGGCTTCCACTGCAACATCAAGATATCAACATAAACAGCATTTTAATCATCCTCGGTCATTAGTTAAATCAATGGAGAAATACATAACAACACATAAAAAAAAAGTTTACTAACCATGACTTATTGACTGGTTTTCTTCTTCAAGCAGTGAGGGAGGTGGAGGTTGATCCAAACCAGGTTGAAAAGCCGGCAAAGCTGAATAAAATAGATGAGTATCATACCGCAGATTACAACTCGGAGCAAAAAGAAATCCACTTTCTCCTTTGTCCAGAAAAAGCAAACACGTCATGGAAACATTCTGAAGACAAGTCAAGCAGTCACTTCCAGAAATGCCTTTAGAGCATTGCACCAGAGCATAGATATTTTTAACTTTGGTAAATGTAGAATTCCCAGAAGCTATCCTGGAAAGGCTCTCTGCAGCATGAGGCCAAAGCGACTTGAGCAAAGCTCCCAAGCTGGTCTTTAGAAGAACAAGATCAGATGCATTCACATTGTTCCACATGATGAAACGTGGGGTGCTATCTAGATCTGAGAAAAAATTCATGTCGGAGTACTGCAATGTACACTTCTCATTATATATAGAGCCTTGCTTCTGGTTAGGGCACATTTGGGTGATCTGAGAGACCATGTTTGTTGCACAAGCTTGGCAGGCGTCCCTGGGAGTATAACCTGTACACTGTATGAGACCGTAGACTTGATCTGGGCCCGAGCCAATGGAAGCAGTAGAGTAGTCATCAGCAGAGGCATTAGAAGCTAAGGATTTGAAGGTCAGGTTCAGGTTCAGATGATATGGACTTCCAGAAGTGTAGTTCCTGTCATTCTGACAAGTGAAGTAAGCAGCTGGGACATGTTGGGAAAAATTATGAACCCATGAAAGTAAGAGAAGGAAGACAAGAAGATGCATAGTTAGAATGGCAACCTCTGTAACCTTGCTTATGAGTATCTGCAACTCAATTTCTGGTTTTCTTATTGTTTCCTAAAATGCTCATTTAGGTTCAAAAACAAAAGTAAAGTAGCTGAACTGATATTGAAATCTGTAGGAAACCCTCCAACCGCTACTGATGCAAAAATTTACATATATTATTTGATGAATGTCAGAACTGTATTAGTTACAAGTAAACACGCCAGACGATAAAAGACAAGATAAAGATTAATGTGATGCTTGCCGGCCAATGATAAAAGGAACAAAGAAAGAGAGGACAAATTAATCAATTCCTTAAGCTACAAAGATGGAATCGAGAATAATCACACACCAATAAAGAAGGGTGTATGCAAGAAGACAAATTGACAGGCTTGCAGTATGCAAGAAGACACTCATTGTGTAACTGTGGCTCTTCAGTTTGGCATGATATCAACGTACAAATAATAAACAAACTGAAAAAACTAGTCCTAGTAACTTCATCACCGGCCATATGCTTCAGTTATTGTCAGATTATTTAGTGATACAATACAGTTTTTATCTGATTGAGAGATTTTAGGTTCCTCCACTACTGAGCCAGACCGAGTATCTCGATTGCTAATGTAAAATGCTGGCTTTCGTGGGGATGAGAAGTTTGATGTGTTGCTGCTAAGCATCAGAACAATGGATGACATCTTAGGCCTCTTGGAAGCAGATTTCTGGACACATAACAAACCAATGTGGATGCACTTCAGAACTTCATGTCTTGGATACTTGCGGCCCAAGGTTCGATCCAGCAAGTTCAATGCTTTCCCATCGACCCAATATTCCCATGCCTGAAAATTCTTTAGAATCAGAATATAAGTATAAGCCTCGCGTCGAAAAAAATGGGAAAGATTGTCCCATTATACGCACATCGCTCTGAAGATTGGAGTAGTTGCGAGGAGTGGTGATCCTTTCACCAGAAATTATCTCCAAGAGCAGAATTCCAAAGCTATAGACATCAGATACAGTAGAGAACTGACCATTCTTGACATACTCTGGGGGCATATACCCACTTCAATCATTTACAAAAGAAAAACATGAGATTTGAGTTTTAAATATAATGATTCAAAGACTGGAAATTGTATTTGTTTCTTTACCGAGTGCCTGCAACTTTTTTTGTGCTGATGTGAGTCTGAGTGGCTGAAAAGAGTCTTGCAGTCCCAAAATCTGCAATTTTAGGGTTCATAGACTCATCCAACAGAATGTTAGCTCCTTTCAAATCGCGATGAACAATCTTAAGACGCGAATCTTCATGCAGATAAAGCATTCCTCGAGCAATTCCAACAATGATTCTGTACCTTGTTTCCCAAGTCAAGATGGACTTTCTGTTCTCGGCTGCTTCATCAAAAGATTTTGCAAATTTCACTTAGTCTGTTAACGGGACTTTCCAACCAAAAAGGAGAAGGAGAAGACAAGTTCCTGAAATGTCAGTTGATACCAAATAGTAGTTGGTCCAAGCTACCATTGGAAATGTACTCATAGACAAGAAGCTGTTCCTTTCCTTGAATGCAGCAGCCCAGCAACCTCACCAAATTAGTATGTTCAAGTTTAGCAACCAGCCTCACTTCCGTTTTAAGCTCTTCCAAGCCCTGACTTGAGCTTGTCAATAGCCTTTTCACAGCTACCTCTTGCCCATCAGGCATTTTCCCCTGAATTGTGTTTTTTCTTTTTACGTCGTAATTATTTTAACAAAGAATAAAAGTAACTAACAATTTGTAACAGCATTAAGAAGTCAAGTTGTTACCTTATAAACTGCACCAAAACCACCTTGTCCAAGCTTGTTTCCATCAGAAAAGCCGCTTGTGGCTGCTTTAAGTACACTGAATGGAACCAAAAGTGTTTCTGAGCTTGAACCATCATATTCATCATTTCCACCTTCTCGATCTAATATATATCAGGAAACAGTTTCAGATAGATTCTCGACTGAAAGCTCTAATAGAAGCAGAAGCCTTTTATAGTATGAAACTCACTTACCAAATAATTTCCTTGTGTATTTCCCCCAATACAAGAAACAACAATAGATTCCTGGTACTATAATCAATGCAACAACAGCCACCGGTGTGATCGCCATAATAACGATTCGAAATACTTTTCCTACAGCATCAGGATATTAATGCATCAATGATAGATTCATGTTCCTTCAGAGATCTTCCATGGATGGAAATGATAACTTACCATTACTTGAAGCAAATGTTGCATTTGGTTCAAGTGGTGATGTTGGCGGTCGAGGCAGTGGTGAAGGAGGCGGCTGAAGAGGCAGTGGCGGGGATGGAGGTGGTGGAGGAGGTGGTGGTAGTGAAAATTGAAAGAACTTAAACAGACCATATCGGAAACTGCAACTTATAGCAGACAACTGACCATTAGACTGGTCACCCAAAGCTGAAGGAATAAACTCAAACAGATCTTGAAGGCAAAACACACATCCCTGTCCAGATAAATCTCTGACACACTCGACCATACCATAGATTGGAGTAAATGTCAAGTAACTTATGCTCCCCATAGCCAATCTAGAATTGTCAGTTTGAGCTATTAACGTAAGATTCTGAAGCAAGTAACGTAGCTGACTTCTAAAAAGAGTCATGTTACTAGGTTTCTCCCCACCATAAGTAACAATAATCCTCAGTGTGCTATCAAGTTGACCAAAGAATCTCCAGTCTGAATACTGTAAAGAACACTCTCCATTATATCTGGTAGCTTCCTTTCTGTAAGGACACAATTGGGTGACCTCCGAAACTACTTTGTCTGCACAAGTTTGACAGTCCTCTTTGGAAAGATAAGCCCTGCACTGAATGAGACCATAAACAGCATTAGGGTTTTGACCTGCAGAGGCAGTGTAGTAACCTGTGGGGGACGCATTCGCAGCAAGTGACGTCAGTGTCTGGTTCAGATTCTGCTGAAAGGAACTTCCTGAAGTGTAGTTTCCATTTGTGCCACAGATCACAAAAGGATCTGTGTTTTGGGCTCTAATGGGGTTGTAGAAATGAAGCAGCAGTAGAGACAGAAATATGAAAGATATCATGGACTTCATTTTTTGAAGCAGGGATGAGGTGAGCTCAGACAGAAGTGGGACAATAAATTAACCTTCCTAACCATTTAACACGGTTGCAAAAGGGAAATTTTTCCTAAGAAACGTGCCGACAAGCAGAAGTCTCTTCGTGTGATATAGCCATTCACATTTGCTTTATATCGTAAAGAAGACCTGCAAAGTCTTCCTTTAGACTAGTGCAAGTCAGCAGCATAATTGATAAATTGAAGTTGTTCCCACCAGTCTTCATCAAACCAATTGTTACTCCTCACCTCTTTTCTTCCTTTCAAACCCAAAATCTTTTACCCATTCTAGGGTTTAGTGTTTTGAGTCGGGGCCGAATTGGATTAAACCTGCGCACAAACCAATCCAGACCAAACGGAGATATTTCCCTCATATTTTTCAGTCTTGATTCCATCTCAACAAGTAAAATCATAGGGGCTGAACAGACCAGTTCAACCTCTTCTTAATGTGATATTCGATCCGGTTCAAAACAGGTCTGGACAGGTGCGGACCGTTGGACACCCTGCCCTACCCACAGCCAGCTACTAAATCTAAGATCGGATCAACAAAAAGACTCAGCAAATAAGGAAGACATAAAAACCAAATACATGACAAGAAAGTTCATTGCTTTCTTTACTTTATTCATTGGATGAAAATTTATCCTCCATATTCTGTGTCCGTGTAAGGATACATTTTTCTGTGGTTTCTACTTCATCATTCTTACAAAATATGCACAAATAATCAAAAGTGGATTCTTTTCCAGAAAGAAAAGGTCAAATAAGCCTCTGTATTCCCTCTTGAATTACTCCACAAGAGTTGGGGCATGCTTTTACTTTACTTCCCACTGCCTCTGCATAACAGCTACTAGATCCCCAACCCTTGCCTGGGTTTTTATCTCTTAAGCTTCATTCGAGATCAGTGTGAATCTTGCAATGGCAACCAAGAATGTATGCCTCCATAAACAACAAATCAAGTTTACCTATTTCATGTGAATCAGTTCGTCATCTTTGCATTCCCTAATCGCAATGTCCATCACTTTATTCCCAGAAGAAGGCAAAACTTCACAGCACTGCCGCCTTGGAGCCCGCAGCTTAAACAAATCAAATCAAATCAGCGATCAATCATCTTGAGAGGTTACAGAAAGAAATCAATCAGCAGCATCTACCATACCTGTTTGTCGCTGAGGTCAAGCTTATGTGAGACCACCTTAATCTCTTCAAGTCTTCTAGGTGAACCCATATCTTGCGAGCAGTTTACAAACAGCTTCTTGTAATGGCTGGTCACCAACTGTTGATTATTAGTCACCTCAGAAGAAGCACGATCAAGAAAGAAAACTGTGGCTCTTCTGCATGGATCCGGGTGAGGCCGTCTGGTGTTGAAAACGTACGTTGCAGCTAGAACGTCACCTTTGCTCCATTGCCTGAAAGTGGTTTGGACGGGAAGAACATCGGGGAGAAGCATGTGATTGCCGTAGACCTCAACTGCGTAGCCCCATGAAACAGAAATGGTCCACGAGAACCAGCGATCATAGCACACAGTCTTCTGCAGAACCCTCTGGGAATCAATCCTTGCTGCTTCTAGTAAATGCTTAACAGAGTCTCGGGTTGTCATTTTGGGGAAGATTGCGTCGATGTGGTCCATGTGATGGAGGGATACTAATGGTGTCGTTGGATGTGATGTCAGTATACCGAACATATTGCCATGGAAATCCAGCTGGAAAAGAAGCAAATTGTCAGTATGGAAACAGGGCTTTCCTAAGAAACCAGGGTGGTGATACATCATTAAAATATGATACACATACATACCTGATGGAAACCAGGCTCTCGAGTTAACGTCACGCCAAGCTCAGCCAAGCAAGAAGAGATCCTGGAATCACTTCCATAAAGATGAGGGTACCTTTCGATACAAGAATCAAAAACCTTGGCGAGAACTTTAGCCAGCGGATAGCTAATAGCAAATCCTGCTCCACCATAAGCCATGTCAAACCCAAACAGCCTATTCTGCTCGTAGATCTCCGAGTTCGACCCTATGTAGTACCAAAGCCCGTGATCATACTTCGATAACGTCTTCACCAAGTTCTCGGGGAAGAAAACTGTGTCGTCATCACCAAACACGAACCACCTGACGTCGGAATGATTCAGTGCCACCGTCTCGGAAACCACACGTGCCACCCGAATCGCCGACCGCAGACCATTTTTGAAGGTGTAACGGAACCTGGAGGTATCCTGAGAGATGCAGATTGGAGGGAGGGTGGCATTGTCATTGCCAGAGGTGACATTGAAGTCATCAGGCGGCTCCTCGAGGAACACGCAGCCCCTCATCGCTATCTGCTGCTGCGGATGTGGCTGCTTCCACCAGAGCTTGACGTACTCCTTCCGCTTCTGCCATGATTTCTTGTTGGAAGCAATCCCAAACACAATGTGGTCGAGAGTGGTCGGTGAGTGTTGTGAAGCTGAACTTTCCCAGGAAGTTACGCTCGTGAGCTTGGAGGAACCAACGAGGAAGAGCGAGACCAGAAGGTAGACGGTGAGGATGGATGATGAGAAGATGATGAAGCTGATGAACCGTGTAGAAGAAGAGTTTGGTTTAGAAGTTGAATGAAGAAGCTGCATTGTTTCCAAGTGTGAAAGTTCTCTGCAGTCTCTGTCAGGAGGGAAGGTTTTGACTTTGAATTTGATCTTGGATTTATAGGTTCAATCAGGCTCATATATCACAGGCGAAACTGAAGGTGGAAAAAGAAGCGAGCTGGAATGTTTTCTAAGCATGAAGGAAGTGCGTGGAGTTAGACCTTACAAAAGGGAAGAAAAGTCAGATGTTTCATCCCCCAATCTAAAGAGGAAGCAAAGTCTGCTGCTTTTGCAATCAAAGCCACCCCATTTTAGATTCATGTGGGAATTAAGGTCCAATGGGTTGATTAAATTTTCAACAATCTCCCAATCACATTTTCAGTCGTGTGAGATGTGGGCAACCTCCAAGTCCAAGAAAAGTAGGTTTCTTTCAATGAACTTAGAACTGCCAAAAACCACTCTTTCCTTACACTTTACTGTATTATTAGGGACGGCGTATGAAGGGCAAAAGAAACCCAGAAAAGTCAACAGAATGGTTTATGTTGCCATTTCTTCAATAGAAAAGTCAACAGAATGGTATAGCGTAGATAAGTTGAAAAGGAAAATAGCAGTTTCTGCAGCGTACAACTCAATAAAAAACAAATGCATCATATGAACATGAATTAGGTCTAATTTTTATTCATTATGTGTAGGGTGATGTCAGAATTGCAGCTTGTTTTGCAGTTCAAATGGAACATGTTACGAAAATTTTTATTTTTAACAGATCTAAAGCAAAGGGGTTCATCAGCCTGGTTTGAGTTAACCTAGTTAGTAGTTACTGCATGTTTACTCCTCACAATACTTAAAAATGAGAACCATCTGTCAGTAGCCCGAACTCCCAAAAAAGGAGGGCTATAGTATTGCTTCGGTTCATAAAAATTTGGTTACAGATATTGAAAGCAAAGTTAACGATCCAATCCCTTTTAATGACAACTGATCTACAATGCCTTACGAAGAAAACAAACACCTTTCACTTTCCTAACCTTTTAAAGATTCTGCTCTCTGGACGTGAAAACCCCTCGACTTTGAAGAATCTGGAAACAGAATCAGCACTTACTCCAGAAATCAAAACCTACATGAGAATACAATGTTCATATCTAATAATCTATCATTTCTTACAAGTCAAAAGAGAAACACACAGAAAGAGCGAGAGAAGCTTCAGCACACACTGTATGCTGCTTTCACAACAATACAAACTGAAAGACAGAGCTGAGTAGAAGAATACCACGGGCGAGTCATTCATATCATCTGTCCAGCTTGGCCTTGGTCAACATGATTTGGCATTCCTTTCAATCTCTATCTACAAACTCAGATCATAAAACAGATTCCGTCAAAGTATGCTATTCACATCAAAGCAAGGGGGTCTCTACTTAAGTGCTCGACCCTAGTAAACTAGTCAGCAGATATCAGCAGAAGCCTGTCTTGACGCATCAAGGCCACTCTCAAATTCTTCAATAGTCAGGTGGAACCGAGCAACAGAATTCTTGCAATTTTCTCTTTCCTAAAGGAAGAAAAGGGAATGACATTTAATGAAATGAAGCGGTCGCGCCCAGGAAGATCTAAATTATCAAACGAAACAGCGCATACAAGCGAAGAATAATTACCAACGATTTAAACACTGACCTGCTACTGATTCAAGCTCCAAAGTACTTTCAGTATAAAACATGTATACATATTCCAGAATCACTATAGATGCATGGCAATCAGTTCATTGTTTCCGCACTGCCTGATTCTAATAACCATGGATTTCTCAGATGAGGAGGAAACATCACAACACTGCCGACGTGGAGCCCAAATCTGCAGGTACAGAACCAGTCAGCACAGCTGAAACCAAATTTTAAGTTGGCAGTCAAAAGAATACCACGTCAACGCATTCTTATACCTGTTCAGCATCAAGCTTCAATTTATCCGATGATACCTTGATGTACTCAAGATTATTTATGGCCCTAGAAGCCCTAGAGCAATCCTCAACATTGTGCCTAGTGTAACTGCTCCAAATCCCGTCTTCACCAGACTTAACATTTTTCATAAAGAAGACAGCAGGCCTTTTGCATGGATCTTTAGGATAGGGTCTCATGGTGAACATGTAATAGCCAGCAAGTGGGTTTCGATGTCTTCTCCACGGCGAAAAGGTCTGCTGCAGCGAGAGAAGATCAGGAAGAAGCTCATTTCCTTCAAACACCTGAATCGAATAGCCCCACGCGATTGAAACAGTGAAGGAATTTGTGTGGTCATAACAAACTACTTGCTGCAAAATCCTAGTAGGGTCGGCATGCACAGCCTGGAAAAGATGTTCCATAGCTTGAGTTTGGTTCATAGTGGGGAAAACAGGGGTTGAAGCTTCCAGATGATGAAGAGATATCAATGGCGACAATGGATGAGCTGAAAGCAACCCGAATAAATTCCCCCGCAAGTCAACCTGACAGCACAGAACTAAATAAGGGAACTTTCTTCAATACTATGGCTAAAACTCATTATTCTCCATCTGCCAAGAGTTGCATTCTCAATTTCCTAATGCAGACGGAATTGAAAATTGGTGGGAAGATTTTGAAGTTTGAGGTTCACCTGGTGGAAGCCAGGCTCGTGAGTCAGCCCAACACCTAACTCGGCCAAGCAAGAGAAGATCCTGGCATCGCTTCCGTACAAATGGGAGTAACGCACCAAGCAAGAATCTAAAACCCTAGATAAAACCCTAGCCAAGGGGGAACTGATTGCAAAACCCCCACCGCCGAAGCCCATATCGAATGAATGCTTCATGTTCTGCTCGTAGCTCTCGGAATTGCTCCCGATGTAGAACCACCGCGTGTGATCGTACTTAGACAGCGTCTTAATCAAATTATCGACGAAGAAAACCGTATCGTCGTCGCCGAAGACGAACCACCGCACGCCGGTTTGATTGAGCTCGACGGCTTCCTTCACAACCCGCGCAACTCTGATTGCAGATCGCAGACCGCCCTTGAATGTGTAAGGGAAGCGAGATGTGTCCTCTGAGATTATTACCGGAGGGAGATGGGAGGGGAGATCGGCCGGGGCGGCGTCTAGGAAGGCGAAAGCACGGGTGGAGTTGGGGTCGTACCAGAGGCTGATGTAAGGTTTGCGGCGGAGGAATGCACCGTAGGATGAGGCTATGGAGAAGAGGATGTGGCTGCGGGTGGTGGGGGTAGAAGACGTGGGGAGATCGCCGCGATCTGACGGCGGTGGTCGTGGCAGAGGGTTGCGAAAGGTGAGGTAGACTACGGCGAGGAGGGAGAAGAGGAGGAGGATGTCTTTCAGGCGGGAAGGTGTAAGAGTGAAGCTTCTGATCGGGGGCATTCTTCTGCTGGGAGTAGAAACGGGGTACTCGCCGGCAGCAAATGGAGGTGGTCGGGGGAAAAGGGCTCCAGGGTTGGGATTTGGGAAGAAGAGACTGATGTGGGCGTCTCTTTCCGATTCTTCAAACTATCCGCCGCGTAAAAAAATTAGTTATGGGATTAATGGTAGTGTTGAGCCGAGCTCAACACGAGCGGTTCGATATTTTTTTTTATGGTAATCTGCTCCAAACTTTATTAATCCGAAGAAATTATTACGTCATCTAATTTCAGTTGATTAAGCAAATACATAGGTCGTCTATCAAACTAGATCTCTGATACATTCCACCTTGTATTAACATATGTCATAATATGAGCAGTCTCATTCGCAGTCCTACTCACATGCCTTCACTCACCTCCTCCGACTTCTCCCATCAGTTTGCATATGCTGTGACAATTTGGATTTTCCTTGTTGTTGAAAGCTTAGCAATCTGTTTGGAGAACTGGAGTTCCCATCTGGTGTTGTCACACCAACTGGATGTCGAACTCTCCCGCCATGGCCTCGCCCATCTCCGAATCTCCCCCATTACAGATCTTCTTAGTTGCCGCTAACACGAAATGCCACATAGCATCTCGAATAACGACGCCCAAACCCATTCCTCCATTCACCACATCAGCGTCTGCTTTGACTTTAATTTTTCCTTCCATTGGGCTACTCTAGATTTTAGGCACGCCTCGTCCTAGTCTATCCTGTAGCGCCTCCTAGTACTGCCGATAATAATCAAAGAACGCATGGGCTCGCATAATGATTTCTTCTTCGACTAACTTAGCACTATTGAACAAATGTGTGATACGCTCTTTCCAAAGAAACCATAGCAAGGCACTCCAGTCCACAAACTCCTCGTTGTCGCTGCTTTAACCATTTTCGCCACCTAGTCAAGGCATCCCGCATTATCCCTCATCTCAAACCACTTCGCTCTAGTTGATGAGCGCTATATTCTGCATGCCCAACCACACTCACCAAAAATATGAATTTAGGTCTCGTTAAGATTGCAGAACGGGCAAGCATCTCCTCGTCGCGCACTTCTTGCACTAACCTTGTCGCCTGTAGCTAGGGAAGTCCTTGCAAAATGCCACATAAAATGTCGCATAGTCCAGATAGCGTTCCACGTCTTTGCCTCCTATCAGTTGTATCCCTCTTTGGTTCTTGAAATCCTCAACCACATGCAATAACCCTCCCTTACTTCGTAGCTCCCAGATTTGCTCGATGCGCAAATTTCCCGATCGGGTTTGCAGATACCTCGTAGCAGGATGCGCAAAATGGTGTCCACCATCGCCGCTGGAAAGCACCTTTCAATAATTGCTTCGTCCCATTGAGGTTCGAGTCGATCAAAAGCCCCATTGGTGGCGACTGAACAAAGAAACCCAAGACATTCGGCAACCATCTGTCCGCAACACTCCCCCCCCCCCCCCAAACGCTCACCGAATCACCATTACCTATCCTCCACCTCAACCCGTTGCATAAGAATTCTTGTGCACTCATTACCTATCAAAACTATGTCGGTACCCGACATTTTCCTCGAGAGCTGTGACATTCTTGTAGTTGTTTTTCCTTCACCATCCTTGAAATAAGTGAGGACTGTCACTGATGAAGGTTCCATATTTTTCTAGCTAGCAAAGCAGTGTTGAAGTAGCGCAGATCACGAAATCCGATACCCCCCTCCGAGTAGACTAGCTTCTCCGTCGATATTCATGGGATTCTCTTCTCAATTCCTTTTTGTCCCCACCAGAAACGCAAAATCATGCCATGAGCATCGTCAATAATTCCTAGACCTGGCAAATTACAACCCGACCCGTTGACCCAACCCGAAACCGCCCAAAAACTAGAAATTTTTTTAACCCAAAATCCGAATGACCCTAACCCCATCAACCGTGATTTTGGGTCGGGTTTAGTGGGTTAGCGGGTCGACTCGTTAGAAACGTTCCAGTTAATATATTACTCCCAAAAAATGATAAAAATAACTCATAAATTGGTGAGATGTTTAAAAAAAAATCACAGGATTTGAATGACATGTTTGAAGTTTAAGGATAATCAAATATCATGTGTTTCTTGTAGTAGAATTACTCTTGTGATTGTTTTTTGATGATTTGCGCAATTTATATTTCATTTCATCAGCATGGGAGGATTTGAGAATATGTTAATTGACATGTGTTAGGTAAACTATTGTCATGCATATGTGGAAATTTGTATTCTTTAAGAAAATATGAAGCATGTTTGATATTGTTTTTGAGAACGCTCATAACCCGAAATGACCTGTAACCCGACCCGAAACCGAATGGGTTGGGTCAATATTTAACCCGAAATAAGCCAACCAAACATGACCCGCCCCGGAACCAAAGTTTTGAACCCAAAATTACCCAACCCGACCCAATTTCCAGGTCTAATAATTCCATCAGGTGCTCAAAAAACCGACATGACATAAGTCAGTTAGGCCTCGGCCACAAATTTAATCAGAACCTCTCGAGCAACTACAGACATATTTCTCTCCTTCCATCCAGAAAGCTTCTTTCTCACTCTTTCCTTAATGGTAGTAAACAATTATTTTTTTTATATGCTTGCCTCAGTGGCTAAACCAAGACACTTATCATGCTTTTTCACAGTTTTCATATTCAAGATCGAGCTCACTTGGAGACTTTGGTGCGGTTTCACACTTGCCCAAAAAGACACTTTCGACTTTTCATAGCTTATCATCTGGCCAGATTCTTTTTCATAGTTGCTGAGAATATGTTTCAGGTCCCGACTCTCTAGTGGTGTGAACCTGGCAAAAAATATAGAGTCGTTAGCAAAAAAAGATGACTGCAGGGGGCCCTTGCGCAACCTGTAATCCATGGATCCTCCCATCTTGCATTGCTTTTGCTATATAAGCCGATAAACCTTCTGCCACCAGTAGAAAAAGATACGATGAGAGCGGATTTCTTGTCGGAGGCCTCTACTCTGGATTAAACTAGCAGAGCGGTGACCATTCACAAGCACCGAGTAGGATACAGATGTCAAACACATCACTAGTCAAACCCATCTGTTAGCAAAGCCCATATTCTTCATTACACCCTCCAGGAACCACCATTCCACCTTATCGTACGCCTTTGCCATATCCGTCTTTGCTGCAAAGTAGCCCTTCTTATTCTTTGTCTGCTTCTTCATCGTGTGCAAACACTCAAAAGCTGTCATGATATTTTCTGCTATAAAGTGCTCGGGGCGCTCTGTTCCGGGGAGATCACGATATCCAGCAGGCTCTTCATTCGGTTTGCTAGCATCTTCGCCACAATCTTGTAAAGGACATTACATAAGTTTATCGGCCGAAATTCCTTAAGCGTTGTTGGTTCTTTGACCGTAGGGATTAGGACGATCAGTGAATGATTCAAGTTGGGGGGTAGACTCTCTTGCTCTATTATACGTATAACGAGAGTTGTGACATCGTCAACAATTATATGCCAGAATTTTATGTAGAATAATACTGACAATCCATCTTCTCCTTATGCTTTCCTCTTGCCTATTTGTTTTAGTGCTGCAAACATCTCTTCCCTCAAAAACGGGCGAAGTAAGATTGCATTGGCCTCCATCGGAACTCGGCTGCCAATTAAATCCAGAACAGGTGTAACAGACGGTCATTCCCCCGTCTTAAACAACCGCCCGAAGTACAACATCAGACACCCAAACACCTCATCTTGTCCTCTACACCAGCGGCCCATCTCATCCTTCAATTTGATGATTGTGTTTCTTTTATGTCTCGCGGTAGCCTTTCTATGGAAGTAGTTGGTATTTTGATCACTATCCTTTAACCAATAAGCCCGGGATTGCTATTTCCAGAAAAGCTCCTCATCACATTCAACATCTTCGAGCTCCGATCGGAGCTTGTTACTCTATATCAGCACTGAGTCCGACTTTGGCAGCATCTCCAAAGCTTTTAGCGCCTACTTAATTTTCTCTTTCGGCTTCCTAAATTTAGGAAAGGTAGCTCCACTCCAACTGTCCAACCATACTTCGCATCTTCCATCCGAGAGAAAAAGTCTGTTGTTCTTGTCATCCAAACTTCCTCAACAATTTTCATACAGTCAATATGTTTGGCCCAATGTGGTTCAAACTTAAACACTCTGTAACACTCCAACATTTTAGATTTGGGTTCGACCATAATAAGTGAGCGGTTGGATTAACGGTTACGTATGAAAGATTGCAATCGCGGATTAATAATAATAATAATAATTACTATTATTTATTAAAAAATATATATATATAAATACTCAAAGTTGGAGCCGCTCGGCCCCCTGTAATCTCCCCCCACAAGAATTTAACCCGTACCCATTCTCGCCTTCAATAATTCTCTCTTCCCCATCTCTTTTAACCTCAATTAAAATCTCTCATCCCACCGCCGCAAACCCTCGTGTTATTTCCAAGCAGTCGCGGGCGCGGGCCAGAGGAAAAGAAGGAGTCGCCGATCCCGATCCCGATCACATCCCTTTCGTGCTCTAGGTAAGAACCCCGAACCCCATCGCGATTTCTAAACTCGATTCATCGATAGTCTAATCCGAAGCTCGTATTTTATTAGCGGTGACGTTTGAGGATTCAATCATCGATCAAAGAGGAGATCAACATCCCGGGCCATCTAATCGAGTCCTAGGCATGTTCTAGAGGTAAGGTAACTCGATCCCTTTGAGTTAGATCGATCAATTTGGTGATTTTTCATGAGGGTGCAATTCTGGGTTTTTAGCAACAGGCGTTACAGGCTTTTAGTGACAGATTTTGGGTGGTCACTAAAGTTGTTGGAATTTCCAGAAACGTATGTTTTGGATGTTTTAATTGTTTTGAGTCTCTGTGGATGTTTGTTCTTGGGTTTAATAATTTTATAAATTGAGGGAGGTCTAGAAGATGGCTGTAATTTAATTTGGGGATTTTTGAAGTTTTATTTCAATTTTTAGAAATTTTTAGAATATTTATTTTAATTAAATAAAAATCTTTCCGAGGGGTTTTTTAGGGTTTGATAATTTTACAGGGTATAGGTAACACCCCGGCATTTTAGATTTGTGTTCGACCATAATAAGTGAGCGGTTGGATTAACGGTTACGTACAAAAGATTGCAATCGCGGATTAATAATAATAATAATAATAATTACTATTATATTATTATTACTATTATTTATTAAATATATATATAAATACTCAAAGTTGGAACCGCTCGGACCCTTGTAATCTCCCCCACAAGAATTTTAACCCGTACCCATTCTCCCCTTCAATAATTCTCTCTTCCCCATCCCTTTTAACCTCAATTAAAATATCCCATCCCACCGCCGCAACCCCTGTATTATTTCCAAGCAGTCGCGGGAGCGGGCGAGAGGAAAAGAAGAAGGAGCCGCCGCTTCTTCACTAGCCATTGCTAGTGCTATCATCTCTGATTCCATAGTTGATTGAGCTAGGATTGTTTGTTTCTTAGACTTCCAAGACACAGCTCCACCAGCGATGTTAAAAACTGATAGAACCTGGGATTAGGATTCTATCGGGTCTGGTCGTGGGATTGGGATTTAGGGATTAAAGAACAGAATTAGGGATTTGAGAAGACAAGGATAGAGAATCGGCCTAGGCCTTTAGAGAGATTGGGAACGAGAATTAAGAGGATTGGGAGAATAGGGTTTAGGAAGTTGGTTTCCTACAACCAACTGAATGAATAGGCCTATTACATATTCATAGCGAATATAGGAAAACCCTACTAATAAATCTAATTCTACTAGAATACTACTAACCATAATAAGAATTACTCTATTAGTAATGATAATAATAAATATAGAAATCCTAACAAAGTTGGTTTCCATCATCTCCTCCCCCTTCAAACCAACATTGTACTCAAGGTTGACCGACTCGACCCATTTCTTCATCCTATCTCCCGTGTTGATCGCGCATTGTCTCCTCCACTTCTTGCGCTTCCTTTTCTTCCAATCATGCTCCACTACTCGGCTTGGGCTTCTTGCGATTGCCTTCTTGTGCTGGTTTAATTCTTTGACCTTCACTTCCATGGGCCCACTATTTGCCCACAACACCTTCTTCTTTTTCCTGCAGACCCACTCCATACAAAAGAGCTCTAACTAATGGACTCATTTGAAGCCCAAGTCTTTCTTAAAGACTTGACCCATCTGCTTCGTGGGTTCTGGCTTCTCCATCGTGGCTCCAGCGACGAATCCTCCACCCACTCCCCGTCCGTCGTTGCCACGAACCTCCTTGCCTCCTCATCGATCGAAGCCCCAACTGGAGCCGTCGTCACTCACCGTGCGGCTGCCGCGATTTGCGCTCCGCGTGTGGTTCGAAGCTCCGTCGCGTCAAGGCCATGGAGCCGACGATCGCTGGTAGGCCGCGGTGGTGTTGCAGCTCCCAGCTCTCCTCCACCGGATCTCGATTTCTTCTTCCTGAATTTCCAGCCATCAATTGGAATCTTCAATAGGATTGGGGTTGTTCTGGGTTTTACCTCTTCCAATTTCAGATTCAATGCAGACTCTTCAACGCTTCACTCTTCCGTCCCGACCGAGGGAATTGTGATCTTCGGAGCTGCATCGTCGGTGGCTAGTGATGCCGGTAATGGCGGAATTGACTCTAAGATATCCTCTCTTGCTATGATGGGAACGGCAGAGATTGGTGGTGGACCCTCCGCGGCGTTTGGTGGCCTGTTTGCTCTTCCGTCCAGGTCGCTCTCCGACTCCTCCATGAATCCGGTAGTGGTGGTGGTGACAACCGCTACGGTTGCAGGAGCTGTTGTCTTCGCCAATGGTTGAGCCACATCTGTCTTCTTTGGTGGCGATTGTACTGTGGAGATTTCAGCCACAGGTGGTGGCATGGCTGTGGCAACATGATCTTCTTCTTCCTCGACGACAACGAGGGAAAGTCCGGTCGGGATTTCCACCGCCGGTGGTGGGGGTGGCTTGTCTCGCCGAGGCGAGGTGAAGAGTCGTTCACACTCCTCCGCCAGCAGTCGCCACTCCTCTTCCCTCTTTTTAGCATCTTGTATGCTTTTCTCCAAGACATCCATTACTTTCTCGCAACAAACTATCAAGATGTAGCGTTGTGATGAACTCAGAGTCGTGACCATGGCTCTGATACCATATTTATAGCGAATATATGAAAACCCTACTAATAAACCTAATTCTACTAGAATACTACTAACCATAATAACAATTACCCTTTTAGTAATGATAATAATAAATATAGAAATCCTAGCAAAGTTGGTTTCCATAAAAAAACATACACGCTGGTTGCCTTGGAGTCATCTGATAGGGTATTCCAATCCGCATCACTATACTCTTCTAGTACAACAGGAAACCTTTGATAGTGTATACCAAGGTTTGTTGTTCTCTTGAGGTATCTCATGACCCTCTCTATAACATTCCAATGCTCTCTACTAGGACAATTGTTAAACCTGCCAAGAAATCCCACGACAAATGCAATGTCTGGTCGAGTGTAATCATCAACATAACGGAAACTGCCAATGATGCTAGCATATTCAGATTGTCTTACACTGTCTTTAGTGTTCTTAAATAGCTTTATGCTAGCATCATAGGGAGTACACGCAGGTTTACAGTCAAAATAGTTATATTTCTTCAAGATCTTCTCTATGTAGCTAGATTGATCTAGAGAATAACCATTTGATGTTCTAGTTATATGGATTCCAAGCATAAACTTTGCTTCTCCCATATCTTTCATCTCAAAGCTCTCTTTCAACATGGCTTTTGCTTCATTGACCACGTGGATATTTGTACCAAATATCAACATGTCATCTACATACAAACATATGATAGTGCAAGTGTTATTCTCTGGTTTGCAGTAAATACACTTGTCACTTTCATTCACCTTAAAGCCATGTGAGAGAACGAGAGTGTCAAACTTCTCATGCCACTGTTTTGGAGCCTGTTTCAAACCATATAATGATTTGTCTAACTTACAGACTTTCGAGGCACGTTCAGGGATAACAAACCCTTCTGGTTGTTCCATATAGATTTCTTCGACAAGATCACCATTCAAAAAGGCAGTTTTAACATCCATTTGGTGTACCACGAGATTGTTCAAGGCAGCAAGAGCAATCATGACACGAATGGATGTTATTCTGGATACTGGTGAATAGGAATCAAAGAAATCTATATTCTCTCTCTGCCGGTAGCCCTTAACTACTAGGCAAGTTCGGAACCTTTCGGTTGCACCATCAGGTTTCCGTTTCGTTTTTAGAACCCATTTATTACCTAAGACTTTGCAGCCAGGAGGTATGTCTGTTAGATTCCAAGTCTTATTAGCTTCCAACGATTCCATTTAATTTATAACGACTTCATTCCAAAAATCTACATTTATGGAAGTTAATGCTTCCTGCAAATTTTTGGGATCCTCGAGGGTGTATACTATAGTAAAGTCATCACCAAAATATTTGGAGATAGTAGCTCTTTTGCTTCTTCTGAGTTCATCATCGGATCTAACACCCACACTAGTACCATTCATAGTTAGTAAATTATGGTACGGGAAAGTTACATATAAAATACGTACGGGTATTATACTTCGTCTCTTAGCTTATGTTACATTTAATAGTACGTTAATAGTCATGAATATATAAAATTAATTATTTTTATAAATAAATAAATAAATATGTAAAAAATAGTAAAGTTAATAATTTATTTCATTAAATACGGATATTAAACATGTTGTACGGGTTTTATACGTGTTAGTACGAGGGCTGTTAAATGAACAGAAAATAATGAAACGGATTAACAATAATATGGATACAGAAGTTTTAAATGGATAAAGTACGTATGGTTACATATACGTGTATTAAACGGAGTATTTACTAACTATGACTACCATTATCTCTTATAGCAGGTAGTACATTACCCCCACTATTTTTCGTTTTAAATGGAAATCGTGTTTCAAAGAAATCACCATCAATGGATTATATTATAGTACGAGCATTCAAATCATAGAATCTATATGCCTTACTATTGGCAGCATAGCCAACGAAGACACATTCATATGCTCTACTAGCCAACTTAATCCTCTTAGGATCCAAAATTCTTACGTAGGCCAAACACCCCCACGTTCTTAAATAGGACAGATTAGGTGGCTTATTTTTCAAGATCTCATAGGGTGACTCTTTTCTATTTGTTTTTGGAAGACGATTTAGCACATAGAAAACCGTCAACAAAATATCACCCCACCAAGAACAAGAAGCTCCAGAATTGAGCATAATAGCCACAACTAATTTCGTAAACGTCCTATTTTTCCACTCAGCTTTACCATTCATTTCTGGTGAATATGGTGTCGTGGTTTCATGAATGATACCATGTGAGCTAAAAAATTCCTTGAAGGGATTAGAGTCATACTCTGATCCTATATCACTCCGAAGTCGTTTATCTTTCGATTGCACTGATTTTCAAATTCAACCACAAATACCTTTAACATATTAAGGGCTTCATTTTTGTTTTTCATCAAATAAACAAAGCAGTAATCAGAGCAATCATCTATGAAAGTGATAAAGTATCTCTTGCCAGACCTAGTTAACGTCTCATCTAGTTCACAAATATCATATTTATGGAGCGTTTTCGTTATCTTAGCTTGGCTACAGAAATCACATTTATCAAATTCATTCATTGAGAGTTTAGGGATATGTCATAGCTTGCATAAATTCTTCACAATTTGTGTGCTCACATGACAAAGACGAGCATGTCAAACATTCAAATCACACAGCATGTAAACTGAAGAATTTATCTTATTAATTTCGACATTCAACTTGAACATCTCATTACATGCATATCCCTTTCCCACAAAACTCGGGACGAGATACGGTGACAACCCCTAAGAGGGTTGTCAGATTCACAACCCACTTCATAGCCCTTGGATACGCTCTCTCTCCTGTCTGTTTCTTCTTTTTTTAAATTAACGGTTAAGATTAAAGGAAGGATATTTTTGGAAGGGTAAAAATTTACCACACCCAATCATTCACCCTACCATATAAAAAAAACAAAAACCCTAACTCCTCCATCCTGCCTCTCTCTCTCCTCCCTCTCACCCGTAGACATCACCCTCTCTCCTCCCCCTCTCTCTGCCGCCACAACCCTCCCACCACCGCAGCTCCCTCTTCCTCTCCCATGCCCACCGGCACCCCTGACCTCCGCTGGCCGATAACTCCATCTCCAAGCTCTTCTCTACTGTAATCTTCTTCTGTTTTCTTCAATTCCCCCGTTTCTCATTCCACTTTTGTTATGAATGGTTAATTTAACTTCCAATTGCATTTGATTCGGTTTGGTTTGCAGTACAATGGTTGTGCGTGGAAGGGCGGCAAGCTGCGGCTGGAGAAGGCCAAAGAGGATTACCTTGCTCGGCTGAAGAAGGAATGGGCTGAAGATGCTGCTAAGCTTGAGGCTCTATCTTCTAACGATGACAAGAAAGTGGAGCCTCCTCCACTGCCGACTAAGGAGGACTTACATGATGAGAAGATGAGCTTTTTCTTTCCCAGATTAGGAAAGGTGATGAGAGTAAGGATTTCGACTTTCTATTGGTACCAATACCACTGGTAGCGCTATTGGTACGCTACCACTACTCACTGGTACCAATACCAGTGGCTATCCTATCATCTAGTACCACTATCATCTGTTTTTTTTTTTTTTTGTGTTATTCTCTACCGGTACCGCTACCAATGCTAGTGGTAGCACTACCAGTGCTAGTAGCGTTGTGTTATTCTCTACTGGTAGCGTTGTACTGATAACGTACCACTAGTACTGGTACATTTTTTACTGGTACCGTTAGTACTGGTACATTTTTTAACGTCCTGGTAGCATACCACTAGCACTGGTATATTAATTACCAGTAGACTAATAGATTGGTACACTTTTTAACGCATTGATACATTTTTTCAGATTGCCGGAGGGAGTCGGCAGGAGAGAATTCGCCGGAGAAAAAGTTTGTCGGTCGATGCGGAGTGGCCGCTGGAGAAAGGAAGAGAGAGAGAGAAATAGATAGAGATATTAATGTATAGGATTTAAATTTCAAAAAAAAAATTGTATTTAATATGGGTTTTTAATTCCCAATATAATTAATACAAAAGAGATAATTAATATATTTCTTTTTTTATACCCAAAATACCCTTGGTTGTGAATCTGACAACCCCCTTAGGGGTTGTCACCGTATCCCGTCCCACAAAACTCCCATCTTAGTAAGGGTATACAAGTCTGCCCCAACAGATTGATTAAACCCAGCATTATTAAGAAGATATCCTGAAAGAAGATTCTTCCTTATCTCTGGAGTCTGCAACACATCCTTGAGCATCATCTTCTTCCCAGAGCTGAAGTTCAACTCCACCTTCACCAGAACCAGCAACCATAGTGGTGTGGGCAGTCCCCAGCCACACTTTCTTGTCAGCAGGTGCTTCTGTGTATGTTTTAAACATAGCACGATTGTTACATACATGCTTCGATGCACCTGTATCCAGCCACCATCCTTCTGAGTCATCGGCGAGGTTGACTTCAGCGATCATATCCGTGATCATGGCTATCAAGTCCTCTTCTGTCAAGTTAACCCTGGCAGCAGCAGGGTTAGGCTTGTTCCAATATTTTTTTCCCATATGACCCGGTTTACTGCAGTTATAGCAGATGAACAGTGGGTCATTCTTAAAGGTTTGGGCCGTGACCCTTTGGTTACCTCGAGAGGCACCATTCTAGTTGGGGCAGACCTACTGGTTCTTACTCTTGAAACCTTTCTGGTGAGGTTTTAGAGCTCTAGGGGTGGGTCGTTTAGCAGTAATGACCATCACCTCTTCTTTCATATCCTTCTTGCGGGACTCTTCCTCAATACTTAGGCGAGTAATCAAGCTCTCCAGTGAAATTCTTTAGTTTTATGTCTAAGCATATTCTTAAAATCTTTCCATGAATGGGGCAGCTTATCAACAATGCAAGCAACTTGAAACTGATCGTCTAGAGGCATGCCTTCAGAGACGATCTCATGAGCTACTTTCTGAAGTTCGTGGGATTGAAATTCGACGGACTTGTCATCCACCATCTGGTAGCGCAGGTAGCGGCTGACATCATACTTCTTAGCTCCAGCCTCCTCCGTGTTGTACTTCTTTTGGAGCGCATCCCAGACCATCATTGCGGTGTCTTTTTGTCTGCATAATAGTCGTAGAGTTCGTCCGCTAGGCCGTTGAGGATGTAGCACTTGCACAGGAAGTCATGCTCCCTTTCCTTAGCAGAAGCAGCCCTCTCCTCATCGGTCGCTTCTTCTGGCAACTCGACGGGCATGCTGGCGGGGCAGTGTGCCAACTTCTTGACCGTTAGGTAGAACTCCATCTTTTGTCTCCAGTGCCGGAAGTTGACTCCAACGAAGCGGAAGGGTCGATTGATATCGACAAGCACCAGATCCGACCAAGTTGTTCTGTTCAGTCAACATAGCAGCAGCCGAACGTCTTAAAATTGTTATGAACGGAACAACAACAAGGAACGGGGTTACCGAATATGGAGCTGAGTCGCAAACAAATTCGCTTTCTTTAAGACGTTCGCGACACTGCCCTCGATGTGCACGGCAGACTATCAACCGGTCGTCTCCAGGATAAAACAACTCTGCTCGTATGCTCGACGGTTTTGTGAGAAAACGGGAGCTCTCTGAACACTCTCTCTATTGTGTTTCTGCTCGTTGTGGTGTGTTTAGATGGGGCTGGGGAGGCAGCTATTTATAGGAGCCGAACCCCTAGGAATATACCCTCTTACTTGGGGAATAAGTAGGATTAATTAAGGAAGATAATTACTTCTTTAATTAAAACGTGTCTATAAGATAATTACTGACAGAATTATCCCTCGAATATTCCTTTCGAATTTTTATCTTCGTGTCTGTTAAGGATACAAGATAATCAAGTCATAATTAATTTCGGAATATATATAAAAAAATATTAGTCTCAATCAAGACCCACCCAACCGGTCAGAAGGACGACGCGCGCGTGTGTGTGGTAGTCCGTTAGGTCCTCCCTCTCCCACAAAAGTGGGTCACTCTAAGGGATCTGCCCTTAGAAGACAGCATCCTATTCTTATACACATATCATAAAAGTAAAACTACCAATGTAGTAGTTTTTCATTTGAGACTTATAACTTTCAAAACTATTCATTTTTCATTCATTTCCAACATAGAGGAGGCATGTAAGATATGAATGTTAATGTATTGTTATTGATGTCATATGCAGAGAGGCGAATCTTGACTGAGGGTGTAAATTAAATTAGAGCGGCTAGAATTTTGATTTTAGGGAATTAGATATTTTTTTTTTCTCGAGGTGGAGGTCTTTGCTTGGATAAGATTTTAGGGGCCTTGCATTGGTCGCCTCTCCATATTTCATCATGGTCGAAAATCGCCTCTATTTCCCACTTTTGATGACATAAACTCGCCTTTGCTTTGGTATTACCGAATATCGATTTATTTTTTAGGGATTGAGATTTGTATTCATTTTGGAATGCTATTCAGTATTTTAGATTACATGATTGGGAGCAGTATATACTAAATACCGAGAAACAACGAAATTGAAAATTAATGGAATATAACACATAACTTTTTGTCGTTCCTCACTCTTTCACAACTCACAAGCCCCTTGTCCAACTCAATTTTGATTTTCTAGTTCAAGTCACTGTCATCTCTCACCTATTATCTTGTTATTTCCATAACGCCAAAAAGTAAATATTAGTATTAGTTGTCTCTCGCCCTTGAATCCGTCGAATTCAAGTTTACCAAAGACATAATTTGAGATGACACATCTCTTCTCTCTTCTCCTTATCCATGTGTTGTAGGCAAACTGAAGACTCTTTTGTCTAGTCTCTTTGCACTTAATTAAACAATCTAATATAATTTATATATTAATTAATAATTACAAAGTTAATTAACTTTATATTTGATAATACTGATTGGGGTACCAAAATATTTAGGGATTGAGATTTCAAAATTATTTAGGAATTGAGATTGGAATTGATTTAGGGTGTAATTCGATATTCGAGATTTTAGGCAAACTCACTATTTCACAACTCGCAATCCCCCTTCCATCCCAATTTTGCCTTTCTAGTATAAGCCACTCTCATCTCTCACCTAATATCTTGTTATTTTTATAACACCAAAAATCAAATACTATTATTAGTTGTCTCTCGGCCTCCAATCCGTCGAATTAAAAATTACTAAAGATAAGAACGTGAAATATCACATCTCTTTTCTTCTCCTTGTCCATGTGTTGTAGGCAAACTCAAGATCCTTTGTCTAGTCTCTTTGCCTAAATTAGACAACTAAATCTAATTTATATATTTAATTATTAATTATAAAGGTAATTAATTTCGTATTCGACAGTATCGAAATATTTAGAGATTGATATTGGAATATCATAATTATTTAGTATTTGGAATTATAATTAATTTTAGAGTGTAATTTGGTATTTGGAATTTTGATATTTAATTCCGGGATAACGATATTGTGTCGATTTCCATCCCTACTAGGGGTGGGCATACGGTTAGGTAAAACCAAACCGAACCAAAACCGAATTAATGTTATTCGGTTCGGAATTCGGAAGAGAAGAGGGCATATTTTGGAAATTAGGGTCCTTTCGACCGAACCGAATTTCCGAATTTCGAACCGAAAAACCAAATTATTATAATTGCAAGCTTTAAATGGTGGATTTTTATATTTCTACTTATTATGAGACTTAAATATTTGAATCATTTTAGTGTTTTATGACTTATGTGTTGAAATGTTTGATCTTATCATTGATGATGCATATTTATTGTTTACATTATGGGTGAAAAATAATTTAAAAAAGAGAAGATACAAGCTAACCTCACTATTTCGGTTTTGTATGAAAAACCGAACCGAATTATAATTCGATTTGATCCGACCAAACTGAATTATAATTCGGTTCGAATTCGGTTTGAGGTTTGATAGAATTCGGGGACCCGGTATGCATAATTTCGGTTCAGTTTGAACCGAACCGACAGAATGCACACCCCTAATCCCCACCCCACGCAGCTCGTCGTTTCTTTTACACGTTTGCTCCCGCATAACGTCACGTTATCGTTAGCGAGAGCGAAACAGATACATGAAACGTTTCTATCTTCCGACGTTTCCAATTTTGCAAATGACATCTTGTGAAAATTGCAAAATTGTCCCCTTTGTCTCCCTTCTTTCCTAGTTTCCTTCCCTTTCACTCAAAGATGTTCTTCCGAAACAAACAAGAACCATCCTGAATTAGAGGAAAACGATCCATTCCCAGGTGGGTGAGATCTAAAGCCAACCCCCTCTTCACAATTTGGCTATCGTTCTAGTACGGTACACACGAAATCCGAGCAATCCAACGATTACCCACTTCTTAGTTTCCTCTGTGAGTCTCCCTTTGATCTCACATTTCTCTGATCGGCTCTGTTCGTTTCTTTTGTTTAGTTTTTTTTTGTCTCTCGCCATTTCCCCAAAATTTCACACTCGTTTGAGAACCACGGGTTGATTTCAATGGTGATAGGCGAAGTGGGGATTTGATTGCGTTGCTTGCATCTGATGTTCGGAGGTCAAGTGGCACTGCCTGGCAATAGTCCGCATTTGAGGAAGTCTGGTAGCCGACCTGTTGTCTTTGATCTTGGTAGCAACAGAAGTTCAATTTCTGTTTCTCCTTTTTTTTCTTTTAATTCATATTCTTCCTGGTGTTTATGATTTTGGGATGTTGGTTGTAATGGGTTGCTCTTGATTGTTTGCATGGTGTAGTGTTTTGTTTCTTCTTTATGTTCTTCGTCGGGTTGATGATTTTTAGGCATGTTTGCTAGGTGGGGAGCAGGGGAATGGTGCAGAAGAAGGGTTCTCGCATTCAACAGAGGCCGATAACTCAAAAAGCCTTCCAATGTCACTTAGTGCTGCAGCTGCCATAATGCCATCTCCAATACTGTTGTGGAGATTTAAGGTGTTCTTCGGTTCCTGTTTATCACTTATTGTCTCGACACTAATTCTTGGTTTAGTATAAAAGTTAATAATAAATGGATGCCGGTGAACTCTGTGACAGTTAGACCTTTGGGTTTTTTCTCCCAAGTGTAATCCGTCCTACTTAGTTGAACTTCTAGTTGTTGAAGGACTTAGATTGGACGTTTTTATCTAAGGCTCTTATCTTGCATAAATTTGAGCTAAATCCTCTCTCTGGGGCGGGATTTCAACCATCATTTATGATTATTAAGTACAGATTGAACTGGCCTCTCTAGGTTTTTTTCTTTACAAAAAACTCATTGAATCTGTCATATTATTGGGGTTAACAGGTGCTTCTGTTCTTCCTATGGGGTTTCTTTTGTTGTAAGGTGAGTTGATAAACATACAGCATTTTTTCAGATTAGACGAATCATCGGGAGCACATAATTTTGGTGCTGGTTCTTTATTCAATTCCTAATCGGGTGATGAATATTTTGCAGATTGGATGGGGTTCTGTTATGAGAATGAGTGCAAATTTGAGGGACCTTTTTCTCTATGAGGTTTTCTTGTATTACAACCCTCTTCTTCTTGTGGTAATGGACTTTTGTGTCTGGTGTTTACTTGCACACCCCTTTTCCCTTTTCTACTTGGTACTTAATCTATATTTGTTATTGCAGACATTTGCAGTTTGGCTTTGGGGGGCTAATTTGTGGGTCTTTTCCCAGTCAACTGTTAGTTATGCTAAGATTTTTGATCTTGACCAAAACCATCTCAATCACAGAGAAATATGGAAGGTTCAGTTTTATTAAGTTAGTCTTATCTAAATAGATCTTATATTACACAGGACTGTTGTTATCCTTTTTATGTTCCCGTGACTTGGTAATGAATCTTCCTTCCCTCTTAACGCCAGGTCTTTTGATCTGTGCAGGTTGCCATGTGGATGACAATAATTGTCCCAAGTAGCATGACGGCCTATCTGTATCTCTATTCTCATGGAGAAGTGTCTTTGGCGGCATCTCAACCAGTGTAATAGAAGCTCCTTTTAATTACTTATCAATCAATGTTTGGGTTTAGCGGGTTTGGTCTCTATGTCATCGACTCTAGTTGCATCGCGTGAAGTCGTGAACTTCTACAGCATATTGGCCTGTGGCTTCTTCTGAGAGTGAAGCTGCTAAGATTAAGGATATACCTGATGCTTAGTTTTCTAGGAATGCAGAAACCATTGTGTTTTCTTTAAGAGTTACTGAGGTGATGATATTGATTGGTATCTCGACTCTTAAGGTCCACTCAATTTGGAATGAATTATGATAGGTGGGCGGTAAGCATGTGTAAGGGTCTGTGTATCTGTATATGTGGCCGATGGTTTGTTACTCTCTACGATTGAATATAGCGACCTTTTGGCCTTTATGAGTAATAAGTACATGATTATGTGACTATAATATAGGATTTTCTTTTCCGCAATTGTTTGCTGGTATAATATTGTTGCATTAATACCAGAGCTGAAACAGTAATTGGAACTGTCAGAGACATGGAAGTGGTGAGAGTATTCACTTCAAAATGAATTGCATAAAGCATATGTAAGTGTGTAAAAGCAAGCTGTTGTCCAAGGATGAATGTTGGCCAATAGTTTTGACATGCTACCTGCAGCATCCACAATGTAGCTTGCTGTTAACTCTTTAATGAGTATCCATTTGGCATGAGTTCGGAAAGGAAAGTATAGTTTTGAACGTCTGACTAAGAGTACTAATTTACTCCTCCCTGTACTGCAGGTTCTGCTCTATTGTGCTGTTGCAATGCTTTTGATATTCCCCTTCGATATATTCTACTTGTCATCGCGCTACTTCTTGTTGAGGACCCTTTGGCGGATAGTTTTCCCTCTACAGGTAAGTAGCCATTTAACTGTGGTGCTGTATCGCTGCATTGCTTTCATAGTTTTGTCATATTGCTGAATGTCCTTTGCATATACATCTTGTGGCAACAGCTGTAGGCCTTGTTTGTACTTGTCTTCTAAGAGGAGCCAGGCCCGACACCAGATTTGGACTGTTAATCTCTTCCTTGCCTATAATGTGAAGAGTTTATGGTGATGCTAGTCGTGCTTTATGGTTTTATTTTTCTGTTGCAGGCAATCACATTTGCTGACTTCTTCTTGGCTGATATCTTAACCTCTATGTCCAAGGTATAGATTATATGCTATATATTGTGATCTGTATGCTAATTCTTTTGCCTTACTAACTTTGGTTAAAAGACTTGAAGATTCTAATAAATAATGTTGGGTAATCTGTAACTTTGTGTAAGTTGGAAAAATTGTCATTGTGATTTCTGAATTCTTTTGATGTCGACTATATGGAGAAAAGGGGGCTTCTGACATTTGCTTGCACACATTGTTCCTTTGCAGGTCTTTTCTGATCTGGAGCGTTCAGTTTGTCGAATGGTTCACCGACAGGTTCGTATTCAGATGGTGTTCTTTTCTGGCTAGCTTGTAACCCTTATGCGTTACTAGTAAAATAAAGCAGCCGATAAGCTTTATATCTTTATGTGAAAGGGAGAATTAATTTGGTATGAAATGATGTCTCTATAGTGCAAGTACTTGGTGATTTGTGAACTTGTAGCTCAAGCAATTAACATCAATGCCTGGATTAAAGATTTGAGGAATTTTCCTTATGATGTGTGTTTTTTTCGTGAGGAGCAATTCCCCAAGGAAATTGTTTATTAAATTCATTTTCAGAGTTCGAGTGAGGCATCAATCATAGATTTCGGAAAGTAAACATGAAATAACAAATCCAGTCTTTCACTAAGATTTCGAATAGCTGTCCCGAACTTCCCTGGCCTCCCAACAAACTCTTGATACGAAAAAAACCTCCCACCATAGAGAAGAAATCGAAAGTATAGGTCCCCTCGATCACCCTTTCTATTGTTGTTGTTGCTATTAATTTGTTTGAATTTGTACAGGTTGCAACAATTGCATGGTTTGAAGCAGACTCTATTTGTGGTAGCCACTCTGTTGCAATCCCTTTGGTTCTTGTTCTACCTTATCTATTTCGGCTATTCCAGTGTCTTCGACAATATAAGGATACAAGGGAAAGAACATCTCTTTTTAATGGTACTGGTGTTTGGACTTGTTCCCCCTCCCCCCCACTCATCTACATTACTCTATCTTTTCTTTTCTGCTTTTCCATCGTTTTCAAAGGAGTTTTTCCTGCAAATTTGGTGACAAGATGTCTTCGTTATGGTTGGTTTCGTTGACACTATGCCAACTTCATTTCCTTGTACTTGCAGCCTTGAAGTATTCAACTGCAGTTCCAGTCATTTTCTTATCGGCACTGAAGTATCATGTCTTCCCTGAGAGGTGGACAAACTTCTATCGTCCTCTCTGGCTTGTTTCAAGTATGGTGAACTCCTTATATTCCTTCTATTGGGATGTCACCCGGGATTGGGACTTGAGGTATGGTTGATGGCTTACTATTTCCCAAAATTTACAATTTCCCAATAGGTTGATGCATTGACATGATTTTACGTACTTGATCTTCCTCATTTGGACATTTATAAACTAGATTTTCCTGTTGGACGTTTGGTTAATCCTTTTCCCTTGTACCAGTGGCTTTACTCGGATTTTCAAATTCAACAGACCGAGTGTCTGGTCATACATATTGCATGGAAGGAAATGGGTAAGTTCCATGAATTCAAATGCTAAATTGATTTTTCATTCCCGCATCTGGGTTAGGTCTGAGATCCAAACAAGTCTGTGATATCTGAATATCTTTGGACGAACTTGACTACTCCATTTTCCCACAAATATGAATTAAGTGTCCATTAAAGAACAGAAGTAAATACTAAAAAGAAGGGCAACTTTTTTTGGGTTTCGCCAATGATATGAATTCTTGGACTTGTTGTTCCTAGTTATAGATAACCTGCAAGTTATCATTTGCAGGTTTACTTTTGGGTCATCGGGAGCAATTTGATTCTGCGATGCACATGGACGTACAAGCTCTCAGCTCATCTACGGCACAACTACCTGACTGTTTTTGCGATAACTGCCTTGGAGATTTTCAGGCGTTTTCAGTGGGTGTTTTTCCGGGTTGAGAATGAATGGAACAAGATGAATGCCAAGTCAAGCACTCAGATATCAATGAGTGAGATGTCAGCAGAGGAAGAGAAGTTAAAACTGCTTGTTTCTAGTGATCATAACGTATAGACACAGTTATCCGAGCTCTGTTGAACATGATCCTCCATATACCCTTTTTGGTGGCAGCTTCGATACATGTAATTCTCTTATTGCTTCAGTTGTGATGTTAATAGAAGGGATAGGATGTCAAACTCGAAAGGGAATAGTAGATATATACAAGTTTACTGATGTTATTGATACTACTATCCTCAGCATTTCATATTTGAAGGCCAGTCAATTTCCCATTCTTGGTTGATATAAGCATCTGTCAACAGTTTTTGGTGGAAGCACCCTTTTATTGAATTTCTGCAGGTTTTAGAGTGAACATACGTCCGTATATTTGGGGTGAAGCTGTTTTACTGTTAGGGGCAACTGGCAAGGGGGAAATGAACTGGTATAAAATTATGATTCAATCTGTGCTCAGAAATTGTGGTTATGTTCTGGAAATTGTTTCTTCGGTCTCGAATATATGAATATATGTATCCACGTGTCCTTTTCTATAGGGTCTTTTTTTTTAATGTACATTCGATTCACTCCCTTAGGCATTTTTTTAGGTTGGTTTTCAGATTAACCATTGCAATATGTTGTATTTCTAGTGATATTTCACTTGATTTGAACAGGAAATAAACAAAAGAAGAGAAACATTCAGCTCAAATATGTGCGTAGCAGTGCAAACATGAATTGGGCAGGGTTGAAATTCCAAAGACTAGTAAATATTCCCAAATGTTACACACAGAGACAGTTCAGATGGATAAACCAATTATTGAGCAGACTTTTTTCCCAGTGCCCAGAGGTAAGACAACTAAATCATAGATAGACTTGGTCAGCTGGGAGGCAATCAACTGGCGGGAGCTGCTTCTTCCAGCAATTGCTTAACCTTGGTGATGTAGTCATTCATTGCCTCCTCCTTAGATTTGGCTGCCACAAACCAAAATCCAAAAAGAGACAAGTTTTTTTTTAAAGTCCGAGCCATCTTTGGTTTAACGATGAATTTATAGAGGCACAGAAACCTGCAAATTTCTTCCTACCCAAAAAAAGAAAAAAGAAAAAAAGAAGAAACCTGCAAAATCTAAATACACACACCTTCAACAGCCTTCCATGCGTCCCATTTGGCTCTATCCCTCATGTTGAAGATCCCCGGACGGGCTGCAAAACAAGCAACCGATGAGATGAATCTCACGAACTCAAAACTAACGAGATCCAGTGAAGTATCAATGGTAGAAAATTGTGATCTGGATGGCTACACACAGGTATTGACTGGGCCACAAGTGGCTTGCTTGAACAGTCCATACAGAATAAGCTTGTTCTCATTGGAAGTGTTCTCCGGCAATGTCATTGCCTTCTGAGCATGCTCATCAAATTCCTCCTGCCATCCATACAAACATACCATCAAATCAATCACCACATCACAGAGCTTCTCAGTAGATTTACAGTCGACTCTAATTTGCAAAGCCCATCGATTCTCTAGTTTTGTCAACTTCCCAACTCAAAACAGCAACGACTCAATCAATTAGTGAAAAGGGGAGGAACTTGCATGGGGATTGAATAATTAGAAGATCCAAGCAACACAATCAGTTGACAGAGCGGACCCAGATCCCGAATTGTGTTAAAGCAGGGATCTTTAACATGAATTGGGTACGCAACACGGTAACAAGAGATCGAACAGAACTAAGGCGAAATCGAGCAAAAACAAGCCAACAATGGCGGCAAACAGCATCAGTAGAAGGGGGCAGAGAGTCGAGATCGGACCCAGCATCGCACAATTTTTTGAAGGCGCAAAAGGATTTTAGGAGCCTTACCTGAAGACCCATTTGGAATATTCGCTTCTTCACGCTCTGCTTCGCTCTGATCTCTGCTTAGAATCCACGCTTTGCTTCGTTGGTATCGACTGCCGGAAGGGGTGGTGGTCTGTTTATATATAGCGAGGCGTCGACATATACGGATATGCCAGCGCACAGCAATTATTACGCACTGGTTCTGGTTGTCAATTCGATTAATAATTCCGTGCTCTCTCTGGCACTCATTGGTTACTTGGGTTTCCCTTTATGCAAGATAGGTGGTGCTGCAGCGGCCCAACCTTCATCAAAGCCCACGATGATTTTGAAAGTGGGTCAAAACCCCACCACAGATTCTGGCTTAATATTTTAAAAGAGTAAATTGCAATGTTGGTCACTGAGATTACTAAAAAGTGAAAACGTTTATGTTTGGTCACTAAAAATATCTAAATTCATTCATTGTCACTTAAATTAGTTAAATACTTCAACTTTAGTCACTCTTCGTTCAATTCCGTTAACTTTTGTTTATGTGGCGGTTAACTCTAATATTTTTTTTTTTGGTAAGAGCTAACTCTAATAGTTGACCGTTAAATGTGTGACATGACAATTAAAATATAATAAAATAAATAAAACTTAATTTTAATGATTTTCCACCTCTGCCTCTATCTTGCAGATAGTGAAACCGAATCTGTTACTTTTTTTGTTAAGAGAAAAGTAAAAAAAGTTGATAACTCGAGAACAATAAATATGAATTTATTTTCAATTATTAATAAATACAAAAAGAAAAAGAAAAAACAGTTTCGCTTAACATACCCAGAGTATAACGAGCTTCAACATATCGCTATACAATGCTAGATATCATCACTCTTCGACAATACTGTCTGCACATGAGGGCTCTCGTGCCTCGTGGGCCTGGCAGGGACTGCTCGAGGGCCGGGACTTGTTGGCGCGGGCGGGGTCTACGTTGGAGGATCGGGAATGGGGCAGCAGTGCATATCCTTACAGATAAGTGGCTACCATCTTCCCCTCCATCTTTCTCCTGTACTGCTACCTAACATCTCCCTTCCATTCACTTTTGTTTCTGAGCTAATTTGCCCCCTGAGTCATACTTGGAAAATTGACATTTTGCATAACTTGTTCACATCCGAGTCTGTTGCTTTGATTTTGTCTATCCCGTTACCTACGCAGATTATTCCGGATAAGCTGGTGTGGCATTATTCTCCGACAGGTGAATACACGGTCAAGACGGGGTATCAACTCTTGTCGACAGAGTTGAACAGGTCGCATCCGCCACGGGACATACCTTATGAGAAGCGATTCTGGAAATTCCTTTGGCATCTGCCACTACCGCCGAAGCTTCGTGTATTTTGTTGGAGGATCGCCAGGGGATTTTTGCCGGTACGTGAAGTGCTTCAGTTCAAGAGGTTAGTGGATGATAGTACATGCCCTGTTTGTTTCCGCTGGCAGTGAGAGCATTATGCACTCTTTCCTTCATTGCCGGGTTGCCGTAGAACTGTGGAAGCGTGCTGAATTGGGCCTGTTGCGTGCAAGGTTATCATCTCTTTCCCACTCTGAGTGTTGGTGGGTCCTGTTCTTTGATTGTCGTCTTAACAAAAATGAGGTTGCTAATGTTATATTCCTATGTTGGCGAGTTTGGAAATCGAGGTGTTGGGCGGTTCATAAACGGATCCAATACTTTGGGGCCAGCACTACTTCGGCAATTCCGAGCTCAGGTGGAGGATGGCGGGCTGCCACAGAGCCTCTTGCCTTGCATCAAGGACCACATAATCGCACTCACCAGGGTCGGCAAGCTGCGTCGGGCGGACAATCCGGCCGCGACGGGGAGTGCCCTCCGGGTGGGGTACTAGTACGGGTGGATGGAGCATGGAGACAAGGAGCAGGAGGTGGTATTGGCTTTGCGGGCTTTTCAATGAATGGTGACTTGCTATTCGCGTTCGACAAACACTATCCAGGTATCGATGATCCTTTCCTTGTGGATTGAGAGGACAAGATCATCGGGCAAACCATCAAACATATCGGCGCTGCGGTTTTCGGATTCGGATGGGGCAATAGTCTCTGCCTCTCTCCGGCAAGACTCTCGTCGACGGTGGCGGAGAAATTGCGTTTCGCTCTATTGACTACTCTCTTCTCCACAACATAAACTTCCATCCTCGGGGAACAAACGCCTCTGTTACTTGTGCCGACAACAGAGTTGTCGAGCTCCATTTCCCCGGAATGGGTCTCTTCGGCAAGTTCCCTCTCGAACTTGGCAACCTGACCCCGCACAATACTCTTTCCGTCCGTTTAACGCGCTTAGTGGGAGCGTTCCGGCCGACATCACAAATCAAGGTTTGCTCAGGAACCTCTATTTGCGAGGGAACTTCTTCTCCGGCGAGATCCCAGCTGGCGGGTTATTCACATTCCTAGAAATGAGGTGGAAAATTTTAAAAATTAAATTTATTTCTTTTATTATTTTTAATTGTCATGTCACACACTTAACAGTCAACTATTAGAGTTGACCGCCACATAAGCAAAAGTTAACGGAGTTGGACGGAGATTGTCCACTTGAAGTATTTAGCTAATTTAAGTGATCATGAATGGATTTAAATATTTTTAGTGACCAAACGTGAACGTTTTTTGTAATGTTAGTGACCAACATTGCAATTTATCCTATTTTAAAATGATCCGAACTTTATTTTAAACGCTTATATTGATCCATTTTTTCATAATTTCTATCCTCATTTCTCACTTGAATTATCACCTAAAATAACTGATTTGGCTTCATCCAAGTGGTAATTGTTAAATCTGACGGTCAACATCATTATTAACAATTAACCCATGTGGCCTTGTCAGCATAAACAAGCTTACAAAATTCAGAAAATCCAAACAAACTCCAATTTCAAATTACTGCAATTAAATTTTATATAAAAAATATTGCAATTAAATTAAAACGAAAATAAAAATAAAAAATAGAAAACAACAAAAAAAAAAAAAGTTGAAAAACAACAAAAATTCAAATTCTTCGTCTCTTCCTGATGACCTCTAGTCTCGCCTAGCTCCACCAAATCTTTGCCACCCCTAGTTTTTCAAATCGACAATCAATCATCACTTTAACCACGAAAGGATCATGGAAAGTTATATTTGAGCAAAGCAGGGTATCAATTGAAAGTTCAATTCCAACATAGCCATTTCAATAGAAAAAACTCCAGATTTCATAAAAAAAAACCTTATTCTTCCCCCAAGTATAAATTCAACCCATTCAACCTAAAATCAATAAGCAATTGTCATGAATAAGATGTATAACGCATAGAGGAAGAAGACATTATGATCAATTTTCAAAAAAGATACTAAAACATTTAAATTCAATTCAATCAAACCCAAAATTGAAGGACAACTCAGGTCATAGGCTAGTTTCGGATAGTTTATCATCTAAAGATGGGAAGAAACTGACCCAGAGACGATGATTTGCGAGTGAAAATTCAAAGGAAAAAAGAGAAAGGGTGTCCAAAATTTGGTTTCTGGTCGATTCTCATACCTTACCACGAATCCGCTTTCCATAAGCTCTTCCCGGCTTTACTTCCCTTCTTATCACACTCGAGATCTATGAACTCCATCATTGAGAAGAAAATAAGATTAGGGTTTGAGTGAAGGGTTTCTCAACTTGAGAGCATTCTAGTTTTCGAATTTTCTACATAGCAAAGGGTAGCATACGCCTGCATTCACACATATTATTGTACTTAGATAATTTCGACAAATCAGAACATTTAATTTTCATTTTAAAATTAAATGAATCTTATGGTTTTGGTTAGAGAATTGGGGACTGGGGTTTACCCATTAGAGGTTAGGATATAGTATCATGCCCCGAACTCCGGTTAATTAATGGTCTAAATAACAAAACTCGACGGGCATATGGTAAGGGTACGTCTAACATATGGTGGCGTATTCGGTGCACTCAATTTTGTGGGTGCATTCAGTGCACTCACTTCATAACCGTCATTTTAAACATGCGATTTATGTCAAAATGATGTCAATCATCACTTATGACGTGATGAACAATAACGCACATGAATTTGCTCAAAAACCATTAAAAATTTACTTTAATTTGAAGGATTTAGGGTTTAGAGATTTAGGGTTAGGGTTAGGGTTTACGATTTGGGGTTTAGGGATAGAACTCAAAATTGGAGGTCTAGGGCTTAGGGTAATCCGCTAATTAGTTGTTATCATATGTTATATCATCATATTAAACTAATTCTACAAATTAAAATTCAAAATTCGACACCTTAATACTAGTTTTTGAGTTGGGTGCACTGAACGCACTCATTTTTGTGAGTGCACTGAAGTAGTCGCCATATATATATATGGAGATGACTGGTATGCTCTAAGAGCATAGTATGCTCCAGATGATCTAACCGTTGGACTTGCATGGATTAGCTCCGACCAATCTCAACGATCAACTCTTTTTTCTCTTAAATTGAACTTTTGGCTTGGGATTAGAAAATTGGGGACTGGGGTTTATCCATTTGAGGTTAGGGTATAGTATCATACTCCAAACTTGATTTAATTCATGATCTAGATAGAGATATCTCACTATGAGTACATGGAACATAGCATATATATATGTGGTGACTTCTGTCGTACACCAGGCAAAAGCTGGTGTACATTGTAAATCAAACCTTCTCCACTGTCCGCGTCCATCTCAACGGTCAATATAAATGCGATAAGTTATTTTATAATCTCACAAAAAATAGTTGGTGATTGTGGAATATTATTTTGTTTCATGCTAGTTTGATAATGGAAATTAGTTCGTAACTGATTGTCTGGATATTAGTTATGTGATGTGTGGATGTTGTTCTGTGTTCTTTGGATATTAGTTTGTGATTGCGGATTACTAGATTATTTCAAGGTGGATATCAATTAGTAAACTTTCAATTGAATGTGAATATTAGTTCGTAATTCATTGTCTGGATACTTTAGTGAGTTGTCTGGATACTAGTCTAGGTGATTTGGATACATGCCTACGTGTATTTTTTTCATGTGGCTACTAATTTGTAATTGTGAAGTACTTAATGTGTTATGCTTGCACATGCGTCCTTCCAACTTGAGATGTTGGATGTTGTGGTTGACCGACATTTGGGCAGATTGTTGGACTTATCCTCACGGTTGGGACATATAATAGACGTGAAAGAAACATGCATGGATGAGTAGTCTTCCAGTGTTGCTGATGTTCCTCAGCGGGATGGAAACGATGTGGAGTGTTCACATGCATGTTCATGGAGCACTAGGTGGGTCACCTTCCGGCTGAATACAAAGTCACTTGGCATTTGCAGAAGCACGTGGAGCACCAAAGAGCAGTCACTACTGCCAACCTCCTTCTTTAGGAAGGTAACATCCACAAGGAGGACCTAATTAATTGGGCAACTGAGTGGGAGAAGGAGAAAGGGAAAGAGAAGAGATAGAGGAGGTGAAAGTAGCTTGGGAACAATAGATTATTGGTTAGTGTAATTAGTTTATGTGGTGTAATTAGTTGGGGTGGTTGAGTTATTTTGGTCACAAGTAAACATTAGTTGAATGATCATGGATACTGGTTTGGTTAAGAAAGGATATTGGTTTAGTGAACACAGAATACTACTTCATTTCAAGAAGGATACAAATTCACCAGAAAAATTTGGATACTACTTTCTCACAACATGATACAGTTTCATAAAATAAGGATACAAGCTCATGACAAAAAATACTAGTTAATTTTCAGACGGTTTCCTTAGTGTTATCTTCATCCTCCGACACTGAATGATGCGGAAACAATGCATCGACCCATTCCATGTGATAACCACACCCCTTGTCATCCTCGTCCTTGTACATTGGAGATTGTAAGAACCTCCTCAGTGAGTTGTCTCCATCAACAACAATACGTCTACTGGATCTCAGAACACAACACCGTTATATTTGAACTCATCAACCTCCACTCGTCGCGCAGGTTTAGGAGTGTCTCCTGTCATGGACTTTGCTTGGTAAGAGAAGAAGAATAAGCAGGCGATGCTTGACTAAGTTGGTATTACTTGAATAAGTATGTGATGCTGGATGCTTAAATAGACAAAGGATTACTATGAGAATAGTTACCAAAAGGGTCCCATGAGAATATTGACAAAATGGGTAACATGAGAATAGCTACCAAAAGGTTCACATGGGAATAGTGACAGAAGGAATCCCTGGGTACAACTGTCTTGAAAACCTAGACACACTATAATACAAATTCAACCAACATGGATAATTGTTCGACACACATGAAACTATTTTGACAAACATGGATATTAGTTTGACACAGAAGAAATACAACCACCCTACATTATCTTCCTAACCATTTCCGCACCATCACCGTCCCACTCATTGGGATGGCCATCTTGTTGACTATCGGGTACCTGCGTGTAGGGCTGGAAGTTTGGTATCGGTATTTGAGGTATACCGAATACCTGCCAAACTTATCAATATTTGGTATTACCAAATAACGATTTATTTTTTAGGGATCGGGATTGGGATTTGATTTGGAGCGCAATTTGGTATTCTGGATTATGGGATTGAGATTGGTATATACCGAAATATACAAAATACCGAGAAACAACAAAAATTAAAACTTAATGAAATATAGCACACAACTTTTGGTCATTCTCACTCTTTCATAACTCACAAGTCCCCATCCAACTCAATTTTCGCTTTTCAGTTTAAGTCATTCTCATCTAATCCCTTGTTATTTTCATAACATAAAAAAGAAAACGCTAGTATTAGTCATTTCTCAGCCTCCAATTCATCGAATTAAAGATTACCAATGACAAAAACTTTAGTTGTAACCTCTCCTCCCTTCTCCTTATCCATTTCCTAGCTCTAGGCAAACTCAAGACTCTTTGTTTAGTCTCTTTGTCCTAAATTAAACTATCAATTCTAATTTATATATTTAATTATTAATTGCAAAGTTAATTAATTTCGTATTCGATAATACCGATTGGAATACCAAAATATTTAGGAATTGGGATTAGGATACCGAAATTATTTAGGGATTGAGATTGGGATTGATTTTAGGGTGTAATTCGGTATTCAAGATTTCGGGATTTTGGTATTTGGTATTGGAATACCGATACCGTAACGATTTCCACCCCATAGACAATCTTCTTTCGGCGGTGTTCTTTTCATTCCTTGACTTGTAACGTTCCTTGTCGTGACTCCTTAGATTACTTGGTACCTCATTGCTGTATTGTTTACTTTTCCTGCATCATTCTCAGCTCCGCCTAAACCAAAGACATCAATACTATCTTCCTTCTCGCCTCCAATATCCATTGCTTGAGTGTGTAATGCTCTGGAATAGTTCTCATACTCGCATCCCGAAAATCTCCAAGCATTCACATCACCTTGATCATGTGGCGGCATAACAACCCAAAAGTTCTGAACATCCAACATTCACATACCAGCGTCGCCATAGAAATATCGACGAGAATAACAGGTACATCATTATGCTCAACATTATCCATCATGAATGTGACATAGTCAATGACGCCATCGTCCACAATATGTGAGTGATGCTCAAGTAGATAAGATTCAGTTTGCACGTACTAATCCTGTATCCAGGTGAAGATGTTAGAAGTGAAGATCTTGGTATCATGCTGGAGGGTCGAGCTGTGGGCCAACAAGATATAGGGGACATATTGTTTCCTATTGTAGTATGATTCAGTCTCCTTGCATCTTTTTTCAGCCAACAAACTGTAATTAGGTAGCATAAAAAAGGTTCATTGTCACACACATGCAAACTAATATCCAAATTACACATATTAATATCCGAATGTAACAGACTAATATCCAACCATGATAGACTAATACCCAACCATCACAGACTAGTATTAGGCTCACGTACCAGTTAACATACCTTGTCCTTACCAAAATGTTTTTTTTTTTGGTATTCATGAGGATGTGCCAAGTACATAGGCCATGAAACATAGCATGCCACTTTTTCTTCATGCACCGACTAAATGCATCAAACAACCATTCAAAAGAATGAGTTGTCTCGTCATATAACAAACAAGCCCCAAACACACAAGTTTATCGATGATGATTGAAACCTATGAACATCCCTACACAAGACAACTATTCATGACAATGCCTAACTAAACAAGGGTCCGAAAAGTGGAAATTACGTGATTCACATACCCAATGGATGAAAGGCTGAATTGGTTCGGTAGGTCGTGTCGAAGGAGACCGAGTCGCCAACAAGTGCATAATCTTCATGCATCCTCACGTCTGCTCAAAATATATTGGCAACTTTGTCATCGCAATCTACCTTGAACTCATAATGGAAGGCGAGATTCTTATCCATTTGCTCCTAAAAGTACTTAAGAAAGTAAGTCGCTTCACCACGAGCCATATTCTTTTGTCTTTTCTTGTTCAAGTGGTTCTTATGATCCGATTTTGTAAAAGTCAGATTCTCATACCACCGGCACAAACGGACAGTAGCTAATTTGAAGACCTAAGACTCATCCTGGAATCCCAATTTTTTTTGGCCATCATTCATTGAGCCTCACTCACACACTTTTTGGACTTTAGTAGGTGCGTATGCTTGATGTAGTAAAACCATGATTGTGGCCTTCTTCAAAATCATACACCACATATCCATCCCTATTATCATCTCATCGAAAATGAATACCAGCCTTGCATCCAACCCTAACTCGAGGCCTTCTTCTTTTAGGGTGCCTTTTCTCCACAACCTTGTCCTCAAGTTGTTTCTGTTTCTCCACATTTGCCACATTTACTTCACTAGTGGAAGACCACCCTTCCCTATTGTAGAAATAATATAGGTATAAAAAGGGTTCCTCCACCTCTCCTTTAGAATTCTTCCTTTTCTTGAGGTGTTGCGCATCTGTTCGATGGAATGGTGACATTAATTCCTGCTCCTAATCACAAAGTGATTTATTGAACTTTGTACCTCCAATGACACATGAAATGGTGAAGCTGCCTGGATCATCCCTCTTTTCTGGTAATTTATTATGAATCATAGCACTACATTCCAAAGTAAGGGTTACATTCTCTAAATTAGTCCATTTGTGCTTCTTTGTCAAAAACTCCTTCAAGAATTTGGCATATATGGGCATCTGTTCAAGTGTCTCTACCATTGGTATGTTGATATGAAGTTGCTTGAAGAGATTCACAAATTTCTTGAACTTCGAGTCATCCATGGACTTCATTAACCTTTGAGGGAATGGTGCAGGAGGCTCATAAAGCTTTACCTCTTCATTCTTGAATTTTTCCACTTTTGGAGGTGCACAGGCAGAATGCTCATGCACAGGCAGACCACATGTAGTTTGCCTATGCAAGTAAGATTTTCAGCTTTTTCACTTTCTTCATCCTCTACCTCTGCAGGCTCTCTTTTTCTGATTTCGTTGACTTTCTTGACCTCTCTGGATCTTCCAAGGCCTCTCCCCTTCTCAATGTGACAACTAAAACCATGGCGTCCTTCAGATTTCTCTCAGTATTTGCCGGTTAAGTCCTCGGAATCCTACCCTGAATATCAGCCAAAGTTTGAGCCATCCGCCCTATTTGCCTCTCCATAGCTAGCATAGATGATTGCATATTATTGTTGATGGCTAGCTACCAAGTGACAAACTAATCCAAACCCTTCATATTATTGTCGGTTTTCTGCATGTGAGGCAAAATAATTCCTCCAGTTATGGCGTCTTCTCAGGTTGAAGTTGTTGCTGGAAATCAGGAGGTGGGATGTTTCAGACACCAACTAGATTGTTGTTTGACCATGACCAATTGGGGTGATGTCTCCATTCAGGGTTGTATGTATTTGAATACATACTACCTTGTAGGTGTGGCTATTTGGAACGAGCTTTTGGTTTTACTCAAAACCAAACCGAGACCGGACCGGGATCGGATAACAAACAATCCAATCCCGTCTTCGGGCTTAGATTTGAGGTAAAAAAACCATTTGGGACCAGATAAAAAACTAGATAAAGACCGGATAAGAGAGCCCAACACCCAAAACTTAACCAACTCCTCACTCTTTCAGGATTCAGGCCACTCAAATCCCCACAAGCTCAATCTAAAATCAAGACCAAATTGGGATCGGATCGGGTCATGACTGGACCGGATCAAGACCGGACTGTATCCAATCCAATCTTTGATCCTTATATTCTCAAAAAGACCAGACTAGGAGCAGATCAATTTGGACCAATTTAACCGGACCAGACCGTATAGCCACCCTACTACCTTGTCCTTGACTTCGCGGATTATGGATAAACTGGACATCTTCCAACTGAGCAGCTTCTAGTGGACACATGTCTTTATAATGTGTACCCTCGCAAAGTTCACATATAGAAACCTCCTCTTGTCTACCAAGAGCAATATTGGCCAGCCTTCCTTCGAATGCATCAAACTTGGAATCTAGTTTAGCATCCAGCTTGGCTTCTAGAATTGTAGCTCTGTCAACCTAATGCAAGCCTCTTCTTCTTCAAACACTGATCTCACTACCCCATTTAGTGGCTTCTGAAAATATCTTCTCTGCCAGATCATATGTTGTTAGTGCCTCCATGCTTGTGAAATCATTTCGAGAAGCATTATTTAGGGCATCCCGGAACTCCTTTCTGATTCCATTAAATAAAATTATGATCACGTTCCAATCTTTAAGACCATGGCTTGGGCATCTCATCAATAGCCCTTTATAGCGCTCCCATGCCTCAGTTAGAGTCTCATCTTCTGCTTACTTAAAAGAAACAATTTCCTCTTGTCTTTTCATTGCCTTGGCTAGAAGAAAGTCATTAACCAGAGAGTCTTTCTCTAGCCGAGCCCATGTCGTGATGGAACAAGGTGTTAAGTTCTGGAACCAGTGTGATGCACTCCCTAACACAGAGAATGAGAACATCTGAAGACGGGTCACATCTTCAGGTACAAAGGGGCTCTTCATGATATCGCATATGCTCAAAACTGACGAAGATGTTTGTGAGGATCCTCATTGATGGCCCCGGAGAAAGTATACCCATTGGTAATCATGTTGATGAATGTTGGGGTAATCTCCATGGTTGCTTTCCAAGCCGGAATGAAAACACCTAAAGCTCAAGCTCCAGTCCTTAGATTTAAATGAGCCTCGATTGAGAGATCTTCCTCTGCTATAATGACATGCTCGATGATGTGTGGTGGCGGTGGTGGCGTTGATGGTGAAACCTTCCCTTTCTGTTGAGATTCTAGTTTAGGGAAGGCCTAGGAGTTGTGGGTGGCTGCTTCCCTAACTTGACCTGCTTCCTGTTCTGTCAGCAAGTCTTCTCAATCTCTAGATATAGTGGGAGTAAATCGCCGGTCGTCCTCTTAGGCATGCACAAAGAGGATAAACCTGAAAATTCACCTGCACACTAGCACACAGATCAAATAGTCCAATCACTAAAATTGATAAAAATAAGATATGTCATTCCTCGGCAACAATGCCAAAAACTTGATAGGGCAAAAGCATAATGCCTCACACACTGGTACAACCTTATAATCTATCAATTTTATAGAGCAAACTACAAATGAAAATGGTTTGAGAGATAAACTATTATCTAAAAGCAAAACAAAATAAACTAATTAACCAAAGTAAAGTTGTCGGGAGAAATTCAATGGAGAAAGCTTTGGGAAAAACACCGGGATTCAGTCACTACCTATCATATCCAAATTAATTCACTTTTCTAATAAATTTAAGGGCAAATACCACTAGAACACCCGAACTATCCGGAAAATGCCACTTGTGTCCTATTGTTTCCAATATTCCATCTGTGTCCTGAACTATTATTCCGTTAGTGTTGACTGGCGTTGACCGTTAGTATTTAACAGAAAATACAGTCAGCGTTGATGTGGCATCTGACCTGGAATTTTCATTATCAATTTTCATTTAATAAAAAATAAAAAAATAGAAAACCCTCCCAATCCCTTCTCCGCGTCTCCTCCCGCCGTCTGGTGGAACCCTCTGCCGGGAGCCCTCTCTCCGGGGAGGGGAATCGTCGTTCTCGAAGAGCGACTGAAATCCGACTCCGGCGGAACCACAAGGACCTCTATCCCTCACCCTCTCTCTTCTACGGCGACGAACCACAAGCTTCGTGACGATGAGATCTTAGAATCATGCCCCTGGTTGCTTCTCTTGGCTTGACGAAATCGCGAGGGATTTTGGTGCTCGTGACAAATCGAAGCAAACCCGATCTATTTCCTAGTTGCATCCAACATCGCCCATCGTCTTCGTCAACACCATAACTCGGTCTAGCTCTCTGGTTACCCTTCCTCTAGCAACCAGATTTAATTGAGGAACGACGGCCAGGGAACGCAAATGACAGTCGTAGGGGCCTTTCTCATTCTCGGACTCGGCTGGGCGAGGTGAATGACGGCGGAAGACGAGAATGATGATTCCCCTCCCACGACCTTCGATTCCCCTCCCCCTGCCTTCGATTCACTTTTCCTGTACTCTCCGATCAATTGTTCCCCGGCAGATTTAGTGGCCACTATGAGGAGAGGCCGTCATTATTCCCCGGCTAAATCCGAATCCCCTATAATCTTCCATCGAGCAGGGGTGGAAGAAGAGGAAGCCAAAGAAGGAGTCACAGGGCCACAATATCTTATTCCTCCTTTCAATTTGGTTTCAATTTAGGGGTTGAGTTGTAGGCGGCGGCGCGGCCATCGCTAGATCTGATGCCGGTGGAGCAATGGCCTGGGGAGTGGGGACGAGAAAAATTGCCCTTCCATACCCGTCGATAAAACCCAGAAACCGCAGGTTGCTAGCTTGAAGTTTGTTCTTCTGGCAATCGAGGGTGAGCTCGTCGCCATTGAAGAGGGTGAGCTAGTCGGAATTGATGGTTTTCTGGGTTGGGGAAATCTTTGAGAGATAGAGAGGCGAATACTGAGAGGTTATTTGGGCTTCGCGAGCAATGGCGGCGCGATAAGGGCTAGAGAAGCGCAGGTCGGGTGAGGGGAGAGGGGTCGGATCCCTCGCTCGTCGCAGCAACTTCCTTCCCTCGTTCTCCCTGATTCGTCGTGCTGGCGAGGAATCGAAAATCGACGACCTCTCTATTGTGAACCAAGATCTGCCGGAAAACGGAGCTTGCTTGGAGGAAGAAGAAGATGAAGCAACTCCGCCGGAGAAGAAGAAGGAGTGACGACCCGAAAAAGCAGAAGTCGAGGAAAGATTGAAGTTTTTTTTTCGGCAGAGGAATTTGATTTTGGGATTTTTTTTCTACGTATTAATTTTGAATCTTTCCTCGACTTCTGATTTTGGGATTTTGGAATTTGATAGGTTATTAATTTTGAATTAAAATGTGATGTGTCAATGATGTGGCATCTGTGTGGCTATCACATTTTTGCCACGTCAGCAAAAGTCAACAACAATTTGACTTCCGTCTGGTCAACCGTTTTCTTTAACGGTCAACGAAATTGTCAGGATACAAATGACACAAGAGTATCATAGATAGGACACAAATGGAATATTGGAAAGAATAGGATACAAGTGGCATTTTTGTCATAGTTCGGGTGTTGTAGTGGTATTAGCCCTAAATTTAATCCAATTCTCTGCAACGAGGATATCACTAATGTGCTACCTATTCCTGTCGGGAATTACTATGTACTAAAAAGTTAAATCGAATCCTACTATCATAGCTCATCAAATTAACTAATTAGCACTAACGACCGATGTCATATTCAAGATTGCATAGCACCTTATTTGATCCACTGTCGCTTTGATAAGTTACTATGTCACATGAAATAGGTTCAATTATTAGGGTTTTACTATCGCTAATAACCTAATTAACTACAAATCATTGCATTGGTGGCCAGTCAACACAAAGCATTAAGCAATTTCATGCAATAGAGATTGGAAGAAAATAAATATGAACCAATCCATCAAGTCTAGATATAGCTGCATCCTATGGTGTTTCCCCCATAAATCAAGGTTTAGTTCATGATGAAACTAAAACACAAATCCATGTTTATAATCATCATCGTATTAATTAAATCTAAAGGGAAAATACTGAGTTTATAGGAAGTAATCGTGACACCAATTCCTTCTCGCTCCAATCACTGATTGCTGCTCGTCCTCTGCTCGCGAGTCGCCACCTTGCTCTGCGCTACCGCTCGTTGCCCTGTTTATTCAGTCCCCACTATAATACCATGTGACCAAAAACAATTACAAAGGTCGGCCAAGCCATTTATGATCAGGGAATAATTCCCTCCAAGCCTATGTCACTACAATATGTCGCGCTCCCATTTCTCTATTTCTTTAGTAAAACACACCCAAACTCTAACACAATATGGTAATAATGGGTTTTCAACCATTACAAGGTTAATTGGCCATAAAACAAGCATTATATGTCTCAAACATATAATGACATAATCACATAATATCAATATATTTTCGACAATTATCACCAAAAGATTATTCAAAACCTTCGAACAAATATTGCAACGTCGACCAATATAATTAAATGTCATTCAATGCTCCCAACCATACTCAACAACACAAACATATAAAAGTGAGTCCACCTTCACCTTTTTTCATAATATAAGCCCCACTCCCTTCCATTTGACTCTAAGCAGCTAATTACTCATCAAAAGCTTAATTTGTTGGAAGATCTACAAAATTCAGTTATGGATCTACAACATCTTCATTATCAAGGTCGATCGGGTTCTTCTCTCTCATGTTTGACATGTTGTCGTTGTCAGGAGGAGGGTCTCTTTGGTCGCCCAACAGATTCGAGCATGACAATAGATAGCCAAACTCGTCGTCGTCGTAAATCATCAGCCTCGACCGTGGACTAAGGGGGACGAAGATGATAAGAGGAGGGCATCGATGCCTTCGTTTTCCCATGAAAAGAAGAGAGCAACAGAGAAAGAGGAAGAGAGAGGATCTATGCTTGATTGAGAAAAGTTGTTGGTTGAGCATTAAATGCTCCCATATTTATCTTTTGTCTAGAATTAAAAGAATCCTGACCAAATCCAAGGGATGGCCCCTTTATTCTTTGATTGGCTAGGCTTGGCCGTTTAAGCATTTTTTCCTCCCTTTTGGGAGCCCTTACAAGAGCCAGTATCCCTCGACCCTCGAATCTCGGCTTGACTGACATGGAGCACAATCCAGTCCTATGAGTAAATACTCACAACTTAAGCTGTGAGCAGCTTACCCTTTTCGAGCTGACATATGATGAAGTTGGTAAACAATTGGCAGGTGTGAGTGCCATCATGAGATGCTACTCTTTCAAGGTAGTTGAGATGCTCATCTTTAGCATGTATTAGTCTATTATGTCACTATACTGTTGCACTTCTCTTCTTTTCTATTTCTTTGCATGCCACCCAAAACGGCTAGACCCACCAAACAATCACATTTTGGAATCCTAATACCTTCTTTAAATACTCTCCAGGTAGACGTTTTGCTGTCCCTTTCATTCCATAGGTCAAGATTGAGACGAGACTAGGAAACCATTATGATGAGATGAGAATTGAGAGGTTCATTTTTAGCCCTACCTTTCAACATCTTTCACGTGTTAGAAACCCATTACTCGAACCCCATAACATCCAGAAAACACAAACACATGAGAGAACATGAGCTGCCTTCATCTCAAACTTTCTCCGGAACCACCACCCAAACTTCCACTTTCCTAACAAGTCTAATCCCCAAAACAAAAAGACCATTCCTTTTTTATTGTTTGTATGAATGTTAGCCACCGGCGAGCTCACAACAATCAGCAGCCCACAGACACCAGTTCCGAGCCAATCATAGCAAGTGGATATTTGGGATAGATTGTACACAACAAAAAACTCCTTGTATTTAAGGTTCTAATCGGTGAGGTGGTTATTTGTGATAGATTGTACACTTTCATACCCCTTGCTTTGTGCCGTTTGACTTTTTTTAGCACCGTCTTTGGAGCCATTTTAACTTAAGTTTGGTCTTGTTTTGACATGTTTTAGACTTAGTAGGTAAAAAATCGGACACCAGCAATCGAAAAGGGAGCAAAACGAAGGAAAGTGCAAGGATCACGGTTTGGCGGTAAATATCACAGGTAACAGACCGTGAAGATTACAAGAAGTAGCGAAGTTTGCAAAGTTCCAGGAGCTTGTTCACGCCTTGTGGGCATTCCGAGAATCACGGTCCTAGACCGTGACATCATCAGAGAAACCATGAAGTGTGTTATTTAAATGGCGCACTTTGTGCTAAGATCACATTTTTGTTACACAGTTCATAGGCGTGACGTGCAACTGTGAAACATGCACTCGTAAGCTATACAACGGAGAGAGAAAAAAATTTCAAGAGAGAGTTTTGAGTTTTTCTTCCACAACCTAGAAAGAGTTACGAACAAGAGAGAATTGATGGTGTATTTGACCTACCCAAGCCATTTGGAGGCTAGATTTCATCTCCAAGCATCCATCCAAGCAACTAGAAAGAAGGAGAATCAATTCCATGGGGTTTTCTTCTTTTCTAGGTGTTAGTCTTTCTCTAGTTATTGATTAGTTTCTCTATTCACTTGGATGATGTGAACCCTAGTCTAGGATGTTGTAGATTGTTTTTTGTGAACACTATGTGTTGATCACTATTGCTAATTATATATTGATAGAGTATTTTCATGCAAATTAAGTGTTATCAAATCCCTCAATTTTGGGGAAAACTGACCTAGGAGGGAAAATATCCCCTTATGGAAATTTGGGTCACTATTGAATCAATGTAGAGTGCCATGGATAATTGTGAATGGTGACTTTACACTGATCCGAGTTAATCTCTGAGGTAGTGGAGTTGTTTGCGTTAGTCGTCTCTTGCGGTAGTGTGGTACACCCGTCAAATTAGATCGATTAAGCGGGTTAGGATGCACTAAATAGGAGGTCCTAGATTGCAAGATAGACTGACAGGATTTCATACGATCTTGCAAGGGTTCGTTTGAAGCCTTCAAGGTAAGCATTTGATCAACCAATGCATACTTCATGTGGCACAAAGCTCCTAGATCGACTCTCAACCAATCTTATTGAATAAGGCTCCAAAGTTAGGTATCCAGACTAACTTCCATACTTAGCCAAAACTGGCATATTCTCGATTTTGGCATAGAAACTTGAGGAGCTTTAAAAATGGCTTTAATGACTTGTCCGTGATCATCCAAGCCTTCAGACTTGTAGTTTAACACTTGATCTTCAAATCCAGCCCTTAACCTTGAAATTCCATCGAGCCATTTGTGACGAATGACCTTGCAAAGTAGACACCCTAAAATACATAAAAACACTTGGACAATTTTCACGTTGCTTCTTTCCATTCGAGCTTGCTTCTTTAACAATTGATGGAGACTTGGATGGAAGCAATTTGGGATCATATCAGGCCCCTCTCTTCAAAAAGCTTTGCCCTCAAATCTTTGGCCTTCCTCTACTCGAACCTTTCACATAATTGATTCCAAATTGGATCGGAAATAGGCTGCTCAAACTGTCCTTTCTGTGAAACTAGGTCAATGTTCTTCGTCATCGAAATTGTGGATTTTCAATTCAGGAATTCCCAGATCAATTCATGGCTTCCCTGATTTTCACCATACTCCTAATTGACCTTCTGCACCAGCCTTTCGTCTCGATTCTTCTCCATTTGCGTCTAATCATCTTTGTTTTGTTTTCCGCCATTATCGGATTTTGAATTGCTAGAACCCAGAATTCCCAATTCCGAATTGGGCGTTTTCAATTCAAACATCAATGGACAAATTGGACCATTCCTACAACTTTCTAGGACTATATTAGATGATTCTACATCATCCTTTGGCGTCGAATCATCCCCAGACTCTCCAACCCATTATGCCATTTTTGCTTCGTGTTCGAGCACTTTCAAGGGCAAGTCAGCTCGATCTGGATGCCACAAATTAGGTGTAATCGATTCAATCCATCCGGTGTGTGAGCTTCCCTGTACATCATGGATCGTAACGGCATCATTGGTTGGGTTCGGATTACTCCTTAGAGCTCCACCCAATTCACTCTCTCTCCTATTCTGCTCCGACAAAGGAATGTAGTGTCGTCGATGATGAAGAGTTCTCTTCTTCTTGTATGCCGTCAGCATGAAATGTCAGGCAGTGTAATTTTCTCGAGTGGGTTGCTCAGGTTGTTTCCCACTGGATCCTCCTTTGGTTTGTCATCCACTAGCCTCTAATTGCCTTTGATCTTCACGAACCTCCCCTGGCGACAAAGGTTTTAACATGATTTTCTTCCCACCATGTCGGACCTTGTTGTAGTTCGTTCGTCCATAGTGACATACGCCTCTGTTGAAATGCCAGGGCCTTCTAGAAGCAAGTGAGCTGCTTGCATTGGTTCGACATTGAACAAAAGCTCATCTTTGTACTTGTCGATTTCAAAACTCACCTGAGCTTGCTTTGTCAATCGGATTGCTCCATAATCGTTGAGCCAATGGAGATTGTATGGCTCAGGATGCTTGATTGTGCTCAATTTGAGCTTGGTTACCACTTCTTGGCTAATGACATTGGCACAACTGCCTCCATCGATAATCAACGACAACAAACTTCCATTAACCAAACATCGAGAATGAAATAATTTTTTCCTCTGACCTGAATCCGCCGAAGTTTCAAGGGTCAATGCCCTTCTCCTGACTTCCATGAGCTTTCCTGTTGGAGCTTCTTCAACCTTGATCTACTCATCGATATTTTCTTCCTCGCCCGTGCTTTTCTCATCATCGGTGATGTACTCATCGTTTCTGACTACCAAAACCTTGGTGTTTGGACATTGATTAGCTTTGTGTCCTCGGCCATGGCACTTAAGGCACTGGATGCCACCAGAGCGTTCTATGGCAGCTGGGGCAACATTCCTGGGAGTCGTCTTGCTGGGATCAGGCCGTAATTGCAAAAAATTGGAGTAAGAATTCGACTCTGCTGCCAGTTTGGGGGCCAAAACAAACTTCCTACTCGATGAATTCTGCTGCTTCTCGATCTTGATGGCGAGATGAACAGCCTCCTCGAGGTCCACAAAAGACCTCAACTCCAGCTCCAAACGAATGTCACTATTCAATTCGTGCAAGAATCGGGCAATTGTAGCTTCTCAATCCTCTCTAATGTCGGCCCTCATCAGAAGTAATTCAAGTTCCCGAAAGTAGTCTTAAACAGGTCGAGTTCCTTGCCAAATTTGCTGGATAGACTCGTACAAATAGCGCTAGTAATATCCAGGCACGAATCGGTCTCTCATGAGACCTCTCAATTATGTCCAGGTCTTAACGTCTGGTTGTAGATTTCATCGCCGGTGAATTCGGATTTGCTCCCACCATTGAGCAGCATAATCCGTAAATTCGTATGCCGCCAAGACAACCTTCTGAGCTTTCGTATAATTTCCACATTGAAAGAACAAAATGACTATGCGCTCCCAATCCAGGTAGCTGGAGGCATTGTTGAAGCCAGAAAAAGCCAGGAAGTTTCACTCCTTGGAGCTCTACAATCGCGTTTTCATAGGGACGACGACCCTGATCTCGATAATCACCCGACGCTCCAATTGTTGGATCCGTTCCACCAAGTCAATTCGATGCCAATTGGAATCCCTTCGTTGCTCATTGCCTCTAGCATCTCAGCATGCTCATTGACCTTCAAGTTTAGCTCGGCCAACTGTCGATTAATTTGGTCAAACTGGGCTTGAAAAGTTGCAAACATGGTTTGAAAAACTCAGCTGCATTGAGGGACGATTCATCCATGGTTTGCTGGTTCAATTTATCCTTTTCGTCGGTCTCAGACTCTTCGGGATTTCACAGGTCAATCGAATCCTTGTACCTCGTTCTTGCAGTGACACGTAAGTTCTTCTTCTTCGTGGGTCCCACTGTGTTGAACCAAGCCATGATGCCACTTGATGAGCCCTAGATGGGTCTCTTTTGATCAAAGTAGCCAGGCTTCTCAATTTAATCGAATTGAATCAAGAAATCACACAAAACTGAGTAGGATTTTGTGTGTTTGGATGGAAATCTCATGCAACTTTCAGAAGGGAAAGAGGCGCGAAGATTATATGTCGATGCTTGGCCAAAATCAGGGTGGAAACTGATCGATACAAGCTCTCAAAACAACCTAGAACTCCTTTTAAGTTGTCCACTCAACTCACGTAGCAAAGCTAGATGAATCAACCTCTAGTTTGTATTTAATTGAACGAAATCAACCTATTACAATGCAATTGAAAGGTTTAAATAGAGCTAGGATAGGTAACAAACAAGGAAAAAAAGTTTAAACACAATCTAACTCGGAATCAAAACTTAAAATAGAAAAGGAAAGTAATCCTAATTCGAGAAGGATTCGGATTTGCAAGACAGACTGACAGGCCTTCATACAATCTTGCAATGGTTCGTTTGAAGCCTTGAAGGTAAGCATTTCATCATCCAATCCTTTTTATTTGTAGAAGAACATGCATACTTTATGTGGTACAAAGCTCTTGGATCGAATCTCAACCAATCTTCTCGAATAAGGCTCCAAAGTTAGGTATCCAGACTGACTTCCATAATAGGCCAAAAACTGGCAGATTCTCGGTTTTGGCATAGAAACTTGAGGAGCTTTGAAAATCGCTTTAATGACTTATCCCTGATCATCCAATCCTTCAGCCTTGTAGTTTAACACTTGATCTTCAAATCCAGCCTGTAACTTTGAGTTTCCATCGAGCCATTTGTGAGGAATGACCCTGCAAAGTAGACACCCTAAAACACATAAGAAACAAACAATTTTCAGGTTGCTTCTTTCCATTTGAGCTTGCTTCTTTAACAATCAATGGAGACTTGGATGCCAAGCAATTTGGGATCATATCACTGTGAGTGTGTTTTGGCAAGAAGAGTGGAAGTAACGTTCTGTCGCCTCCGATTGTTTTTTAGGCGCCACCGATGAATGATAGTGCACACCATTGTGATAGTATAGCAAGTTGTATTGGTTTGAGTAGGTTTTCTTGGGTACAAGAAAATGCTCAAGTGTGTGTGTGGGGGAGGGGGGGGGGTGGAGGGTTGATTCGGGATAGATTGTATAGTTTATACCCCTTGCCTTATGTCGTTTGACTTGTTTAGCATCGTCCTTGGAGCCATTTTACGCTAGGTTTGGTAGTTCTTTGGCATGTTTCGGACTTTAGCAGGTCGAATCGACAAAAGGATCGAATGTCGGACAAAAGGGATAGAAAAGGGAGCAAAGCGAAGGAAAGTGCAATGATCACGATTTGGTGGCAAATATCACGGACGAAGTTTGCAAAGTTCCGGGAGCTTGTTTACTCCTCGCGGGCATTGCAAGGATAACAGTCCTAGACTATGAAGTAATTAGACAAACCGTGAAGTATGTTAATGCAACGACATGCTTTGCACCAAGATCACATTTTCGTTACACACTTCACGGGCGTCACGTGCAACCGTGAAATGTGAACTTGCGGGGTATATAAAGGCAAGGGAGTATAATTTCAAGAGAGAGTTTGGAGTTCTTCTTCCACAACCTAAAGAGAGTGAGCTACGAACAAGGGAGAATTGAAGGTGGATTTGACCTACCCAAACCATTTGGAGGCCATATTTCATCTCTAAGCATCGACCCAAGCAACTAGGAAGAAGGAGAATCATGTTTTCCTGAGGTTTCCCTCTTTTCTAGTTGTTGTTCTTTCTCTAGCTAAGGAGTATTTTCTCTATTCACTTGGATGATGCGAACCTTAGTCTAGGATGTTGTAGATTTATGTTTGTGAACTCTATATGTTGATGAGTATTGTTAATTATAAATTGATTGAGTATTTTTCATGCAAATTGAGTGTTCTTTATCAAATCCCTCAATTTTGGGGTAAATTGACTTAGGAGGGAGAATATTCTCTTATGGCAATTTGGGTCACTATTGAATCAACACAGAGTGCCATGAATCATTGTTATTGGTAACTTTACGCTTTCCGGGTTAATCTCCGAGGGAGTGGAATTGTTTGCCTTAGTCGTCTTTTGCGGTAGTCTGGTACACCCCTCAAATTAGACCGATTAAGCGGGTTAGGATGCACTCGAATAGGGGGTCCTAGCTATTTTAGATCTTTTAACAATATATGCAACTTTCCTATCATACTAGAGTATCACATTCTCATCTCAACATGAAACTAGGGGATAATCATCCAAGTGAAGTTTTCTCACTTGAATTAAGCATCATTTTAATTGTTTGCTTGTTTAGTTAAATAGATTTAAACTACATTTTGAATGCTAGATAATTTGTAGATTGCTTTAGTAAGGATATATAGACCTTCCTAGTTTGATAATTGAAATATATTTTCTCTATAGTGCACCCAATTATAGGTTATACTTGGCCTATGATTGGGATTGAGTAGTTAGTAGAGAGCCAGGTGGTGTCTCAAGTCATGAGCATGAGATGCTTCAAATGATAAGATTGGCTCGTGGACTTGGTGTGAATTGAGGCTCCACCCATGAGACCTCTTCTTCTTTTCTTCTTCTCTCTTCTCTTTGCCCTATAACATGTACTAAATCATGAATTGTCCACCATCTCATCCACCAAGAGGGACGGATGATGGTTTGGCCTTGGCTTGGAAAAGAGCCGCAAACGAGTTCTTCTCTATAATAGTGCATCAAGGTTGAGTGGAAAGCTTTGGTGGCACTTGTAACTTGTAGAATCTTCATCCACCACGACCTCGTCCTCATCTTGGAAACCATTGGCATCTTCAGCCTCCCTTCCTTCTTGACAAATTTGTTCCTCCCCTTGGGAACAATTAAGATCTTCCTCTTCTTCAATGCACTTCCTCCTCCTCAACCTCTTCTCTCACATTCCCATCCTTTTCTTCAAGCACAATTTGGAGGGCAAGATGCCATATAAGTTCATTTAAAAGGTCATCTTGCTCCTCCACCCTTGTGAATTGGTCTTCAAAGTTCTTCGTATGATGGGGAGAGGTGTGCGATGTCAAATGAGGTTCTTCTTGTTCATACTCATCACGGACCTCTCCGGAATGAGTTCTTCTTGTTCCTCAAAATCCTCAGGGCTTTCCTCTTCAACTTCCTTTTCCTTTTCAAATGGTAAGAGATGATTGTGAGCAAGTTGTGCACATGCTTGCTCAACAATCCCTCCTAGCCTCTCCAAGTTTCGGAGGGTTTCCACCGATGCTTGTAGAAAGGATGAGTCAATAAAGGTGATGGTTGGAAGTTCCTCATTGGAGAACCCTTCCTCGGTACCCAGGGCGATCCACTCCACCATGAGCTCCAATTGGATCTTAGGATCCAATTATGGAGTGTCACATGGTATTGAGGAATGCCCCATGAAGGCCTCCATGGCCAACTGCAACTTGGATTTTACCACGCATTGAGGAGTAACGTTTTTATCATATGAGGAAGCCTCTTAAACTCCCCATGGGTATGATTGTTCTTCATGGAAGGGAGGTTGATCATAGAACCTATTTCCTTGGCTTCCTCCCTCTTGATTACTCCATGAATCTTTAGGGTACCCCCATTTTGGTGTTGGTGGATACCCCCACTTGTTGGAGAAGCCATTGGGATCTATGATTCAACCTGCAAAATAGTGGGTCAACAAAACATAAGACGAAACACAAAACAAAAACGACTAAAGTAACAAACCAAAGCCTTTTCCCGATAACTTAGAATGTCATTGGCAGCGACACCAAAAACTTGACTTGCACCTAACTATAACTTCCCAATTGAAGGCCAAGCATAACCAATCACTAGTGTATCATAGGGTAAGCAAAATAATAAAATTATCAAACCTCTGGTCTGTAGATGTACCATTACTTCAACTAAGGTTAACAATCTAGCCAAACAAGAATAGTGATTAAGAAACTAACCTAACTCCACTAACCTAACCACTACTCTAGTTAATTATAATGTTGGGAGCTAACTTAGACATAAATACCCCTAGCCCATCATCAATTGGACCAATAATTAGTACTACCCTATATTGATTGACTCGACACTTCCACCGTAGAGAATTCTATACTAGGTTCGACACCCTGATCGAGTGAATCCAAGCTCGCTCAATTGCACTACTCGGAGGGGCGTACCACACAACCAACTTAGGCAATTGAGGTGTTCACAACCAACTCCCACGATTGGGTAAACCCCAATATGGCACTACGAATCATATCACACTCGTTCAAAGATTCATGGTGATGAATTGGTAGTACTCTATTCAACCTAGGGGGATTTTCTCCCTCGTAGGTCTAAAAGACCCCAATTGAGGGATGAGATCAAGATCCATCAATCGCGTGATAAATACTCAATTCAATAGATAATACTAGTTCACATTCATAGGGTTTATCACATACATCAACAATCAAACAGACATCTAAACCTAGGGTTCATCAACCTAAGTGAAGGAGAGCTAATTCATAGAGAGGAGAGAATTTACAATACAATGCTTGAGATCTTCCTTGTTCATCTTCCTTGCTCTAAGCTCAATCCAAGCCTCCAATTCAGTCCTAAGAGTACTCTAGATAACTCTCTCTCCCTAAAAAAACCCCTTGGATGTTTTTGGGTTAAAACCCAACTCTCTCTAATATCTCTCTTAACTTCTCAAGATCTCCTCCCCAAAACCAGCAGCTACAGATTTATAGTATGGAGAATCAGGCAGAACACGGTTTCGAACAAGTCTGTGTCACCAGGTCGTGTTCACCTCCAAGTGTTGCATATCATTTGTCAGCTGAAGTTAAGCTAAAGCAGCTCTAACAAGGCTAAGGAACACGGTCGTGTTCTTTAGTCTTCTTCAATCCGCACCATTTTAGGTCGACGTCACGGTTTCTAGGTTAATGTCATGATCTTGTAGACTATGACCCTTACGACTACCCGCGAGACGTCAATTGACTCCTGCTCCTGAGCACTAGACTTGGGATATGAGCATGGCCGCATTGGATTTTCGTGTTCCTTGAAGAACACATTGAACACATGTCCTAGATACCATGACCACGTCCTAAATGAACACGGGTGAGGAACACGAATGTGTCCTAGGTTGTGTGCACTCTATTATCTCCTTTCAATGTTTTTTTGACTCACTTTGCCCCAAAACTCGCTCCTCGGCTTCCACCACTCACTTTGTCCCAAAACAAAGCTCAAGATCATTTATAGCTTTACCCAGAGTTGCTACCTTGGAGGGTTGTGGGAGAGCCTGAGATATATCTGGGTAACTTTAATGCTATTGCCGATGTCTCAGAAGCCCCAAATACCAATGTGATGAGTTAGGGCAGTTTGGATTTTAGAGATTGGATTAATGATATGAGATAGTTAGATCACAGAGTGACGGGATCTTGGTACACATGGTGGAACAAACAAGCTGGAAACACTATTGTTATAAGCATATAGACAAAATAATTTTTAATGAAGAGTGGCTAGATAAATTTCCAAATAATGCTGCTAGAACTCTTGCTCTGAGGGTTTCAGATCATTGCGAGATGTTTTTGGATTCTAATCCAAAGATTGGTACCTTCCAAAACCTTTTAAGTATTTCAAGTATTGGAGGCGGCATCCTCAATATGCAAAACTCTTAGAAGAAGCGTGGGGGAATCAGCTAGGGGGTTGCCTAACCTGCAGTTTTATAAGAGGTTTAAGGTTTTCAAAGAAAAAGTGAAAGCTTTGAACAACACTGAATACTTAGATATTTATGCAAGGACAATGGAGGCAGCGTTTTCAGTTGAAAAAAAAAAACAAAAGGAGGTGTTCTCTTGTCCTACTAAGAACAATATAAGTCAAGAACTAGAACTTGTAGCTTTGTGGTAGTAGAGGAAAGTTTTTATAGGCAGACGTCTAGAGTCAGGTGGATTCAGGAAGGTGATACAAACACAACCTATTTTCACAATGTGGTTAAAGTCAGAAATCCTAGACAAACCGTTATGAAGTTAGTTTGAGAGGATGGTACTGTGGTTATCAAAATTGCAGAGATGGGAGAAGTGGTTGTAGGATTTTCTAAAGCTCTACTAGGGAAAGTTGATAATAATGTTTAGGATCGGTCGATTGCATACTTTCGTCAAAAGTTGAGGTTGAAGGTGGACCCTGTTGAAGCTCAAAATCTGTTAATTCCGATAACTAGGGAGGAGATAAGGGAGGTGTTTAAACATATGCCAAATGACAAAGTTCCTGGACCGGACGGGTTCACTGCTGGATTTTATAAAATTGATTGGTCTATTGTGGGTGAACTGGTGGACAATGTGGATAAAATGAAGGATTTTAGGCCAATATCTTCTGCAATATGTTATAGAAGGGTATTTCAAAAATCTTATCCAATAGATTGGCAGTTGTTCTTTCCTCTGTCATAAGTAAGTTGCAATCTTCCTTTGTTAAAATAAGGCTAAATAGTGATAACATTTTGATGGCTAGTGAATAAGTTAAAGATTATCACTGGAACAACACTACATCTAGATGTGTGCTTAAAACCAATCTTATGAAGGTCTTTGAATCAGTTCATTGGCGGTTTCTATTCAATATGTTAATAGCAATGGGTTTTCCAAAAGATTTTCTGACACTTATAGAAGCATATGCCACTACTCCTATGCTCAATGTGTCCTTCAATGGAGGTTTATGTGGGTTTGGAGTATTTCTCATGTTTGATGAGTAGGATTGTGGCATATGAAAAAATACCTTATCACCTTCGTTGTATAGTTTTAGAGATTACACATATTATTTTAGAGATGCTCTCTTAGTTGTTACAAATGGCTCAATCAGTACAGTTGCAGTTATCAAAAGGCTTCTGGACTAGTTCTATAGTTAATGAGGGCTTAGGTGTAACTTAGCTAAGTGTCAGCTATTCTGTTCTGGTATATATGAAGAAGAGCAGCAGTTGATTTCAAATTATTCATAGTTTTATTTAGGGGTCTTAGCGGTAAGGTATCTTGGAGTCCCACTCATTACAAGTAAACTATCCTCAAAAGACTATTCTGCTATGATATAGAAGATTACAGAGAATAAGATCTCGGTGGACATGTATCGTGTATTCTTAGTTATGCTAGAAAATTACAAAATTACAATTGGTATCTTCTGTAATAACCAGTATTATGCAATATTGGATGACTCTCTTTATTATGCCACAAAAGGTCCTAAAAGAAATTACGATGCTTTGTGATCGTTTTCTTTGGGGTGTTGGGGTTCCTAACAAGAGGAAGAGAGCTTTGGTGGCATTGAATACAACTACTTTGCCAAAGGACGAGGGGGTATTGGGGAATCGGAGAGTTCAAGTTATGGAATCAGGCATGTGTAGTTCGCCATATATGATACCAGTTAGTTTAAGTTGGATCATTATGGGTTGCATGAGTGAAGAAGTATAAATTGTAGCAGAAGGCAATCTAGGATCTTTCAGTTCAGTCAGTAGGGATCTGGATATGGAAAAGAATACTTAAGTGCAGAGAGGGTCTTCAGCCTCATCTCTTATGCATTGGATCTCAACTGGCTTGGGATGTAATAATTCTACCTAAGGGGTCGTTGGTTGGAACAATTGAAAAACGAGACAATTTGGCCAATGGTCACATTTTACAAAATGAGTCAATTCAAATTGTCTGCCCCCACCCCATTCAATTTGAAATTTTCCAGGAAGAATTGCTTCATCTAAATTTTGTGTTGCCTAACGAATCAATTTGTCTAGATTGTCTCAAAACGAAACAATTGGGTCAAATTGATCCGTTAGAATTCCTCATCCAAACAACCCCTAAGGTTTCTGTCAAAGCAGTCTGGAAATCCACTGGTGTCCCCAGTCCTTCAGTTGATTGGTTTCATGTTGTGTGGGGAAGCCTTTTAGCCCTAAACATAGATTGCTACTATGGTTGGTTATTTTGAATCAAATCACAGTAAAAGACAAGCTGGTAGCTTGGGGATCATCTATTGAGATTTGAAAATGTTTGTTTCCTTGGTCCAGGTGGAGAAAAATCAATAAACCATTTATTTGTCATTGTCTATTACAGTTACAGTGTGTTGTCTTATGTTCTAAGGAGGTTCTGTCAAGTTCCATCTTTTGCCACTTGGTCTGATCACTTGGGTTGGGCAATGAGGTCATGGTTAGGTCAGGCTATGTTAGCTGCAGAAGGTAGATTACTCTTGGTCGCTCTATATATGCTACATTTGGAGAGAACAACACAATCAAGATTATGGAGGTCATGGTTAGGTCAGGCTATGTTAGCTGCAGAAGGTAGATTACTCTTAATATTTTTTTTGATAAAGGTGATGAGAATTTATTGCTAAAAGAGAAGAAAAAAAACATTCTGTACAGACAAAGGAGATCACAAGGCCTGATCTCACAGTGCCACAAACGATGCAAACAGATAAAAGAAACGAAAGAGAGAAAAAAAGACAACAGCAACAACAAGGCCTGAAAGGAGCGCCAAGAAGGGAAGGCAACTCACAGAGCACAAGAGACGACCAAACAAAGCAGACCAGACTGCTCCCACTTCACCAAATCAAAACGAAAAAGAAGAAAGGAAAGACCAAAGTCAAAATTAAAACAAAACCAGACAAACTGGAGCGAGCACAGCCACGGAAGCACCACCAAATCTGCCACGAAACTCGTCTTAGCAACCAAATTCCGGGAGGAGACAGAGACAGCAAACAAAGAATCCCTGGCCAAGATCCACCGAAAGAACAGCAAGGGAACTCGACCCCCAGCAGCAGAAGACAGCAACCTAAGAGACCCGAAAAAGCATGTCCCGCCACGGATAAAGCAGTGAACAGCAGTGGACAAGCTTCAAGAAAACCATGGGGCCCGATTCATACAAGACAGAGCCACCACAAGCCCGAGGAATCAGATCCACTGAATCCTCTCATTAAGCCATTGAGAGCAGATATTCCTGTCCACCTTGCTATGAGCCGATATCCATTCTATTACCGCTTTACACGCATTCCTGGAAACAACTCTGGCGGGGCTACTGCAATCATTGAAAATGCGTTGATTCCTCTCCCGCCAGACGTGCCAACATACAGAGTGAAGCGCAGCAAAGGAAAACCACGAGTTCACATTATCCGGAACCCTCGAAGGCCAAGAATGAAGAACCGTAACGATGTCTCCAGACGGCGGCTCCACAAGAGGGCAGGCTCTTGAAATGCCAAACCAAACTTCACGGGCAAAAGTGCAATCCACGAATAGATGATCTGCGGTCTCTTCTTGACATTTGCAAAGATCACACCTGTTTGCCAGGTTAAGACCCCAGCTCTTCAATTTGTCGATCGTGCGCAGCTTCGAATGCGACAAAGTCCATAGAAAGAAGCACACCTTGGTCGGGATAATTGCCTTCCAGATAGACACGACCGGGTAGTTTGCAACACCAGGAAAAAGATCATCTGCCAGAGCCCTGTACATAGAAGACACAGAGAAACCAGAGTCTGGATTTGGAAGCCAAACCAGTCTACCGGGACCATTAGTGACACGACTAGCAGCAGAAGAGTTAAGGAAGTTAAGGAGATCATTCCTCTCTCGCTCAGCACCCCCCCGAAGAGAAAAATTTAAAGGAATAGACCACTCAACAATCTCACCTGAGCAGCGGTACAGTTCTGAGATCCGGGCAGCAGGGTGTGAGGCGGCAGCAGCAACACGGGGGAATCTAGAGGCGAGAGTGTTACCGGGACACCAATAGTCGTGCCAAAAGGAAACATCCGATCCGCCACCAGGATCTAAGCAAGCAAATTTCCAGAATTTATCAAAATCTCTGCATATGTTGGACCACACTGATTTCGAGTAACCGCCATGGATGTGCCCAGGAAGCCAAGAGGACAAGGAGTTGGGGTATTTAATAGAAATGAGACTCTTCCACCACCCAGCACGTTCAGCGGAAAAACTCCAGGCCCATTTGGAAAGCAAGGCACTGTTAAAGCTGGCCAGATCAATAATACCGAGGCCACCATTGCTCCTCGAGGCCTTACACACCTCCCATCTTACTAAGGGCCTCTTAAGATCGACCCCCGTCCCTTGCCATAAAAATTGCCTCTGGATTTGTTCAAGTCTGTTGATGGTACCTTTGGGAGCTTTAAGCAGAGAGAAGAGATGGACCGGTTTGCTAGAAAGGACCGATTTAATCAAAACCAACCGGGCCCCAAAAGACAAATGGCGCCCCTTCCATCCGTGAAGTTTCTTCATATAACTGTCTTCAAGAGGTTCCCAGATCTTAACTCCATTCGGCTTAGCTCCCAAGGGAAAACCGAGGTAAATAGAAGGATCCCTACTCCATTTACATCCGAAAATGGTAGCGAAGAAGCTTGGCTCCGGAACATCCCCTACTGTGTACATAACCGATTTATCCAAGTTGATTTTCAGCCCCGTGACTGCCTGGAAACACACTAGGGTAGCCAAAATGTTAAGAACCTGATCTTGAGAGGCATCGCAGAAGATGAGAGAGTCGTCTGCAAATAACAGGTGCGTGACCTCACCCAGCCCATGATCTTCATCCATACAGAATCCTTTAACTTTTCCTTCCTGCTGAAGCCGAGAGATCATGAAAGACAGAATATCCATGATGAGCACAAAAAGACCAGGCGAAAGAGGGTCGCCTTGTCTTAATCCCTTTTGAGCGGAAAAGAAGCCTTTAGCTTCACCATTAATCAGAATGGAGTACATGGGGGAGCACATCACACCTTTTATCCAATTCAACCATCTAACCGGAAAATCCAAAGACAAGAGAACTTTAAAGAGACAGTTCCAGTTTACATTGTCGAATGCTTTCTCAATATCAAGCTTGAACATTAATCCAGGTTTCCTGCTTTTCTTCCGACTATCAACCAGCTCATTAGCAATCAATCCAGCTTCCGAGATCTGTCTACCACGGACTGAAGCATGCTGAAACTGAGAGACCACCTTGGGCAGAATCAGACCCAACCTGCGAGCTAGAACCTTACTGAGAAGCTTATTGATGCTGCCCAGAAGACTTATCGGCCTCAAGTCTTTGATATCCTCTATTGTGTCTCTCTTGGGGGTCAAGCAGATAAAAGAATGTGCAGCACATTTAGGGAGGTATCCAGACTCATAGAATTCCCCAAAGGCGCTGAGGATTTCGGGTTTAAGCAAATCCCAGCATCGTATGTAGAACTCCATAGGAAATCCATCGGGACCCGGGGCTTTGCCACCATCGCTGTCCTTCAGGGCAGCAAGAATCTCCGCTTCGGTGAAAGATTGAGTCAGGATATTCTTATCAAGATCGGATAGCTTGTAACCCAGAAGGACTCTCGGGAAGGGACGCGAGGGAAAACGATCGAGGAAAAGAGTCTGATAATGGGACACCACCGCCTGAGCCAATTCATCCCTGCCTTCTACTGGTTTGCCATCAATATTGATCAAATTAATGAAGTTCAACTTCCTTCTGAAGTTAGCAGCTCTATGAAAGAATCCCGAATTACGTTCACCCACCTTAACCCAGAGTTCTCTTGATTTTTGCCTCCAGCTGATCTCATGGAGAGTAAGAAGCTTTTCGAGATCAATTTTATAGCTGTTCCTAAGGCATTGAGCTTCAATGGAGACATCTCCATTCTCTTCCAGAACATCAAGATTGTTTATTTCTCGAAGCAGCTCTTCAATCCTAGTATTGATATTGCCAAAAGTCTCCCGGTTCCACACTTTGAGTTTAGATTTCAGATCCTGCAGACGCTTAGACCAACGAAAGATCAAACCAGAGCAAGAGATATTAGTATCCAACCAACCCGAAAGATCCCTGAAAAATCTTTCATCTTCCAGCCACATGATTTCAAACCGCCATGGCCTTTTAATTCTCCCAGAGTCACCCCATTTAAGAAGAAGCGGGTTGTGATCGGAGTCAATCCTCTCGAGCGCAGACAGCGAGCAATCAGAATACAGAGCATCGAAATCGGAGGAAATCAGAACGCGGTCTATGCGAGACAGAGAGCCAGACCCAAACCCACCACTTCTAGTAAACCTGCTCCCTCCTAGAGGAAGGTCAATTAGAGCATTGCTGTCGATGAACATATTGAAATCAGCCATAAGATCCGGGCTGCGTCTAACTCCAATGTAATCTTCATGATTTCTAACTAAGTTGAAGTCGCCAGCAATACAGATCGGGCCCTGAACATCTTGGCAGAAACCATTGAGCTCTTCAAGAAACAAGAGCTTGTCTCTACGCTCCTGAGGACCATAAACGACTAACAAGTGCCAAGCTTTAGAGGAAGAGATTTCCAGGAATTCCACACATAGACAGAAACTGCCAACCTTATCTGATTGCATACTGAACAAAGACGAATCCCAGGAAATAAGAATTCCCCCAGCACTACCAATTGCTGGTTTACAAATCCAATTGAAGCTACTTCTACCGAATAAATTCCTTATAATCAAGTCCGTGCACTGATCAAGTTTAGTTTCAACCAGACCAACAATACTGGGCTTCCTGCGATTAATGAGGTTCTTGACGCGAAGCCGCTTATCCGGGTCACCCAGACCCCTTACATTCCAGATTAAGGCTGAGGATCCCATTAAGAATCGTCGCATCCTTCCCCCGTCCTTGTCCTCCGTCTTCTCGGGCCATTCACAGGGGCCTCTAGCGGCCCGAGCCTGCGAAGTTCCATATCCAGCTTTGATCGGGTATTCCTGACTCTTTTCTCATGAGTTTGCTGTGCTTTGGAGAAGATAATTTGGTTATAAACCAGCTGACCTTCTGCTTGTTCCAGATCAAATAGCTGACCCATTTCAGTGCTCCTCTCAACCAAGGTTTGTAGATCGAAAGGGTAGCTCTCTAAGTCCCAGGCACGGTCCCCAGGGTCCGACAGACAGGAGGGTGAGGGTAAGGGAGATTCAGGGCAAAAACTGGGGGTGGGGCTAACTGCAGATGGAAAGGAAGTGACGGGGCTCGAAGTAGGGGTGGAAGGGCTAATATCATCGCTTGAGATTGGGCTAAAGGAAAAAGGAGGGTCGTCGCGCTGGGTAACAGGAGAGTCAAAGGAGGGGAGCTGAGAAAGAGGGACAGCCGAAGGGGAAAGGAAAGGAAGGCTGCTAGAGAAGGAAGAAAGATCCAAGGAACTGGTAAGGATGAGGGTAAAAGAAGCCTGGTTAGGAGGTCGGTTGGGTGGGAGGGAAAAAAATCGAATCAAAACAAGGAAAAAAGCTCTACCAGAGTCTGTTTTATTATGGGCTTGAGCAAGAGCGGGAGGCCCAGGAAATGGGGCGGGTGGGAACACAGAGGGGACAAGTGAGCCGGGTTCTACATGGGCCAGAGCAGAGGTAAAAGGCCCGGGATCGGGAGAGGCTTGTGTTACAGAAGGCACAGAGGACCCGGGGGCCCGAGATTGGGGACTCAACCAAATAGGACCAGCCTTCCTAATCCACACCTTTTTAATTCGTTGCTGAGCCCTATTCGTTTCTCTGGAGAAGCCGTTGCAAGAAGCAGAGGGAGCCGAAACGCCGCCCGATCCCCAATGGTCCAAATCCGCACGCATGCACGTAGGGGCCGAAGACATGGAGACGGCCGCCGACTCATGATTCTTCGAATTCCACGCTTCATAATTATCCCCGTCGACGCTTTGGTGGCCGACTCCATACGCCGGCGGGCACACAATACTGATCCAAAATCGCCGGCCATCATGAGAAATTGGAATTTTCCTGGGAAGAGGGACCAAAGGTCTCACTTTGATTCTAATGCAAGGGAGAAACCAAGCATTCCAGTCGATCTCAATTAACTTGCCACAAAAATTTCCAACTTCCTTGATAAGATTTACACTCTTAAGATGCAGAGGGATATTGTAGACGAGGATCCAAACATCATCGGATGAGGCAGCCACCATCTTCTCCTGCCAAGGCTTGATATCGATAAGGAAATTCTGGAAGCGAGCCTTATTAAACCCCTTAATACGAATAGCTTCTTGTAGACTTGGACAGATTAACATCCAATTTCCATCCGAGCAATCCTCCAAAGAAAAGTTATCATCTACTGCCCAATACCTCTTCATCCACTGGCGAAACAGAGGCACCGAAATGCTCGAGGGAATAGCAGAGTTGGGAGGAACAAAATTTAAGACCAGGCTTCTGCCCAAAAGTTCACTGCGTTCACGAACACCTTCTTCGCAAACCTCTATGAAACGTTCTCCATTGCTATCTCTGATAGTACACCTACCCGCCGCATAAAAACCGCTGAACCTCACAGCATCAGCATATGATTTACTCGTCTGCCCGATCGGAGGAGGGGGGGGAGGGTTGCCGAGCTTCTTGACCCCGAACGAGGATTGTAGCCGGGATTGTAATTCGGTCGAGTAAAAGTCTTGGAGGAGTCTGATGAGCCCAGACCAACCGTGTCCTGAAGCCGAGGGGGGGATAAAGACTGTATAGAAAATCCCATGGCGGAGTTGAACTGAAATCTGTAGAAATTGACCCCGACGATTGGAACCCTTCCCAACATGAATTGTTCGGTCGCCACTTCTCTTGACACAGGTCGAAGAGAAATTCCAACCCTTCATTGCAGCAGTTTGAAGTACCCCCTGAAGCCAGGAAATAAGAACCTCATCCATCCTGATGAACCAACGTTTTCCCCCTTCTTCAACCTGAAGTCTGTACCACCAAGAGGCCTTCAAATATTCCTTGCGACAAGACACAACCTTGGTTCCCACACTGATCTGCCTCCGACACCCGTCATGTTGACCGCCGCCGCTTTCCACCGATGGAGCCTGAGACCTGCAAAACAGAGGAAGACCGCTCGCTCTACTCTCAATCTCTCTCTCCCTCACCCTCTCCCTTCCTCTCACTAAACTCATCTTCAAGCCTAGCTTGTAATCACGTTATCAGCTCGACGCCCTACAACCATATCTTGCCCATTCCAAAATCGAGTCCAAACAAATCCCTTCCTCTCAATATAGGAAAAAACCCCTAGATTACTCTTAATATTTGTACCCCAAGACAGATAGTTGGAAGGATAGAGAATGAAGTAAAGTGGTTGTTGCCAATTAAACAAAGGTCCTGAAGTTAGAGTGTTGCAGAGTGCATAGTATACAAGTTAGAGTGTTGCAGAGTGCATAGTATAGGACCGGTATGCTCCAGGAGCATAGTATGCTTCAGATGATCTGACCTTAGGTTTACTTGGATTAGCTCCGGCCAATCTCAACGGTCAACTCTTATTTTCTCTTAAATTGAACTTTGAGTTTGAGATTAGAAAATCGGGGCCCGGGGTTTATCCATTTGAGGTTAGGGTATAGTATTATACCCCAAACTCGGTTTAATTGATGGTCTCGATAGAGATATCTCATTATGAGTACATGGAGCATAGTATGCTCCGGGAGCACACGAGTCTGACCCATATATATATATATATATATATGGGGAGTTCTATGATACCCCGGGTAAAATCCGGGGTACCGCATACCTTAAGTAAGAAAACGCTATCTAGAACTTGAATTGACTGATCTTTCGGACACTATACTATACTCTAACCCATAAAGATCAAAATCTAGGTCTTAATTCTCTAAATCTTATACCCCAAGATCAATTTAATTAGAAACAATAATCGACGGTTATGATTCGTCCAAATATATGCAAAAAAGGGAATACACCATCTTAGGGTTTATAGTTTATGATTTAGATAATTAGGACCTAGGGTTCACTCATTAAGGGTTAGGGTATAGTATCATGCCCAAAAATCCTGCTAATTCGAGGTCTAGATAGCTTTTTTATACTCAAGGTATGCGGTACCCCGGATTTCACCCGGGGTACCGTAGAAGACACCATATATATATATATATTGTAAATGGATGCTGGCTTTTTCTGCCACAGTACACTAGTTTTACTTTGAGAAGGAGTTTTGCAAGTTGCAGTCCCATGCTTAGTGCAATTTTTTATTAACCATAAAATCTTCTCGACACTAGATTTAGAGAAAAATAACAAAAAACATGAAATAATTTGTTATTTGCTCTAAGGGGTTGTTTGCATGATGAATTTGGTAATAGATTTGTTCATGGATTTGTAACCATCATGAACTTTGTCCAAAATCCATTGTTTACTTCATGTATTCAGGGGCAACAAATCCGTGGGTCTCAAGAATTTTATGGGTACAAATCCGTGGACCACACAGACTTGAAAGTTCCACCTCTTTAGGTGGGAATTGATCATGAACTTTGAAGTCCATTATTTACATACCGTTTGGTATAAATGAATTCCATAAGTTTTGAGGAATTCATTTGGAAATGAAACATTTTTGTATTTAGAATTTAAAATAATTCATTTTCAATTCTAAATTTTAAATTCTATGGAATTGGAACTAGTTATAGCAAATCCGAGGAATTGAGATGGAATTTCCAAATGAATTCCACAAGTATTTACTAATTATTATAGAATAACATAATTATTCTCTTTTATTAACTAAATTACTTATAAATATGACATACAAAACACAAGAATTCATTTGACAATGAATTCTACATTGCAATTCATTTTATTATTAAAGATTTGAATATGACATACCAAACACAAGATTTCATTTGACAATGAATTCTACACGATAATTCATTTTACAATGAAATGAATTCTCGATTCATTTGGTACACAAGATTAAGACCAAACTACCCCTCCTATTTCATTTCTCATCTCATACCAATAAGGGCAATAAAGGTAAATTTAACTTATACAATCAAATCTAATTAATCGATTACATCATGAAATCTATGAAACAAATAATGGTATATATATATGATTTTATATAAATTAAATTTTACCAAAACCTTCATTTTTCAAATCCACCTAGCAAAGGACGCATAAAATTTGGAACTTTTAAAGCTAAAATTGTAAGGCAAAATACACTTGTATAGCCATAACTTTCACGTTTGTGACAAATATATCCATAACTATCGGAAAACACAAAATAACCAAGAAATTGGATGGTCGTGTGACAAATCTAGCCATATCCGTTAGAAACTTTAATGGTGTTAGAAACTCCGTCGGTTAGGTTACTGTTAGGGTGACTAGGATGCCAAATCATCGCACACGTCAGCGATAAATCAACCACAATCGCCAAGTAGGTGCCACATCATATTACCACATCATTTTGAGTTAAAAAATAATTATTTTTAAAATTAAAAAACAAAAAATATTTCCCCCAATTTCCCCCCAAATCGGCACCGGTGCTAGAGCTCTCCTCCTCTATGAGACCGCTTCCTCAGTGACCACACTCACCTCCACAGTCCCTCTCCTCCGTTGTCCATATCTTTCCCCCCTTCGAATCGCACATCATCCCTAACAAGAGAACCAACATCTCCTTTCCTAATCGTCGCTGAGCGACGACTCCTCGCTCGGGCCATCCTCGACGTTCTTGCCGTCCTCCCCGAGAAGACGGAGGAGCGAGTCAATCGTTGAGTTTCTAGACTCGGCACCCTCGATTTGGAAGTGGAAGCCGGGAAGTCGCTGGAATCGACGAGTAGGGGAAGTCGACGACCCCAACCTCCCGAGCGCCCTCATCCCGCCGTCACTATTGTATCACCTATGTATCCAGTCGCCGCCAGCTCCTGTTGCCTCAATGTCGAGTTTCCATCGTCGTCCAGGCCATCAAAGAAAGGAGGGACCTAGGGCAAGTGTTGAAGAAGAGAAAGCATTGAAAAGTGTTTGAAGAAAGGAAGGGATGAAGATAATGTTGATGGCGGCGGGGAAAGACCCAGAAGACATCTTCAATTTAGGGTTAGGGTTGGGTTGATGGGAAGTGGGGGCACGAAATAGTGCATTTATTTTATTTATTTTTTATTATTATTAAATTATAAAAATTTGCATTTATGTTATGTGTATTTGTTTTGTGAATCCACGTGTCCGAAGAAATATCGTCAGGTCAGCATTTCTGTCAGTCCAGTCAGATTGTTGAGTAACACCATTAAGAAGATGGACAGAAGTGACTATTTTGTGTTTTTGGATAGTTATGACTATATTTGTCACAAACGTGAAAGTTATGGCCTGTGTTTGGATTTTGGAAGTGTGTTTTGCCAAATTGTAACTGTCTAAACTCTAAAGGTTCAAACTTTGGACCAACAATCAAGAAAAAAAATAAAAATACTATACAAATAATAAAGGAAAAACGCATCAATGTCTCTCTCCCCAATCGATTGTTGACGCAAACCAGAGGAGGCTTCTTTTCCCCATCCTTCATCTTTTCGTCTCGATACTGTATTAATCAATGGCGGAAGACCGGAGAACCTAATCTCTCTGACGAATCGGTGGAGCAGTGAGGATTTTGATCACACTTTTTGGCTCTAGCGAAGAGCCGTAGTGCCTACGATTTGCTGGGCGCTGGTAGTCAGCATAGATTTTGTTTTTAGGGGAGATAGGGATTGAAGGATAAAAATATTAAAGCTTGGAGATGGTGGAGTCATCAAAGGAAGAGCTCTTGCAGCTGATCAAGCGGTTTGGAGCTTATTTGAGCGTTAAGATGTCGAATTTCGTCCCGATCTCACTCCGTAATCTGGTTCTTACCCACTCCCTTGCTCTCTTATCGTTTCTTCCTTTCCTGGGTTAGGAAATTTCATTGATCTTGCTGCTGAATCATGAGTGCTTGTGCTTTCTCTGATTCGATAATACTCCCTCGTTACTGGATGGCCGCTTGCTTGCTTCCATTTTTTGTTCTAATCAATCATTTGGTTCCCTTATGGTTCTGTTGAAGAATGAAATGCACGGATTACTCCGTGCTAAGTCAAGTGGGACTTTCTGCGATTGGTCCCTATTCGAGCTTGTGAAAGTGATGATTTTGGAACTCTGTTCCTCCTTCTAGAGCCAGTTTTCTGTTGGTTGGCCAAGTTTACTTAAGCAGTATTAATAATCTATTGACGAGCACTTTTGGGGAATCATATCTTAGTTAGTTGAATGGTTTCGAGCTGCGGCTTTCAAATAAATAAAATTCGTGGGTAGAAATCTTAACTCATGGAGTTGCACACATGCTTTACAAGCAGGGTTACAGCAGAAGTGTGGTAGCTAGAACCCCATTAAAACGATTAACTTTCCCAATTAAGGTTTGGTTACGCCAGAGTTTGATAGTTGCTTACCCAATTCCTCCGAGTTTCAAAATTTTGCCCTGAATTTTTTTCTGATTTGATGGTGAGGACTAGGCCATTCCGGGATGAAAGGAGAATCTATGGTCACTTCTCACCATGTTCCATTTATTAACAGGATTCTCGGTCTGCTGGGGCCATAGCAGGCCTTGCTCTTGCAGTGGTTTTCACTTGGAGATTGTTGAGGTCGCCTAGTGTGCCCCAGAGAAGGCAACCAAAAAGACATACTCCTACAACCAGCACTTCTTCTGCAGGGACACAATCAAATGTAGCATCAATGCCTTCTGGAGCTTGTTCATCTTCAGAGAATTTGAGAGCCCAGAATGTTGTTGATGAGTTCTTCCAGCCTGTAAAAGTGAGCACAATTTTCTTTTAGTCTGGCAACTTTAGTTTTTTTTTTTGTATTGGTTTTCTTAATATTAGTGAACCTCATATACTTATTGTTCTTGGCTTTATTTCAGCCAACTTTGGGGCAAGTAGTGAGGCAAAAGTTGAGTGAAGGCAGAAAGGTAATGTTCTTGACATTATTTAATTTGAAGCTGGATAGCTCATTGCCTGTTGGGGTGCAGAGTGGAGTATTGTACTTTTTTCATTTTCTTTTCCTTTCGGAAGGAAGAGGGTTAGCTGTTTCTTTTCCCTGTCAACATCACAAGATATTGGGGTGAACTTTGCTTGACGAGGTCCAATATATTGCATAAATATTTACTTGCGTGATGTCTTCCTTGAAGTTTAGAGGTCTTTAACATTAAGTTCTGCTGGTTTCTGAATTGTTAAGGCTGTCGTATATTGGGCATAGGGTTAACTTGTTGTTTCATCAAGAATGCCATGCCCTAAGGATATAATGCTTCATCTTCCTCCTTTGTAGGTCACTTGTCGTTTGCTTGGAGTAATCCTTGAAGAAAATACACCAGAAGAGCTCCAGGTTCACAAATTCTTACTTATTTCTACTTTTATTTTGTCGCATTGTTTTGGCTCAAAAGTAATAACTTGGTTAATTTTTTTATCAACAGAAACAAGCAACAATCAGATCCTCTGTTCTAGAAGTTTTGTTTGAGATCACCAAGTTTTGTGATCTTTATCTCATGGAAAGAGTTCTTGATGATGAAAGTGAAGTATGTTCATATTTCAAAGCTGAATATTTTGTTACTTGTGTGGCTTGCGTTTTTATTTTGTCGATTCCTTCTTCTGACTATGCTGTCGGGGAAATCATACGAGTTACAACTTGCTAATCCCTATATTAGCTAGTTGATTATTTATTGGTTTTCTACTTTACCTCTTGCGTTTGACCTTCGAGAAGTAAATTTCCTTGTTCACTTTTTGGCTACAGCAAAAAGTACTTGCTGCTTTAGAGAATGCGGGAGTTTTCACCTCTGGGGGTTTGGTCAAAGACAAGGTAATTAATAGCTCTTTAATTGACAGGAAAAATATTTATTCTCATTGGAGGAGCTCTATATGACCGTTCTTGTCCATATCATTTTTACTCCAATCATTTCCATATCTCCTGCCTAAGAAAGCTTGTGAAACCATTAAATAAATTCTATTGGCTGAGTTTACGATACATTTACCTAGGTTCTCGTACCATTGTAAATAATGTTCCCAGTTTGACCTTTTGAAAGTCATAAACTGGTGTGTTACTGACTCCCGTTGGCTGCCCTAACAATTGGCAAATTATAGTGCAATTGGAATCCACTGGCTTTGGAGACATCAGAGACCAGCTCTGGCAACCATTGATGGTTGAAACTTGAAAGTAAAAATCCATAGCTTTAGTGAATTTCTAGCAGTTAGTGGCACTAATGATAATTTGGGTTGACAAAGGAAAGCCCTTTTGACCAACCTTGCGCTATGTTGTAGCATCTCTTAGTAATTTAACAGCTAGATAAAAGTAGAATACTGCTGTGTTTGATCTACTGGGTGCGCCAAGCTGGAGGCTGTTTATGAGTTAGCCAAACAGTTAATTTCCAGTTGATTTAGTCAGCGCAAACCATTAGCTGTGCTACATTATAAGCTTCAATTGAGATTAGTTTGTTCTTGCTCATCCATTTTGCTTTTGTTCTGTTCATTTTTCACTTCTATTAAAATGTTCATCATCCCTCCTGCAGGTCCTCTTTTGCAGCACAGAAACTGGACGCACATCTTTTGTTCGCCAACTAGAACCAGACTGGCATATTGACAGCAGTGCTGAAATTGTTACCCAATTAGCTGTAAATCTCCTGCAACTCCCACTTTCATATTTGGACCGAGGAATTTGATTGTAAATTCTGGCTATGCATGCTTCTTTTGCTCACAATCTGTGTTCATTTCCCCCCTCTGATACGCAGAGGTTTATCAAGTATCAACTCCATGTCTCTCCAACAAAACTTGAACGGTCGCCTGGAAACGTTTTCAGCTCTTCATCACTGGAACAGTTCTTCGGATTAGTATGATGCATCAAACGGTGCAGATAATAGTCTTCAATGTAGTTGGTCTTATTCATTTAAGTTCCCGATGGTTTATATCATAGCTCACGGATTCTAGGCACATTTGCGATCGGAATTTTTTGTGATCGAAGTAAAAAAAGTAAAGGTTGTGTATGTATTGCTCATTGTTCTGTGTTGAAGCTTCTACGCGTTTGATGTTTGTGGGTTAGTGTTGGGCAAGATCTGAACTTCCGTTGGTTGGAAATTTTCACATGTCAAACCTGTTATGTCTCTGTAATCACATGGAAGGATGTGAAATTGTTCACGAAAGTTTCGGACGCTTGTCTCGTGGCGGTGCGTGCTGCTGTTTTTTTGTCTGCCTAAGGTTGTGTTTACATGAGTCTGTAGATGATGCATGCATTTCTATCGAAGCTTTATTGTGCAACAGAAAGAATTGGGAAGAGCAGTAGCAGGAGGATACATAAGGAGATAGTTTCCATGTCTTTTCATCAAAGCTTTTCATATGTAGTCAGAAACATGTAACGGTAGCAGGCGAAACCAATGCGGATCGGAGGAAATAGCCATTGTCAAATAAAAACAATTTGCCTCAGAAGTCATTCAACGAGGGGACTCATTGTCAATGATCATCCCTACCTGTTTTTTAGGTCAAATGCCTGAGGCTACGCCTTTCCCCTGAAGATTTGATGACATTGGACACCATGGAAGAGTTCACAGAGACATTGACCTCTTTGCTTCAGTTGATCTGTACAGTAAGGTAACCCAGAACACAGGGTGACTTCATGAGCTATAGGCGAGAGCTTCAGTAATGTGTCCTAATGATCAAAGGCGTCTGCTGAGATGAATTGGTGGAGTGAAACTGGAAGGGCTAACATCAGGTGATTAAGTGAATCTCAGTCCTTCCACCTCATTAAAATCAAACGGCTCACATTAATCCAATTTAATGAAAGACAATATAATAATTACATAATTATTTAATTTTTATTTACCAATTTAAATAAATAAAAAATACAGCCCACCACTAACTACCACCGCGGTAGTTGGCACCGGCTCCCTTCTCCGACGGTCTAGGCAGTTTTCCCAGGAGAGGCTCGACCCAACCTCCGATGGTGTGGGAAAAATTTCTCCGACAACATGGCCATGGGATGGCCATTTTTTCTCAGGAATTCTCCCTTCTCCCACAGAGAGAGTTTGTAAGATTTGTTATCTTTGTCCACCATGTTTGTCATTTTTGTTACCCATGTTTGTAAAGCTTTTTATGTCTAAAAAATAATCTGATTGACTTTTTTTTATGTCTAAAAAACAATATGATTGACTTTGTGTGTTTTTCCATTTTGTATAGTTTGTCATTTTCCCCCACCATGTTTGTAATGTTTTTATGTAAAAAAAAAAAACAACCGGGTTGACTTTGGAACGAAACCCTCTATATAGGGATATGGCCTCCAAAGTCAACCCGGTTGTTTTTTCATTTTGTATGGTTTGTATTGTTTGTCGGTCTAGTTTGTATGTTTTGTGGTTTCAGTTTGTAATGTTTGTAAATCTGGTTTATATATTTCGTAATTTTTCATAATACACAAACTACCCCTGTCATTAATTAAAAAGCCCTTCCCACTTTTTAACAGTCAGATTGGTATGTACAGATCTAATAACTGGTAGGAGCTTAGTCAAGTAACTAAGCACCCCTTAGTCATGGGATCTGAACCCGAAGCGGGAAACCAGCTTGGCAATGAACGTCGAGCCACCCCCTATAGACTTTCTAGGGGCTGCCTGGTGTTGATGGGTTGTTCAGAGCTTTCACAAGGCTCAGCCCAACCATTCTTGTTGCCGCCGTGATCAGGGCAACGGCCAGTTATGATGAACTTGGTTCCTCTCCATGAATGAAAAGAACGGTTTGGTTAGCACTTAGCAGTGCTAAATGGCAATGCCTGGGGTCTTAATTGCCAATGCAAATCTATGATAGCCCCAATTATAATAAAGCCTAACCTTGTGATGCGTTCAGTAATTAGTAGGCGAAGTAAATAACGGGGAGAATAAATAGTTTGTGACCATAACAGTAATTTAAAAAAAAATCACAGATATGGTCATTTTCATTAAAAAATTTAATGACGTTAGAAATGAGTTAGTTACGCTGACGAAATGCTGATATGGACATCATGTCAGCTGCAAATCGCTGGATACCACGAGATCCATCGCCACCCATTGCTCGCTATTCACAGATTTCGAGTATGCCCGAATCCTCCCTTTATCCGGGTAAAATGCTTACCATGGGGGGGGGGGGTGCGTTTTGGGTAGGGATGGCAATGGGTCGGGTTGGGTCGGGTTTTACCAAACCCAAATCCAAACCCATGGGTTTATCTTTGAAAAAAACCCGGGGTAAAATCCAATGGGTTTGAAAAACTCAAACCCAACCCAACCCGTTGGGTACCCGCGGGTTCATGGGTACCCACGGGTTTTGTCGTAAGAAATTTACAATTACAAGTTCTTATCAAAATTAAAGTCAAATATCAATCTCTCAATACAAATTATCCATATATAAAACACCATTCTAGAAAATTCAAGCAAATCACAAATTAACTATACAAATTGTTCAACACCAATCTAGAAAACTCAAAAAAATTGAAGCAAATCACAAATTTTCCATAAATAACATGTTTAATTGAAAGCTTCTTCCTTTCAATTAAGTTTCTTTACTCTCCACTCCATAACATCAACTTCATTCTACACAATTAAAAAGAAAAAATTTGACATGTCTCCACAAACATAAATAAGATTAGTTGCTTAGAAAATTAAATATACCGAAAAAACTAATTATATGGGTGGGCGGGTACCCATGGGCCGGGTTTACCTAAACCCAAACCCAACCCAACCCGTTGAATAGTGAACGGGTTTAAACCCAAACCCGGCCCAAAACCCGTCAACACGGATTTTACCCGCGTTGACCGGGTTGTGTCGGGTGGGTACCCGTGGGTTCGGGTTTTGTTGCCATCCCTAGTTTTGGGTGGGTATCCGGCAGGCCGGTCAAGGTTGCCATCCTAACAAAGACAAGTTTTTTTGTTGGAAGAAGAATGGGAAGGAAGAGAAGGAAAGAGAAAATTTAAAATAAATAAGTAAAGTAAAGTAAAACCTAAAACTAATATCTTAAGGAATTTAATGTGGCCAACAAGTTGGGGTGTGTCACGGTCATCTGCGAACGAAACTCATGAGAATCGTAATTCATTATTTAAAAATAGGGTAATATAATTTAATATCCAAATCTTTCATTTTAAACAATATAATAGGCAAACCTTTTCGAAAACAATATAATATCCAAATCGTCAACTTTCCGTTCGTTTGACCGTTAGTTGACACTTCAAAAAAGTTCGAAGTACGACGCTTCATCAATATCCATCGATATCTTCTCTGAAAAACTACCAACATATCGTGGTTCCAAACCCGAGAAGTTCATGACTCCACCATGATGGTATAGAATATCTAAATATTCAGTCATCTGCAATGCCAAAACAAGAAAACAAAGTTGTATTGTGACAATTTCTCCTAAACAAAGCTTTTTTGAAGTGTTAACCAACGGTCAAACGGACGGAAAGTTGACGATTTGGATATTAGATTATTTTCGAAAAGGTTTGGCTATTATTTTGTTTAAAATGAAAAGTTTGGATATTAAATTGTAGGGTTAATTGCATAGTTGGTCACTAAGATTACAAAAAACGTTCAAGTTTGATTACTCTGTTAACTTTTGCTGATGTGGCAGTCAACTCTGAAAGTTGACCGTTAACTTAGTGACGTGGCAACTAAAAAATTATTAAAAATAAAAAATAATAATATTTTATATTTTCCACCTCATTATTACATTCATTAAAAAATAAAAAACCTAATTTCTATTAAGTATGGGTCAATGAGTGACAGCGACCACAAGTAAGGATGGGCAACGCCACGTAGGCAATCAGGAACTGGGTGCAGGTGCAGTCGTGGGCGGCGGTGCCAGGCGGTCAGGCGAGCTACTTGGGGCAGCCGGTGCCGTGGGGGACGCTACCGACGATACTGGTGATCGAGTTCTTGTCCATTGCGTTCGTGGAGCACCAGCAGAGCAAGGAGAAGGACCCGGAGAAGAGGAAGTACTCCGGCGGGGCGTTCGACCCGCTCGGGTTCTCGAAAGACCAGAAAAAGCTCGAGGAGTACAAGCTCAAGGAGATCAAGAACGACCGGCTGGCGTTGTTGGCGTTCGTCGGGTTCTGCGTGCAGCAGTTGGCGTACCTAGGCCTGTCAATTCGGTTTCGGGTTTTCGGTTTAACCCGAACCCGAACCGATATATTACAGTGCCGGTTTCGGTTTTTTCGGGTTCAACCCGACACACACTGCAGCGGTTTCGGTTTACCAAAACCCGCAAAACCGAAAACCCGCAAAACCCGATAGCATCAGTGAGCACACGCCGCCGTTTTGCTTTTTTGATAGCAAGTAGAAACCCTACCCGCCCTTCAGCCCTTCACCTGCTGTCGTCGCTGTCTCTTTCGCTTGGTTCCATTCCACCTCGTGCCGAAACAGAGCGAGACGAAACAGAGCCTCCTCGCCGCGCCGCCATCATCGTCCTCGCCGCCAGACTGCCATCAAATCCGTCGCCGGCCGCCAGACTGCCATCAAATCCGTCGCCTCGCCGCCAGACTGCCATCAAATCCTTCCCCTGTTATTCTGTTCCTCGTCGGCCGCATCTGGGTAACACAAAGATTCAGTGTTCCTCGTCGCTGATCCACCCATCGACGACGAAGAGCCAGAAGCAACTCCTCTGGGTTCGAATCTTCTGCCTTTGGTCACATCCTAAATCACCGTACAAAACAGAGATGGAATCCCAGTAAGCTTCTGCCTTTGATTGCTTTCTGGTTGCTTGCTGTTGAGTTGTTTTGGTTGTGGGTTGATTTTCTTTCCTGAATTTTGATTTTGAGGCACCATCGGAAGGATTTGATGTAACTAGGTGGTTGTGGATTGTTTGGTCAATTTGTTACTTTCTTCTCCGATGTATGGAATGGTCAATTTGTTGTTTCTGGGTTCCCTTTTGCTCCAAAGGGAATGGTCAATTTGCTACTCTCTACCCAGTTGCTACTTTCTGGTCAATTGGAATGGTCAATTTGTTTTATGTTTGTGCATCAATTTGTTTTATGTTCCCCTGTTATTCTCTGTTAGGTTCTTAGCCAGTTTGCCTTGCTAACTAGCTCCTGAGTCCTGTCTGAAGAAGGAACCAGCCTGTTGATCTATTAGACAATTGATATACCTTCAATTTTGGACCTATGCTATTACTAAAACATTTAATTATACGAAAATCCACAATTAAATAAGATATGATTAAGTTACGTATAAAATATGTTTAAGTATTCTACTTTGTCTCTAAAATACTAATACTATTTAATAGTTAATAGTATGTCTATAGTTATAGAATACATAAAATTAAATATTTCAATAATTAACTAATATTTTAATAATAATGGTATGTCTATAGTTATACTGTCCATGTCCCATAAAATTAATAGTATGTCTATAGTTATACTGTCCATGTCCCATAAAATTAAACATAATGGTAAAATAAGAATGTACAAATAATAAGAATAAAATTGTTTTGTACAATGTAAAATTCAAATCACAAAAAAAAAAAAAAAACTCAAGCCGGTTCGGTTTCGGTTTCACCCGAACCGAACCAAACCCGCCAACATCAATTTCGGGTTCCAGTACCCGAAACCCGCAGGAGATCATTTCGGGTTCGGTTTCGGTTTGTGAGGGGGGCGGTTTCGGTTTTTCGATTTTCACGGGTTTCGGGTTCGGTTACCCGACCCGAACCGTCAGCCCTAGGCGTACCCACTACCCAGGGGCCGGCCCGCTGGAGAATTTGGCGGATCCATGGCACAAGAACATCGGGGATGTTCTTATTCCGTTCAATTGAAGTGAACTCCTCCGTCGATCGGAGTTGGCTTAGTTTTGTTTTAGTCGAACCTTGGATCTTACCCTATAAAATTCATACTGTTAACCCCTTGTCCGGAAATAGAAATAGAAAATGACGAGCTATGTACCGGCTTGACGAGCTTGTGGCCGCAGCCGGGGCAGTGCTTGGATCCGGCGCAGAGCTGGTGCTCCTCGAGCTTGGCGTCGATGAGATCGGAGCTGCTGATGGCCGCCGAGGCCGAACCCATGTTGCTCTTGCTGCTGCCGCTGCTCATCGAGCTCTTCTCCATAGGATATATGGAGATGGAAGGATGGATGGATGGTGGGAGTGCTATGACGATGGCGATGATGATGTTCGTTCCTTCAAGCTCTTGAAGTCTTGTAAGAAACTATCGATCACTTTATGAAGCGACAGGTTCACCCTTCCTCTCATATCCCTCTCCTTCTTTCCGCTGAAAAACACCCAGAAACCATTTGCTGATGAGAAATATGAACCGCAAAAAAGAGAAGAAGAAGGAGAGCGTGGGGAGGAACCGAAAGAGGGAGAGGAAACGATGGAGAAACGGGAGAGCTTTACCAGTGAAAGAAGTTCAGGATATTAGTGACTAACTATTCGTGAAGATTGTTATACATAGAAAGAGACAGATGGATGACAAAGAGACAGATGGATGTAATATCTTTATATGAAGATAAAAGAATGAGACAACCAATCACCATAGTACCAACCAATTAGGCTCAGCTTTTTTATTCAAGTTGATTTCATAATATTTTAATCATTTTTTGAATAATGAGGTTTTTTATTTTTTAATGAATGTAATAATGAGGTGGAAAATATTAAATTTTATTTTTTTTTTTTTAATAATTTTTTAGTTGTCACGTCACTAAGTTAACGGTCAACTTTGAGAGTTGACTGCCACATCAGCAAAAGTTAACGGAGTTGGACGGAGAGTGACCAAACGTGAACGGTTTCAGTAAACTGAAGTACCACCAATGGATTTAAATATTTTGAGTGACCAAACTTGAACCTTTTTTGTAATCTCAGTGACCAACCATGCAATTAACCCTTAAATTGTATTTACCCTTAAAAATATTATAGGATCAAAGATTGAACCAACATTACATATGCAGTTCGATATGATCGCGCTGCCTCTATAATAAATGACGATGCTTCCTCTCAACAACCCCATTTTACTATAGGGTATTAACACATGAGGTATGTAACATGATGCTCTCAACTTCATAGTAATCACGCAGCTCATGTGTTTGGAATTCCAGACCATTTTTTGCTAGGATATGAGTCACCGTACCCAAAAAAAATTCAACAACCTGTTGACAAAACATTTTCATGTAGTGACACCTCAGACTTGAAGCATAACATATAAATCCAAATACCCCAATGGTAATCATCAACAATCGTCAAAAAAATAAGATGCCCCACTCAAGGAAGCTGTATGATATCCACCCCAAATGTCTACATGAATCAACTAAAATCACGAGTAGTCTTGATTGAACATAAAGGTAAAGGAGTACGAGATTGTTTAGTCCTCAAACAAGCTGAACAATGACTCTGAATCAGCCGACTACTACTATGAAATAAACTCAACATCGACAATTTGTCAAAAACAGGATGATGACATTCTTATGAAAAACATGCGACATAGCGAACCGAACCTCTCCATCCCAATCATCTGCCTTGAGCTTAAGTCATGGATGACACCGAAGACGTCCAAGAATATCAATGCTAATGGAAAATCCGTATTAGATGACTCACTAACAACAAATTATATTTAAAGTATGGAACCAAGAGACCTCGCGGTTGCAGCTTCACAGAACCAATAGATTGTACCCCAACTGACCCAATAGGTTCCAAACTCGAATCTAGAGTGATCATAGCTAGGCCACACACACGTATGCACGCACGCACGCACATGCACGCACACACAAGGTAAAAGCTGGTGTACGACATACACTAGCTTTTGTCTAGTGTACGATAAAACCATTCCTATTATATATTGTAACCCTAAATCTTTAAATTCTAAAATTTCAAATCACAATAAATCTTGAATGATTTTTTCAAAAATTCATGTGTTTTCTTATTTATCATAATACAAGTGACAATTGACATAATTTTGACATGAATCGCCTACTCAGGAGGACGATAATGAGGCGCGTGCATTCAATGCACCAATAAAGTGAGTGACTAAAAAATATATGTGTGTGTTGGGGGGGAGGGGGGTCAAACTGGTGTTCTCCTGGAGTATTGTATATTATGAGGTAATTTTACTAAGATATCTCTATCTAAATAAAGAATTAAGCTGAGTTTGACGTATGATATTATACCCTGACCTAGAATGGATAAACCTCAAGTCCGAGTTCTCTAAATTCAACCCGAAAATCAAGTCAAGAAAAAAAAAATCGAGTTTGGGGTATGATTCGTCAATGTACAATGAAGTACATCCACAGGTTAGATCACTGGGAGTACGATATACCTCAGTAGTATACTGGTAATTGGGACATATATATATATATATATATATATATATATATATATATACGCCCCATTGAGTTTTGCTATATAGATCATGAATTAATCGGCGTTTGGGACATGATACTATACCCTAACCTCTAATGGGTGAACCCCAGTCCCTAATTTTCTAACCCAAACCATGAGGTTCGTTTAATCTTAAAATGAAAACCAATGAAAATTTCGACGAATCAGAATCGTTGATTTTCATTTTTAAGATTAAACGAATCTCGTGCTTCGGGTTAGTGAATTGGGGACTGGGATTCACCCATTAGAGGTTAGGGTATAGTATTATGTCCCAAACTCCGATTAATTTTTTGTCTAAATAGCAAAACTCAATGGGGCGTACGGTAGGCTAGCGTACGCCCGGACGTACGCTAGCCTTTGCCATATATATATATATAGTGCATTGTATCATACCTTGAGTAAAATCCGGTCATTTAAAGGTTTAGATATCCTTTTCTTACTCAGGGTATGTCATACCTTTGATTTCACTTAATGAACGATAGAACCATCCATATATGGATATGGTGATATATATAGTATCATGCCCCCAAAATCTGATTCATTCGAGGTTTAGATAGCGCTTTCTTACCAAGGCTATTTGGTGCCCTAGATTTTACACAAGGTACGATTGAAGGCACTATGTCTATGTGTGTGTGTGTGTGTCAAATGCTAGCGTACATCTAACGCATGTTTTACACCTGTGTTCATACTTATTATGTTGTTTCGATATATTTTAACGAATTATAACTATCATTATTATTTTTAGATTAAATGAGTGTTTTGAAATCCAAGTTACAGTCAAAGCTCTTTCTTTGGTTTTATTTTCTTTTTAGGAAATTTCAACGAAAGTGACCTGCCTTTCTGCACCTGGGACAAGTAAAATACCCTTTTTGGTCGAGTTTTGACACTTATCAAGCTCATTCTTCTATTGATTTCGATTAAAACCCTTTGTATTCTCTATTGTATCTAGCTCACTCCCAATTTAATTGTTTTTCTTCCAAAATTGTTTCGAGGTTTCTTCTTGAATTATAAAAAAGAGCTATTTGTTCGGCCATTTCATCTTCATCCAAGTCGTCATAAGTTATGTTGGCTTTGAGGAGAGATCCTTTCTTAGTAAGGTTGTTCATTATTCTCACTTCTAAGTATCTCTTTATGAGTCATTAATGGTCCAATCAATTCACTAACCTCTACTTTGGACAAATCTTTAGAATCATCCATAGGTGTTACCTAATGACGCTAATTTATTTGCAAAGTATTCAGGATGTGATTTTATAACATACCGAAACTTTTCCCGATGAAGATATTATCCGTTTTGGTCCTGGACCCTAATAATTTTCAACTTAGGGTGCAATTCAAGGTGATTTCCCATAAGGTCACCCAGCCTTGTTGTACTCCACACTGAGCACGTTTAACTTCGAAGTTCTCACAAGAACTTCTCCATTTAACCCAAAACGCATCTTGCCAGATAAGGTCGGTTTCTTACTTATGAACCATGGATCTCTCTCGTGCTTTATCGATTTGTGATTCGCCTAAGGTGTTACATACACCCCCTTGGGACTCAACGCCCTGGTTCATGTTTGCCCCACCATCGTTCAAGAGGGACGCGGAGAGGCTCTGATATCACTTGTAACATCCTCAACCTTTTCGCCAACGAAGATATTATCCGCTTTGGGCCTCGACCCTCACGATTTTCGACTTGAGATGCAATTCAAGGTGACTTCCCATAAGGTAATCCATCCTTGTTGTACTCCACACTGAGCACGTTTAACTTCAGAGTTCTCACAAGAACTCCTCCATTTCACCCCAAAACGTGTCTTGCCAGTTAAAGTCGGTTTCTTACTTATGAACCATGTATCTCTATCGTGATTTGTCAATGTGGAATTTGCCTAAAATGTTACAGATTTACCAAGTCTGATTTACAGTGTAGTTTGCCCAAATTCACAAGACCATTAACAAGAGCTTCATGCATCTTCACAATGATCTCATTTTCATGCATGGTAAATAACTCAAATTCTCTTATGAGCATATGAACTCTAGATTCTTCAAACTTAGGCGTACCTTCATATGCTACCTATAACATATCCTAAATTTCTTATGTGGGTTTTCACATGGCTACGTACCTTTGCAAAATATTCTCGTCGTAGAGCACATTTCAAAATATAATTGGCTTTATCATTTCATTAGACCTTTTCAGTTCATCGTCCATTCATTCTTCCCCATTTCGAGACTTCCTCGGGTCTTTGCGTTATATTTAGTCATACTTGCATGTTATTAGCTTGCAAGAAGGATAGGTATCACTGATAAGTGCACTAAACATACAAAGATAGATTTTTATACCGCTCATGATCATATACTTGCAAGTGTTACCAAAGTGCTTCATGTTTCTTCAAAGATCCATACAATGGATGCTATCGCCAAGGTGTTGTTGTATGCACGTTTAAAAATGAAACGGCTTGACAATAATACGGACAAGAAAATTTTAAACGGATAAACTATGTACAGGTACATATACATTTAGTAAACGGAGTTTTTACTAACTATGTTGATAAGTAGCTTTTAATTAATCATTCTTCTTGGCATGTTAGTAGTTCAAGGACTATAAGTATGTGGTGTAATAGTTTAGGGATAAGTTATAATAATGGTTTAGCTTTCTTGCCCTTTCTTTATTCGTAGCAAACTATAAATAGGGAAATCGTATATGTAAAGAACTAAATGTTTTTTTTCTTCTTCTTATTTCTATCAATAGAATGAAAAAGAATTTTGGCCACTAACACATAAATAGAACATGTACTAAAAGTATGACTCCAATTGCAGACGATGTAGAAAGAGAAGTACAAAATTACAAAAGATTCAAATTCATCCCATTGAAATAGTACTAACTATTCTTGGCATACTACTAGACTAGAAGCATCAATATTATTATTACCATAATGGACACTGATTATTTTTTCCCTTACATAAAAGGTCTTGATTTAATCAATCAATTCTGGCCCGTCAGTTGGATTTTGTTGTGCAGTAGCAGCCGCAACATCATGTTGCTTTCGTACGATATATGCTGACAACACATACTTCCATTTTGGATTTTGAACCTTCTCATACGAAAACGAAGACGACTTGCAGCATGGCAGATCATTCTCACAACATAACTCGTACTGCTTCAGGGATTGAACTTCGACACCACCTGAATTTTCAATTGGAACTTCTCTAATAGCGTTACAACGATCAGTCGCCACAATGAGGGTCGCAATCAAAACCCAAATAGCGAATATTTGAAGATTGAAGGCCATGACAAATAATTGACAATCAAATGCTTTCTCTAATTCTTTTCTTTTGCAATTTCACTTTTCTATATCCTTAGTCTTTTATGAGAGAACTCACTGTGTGTTGGTAATGAAGAGTTGTGTATGCTACTTATACTCACCTTCTTGGCAGTCAATAATGACCTCTTATCCTACTTTTTTGTTATGATAACCATCCAAAGTATTTGACTGATTCATTATTGTGTAACAGAAGTCTATTGTTAGAGCTTCTTTTTATTAAAAGAAATTGTTGACAATCTAAATATAGATTTGATCTAACACTATAATTTTTTTTATCTATCTTAATTTTTATAACATCCTTTGCATTATATGCTCACTCTGTTTCTTTTATCATATTTTACATTCAACACGATTTCTTTTGGAAAAATATATATTTTCACTATGCTATGCAACGTACTTAGTCGTGGACGGAATTTAATAAAGAACGAGTTCATAGGTCTACTTTCCACACCAAGTGTTATGATGATACTTGTGAAATTAATGAATATAACAACGGTTTCATATTTTTAGCGATAGAGTAGACATCTATCAGCGTAACCAATCAATTCAATCCTCCTCCTATATAATAGGGCAGAGTTTAGCTTCACTTTCTTTATTTCAAATTTCTGTAACGAGAGTGAAACCAGAAAGGGCATTATTGTTGATAACACCCAAATTGGTATTATTTGCCCTTCATATTTAGGTTTGTTTCGTGCTAATCCATGTGCATAAGCAGAAGAATATCATTGATTGCATCCCTATTTTGTTCCTATTTGATTATGTCGTGATTTTAGGGTTCTTTAGATGATATATGTGAATTAGGTACGAAAAACGAAACAAGTGTAGCAAAATGGGCAGGAAGCTGATGATCACGGCCTAAATGAGAAGATCACGGTTGAGAAAGCAGACCACAAAGTAGAGGCAAAGATCGCGGCCTAAGAACCCAAGTTCCCGGTCGCGAATCTGGAGGCCTTGGGCGTGAACTTTGTGAAGAGCCAACTGAGAGGAGAACAGAAAGTTTCGCCAGTTTGATCACAATCACCGTCTTTCTTAACCGCGAGTAGGGGCAGAGCTACAGCCCCCGAGAATCTCGAAAGTCACGTATAAATAAGTCAGGATCGTGTTTACAAACTACAATTTTTATATAAAATGTAAACCGTGCAAACTTAGGACATAAAGTTTCTTGTAACTCAGCAGAATATTAGTCATTTTATCTCCCAAAGGTCTTGGGTTCGATGCCAAAGAGAAGCAGTTTACGGCTTTCCACTAGGTTAATTCTTTTTTGGTTAAGGGAAGCAGTTTACAGCTTTTCCCTAGGTTAATTACTTTTATGGTAGTTTACAGAAACTACAACTTCTCCTTCTTTTTTTTATAGTAAGCGGGTATTAGATACTTTAGTCATTAACTTTGTAATTTTTATTTCCCTTTTTAAGTTGTAGTTTACATCAATTAATTACCGCTTTTGCTTCTTGAAATATATTGTTTTTTCTTTTTCTAATTTATAGTAAATATAATGTGAAAAATATTGTATATGGTTATAATAAAACAAAATTAGTATAAAAATAGATTTTTAAACCTAAATATTTTAATTATTAGCATGGAAATCGTGAGCACTAAATGCTAGCTTCGCCCCTGGCCGCGAGGAAGTTCGCGGCCGAGAATCACGGATCGTAACCGTGAAGTCAGCCCGCGAACTCCCAACGGCCGAAGACCAAAATAGCCACACCTGAAGATCGCGATCACGGAGGAAAAGATCACGCCCGCGATCTTCCTTGCTCAGACGCGAACTTGTCCGTCCCCCTGAAGTCTATAAATAGAGGACCCTTTCCCCATTTTAAGAGAACTGGTTTTTAGATAAAAAATTTCTGGTTTAGAGAGAGAGAAGAGAGAGAAGCTGGAGGAAGGAGAAGAGGAGCGGAAGGAGGAGGAGAAGGAGAAGCTAGAAGAGAGGAGCCATCTTCCTCAACATCGAGTCTTCCCCAATTTCTTCTATGTATCTTCTTCCCTCCTTTATGGAGTAGTCTTCTAATTAAGGTAATAGGGGTTCTAAACCCCAAACCCTTGTTTAAGGACTATTATGTAAAAGTTGAATATGTTAGGGTTTTGAATGAATGTGTTTATCTAGTTGATTTTAATGCTTCTCTAGCTTTAACTATGCTTGAGTAAGTCGCCATAATCTTCTCTACTAGCCTACTTGAGCTTCTATGTTGTGTATGGAGTTTTAGGGTTAGACGGGTATGCGCCATCTGGTAGATTAGGGTTAGATGAATGAATAGGATCTTACGGTAGACGAGGCGACCGTACCCCTGTCATGAGAATGCATTCCTAGATGGAACCCGGGATGAAACCTCGGTGTGGACGGTGGGTAGTACCCATGGAAATGAGCTATGTTCTTAAATCCCCAAATACGGTAGCCTAGATCGAGGTGACTGACATGGGTTTCGGGGAGGCGTACTTGGAGGCTTGTGGATAATCACGAAAGCCCACGGAAAAGATCTCACTCACCACATTCACTTAACCCAACTTATTTAGACATTGCATGATAGACCTAGACTAGAGTGATGGATAGTTTCCCGAAGTACTTGCTTTTATCCTTGTTAATTCTCTCTACTAGTTATTACACTTGAATCCTCCAACACAACCCCTTAAACCGATCGGCTAAAAAACAACAACGTGGGAAGTAGGCTAGGGTACTAGGACCCGAGTGAATACAACCTTGATTGCCACTATTTGACAAACCCATTTTAGGTTAAACTTGGCCTAGGATTGGGTAGTTATTGAAATGTGCAAACTACTGACAATGACCTGCACAGAATGAATCAATCACTTGTCTTCGGGATAATTTAATTAATTATTATGAACAAGATCAACCAGATTCAAACCAGATTGTATTCAGACAAAGATAAGAAGCATTACCAACTACACTAAATAAATTTGTTGTATCTTTTTTTAATACAAAATATACACAAAGTTAAAATATTAAAAGCAAAAGACTTTGTCATCACGGTTAGCTAGTCCTCCCACTAGGTCTCCTATAAGTATTTTTTGGTGCTTGATACTTTGATATTCATATTTGATTGTTTTAATTGGCTTTTAATGCGTAATTTAGAATTTTTTTCTAATTTATAGTAAATAATGATCTTAAAATCGCAACACAAATATCATTGGAATTAATATTGAAATTGGCATTAATTTTTATTGGTTGGATGTAACAAGTATGACAAACAAAGAGAACTACATAAATTATTTTTAAATTGATCCAGATTGATTATTTTCTTGAATAAGCAGAAGCGATGCAAAAATTTTAATTGATAAAAATTTATGTAAGTTGAATGTAACAAATCCCATTTCCTCTTTCAAATTTTTTAAAAATCAAGAAAGATATAAGAATACTGATGTGGTACATTTTAAAGAAAATCAAACATGAAAAAAAAGAGAACAATAGAAATGAATACTTGGAAAGGAAACTATGATTTTTTTAATTGCTGAGCAGTAAGCATTGATCTCAACAAATGCACTATGAAGTAAATGTGTTTAGTATTTTTTATTGCCTAACAAAAGATTTATTTTTTGAATGCCTAAAATACAATAATTCATTATTAAAAATTTTCTTGTACCCCTTTACTAAGTATTAGAGGTTGAAACAATTTATGTCATGTATGACATGTTATATATTCTCTTCAAATGATTCTTCAATTTCATCTTCCTTGGAACCCTCTTATGAGTTCTAATATTATATGCTCTATTCAAACGGATTACAAATAGATACTTAAGGACATTTTAGATTTTGGCTAATCAATTCATTTGTTTATTTCGTGAACTTTAGAAAGTCGTTCGACGATTATGATTATTTTGCTCAGCATCAATTCATTTGGTGTTGTAAACTTCTTTAATTGTGCTGCAACATAATCGTCAAATGACATTTTAGTTTTTATAAACATCTTCATCTGTTACAAATTATTTCTCAATGAAGATTTATTTTTCTGAAACTCCGTGAACGAACTTAAAATAATACAATTTTTGAACACCAATTTTGTAGTTGATTTCATGTATTTAATTCTTTTTTCTTATAGAGTAGTTAGTCATATATATCATTTAGAGTTACTCGGTTTAATATGAACGGACCATAGTAAAGAAAAAACATAAAATAGGTCATAGTTTTCATGGATGTGTTAATGTGGTCATATGTATTAGCATGGTGAGTACTACAACATAGAATTAATTGTATTTGTTGAGCGACTAAGATTGTCCTTCAATTAAATTTTGAGTATGTCGGCCGACAAACATTTCTTTATAGCATAGAGTAAGGATGAAGAATGGTATTTTTCTTATTGTATACATATGGTGCCTTCCACGGTACCCCGAAATGTTCATCTTTTCTATCTTTTCCCTTCGCCAAATTCTATTTTTGAAATTCTAAGTTGAACATTTAAATATTGATACACTTGTGTTTGAATTTTCACTATACGTTGAATCCAAGTATAAATTGTTATTTTGCATTAATGTTATACGTCCTTACCCATTTATGTTATAAATGTATGTACACTATAATGAATTTTTCATATATCCAGACTAAATCAGATTAAAGCACTCGGACCATTATCACTCAACCCACTTACCGAGTCAACGGACTAAACCGGTTTTCTTCCAACTTGTCGGATATATCTTGTCTCTTAAAGTATCCACATCAATGCAATTGCAAAATCAATTGCATATGAGGTTTTTATTGCCACATCAATATTTTTGCAACCCAACTCATATGAATGTCATTGCATCTATCTCAATGCAATCCATTGCAATTACATATGTAATTAAATATTATATTTAAGTTATATAAAAATAAATAAATAAACTAAAAAGTTCCAATTTTTTTGGCCATTTTGACTAGCATATAGAATTGAATTTGTTGCAAGCTTGCAAATATGAAATGGGTAGCGACATCAATGGAATTAAAATTAAAATTGCAAACACCTATATCATGTCATCTTTCAATTGGAAGTGCTATACCAATGTGGATGCTCTTAGCTCAGTTTAATCAAAAAGAGGAAACAAAAAATTATTCAATTAAATAAAGAGAAAAAAAAACTTGCAATTGAAAGCAATAAAACCAACTAGTCTTCTTTACTTTAGGGACTCAAATCGACTGGAAATTTGACCAATACTTGAACCCATTGCAACATAATTATAACTTTGCTATTGTCTGAGGTGGACTTGTTGCATATTGTAGTTGTCTCACTAAAACTACACTTCTTACAATAGAAATAGAAAGGGAAACAATGACATGATCACAATATAGTGGTACAAGTAATAAAATATATAATCCATGGGTCTTTATATTTACTATTATTCAGTTTTAATTTATTATTTAGCAAATCAAATTTAGATAAACTAACTACCGCTACTCTAGCTAACTACAGTTAAGGTGAATCCAATTACAGGTTGGGAACTAACTAAGATATTGATTTTCTTAGAAACTAGCCAAATTAATGATTGTTGATTCCCTAGCTCACGTTTAATGTTTATACTGTTGTTACTAAATTAAAGATGACAAGTTCATCTTGACTAGACTACCTAGCAGGACACTATCCTCACTGAAGCAGAATACCAAGAGAATACAAACTAGATTCTCTCTACTAGATTAAAATCATGTCCAAAGTAGTAATTGGATCCACTTTCATGTAATCGATTCACCTCTTCCAATTGACGATGTTCTATTAACCTATTTAGATATTATCTATCCTAGGTCAAAATAGTAGTCATAGGAATGCGATTTGGATCCATACAAGTCATGAAAAATGCATGATTTGGATATTAAATTCGAGTTCAACAATCTAGGTTTTCAAACAATCACCCAATCAAACAAAACAATAGCTAGATTTCCTCAAAACCTAAGAGAAGGAAAGTTACTCCATAGAGAAGAGAGACAAATATTAATCAGCTCTAGTTCTTCAATCTCTATGTCCAGGCTTGTTGCTGGAGTTTCAATGACAAACAAATCCTCCAATTTTGCTCCAATGTCGGCTCTGGATTGCTATCCCCCTCTAGGGTTTATCCCTTGAGTGTTTTGGATCCACAAACCCACCTCTCTCCTTTCAGAATCGAAGAAATTCTCTTATACTCACGAGAGAGGACATGTCTCGGCTTATGTCACAGTCATGGCCTTCATATCCAGGTCGTGACATCCAAAACTCGTCATTTTGTTAAGTGGGGGAATGTCACGGACTATGTCACTCCCAAGCCGTGACATTGAAGGTCATTCCATTTCATGGTGAAAATTTTCTATCTTTTTCAACCATTTCACGACCTAGGAGAGGATGTCACCCCTTAAGTCATGAAATGCAGCTCTAGGGGGTGACATTGGGGCAGATGTCACCCCTTAACCCCTCATATAGGAGTGGATTTGATTTGGGTCCAATTGTACACATTTTACCTCTTATTTCTTGTTCGTTTTGCTTAGTAGATCACCGTCCCTCGACCTATTTTGCGCTAGGTTGTGCTTGTCTTGGTACATTTCAAGTCCTAGCACGTGTGGGAAGGTCCAAAAAGAGTTTTGGGTAATTCGGAGGTCAAAACGAGCCAAAAAGTGGAGGCTGAGCACTGTTCACGGGCTGGAGCTTCAGTTCACGGTCTTAGATGACTGTGAACTGAAATCCCAGACCGTGAAGTGACCAATTTCCAGAATGGTTTTTCAAGTTACTGGCCTCAAGTCAGTTCACGGTCTAAGATCATGAACTGAAGCCCTCGGCCATGAACTGGGCTCTGTCGGGCAAATTTAAAGACAACAGCGGGGAGGGAGAAAGGGGAGCTGGTTTTTGGAGATGAAATAGCTGCTTTCTCTAGGGTTTCAACCCAAAACACCAAAGGGGAGTTCGAGAGAGAGAGAGAGAGAGAGAGAGAGAGAGAGAGAGAGAGAGAGAGAGAGAGAGAGAGAGAGTGCTTGAGTGAGCTTGGAGCTTAATTGAAGGCATTGGTCAAGTTTGGAAGCAAGGAATCAGGCCTAGAAGAAGAAGAAGAAGAAGATATTGGGCTCCAATTTGTAATCTCTCTCTTCTCTCTCTAGAAACTCACCCCCTTCTCTTGGGTTTAAGAACCCTAGGTCTATATTTTGGTTTTATGTTGATGTATGTGACAAATTCCATGTTTGATTGATGATTTTACTTAATTGATGGATGTTTTCAAGAATGACATGAGTTGGGTTTCCCTTTTCATGCATTGAGCTTTTGGCCTAGGAGGGAGAAAATCCCCTTAGAGCCCATTATTGGCGTCTTCGGGTCACTCCTATCGTATATTGTGCAGGTAATCCCCAAAGGAGTTGATTCAATCTACCACCTAGCAATATATGAAACCCTAGGTTGAATAGAGCATACCCCATTCATCGATTTGTCGTTCCGGGTCAATCCCCGAGGAAGTCCATCTCCTAACGGTAGAGTATTTGAGTCGATTGAGCTAGAAGGATACTCAACATCGATCCAATGGATGGAACTAAGGGGATTCAACCCAAGAAAGCTCCCAAAACTTGTAAATAGCTAGGTTAGTGGTTAGCTAAGTTAGTTAGTTTAGTCTTTCTAATCACCATCCTAGGTTGGCTAGATAACGAATCCTACACTTAAAGTAGGGTAAGCCTAGATCCCCATGGTACGATAAATAATTATTGCTTGCTTGTTGTATGCTACACATGGTCGCCGGTTATACTTGGCCGACGATTGGGATGTGTAGTTAGATTGAGTCAAGTTTTTTGCGCCGATGCCGGGGAATCATTCTAGGTTATTTGAAAGGGTTAGGTTGTTACTTTAGCCGTTTCGTGTTTCGTTTTTTGCTTTGTTTACCCACTCTTTGCTTTGAACGGTGGTTTGTGTTTGTTTGATTTTATTTTTCTGTTTTTGTCATTGTAGGTTGAATCATGGAACCTAATGGCTTCTACAATATGTGGGGGGTATCCACAACCACCCGAATGGGGGTACCCCAGAGCTTCTTGGAGCGATCAAGAGGGTGGAAGCCAGGGAACCGAGTTCTATGATCAACCTCCCTTCCAAGAGCAAGAAGTATACCATTGGGGAGTTCTAGAAGCTTTCCCATATGAAGAAAACTTCCCTCCACAACCCGAGGAGAAATACAAGTTGGAGTTGGCAATGGTGTCCTTCATGGTTCATTCTTCAAGACCATGTGCCACTCCGCAACTGGAACCAAAGAACAGGTTGGAGCTCATGGTGGAGCGGTTTTCTCGAGGCACCGATGAAGGGTGCTCAAACTTGGATCTTCCCCAACCCGAAGTGAAGTCCAAGTTGGAGCTTGCCATGGAGAATTTTGAAAGAACAAGCTCCAAGATGGATTTCCAACCCCTCCCTCCTCTCGGTTTGATACTAGAAGAGAAGGTGGCACGAGCTTGTGCAAGCTATCGCCTCTCATCATTGAAGGAGAAAGAGGAGGTTGAAGGAGCGATCAATGACAACATGTCGAGCAAGACGAACTCACCTCGGAGAGCTCCCATGGTGAGGATGAACAAGAGGGTTGCATTCATGGCTTTAACACCCCTCCCGAGAGAAAATTCAAAGACAAAGTCACAAGTATGGAGGAGCAAGAGAATCCCTTCTATGATCTTGCATGGCATCTTGCCCTCCAAACTGTGCTTGAAGACATGAATGGAACGGAGAAGGAAGAGGTTGAAGAGGAGGAAGAGAGCATCGAAGAGGAGGAAGCTCTTGATTGTTCCCAAGGGGAGGACGAATTGAAGAATAAGGAAGGAAGGTTGAAGTTGAAGTTAAAGGAGCAAGTGAGGTCCAAGATGAGGACGAGGTCAAGGTGGATGAAGCATCCACAAGTTACAAGAGCTACCAATGCTTTCCACCCGACCTCGATGATCTACTTGAGAAGGACCCATTTGCGGCTCTTTGCCAAGCCAAGGCCAATCCATCGATGATCCCTCTTGGTGGATGCGATGGAAGTCAAGCAATGATGCATTACATGGTGTGGGGCAAAGAGAAGGAAGGAAGAAGAGGTCTCGTGGGTGGAGCCTCAAAGCCACTCAAGTTCACGAGCCCTCAATCATGGACTCGTCCAAAGCTCGTGACCTGAGACACCACCTCACCGACGAGAACCTCAAATTCAAGGAGGTTCTTGGGTGGACCAAAACTTGAAGAGCAATCGTCCTGCTCATGACGTTAAAGAAGCGCTTGGAGGGAGTAACCCAACCATCATCGGTTTACATCTCGTTTCCTTTCAATAAGATGACCAATAGAGAGCTTTTGGTGGTGTTTTTCCGTCTCCACGCTCTTCCGGATTTCACACGCCCTCCACTCCCAATCACCAACTTTCACACCCTATCCGATAACATTGTTCTACCTCCTTATTTTACGCCATTGAGGGCAATGTCGAGCTTAAGTGTGTGTGTGTGTGGGGGGGGGGGTAGTCTATTATGCTTGTGTGTGAATGATTGGTGTGATTTTGAGTGCTTGGAGCCTACTTGTATGCCCAAATTTTTAAAACTTGTGGGCTCCAAGTATTGCAATTTCTACATTTGTTTGATCATAGTGGCACCTTTGGTGATTTGTTTTGAATCTCGTGGTTATTGGAATTATATGTGGATGATTTGCTTGTGATGGTGTGCAACCATTGATGATGGTTGAGACTTGTATTAGGTTTGTGCATAGGTTCATTTCTCCTGTGTTTGTGAACCGATAGATGTTTTGAATCGATTACTCGCTTTTCACAGTTGCCTATACATCGAGTTTAGGGAGTTAGAACAAATGATTTAGCACCTAGGTAGCCATGTTAGACTTGTGTCATTCGTTTCGTTCTTGTGCGACAGTTTCCCCTTTACATGATGTGTAGCGAGGAAGATGGAGGCATAGGATTAGTCCACGACCCAAAATGTTGATTGTCCCAATCGTATCATCCCCTAGTCAACCCCTTTGAGCCATGTGTCTAAGGGCTGTTCTTGTTTTAGGTATCTCTCGCTACTTAAGCTTGATTGATTTAGATAGAACGACCCTACTTTCTTCGTGTCTACACTGTTATCGAGTCACCCTTGTATTTGGAAGCTCTATTCATACCATTTGAGCCTAAACGAGGTTCCAAATGAGTGATTTGTGTATGGTTTTGCTAAGAATGCGAAGTGAGTGTGGATGTAATTCGTAAAAGTGAGCATTGTTCCTTATGTAAAAAAATGTGGCAAGTGTACATAGCTCTCTATAGCCCTCAAAGAAATGAGTAAAGAAAATAAAAAGAAGAAAAAAGAGAAAAAGAAATCAATAAAAGGGCAAAGAAGAAAAGAGAGTGTCCACCAAAAATATAATAAATGTTGAACATGCTCTTAGAAGTGTTTCTTGGCATGCAAGCTATAGAAACACATACATGTTGTATACCTCTACACTCTTGTGCTTGAAATTGAATAGCAAATGTATAAAGAAAGTATGTGTGACATGGTTTGGTGATAGGTTGTGTTTTGGAATGGCGGATTGTTTGGCCATTGGTTGTGTGAGTGGTTTTGTGTTGATGAAGATGGTTCTAGGTTGATGAAATTGTGGAACCTCTTTGCTTTTCGTGCCACCACCCAAAAATCCTTTTCTCCATGTCCGAGACCCTGGCGAGTCATTTGAACCCGTGTCTAAGACTTCTGGACAAGCTAGCAACGACACCCATCTTGTGAACTCGAACATTTAGAGGTTACCGTCATTGTAAAGGAACGTTAGGATTGAGCGTGAATATGCACATCTTTTGCATCAAATGGTCCTGACCCCACTGGTCGAGAGTGAGTAATTCATTCATCATGCTTTGTTCATTTCTTATACCCCGGTGAGGACCTAGGTTGCTCGATCGTTCGTTCCTATGATGTGATCTTCATGCATGTGTGACTGTGATTGGTGAGTCGTCGAGGCATGTTGTGTGTTGGTTTTTGAATAATGTGTGAACTCTTCTTTTGCACAATCTTAATACAGTTGAATGTCGTTTGTGGTGGTTGCCATGATTACTTTGTTTTTGTCCGTAGGTCGGTGTCAAATAACCATTGTGATTCATTCGTTTTGTGCCCTATGACATGCCTCAAAAATTTTGTTGAAAAAAAAGTTGTAAGTTTACCTTGTTTTGTACTTGGTTTGCTCGGGGAGAAGCAAACGTTCAAGTGTGGGGGTGTGATTTGGGTCCAATTGTACACAATTTACCTCTCATTTCTTGTTCGTTTTGCTTAGTAGATCACCGTCCCTCGACCTATTTTATGCTAGGTTGTACTTGTCTTGGTACAGTTCAGGTCCTAGCACGTGTGGGAAGGTCTAGGACAAGTTTCAGGTCATTCGGAGGTCAAAACAAGCCAAAAAGTGGAGGTAACAGTTTCTTGGAGAGGAAATAGTTTCTTTCTCTAGGTTTTCAACCCAAAACACCAAAGGGGAGTTCTAGAGAGAGAGAGAGTGAGTGCTTGAGTGATCTTGGAGCTTAATTGAAGGCATTGATCAAGCTTGGAAGCAAGGAATCAGGCCTAGAAGAAGAAGAAGATCTTGGGCTCCAATTTGTAATCTCTCTCTTCTCTCTCTAGAAACTCACCCGCTTCTCTTGGGTTTAAGAACCCTAGGTCTAGATTTTGGTTTTATGTTGATGTATGTGACAAATTCCATGTTTGATTGATGATTTTACTTAATTGATGGATGTTTTCAAGAATGACATGAGTTGGGTTTCCCTTTTCATGCATTGAGCTTTTGGCCTAGGAGGGAGAAAATCCCCTTAGAGCCCATTATTGGCGTCTTTGGGTCACTCCTATCGTATATTGTCCGGGTAATCCTCGAGGGAGTTCATTCGATCTACCTCCTAGCAATATATAAAATCCTAGGATGAATAGAACATACCCCATTCATCGATTTGCCATTCCGGGTCAATCCCCGAGGAAGTCCATCTCCTAACGGAAGAGTAATTGAGTCGATTGAGCTAGGAGGATACTCAACATCGATCCAATGGATGGAACTAGGGGGATTCAACCCAAGAGAGCTCCCAAAACTTGTAAATAGCTAGGTTAGTGGTTAGCTAGGTTAGTTAGTTTAGTCTTTCTAATCACCATCCTAGGTTGGCTAGATAACGAACCCTACATCTGAAGTAGGGTAAGCCTTGATCCCAGTGCTACGATAAATTATTATTGCTTGCTTGCCCTATGATGCTCCCGGTCGTAGGTATACTTGGCCGACGATTTGGAAGTGTAGTTAGATCGAGTCAGTATTCCACTTTTTGACTCGTTTTGACCCCCAAAAGTCGTGAAACTTGCTCCTAGGCTTCCTCTTAGTGTTAGGACCTAAAATAGGACAAAAAGAACACAACCTAGCGTAAGATGCACTAAGGATAGGGTGTTTGAAAGGCAAATGATCAATAACAGCATGTGACTTTCGATGGTTGGTAGTAGTTAACTAGAAACTTACGAGGTCAACTCTCACATGTAGAGACTCAACCACATGAGTCATAAGGACAATCTTTCTTGCTTACATCACTACCATGACCGCGAGAAAGAGCAATTTTTACACCTTAGCAATCACATAAGGGATTCGTTTAACTCCTTTTCTGCGATCCGTGTGGAGCATAAGTGTAAACAAGGGCTTTCGAAAGCTTTATTTGTGCCTTTCAAGCACAATACTCAAACAAAACTTCACTTGTATGGATTATACTAGATACGCAACATTGTACGATCATGAATCGGTGCTCAGTTGAATCTTTCCTATTCTCTGTGTGCAATGATTATTGCCCCACACGTTGGCACACACCCCCACACTTTATTTGTTTAGCAATGTTCGATGAAAAATTGTTGTCATGTAGGATTTTTCTACATTTCATTGATAAAGATAAAGTGCACCCCACTTAAAAATTTTCAAAATAGAGAGACTACTATGCAGAGCTTAACAGTTCACAAGAGACAAAATAGGCATTGTATCGAGTGGTATTCAACTCTCAGGATGAAGACATCCTGCATACTTATCCTCTCCAGATCACATGGCATAAAAAGACAAATAATTCAAAGCACACTTCGCAAGAAATTGCATACGACAATGAATTTGGAGCCCTCAAATTTTAAAAGATAAGGAGGGTAGAACAAATTTACCAGATCAGGTGTGAAGGATGATGGATGGAACAGGAGGAACTATAGATTCTGAAGAGTAAAAAGCACACCAAAGCACTAAATGCTCACAATGGTTGAGTTATTAACTCAAAAATCAAAAGACAAACTAACTCAACCAAAGAGAAATGAGAAAAAATGCCAACCAACTGGTTGGGTTGCCTCCTAACAAGCGCTTCTTTAACGTCATGAGCCAGACACTAGTTTCTAAGTCTTGGTCCATCCCAAAACCTCCTTGAAGTTGAGGTTCTCGTCGATGAGGTGTAGTCTCAAGTCACGAGCAGTAAGCGAGACAAGTGTTGAGGGCTCGTGGACTTGATTCAGATGTAGGCTCCACCCACGAGACCTCTTCTTCCCTTCTTGTCTTTTCTCATTGTCCCAAACCAAGGAAGACATAATAGATTGCAAGAAAATGAGAGAAATTTTGAAAAGGAGAAGGAAGAAGTCACGACAGTCCCACAATGGTTGGCTCGCCGCACTTTTTCCAGCTCCAGGCACCTCATAAGACCATTTCCTACAAGGAGAAGGAAAGAAATCTGTAGCGTGGAAGGAAAGTGGCAGTGGCGGTTTGCATCATCATGAAGACGCCACTGACAAAGTCCATCATCAATGTGATTTTTCATTTTCCTACACAAAATAACATCCTAGAGAGTCTGTTTTTCGCAAGTAGAAGGACGATAATGGGTACTATCACGAGGCCGCCACTCTTTTGTAATAGGAAGGCAACCCCCTCTTCTTTTTACTCACACCTACTCATGAGATTAAGAGCAAAATTTTGGTGATATAAATCATTGGAGTGTTTTTCAAAACATTTTAAGAAGGCCCGTCCTTTTGAGATGGTGGAGACAAAGAAAGAGTGTACGGAGGAGTTAAAAACACCCATCCTGGTGAGATGGTGGAGGAAAAGGGGGAGCATCCACTCAAGGAGGGAGTAAGAAGGCCAGCACGCTAGAAAGAGAGTAGGTGACTCTCGAGAGACAATTGATGCCTACTCAAGCCCAAATCATGGCATCATCTCTCGCCATGAAGAAGGACCCGGATGATGACATACCCTTGATGGAGAGGATGGTCATATTTGAAGTAACAATCCAACATTTTCATGTTTTTCAAGAGCTGATCGAAGCAGTGGGAGGAGAAGAAAGTGCTCTGCCACTATTGGAGAGCATCATTGATCTGAGGAATCCAATCGAGCAACTCGAGCCAATTTTATAGACTGACAAGAAGATCGAGCATAAGGCAACCATCATTAAGTCAAATCGTTGGGGACACAAAGAATTCATCTGTGTATATGAGCAGGATTATGTTCACTGCTTAAACAACTGTCTCCTAGACAATTGTCATCTCGAGGAAGGATTTGTGGTTCTTGGTTCCAGCATCTACATCCTACCACTTCCACTCTATAAAGACACGGGAAGCGTGGTGATAGAATAACCAAGTGGAGTTGTCTTGTCATTTGAGTTGAAAAAGGTGTCAATGCCCACTAATAAGCCAACTCAAAGTAAGGAAGGAATGGTGTACAAAAATTTGTACTTGGACACATGAATGACCTAAGCAAACCCAACGCTTCTGCCGGTTTTACGATGGCGGAGAATCAACAGATTAGCAAACCAAAGAAAAAACTAGTAGTTGTGCCCCATGTAGGAGCATAGATTCCCAGGGCGGTGAATTCAAAAACCAAAGTCAAGGAGAGAAGCTCAGGGGTGGTATATTAGTGATGGGAAAGGTTTGTCCGAAAAGACAACGGATAAGAGTATTGTGTTGCAAATAGCGTTGCCCAATAAAGGGGCGAAAACAAATGACTGAATAATAGAAAGGCATAGGGAGCCTATCTCCTTCGGGTAATAAATGAGAATATTAAGCTATAATAGCCGCGAACTGGGAGTAAGCCTCCAGTTGAGGCCCTAAGGCCTAAAGTCACTTTTGCAATAAGTGTCCTAGTTATGATTTTCTTGATGGAAACTAAGCAAACAGAAGATGAAAATTAAGTCTCCCAAACTGAGATGGGTTTTGATCGAGGTAAAAGTTGTACAACTGATAGGCCAAGGGGTGGGTGAGCCGGGGGAGTGATTATGTGGTGGCACGAAGAAATCGGGGTTCAAATTATGTCTCTATCTCTTCATCACATAAATGCCAAGCTGGCAGATCATAACTCCATGGTTTGACGCTTCACTGGGTTGTATGGTTGGCATTAGGATGGAGGAAAACAAAAGACTTGAGATTTAATGAGGTCGTTATCCCAGTAATGGGATGAGCTTTGGCTTTGCAACGAGGATTTTAACCATATCCTTATCAAGGAAAAGAATGAGGGTGGTAGAGGAGAAAACGCAGATGATATGACTGCTTTCTAGGACTGTTTGATGGAGGTTGGCCTTCAGAACCTTGGGTTCCAAGGATATAATTTCAGCTGGGGGTGGTTTTAACTGAGGAACATTTGGACATGTTCATTGCCTCATTGAAATGGAGTGCTTCGTTTCCCAAAGTTTGGGTAATGACTTTAGAGAAGGCAACCATCGCCCAATAGTATGTGATACCAATGGGGACGACAATGTGGACCCAAAATGGGGATGAATGTTCCAGTTCCAACCTCTGTGGGAAAAGCATGAGCAATGTTTGGAGGTTGTTGCCGAATCATGGAGCAGGGGAAACTCGGGGATGCTCTAGCAAAAAATATTTATCGTAGGAATGACCTGAATGATTGGAGCAAAAAAACTATCCCTCATTTTCGAAAGACGAAAGAATGTATTAGGAGGTCGATGTGTTTCCTGGAGCGTGCAACGAAGACGACACCAGTCGTCACTTAGCCGAAGCAGCTCAACGCTAAACTCCTCAAGCTAGAGGACAATACCAGCAACAATGTTAGCGAATCAAATGGTTGCGCGAGGGTGTTAAAAAAACTAATTTCTTCCACAACAAAGCAACGGCTCGATCAATGAGGAATACCATTAGGAAGCTAAAGGATGAGGGTAGAGGCTAGCATGCGGGTACGAATAAGGTATTACAATGCATGGTTACATACTTCACGTCTCTTTTTCATGCAGGATGCGTCCGTTCTACCACCCTAGTTCTCGATGAGATTGGGCCATCTATCTCGATGGAACATAATGCAAACCTTACCTGACCTTTGGAATGTGAAGAGGTGGCAGTGGCATTAAAATAGATGGAGAAGCGAAAATCTCACGTAGCTGATAACATGTCGGTTTTATGTTTTTGTCAATACTGTAGCATCATAGCGATGATGTTGTTGATCTTTTAATGAGGATTCCTGACTAAGGAATCATGTCAGAGCAGCTGAATAATGCTCTTATTTCTCTAATTCAAAAGTTTAAGAACCCTGTGACGCCAAAAGAAATTTGACCGATTAGCTTGTGCATTGTCTTGTATAAGTTGGTGGCAAAGGTGATAGCTAAACGCCTCAAAGGGAAGTTGGATAGTGTCATATCCAAAGAATAAAGTGCTTTCGTATTATGGATATTCATATTAGATAACATCATGGCTGCTTTTGAATGCTTTCACACTATGAAAAAGAAAGGAAAGGGCAGCGGTGGGAGGTTATTTGTGGCAAAGATTGACATGGCTAAGGCCTATGACTAAGTAGAGTGGTAGTTTTTGGAAGGATCTATAGGATCTATGCAGATCGTGCGTTTTACAAATTGATGGATCCAATGGATTATGATGTGAGTTTGAATAGTATCATACTCCGTCTTTGTGAACGGGCATCAGTCGCAGACTTTTATTCCGAAAAAAGGACTGCGATAGGGAGATCCACTCTCTCCTTGTTTATTCCGCATTTGTGCAGAGGGCCTCTCGGCTTACACAAATAATGTTTTCCTTGATCACAGATTTGATGGCATCCTTCCGGCAAGAGGGGCGCCCTTAGTGTCCAAGCTCTTCTTTGTCGATAAAGGTGTCTTCTCATGTAAGGCGACTGCACATGAAGCTAGTACTCTGAAACAAATACTGAAAGCCTATGAGAGAGGATCAGGGCATCAAGTTACTTTCCAAAAATCGGAGGTCTAATTCAGTGGTAACGTTAAGCCACACCAATGTCTGATGATAAGTGGAACGTTGGAGATTGTTGTGGTGGAAAAGCATGAGAAATGTTTAGGCCTTCCTATCATGGATGGGCGCTCCAAAAAAGATATTTTCTAGGGTCTTACTAACGGAGAAAGAAGCTAAAAGTCTATAAGGAGAGGGTGCTTTTTGTAGCGGGGCGGGAAGTTCACCTTAAATCACTAGCACATGCACAATTCACTTATTCCATGTCAATTTTCCAGGTTCCAAACCTTGTTCTTCATGAAGTTCAAAGCCTCATTGTAGAATTCTACTAGGGACAATAGGGAGTTGAGCTAGCGAGTTCATTGTACAACAGGAGGTTGAGTTGGGGACAACATGGCTTTAACATGATGTTATTAGCCAAGTAGCTTTGGCACCTATATGAGCTCCCAAGCTTCATGATCACATGCATTCTTTCGCGTCAAGTATCACAAAAATGGCTCGGTGTTGGATGCTTCCGTGGACCATCTACCAAGTTTCATTTAGCGATGTTGAATGAGTGCATGAGATTTCTTAAATAGTGGGTTACGATGGAGGGCCAATAATGAAGCGCTGATCTGAGTGGGGGGGGGGGACAAATGACTACCTACCTCCCCGTGGACTATGTCAATTCAATCCCGATGGGAATCCCAACCGACGTTGTTGTACAAGAGCTTATTTCTCAGACACAGATCAGTGGGACGAGGTCATTCTTAAGAAGTGCTTCCTGACGATGATAGATGATGTCATTCTCCAAATACCTCTGGAAAATGTTGAGGAAATGATAGGCAAATATGGATGGGTAATACTCTGGGGTTTACACTATGCAAGATGGGTATCACCTTTGGTTGGAGGAATCCAAAGCTCGAGAACTTGCTATCAGAGGTATTGGTTTAGGCATGGTGGAAAGTTCATCCTTGCAACCTCGAAGAAGGTTCCTGAGAAGTGAGAGCTCGAGATGGCCGAAGCCCTTGCAATAGAATATGGTTTGCAACTTGCCGTGCAAGCCAATATCACCAACTTGGTTCTCGAAACAGATTGTCCATCATTCACTCACAAGCTTGGGGTAGCAGAAAGCACCCTCACGGAGATCGGAATCATCTATAGAAGTATACATAAACTCCTACATGAGAAAGGCAGTGGATTTGGCTATTTCCTCCCCCCCCCCCCCCCCAAAAAAAAAAAAGTAATATGGTAGCTCATATCATGTCCAACTCGAAAACAAGATGAAATGAGAGTGTGGTTTAATTTGGTAGACCACCCATTTTCCTTGTTGATCATATTATGTTAGACAATGCAATCACAACATTTACAACATATATCTATACAAAAAGTTAGATCCAATTATAACATGTACCACCATCTCAAGGATACCAATCCACTTTTTTTTATAATAGACAAAAGTTGTTTCGAAATTAACTTATTTTCTCATTTAAAGGTATGTATATCTATTATCAATATGAAAAAAATTAAAACATGATATTTCATTCCAACAATCCAAAATCAAGCCAAACTAAAAATTGTAACTAGGAAAAAATGACAGACGAATTAAAATTAATCCCATGTTCATGTTCTACCACAAACTAAAATTTCTCCCGCCGAAGAAATTGAGGCATAATAAAGTTGAAAGTTGCTTCGGGTAGCAACAAACGGCGAATCTGAAATGCCATAAACCGAGTCCAACCAGTCCAACATAGCCGATCTAATCTCAAAAGCCTCGAGAGCCGGAGTTCACGTACACAACTATATTCTTCTTGGAGGAACCTTTAGATGGCCTTCAACAACAAAATGGTAAAAGAGTGTTTAAAAAATTGTAAAACTGTTATAAAAGTTTATGCTAAGAAATTTGAAAGGGATGGTGATAATAATGATGTATAAAAGTTAATGGAAAATCTTTGTCGTCGACTCTTATGAGTTTGAAGAGGCAATTAGTTCGTGAGTGATTGTCTAGTTTTATACCCTATCCCTCTCTGTTTTGCATATGTTTATGATTTTATATCCTATCAACTATTGAAGAGACAATTAGTTTGTAAACGATTGTCTAATAAGATATATTGAAAAAGATCTGTTAAGCACTGTAGACTAGTTTATCGAATGTATTTATAAAATTTTCAGAATATGAAAATATGTCTGTGGTATTTTGTCTTAACTTATACTAGTCGGATTTCTAAATTAAGGATTTTTTTTTAATTTTTTTTTAATTTCAGAAGAGAACACCTCTAGGTAAATTGTCGTGGTTTGCCACTGACCATCGATATAGTGAAGTTCATTACCATCTTTTTTGTAATGAGAGTATGAGACCAATCTATCGTGACTATATTGGCTCGAACATGCTACGATGTAAGACAATAATTTTGATATTCATTCATCTCCTAAATTATTTAATTATATTTCTTATTAGTATTCATATACCTTTGGTATAACTAGTCCATGTAGCACACCTTGCTCTACCTGCCCAGCCAAGACCTGATGTTGAGAGCGTTGACAAAGCGGAGCTAGAGATCAGAGCCGCACCTCGACCTAATACCCTGATGCATTCACGTGTCCTCGCCGCCTTGTCATTTTCGTTATAATTATAATTATTATTATTTTGGATATTCCTTTGGTTTATTTTGATTATTATTATTCTTTTTGAGGAGTAATCATTTAGGAATTGGTATAGGATTTGTATTTGTTTACCATGTTGCAGAGGGAAAGGATTAATGGGATTTTCCCTGTAAATATGTACTTTGCCTTTACATTTTAATCTATTGAAGAAGAATAAACTAGTATTTTCAGTTTCTTTTAGTTTTAGTTGTTTCAAATTCCCGACGTGTGAACATGTCACGTGTCAATTGTTATCAGAGTCTGGTTGCGAGAAGAACCAAGAACGATGTTGCTGAAAAGAACCACATCGGTCGTGACTCTTGAGAGCGGCGAGGATGAGGCCGACCATCAAGTCCGTAAGATGGCGGACGTGAGGGTAAGGGCAGACGACGTCGACCAACGCCTGTGTGCGGCGAATGAGGCGGTAGGGCAGCTCCGAGCCAGCACCGAACATCTGCAGTGTGGACAGTATAATCTCCAAGTTCTGGTTGAGCACAAGGATAGCGAGCCAATACTGAACCTCTGCAGCGAGGACAGTTCGATCTCCAAGTTCTGGTTGAGCACAACGACAACGAATTCAGCATGTCTAGCACAACTCACAAAGATGTTTGGACAGTTACGAGTCGATCAAGGGAAGCAGGTTAACCCATTGACCAGAGGGGAGGAACAAAGGATGACCATCAACCTGATTCCACCGGGCGAGAAGCCGAAGGCAACCGCCGATGGGGGCGTGATGACGGGGACCAGTGTCAGTGGCTTTATTTCATCACCACCAATTTTAACATCCGAGACAACGCATGGAAAGGAGAATCGACGCGGGGAGACGAGCTGCGAGAAAGAGAGAGGGCTTTGAAGGCGATTGTAGGAGAGTCGGGCAGCTTGGTTATAAACGCAGACGATCAGAGTCGACCGCCACTACCGCAGCCAACTTCGCCGGCCGAGTTCAGCACCCCAGGGTTGGCAGGAGTCGGGGTAGGAGCAACGGGGGCCGAGGTGGGAGCTGGGCCGAGCGGGCCTCCCCTGCGGGTCAGGCCGCAAGGCGCCCTAGGCTTTCCGACTGGGTCAGGCGATTATTTCGGACCAAGCGCGACTTAGAGATGGCCAAAGCCAAGCCGAGAAAGATGGGTTTGGTTTGCCAGGTCTAGGGTCATCGCGGGCTCCCAGAGCGGACCAATTGCTGGTGTCCAAAAAGGATGGTACATGTGGTTAAGAGCGAGAGGCCAACATGCTTGGACGGTCTGAGGCAAGAGGAGAAGTTGTGGCGGCGCTGTTCAATACGGGGATGACAACGATCAAATTCCCCAAGTTTATAGGTCATGAGGATACTTCAGGTTGATGTTGTGCGTAGAAAAGTACTTCAAATACCAGGGATCGCTGAGGATCATAAGGTGGCCTTGGCATCCTTTCATCTCTAGGTGAGGCCAACCTATGGGTAATGTGGTTGGAAGAGGAGTTTGAGCATCATGACAAGGAAATGTGGTGGGAGTACTTTCAGGTAGAGTTTTGGAAGAGGTATGGAGCATCGGAGAAGAAAGCAGGGCACGAGGCTTTAGCCAAGATAAAGCAGACCGGATCGGTGAAGGACTACCAACAGGCTTTCAAGAAGTTGTTGAACCGTTGTCGTGGCTAGGATAAATAGGCCATTATGGGCACATACATGGGAGGTCTGAAGCCGAAACTCTCAACATATATTCGAGCCTTTAGCCCGTGGAATACAAGGGAGCATACCGGCTGGCGAAAATCTTGGAGGAGGAGATTCGCGTAGAGTGGGCTGTTAGTGGGATTGCTTCCAAGGGAGCATAATCTGCGGCACCACTTCGAGCTACGATCGGGAATCTTGCGCCACCGCGAGCAATTGCTACCACGCCACCACCTCCAGTTGCCAGGGGCGTGGACCGTCGCCCTCAGTTCGTCGAGTCATCCGTAATCTAACTCCAAAGGAAGAGCAGCCTCTATATGAGGCTGTTTAAGGGGGTGGGGGAGATTGAATCCTATTCACCCTTAAAGAATGTAAAATATTTGTGTAACTTTTTAAAAAAAAAATTTAGATTTTTTTTATTAGTCAAACCTATCGAAATACTAAGAATTATATCAAATGTTAACTTTGAGCTATCAATTTGTTAGTAAGAGTGACTTGGCAACATGATACTCACTTGGAAGATAACGTAAAAATAGATAATATTTTGATGCATTACGAAATATTTGGCTAATTAATAGCATTTTAATAAATTTGAATAATATAAAATGATCTGAAAAAGATTTGAATAAAAAATAAAAAATAATTATTGCAAGTTTGCCCTTTTCAATCAAATCAAATAAATAGTTACAGACAGCCGCCGCAGCTCTCCAAACTCTCTTGGTTGTTCAATTTCGTGCTCGAACCTCTCAACAACCCAGAAGAAGACATTGAAATTCTTTCTTCAAGATGGATACTGTAATCTGCCCAATTGATGTAAGGTGTGGTGATCAAGTTTCAGCTCTTCTCCGTCCTCCTTCTTCTCAGCAAGTTCAGGTAAACAATCAATCACTCTTCTCCTATTTCCACCTCATTCTTGTTCAGTCGCTTGGCTTATTGGGTCTTGGTATATTGGTTTCGAGAACTCCGTGCTTATGTGCTTATCTCTTGTTCTGCTACAGGATTATTTTGATGAGCTTATGTCTACAAGACAATGCCATGGTCTGAAGGTTGGGCATAATGGACTTCACGGGAAAGGTACGTCCTTTTCCCCTACTCTCTAGCTACGAGACCTAGTTTGGATGATTTCTGGTTATTGTTCTCCAACTGTTTTTGCTTAAAGTTCATTGCTTTATACTCGAAAAATGTGAGGAAACAATTCAAAAAAGAACGGAACGGGAGTTACAGCTAAATGGTGATTGAGCGGGGAAGATAGGGAGAAGACTTTGTTTGTAAGGCTCGTTGATTCGAGGGAAACCAAACTTAGGGAACTTTAGTTACTGTTATGCGAGTGAGCTCCTCTAGGGAAAACCAGACAAGCTTGTTTTGTTCATAATCCCATGTTCTAGGTTGCCTTTTGGCAAGGGAAAGCTTTCAACTTCGAATTCAACCTGGATCGCATAGTTATTTGCCTGCATGTAATCTGTTTGATTTGGACTTACCAAATTGAAAATGTTATTAAATTGTAGGTGTGTATGCTGGCATGGACTTTGAAGAAGGGGAAATTGTCTTGAGGGACCAAATGCTAGTGGGTGTTCAGCATCTGTCCAATAAGGTATTGAGATTATGAATTTAGTGTCTACTTGCCCTGTGTTCCTGCATTAACATGTTGGCTGTTCTCCAGATTGATTGTCTAGTGTGTGGCTTCTGCTTCCAATTCATTGGTTCCATAGAACTCCAAATAGGGAGAAAACTTTATCTTCAAAGTCTAGGAGTCTCCTCCACAAGCGATGAATGCACGAAGGGGATGATGGCACACAATTCGAAAGCCTGCTATGGTGCAAGCTTGTCTTCTAATGCAGATGCTGATCCTTACAAGGCCAATGGCGGGGATTTTGGAGCATGCAGTTCCAGCAGTTCAAGTGATACAGTTGGTTTGCCTAAGGAACTTCTTGAATCATTGATGAATGGAAGATTGACCTTGCCTCACTCGGACAAATTCCCACTGCCTGAAGCCATCTCTTGCCCTGGAGGCTGTGGAGAAGTTTACTACTGTAGGTACATCTCGACTTATAGTTTCTATTGATATATATACTTGACATTCTTAAAAAGTGCATCATCTATTGTTCTTATCTATTGCTTGTTAGTCACACTAGAAAACCATTGACAAAATGGATAACATGCCTGCAGCATGTTATGTTCAGAGGCAGATTGGGCATCTTCTCATTCTTTGCTTTGTTCCGGGAAGCGGTCAGAGTCACTATCTAAGGACGCACTTCTGAGATTCACACAGCATGCCAATGGTATATGCTCTAATTCCTGCCCCCATTGATTCAGTTCCATATTTTCGTCTTATCCTTTCTCCCTTTGATTCTAATTTTTTCCTTGTCCCCTGTTCACCCTCCCTCTATGTGCTCATTGATTTTCTCAGAGACAAATGATATTTTCCTTCTGGCTGCGAAGGTTTGTGTTATTCACTTGTCATCTACTGAGATTCATCTACCAGCATCTCTGGCTGAATAGGAAGCACAAACAAATATCTTCTCCGAATAACAAAGTTTATTGTCTCTTGCAGGCAATCGCCTTTACCATTTTAAGGTACAAGAAACTGAAAGCAGCTTGTCCGAAAGAAACACATAATGGATCAGTTGCCTGGAGTTTGCTCTTGGAGGCATGGAAACCAATCCACATGGGATACAAGAAGACGTAATGAATGAATTTAACTCTTGGTTTAGACTTCATCTTCACTCATTAGTAGTGGTTAATCATTTATGTATTTGTAACTTCATTCTCTTGAAATAGGTGGTGGGACTGCATCTCTTTGCCAGATGATGTCTCTGATGAGACTGCATTTCGAATGGAAGTGAAGGAGCTTGCTTTTACGGTAATTATTGGTCCCGAGGATGTTTGCCCTAACTTTACTTCTATGCTGAACCATATCTTAATACCGTGCTCTCACATTGACTTGGTCAGGGATATAAACATTTTAATGCCACGTAAAAAAAAAAAAAAATAATTCCATACCTTTCTAACTTGATCAATAACTTTCCCATGTAATTCCAAAATAATAGTCTAACTTCTAAGTAAATACTTTGCAGACCAGTTATTCTTGTCTTTTCAATGTTCATAATGGTTGGTTTCGAAACTGTGCAGTCACTTCAGCTCCTAAAGGAAGCAATTTATGACAAGGAATATGAACCATGTATCCTACTGAGTACTGATCAAGTGTTCCATTTTATGTACTACATTTAAAGCATCTTCTAGCTTGCTAGTATATGTGAATTACTTGACAATTCTCAGTATTTTCCCTTGAAATCTATGGGAATATTATCGGCATGTTTGAGCTGAATAATCTGTAAGTATCTCAACATATGAAGCCCTTTTATCCAATTTTGAGCCATACATTGACTACTTGGCCTGCTTGTATTCAGCTGATAATACTTTTTCTCAATGTCCGACAGTGATCTAGTTGTGGCATCCCCTGTAGAGGACTACTTTCTGTACATTGATGATCTTCCAAATACTGAAAAGGTGAAGAACAAATTCTTTTTTGTTACTTATCATACATTTATCTTAGATTTCGAGGTTTTGAAACTGGAGCCATTAATACTGTGTAAACAGATCCAAGCTGAAAGAATCACACAACCACTTCTGGATGCTCTTGGTGATGAATATTCAGCTTGTTGTCAAGGTATGGTTATAGTCACCACGGTTTCGAGAAAATAACCTGACTACTTTCTTACTAGATTATGAATTTTCCAGTCCCTTGTTTCTAATTGCACTACACATGTCACCTTCTACCATATTTTCAGGTACAGGATTCTATCCTATACAAAGCTGTATGAATCACTCTTGTTGCCCAAACTCAAGAGCCTTCAAACGAGATGAGGTATGTCTACCGAAATGTTCATCCCACATACTCTGCGACAAGCCTTATGTGTTTATGTTGTTTTATTTCTTGTCGCTTGTCAATCATAGGACAGAGATGGACAAGCAACCATCCTTGCAGCTAGAGCCATAAGCAAGGGGGAGGAGGTACGTATCTGAAATTTTCCACTCTTTTCCAATCGCATGTTAAATCTCTTCGTCTACTGGTACTGTCAGTAATTTTATACTTGGTCTCCTTTATATTGGGTTTCCAGATTACCATTTCATACATAGAGGAAGAGCTTCCATTGGCTGAGAGATGGGCATCTTTGGCAGATTATGGCTTCACTTGCAGATGCTCCAGGTGCCTGGAAGAAGGAGAAGAAGAGGAAGGAGGAGAAACTCCCTGAGAACTGAAACTTGGGGAAATTGGGAAGGCATTAAATTGGGCTTCCCTGGGCCAAATTTTGACAAAGCAATGTGTTTTAGGGGTCTGTCCTTTTAGGCAGTGTGCTGAAAGAATAAGCCACAAACCTTATTTATGCATCTACTAGGATCCGGACCGCGCTTGCTGCGGGTTTTGCTTCTTTTTTTATGTTATTTTTTGTTAACACATAGTTATGGGTGGCCGTCAGCAAAACAAAGGTAAGACGTACATCAATTCTGCAACATAACCAGTCCTACTAAAAGCAAAAGGCTTCGACATTGGGATGGCTAAATGCAAACAAATTCTAGTGGGATCACAGTAGTGGAGGGACATATAGAAGCTTTTGCCGTGGTGATTGATGCATGAAAGCTCGCTGGCCATGCTTAAGGGACGAATTGTCGTTGAAACTGGAGACTACAATGCTCTGTGATTGTATAGTAGCAGCATGCATTAGCAGTAGCGTTTCACAAGTTAAAAATAACCATAGGCTTAGTTGTGGGATGGGCACCTGATAACCTTATGTCCAAGCACATTAAGTACGACCTCAGTGACAGTATGCTAGGCTTTTCTGTGATGATACCGTCTTCGCCCTCGTTGATTGCTCCACCTCCTCATCACCTATGTTCACCACCACTGCCTACGGTGGTTGCAGTCGCAATGGTAGCAGCAGCAGCAGCGTGGTGCCTCACTGTAATAGAACTGGGGCGCTATAATCTGCAGCTTCTCATATTCATGTAGAGCAATCAGTACGATGAACCTCCTAATCTCCACTCGTTGCATCTACACACCAGTCGATCTTGGTCCGCTTCAGAAGCTGAAATGTTCATCGGTAGCTGGATTATACAGTTTCAATGGGTGGATCTATTTCTTGTCAAACGTTGTTACTTTAGCCAGTGTATAGAAAAAGAGATGGAAAGTGGGGAAACAATGAACTTCGTATTAGGTGTTTTATTCTAATGCTAGCTTTAACAGAGAATTCAATTAATTAGCTTAAAGCTGTTCTCCTGATATGGAATCAAGTATATCTCCGATGGCACTTACCTAGTAACCAAATTTATAGAAAATAAATAAGGGAAAGGTTACAGAGCACTTCTACCATGCTATATAGTATTGGTGCTTTAATGTACAACTTGAAGTTGTACCATAACATTAAATGTATAAGTTTAGGTTGTACCATAAAGGAATTTGTACCATTATGTTATGGTACAACTTTACAACTTGAAGTTGTACCATCACATAAAAGTACAAGTTCAAGTTGTACCATAAAAGAATTTGTACAAAAAGTATAGGTACAATCTAAAGTTGTACCATAACGTTAAAGGTACAACTTCAAGTTGTACCATAAAGGCAAAAACCTATAGCACCAATGCTATATAGTATTGTAAAATTCCTCAAGGTTACGTTACAAAACAAAAAATTACAAAATTCAAACCCAGCGCATCTGATGATCCAAATTAATTTGGAACAAAAAAAGAGGGGCGGATTGGTAATTTTACCACCCTGATTTTTTTCATGACAGTTTGACACGAATCCAAAAGAGAGAATGTACTTTTCCTAGTCTCTTTTTAATCGGATCCTACGGAATTCTTTTTAACTCGAATTTAAAAACTTTTGCATACAAACAATAATATCAACTGATATGATATTGATAAGAACTTATATGATATAATCTTGATATGAATGAAATGAACTTGATATGAACTTATATGATCTTGATATGATTGACATAGAACTGATATGATCTTGACATGAATGACTAACTTGATATTATATGATCTAAAAAAATTTGCTCAAAAAATTATCAAAGTGGATCACAAAAAATCCGATTTTTCTATGTAAATTTTTTGAATCCAATGTAAAACGGATTGTGTTATAGTCCGTTGAATTTCGTTAGAGATTTGAAAAAAGGCCTTAATAGCCGCCTCATAATCAACATGGATCAGCCCCAAATTCGAGCAGCAAAATCCGATTAGCCTCTCCCTCTTTTTTACTTTCCCTTTTTGTCCCCTTATGATAGGGATCATTGGATATTTTCTTCCCAAATTAGGACCATTGGATTGGATTTTATTAAGCCAATAAATAAAACATTCAAACTGCATATTTGCTAAAAAAGTCACTTCTGTTCATCCTGGGAAATCCTAAAAAATTTATGCAATTGAAAAGCACCTTGCTTTTAGAATGCTATCCTTCTCATCCACAAAAAAAATGTCTAGAAAATTAAAATAATTAACCAGCAATCGAAAGGACTACACAAAAGGGTTGGTTTATGGGTTGGGTTGGAGAAACTAAGGTGGTAGGTTGAGTGACGTAGCGGATCAAGTTTGGTGATGTGTCAGGTTAAAATTGGATGTGTCAGCACTTTTGTTAGCCATGTCAGTAATCTAGATCAATGCAATTAACTTGTAATGTATGCCAAAATTATTTTTTTTATAAAAAAAAGTATATATTTATTGTTTTATTCATAAAAAAGAAAATAAATAAATGATAGAGAAATCGCAAATTGAATTCCATTTTATGGTAGCTTGCATAAATGCAATTAAGACATTCATTCATGAAAATCGCTTTGCAATTTAATATGATAGCTTGATGTCGATGCTCTAACGGAGACTGACAGAGACTAACGAAGAGTGACTAAACGTGGACCGTTTTACTAATTCGAGTAACTAAACATGACACTTTCAGTAAACTCAGTAACCAAACTTGCAATTTATCCCTCTTTAGGAGTCAGATTGGAGGCTTTCGTCGGGGATTGCTCTTCGTTGCTCTAACTTTCATTAAAATGACTTAAATACCCTTAATTTAGTCTTTGCGATAAAAAAACAACAACAACAGGTCGGCGAGCGGCTTGGGGAACGACAACGGCGGACCAAGCTTCAAGATCCTTCTTCCTTCTTCTAGGTAGACCAGTGCTCAGACCTTCTACATCATGCTTCTTTTTCCTCCTTTCTCAGCAACAACAAGGGGTCGTCGGATTTTGGAATCGTAGTGGGTCGGCGTGTTAGAGGAATGGTCACGGCACCGAATCTGGCTAGTGGGATTCTTTCTCTTTCTCAGCAATGACAGCAGGTCGGCGGGTTGGGGGAACGGGAGCAGCGATGGATTGGGGAACGGTAATTGTGGTCCGACAGTTGATGGGCTGGATGACAATTCGAATTAGGGATTACTAATTTTAATTCGGTATAGGAGTATAAACGTCAATTTAGTACGGTTTAGGGAGGAAAATTTTAAATTCCTAAACTGCTATAGGTCACCCTAAAATTGCTAACGGTCGCCCTAACTTTAATACATAAATTACGTATATACCCCTAATTGAATTTCAAATTATGCTCATACCAAACAACCCCCAACCCTTCCATCTTCTTTCCCCGAATCCAGAAAATTATATACACCAAAATCTAACAGATTATCTTATGGAACAAACCATAAATTATATAAAAAAGAATAGAAAAATATTGATATAAACCAATATTTTCAAAAAATGCTCAATCTAAGGCAATTTTCTGTTGGTCCATGGTGCAACCGCAAGTGAGCCGCGATTCACATTTTTTTTAGTGAATTTTACCTCGTCGGAGTCGCTACTCATGATTAAGATGTCCTACCAACGATTATGGTTCCAGATTGATGATGATGGATTCTTTCTCTCCTTGGATAATGTTTTTTTTTTCTTTGCTTAGTCTAAGTAGTGTTTGTTTGCTAAAAAGTTAAAAGTGTAACTTTGAAGTTTTTTAGGGCGACCTTTAATAACTCCCTTAAATTTTAGGACTAAAAATAGTGAACTTTAATCATACTGAATCCAAGTATCCAACCGGGAGTTCGGTAGGGATTTAACAACCTTGTTATGCACCCAATTTATTGAAACTAGTCATTCGCAGCTGTGCGGCACTACCGCGCAAGGCAGAATTAACCGGCAGCAATTTGGAATTTCCAACCGGCAGCAACAAAATTTTAATGGACTTAAATAATATTGTATATTTTCGTTATTGTTTAGGGTTAATAGCATTTTATCCCATTTTTTATTATAATTTAACAAATGTACCCTTTTACTTTTATTTTGCACAAACGTACTCTCTATTATTACAACGTAATAAATATAGCGTTCCATCTCTACTTTTGTCAGTTGACCGTTAAAAGGTTTACACAATTACTATTATACCCATTTATTGTCAATTATCTGACAATTTTCATCAAAACAGAGAATTAATTAAAAAATTCTATTATTATGCTCATTATATTCCTTCCTTATAGCAACCACCAGTCGCCCTGAGTAATCACCACTGCCAAAATGCAGCCTTCTCACGTCCCAGCTACCCCAACCGGAAACTCAAACCGCCGCCGAATGAATTGCATCTCGCTCCCCCTCTACCTCTGCCGCCACTCATACGGCAACCTCCACGTGTTGGCAACAAAACCATAAAAAATCCCAACCTTCTCCACCTCTTCTCAATCGAAACCATAGAACAGCCGGCGGCGACAAAATAAAAGATAAACATTCCAAAATTTTAGTTTTTCAACTAGGAAAAGAGTTACAAAATTATTATTGATAACATAAAAATAACTAACATTTTGATGCATTACGAAGGATTTGGTTAATTCAAAGCATTTTAATATGTTTGGATAATATAAAAGAATTTTTAAAAGATTTGGATAAAAAATAAATATTTTTTTCTATTATCAACAAATTATTTCTTTTCTTTCTATCACTTCTCTCACCGCTCAATTTTTTCTCTCACCTTTCATTTCTCCACAATTAACTCAGAAACGTGAGTTGAATGAGTTCCAAGCGACCAATTCCTTGCTCTGGTTTTCCTCCTCCTCGGCTTCCGTCACCGAATCTTATTACAATTTTCTGAGACTCCTCATTTTCTCGTCCCCTGAATCCAGATCTACGTTCCCAATGCCATCTCTCTCGCTTTCTCTCACCTCCTGCGCCTCCTCCCTCAGGCGAGCAAGTCAATTTCTCTGCATGCTGGCACTCGAGCTAAACTTCCCAAACATTTGTAGGAAAGGAAACTGGCAGATACAAAACCCAACAGCTGATTGGTCGGTCAGAGGATCAAACACGACAAAGACTTGCTTCTATAAGACTATAACCACTGCAAAAATTATTTATTTATTTCTAAAAGGTATCTCATAACTCGATTTGATCAGTACTCTATCGATCTAAATATTGACGGCAACATAAATCTTTCTCATCTCTACCTTTCTACAATCGTCATGCATCTTATCCTCCATGCTTAGCGGCCCCAGCTCTCGTCGTTGTCCCTCTTCAATGTTCTATATCCTCATCTCTCTGCCGACACCCGACCCCGACGGGAGCATATTTTTGTAGTGAAGGATGTTGTTTGAACAGATTCTAACAATTTGTTTGGAATGAAGTAAAACCCTAGAGGCTTGGTGATTCTCATTGATCTAATGCTTTAAATACTCAGCAAAGGCTACTACATGACATTAGTAGCTCATTTATCTTTCTCTATTCTTTAGCTCGAAGAGGAAACAAGTACAAAGCTTGGATGTAAAGGAAACAAGGAAAGATAACAATGACAACGTTTTGAACAAGAGCATTAGTTGGGACGAAAATGGTGTAGTATGGTCAAGTCTTCTTCTCTGCATCTTCAAGCTTCATCGATCCACTTTTGGATTTCAATTATGTTCGAGCTGTTACCTCCCCAGAGCAGACCAAGCTTGGAGAGGAGGTACCAAAATGGAGCTGGGGAAAGGGGTTTCGTGACGAGATCGACCAATTGATGATTGGAGGAGACATGAAGCAGTTTAATTGTGTGATTGAGAAGCTTCTCATGAACAAGGTGATAGTCAAGCTTGATGTGCTTCGTTCATTCATGGAATGTCGAATTGTGAGCAATGTAGATCGCACTTTGGTTGTCGCAGAAGAGAGCAACACGCTGACCATGGGGTACCTGAAAATCATGAAGAAGATAAAGGAGCCACTGGAGCTCGCAAGCTGTGAAGGCCAAGGCACGGTACTCAACTTCACAGGAGGAGCGCGATACAATCTTTTGCTTTTTGCTGCGCCAGGAGATGAGAGAATCACCAAGGTGACACAGTAGCTAGTGGTGGGCTGATGAGTGTCAACGCAAGCAGGCCAATCCGAGTTAGTGAAAGCCTCGAGCTGGAGGGAACCAGAGGAAGGGAAGAACAAACCAGAAGCTGGGGCATTCTTGAGGTAACGTAGAATCCTTTCGACTGCTTTGAAATGTGAGACACTGGGATTGGCCATGAATTGGCTGACCTGCTGTGTGGCATAACTTATGTCTGGGCGAGTCGTTGTAAGGTAGATAAGCTTCCCAACAATTTCCCTATATAGCTCAGGATCAAGACATGGATTATCACAGGAACTACTGAGATGAACTTTGTAGTCCATAGGGGTAGTAACAGATTTAGAATCCAGAACATTAGCTTCTTCGAGGAACTCCAGTGTGTATTTTCGTTGAGACAGATAGATGCCCTTAGCAGACCTGGCAAATTCAATGTCGAGGAAGAACCTTAATGTACCAAGATCTTTAATGTTGAACTCACCATGAAGCTTGGATTTGAGATGTTGGATTTCGATGGCATTTCCTCCAATAACCAGGTTATCAACATAAATTAGGATGCAAGTATAGGAAGAACTAGTCACCTTGTAGAATAGAGAATGATCAGCTTGACTATGTTTGTAACCATATTAAAGTAAAATTTGTTAGCTTAGAGAACCACTGCCAAGAAGCATGTTTAAGACCATAGAGTGACTTGCGAAGGCGAGAGACAGGAGTGTGAAAACCAGGATGTGGAGTGTAACCCTTTGGCAGTGTCATATAGACTTCCTCCTGGAGATCTCCTTGGAGGAAGGCATTATTCACATCAAGCTGGTGAATATGCCAGTTTCTTGGGGCAACAATAGCTAGGAAAGTCCTGACTGTAGTCATCTTAAAAATGGGGGCAAAAGTGTCTTGGTAGTCCACTCCTTATTGAGTGTTACCTTTAGCAACAACCTTGGCTTTGAAACGATCCAAAGAACCATCTAATTCAAACTTAACTTTGTAAACCCATTTATTGCCAATGGGTTTCTTTCCTGGGGGAAGATTAACAACATCCCATGTTCTATTTCGAGTGAGAGCTGTTATTTCCTGCTGCATAGCATCATTCCATTCATCTGAGAGAGAAGCTACTTTGTATGTGTTAGGTGCTTGATAGGACGAGATGCTTAGGACAAAATGTTTGAAATGAGGCATGAATTTGTCATAAGATAGAACAGAGGAGAGAGAATACCTTGTTTTAGGAGCATGGTGATGAGAAGAACCACTGAAACTGCTAGACTGGTGGAGTAGATAGCAATGGTAGTCTTTGGTTAGGTGAGTGGGAGGTTTAATTTGGTGGTCAGATCTGCGGACATGTGGATTTGGAGGAGGAGGTAAAGAGGGAGATGGAGGAGGAGGTGAAGGTGGAGGAGAGGGTGTCTGAGAATGATTTTAAGCAGGAGAGGAGGAGGTAGGGGTAGTAGATGGAGGAGGGGGAGAATTAGGACGAGGTTGATAAGGAGGATCAGTAGGATCATCATGGATAGGAAAGGGGTAAGGGAGAGGGAAAAGATGGTCTGATGGTGGAGGGGAACTAGGATCAGCAGTAGAATAGGAAGTGAAAGGAAAATGAGACTCATAGAAAACAACATCGTGGGATACAAAAGTATCATGAGAGTTAAGATCATAAATTTTGTAACCCTTAATCCCTGTGACATAACCAAGAAAGATTCCTTTTCTAGCCTGTGGTTGAAATTTGGTCTTATGATTGGCTAATGTACTGGCATAACAAAGACAACCAAAAACCTTCAAGTTTGTAAGATTAGGTGTTTGATTATGTAATCTTTCATAAGGAGTTTTGTTTTGAATGACATGGGAGAGAACTCTATTAATCAGATAAACAGAGTGTCTAACACAATCTCCCCAAAAAATAGAAGGCAGTGAAGCCTGAAACTGAAGAGCCCTAGCAACAACCAATATGTGCTGATGCTTTTTTCCACTTTATTGTTTTGCTGTGGTGTTTCCACACAAGACATTTCATGTAAAATTCCATGATCATAATAGTATGCATCAATTTGGAACTCTCTACCCTGGTCACTCCTAACTCTCTTGACTTGAATTTGAAACTGAGTTTTAACAAGGTTACAAAAAGCAATGAGCTGTGACCGAGCTTCTGATTTGAGTTTAAGAAGAATGATTCATATTATTATGGAAAAATCATCAACAATAGTGAGGAAATATTTGTAACCTTCATAAGTGGGAACAGAGTTTGGACCCCATATGTCGACATGGATCAAATAAAAAACAGATTGAGTTACACACTGACTAGAAGGAAAAGGGAGTCTCCTTTGCTTTGCAAAGTGACAAACATCACAGAGCATCTCTCTATGAGTCTCAATAGTGGTACAAAATTGGTTTAGAATAGGAATTTTCGAATGAGAAACATGGTCAAGTCTGAAATGCCATAAGTCAAAAACAGTTGCCCTAGTTGTTGTGATGGTCTTAGGGGATGGATTAGCTTCTAAAAGGTAAAGGTCATTGGTAAGTCTAGCAGAACCAATCATTTTCTTCATCTCCAGGTCCTGTATGAGACAAAAGTTAGAATAGAAAGTTAGGCAAAGTGACTTTTGTGTGGTCGGTTTGCTGACTGAGATGAGATTGAAGGTAAAATTGCGTACAAAGAGGACTCTTTGTAGAGTGAGATCAGGGTTGCATCTGGCTTTCCCTATATGGGTGGCTTGAATTTTTTCCCTAGTAGGTAGGGTTATGAAAACATCATAAATTCGTCTAGGTTTAATAAGTGAGTCAAGAGAGCACACTATGTGATCTGAAGCTCCTGTGTCAACAATCCAGACTGGATATGGATTGTGGTTTCTAAACATAAGAGGGGCAATTAAGATGTAATTAACTGAACAGTCGGGACTTTTGATGAAAGCTGTTGCAGTAAAGGAAGAAGAAGGGCCCTTTGTCTGGTTCATCGGACTCATCAGTTTGTCAAAATCCGCCTTGGTGAGCTTGACCTCCTGATCTGAGTCAGTAGTGACCGAATTTGCAAACTGTTTGCCTCTGCTTGAAGGATTGGGGCCAGAACTTTGATTGACATTATGTGGAAATCCATGTTTATAGAAACACCTTTCTGCAGAGTGACCCTGCCTTCGACAGAATGTGCATTCAAAAGGTCTACCTTGTGTGTTAGATCCTCTGGCAGCCATGCCAGGAGGGTAGCCATGTTGTTTATAACAGACCTCCTCAGTTTGACTCTCCTTTTTGCAGTAAGTGCAGAATGGTCGTTTTCCATTAAGGTTGGGCATTCTGTTTGCAGCTTGCGCAGCAAGGGCAAGATTCTCAGTTGTGACAGAAGCCACTATTTTACCCTTTTGAGTACCATATCAGTGTCGTTCATGCTACATCATTCACTGAAAAACTCGATTGATGGTAGGTAATTCCTCACCCAAGAGCACTTGAGAACGCAAAGTAGAGAAATTTTCATTTAACCCCCTTAAAAACTTGATGACATAATTTGTAACATGGTACTCATGCATCCTTTTCATAGCAATGCAGGTCAAATGGATTGTAGGAGTACAATCACAAGGGATCAAAGGTTGATAGTTATCAAACTCATCCTTTAGTGTAATAACTCTACCATAATAATCGGTTATGGTTTGGTTACCTTGCTTAAGATTTAAAAGATCCTCTTCGAGTTCAGCAACTCTGATGATGTCTCCTACACCATATCTGATCTGTAGACTATGCCAGGCCTCTGATGCAGTCTTGATTGAAGGAATCATCTTGTGGATTTCTGGATATACAGCTTGTTGGATCCAGCTGAGGATCATAACGTTGTTTCGCGTCCAAGCACCATATAGAGGATCTGATTAGGCTGGCATGAGTAGAGTGCCATTAACAAAGCCCAGTTTGTTTTTGGCTGCTAATGCATTACTCATTGCGTGGCTCCAGTCATTATAGTTGGTGGTGGTGAGCTTCTCTGCAACGAGTAGAACGCCAGGCTGCTCAGAACCATAAATGTAGAAGAGATCCTCCATCTAGTAAGCGTTCTGATTTGCCGGTTGAGGCTGTTGTGGTTGAGGTTGATGTGTTCACTTCATCTGTGGTGTTGTTTGCAGATTGGTTGATGGTGGTTTGGTTGTCCATGGCAGCGACTCAAGAGCTAGATCAGAGGCTCTGATACCATAACAATTTGTTTGGAATGAAGTGAAATCCTAGAGGCTTGGTGATTCTCATTAATCTGATGCCTTAAATACTCAATAAAGGCTACTACACGACATTAGTAGTTCATTACTCTTTCTCTGTTCTTTAGCTTGAAGAGGAAACAAGTACAAAGCTTGGCTGTAAAGGAAACAAGGAAAGATGGCAACGACAAAGTTTTGAACAAGAGCATTAGTTGGGACAAAAACGGAGTATTATGGTCAAGTCTTGTTCTCTGCATCTTCAAGCTTCATCGATCCACTTTTGAATTTCAATTATGTTCGAGCTGTTAGATCCATCGAAACGGGGATGGAGGATGAAGTTCCAGAATGTTTGAGCAAATCCCAATTATCCTCTCTTTAGATGCTTTCCATCCCCACCTAGTTTTCAATATGCAAATCTCACGATACTTACATGCATATCTTACTAATTAGTCGGTGAAAGGGGTCAAATTTTTCGTCCTCTTTTGCTGCAAATCACAGCTTTCGCCAGCATTAGTTCCACCGACTTTCCCTTCTCTTCGCTCTCTACTTGGGTTGGTTGCAATCCTTTGCAATCTCTGTATTATCACACCCAAACGTCGGACACGATCTTCTTCAATTTCCTCCGCCATTGTTGTTATCACTTGTTCTCCCCCTGCTTTTATTGGGAACGAAAAAGAACTGGACACGACAGAAACAATATGCCGATGGCAAAGTTGCAATTAATCAAATTTTGTTGGGTAATTGCGGTAGTTTGGACGCGTGTATCTCCTGGTGCTCAAAAACCTCCTTTTCAGTAGTACTAGTAAGCTGCGCGCGCTCCGCGACGAGGTCATCTATTTTGTATAATATCTGTTTATAATAAGATAATATAAATGTTATATCGATTCAACACTTTACATTTCATAAAATAAGGAAACGTGCATCTTCGTGTTATGGCCAAAAACTGGCCATTCAATAAGCTTTCGCCATGTTTGATGCTTTTCTTGTTATAATTTAGTCAAGACTGAAAATGAAAATAGTGTCGTGAGACAAATGGTAAAACATATTTGATGATTCAAAATGATGAAAGCAAGTAAACCTCACATGCTAGTGCCTTCGACGATAGAAAAACTGGAAAAGAGGCGTGTTTCGTAAAACAAAGTAAAATACAACCTTGCAGCGGGTCGACCTGCTGGTGTGTGTGGCCCGTTTTTCTTAGCGGATCAAGTTCAACACTTAACACTTCATAATCAAATAAAGAAATGTGCATCTTCGTGTAAGGGCCAAAAATCGACCATTCAATAAGCTTTCGCCTTGTGTTGATACTTTCCTGGTTACAATTTAGTCGAAACTGTAAATGAAATAGTGTCGCGAGAAAAATGGTAAAACAGATTTGGTGATTCAAAATGGTCAAGGCAAATGGATCTCACATGCTAGTGCTCTCGACGATGAGAAGGCTAATGTAGTTGGGCAAGAGGTGAATGATCTCATATATGTAGAGGTAATTTATGGCGACGCAGTTCAACATTCACTGTGTGAAAAATTGCAGAGATGACTTCAGTAACCTTAGGTGAGCTCTATTGCTTTTATTTCTGAACCATAACCCAAATATGGGTAATGGGTGGTCATGGTTTTCTCACTATCAAACCCAAACCCGCCTGATTATATACATGCATATGTAAGTTATTTAGAAATGACCATTATTTTTCTCAACAAAGTTTATATTGAACATACAAATATAATATTTTCATGAAATTGTGTTTTTTGAAATTAATTTTGTTTATTCTAGTGAATTACGATTGTACTTTTCCACTAATGTAATGTGACTATATATGTAAATGTTAACATGTTGGTTGAAGTTATAAAGAGAAAATATTATCCATGGATAACCTTAGATATCTGAAACCCACATAAGTATGGGCATGATTTTGATTTTGACTCGCACGAAACTACATGACGAAATAATCTCGACTAGAGCCCAAGTTTTTAAACTCTAGCCGGTGCAGTATAGGGCAAGTATTTAAATTGTCGACCCGGGCCGGTCCATGTACCCCTACCTCAATCGCTTAAGTTGTTATCTAGCAAAAAGGTTTTGGGTTTAAAACTAAGAAAACTACAAATTGAACGAACATGGAAAGTAAATCGAGGAGAATTCTACTTGAGGGGACTTCACCTGGGTATTGCTCCCCCTAGTCTCGTGCTAAGAAGCGACAAACAAAGCTCTAGTGTAACACCCTAACCCGACCGGGTACTAATTTTAGAAGAATATCCTTGTAGTTCAAAGCAAAGCCCTAACACATGGACAACTTAACTCAAACTTTAAAAACTCAACTTGATCTCCAGTCTGTACTCATAATCATAAAACATAATAACTAACTAGTCTCAAGTGTTGCTGCTTGTATGAAACTCTGACTAGACATCCTCTGTGATGCTCGTACCGTCCTCCTCTAGCTAGCTTCCCTCGAACTTTTTCTCTCGATCTCGCTGCTCTCTAACTGCTCCTCTAGCTCCTTCCTCTTCAAACTGGTGAGTGAGTTGGGGTCAGTCTACGCCCTTACGTTTAAACTTCTAATGCTTAGCACTTTACTTAAAACACTTACTTAAATTGGTGGCAGTTGTTTGTACTTCCACTCTTAAAACTATATGGGAGTTACTGTTACTCTCCATTCTTAAAACTCAAATCTCGACTTAAATACTTGACTGACACGTGGATCCCTCACTAGCTAGTCTGGTTGCCAACTCATACGTATGAGAAGCCATCCAGGCTTTCCTTAAACTTAAACTTATCGTGGAAGGCTCTTCTTCCACGATTCTCAAGAGCATAACTGCTGCTCATCTTAAAAATCTCAAGAGCATAATTGTTGCTCAACTTAAATATCTCAAGAGCATAACTGCTTCTCTGCGTCAAAGATATCAAGTGCATAATTGCTGCTCTATCTGAAAATCTCAAATGGCAACGGACTGGCGCTAGCGACTAAACACACTTAAAATGACTTCACCTTCTTGAAGGTGAATTATTTCTTGGGCTAATACCATTGGGAAACCCGAACTATTAACTTTGTGTCATTTGTATCCTAAAGTATTCGATAAGACATTTGTGTCCTAAACTATTTGTCCGTTAAAGTTGACTGGCGTTGACCGTTACTTTTTAACAGAAAGTCTAGTCAATGCTGATGTGGCATCTGATGTGGAATTTTATTATTATTTTTTATTTATTTTCCATAAAATATGAATAAAGTAACAAAAGAAAGTTAAAAGAAAAAAAAACTCAGATCTAAATCTGCATCTCTAGAGAGAAGACGATGGCAGCGGTCGTGGATTTTCCAGCCCGGAAACACCTCCAACGCCGGCAGCGGTCGCGGAGCTCTTTCTCCTTTTACCTACCCTCACCCCGCTCTTTCTCACTCTCCCTTCATCCCACGATCCAGCTATCGTTCGGATTGGGTTTCGCGTGAGGACGACGCAGGTGTTGTTGATGCAGCCCGGGCACGGGGGGAGGAGGTAGGGACCCGGGCAGTCGGCTTTACCGACGGAGCAGGCGGCGGAGCCGCAGTCGATTTTTCCCCTTCTTTTTTCTCCCCTTCTCGAGTAGCCCGCCGGACGAACAGAAGCAAAAAAAAAAAAAAAAACAGCTAAACAGACTCCGTCCTGCGATGGCTCTCCTGCTTCGTTCCTCTCTTTCTCCGACATTGACTTCTCGTTTTCTTGGTGTGAATTGGCAAAATTTTATTTTCTGGGTTTTTATTCTGGCGTGCGACTCTGTAGTTCAGGATCTGATAGTTCAAATGGTTGTTCTTCCCCCCAGTTTTTCTTTCCATGGGCCCTGTTTTGTTTCAATCTGTTTGCTATATCTGAACTATGTAGAGAGTAAGGTTTAGGGATTGGAGTGTCACCAATTCTTGTCACCAGCGGATTCTTCAGGGTTTAAGTATTCAGGAGGAATTGGAGTAGTCGTTGTAGCAATCGAGAGCTGTCGGGTGGCAATGTCGACGATTCAGGCAAAAATGAGGATGGATTGATGAGATTGAACCAGATTGAAAGAGGAAAGCAGAATCGGCGGTGGGAGAAGGCGGCGGCTGGGAGTGTAGCGGCGATCGGCAGTGATGGGAGTGTTTTTTATTTTAATTTTTTGAAACAATATTAATTAATTAAGTTTAAATTTTTTTCATTTTTATAACAATATATTATTTTTTAAATTTTTTATTTAAAAATATGAGGTGTCATTGATGTGGCATCTACGTGGCTGCCACGTTAACAAAAGTCAATGTTAATGTTGACTTCCGTTTAGTCAACCGTTATATATAACAGTCAACAAAATCGTCAGGACATAAATGACACAAAACTATAATAGGTTGGGACACATATGTCGTATAGAATACTTTAGGACACAAATGACACAAAGTTAATAGTTCGGGTTTCCCAGTGGTATTAGCCCTTATTTCTTTAAAAGAACTTGTTTCTTAAACTTTAACAATAACTTATACTTAGGAAAATTTCAAAGTAAATAATAACCATTCACTTCAAGTCATAATTCAAACAAAGCACATATCATCAACCATAATCATGCAATCCCAAACATGAATCAATACTCAAGGAAAATACTTGAAGAACACGTAAGTCGTAGAATTTACCCCATTTACACATCTCGTCAGCTTCCCATCCAACTGCCTTCTCCCACCTCCTGCTCTGTTAAGCAAGCAGGTCTCGTAGTCGACAGCCCCAGTGCATGCATCTCTTCTCCCACCCACTGCTTCTCCTTTGGGCTTCAGCAGTCAGCTCTATTAAGCAAGCAGCTTTCTTAGCAGACAGTGGCATCCATACGTCTCTCCGTCCCCTACTCGTTTTGCAGGCCAAGTCGTGCTGACATCTCCTGCACTTCCGCCTTCGTCTACGCGTCGTTGTTCCCCATCCTGCCTCGTGCTTAAGCAACCACGTCTCACCAGTAGAGAGTCCATTTCATTGTAGGAGAGAAATCAGTTAGAAAATTGGTGGCTGATTAGCTCCCCCCTCCTAAGTGCATGCTTAAGCAAGCACGTCTCATAGCAGAGAGACTACCTCATGGTAAGAGACAAATCGGCCCGCTTTGATGCTAATGAGACCGCGTGAGGGATGTGATTTGGGTCTTAATTAACCTAGGGGTTATTTTGTGTATTTGATAAAATGCGGGTGAACTAACGTCCATAACTGAGAGACGTATTTTCCACAAATTTCCACAAGGGTATCGGGGTGTAATATCTACAGAGAAAGACGTGTTCATGCATCGCTACGTGGCGCAACTAGCTAGGGACAAACTCCATCGATCAATGAAGAAAAATCAACAAATTTAAGCTAGGGGAGTTAGCTCTCTTAACCGTTAGGTCAAGAATTGTGATTCATAGCTAGAGAGTCTAGCTCTCTTTATCGATTAACCAAGGAGATCCCTAACTCTCTCTTAGTTAGCTAATTGAGATTCGTTGCAACAAGTTAGGAAGCTAACTCACTTAACCTTTCGGGTAAGGGTGACAACGATAGGCTAGGGAACCTAACCCTCTCAACTAGCCGACTAAGGATTGCAAACCAAACCCTCGGAACTTAATCCGGTCGGCACAGAGACCTATCCCGGTGGAATCACGGCCCTACTCCGATATTTGAGATTTTGGTCTTAAATTGACCTAAATGAGGTTACCCAAGCGGCTAAGCAGTCTAGCTCCTATTTGGACCAAGAGGGGATTTCCACCCTCTAGGTTAATTTCACCGAATATTGAGTTAAAGCGAGCACACTCAATCATTCATGAATAATGCCTCAAATAACATATAAAACACTCAATCAACACAATAGGTTCATGTTCTTGCAACCTAACACATAGAGAGACTAGGGTTCACAATACCCAAGTGAGTATGTAACACCCTACCCTATACGTTTTGCCTAATCATATTGTTCATACAATTGCAGCGAAATTAATCTTGGGTGTTACATTAATTATCAAAATTTACCCAAATAAAATTTCGACATGAATTACTCGCATAATGGGCTAATAGTTCTTGCAACTTATCCTGCAAAATAATTCATCACAAACATATATACTCACAACCATATGCATTGGCTTTTGTTAGCCATAGCCACACTTTCATACTCCACAACTGCATACCATACTTATACATACCATAGTCGTCACAACTTACACAGTTACACAACATATACACATATCATCAACTTTCCACACCTGTGGATATCTCACACTACATCAGAAGCTAGTATGCACATGAAAAACGTTCTCAAAACATTTTTTACAAAAAGGTGTGGATCACTGGCCAAAATCCCGAGTAGTAGTCCAAGCACAGAATAGTTGAAGACCATACTTCATCCTGGCTTCAACTCTAGCTCCTCTCCCACCTAACACTTATCTACTGCTGCTGTTGATGATCTGCTTACACATAGCATAAGCATAGAAGAAGAATAAAAGAGGGTCAGTTCATAGCTGAGTGAGATAATCATAGCATCGTGAGTTCATAACAGAGCATACCCCTACCATACATCTAGCAAACAAGCCAAAACACTAGGATCAGACTTCAGCCATCCTCATGTCCCAATGGGCAAAAGACTCAACCACCTTGACTTATGCATGTGTGTCTTATCATGTTTTACTTATAGGCGCCTGGCTACTCCCATGCTAATTACTCTCCCGGGAATACGGACCAAACATCTCGTGGATGTGGTCATATCGGACCCACCACTGCTGGTGTAGTCATATCGGACCTGACACCACTCTGGGTGTGGTCATATCGGACTCAACACCACTCTGGGTGTGGTCATATCTCATGATGAATCAATGGTCAACACCACATCAGGGGTGTGACATAACATATCAAAACGGAGTAATAGCATGGGGAGCCCTAATTACTATGTAATTGACCATGAGACCAAATCACTCTTATTTGATATCCTTATACATGATTCATATCTCATCTTACTTGATCATAATTCGTTACTTACACATGTACTTGACCCGGCCACAATTGGCTCAACATAGGTAAATCAGGAGTCGTATAATTGCACTTCATCGGGATAAACCCTCGTGCAAGTCATCCTCCTAGAACATCATAATATCACCATGGGATATATATTTTCCCACTTGTACGTTCAAATACATCAGTCATGAAAAATCATACCCAATCACTTTCTCGAGCCATCATAAAGCATATCAACAGTCAAGCCCACAATTTGCAACATATGCACAATCATCAGCATAAACCAGGTCCATATTGATTAGGGCAAGTCAATAATATCATACAACAGTCCAAGGTTCATCATATAGCACAAAAGTCCATACACCCCTAATCATGCCATTCTAATTCACCTAGGTCAATTCTAAGCATCAATATAATTATCGTGATACGACAAACTCGGTATGCCGTGCTAATCCCTCACCAGTTTTGGTCGTTCAAACACCGGTTCTAGCCTCCCGTACCCCAACTTCACTTTTTCAAACAAACCCGGAATCAAAATCCGAGATTGTCCTAATATCCCCTGCAGTATCCCCGTCAATATTAGTTCTAGGCTCCGGGTCAAATTCTTGATAAAAACACATCAAACCCTGGCCGGATCTAAATTCAGCGATTAGGACCCCGACCTAAATAATTGCCGAATATCAGGGATTAGAACTAGAAGATTGATTATCTCGCTGCAGGAAGCTCGTATATGAAATTTGGGGTCAATCCAGCTTCCGGATACTCCGAAACCCTAATTTAACTTATTGGAAATTCAAGAAATTCCTGAACCAAAAACTCGTTTAAAATCTCTTAATCGATAAATCACGATGTATAGATGAATTAGGCATTACTTACGGGATTTTTGGATTACTAGGGCTCAAGATTGGACCTTTGGAATTTTACCGAGCTCCCCTATTCCTGCTCTGCTTGCTATGCTTTTGTATCTCTCAGTCACAAAAAAGGAAAGATGGAACGTGAAAATGGAATGGGAGAAGAGGACACGTACATATATATATATATAATGGTAAGTGATTATTCCACCTCATCCTTTCCGTCCTTTTCTTTTCATTTTTAGTTTAAGTTTGCTTTTGGTTCAACAGCACACACGTGTAGTAATATTAGTATAGGTATATTTATATATAGTAATTGGTACTTATCCGATATATCGATAAACTGATTTTTGCCAAAATACTATCAAAACGCTCGATTTTAAACAGTGAAATTTTCTAGCGACAGTAATACGATTTTAGCCGAAACGGGATGTTGCAGAGTAGGTAGGCTATTCCATAGCTAAACAAGAGAAAACAACAAAAAGGGAAGAAATAACCATGAAGTGATGTCAATCTTTCATCCTTGTTGCTTGAGATACCCTTGAGATGAAGAAATCTTCAATCTCCTAGCTAGGAACAGGTCCAAAGCTCCTTCTTCCTCCTTTGATTTGCACTTTCTCACTCTAGAAGAAACCCTAACCTCTCACTAGAATCCTCTTTATTCTGAAAATGAAAATCTAACCTAAAAATGAAGCTCTCTTTCTCTCTCCCCGCTATTGTTTTCATATTTTCCCAAAATTGATCAGTTCACGGTCGCGTTAGCCAGTTCATGGCCGCGAACACCTAAACGCGTCCGTGTACTCAGTTCGTCCCCAAAACACACCGCTTCACTCTCCTAGGTTCACGGTTAATGGCCCCAGTTCACGGTCTTAGCGACCGTGAACTCGCCTGGCGTTAGTAACCACTGAAACCTCGCTGGACTGCTCGATGTTCACTGTTTGTAGCTCTAGTTCACGGTCTTAGGAGACCGTGAACTCCCTTGTTTGACCGTGAACGGCGTCTGCTTCCGGGACGCCTGCACTTCACTGTTACGGGGCAATTGTCACGGACTACGGGCTTTTCTTCGGTTTTTGTGCTTTTTGACCTTCAATTATCCCAAAATTCGACCTCAACCCTTCCACACATGCTAGGACCTGAAATGTATCAAAACAAGCACAACCTAGCGTGAAATATGTCGAGGAACGATGAAATGCAAAGTCAAACTATCAAGAAATGAGGGGCAAAATGTGTACATTTGGGCTCGAATCAGATTTTTTACCCGATTTTTATGTGGGTATATATGAGTATGGGTTAAACCCGTCTACTTTGGGTAGGTAACACATATGCACTATCAGCCCCTGACCCGACCCGCTGCCATCTTTAAACATGGGTTTTGGAGGAAGAGTTGGGTGGATGGGAAGAGATAGAGAATGGGGAGGGAAAGAGTTTTATGGGGGATAGAAAAGAAAAAGGAGAGAGAGAAATACATGGGATGGGAAAGGTTGTCAACCAGTGGGTCGATCCGTTAGTTTTTCGTGACCTTTTTTGACCTTGATCCACTGTGGGTATGAGTATAGGTAAAACCCGAACTACTTGAGTAGGGTAACAGATATGCACTATCCGCCCCTTACCCGATCCTTTGTCATCCCTTGACATGGGTTTTGGAGGAAGAGTTGGGTGGATGGGAATAGATAGAGAATGAGGAGGAAAAAAGTTTTATGAGGAAAGAAAAGAAAGGGGGGGGGGAGAGGAGAGAGAGAGAAAGAGAGAAATACTTGAGATGGGAAAGGTTGTCAACCAGCAGGTCGACCTGTTGGTTGACCCGTGATCCGTTTTGACCTTGATCCATTGAGAAAAACATGCCACATAAACTCGCTGGGTCGACCCGCTGCAAGGTTATCGGGTTGGAGGTCACACGACGTTGTTTTTTACTTTCTTTTACGAAATGCGTCCCTTTCCAGTTTTTCTCTTTGTCTAATCCTATCTTTGGAATTTTAAGTTGAGCATCTGAATATTGGTATTGATGTTACTCACATGTTAGATGAGATTTGGTATAATTTATAAATGTTACTTACATGTTAGATGGGCATGATTTTGATTTTTTACATGATTTTTTTTTATGTGCGTATAAGTATGGGTAAAATCCGTCTACTTTGGATAGGGTAACAGATATGCATTATCCGCCCTTGTTCCGACCCGTTGCCAATCCCTAGGTATGGGTTTTGGAGGAAGAGTTGGGTGGATGGGATGAGATAGAGAATGGGAAGGGAAAGAGTTTTATAGGGAAAGAAAATAAAAAGAAGAGAGAGAGAAATACATGAGATGGGAAACGTTGTCAACCAGCGGGTCAACCCGTTAGTTGACTCGTGACCTGTTTTGGCCTTGATCCACTGTGGGTATGAGTATAGGTAAAAGCCGAACTACTTGGGTAGGGTAACAGATATGTACTATCCGCCCCTGACCCAACCCTTTGTCATCCCTAGACATGGGTTATGGAGGAAGAATTGGGTGCATGGGAATATATAGAGAATGAGGAGAGAGAGCCTTTTATGAGGAAAGAAAAGAAAAAGGAGAGAGAGAGAGAGAGAGAGAGAGAGAGAGAGAGAGAGAGAAATACTTGAGATGGGAAAGGTTGTCAACCAGCGGGTCGACCTGTTGGTTGACCCGTGACCTATTTTGATCTTGATCCGCTGAGAAAAATATGTCACACACACCCGCTGGGTCGACCCGCTGCAAGGTTACCGGGTTGACGGTCACACGACGTTGTTTTTTTATTTCTTTTACGAAATGCGTTTCTTTTCCACTTTTTCTCTTTGCCTAATCCTATCTTTGGAATTTTAACTTGAACATCTAAATATTGATATTGATGTTACTCACATGTTAGATGAGATTTGATATAATTTATAAATTTATGAATATTATAATGAATTTTTTCAAATATCCGGGTTAAAATGGCGACCATTAACCCTCAACCCACTTGCTTGACCGGACCAACGGGCAACATCGGGTTGACAACCTTGGGAAGAAGGGAGAAGAATTTAGATGAGATTTGATATAATTTATAAATGTATGAACAATATAATAATTTTTTTCATATATCCGGGTAAAATGGTCTACCATTAACCCTCAACCCAATTACTTGACCTAGCCAACGAGCTGAATCAGGTTGATAACCTTGAGAAGAAGGGGAAGAATCAAGGTTGTCAACCCGTGGGTTGACCCGGACCCGGTCGAGCTAGTGGGTCAAGGGTTAATGGGTCAACCGTTTTAACCCGGTTTGGCCCAGAAATATAGAAAGAGTCATTATATTGTATTTATCCTCATAAATTATATCAAATCTTATCTAACATATGAGTTATAACATATAATATTACACCAAAATAACATATCGTACTTAGATCTAACATATAGTGAAAATTCACACACACTTATATAACATAAATATTCAAATGTTCAGCTTAGTATTCCAAAGATTGAGTTAGGCGAAAAGAAAAATTGGAAAATAGGCGCATTTCGCAAACTAAAGAAAAAAATGACACAATTTGACCTCCAACCCGGTACCTTATAGCGGTCGACCCGGTGGGTGCGTGCGGCCCGTTTTTCTCACCGGGTCATGGTCAAATTGGGTCGACCCATGGGTCAACCCGCGGGTTGACAACCTTGGGAAGAATTGATGAGAAAAAATTTCAGAAAGAAAAGGAAATACATAAACAATTTAAATGTTATTGAAATGTTAAACAATTTTTAATTATAAAAAAACTCCTATTAATGGGACACTAACAAATAGTGGTTTGAAAAACTTCTTTTTAATATCTTTAACAAATAACAACAATATAACTGTTCTCGATAAAAAAAAACAATATAACTGTTCTCGTAAAAAAAAAAGTAAAGCTTTAATTCTGGATGTAACGCCCACGTCGCTTCCGATACGCCATTTTCTCTCCATTTGGACCTTCAATAGCATGGTTCTCAAAGCCAGGATTGATAAATAAAGGCAACCGCGACGTCGTTTGTGAATCGTTTAGCTCGCCAAGTTAGCCCGTTTAAGTCGCTCGACTCATCCCGCTTCTCCGCCGTCACCACCGCTGCCGCCGCGCCCACAATTCACACATTTCCCAAGGCGCCGTCCGATCGCAGCGCCGAATTCTCCCTCAGGCCTTCGCCACCCGACCAGGAAAATCCCAACCCCTTGGCAAAGATGGACCCGACCCCGCCGGAATCATTGGAGGCGCCGCAACGTGCCGGAGAGGACTTCGTCCACGTCGATAACCCTGATCCTAGCAGCGGGGCACTGAGCGATAGCATCGTTAATGTTGCTGATGAGCTGAGGGACGAGGGACACTCGGTGGTGGCGTCGTCGGGGACTGCCGCCGGTCAGGCTGAGCCTGCTGAGATGACGGAAGCCCCCGAGGAGCTCTCGAGAGTTGTGGTGCTGACTTGTGAGTCCAAGGCTGAAACTGGGTCCTGCGATGTCTACTTGGTCGGCACAGCTCATGTTTCAGAGGTGATTGCTTTCTTGAATTTCGAAATTCTGTTTCCTTGAGAATGAAAAACTAGATCAGCGAAAGATTTTGTGTCTTGAATTACTGATTACAGTTTCGAGTATGAAAGTTGTCATTCATTTGGATTGGAATGCGTTTTGTAGCTGACAGAAAGATGATTTCTTGTAAAAAGTTTGTGAACTGAGAGATTGTGACTTGATCTCTTTTATAACTCTTCTGGATTTAAGACATTTAGTCTCATTTGTCTGGAATGTTGTAATTTCTTTCTTGTTCAAGCGATGGTTGACAGGTTGAGGTTGTTGGTGGAACTCAGCATTACAAGCGAGTAAAGGAGCCAGTTTCACTGCTCCTTTTGATGTTTCTTGTTGAGACAATGGACACTGATAAGATGTATGATGTACTTGTCATTGCAGGAATCATGCAGAGAAGTTGAAGTTGTAATCCGCCACTTGAAACCAGAGGTATTTCCCTTTTGAGACTACCTCTTGATTTGACTGGGTGGCTGGTGAACCGCTTTCTTCCATCTATTGTTTGACTGCAAAAACTACTATTAAGCTTGTATCTGTTTGCTACAGGTAGTCTTTCTGGAATTGTGCGCTAGTCGAGTTAGCATGCTGGCACCTCAGAATTTAAAGGTGCTGCAACTACCCCTTTGATCTGCTTGTATTTGTTTCTGTTTTCCCTTTCTTTCTTCTGGTTCTATGTGTTATGTTCTTGATTGAAACCCTTCCCATGTTTGAGTGTATTTATGGGTTGAGGAGTTGTTTAAGCTTCCTGGCCTCAAGCGAACTTTTGGTGAGCTTCTTGGACATGCTTAATCATATGTCTTGTTTAGTGTATCTGTAACTTGAGATGCGGCTAGTTCCTTACTGCGATTTGTTGTTCCATCACTTTGACTCTCACTAATTGTTTTTGTGCGTTTTTACTCTTGTGGTCTCCATTTGCTGTTATGCTATAAGTTTTAGCAGGTGCCGACTACAGGAGAAATGATAGAGATGTGGAAAAAGAAACACAACTTGTTTGGGATACTATATAGCTGGTTCCTTGCCAAGGCAAGATACGCTACTTAAAGTTTATACTCGTCACCCTGTGAATTCAAGTTGTAGTTCTAAGCATTCAGTTTCGCCAATTTATTATTGATACATTCTCAGGTTGCTAGCAAGCTTGAGGTATTTCCCGGTTCTGAGTTCCGTGTGGCATATGAAGAAGCAAAAAAGTATGGTGCTATTGTGATACTTGGTGATCGACCTGTACAGGTGAGGTGCCTTTGATATGTTGGATACTGGAACTTAGAAAATGGATTGCATTACTTCATGTTGAGAGCCTATGGAAATCAAGGTCCTATTTTTGGCTTTTGTATGCCTTTCCTCTTCAATTCCTCATTGTGGGTGGATTGCTTGTGATTTCTTTAGGATAATGTATTCCTTGGGGTATTATTTAATTTGGTTTAAGATAACGGACTCCTTGTGATTGCTGTATAGTCAGTTTGCATGAATATTGTCAATCTGACCTGCCAAATTGAACAGGTAACGTTGCGAAGAACATGGTTAAAAATGCCACTATGGCACAAGGCAAAACTGGTGTACTCATTAATCTTTCATGCTGTCTTCTTAGCAAGTCCGCAGGACCTTAAGAAAATGGTATGTTTTCCTTTCTCAGCTTATCCTGAGAAGTGGTGGTAAATTAGTCGAAAAAAGTCGATTTAAGCTTGAGAAGTTTCCTCGCAGAGGCAACTAATATGATTTTGTTTGTTGATTTTCCAGCTCGAGGAGTTGGATGATGTCGACATGGTGACTCTTGTGATTCAAGAAATGAGCAAGCAGTACCCTACTCTTATGGAAACCCTAGTACATGAGCGAGATCAGTTAGTATTTTGTTTGTTCTTCCTCGTTTTTCTTTTTTATTCCAAAAGTGGAGTCGTAAGGATCTCCCCAAGAACTTGTGTAGCCACAATTTCAGGATCAATTTCTTGCTTGTGGTGCACTAGCATCCAGCTAATACTTACAAGTTTTATTACTGCTTTCTTTTCCTTTATATTGATGGCTCTCTGCTTAGACATCCATTATTATGAATCTGGGATCATTGCCCTATCCTTTGCTCATTTGGTTGCTTTTGTCAGATGGTTTCTGCTTACGATGAATTCTTATTCTTTTCAATTCACCTATAGGTATATGGCAACCATGCTACATAGATATGCCTGTGAGCATTCATCAGTGGTTGCAGTTATTGGAAGAGGACATATTCAAGGAATTAAGAAGAATTGGCAGCAACCCGTGTCGGTGAGTAAACGGTTCATCTTTCTTACTCGCATGTGAGCTGAAGTCCCTTCACTATTAGGGTTACATCAAAGCAAACAAGATCTACCGCACATCTGAACATTCTAGCAACAATTTTATTTGTTCAATGAAGTTGGCTCAATGATCGGACATTAATTTGTAAAAGCAATCTACCAGTCCTTCCTGATGGATGCCTCTCAATCTGGTTGCAGATGGAAGATCTTCTGAAAATTCCAAACCCTAAACCAACAGTTTCAGTATTGAAGATCGTTGCCTCCCTAGGTGTTGGCGCGGCTATTATATCTGGCATTTACCTTGCCCGCAAGAAATAGCACCCAGGGACAGGAGTTTGTTATCGACCTATACAAAGAACCCAGAATGGCAAACCATTTGTCTGACCTTTACCTGCTTTTTCTCCGTCATTTCTTCTTTTGTGAAATAACATTATCCGGCTTACCATTCTATCTATTGAGGATTAGTTTGTAGCCAGTGATACATGAATCTTGTTCTCGAGGGGTTCTTTCATAAAAGCTGGTATCTTTGTATACGAGCTCATATGTAACTTTATCCTGAGAGGATTCTTACATGACCTTTTACAAAAGACAATATATATATATTAAATCCATCATGCTTGTGATTTGAATGACAAATCCATCACCATAAACCATAATTTCATAGTCTACTAGTATTGTTACCAAAAGGTAAGATAGCCTAACGTTAAAACTATCGCGACAGTGAAGGTTTGTGAGTTGCATATCCCAGGTTCGAATCCAAGTGAGGCCTGTTGGTGTTCCTGAGATAAAAGGCTATTGGGGACGAAGCCCCGTTGGTGTTGTATTGATTGCAGGTGGCCCCCATGTTTAATAGGCCTCGTTGTCACAAATTGCACGGGGGGCTGAGGTTCTGGGCAATAAATAAAAATAAAAAGTCTATTGATATTGTTGCAAGGGTCTGAATAGGTTGCTAACACACTATATGTTAGAACCATGCTAAATATAGTTTGGATGTGGTGTTTATCAAACCTGTTATTCGATGCAAATTACACACAAATTCCACATGTCATAATACATGTCATTTGCTATGTGGTATTTGTACAGAATATCATGTTTTGATGATTTATTATAAATAATGGTATTGTTGATGTGGTGTTGCACTCAAATTTATTAATTTACCAATTTATCTTTCTTAACCTACATCTCTTGCTCGCTTGGTCAACATGTGTACATGGTTGGTCACATGCACATGTTATAATATTAATATGTACATACTTTTATACATCATTTTAATATAATAGTGTGTTTAAAAGATGCGCATAAGTTACACAATACAAAATTTAAAAGTTTAAACGGTATTAACATGTATGGAGTTTTAACGTCGTTTTAATCAGGGACGGAGCCAGGAATTTAGGTAAGGGGGGGCCGATAAAAATTTTGAAGTAAGAATTTATTATGTTATTTATTTTTCAACACAAATTACCAAAATATTGACACATAGAAGTCTATTTTTAACTAGTAGAAGAGTTTTGTATAGAAAGGTTGGGGATGAGAAAGTCCGATACAAAGTAAGATAATGGGCAAAAAGTAAAAAACACTACTAAAATGGAAAACTTAGGTACCAAATCGTAATGTATGCGAAATTTGGGACAAAAGGTGTACTAAAATGAAAACATTTGGTACCAAATCGCACATGCATAACTTGGGATTAAGAAGCAAAATTTCATGAATTTAAACTATTCATGCAAATTTAGGTACCAAATCGTAAGACAATGGGCAAAAAATGTACCCAAATGAAAAATTAGGTACCAAATCGTAAAACATGTAAAATTTGAGCTTAGGAATCAAAATTTTACAAAACTCAAAGCTGCAGCTAGCATCAATCGAACCTAAGACCTCCTCTTCAAAATTATATGTACACACCGCTAGACCACAGCTTGTGTTATGTATTGTTAGTGCAAAGTTGGATTTTAATATTTTAGGGGGGGCCATGGCCCCCCCTGCTTACACGCTAGCTCCGTCCCTGGTTTTAATAGAATAGTGTGTCAACACATATTGAGCCTTTGTTAGTGTTAGACATAATTAACCTAAGACTAGTAACCAAATAATGGTTATGAGGATAATTGGGAAATAATAGACAAAAAGTGGGATGGAAAAGGATATGATAGTTTGAGATTTACAAAAAAGAAATGAAGACATAATTGGAACCGAAAATACGATAACCTATTATTTGGAGAATATCACCCTACTCCCTACTATTTGTCAAATAACAAGTTTGTCATATTTGTATAATAACATATATCAAATGATGCATCCCTTATTTTTCAGCCGAAAGTGTTATTTGGGACAAAATACCACAAAATGTGGTATTTAATTCCAAATACGACATCAGAACAACCCACAAGAGTATTTCAGTCAAACACCCTCTCCCTCTTTCAATCATCCCACTTGCTCCATTAAAGATAGAGAAAATGATTCTTTGCCAACCCACACTCAATCCCTTCTATTACCATTCCACTGTTTTTCACAAGCTTCTGAATTCGAGCCGCTAGCGAGCTTTGCCGTAATCGGTATCCTCTATCCTCTTTTCCCTCTGGTATACGAACCTAGAAACAGAGCAATCATACTATGGAATTGTTTTCCTAAATTAATTGGGCACTCCGGCCACAAAGAGAAGAGGTAAACAGTATCATATGTAGCAAAATAGAAATCTCCGGTGAAGTTTGTGGGAGACCATGATCAACTCCTCCTCACTGCTATTTCGCTGATTCCAGCCCTTTCCGATGTGCTCTAGTTGACACGCAATCGGTTGGGGAGGAAGCGATGCACTTTTGTTTTTTTGACAAGAAAACTTGTGTTGATATTAATGGGTTATCGCTTTGACTTCTTGAACAATGATAATAAAATGTTTCACATCCCTCTAAACAATGTTGGAACGAGGGTGTTTGATGTTTTTTATGATTTTGTTTGGAAAATCTACGTTAAGTTACTCTACTCCTTTGGAGGTTTATCGAGAGGTCCAGAAACTACCGTGGACTAATTTGTAGAGCAAATGTGAAGTTTGACATTGGGTGTCAAGTGTTGGTTTTGACCCTTTTCCACCCTTTGTTTCTCATATTTATAGCCATAAGGTGTAACCGTCTTGATAACCGCTAGATGGCCGGTTGCTCCAACTGCTTCAGGGACCCCTTGTTGCCGCTTTGACAACAGTTGGTATCAGCTTGATGGTATCGACATCAAGTCCAGGTTGGTGTTGAGTTGAACTTGAACTTCACCAAGTCTTCGCCTTGTCTTCACTGGATGGTATTAAAGCCTCCTTGTCTTACCTCCATGATGACGTCTTGATTACACCCCTAATGCTCTCAATACCCCCCTCCCCCGTACTTAAATTTTTGTTTTTCTTATTTAGCTACCTCTGCCACACTTTTGTTTCTAGGGACCACTACCACCTTGATGATATGCGAGAGCCTCTTTCATGCCAACTTGGTACCATCCTCGCCTCGTTAGCCTAGACCGCCTCATCAGCTTATTAACCTTGTCTTACTAGCCACCCAATTAGCTAGACCTTGTCACTCACCTTGATGGGATGAAATCTTAGCCCCTTTTTCCATCAACGCTCCACACTTAGTTTTAGGGAGCTCGTCATGGTATCAACTTGTTATCTCAGTATCAAGACTGTCCTGTTGTCTTGATAACCTATCGCCAACTTGGGACTCTACCAGCTCGCCACCAAGCTCATTTTGTCGGTTTGATCTCTATACTTAGTTTTTAGATGATTTCCCAATTCGTACCTAGTTGCCTTGCCGGCTTGATACCATGCCTCCTTGCCATCAAGCCCTTGAATCGTTCTGGCTTGATGCCTGCCACATTGTCAGGTCATATTGTCTTGCCAACTTGGTACTCTATCAGGTTGCCACCAAGCCCGTCTCATCTGTTTGGTACCATGTTCCATTCCATACTTAGTTTTTGCAAGGTTTGGTAATTTGATACCTCAATGCATTACCAGCTTGGTACACCCTTGCCTTTCTACCAAGTCTCTCTTATCGACTTGGTCTCTTCACTTAGTTCTTGAATGACTCCCTAGTTGGTTTCTTGCCGTCTTGTTGGTATGGTACCCTATCAGGGTCTCCAGACTCAGGTTTTTATAGTTCATCAAGTTGCCACCTTAGTGGCCTCATCTTGCCACCAAGTCGTCTTTTCGACTTTGATATTATGTCAACTTGGCCACCTTGTCAGCTCTGTCTCATCGGGTTGTACCCTTCCGGCTTGATCTCTATACTTTGTTTTTTGAGTCTCATTAAGCTAGTACCTTGCCACCATGCCGGCTTGGTTTCCGTAAGGATCCCAAACTTTGTTTTTTTTAGTCATTATTATACCTACTGGTTTGTCACACACTTCGCCAGTTGAGACTAGGGATGGCAACAAAACCCGAACCCACGGGTACCCACCCGACCCAACCCGGTCAACGCGGGTAAAATCCGTGTTGACGGGTTTTGGGCCGGGTTTGGGTTTAAACCCGTTCACTATTCACCGGGTTGGGTTGGGTTTGGGTTTAGGCAAACCCGGCCCGTGGGTACCCGCCCACCCATATAATTAATTTTTTCGGTATATTTAATATTCTAAACAACTAATCTTATTTATGTTTGTGGAGACAAGTCTAATTTTTTCTTTTTAATTGTGTAGAATGAAGTTGATGTTATGGAGTGGAGAGTAAAGAAACTTAATTGAAAGGAAGAAGCTTTCAATTGAACATGTTATCTATGGATAATTTGTGATTTGCTTCAATTTTCTTGAGTTTTCTAGATTGGTGTTGAACAATTTGTATAGTTAATTTGTGATTTACTTGAATTTTCTAGAATGGTGTTTTATATATGGATAATTTGTATTGAGATATTGATATTTGACTTTAATTTTGATAAGAACTTGTAATTGTAAATTTTTTACGACAAAACCCGTGGGTACCCGCGGATACCCAACGGGTTGGGTTGGGTTTGAGTTTTTCAAACCCAGTGGGTTTTACCCCGGGTTTTTTTCAAAGATAAACCCATGGGTTTGGGTTTGGGTTTGGCAAAACCCGACCCAACCCGACCCATTGCCATCCCTAGTTGAGACCGACCTACCACCTATGCAAGAGAGAGGAGGCACCGACCATTAAATTGGTCCAGGCTTTGTTTTCATAATCGGACCGGACGCTGAACCGAAAAAGTTAGTGGTTTAGGGTTCAGTGATTAGCCGTTACAAACTGTTGATAGAACTGTTCATTATATATAACATTCAAGACTTATATAGTATACTAATTTAAGAATGAAGTTATCATTAACCATAAACAATTTCAAATTCATATCATCACTAAAATATCTAACAAATCATTCAAACTGTCTCCAAAAAGAAATCATAATTTTTTTATTCAAGTTAAAAATTACGATGCCAATGGGTAGTGGACCGCGTAAAGTCGACAACGAGGTTGGAAAATGAGAAGAGTAAGTAGAAATAAAATTAATAATTCTGGTTTGATGATCTTAGTTTATGCTAGAGTACCTTTAAAAAAATTATGGTTAAATAGTAAACCAGTGGACTAGTAAACCGATAATGATTCATATGCTTTTATGTTGAACCGTGAAAAACCATTTGGTCCATCAATGCCCATCCAGACAGTGAACAAGACCGTTATTGTAACTGGTTAGGTGGTTCTACTAACCCATATTTTGATCCGGTTAGCTTCTTATAACTATGGGTCTATGAAGGACAATCGACCACTTGAGCTTCAGAGAGGAAGCTCGGTCGCTTAAGCCCAAAACACCAATCTTTTAATGCCCATCTAATTTATCTAATGTTTAATGTTGAGCTGGTTTTATAAAGCCATGAATTTTCTTGTAATTAGGTGATCTTATACAAAGTTAATTTTTTACGTGTAAACATCTTCCTATTCGTTTTTGCTTTTCCCAATTCCTATATACAAATATGATGGTGAGATTACGATCATCTTATTCGTCTACTTGTTTTTAGGGGTCTTTAGCATTTTCTTTCTTCCCTTTTTTTCCTCATTGGTGTTTTGTTCTTTTTGTTGGTAGCTTTTGAATAATGTACCTTCATATATTTAATTTAATAATACTATTTGTGCTATGTTTTCTACATTTTTTATGCTATGATATTTCAAGAATTTTTTATGAGTTTTGTGATGTGATTTATTGTGTTTCTGGTTTGATTGAATTTACTGGTATGTTTCATAATACTTGTGGTTAGCTTTTATAGTTTTCTGGTATGATTTATGAAACATGTGATTAGCTTTATGGAGTTTCTTGAATACTTTATAAGTTTTGTGGGGTTATGAGCTTCTCATATGCTAAATGAGTTTTATGGTATGTTTCATGAGTTTTGTTGTGTGGTGATCTTATGATATACTTATGAGCTATGGTCTTACTATATTTTTGTAGTGTAGTTTGCATGTTTCTTATCAACTTTATGATAACTGTAGTCCCCGCACTCCACAAGTGTTCCCCTGTAGATTTTAAAAATGACAAGCACCTCCCTTTATAAATCCTCATTAGTTATGGTCAACACGTTATCTCTGCATCCTTATGGTTGGATTTGTGTTTGGAAGATTACAACCCGAGCTTATCCAATCGGCCCGTTATACGTTATATATTTAATATATATTCCTTGACCACAAATTTCTTACTTATTATCATTCATGTCATTTGTTCACATAGTTAGTGGTGATAAAATGAAACTCAATTATTTATCATAGTGTTTTCTTAACATATAAAATGAAACTCAATTATTTATCATAGTGTTTTCTTAACATATACACGTATCTCCGCATCCTCTCTTTATATTTTACTTTTTTAGTTTACTACAATGTACTAATAGATAAAATATTTTTAGTTCTTGTTTTTTTCTAGTATGAATGCAATATGTTACTACAATATCTTTCTTGTTTTGTAGTTTCATGTAGTGTCATATATGTATTAATCGTGGACTTATATTATTAATGTGAACATTTTATTCTCGCTAATGGATTGAATTTTCATCCAACCCGATCGAACCGTGACTCAAGAAAAATCATAGGGTATTGAAATTTATGGATATGTTTGGGTTCACCATCATTCAATCCGAGACTCATTTGTTATGTGGTTAAAACGATGAAAACCGACCCAACCAAGAGAGGTACACCCGTAATTAGAAGGTCTGGAGTAGCAGTATCCTGGTCACACATCCTTTGGAGGAAGCCTTTTAATCCAAAACACAGCTTGTTGGTTTGGCTGGTCATTAATGGAAGGTTGGTGACAAATAGAGGTGGCAAATGGATTGGATTGGTGGATTGGTGGATTGGATTGGTGGATCCATGGATCAAATGGATTGGATCAAATGGATTGGTGGATTCATGGATTGGATTAAGTGGATTGGTGGATTATCCATGAATCCAAATGACATCCTCAACCAAGGACCAATATGTAAAATATAAAAAGTTTAGGTACTAAAATGTCACAATGAAAAAATTTAGGTACCAAAACGTAATTTTCCAATGATATTTTTCGTATAAAAAATTAAATTTTAGGTACCAAAATGTAAAAAATAAAAATTATAGGTACTAAACCGTAATTTGACAATGATCCATGGATCCAATCCATGAATCCACCAATCCAATTGGATTTGGATCAAATGGATTGGATTTAAATGGATTGGATTAGGTGGATATTTTTAATGGATTGATGGATTGGATTGGTGGATTGGATTGAAATTGCCACCTCTAGTGACAAAGGATAAACTGCTCGGGTGGAAAGTGATTAGAGAATCAAAATTGTTTGCTATATCCATGGGGGGTTGAAACTCGAGACCATCTATTTGGGTCGTGATCTTACTCAACCAATGCAAATTTTAAGAAGATATAACTGTATAATACGCCCATCAGTCACTTCCTTCAACCCTCCTAGGTAGTGTAGATAGATACAGATGTGCAAAAAATTTGCCTGCTGAGAGGCAATCTTCCAGCTTTGAAAATTTGCAGGTAGCACCTGAAAACGATTACACAAACCGATCAATGGATACTGCCTACTGGACAAATAGGAGGCGGTTAACTGGTTCAGTCTGATTCGCCGAACTAAAAGCATGATAAGTTTATAATTGAAACTCATAACTGTTCACAACTAGGATCAGAACCGGTATTCATAAAGTTCACTGGATTGGTACATCCTGTTCCCCATTTGGTGGGTTTTGTTGAAACTTATTCCCTCATGTTTCAGTTATTTTACACAAATAATCTTTTGTTTTGATGTATCAAGGGTAGGGGTGGGCATGACCGGGTTCGATCCAGAATCGGACCAAACCGAGAATGGACAGGACAAAAGTAGAGAAGGGAGACCAAAGCGACCAAAAACTCATTTGCTCCAATTTTGGCCCGATCTAGATTTCAATTCGGTCATTTATTTTTCTTTATGAAGAGCATTCATGGAATCAAAATCGAATTGAATTATACCTCCTAAATATAAGTTTCTCAATTATGTTTCCAGTTTTCAAAACAAAAACCCTTGCCTTAAAATTGAAAACTGATTAAGTATGCCTGAAACCATGTAATGCATTTTCAATTAAACTGGTAAACAAGCTAGCCACCCTTAAACACATGCTTGAGATTATGGGCGAAATATGGGTTACCTGTGTGACTCTTATCAACTACCTCCACCCTTCTGCTTAAGGGTGATTTTATCGCCCAAGCTCAGCGCAATTCCCTGGGTCTTGCTCCTTATCCTAATGTACCCACTGAGCTTCCCATCTCCCTGCTTCTCCAGACTTATATTCACCAAAGCATCCTCACCAAACACGCTCTTCGCATACAGGTTGGCAGCTAGGAATCCACACTCTCCATCCAGTGTTGACCTGGGAAAAACCAAACCAGACAGCAGACATGCACCTCAGCCAAAGACCAACTCGCTTCCTGGTACAAATAAATCTTCTGGTAGTTCAACAAAACATGACAACAATCCAGACATAACACCGAAAAGACTTACGGCGCAGTGAGGCACTTCATGTTCGTTGACTTCATGATGTGGTCCAGGAATTCCTTCTCATCCTGAATCGTTGTGTTAACAGCAACCTGACAAAAGCAGAGAGAAGTATTAGAAAAAAGCATGCACTGGCATTTGGTGATCAGATGACTACCACTAGCCTAGAACCTAGAGGTCTCATGTTCGAATCCTTTAAGTAGTACCTTAATCAAAAAAAAAGAAACCTATATCACCTTTAAAAAAAATGCAATGTGTGTTTGTTTGGCTAAACAAGTGAGTTGGAAATAGGGATGGCAACAAAACCCGAACCCACGGGTACCCACCCGACCCAACCCGGTCAACGCGGGTAAAATCCGTGTTGACGGGTTTTGGGCCGGGTTTGGGTTTAAACCCGTTCACTATTCGCCGGGTTGGGTTGGGTTTGGGTTTAGGTAAACCCGGCCCGTGGGTACCCGCCCACCCATATAATTAATTTTTCCCGTATATTTAATATTCTGAACAACTAATCTTATTTATGTTTGTGGAGACATGTCTAATTTTTTCTTTTTAATTGTGTAGAATGAAGTTGATGTTATGGAGTGGAAAGTAAAGAAACTTAATTGAAAGGAAGAAGCTTTCAATTAAACATGTTATTTATGGATAATTTGTGATTTGCTTCAATTTTCTTGAGTTTTCTAGATTGGTGTTGAACAATTTGTATAGTTAATTTGTGATTTGCTTAAATTTTCTATAATGGTGTTTTATATATGGATAAGTTGTATTGAGAAATTGATATTTGACTTTAATTTTGAAAAGAACTTGTAATTGTAAATTTTTTACGACAAAACCCGTGGGTACCCATGAACCCGCGGATACCCAACGGGTTGGGTTGGGTTTGAGTTTTTCAAACCCAGTGGGTTTTACCCCGGGTTTTTTTCAAAGATAAACCCATGGGTTTGGGTTTGCCAAAACCCGACCCAACCCGACCCATTGCCATCCCTAGTTGGAAAAAAGTTGACCACCAACCACAACGTCCTAACCCCACAAACTATATAAACCATCTTTATAGCAATCGGACCAGACAAGCCAGCCAAACCGTAGAACCACCAACCAGTTACAATAACGGGACAGTCTGTTTACTTGGATTGACAGCAATGGACGAAACGATTTTTAGCAGTTGGATACAACACCGGATGAACTGCCTCGGTTCTATTAGTCCACTGGTTCAATATTAATTTTGTCCACAAAAATAGTTTACAAACAAAAACTATAACGCGAACCAATCTCAACGAACCCTAATTACTAATTTCAGTTCAACTTCTTCATTTTTCCGCCTCGTGGTTTAATACCATCCTAATTACTAATTTGAAATTGTTTATGGTTAATGAAATATTCAGTTTTAAATTAGTGTATTACATATATCTTGTATTTTACATGGTATGAATGCTTTATAATACACAGTTATCAACCAACAGTTCTATCGGTTAACCACCAAACCATAAACCACTAACTTTTCTAGTTCAATATCCAATCCGGTTCAGAAAACAGAGATATCTAAACTAACTAACTAAAAAAACTCATTTCTAACTTCGCTTCTTTGTATAAGCATATATACTCTTAAATAAAGTTAAAGACAATACTCATTTGTTTATTACTAAATAAACTATATCAACTATCCATCGATAATTCCTTTATCACTAAAAATATTTCACAAGCATCAATTCTACATTTTTAAAACCCCAACCATTTTTAAGTTTAAATAGAAATTCAAAAAGTTGCTTCATCTTTGACAAAAGATAAAACAGCATACCAACAAGTTATAAAGTTATGAAAAAGACACCAGTGGAAATATGGACAAAGGATCCAACAATCGAGCAGATTTTCCATCTTAACAAGTTGTTCAGCAATAGATAACAGAAGCAACCAAAGGAAATCTCAGAAAGAAAGATTCTAGAGGTTACCTTATTTTCCCATTCAAACTCTGCCCACATGGTTCTAAATGCAGCATCTGAGCAAAATGCAGGAGAAATATAGTCCATGATATCAATGTGGATATCGTTAAGGACAACAACGGTCCGTTCAAACACATTTGATGTCTCATATACTATGTTCCCAAAAATAACCCCCGTCTCAGTTGAGGAGACCTTGATGTTAGCCTTTATCTGTTTGCTTGATTCGGGAGCCAAAGCGTAATTCTGGGGTCGTTCGACTAGTTTGAGATCCCCCATTGTAGCCAACTCCAGGCATAAGTTTTGGAGAGTTTCCTTTGTCCTATTGATAACAGTGACATCAAGTACAATATCGTAGTGATGAACCGTGACATATGCTTCAGCATACACAGGGTCACTAAATCCAGTGAGCTGAAGAATTCGGTTAAGCTTATTTGTATCATTGCCATCATTGATAAACTCTCCTGTTGCACGTTTTAAATCATCCTGAACTTCGTCTTCTAACTCGAGCTGACTCATACCCTGAAAATTATGATGCATGTATCAAGCATCGTCTCCCTTTAACATAAGCAACAAGCTCATGCAAGGACAAGCAATTGAGGGGACGGGGATGTACAACATGAAACTCCTAATCATAGTAATATGCATGATGCAAAGATTTATATCGCAACACAAAAAGCAACAAACAGCAGCGACTGTATATACAGTAAAAATCGCATCCAACAGGTTCTTAGTTCTTACCTTCCTGCTCTTCAAGTGATAAAAGTCAATAAGATCATCTGGTTGTGCGTGAGAAACTTGAGCCTTTGCCTTCAATTCCTCGGTCTCTCTCAATTGCTTTTCTGAGAGCATTTTCACAAAACTTTGACGGCATGACTGCAACCATATCTTCCGAATGTCATCACCAGTATTGGATAGCAATCTTATACACAGAAGAATCCTATCATAAGAATCACTGTCAATTGGATGAGGCAGAACAGAAGACTGCCCCAATTGCAGCATGGAGACCATTATCAACAAAGCATGAGTGGCAGCTTTGTTCACCTCTACCTTAGAAGACTGTACCTCCTCCCATCTCAGTACAAGTTTGGTCAAAGTGCAGGCTACAACTGCGGCAAGGAAAAAATCACCGGTGAGAAGAAGGGATCTCAAGTTTCCAGAAGATAATGACCCCTGAACCATAGTAGGAGCGGCAAAGGCAGTTTCAGAAGCAGCATTTTGTGTCGCATATGTCCCATCAGAAAGGACAGCAGGTCGTCTTGAAGAAACAGTGATTGAACTTGCTTGTTGTGGAGGCTTTTTGAAAGTATCAGTAACTTCACCTTCTTCTGTTATAGAGAAAAAGGGCAGTTCCCCAAGACACTGCTTGATTGTTGCTATGCCACTCTCAACTTCAGAGAGGGAAAGGCAGTACTCTCCAACGATCCAAAGAGCACCGGCACATACCCTGGCAGCTCGGATCTGGTAAAAAGTATCCAACAACCTTGTTACTATTGAAACTCTGAGTTTCGGATTGGTTTCAATTATTTCTCGAACAAAAATGACCACGTCAATAGCTGAAGCAATGTTGCTATCTCCAAGGAAATCCATCAACAAATGAACCACCGTGCTTGCAACCTCCGGGAACTTAATAGCACAAGAATGGATGGCTTGAATAAGCATCTGCCTATACTCACCATTCTTCTCAAGCTCTCCACTCTGAGTCTTGACAACTTCCTTCTTCAACATCTGCACAATTTCATTCACATTGCGTGCAGTGATCAGGTCAAGGATAATATCAAGGGTCTTCCGGCGTATATCAAGATTGGGGCTCGAGAGTGCCCTAAGCACATCCATAACCATATCAACCATGATTTCCCTGTGAGAAGACTTAAGCTCCTGCAGTCGATCAAGCACAATGAGCTTGACATTGTTATCACTCTGAGACAGGAGAAGTTGTCCATAAGTGTTAGCAGCAGCTTTAATAGCAGTAGGTGCAGATGACAAAGAAACAAGTGTCCCAGCACACTCATAAACCACAGCACTAGAAGTGGCATTCAACAAAGATATGATGATTGTTATGTATTTCCCCTTTTTCTCTCCCTTATCTGTTCTACACACTTTACGAATCAACTCCAAAACAACCATTTGAAGCTGCTCCCCCCATTCCGGGATCTTATCCACATGGCTGAAAAGGTAATTAATAGCTCGCTCTTGCGCACAAGTGAAGAGCATCAGAAATGCATTCCTCTTGGCTGATTGATCATGCTCAGTGGAAAGGGCCTTTTCAATCATTTCAGGAGCATCAACCAGAAGCTGGTCACCCTGGGGAAGCTTATATATTGACATAACTGCAAAGATGGCATTCCTCCTGATAAAGGGATGTCGATGCTCCAGATTTTGCAGCACCGAGGGAATCAACGGCTCTATTATTTCGGTCTCATGAAGCCGGCAAAGAAACCTCAAAGTCACCCCACGAATGTACTCGTTTGGGTGTTGAAGATTGTTTCTCAAGTTTTGGCATATCAATATCATCTCAGGTAGAAGCTTTCCTGAAGCATCTTTCTTGTCAATGATTTCCAAGTAGAGCAGCAATAGCCTCTGTATGGTGTGATCCTCAGAAGGCAAAACATACCTAATAATTGTGATGAAAAGCTGAGGAAGGGTTTCCCCATTCAACAGAAGACTGACTGCCTTCTTCATAGCATCAATCTTGGCTAGAACGTCATTCCCTTCTAGAGCTTCCTTGATCTCATTTGCAATCGCTGGTGTTCCTTTGTCGAAGTGGACCAGCAAAGAACATGATTTCTCCATCACCCCACTTTCACTTTCTGGTAATTTCACAATAAAACCCTTTTACTTCAAGGTGCACCAGGCAAATCATGAATTCTGAAGCTATGATTGAAATGGTAGGATAGCAATAACGCAGACATCCAACAAACAAGGCATCTCAGGCAACACCATAACCGAGTTCAGCTAGAGGAAAAGAACCGAGGACAGACAATATATCAAACAAATTGAATACAGAACCAAGTAATGGTTGCGAGCCATTTGGCATTTCCAAAATTTTACCATTTACGCAACTAACTCAACTCTCAACAGATCTACACGGTCGCTAATCAAATGACGGAGTCAAGCCCCAAATCACACAGATCAAATCGAGATATCACACACCCAAATCATTTTATCAGCGCAGCACAAATGACTTCAAAACCCGTAAATCTAACAACAAGAGGGAGACTAATTCGAGATTTCCTGACTGGAAAGAGAGGAACAAATTTGGACGGTTTCTTTCTAAACCTGAAAATCAAAGATCACACCCAAGACAGGTGTTAGGGATTTAGAGGTGAGAGGAAGAGGAGTACCTTGCCAGTCGGCTCCCGATCTGTAGCGTTGCCGGAGGTGGACTCGCCGATGAGGAAATCGGAGAATTTAGCTGCAGAAATGATAAGAGTGACGAAAAATAGTGAAGTTGCGGATCCAATAAAAGGTGCCCAGTCAATAACTCAATAGTACACCAGTACTAAATGCTAGGTTCTGCAACACTTTCGAGTTTCGTCTGTATGACTGTATCTGATTATATCCGACCAAACGTATTTTTGCATTGAATCATATTACCGACTGTTTATTTAATAGACAAATTTTTTTCACATATTTTTTTATTAGCAAAATTTATTGAATTATTAATAATTGACTAAATGTTAGCTTTCGGTTAGTAATTTTGTTAGTAATATTGACTTGGCAACATAATACTCATTTGGACTAAGAAAAGAGTTACAAAATAATTAACGATAACGTCAAAATGGCTAATATTTTGATGCATTACAAAACGTTTGACTAATTTTTGAGTATTTCGATAGGTTTGACTAATAAAACAGAATCCGAAAAAGGTTTGGCTAATAAATAATCATTACTCAATCATATAAAACGAATATAAGATAGTTTGGTCTTTAGTTCGTAAATTTTATAAATAATGAGGAAAAATAAACCGGATTGAATACAATGGTTAAATTATGGGTCCTAAACAGATTTTTACTATTGAATTGCAATTCTCATAGTTTGGTGCACAACCTACTAAGTGCATGCATGTCATAACTATGAAGCCTCAAAGCTTACAAGTTACCAACTTATGACCTCCTTCTCCTATTTTATTTTCCTTTTTTCATTTATGTAAATGATGAGCAAAATTTTATTTTAGATATTTTAACCCAACTAAGAATTCAATAATACGTCATTTTTATCATAAAGTAGTACATTCTTATTTATAATCAATTTATTATTTACAAAAACAAAGTCATATAAGATTTTCCAATTAATATAAATAGTATATTTTTTAAAATAAAATTTGATATCTCCGATCTCCACTAACCATACTAATCCTCAATCCCTTGATTCCTACTAACATGATTCAACTAACTCGGCCAACAAAGGACCTTTCATTTCAATCCTTCGACTTGCTTGCTCTTAGACCAAGTTCTAGTTAAACAGAGGTCTAATATTGAGCAAACCCTGCCTTAAAATGAAGTCAGTCAGCAAGCTTCAGTTCCCAAATCATCTTCAAACATCAATCTTAATTTAGAGGGTAGCTTCTGCAACTTTGATCACACCCAACTTAGTCCTCAACAACTCGAAGGTATCTAGTTTGAGCGCTTCAGTCATCAGATCAACTACCTTATCCTCTATTCCACAATGCACTAATTCCACAACTTCTTCCTTTGTCAGATCTTCGAGGAGATGAAATCGCACATCTATGTGCTTACTTGTGCCATGAAGAATTTGGTTCTTAGAAAGCTTGATGATGGAGTTGTTGTCATATATAACGTTGGTAGCTTCCTCCAATCTTTTCCCATCCCATTTGTTATAGAATCCTCCTAAGCCAGACACACTTGACGGATATATAGTAGGAAGCTGCAACAAATTATGCCTCAGTGATGGAAAAAGTTATCAATGGTTGCTTCTTTGATGCCCACGAAACAACTCCTCCAACAAAAAGAAGGTGTATCCACTCTTCTGTCATCCAATTCTCCAACATAATCACTATTATTATATTCAAATATTGCCTTTATCTTTTCCTTAAAGTCTTTAATTAACTCGGGACTGTTACTAGTGTAGGTGATGTCGTCCACATAGAAACTAACCAACATAATCCTAGTTCCATCCTATGAATAATATATGCTCATAAGTGCTCCTTTCAAACACGATTTTTAGAAAAGTATGCCTCACTTCTGCTATACCAAGCTCATGGACCATCTTCAATCCATAAATTGCTTTGTCTTCTTATCCACTCCAACAACCATGATCCTTGTGATTTTCTCGACATAAAAAGCTTCAGAAACCTCACATACAAAAAATACTTTTAACATCAAGTTGATAGACAATAAGCCCATGATATGCAGCTAATGCTAAGAGTGTTTGTATCCTATATTGACACATAACAAATACTTTTGCATAGTCAATCTCTTGCCACTTTGGATCTTATGCAACCTCTTCATAAGGATTATTGGTTACTACTACCATGTCAACCCATATGTGTTTGTGAAGTATGTGTAGTCATACATCTCAAAATGACTATGTGGTCTTCTATATATTGGGCCCAAAACAATGAGTTAGTTAAACGTAAATCAAATTCAGTCTCGGCAAAATCTTCCTCTTCTAGCTCATTTTCTACCTAAATCTCTGGTTGAGGTTATGGCTAAAAGAGTTGCAAGTTTATGAATGGTATTGTTTTGCTAAGGAATTAGGATTTCAGGAGTTTTTATGTATCCCTCTTGAAACTCCTCTTTATATTCAGATTCATATCAGTCATATTCACAACTTTCTCACGTGAGCTGGGTGAGCACAAATTGTACATTAGACACCCATTCATATAATTTATTTTCATCAAACACAACAATCTCTAGTTTTACACTAATACCACTTTTCTTTCTTTTCCACTTTCATAAATACACCCACGTTTCTCTCACACACAATTAATTTAGTAATTCAATTCACTCATTCTCTCTCTTTCCTTTATATTCTTGTGTAACTCTTTCCCAAAACCAAATTAATTTAATCATTTTGTAATTACTAGCATGAACACAATTAGAAATGAGGGTAAAATACCTCGTGTACCACTAACGTATGAGAATTTGAGAAACTGTACACCTTAAGTAAGAATAGAACATCACGTGCCACTGAACTATATTATATGTGCACCTGGTACCACTTAAGTTTACTCTTAAGTGCATCCCGTTAAAGTTGACAGAATATTCTTAAAATATTTCATTTTCTAAATTTCAAAATTAGTCCTTCTACTTTTCTTATTCTAAAAACATCTTTTGGACTTATGAAAAACATCATTTTTTTATTCTTTAGTTGGAATCCTCTTTTAAAAACTCTCTTCAAATCAATTTTGAATAGGAAATTAAGAATCAATTATTCATTGTAAAAAATTTTTAATTATCATTATTTGTTATAATAATTGAATTATTTTCCGAAGCAAATATATCCTATGAATTTTTCTCGACATAAATAATATGAGAATGTTATATTTAGTTCTCTTATATCATGCTGATGTGTCTAATTTCCATGTTAAATCTCCGTGTAGTTCTCTAATATTATATTGTAGATGTTTCATATCAGTTAAATTTACTAATTCTAAATCTCTTTCTATAGTTATATTTTTTTCTAGATTTGTTACTGAATGTTGTAGCTTTTGTAGTTTACTTATTACTTGGTTATTTTACGTCTCTTTTCGTTCTATTTTTTTTTTCAATTACTAGAATATGTTTAACTCTTTCTGATTGTGTTCCATTTATTCTTCTTTAGTCTTGATTTATTGATAGTCGATAAGGTTCTATTTTAAAAAAATTTAGCGGTGCTTCTAATTGGATTAGGGGTTTAAATAGATTTTATAATATTGATTTTGAATATTTATTATTGTCTTCTAGTATATTTATTATTTCTTCTTGATACTCGTTTATTATTTTTACTATAATTTTTATCTATTTTATTGAAAATTTTCATTAGCCAATCTAGTAATACTATGTTTAGAAGGTTTTATAATTTTTATATAAGATAATACTTGTTGAAATATAGTTTTGGAACTTTTTAAAAGTTTTGGGTATCAAAAGGTAATTGAAAGTTTGGGTTGGATGGAAAACTAGACGGATGCACTATTTGGCGACTTTAATGGTATCTGACACCCTATTCAAACTTAAGTAGTATGTATACCCCAATTCTTAAACTTAAGTGGTATCCGGAATATTTTACCCTAGAAATGATAATCAAAGTTGCAACGACGGATAACTCACCAACATTAAATGAGCATGAATAAAAAAATAAATTTTTTCATAGGAATGGGACAAACATAGCTATAGGCTCTCCTCCCACTCCCCATACCCATATTCATACATACCCCACCAAGAGTATTTCTTCATATATAAAAAATAGAGAAATCAAATTGTAACATATCAACGAAAAGAATGGTAATTAAAAAAGGGTAAATATAATTAATAGCCAAACCTTTCGTTTTAAACAAAATAATAGTCAAACCTTTCAAAAACAAAATATTAGCCAACCCGTTAACTTTCCATCCTATTAACCGTTAGTTCATGTCTATATCACATAACATTTAGTTAGTTTTTTACTCTTCCACATTAGTATTCTTTAAAAAAAAATCCATATATTATTTTAGGGATTTCCTAAGGTAACTTGAATTTTTTTACCTGCTATAGCAAGTTTTACAGGTCACATTACATAAAATACAATCGGCATTACGTAACGATTACGTAACGTATAGTAATCTTACGTAACAATTGTAAAAGGTCATTACGGAAGCCTTACGTAATAGACGGTTATTTTACGTAATGAATACCAACATTGAATTATGTAAAGTGTAAAGTCATTACGGAAGTCTTACGTAACGCTAGTAATTTTAACTGTTACGTAAGAAATAATTGTCGTTACGTAACCTTTACGTAATGGAAGGTCATTTTCCGTAATGAGTATTAACCTCGTGTTACGTAAAGTTCTAAGTCATTACGGAAGCCTTACATAACGCTTCGGATTTAAATGTTACGTAAGAAATAACTATCATTTCGTAACCTTTACGTAATGGATGTGTATTTTACGTAACAGTTGTAAAATGTCATTACGGAAGCCTTACATAATGGGAGGTCCCTTTACGTAATGAGTATTAACCTCACATTACGTAAAGTGCTAAGTCACTACGGAAGCCTTACGTAATGCTCCGATTTTTAACAGTTACGTAACAAAATAATTATCGTTTCGTAACCTTTACGGAATGTATGTGTAATTTACGTAACAGTTGTAAAAGGTCTTTATGTAAACTTACAAGTCATTACGGAAGGTTTACGTAATAAACCACTTTACTATATCTTATGTTTTATAAGTAAAATGAATAAACGTAACTGACTCTCGAACTGATTCAGCTTGCGATTCAGCTTGCGATTCAGCTGATTCAGGAGCGTCATGACCCAATTCATCCCTATGCGACCATTTTGAACCTTATTCGCAGGAAAATCGGGCAAGATTGGTTGGTTAGCTTGACTCATACCTATCGCGAAGGGAATAGAGTCACGGACTGGCTCTCGAAGCACAGTCTCGTCTATCCCTACGGGATGTATGAGTTAGTTGATCCTCCTTTGGGAGTTGTCCCGCTGTTACAGGACGACGTGATGGGTGTTACTTTTGAGCGCCGGGTTGTGGCGACTCCCTCCTCTTCTAACTAGTCCTCCTCTGTAACCTCTCTGTTTTCTTGGCCTCGGCCTCCTTTGGTAATAAAAAAAAAGTAAAATAAATAAACGGTACCGTTTATATAAAAAAACCCCTCTAAAGCATAATTGACGGGATAAAAAATGGTATCCTCAAACTTTTCCTATTATTTCGACCCGTAAAAAATGGAAAGAATCCCCTTTTGATTTCCAGCTAGCCGGTTGCCATTATTTTCTCTTTTTCCATTTTTTTCCATTTATTTTGTAATCGATGGTTTAAAATCATCCACACTCATTTAAATAAATGGTTTAGATCTTCCCCAGTCAACAAACTTGAAATTAAGGGCAAGTTACTGTAGTGAATCCCTTTATTTTAATATATTATATTACAAGTAGAATGCTAAAATCGAGAGGAAAGCCTCCTTCTATCCTTCTCCTATCCTTCATCCTTTCCAAGCTCGGTGGCGGAACGATTCTTCGACGTCCACAACAAAACTGACGGCCTTCGGTTGCATCACCATGGCCTTCATGAGCGATAGACAGGGCAACTTCGAAAGCAGATGTGTCTCCCTGTGCGACCAGATCTCTGCCGCCATCTCATCCCGGTGGATCACCCATGCGAACTCGTAGATCTGCTCCGGGATCGGGTACTTCCAGAGCTAGATCCCCCAGGGTTTGAAGACGATGAACATCACGGTGAGGCATAGGAACAACAACATGAACTTGGAGTCGAATTCTTGTGTTCTGGACGACGTGAGGGTAATCAACTTCGGGGAGGTGGAGTTGGCGGACTGATCGCTCCTTGTGTGCACGATCGAGCTTTAAATTTATAAGCTCGAACCACACTTTTTATTCAATTCTAACTAAGCCAAGTATAAGCTAGCTAGGGTTGTAGTAAAGTGGCTTGGTCGCATTTCGAGGGATCCCTTAGTGTATTATTACTTCGCTCCGGACTACTATCCCATCGGGATGGAAATTTGGTGAGGGGTTTTGTCTAAATTAACCTACTCCTAAGGCAAAATAAACAACCAACCAAGTGGTTGGTAGGAAGCTAGAGATAAGATGGTTTCCTAGAGTAGAATCCTTATAGCTAAGGTTGTAAAATAGGGTTAATCGAATCTGAGTACGCCTCCCCTAAACCCATGTTTCAGTCACCTAAACCTAGGCTATTGTATATGGGGCTTTAAGCTTATGGCTCATTTCAATGGACACTATACACAATCCACACCGAGGTTTCAACACGGGTTTTATCTAGGAAGGCTACCTATAGCAGGGGTTTGGTCACCTCGACCACTATAGGGCCCCATTCACACATCTAACCTAAACTCGCCAGATGGCGCATACTTGTCTAACCCTAGAACTCCTTACCCAACGCGGTAGCATAAAGTAGGCTAAGAGGGAAGATTAGGACGACTTACCCAAGCATCATCATTTCGGAAAGAGTGGCACTAAGAATCTACTAGACAAACACATTCATTCATTCATAACCCAAACATTCACAACCTATAACTACGGTTCATCTACCCTAAACAACCATTAGTGATTCAAGTCATTAGAGAGAAGAAGAAAATACAAACTAGAAGAGGGGAATGATGGAATCAAGCTTCTTCTCCTTGCTTGCACCTCCTCCTTGCTCTTTGGGTTGACTGGATCATCAATGAAGCTCTCCCAAGGTGTTTCTCTCTCTAAAGCACTCCAAAACCCTAAATTTATCACCCTAAGGTGGCTCTCCCTTGTCAAGTTCAGAAAAGGGAGTATTTATAGGCAGCTGGTGTCAGTCACAGCCTCGAGGGCGTGATCGGCCGTGACCTGCAGAATGTCCCCGTGTCGCCCGAAACGACAAGTTTTTGCTTCATCTTTAAGTTGCGAGATCGTGGCCTCCTCCATAAGATCCCGACCACGATCTTTTTATCCAGGCCGCGATCTTTTTTCACGGTCATAATACGCCTTGCCCGCGATTCGATTGGGGAACTTTTGG